>OZ057415.1:78647713-80014928 GCA_964056705.1 Troilus luridus
AATAAATAAACCCATTTTTAAATAGGATAAAATAATTTTACTTTAATTACTTGTTAATCATGGTTACATATAATACATGAATACTTATAAAGTGTCCCTTTGTGTTATATTTGAGTGTTATACATCTTTCAAGGGAGCGGAGTGGTTCAGTAGTTGAGCTGCCGTGCGAAGGTCATGGATTCAAGTATCGCTCGCTAGTAGACTTTTATTTAATCTGTTAGCGCCGGAAGATGGATCATATGGAATCTAGGACTCTCCCTGGGCTCACCCAGTCTCTATAAAGGGAGAAAAGTCTGGTTGTTGAGCATGATCTAGGACTAATCACCTACCTGCACAACCGTTGTCCAAGGAACAGTACAGTCTCTACCGTGCACTAAACCCACGACCTTCCATGGGTTGTAGTGGCACATAAATAGATACTATACTCGCTGCCGTTCTGCCTACAATGGTTCCATTTCTCCTTTTCCAGACACAGACCCTGGTAGATCCTAAAAGGGCTTATGCTACTTTTTCAGTAACTTTTCACAGGGTCTTTCTGATATTTCTAGAATATTAGCAGTATCATATATTACAGTTCCCTGGAATTATAACCTTGATTATTTTTTGATAATGTTTCTTATGAGCATATAGAAGGGTTCATTAGGATTGGCAATCCTATCCTATCTTTTCGATCTCATAATGGGCTAATGACTTAATCTGTGTTTGGATTCTCCTTTCGATTGGCAGGGTTATTAGGTACTAGGCAAGCATATTAGCGGTATAGAAAGGCAATTAGTAAAAGGATAGTGATTAATACGGAGACTTGAGGTAAGGATTGGTGATAGCATTCAACAGGTCCTCCTGGAAGCTGGTGAGCTTGCGCCGCCATCGAGTTCACTATATATATCCCTTCGCTCCTAGCTCCCGGCCCACACCGTCATCTTCTCTCGACCACACTCACATCTCTCTACTGACAGGTACCAACACATCAGGGACTTTATTTTATTTTATAATTTTTTTTTTATAACTTATATAATATTATTTATATACAGCAAAGGAGGCTGATGGAATAGTTTCTTGATTTAGCCATGAAATGAGGCATACAAGAAGACGAAGTAAAACATTTTTTTAAATATTGAATAATCTATTATACAATAGGATGTTGATAAGTTCTGTCAATTAAAAATCTAGAAATAAATTTTAGTTTTTTTCTGTCAAGAAATATATTAAGTAAAACTTAAACGAAGTTCAACTTTTTTGTTAAGTAATAAATATTCATTTATTACTAATTACACACATCAAGTTAGTGATGGTTTCTAAACATAAAAAACTGAAAATAAATATAATTTTTTTAATCTCCAAATAAAATAGGTTATAATTTCTTATTAAGTAGTAAATAATCTATTGTAACACAACAGGATGGTGAATATTTTAAAAAACTAAAAATCTAGAAATAAATTACATTTTTTATTTCATGAAATATATTAAGTAAAACTAATACGAAGTTCAACTTTTTTATTTATTAGTAAATAATCAGTTATTACACATCAAGATAGTGAATCAAGAAATTTAATAGTTATATTTAAACCATATTGTTAAGTAATAAATAATATATTATAACACAACAGGATAGTGGTGGTTTCAATCAATTAAAATTCTAGTATTAAATTGTATTTTTCCCTATCTTGAAATAAATTAGGTTCGACTTTAACGAAGTTAAACTTTAAAAAAAAAAATTAATCTATGATTACTCAGGTTGATAATGATGGTTCCAGGGATTTCTTTTTTAAATATATATAGTGATATTTAGCAGCGGAGGCTCGGGCGAAACAGTTTCATGATTTAGTCATGAAATGAGGTATATAGGAAAACTAAGTTAAACATTTTATAAAATTATAAACAATATGTTATAAAAGGAAAATTATTTCTATAAATTAAAATCTAGAAATAAATAGGATTTTTTTTGTCAACAAATAAATTATGTTAAACAATTTTATTAAGTATTATGGATTTTTTCTATAAAGAAATATACCAAGTTAAGCTTAAGCAATGTTAAACATTCTTATTAAGAAGTTACAAATAATCTCTTAAAATACTTTAAATAAATCATGTTAAACATTTGTATTAAATATTAAATAATCTAATCTAAGTAATAGTAGGAAGATGTAATAATCTAAACACAACAGGAAATATTTGTTCCATCAAGTGTATATTAAATTAAATTTAAACCATTTTTGTAAGTATTAAATAATACATCTTAACACAAAATGATTGTGTTGGTTTTTATTAATTAAACATTTAGAAATAATAGGATATTTTGCTAAGGAGAAATAGTTTATGTCAATCTTAAACGTAGTTAAACTAATAATCAAATAATCACAAATAATCTATTTTAACTCAAGAGGATACTGAATGTTTCAGAGATTAAAAAAAAAAAGCATATTTAGCAAAGTAGGCGATATCGTTTCATAATTTAGTCATAAAGTAAGGTATATAAGAAGACGAAGGTAAACAGTTTTTAATTAATAACTAATCTGTCATAAAAGGATAGCTTTTATCAATTAGAAAACTAGAAAAAAATTGGATTTTAAATTTTTTTATGGATTTTTTTTGGTTAATAAATTATCTATCATGACACAAGATAGTATATGATTTCTGTCAATTAAAAATCTAAAAATAAATTGATTTTTCCTATCTAGAAATAAATTAAGTTAAACTTTCTAAATTAGATAAAAATATTTAAAATCTAAGAAGAAATTAGATCTTTTTTAGATGTAACTTGAAATAATAATTGTATTTGTATTTTTATTATCTAGTTCGATGATTGTAATTTATAATTTTCTTCAGCTCTAACATTCTTATTAGTATGTTAATATGAAACGTTATGTAATTTCTATGATTTTTTCATAGTTTATAATACATTTCTTTACACTTAAACAAAGTATCACATGTTATAAAATGATCATTAATCTTTGATGACTCAACTTGATAATAATAGTTTCAAGGGTTTAAAAAAAAAAATAAATAAATAAAAAATAAAAATAAATATATATATATATATATATATATATATATATATATATATATATATATATATATATATAATGACTTACATAGAGCAAAAGAGGCTGGCGAAACAGTTTTATGATTTAGTTATGAAATAAGGTAAAAAAAAGACTAAGTTGAACCTATAACATGAGAATTTCTATCAATTTAAAATCTAGAAATAAATAGACTTTTTTTTCATTTTCAAAAAAGTAGTTTATAATTTCTTAATAATTAGCAAATAATGCATTATAATACTACATGTTAGTAATGGATTATGTAAAATTGAATATCCAGGAATATATTGGTGTTTTTCCTGTCTAGAAATAAATCAAGTTAGACATTTTTATTAACTATTGAATACTTTATTGTAATACTACAGGAGATATTTCCATCAAGAAATATATCAAGTTAAATTTTAATCATTTACTTGAGTAATAATAATATATCATAACACAACAGGATAGTGATTATTTCTATCTATTAGTGATCCAGAAATGAATTGTATTTTTTCCTACCTAGAAAAAAATTATTTTAAACTTGAAGTAAAAAAAAATATCTGTACCACTAAAACCCGTGGACGGGTCTGGGGTTCAGTACATGGTAGAGACTGTAAATAAATAAATAAATAAGATGGGTACCAAAAATAAGGGGGGAAATCTGGCGGTTGAGCGTGATTTAGGACAAACCACCTCCCTGCACGACTGTTGTCCATGAACGAAGTCAAAATATTTTATAAAGTAATAATTAATCTATGATAACTAAACATGATAATGATGGTTCCAAGGATTTAAAAAAAAATGATATTTTGCAAAGGAGGCTCTGGCGAAACAGTTTCATGATTTGTTCATCAAATAAGGTATAATAACAAGAGGAATTTTAACATTTTTTAATAAAATAAATAATCTGTTAAATAACAGCAGGAAAGTTTCCATCCATTAAAAATCTTGAAATAAATAGGCTTTTTTTGATCTAAAACTAAATTATATTAACCATTTTTATTAATTATTAACGATTTTTTTCTATCAAGATATTTTTAAGTTAAACTTAAGTAAAGATAAACATTTTTATCGAATATACGATAATCTATTATAACATGATATTGATGGTTTGGTTAACCACTTCGGTACGAGCGTGGACTATAGTCGACGGCCAAGTATTTTTACTCTAGTTGTACAATTGCAGTTTGTACGGTTAGCTAGACTTTTAACAACTGTACAAATGTTGTAGAGGAGACTTTTTTATAAAAAATTATATCAATTAAAATATTGTAACATGACCCAGTGCAGAGATATTGGAATTAATACTAATGGCATCATTAGAATTATTTCCTCAGTAGCCGGCGAGCGCTGTACCGATGTGGTTAACATCAATTGAAAATCTAGAAATAAATTGAATTTATTTTTCTATCTGGGAATAGTTTAGGTAAAACATTCTTATTAACAAATAAATAAATAATATACCACAACAGAAAAGTGATAGTTGCTACGCATTAAAAATCTAGAAATAAATTTGATTTTTCTCTATAAAGAAATGATTTATGTTAATCTTTTAATATTTTATAATAATCTATTTTAACATAACAGGATATTTATGTTTAACGTAAATTAAAAATATAGAAATATATTAAATTTTTTCTATCTAAAATAATTAAACTATTACTATATTAAAATTTTGAATTAAGTGATAAATAATCTATTATAACTTAACAGAATAATGATGGTTTAATATAACAAGATAATGGCGATGTCTGTAAATAAAAAATCTATAAAAAAATTGAATTTTTTCCTAACTAGAAAAAAATTAAGGTAACGTTAAAATCCATTTTATCCATTTTCATTTCAAAGATTTCTAGTTTTTCATTTGAAACATAAACGAATCTCTGGCTTCTATAAATTAAAAATTTATGAATAAATTGGACTTTTTCCTATATTGCAATTACATTTGTATTTTGGCAGCTATACTTTTCTTGGATTCCTAGACAAACTAGTCTTCAAATATATACAAAAATGTAACGCAATTTCAAAGATTAAAATTCATAAAACCGAAAGAAAGATATGAAAATAAATACTTAATAATATGTGATATTTTTTCCTGGATATGAAGAGGTTTAATAAAAAGTTTGGTCAACATGAAAACCGAGATTTAATAATTTAAAAAAGTATATTTTCCATTTATATCTTAATATTATTTTTTTGATACGATCAGGCCCCACATTTATATTTATTTGTTATCATACATATCTGTACACATAAAAAAAACAAGAAAAAAACAAAAAAAAACATACACATGTATATTAAAATAAAAATATCTATACTCTTATTTAAATAAGAAATATACATGTAAACGGAATATGGTTTATTAAAACCATTTCATTTTTAATAAAACTCGACGCCACAATTTTAAAATCAAACAATTTTTGATCAGATTAATTTTCTGTAATACCTGGAATGCAATTGATGTATATACAGAAATGTAATTCATCGTCCGTATTAATTAAAACATATCGTTTAATAATGAAATATTTTTCTTTTCTTTAACATTTCTAATTATTACAATATTTCTGAATCCAGTCGTACAAATAAAATTAGCTTAGTCTTAGTTGCCTTAAAAGGCGTAGAATAAAAACGTGAATATCGAAGGTTCATTGATTGATTGAATTTCGAATAAAAAAAAGTTGTAGATCGCTAGAAATACACTTTTACTTAAACTTCATTTGGGTTATTTTGTGCTTTTTAACTCAACATATTTTACTTTTATGACTGAGTGGAGAAATATTTTATCAATTTCCAAAAGATGCAATGAAATTGTCTTTTCATTACTCATATTATTTTTAGTTTGCTCTAAAGTAGTTACTAAATTAAGGGAGTATCAACAATTTTACTGATAGTTTTTTTTTTTACCGTTGATGTCGGTGTGAATTGAAATAAAAGTTTGATTGTATTTATATTAGGGACAGTAGTAAATAAATAGATGGTTTGGAAGATAAGTCCTAAGATATGTTTGGCAATTCTACTACTTTAGGATGGCTTTATGTTGCGAAAACATCTCAATAAAGATGTTGTTTTATTAATTATTTTTAGAATATACAAAAAAAAATATATATTTAATTTCAATACAAATTAAAAATATTAACAATCTATTGAATGTACCCTTATACTTGTAGTTATCAAATATTCTATAGTTAAATCTGTACTATATTTTATTTAAATATTGATTGAATGTTTAGGAAAAAATAGGAACTAAATTTACTCAGGAGAGAAGTTTCGAAATTTTAATGATCACTATGTTTGTAAAGGTTCCTTCCAAAATTTACATTCTAAAAATAACTTAATATTTCAGTATTAATAATAGTTCGGTAGTCTTACGGGAATGTCTCTTCTTCCGTGATTAAAGTCACGTTAATGACTATACGATAAGTAACGATAAGTAATAACTATACTATAAGTTACGATTACTTAAAACTAGTGAGTGATAAAATAATAAAAAAAGGTTCTAAGCACACTGATGACCATGAAGTATTCCGGAAATACATCCAAATCAATTGGTCGTGATTAAAGGGCTTTAAATGGGCAATGAATCTCATAAATTAACCTGAATCATGCTAAATAAACAGGGTTTTTTTTTTAACATTTAAACATTACGCGTAAAAGACAGATAAATTCCTTAGCAAACAACTAAATAGTTAAATTAAATTATTCGTTTTTATAGACAATGCTCTAAAATGCCTGAGAAGGAATGCTGAGTTGTAGTCGAGAGGAATGTTAAATCCGATCTCTTATATATTTCAATTTTGACGAGGGTCGGAAACTTGCTTTGTAAGCGACTCTAATTGCTGGTTTCACTTAGAAATATTTGTTAGCTAGGCTTCCATACTGTTAAAGTTATGCTATACGAAAAAATATTATAAATAAAAGGCCTATTCAGCCGAATACTGGGCCAAATAGTTTTAAATTGAAACATTGTATGAATTAACAATATTTCTGTGAGTAGAAAAAAATATTCATCCAAAAAAATGTGGTTAAAGAAAATCCCGATCCCGAAACTCTGAATAAAAAAGAACAAGACAAAAAAACAATGTTTTATCTTTATTTAAAAAAAAAAAAACTATCACTACAACCCATGAAGGGTCTTGGGTTCAGAACATGATAGAGACTATAACTGTTTCTAGGACCACGGATCTATCCCAGATCACGCCCAACTACCAGATTATTTCCTTAAATTAGGTGACCCACTTTATAGAGGCTGGATGAGCCTCAAGAGGGTATGTATATCGCACAGTGCCCATCCTTGGTTATTAATACATTATTTATTTATTATTATTAAGAAAAATAAACGTTTTTTAATGTTATTAATAAGAATAATTAGTAGGTAGTTTTTATTTTGTTGACTATAGACTACGATTGTTTAAGTTGTTTTAGAATAATTAGTTGTATTAATAATAATCTGTAATATCTAAGTAAAAATATATAATACTTTTTTTTGCAACAACAGATTCTTGTTCATAATTTACTTTAAAAAAGACAGTTACTAGAACTGTGAAAACATAGCATTTTAGTAATGCCTGATGGGATTATTTATTTATTTTTTCAAATATTAATTTCATCATATAAAATAAAATATAATTTAAATCCATTGCTATAGAAAAATATATTTTCCATTTTACCCAAACAATAAGCATTTAATAAGAAACAAACCACAAACATATGTTTTAAACTAATTCACTAATCATAATTATGCTATTTTGTTCTTAATATTAAGACCTTTATTTATAAAAATTATGTTCAAAGATAAATAAAACCCTCTACGCTTCAAGCCATTGAGAATCTTGGAGAGTTCAGTAATTTTCTTTGCTTAAGCACTGGAATTGTTTCTCTTAATTTAATTTAAATAAGTTATGTAAATGAAAATTTCGTAATGGATATAACACAAAATTTGTGTTCATTAAATATAATTTTCTGTTCCGAGGTTTTTTGATATATTTCAGATAGTTACATATCGTTGCTGTCAAAACAATACCGCCTATCTACAACTTTTTATGAAAATGAGTTAGTAACAGTAACGCATTCTACAGGTTGAATTACACGCCGAGGAAGGCCTTTATTATAGTCAGCAATATGGCAGAGTGTGATTTTTTGATGGTTCTATTCAATAGTTTTGAAAAAAATTGCCAAGTCTACAGCCGGCGCGGTTTTTTTCTTTCCTGTATAATCGCCCAAAGTGTACATAGGCGGTATTGTTTTGACAGCTACGATATAACAAATTGTATTGCCATTATTATCTGTAACAAGATAATAGAAGAATGTTGTTGTTTTTTTTAATCAAGATAAGAGTGCCCTTATAGGACTCGGACCTCTTGAGATCAGAGCTCTCCAGGCTAGGAATCTTCTAACAATAATTTCTTTTTCTACATTCTCCGGTCATCCTGTTCCTTTAATTCCGAAATGTGATTTCTTTAGAAATACATTACTCGAGAGGTTCGGGTATGACGAAGATTCTTTTAATAATTATAGCGACAAATGTGTAGGATTTGTTATTTATATTTACTTTTGATTATCTGTATAAAGAAATTTATCTCCCGAGTTGGGAATCAGGTTTGGCAAATGAATTACTTATATTGATAATAGCCGTGAATCGACTCTGTGGGATCAGGTGACCCTCCTGGGGCTCACACAGCCTTTATAAAACGTGTGGCTTAAAACCAGGGGTAAACCTGGAGGTTGTGCGCGATCTTGGTCGAATCCTTCCACAGCCGTTGACTTGGAGCATGGAGTAAAATTCCCATTTACTGAACCCTTCATGGATTGTAGTGATAGTAAAGGTTTTCGTCAAAAGATTTATTTATTTATTTTTAGATGATGAGATATTGAATAAATTCGACTAAGGATCTTTAGCCCGCTTCTCTTGTTATAGTACGACATTATGACTGAATATGACTCCATCCAATTCTATTAAACTACTACTTCTTTCTTTGTGAAACGAAAGAGGAATGGAATGCTAATTCTCAATATTAATATAGAACACACAATAATCTAAAAGCAATATAGAATACGAGATACAGTCAAAAGTCCTTAAACTACTGCAAAGTTACGTTCAATATAGCGAAGAACGTATAAGTATTCGTTTTGAGTCTTGGTTCTGTCATGATAACATTTTATTTAACCCTATTGCTCAATGCTGTTTATGAAATTGATTTTATGAGTTCTTCTTAAATTTAAAATCTGATAATTGTTGCTTATATTCGTGCTTGACTGTTGGAGACATAGTTACATATTTCGTAAATATCATGGGCATAAAAGGAGTCATCTTCTATGTATATGTATATCCATGTATATATGTATGTAAGTAGAATATTATCAATAAATATATATTGTTAATATTCGTCAAAAACGTTTCAAACAACGGGCATTGTAGAAGAATACGACAGGGTTTTTAGTTTTTTTCTTTTAGGATTTTTCTCTCAGTTTTTTTCCCAGTAAAATGAGAAAAAATATCTTCCGTAATGTAAACCCAGGCTGTTGGGGGTAAAATTAAGACAGAACCCTCTCTCTCCTCCACTGTTGAAGATAAATGAAGGATCCGAGTATCGTAAAGTCACTAACTTTTTATAATAGTTTCCTTCGAAAAAACTCTCATACTACGTAAGAAAATAGTAAATTTGAAATTGTACCCAGCTCATCACAATTGGTGAGGATTGAATACTTTTAGATCTGTTATGCTGTTGAATAATAATTATCCAAATTTTGGATAATATCGAAAAATTATTGTTAAGTAATAACAAATCTTTTTTTTTTTTTTTTGATAGTTTAAAACCTTTTTGAATTTGTCTATTTCTCCTATTATCAGCTTATTGCTTAGGTGTCACTCGAAGAATTTCCCTAGAATTTATGGGATCTGTTCCCAGTGTCTTGTATGGTTTGTTATATTTTATTACACAGATTTGTAATTTCAGAATATAGAGTGTTTTGTAGTTGTTAGTAAAGAGTGAGAAGCGTTTCAGGTCAGTGTGTAGAGCGCTGAGTCGCTATGCAAAAGGTTCAGGGTTCAAATCGAGCCTTGTCAGATTAATTAACAGTCACGGATGGACGCTGAGGGATCTACACACCCTTGTGGGACTAACCAAGCCTTTATAAAGTTAATTGGGGGAAAACCTGGCTGTTGAATGGTATCTCATACAAATCACCTTCCTGTACTACCGTTGTCCTAGAAACCATCTCCACCAATCATGATTTGAATCCAATACCCTTCATGGGTTGTAGTGGTATCGGTTTTCTGTTTTTTTTTCAATAAGATTTTATATCAAAACCTGCTTATTTATAGATGTATAATGGTCGCTGTTCATGTTAGTTCATTACGTCCTTGCACTTAATGGTGTATTTCGATTTCGCATTTAATTTTTTTTCTCTTGATTCATCATACTTTTACACCCTATTTAAAATTTGCTAGTCAATCTACTCCTTATAACATTTCTTCATATTATAATCGTTAACTCCTCTTTTCGTCTCGGAATGGAACATTCATTATAATATAATACGGATCTTTTTTTTCTATCTCTCTTTTTTTTTGGTTATTATAATTGTATTTCTGAATGAAGAACAGTTCGCGAAGAATAAGAATAATGGGGGGGGGGTAATAAGATTAAGATTTCTCGTTCTTAAGTAGATGGGGAGTGCATTTTATGGTGTAATTTAAATTGGGATCTTTTCAATTCTTCTATCGGAATATCCTTGTGTAGGACGTTGGGCCACCGATAGTGTAATATATATCAGATTATATTATTATTTTTTTTAACGATTTTTTCAACTCATTTTAATCATAAATCGTCGTCAAATATAAATTTCTCCTACCTACTTCTGTTCTGTTGGCCTCTTTCACGCATTTGTCTGTTAATCATTCCTTCTAAAAGTTGGGCTAAAAGACTTTTTGATTGACTCTGTTTATTATTAAGCTGAAAATAGTGGGTTTGATTTGTGAAATAAACTTAAATGAAAGAGTCCGTAATTTTTATATTAGACACGAATTTAAAAACAAAGTGTTGCTATCAATATAATACTTGTAAAAATAAGGGAGTTGGAACTAACTATGGGTGACGCACTACACACTCGTTAACGTAGCCTTATTGATAATCAGTCTCCTGGCTTCGGTTTCTTATAGAATACAGTACGAGTGTGTTCTCAATGATCATATTTTATCAATAAATTTAAACGCTTCAAATTATTGACATCTCAGAAATAATTATGTTGATTCAACTAATATATCATTACTACACCTGAAATTATAATTTATGTCATTAATATATTGCATATAGCCATGAATTAGAGTTATAATTTAAATAAGTTCAAAAGCGGAATTATTACTGTTTTACGATTCAAAACAGTTATAATTTTCTAAACAGTTATATACACCTTTTTTTTAACAATAACTTTTTTGGTGGATGGTAGTGGCTGAATAAGAATATCTGAGCTAAGTAGAGACGTTAAGTTGCCGTGCTGAAGGTCCTGGGTTCAAAGCCGGTTGTGGCAGATAACTTATTTGATCTGCCAACAGACGGGGTAACCAGTAAGTAAAACTAAAACCAAAAAGTACAGTACCCAAAAAGTACAAATATGACATGGACGTATTGTGCTAAAGATTGAAATGTTTAATAATATGGATGATATCGTCAGCAATGATGTTATCTAATTTAGACATGTGTCTAGTTTAAGGTCTTGGATTCAAAGTCGGCCATGGCAGATAATATATTTGATCTGTCAACAGCCGGGGGTATATCCATTGGGGTGTAGAGATCCTCCTGGAGCTCACCCAGGCTCTATAATGTGCTATCTAAAATAGAGAGAAAAACCTGGCGATTGACTCGTATGTCTAAAAATCTTCCACATTCATAAGAATATTTCTTTTAAAGATGGACTTTCTATGGAATAATGCACTATTACTATTTAAATTAGTAGTTTTTCAATCTAAGTAAGATTTACGGGGTCACCTAGATCAGCTCACCAAAATAGGGGTTTTTCTTTCTTTTTTTGGGGGGGGGGGGTTTGATTTATCTTTTCTAGATAAATTACCTTTTCAACCTGTTGGTTAAAAGAAAATACATGGAGTTATATCGATTAGGTAAGTAGTTAAGTTGCAAAGATTTTTCCAGGGCTAGGAAATCTAGGAAGCGCAGTCTATTCAACATTGTTTTATAAAGTTGTGTTTTTTTTTCACCTCACTGCTTAGCGGGTACTTAACTTAGCAGAGATTAGAAATGTTTCCAAAGCAAAGAATCATTTGCATTTCAAAGACTCGGTAAATGAATGAGGTTTCAAAAGAGCTACCTCATGTAGTTTGTAAGTGGTTAGAGGAAATTAAACCGTGAATAATTTTCTTATCAAGTGCTTGCATAATTTCATGTTAATGATCGATAAATTTTAAATTGCGTTTCCACAACAAAACAAAAAGGAAGTTTAATCTTTGCTAGAACTTTTGAAGTTTGAGAGTATAAAAATATTTTTAAGAGATTGAATCATAATATGCCTAAAAGTATTTATTATGAATATTTATTAGTCACAGCGTGTATAATGCAGACTGTTTAAATTACAGGTTATAGGTTATATTATTGTAGAATTTGGTAACCTTTAAGATTATCATTCTGTTATTATCTCTTAAGATAAGGGGGGAAATGGTCTTTATGGAGTTCAAAGAATGAATTTCTTTAATAATTATAAAATCTTATATAGAATACAGACGTTTCGACCCAAATTAGAATTCTTCTTCAAGGCTGGGTTAGACAAGATACATAAAAAAAAAAAATGAAATAATTAGGATAGAGAAAAATATAATAAAATAAAATAATGTATAAAAATGAAGCTATTGGAGAAAACCAGATACAAAAATAGAAGTAGTTTTTATTTATTTATTTATTTATTTATTGATATTTACAACTGTATTACAATAATACATCAAGTAAATAGGCTAAGCGATACATAATGACACGTGAAAATTACAAGTAGAGAAACTAACCACTGGTAGTACTCAAGAAGTAGTTTAAATTCTAAAACAAAAAAAAAAAAATGTTATTGTAATTTTGAATTAAAACAATGGGATATAAGTTAGTGACAACAATGATGATACAAGCTCAACTATTATTATTCAAGACTTCTTATAATAATTTGGTTTTGACTCGTGTGAATTGTTGTTCGTTCAGTCATTAAAAATTCATTCAGTCTTAAACATTGTTTATTCACTAGGTACTATGAAAGTTTTACTTCGAGTGTTTCGTGAAAAAGAAAATTACAGCTTTATCATTGTGCTAGTATTTTTAGTAAAAAATTATATCATTTCAAGTTATCTTAATAATGTCACTTAGTAATGTTTCCCGTTACTTATAACGGAGTTATTTTTTTAGTAGTTTTTATACTGGAGTTACAGAGCAGTGTAAAGTAATGGTGTAATTTTTGGGGTAACTAGTCTAGGAAGTGGGCCTTGCGGTCCCATCGGTTTAAAGTGAGAGCGTTAGAACCCACATGGGAACCGAACCAACAACGTTATATCCAGGACCCAAACCTAATGTGCTTGACCATTATGTCCTCACGGTTGTAAT
Source organism: Troilus luridus (assembly GCA_964056705.1). Lineage (NCBI taxonomy): Eukaryota > Metazoa > Arthropoda > Insecta > Hemiptera > Pentatomidae > Troilus > Troilus luridus. Next base: position 78,661,320 of record OZ057415.1, read on the forward strand.
AAAATGTAATAATAACCTTTAAATATATTATTTATAATCTAATTCTCCAATATTTTAAAAACTGAAGGAAATATGTTGAAATGAATGTGACGAATTAAACCAAAACTAGATAATGGTAAATGAGTAATTGGAAACTAATTTAAATTAGCATAATTTTAATCATGCGAATGTTTGGACATCTTTATATTTTTATGTGTGGTTGATGCCATTGTTTAAATATCAATATTGTAATAAAAATTTGATCATAAAACTTTAATAAAAAATTAATTGTAGAGGGAAAATGTTTATTTTAAAAAAAAACTCTCCACAGCCACCAGACATATTTAAGATAAAGAGAAAAACAGTTGACTGGAAGATCGTAGTGAAGGATATAATTAGTCTGGGGGTTCAGTTATAAATAACACTAAATAAGCTAAGCTTATTTATTATAAGGGCCGACGTAGGTAAAATGTAGGTCATCTTCAGGGCAAAAATGAGAAGCGGCTAAGAAAACTGTCAACTCTAGCTGACTCTAGGTTGACAGTTCGCTCAGCCGCTTCTCATTTTTACCCTGAAGATGACCTACATTATAGGCCGAAACGTCGGCACTTATAATAAATAAGCTTAACTTATATAGTGTTATTTATGACTGCACCCCCAGACTAATTATATCCTTTATACATATTTAAATATTATCATGAATGTTTTACGTTGTTATTAAAGCATTACACAAATATTATTTTTTTCAGTTTATTTTTAGGTTATAATAAATTAAATTTGGTTATTAGATAACAGAAGTTCATAATAATTATTTATACGGCTGTTTCCTTTTTAAATAAATTGTTTTTTCTAGCAAAAGAAAAAGAAACAAGATCAACAATTTATCTATTACATAGTATCTTCAAGGAATGTGCTTGGTACAGCAGGTAAAGGGAAATATATATATTATACACACATGTGTGCGTTACGGAATTATAAGATTAATCTGTCTAATTTGAATGTATGACTTTAATGATTTGTTCTGTTATTAATACTTGGTATTATTATTGTTTTTGTTTATCTTTAATTTCTTTTGTCACGTCAATCAGAATAATCAGTCCAATATAATAATTATTTTATTCTATACAGTTAAGCATTGAGAATAAAATAGTGCTTTTTTTTGGAAGACAATAATATTAATTTAAAGAAATAAAGTGTAATTAAATTATTCTTTTTAAGTCAATCTGTATGAAATTGTTCTGTATATTAAATAACAGTTACAAGGACTATTTAAATTCTATAAACAACAGAGACAGACAAATATGGACAGCAACAGGGAGTATACTAAAGCAAAAGGTGGTTCAGTATCCTCTTAGACATAAATACAACACTTGGGCCATGACGAGCAAAGAAAAAGCTAACTAATTTGCAAAACATCTTTCTCATATTTTTAAGGCAAATGAAATCCAGGATAATACTCTAACTGACAGAATACTTGACAACAGCACTACCCTTATCACTCTGGAAAATAAAACCTCACTTACCTCCTACATACTTTTTAATTCTTTAATCTTATTTCCAAGACAGATTCTTCTGTACTTCCGTTGACTCTTCGATTTCCTCCTTCTTTCCTCTATACAGGGGTGTACCTCAAGGCAGTGTTTTAAGCCCCATCCTCTATTCTGTTTACACCTCTGATATCCCGGAGCATCCTTGCACCAACATCTATACCTTCGCTAACAATACAGCCATTATTTCTTCTCACAGAGACCCAAACCTCAGCATCTATAGCTCTTCAAAATCATTTATTTGATTTAGAAGAGTGGTTCGATAAATGGCAAATCAGTATAAACGCCTCAAAATCGAGCCATGTAACCTTCTCTCTACGCAAAGCTTCGTGTCCAGCAGTGAAAATTGACCACGACGAAGTACCTTCCAAAAATTATGTACGTTATCTCGGACTATACTTGGACAAAAGACTTACATGGAACGTACATACAAAATTAAAAAGACAAGAACTGACTAGACGGTACAAACAACTATCACATCTACTGGACTACAGATCTTCACTTGACTTACGGAACAAACGACTTATCTATAATAGTATACTAAAACCTATTTGGACATATGGAGCAGAACTTTGGGGTTCAGCAAAAAAAGTCCACATACACAAGATACAAACAACACAGTCCAAAATTCTCAGAAAAATTGTTAATGCACCATGACATATTTCGAATCACACCATATACAACGACATGAACATTCCCACTATAAAATCATATATTCATACCAAATACATGACATTACACCCATCGACACAATATCACCCAAACCCACTCGCTCTTCCGCTTTCCTACTCCCTGTTACCTGGACTTGATAGGAAAAGATTAAAAAGACATTGGTCAAGAGACCTACTCACCTATTGATATTTTTACTCCATCATCATATAGAAGATCGTGTAGAAAAGCAAAGAGAAAAACACTCGGATCAAATTTGCTGAATGCGCAATTGCAAATGAAAATTAAATAATAAATAAAATAAATAATATACAATAAAAAAACTTTATTATAAAAAAAAAACCTGAATACATCTCCTTCAGAATATACAAGAAATTTGATAATGAATTGGTTTAGTATCAATAACACTGAATCAAACAGATATTTAGATGGAAATGCTTAAGATTTTAAATAATATTTGAATAATAATATATAATCTTATTATTTCAAGAAGAATTAGATAATAATAATATACAATTATAACGAACTATCGGTTACTAACATGGTATTAATGGATTTTTTTTTGTTCTTTCGATATTTCGAGGTTAAAAAATTCATTCGGAAATAAAAAAAAAAAAAATATGACACAGAAAGGAAGAATTCAAGTAGAACTTTTGGTCTAATAATCCCATAATTATTTTCTCTATCACTAAAGCAATCGTACGCCATTTGGGTTTGTCACGTTAAGGGAGTTTAGGCAATTTGGAATACAAACGACTTTTTTCCTTGTTCGTTCGGGCATGGACCAAGTTTATTAAATGGAAAATATATTACAAAGGATTGAAGCAGCCGGAAAAATGCCGGCTCTTCGCGACCTCAAGGTAAAAACTTTGGCAAAGCAACAAAGCGGAATGAACGAATACGTATTGCCGGTTTAAAAAAAAATTATTTATTTGCCAAAACTTACGTAAGCAACGCTGCAACTTGTTTCCTCGACTTTTCCTTAGTTAGTTTCCTGTGATTCATTCAAGTTTTAAACATGTTTCGTATAACCAAATTAAGGCCTGCATTTTCCTCAACTTAATTGTCTTTATTAATATAAAATTAATATCTTTATTAATAAGCTTTATATTAATACTAAAAACCTATAGCAATTTATATATTTTATTATGTTAGCTCCCTTCTGAAACGGTGATGAGAACTTTTTTTAGCACGACTTGCAGCTCGTGTTTCAGTGACAGACGATTTATTTTCTGTCATATTAGCAATGCATCGAATTTGTGATCGGAAGACACTTCAGAGTCGCAGTCTTCGTTTAAGAGTCACAGAAATACTTGGCCTTAAGATTCTGACTGCGTCATACTTTTTTATCAAGGAACAAGTCATCAACCAGTATCAAAACCAAAACATTTTCATGTTTTGTAAAAAATTACATATAGGTATTTTTTTATAGGATAAAATGTATTATATAATAACTAGGGAGGTTACCCTATAGTTGAGAGAAAAATGAAATATAATAATTCACCGCTTATATGAATTAGAACGCTTTTTTGAAGCTGCACTATTATTAAAAAAATATAAATATTTTTTAAAATTTTCATAATTTAAGTAATGGTGACATAAGTATGAAATAAATTTACTTTTGGCAAATCTAAAAAGTAAATTTCATATTATTTTCAAAACTCGCATTAAAACTATCTAATAATGGGATAAAGAAATTGGAAGGAAAGAAAAAATATTTTATTTTAGTGACAAATTAAAAAAAAAAATTCGTTTGATTTGAAAAAAATTAATGTTTAATGTACCAATAGGGCTCCATTTAGGGCCTAGTTGTTGACAAACCCCTTTTGTTTCTATTGTATAATTGTTTAAAACTCGAATTCTCATTGTTGTAAAATTGTTATGTTGTTTATTTTCATTTTTTCACAAAACTTGTTTCGGCACCCCTCTTCAGCCGAATTAAATTTTTAAAGTTTTTTCTACGCAATTTGGCACATTTTTGTTTTAAAAAAGTTTTAAACTGTTATTTTTTACCGTAATTTTTATACTGCACATTTTATTTTTTTAGGAACTTTTTTCGGTTTGGTTATTGTTTATTTCCTTCTCATTAATTTGATCTATACTTATAACCTTCCCTGAGTATTATTATTTCTAATATATTCCTCTTCAAATAATTGTATATGCATTTCATAATATATCTTATCTTGAATTTAATTATAAATAAAATCTTGGAGGATTAGGAAAAAAAAAATCTAGTTCGGGGATCCGAAATATATTAACCCACAACTCTGCTTTCGTAGACATTTATTACACGTGCGAAACCTTTTTTAAATGATAAAGAAATAAATACTACCACTATAGCCCATAAAGGGACTTGGGTTCTGGACTTTATTGTTTCCATAACAACGGTTTTACAGGGAGGTGATTTGTCTGATATCCTGCTGAAAACAGCCAGGTTTTTCTCCAATTAGGAGTACCCACGGTGGCAGGATGAGGATCCTCAGAAAGGTCTGAAGATCCTACATGGCTCATCCGTGACTGCTTACAGATTAAATGGTTTACCTGCTACAGCCGGATACGAACCTCCAAGAGGTTCTGACCTTCTGCATAGCTAAGGAGCACCCTACACTCTGAGGTACCTCGCTTGATAGAATAAAATCCATATACACCCATAAATTAGTTATTAATCCTAGACAGATCTGTGGTTCGGCATTATAAGATAGTCGAGAGCTTTCTTCCTAATCCGATGAAATGGTAAATGGCTATTTACTTATGTACATCTTATCTATCTTAATTAAGGATTTATAATATGATCCATTACGTCCTTAATTACACGGTTATACAACTTAAGCTATTTGAGCCTCTTCCTTAAAATTTATCCTCACTTAAATCATTTCAATAATCTCATACTGTTTAATGCCAAGTGAGTAGGATTGCTTAATAGCTCTTCTCATATACTAACAATATCCGACACTCGGCGAAATGGATTTCGAAATCCTGAGGAAATGTTTAGTTTAATATTCAGAAGCAGGGTTTTGATGATTCGGGAATAGTTTGGAGTGCTCATATTCCCCCTGGGAAATTTTTGTGTAATAAAAACAAAACAAATATATTAAAAGTATTCTTGTAATACCTGAATATAATCCGTATTAATTAAACCGAATTAATTAATAATGGACTGCAACATCATATCTCATTTAATGAACTCTTATTTCTTAAATAACTAGTTTGCTCATATATAAAAATTGTCCAAAAGAACAGTTCAATTTTTTCTGTTTCTTTATTTAATCATGATTTTTTTGTTAAAAATGTAAAATGAGAGATAAATTGAACTTTGAATGACTAAGAAAGTATAGCAAGTAATTTGTTTTCCTTTTTTCCTATAACTTCTCAATCATTATAACTATAGGGTATATAGCAGAGGTGGCCAAGCTCCTTGATAGTCCGAGCGATTTTTCAATATTTGAAATTTTTCGTGAGCCGCAAATAAATACGCATTTAAAAGGTATTAAAAAAATTTTTTTTGGCAGAAATTATGTTTATTCAAAACATATAAATAATTTTAATTGTAGAGCTTTTATTTTAGTTGTAGAGCTTGATCTTCTTGCATTTATATTAATTCTAATTCTCCAGATGCTTTTTGGGTTATAATGTCGACGTAAATTGCTAGCTTTAGAATTTTTGATCGTAGAATTACAAATAACACGTAATGGTTTTCCTTTATTGTCAATAAAAAAGAAAATCTCCTCCCACTCATTATTATAACTTCTATTTTATTGCTCATATTTTTTTTTTGTTATTTTCATTCTCTATCGTCATATTTTTAAAAGAACTGGAAATAAATTTAGAAAATACAAGTTTTCTTTTATTAAAACAATAACAACACATGTTACATACTACGAAACAAATTTAGTTAACTTACCAAAAATTCCGCATTACAAATTGTTTCCGTAGCAATTGTTTCCTTCAGAGCACAATGTCAACTGTCCGTTGCAATGAAAGTTTACAAATTTAAAATCGGTCTGGAGTCGTTCGATTACGGACGATTATGCCACTGTTTATGTTCGTTCGCGCAGTTTTCGATGAGTCATATCATTCTTAACTTGGACGGAAATGAAATTTGTTACAACGTTACACTTAGTCTTTCATATTTGTTGTCAGTAATTTAAAAGACATTTTGAAACACATATCGGACGATAATATTTCTAAAAAATATAATACCACAAAAATGAAAAGAGAACTCGAGTGCATTTATCGAGAGCCACAAATAATTCTTCAAAGAGCCGAATGTTGGCCATCCCTGGGATATAGTAAATGTAAATTCTTACATTTTTATAGGTGGGTCTAATAATAATAAACTGATAAATTGCAATTAAATTATTTGTATTGAAAATGACTTTTAAGCATATATAATTAGTTATTTATTTTTCATTCCTGTTAAATAATTAAGTGAAAAATAAGAAATTCTTGAGACAGGAGTATGACAAGCCTAATTTAAAAAGTTAAAATGTATTTTATAGAAACTCTATTTTATTTATGTTTTTTTTTATCCATGATATAACATAAATATGTTTGTCTGTGTGTATGTGTACTAATAACCATAAAGTTTTCTAAATGATTCTTATTTCCTTTTCTTTTATCTCCTTTAGTGCGTGGCCAGTGAGTGCAAATATAAACTCCATTTTTATACAGCTCCATTAGGCGAAATTCATAATTCGCTATGTTATTTGACGTCGTATATTTTACATTCACAAAGTGTTAGTACTCGTCGTTATTTGAGAAGAAAATTTTTCATTTTAAGTTCGAGATGTAAAATAAACTTTTTACATAACATTCGTTTGATCTTTTAAAGTATAATAAATATTTGGATGTTCAAATATTCGTTCGGTGTGGGAAAATGTAAGAATTGTATTTTTTATTCCTGTAAAGGAAGGTTATACTTTACCAAACATATTTCATCATCTGAAAAATAAGTATTTTGTTTTTAAGAGAAAGCGAGTTATGTCAGTGTGTAGATTGCTGAGTTGCTGTGTGTAATTATTCGATATATTAATATAGTGCATTAACATCCCTGCAGTCCCTTCCCAGCCTCAATAAAATGGATACCCTTAATCATAAAAAATACGCATAAGCATAAAAATTCTTATTAACGTCTACAGCAACACTCATCAATTTATGTATTATTGCCTACATTTTATTATTAATACACAATGATTTTAATGATGGATTGAAGTGATCAGGGCCAGGAAGCAGTCAGAAATAACACAAAATAAGTGAAACTTATTTTTTAATTGTGCCAACGTTTCGACCTAAGATGTAGGCGATGTTCAGGGCGAATATGCCTGGTCTGTGGGTGCCTGGTTTGCGGTGACTCGTCAAACTAATGATTTTAATTATGTCAAAATAATGATTTTACTGTGGTATTGACTAATTTCATGTACTCTTAAAGCAATGTCAAAATAGATTTTTTTTGTGATATGGATAATTATTTGGAACACAATTTTGAAAATTCGAGTATTTTTCTTCCTCGATCCACGGGAACACTTGGAACGAAACCAAGAAGTACCATATGGTTCATCCCCAAAATAACTTCGAGCGAAGTTATATCTTCCGAGATGACGCGTACTTCCAAACTTTATTGTGAAGTTATTAAGCAATACTATTGCTTCCAAAAGTTTTCTATAACTTAACTCCCCCAAAATTACCTTTAAATATTGCATCAAACTCTTTTATTCTAATTGAATATTGTCACAATATCCAATTGAAGTTGGGAAGTTAATTGGAAACCCAGGTAAATCTCCAAAGTGGTTTTAGAATAATCAGTAGGTTGGTAGACATGAGTTTGGCTATGTTAGATTAAAATAGAAAACGGTTTATATTTTTTATTTTTCACAGTTTACTGTAAAATTTATTTTTATTGGTGTTTATCAATTTTTCAAAATAATTAACTTAGCAAAGTAAAAAATTATTATTTTAAATATTTTCATCAAATTTTTAATTAGAATCGTGCAATGTAGAATATAGTCTCCCTTTAATAAATATTTATTTTGCTACATACATGTTAGTTATAAAAGTACATAAAACGATTTTAAGACATGGTTAGTATTTGAAGTTTATTATAGGTTTGAAAATGCATGAAATGACGTTTATGTTGCAGAGGTCCTCTGTTTAGCCAACGATTGTGCAAGGACGTGACTTGGTCAAGATCATTACCTATTAAGGGGAATCATTTTTTAGAGAATGAGTGTGATCCGTCTTAAAAGACTGTTTAGAGCTGTTTAACAGAATAAATAGTTATACTACTTCATTTGATCTCATTTGTTCAAGACAAAGTACTGTAGTTGGAATTTTAATAATAAAATATCATAATAAAAAATAGTGATTTGAATAGTGATGTTTATTTGGAGAGTAGTCAGGAAAATCGAAAAGTTAAGCAATGAGAAATCATTCTGATACTGAATTAAAATTTACGGAAAATAAGGACATAAAAGTGAAAATTACTTGTATTGTAGTTTTTATTATGTTTGACCAACTGACCAAACAGCGGTCTAGGTTTAATCATAGCGACAGGTATTTTGATTATGTGTGTGGTCATTCGAGCGAACGTCTGTATTGGAAGCAAGGTAGTCTAACCAATGAGTTTTTTAAATATTCATAGTTACCTGATTAAATGACTGTTTACGTATCGTACTGCGACATAAACGGATCGTAAAGAAATATTTTAGATTGCTCTAATTTGAAATTTTATCTATCTTATGGAGTAGTTCTCTGATAATGAGGTTCGTGTTTTGGAGAACTTCGGAGAACCGGACAGCACACATGCTCGGGACCACCATTTCACGTCTCCCCGATTTGACATCCTATTCCAGGGCGTCATATACAGGGATTTTCTACTCCCATTTAAAAAATGAATTCCCTCAGGCTACCTGCAGGTGCTACAAATCTGGAGCATAGTAGGTTGATATACTAACCACTACACCGGAGGTGAATGCTTCTGGCACACTTTCCCGAGGCTGAGTGGGCACTAGCAGTGTTTTCCGACTGAGTTGGCACTAGCAGTGTTTTCCGACTGAGTTGGCACTAGCAGTGTTTTCCGACTGAGTTGGCACTAGCAGTGTTTTCCGACTGAGTGGGCACTAGCAGTGTTTTTCGACTCCAGGGTTCATCCAAGGCTGATCTGTACAGTAAAGTTTATGTTGCGGCTGGTCTTGACCGCAAGCCCGGAAGTATGATTTAAGGGAATTTATAAAAAAAATTAAATAAATAAATATAAAAACTAGTTAGTTGTGTTATAAAAGAGCGGGGTAACTCAGTGGCAAAGCGATGAGTTGCTGTGCTGAAGGTAAAGGTTCAAGTCCTGCTGTGGCAAATAATTTATTCAACCTTTAAACACCCGGGGATGGACCCTCTTAGATCTGGAGACCCTCTTAGGGCTCACCAAGTCTCTATAAAGTGGGCTCTCTTAATTGGTGTGAAACCTGGCAGTTGAGCATGATCTAGGACAAATCACTTCCCAGTGCAACCATTATCCAAGAAATAGTACTGTCTCTAGCAGTAACTTCAGTAACCAAAAAGTACACATATGAGATAGTCGTTTTGTACTAAAAGTTACAAAGTTTAATAAAAGTATTGATGAACTAGTCAGGAGATTATTATATCGTATATAGGCACGTATCTCTTATAGGGCTGAGTTGGTGTGCTGAACGTCTATGGGTAATCCGGTAATAATGTTACTTCTTTCTGGGTGATACTTAAAATATTCTGTAAGATAATGAAAAACCTTTTAACAAACTCCGATTTTCGATCTAAATTGTAGCTGAAAATGCAACTCGCACTATTTATAATGTTAAGAATCATCGCTAATAATACTGATAATCATTCGTCGATTATGATTTTTTTTTTTTTAGAATTTGGTAATCGTATTTTAGTTAAGCATTTTATCATTCCTAAGCTTAGTATTCCGCCTTACCGTACGGCCATATTGTACTTGCTACGGAGATTATGCTTTTTTCATTATAGAACTGCCATATAAAAAAGTGCTTAACAAAACCTGGAACTCCTTTCGCAGTAGAAATGACAAACTGGTAGTAAAAGTAAAAGGAGAGGATCTCTTTTAGTAATTTTCCTCTGCCTTTTTTACTTCCAAAGTTTTCCGCTTTTCCAAATCCTAATTCCGAGTATCCCGGGTTTACAGCACAATCTATCAACTTAGAAGTTCTGACTTGGTCCATTGTTCAATCGGTGTTTATCAAGCATGTGAGTAGAACTAGCACAAGAAACTTTATTTATTACAAGAACAGTGTTCTAATTAAGTGTATATAAAAAAATATTTTCTAAATAAGCATGCCGCCTTTCATTTCCTTATTAAAGATTCTGTCTATTTAAGAGTTTTAAATATTTGAGGTTCTGAGACATTTCTCTTAATTAAACATTATTTTTTTAAAGAACATTGCGAGATATCTTTATTATTCTACTAATATATAATTTTGGAGTGTAAAATGATTGTCAAATGAATGTCAAAGATAATACAAAATAAGCAGAAATAAAAAATAAGTCCTGCTTATTTTGTGTTATCTTTGACTGCACCCCATTTCCAATTCAACTCATTATTATATAATTTTGTTTTAAAAACAGTAAAATAAAATATTATTAAGTTTTGAAAATTAGGTCATCTTTTTTGGAAAGTTTCTTTATTCACTTTTATGTAAACGTCGGCTTGTAAGCTTAATAAGTCCCTGTACTGTAATAACTGGAATAATGATCAAAAATTGTACTTTTTCTTACATCAATAATTTCTGTTGGCAACATTTTATAGTAAGGTCAAAAGAATCATTAGAGTGCAATTGGAAAATTCCAAAAAAAACAAACTTAATTCTTTATAATATAGGAGAAAAACTAGCCAGTAAACGTTTTCTTTAATTCAGACTTCATTAAATATAATAATAATCATTAAAAGGTATACACTGAAATAAAAATTCAGCAAATCTAACATCAACAATCCTAAGAGAGGGTTTCATTGAACGTACAGTGGAGCGTCGATTATCCGAACGTCAGTTATTCGAACGTTTAATTAACGAAACTATTTTTGTTTTTTTCAAATGTAATTTTAATTTATTGCTACTATAAAGAATTAGAGATCTAGCTGCCATGAAGAGGAAGTCAACGTTGAAGCAGACAAATATTAAACCGTTCTTTACACCACAGAATTAATTTTGATAAATCTTTGCATACATTTTATTTTATTTTACATACATGCACAAATAAATGTGTTGCAATTTTTATTCGTTCATTTTTCACTATGTACATATATTTTGACGTAAAAAAATAATCATGCTTTTTATAAAATTTTATTAATTGATTTTAGATTTTCCTTTCAAGCATATATATATTTTTTTTATTTTTTTTATTTTTTAGTAAATTTCGATTATCGGGATTTTTGATTATCCGAACCACCCCTGACAACATTAATTCGGATAAACGACGCTCCACTGTATTTGAGCAAGGTTTCTGTCTCCGATTGATTTGTTCTGTTCGGACTGTTCATCTGAGATCTTCTACATTTTACCTCCATTGATGCGAATTTTTATTTTGGCGTATGTCCTGATGTCTGAATTGATGACTGGTTAGATTTTTCCTTGTACCATAGAAACTTTAACTTTGGAATTCCAATTCCATGATAATTATTTAATTTTATGTTTATTTTTAAGCTTTTGCTCCTTATTATTAATTAACCCTCCTAATACCGGGTGGGGTCGCTAGCGATCCCAAGCTCATATTTTAGATTCTCCTTAAGTCAAAAACGAAGTTATGGTCACGAGGGTCTAGGACATTTATCTTCAGACTATATGTAAGTAGAGCTCAAACGAACTTCTTGCACAAAATAAATCACTGTGGATTAATTTTTCCCCAAAAACGAAGATGGGGTCCCTGAACGACCCCACCTGGTAGTTACTGTTAGCCTTATTTCAGATCGCCGAAGTCACAGTCTGGCCTTTTCAAGCTCTTTATATAATTTCCTAGAAGAGTATTTGCAGTTACAGTGTCGGTTTGCCAGTGTGGGTTCTTATTACCGCCGTAAATATTTATTATTGTAGTTAAGTAAATATTTTCTGATGTTGTTCAAGATTTAGTGTTCTTTCGTTGGAAATCTGTCTCTTTCTTTCTCTTTTGCATCCTTTGTTCAGAAGCTATGAATTCTTTGATGTGTGTCAGTTCCTTGATATTTTTCAGATGAATTAGGTTCCTACTAAACGAGCTCTAATTTCAGAATTTCTGTCATTTGCTTATCTTACAGCGGAAACATCCTCGCAATGATGTTGGGAAAAGCCTGACATCATTGCCCATTACAATGACACGAAATGAGAAGTGGACAATCTTGACAGAATGATAAGTGAGCATACCTGTCAGCGGCAAACTAAAAGGTGGCCTTTCGCAGTTTTTACGAATCTGGTAGATATTGTTGCAGTAAATGCAGTCGTCTTTGGAAAGACTTATCAACGATTTTTTTTAGTTGACCTGGAAAAAAATTTGCTGCACCCATGATTCAGAAAAGGTTACGTATAAAGAAGGCACGGTATTACTTATGCTCAAGAAAAAATATCACTACTTGTAATGTTTGCAATAAATATATTTGTAAAGAGCACAGAACTACAACATATTCATGTATTCATTGTAAGTGGGTAATTAGGTTCTCTTGGAAAATGTTTTTTGTTCTCTAAAATGAGTCGTTTTCAAAATAAATAAAATTAAACATTTTGATAGTTCAAAAATAATTGCTATTACTTTTCTACACTCCCTTTCTATCAGAATTATAAGCAATGGCTCTTATATGGATGGTATCATTGTAGCTGATGGCAGAAAAAATAGGTTCCTCCAGGGACCCCACCTGGTATTACCTGTAACTTTTTTTACTCGGTATTAGGAGGGTTAAAAGAATCATTTTGAAGTGTTTAAAATGATCTTAGCCTTAAGTTCTAAAGCGATAGTTGAAGTTTCAAATTGACTCTTGGAATTCACTTAAACGGTTTGAAGTATTTGCAGAGTTCTAGTTGATCCTTTACCTCTACCGATTCATCTCCTCAATACCTACCCATTCTCCGGAGGAAGAACTTAAAAAAGTAAACGGTCAGAACTCCTATTAACAAGTTAATAGTTTAAGATTTAAAAAAAAATATGTCTACTTCAAATTATTTTCATATAAAATGTATGAATCAAACACTACATATAAATAATATTCAAATAACACCGATGACAGAATGATTAATCCTTTATCCATTCACTATTTGTAAAAAAAAATCCAAATTAGTTTTTAATTACTTAATCCAAATCAAACTCGTACACTTGCTTACAAAAAACAGTTTAGGCATTTAGATTATACAATTACGGCATCGCTAAACAGTCTCACAGAAAACGACTAAAAACTTTTCAACTAAAGATACTTGGACTTATCACAAAACTTGGCGTACTAATTTAAAAATAACTACTGTGTATGAATACATAAGAACGTATTACAAAAGTTTTCAATAAAAATTACGTGGACATCCAAATCCATTGAGAAAACAAATGGCCACGACTCTAATGTATGAGGACACTGGAATGAAACCAAAAAGAATGTGGATGAGGGATCTGTTATCATAAAAATATTAAATATCTCAACCACGGGAGAGGTGCCGCTGGGTACGGATATTTTTCACACATCTCATGCCCTTTTGTTAGAATTTTACTGACAGCCAATCTTCTAATTGTCCATTTGTTCTACTGGATAGTTGTGGATAAATATCTGAAGGGAAAAAAACAACAAAAAGTTGTAGGATTTCAACATACAATTAGTTTCTCTTTTTTTCATATGTCAATTGAGTAAAAATCAAATAAACTATCTGTTTTACTTAAAAGAGAAAGCGAAATTTTTTTCTGTAATACTGAAGTGCAATAAGCATTAGGGCTATATATAAAATACTGTTAACAAAATAAAAAATAAAAATAATGTACATAAAAAATTAATGTATTGATAATCCATATTGATTGTGTGTTAACTCATTTGAAGGTGCACATGACACGTAAAAAATAATAATAAAATAAGCCTTAAAAATAATTGAGATATTGCTTTTTACTGCTTACTACAGTTCTCTGACAAGTATAAAAAAATTAAATAGAGAAAACCTATGAAAAGAATTTTTTTTCAACCGAAGAATATAATTTTTTATTTTTGTCTTGTACAGATACTAAATAGAAAACTTTTTATAGAGTAGATCTTTAAAAATGTATTAAAACCGTATAAAGTTCTTTACAGGCTTAAGGAAAATGTTGTGAAAGGAAATTTTAAATATATATGAATATAAAATCTCAGTTTTTAGGATGAAAGAAAAATAATTTCCTGCTAATTTATGAGTTTTTTTTATTAATACCAGTTTTATGGCTCTATAATGAAACCATAAAAGTGACAAGGAACAGGAAAAATCAGATAATTATTAGAAATACGAGCGGTTGAAACAGCTTTACAAAATGAAATAATCTATACTAAATGGGCGTTGCGAATTGACGCTAAAACTCGATGTTATTTTCCAAGAATAAGAATTTTCCAAAAATATATTTCATTACATTTCATGGGAGTGTATTCTATATTTATATTCTATAATTGTATTCTATATGTATATTCTGGGTTTAGTTTGTGTTGTAGAGGCGCCAGAAGTGGCTGCTGTAACGATTGGAACTTGAGGAATGATCTTGTCTTCTTGTTTGCTACTTCAGCTTTACTCTTTGACCTCTTGCTGGCTACTATTTTGGATGCTTCGGTAGAGGCCAAGACTCCATTTGACTTGTATCTCTGATAACTTCAGGTTGCGGCTTCTTAAAGGATCGAGGCCTGACCAGGAATTGCTGTGCTAGTTTTGTTGCTGAAGGTCCCTCTATTAACTTTGGCGCCGAATTCTATACTACGATTCTAGTTATCGTGTTCTGAACACTTTGAAATGATATTGGTTCTTGAACGGATTGTTAACCAGTGCCGAAATAACATAATTCTTCTTCCGACTTTCTAATGTTTCGATCATATCAACAAGTTTCTTTGCTGTTTTGTTAATATGATTCCAAAAGTAAACATTCTGTCGCTCTTCGGTGTTGCATATATAGACAAGCAGGTTCTCCTGTATGCATTTTAGCCTCTTCAAATATTTGAATTGGCCTAATCAGGAGTACCGGGTTCATTTTATCCGGTTTGTTGGCGGGGCTTCTTCTAACCCTTCTTCCATCACCGAAACAATAGTCTAATAACAATTTTTCCTCTACTGCAAGCAACAATTAAAGCTAACTAAGTGATCATCACTATAAGGAGTTAACTCCTGACTTCTCACCTAAACCTACTATATAGATTATTTACACTTATAACCTATAACGATATCGAACTAAAACTGAAATAGCTAATAAAAAAACTGTAAACACGCCTAAGTAGATGCGCGAAAACGTTTGTAAGCTGAGTGCTAAGTTGCTTTGCTGAAGGTTTCTGGTTCAAATCCGGCTGTGGCAGAAAAATTATTGAATCTGCTAACACTCATGGATGGACCCTATGGAATCTACAAATTCTCCAAGTGCTCATTCTGGTCACTATAAAGTGAGGATACCCATTAGTAATTCTAGTGGTTGAGCGTGGTATCGGACAAATCACCTTCCTGTACAACCGTTTCCTTGGCAGACTGTAGTGTTTCTAATGTTAATTGAATCCAAGACCCTTCATGGGTTGTAGTGGTACAGTTTTTTTTTATATTTCATTTTGGTGATATAAAATATTTTATACATTCATCATTTTTATTATTACAAACTCTTTTATTCTCAATACTTAGATTAGAAGCATTGCCTCTGTCTATATGTTTATTTTTCAGCACCAACAGAACAGATAACCATAAAAAGTAAATAAATTCTAACAATCAAGTTTATTATTTATACCCGATTATACTATTTTAATTATCATTGAACATTAATTCGCTTCAGTATTAATTTCAGACAAAATTTTGAAAAATATTGGGTTTTTTTCTGTAGTAAACTAGTTTCAGTTCCTTTTCCCTCTTTTTTTTTTATATAATAAAAAGATAATAAAACCAATTTTACAAACTTCATCAGGTCTTAATCGGATAAACATTATTAAATTTTCTGAAGAAATTTCTGAAAAGATAACATTTCTATTATTTCTGCAATAAAGTGTATGTCAGCCAATTTCCTTATTTTTTATCTAATTGTAACTTTATGTATAATTATTAATTCTATATATAAAATTAATTTTATCAACCATAGAGTATAAAGAGCCTCTATTTTCCAATACTTTTATGAGTAAACCATGCTATGCATAATAAATCTAAATTAATTACAAAAATCAAGTATTTCAGTTGACCATATTCCAATATGTTGGTCTGATTCTTCTGAACTTTTACCTTATAATTGAGGATTTTATTGTAAAAGATTAGTGGCCTAAGAGGCAGACTATAATCTTTAAATCTTCAATCCTCTTTTCTTTAATAATCCCGTCACGATTCAGCTATTGGAAGAAAGTAAAAGATAAGAATACGTCAATGTGAACAAGACCTCATCTATAAAACATGTCATTACTGATAAGGACAGCACACATATTCCGTTTTTTTTTAGCCTTACTCTCACATGATATAGTTAAATTTATTCTTCTTAAAATTCAAGGTGTGATAGCAAAGAATATTGAACAATGAAGACTTTTAACACTTATCTCCTACATGAGTAAATAAATATTTTGAATGATATTAGTTGACCTTATATATTTGAGGTAGAAAATTGTCTGGGTGGAGGTAAAAAAATTCACTTGAATAGGGAGAACAGTTTATTGGAAGGCCAACGTTTGGAAACGTTTCGACCCGTATTATAGGCCTCCTTCTGGGGGAATATACAAGATAAAAACATATTAACATGATAAATGGTAAATAATAAAAATATCGGAATCAAGTAATTGATAAAAAAAATGATGTAATTGAAAAAAATCAAGATGGGTGACCCTTAGACAAATATAAAAACAGAGGGGATAATTGCAGATCACGACACATATTATTATATATACCTATATATAAGTCCCTTCAGCTTTTGCCTTACAACTATAATCTGTGTTGCATCTAATACAACTGACTAATTATTTGTTTTCTTTATCGACGTATTTTCCATATTCTTTAAATTAATTGATTCTTAATATTCTAAAAAAAAATTCAACAGACGATAAAGCAATGTAGTTCTACCAAAATCGTATGGAATAATGCCAACTCCTGTGTTCAGGAAAATGTACATGCCGTAAAATGATTTTTTGGCAAAGAGACTAGTCAAAGGTCTCATGTTCATAACAGACATTCATTTTAAAGTTCGAAGCAGAAGTACGCTGAGAGATTAAAAAAAAAGATTATGGATTAATATCGTCGCTGTCAAAACAATACCAGCTATCTAGAACTTTTTATAAAAATGAGTTAGTAACGGTAAAGCATTCTACAGGTTGAATTAAACACTAAGGAAGGGAGGTATTAAGGTCAGCAACATGGCAGAGTATGATTTTTTGATACTTCTCTTCAATAGTTCTGAAAAAAAAATTGCCAAGTCTACAGTCGGGGCGGTTTTTTTTCTCTCCTGTGAAATCGCCCAAAGTGTACATAGGCGGTATAATATATTTATCTTTAATAGTAGTGAAATATTTTTTGTTATGTTTTTATACAAGCCCACGTCTTCTATGAATAAATAAAACTGTTTGTCGTGGGCTTGGTATTTTAACCGTTGTAATTTAAAATTATATTTTGTCTTGTTGTCGACGTGCCAATGTTTATGCATTGTATTTCAGATTATTGAGATATAATGTGAATCATTTTTCGTAAATTATTCTTATAGTATTACGATCAATCAATCAATTGTAAAACTCTTATGAATATTCAGTTTACTGAACTGGGGTAGGAGTAATAAAATGAAATATGGTTGCGTGAAGCACTTGAAGTACCCAATATTTAATACTAAAACTGTTTCATAAAAATAGTAATACGGCGCACCCGAAGACTCGATGCCGATACCACTAATCTCTGCTTAAGGCAATCTTCCCACCAACGCCTCGGTCTACCCCTCTGACGCTTCCCAGTCGGCACAGCGCTTATTAATGCCATACATCTTAGGGATTCGCTCGTCACTAAGCCCAGTCACATTACATGTCCATCTCATCTTTTTTTGGACCGAATTTTCTACGCAACATTTTTATTTCAAATACCTTAAGAGTTAGCGGGAAAGTTTCACATCCATTCCACATATTTTATAAAAATAAATTAACAATAAATAATCACACCTGATTAATAATATAACAACTTTTTAAAGGATGGAAGGATTATTAAATAAGAGAAATTTTGGTTTTTAATTTAATTTATTGATATTTCAACTATAATATGATTATAACAAGTAAATCTGCTGATATGTACATTATGACATGGGAAACACTTGTGGAGAAACTACCCATCGGCAGCACTCCAATAAAGTTCTATAGTAGATCGTCTCGATGGAAGGATAGGTATCTAGTTTGGGCCAAATCAGTAACATATGGGATATTAAGATCATGAGTTTGTTTGAGACATAATAAGGAGCATTGAGGATTTTACGAAGGATTTTGGATTGTAAGGATTGGATACGAGATGAATTGGATGGTTTAGTAGCGCCCCAAAGCTCAACTCCGTATGTCCAAATAGGTCTGATAACTGCCATGTAAATGAGTCTTTTGTAATTAATTGGTAGCTTAGAGCGTTTGTCCAGTAAGTGTTAAAGTAGGTGAAAACGTCGAGCAGTTTCTTGTCTTTTCAGTCTTGTATGAGGATTCCAAGTGAGACGTTTGTCCAGATGGAGTCCTAGGTAACGTATCTGTTCGACAGGGTTCAGTGGAATATTATTAAAGGATACAGTATTGCAGGAATTCGTAGGTTTACAAACGAAGGGTGAAGGTAATTTGATGGGATTTGTTAGAATTTATTTTAATTCTCCAATTTTGACACCATTCTTGAAGGTTTGGGATATGGGATTGAAGAGATTGGGATGCAACAAATGGATCCTCATTTACTGATAACACACAAGTGTCATCATCGTACGTAGTGAGGACAGTGCATGGATGGGAAGAGAAAATTAAATTATATTTGTCATAAAAACTGAGAAAAAAAGTGACAACAAATTTCCCATTATAATTGAGACATATTTTCTTTTCTGTATTTACTTATCTATTTAATTTTTTTTGGGAGATGGACAGCTCAGTAGTAAAGCGCTGAGTTGTCGTGCCGAAAGTACCGGGTCCAAATATTGGGTGTATGTGAAAAATGATTTAATCTGTTACATACAGAATACAGAATACAGCCTGTGGAGTATGGAATACAGGAGTAAGCTCTGTGGCACCTGGAGGTCAATCAACTTCTAAAAAGAGGGTGTACCCTTAATTGAGAGAAAAAGATGATGTTAAGTGTGATCTAGGACAAATCACATCCGTGCACAACCGTTGTCCCAGTTACAGTACAGTCTCTTCCACGTATAGAAACCAAGACTCTTCATGGATTGTAGTGGTTCAGGTTTATTTATTTATTACTCTTTATATTCCTGTATACTAAGACTAATACATACCTATGTTAGTTACATGATAAGGATTTAATTTATTAAATTTGCTTGACCAACAGTTAACCGTCTGAGTAGTGATATAGTTAAATTAAAACAACGATAAAGAATAAGGAACAGGCCGATAAAAAAAAGTCCCTTCAAGAACACTACTGAATTCGTCGATATCACTTTTTAAATTAAAGTGAAAGTAAAAGGAGGAAAAAATCCAATTATATGGGCCTTTTGACACCTAAAAAACATGACATGCATTTAATATATTAAAATTCCTCATTCTATCTGGTTGTCTTTGAAATTAACTTTTTCCCCGCAGTTTCTGAGATTAAAAGGATCTTCTCCTTTAGAAATACTTTCTTTTTTTTTTTCTTGCACCTGGATATTCTTCCTTTTAGTAATAATATAAGTGTGATTAATTTTGTATTTTATTATTCTCATTTATACCATTTAAATAGATGCTGATACAAATTATTTATTTTTTGATGGATTTAATTACAATTGGGTATATTCCCGGAGATATTTTTTATTAATTTAAATTATCCAGTAATGAGGAATGGAGCAGGTTAAAATATAATAGGGGCATTTCTGCTGGAAATTTATATTCTCGTAGTGTGTAAATCATTAATTTTATATTAGTTATAAATAATATTTTTAGGTTTTGATATTTGTTGTTTACGGTTTTGTCCACTGGCCGCTACCATACGGTTAAATTGAGATTCGGTGTTCCCTTTATTGGAAGCTATGGAGACGCAATTTCTATCTTTTTTTAAACCGGGTTTCAAATATCTATTTCCCCATGGAAAACCAATAATGAACATTTATGTATTGGTACTGTTTTTCCTTTGCGTTCTTTTTTTAATGTATCTTTCTAAAATTTGACATCTGTAACGATCGTTGGAAATTTCGAATCAGATTTTTTAAGGAAATATACTTACTTTTGATGATCTCCTGTATAAAAAAGCCGATGTGTATAAATAATAAAAACGACAAGTTAAACTTGACCAATAACGTTATGTATTTAAGGTGGCTTTAAATTGAATTGAAAAGTGGAAAATAAAATTGAGTTGTTGGAAGTTCGCCATCATACAACGTTTTAAATTTTTATTAATATTGCCTCGAAAAAGACCTAATGGTGAATTTTTAATATTTCATTGTTTGAAGCACCTTTCGTTTTGTTCATGAGTCCAATGAGTTGTATTAGGAATAAAACAAAATGGTTAAATATTAACTATGAAAAAATTTGGTAATTTACTATATATGAAACGAGGATAAATATTTGCTCATGTTAAAAACATATATTCGTGAGTGGTGGTAATAATATAATTTTAAAGCATGTCATTAGGTGAAAAAAGTTTAAGGTTTCAACGAATATTTTACATAGTATAAAAATTCAAGAGGCAGTAACTGAATGATTTAACTCCTAAGACTTTTGTAATATTTTATTTGAAAAGAATTTCTATTGTTGTATTATCTATTGGAATTAAAACCTTTTTGTGAAAACTAAACATTATTCGAATGGAAATTAAATGATATTTTAAAATCTGTGTTCCACGGAGGACACCATGTTCACAAAATAGAAAGTATTGTAGGTAAAATGTCATACATAAATACCACGATCAATATTTATCAATGCCAAAAACAATCCGAACAATTTTCTTTAAGCTGTTCTATTAGTAACGAAGAAGCAATTTGTAATAGTTCAAAGTTATGGAAAATTGGCTCTCCTGAACATTTGTATTTACATAAATTATAAAAATGTGAGATAGTGTGCTTGGCCTCAGCGGTAAAGAAATTTATTTCAAGCATCGAAGGATGTAGAAATTGTTGCAATTAGATGATGATTAGCAAGTAGATGATGAAATAGGTAATAGAATCACTATAGCAAATCAGATATATTACCAGATCTTTAATAGCCTAGTTGGCCACCGAAATGTAGGGAAAGGGATCAAACTTCACATATTCAAAGCAGTATACCTCCCTTACACTTACATATGGGAGTGAATGTTGGGTCATGCTTGACAAGCACATCAGCCGGACAACAGGAGCAGAAATGAAACACCTTCGCAGAATTGTCGGTAATATAAGGAGGGACCGAGTGCGGAATATATACATAAGGTATCAGCTGCAAAAGGCAGAACTGAAGACCTCCATCGAAAGTTATTGAAGCCCGCCCGATAGGCAGTAGACCGCGTGTTCCCCCAAGAATCCTCTATTAGGATTATATCCAAAGAATAGGAGGTCAAAGAGGAAAAACCTTGGCTGAAATGAAGAGGAGTTGTCAGGACCGGGAAGAATGGTTCAAAATGGATTGAGGCCCATCTACGCTAAATGGCACAAAAGAGGTAACGAAAGAAGAAGAAGAAGAAAAAGATTTTTATTTATTTAAGTAACAAACTTTTAATAGGAAACATTTTGTCTGACGTTACTATATCCATATTTAGATGAAATGAAAATTCCGAGTGCGTTGGTTGTTTTCGAAGCCATTATCAGTGAGTTCATTCCTTTAGTAACCGAAAAGTACATATATGAAATAGTCATAGCTGCTAATTGTGGCAATGTTTAAAAGCATTATCAATGATCTCTTTAGCAGTGATTGTATCGAATTTTATGGATGTGCCTCTTTTATGTACATATCGGAGAGTACCTACCCTCGAGGTGCGATACAATGCTGGTATCCGGATGACCCCGGAACCTGTTACGATAAGAAGGGTAGTGTGGTATGAAAGGCTAAGGACCAGGAGAAATGAAGATAAGATTGTCCCTTACGCAGTATCGTTAACACTAAGACCAGTCTCTTCCCCACCTCTCGCTCCTACTGTTACCAAGTTAACGTAACATCAGAATTCATTTATTAAAAATACATGTTTTTCGTTCATTAAATGATACTTTATATTTAATTTCTAAAGGATAATGAGCGTCAATTACTTAAATAAATGTGTAGGTGATCTTAGAAAGATTCAAAAAAGACCTGATTCGGAGAATTCTTGAGTTTGCTAAAATATTTATATTACATTAATTGACCAAAACCTTAGAAACATGAAAATCTTATGGATATTTGTTCATTAGCAGGTCTGCATGAAACATACCACCTTATCTCGTGTAACCACTTCTTATTACTCGTCTCATTTTAGTTATTTGAGTGTGCGTTATTAAATTGTTTTTAGTATTTTTGTCTTGTTAATTTGGTTTGTTTTCTATTTAAATTTCTGTTTTGTTTCATCATCATCACATGGCGCTATGGTCCATGGAGGACCTTGCTCTCCTCGCTAAATTTCCTCCACTTTGAACGAACTTCTGCTGCTGTTCTCCATGTTCTTACCACCAGGAACCTAAGATCAGCTTCCACATCGGCCAGCTGTGGCGTTCTAGGACTTCCTCTTCCTCTTTCTCCATCTGGACGTCTCTCCAGGATCAGCTTTGGGGGCCTTTTTTTATCCACTCTGTGAACGTGTCCCAACCATCTCAATCTTGCTTTTTTAATACATGAAACTATATCTGGTTCTTTATATAGGTCCTTAAGTTCTTGATTCCTTTTTATGCGGGCAAGATTTCCTTCCCTGGTTGGGCCATACACTATTCTAAGAATCTTTCTCTCCCAAGTATTCAATAATTTCTAGTCGATAGAGTCCACGCGTAATTTCTAGAGTAATTTCTAGTCGATAGAGTCCACGCCTCCCCACTATACATGACGACTGGACGATGTTCTCCTGTATTGTGTATTAAATTTAATTTTGTATTATTGTAATATCTTATTCCTTTTGTTATTGCCTATTTAAAATGGACAGTACAGCACTATAAGGATACCCATTTTTAAAAGAAGAAGCTGTGAAATACTTCTAAAAGTTCGGAATAATTACAAAGATGAAATAATGTGAAACAGGTCATAAAATGGAATTTGACAAGGATAGAAATAGTGAAGTTTTCTTCGAAAGTGTAAGCAGAACATTTATACAAGAAGAGGAACGTGGCTTGAGGGGTCTAGAGTTAGCATTTATTATTACATTTTGTATCTTTCAATTTCCATTTATATGAATAAGAAGGTAGGTGTTATCGGTATATGAGTTATCAGTGTTCAGGTTATAAAGAATGGTGGAACAGTCCCTGGTTACCGGCTAATACACAAGTACCTACTTATTTATAGTGTCCAGGTCTTTTCCCCTCGATGATTCGAATGTGTATCTTTTCAAAACTACCTCATTTATTCTTTTGTCCTCTCTTCAACATTTTTGATTCTTCTCATCAGCTGGAAATTGCAGTGTCTAGAGGATCCTAATAAGTTTTCTACATTTACTTTTAGTTAATTTAGCTCTCCCTGGATCCTTTTATTCGTGCATGCACGTGTTTGACTTCCAAAATTGTATTAAAACCTCTTCAGGGATAGTAGTCATTTTTACCTTTAGCTCTCTTTGTGGATTTCCTCGAAGCTGTCAATACCCTCTTCAATTATATTGACAGGTTAATACTTATGAAACCCTTTTTTTCTATTTACAGTCCCTTCAGCAGGTATTATCGTTAGTCCTTCCGCTTCTATCTCGCTGAACAGATTCTCTTCTCTTATTTTATATAATCCAAATAAATATTACTATTAGTTGTTACAGAGTAGGATTTGGCTGAGAATTTCGGTTGATGGAAAAGACAGATTTGATAGACTATATGCCCTTAAAGTTATTCTTGGAACACTTTATATATAGACCAATCTGACAAAAAAATGATAAAATAAGTTAAAAAACTGTTTAATGTAGTAAACTTGATTAGTATTTTAGTACGTTTCATGAGTTTTTCACTCAGTAGGTCTAAAGCCAGGTTGAGAAGGAATTTCTTTTTCATTAGATTAAGAACTTGGAAGAAACTTCTGAAAAAAGGAGTATACATTTTTATATTATACAAACTAAACATAAATTATTTCAAAATCTGATAAAATTATTTAAGGAAATTTTGTTTTCTTAAATTTATGAGTGATCCTTGTTAAGAGGTGCAGTACATATTTCTGTCTACGAATATAATTCTGTAATACGCGGCTTATAAGGTGTGGAAAAATATTCGAAAAAAAATGTTTTTAATTTATAAATAAATATAATTTATTTCTTTAAATAATCATGAGAAGGGCTAATTAAAAAAAAAAAGGAAAGACTTTATACCATAATTTTGAGTTACCAAAAAGAAGAGATACAACCCATGAATGGTCTTAGGTCTAAACGTTTTCATGGAAACTAAACATAATTCGAATGAAAATTAAATGAAAACTTTGAAAACTTACCTCAAGCAATGAGTGAAAGTTGGTGTGATGCACCAAATTATAAATAGTAATAATTGTTAATGCTGATTATTTCATACTAATTAAAAAAAAATTGCAATTCAATCGAACAAACCTTTAGCACGACAAAAAAAGAAAGGTCTTAGGATTAATATATCTTAGAGACTTTATAGTTTCTAGGACAGCGTTTGTGCAGGTTCAACCGCCAGATGTTTCTCCAAATAAAGGTACTCATATTATTCAGGCTAGGAGAGGCCGAGGAGGGTCTCCAGATCAGGCTCCATGCCCGGCTGTTAATCTGCTACTTGCGATTTGAACCCGAGACTTTCTAAACAGTAACTTGACGCTTTAAAGAGATACATGCTTGTATTCCTCAATTGCTCACAAAATAATTGATATTTTTAATAAACTTTGCAACATTTAGCTCAAAACGACTATTTCATATTTGTACTTTTGGTCATTGAAGGAATGACACATTGTTACCTGCTTCTAAAACGACCACGCCCTCTAAATTTTCATTTCATCTGCTCATCTAAATATGGATATAGTAACGTCAGTCAAAATGTGTCCCATTAAAAGTTTGTTATGGATGGAGCGAAGTTAGTTCCGGTTTTAATCCTTCATTCGGCCGCGAGCCGAGAACATCCCGACAGTCAGCGATACCTGCTAGTGGACTTAATCTCTTCTCATTTCATTTAAGCCTAATGGCTGATTCCAGTTTAGATTATTATCGTTGTTAGTCCCATCCGTTATTTCTGATAGTTATATAACTCCATTTATCTCAGTTCAATATCTGCTCATCACTTAGTATTCAACTAAAAAAAAAAAAATGACGTCCCCAATATCAAGTTATCAACAGCATATCCTCGATAAAAATGCTAAGTATCGAACGTGAAAAAACCGCACAATTTTCGATTTTTATCTACAGTGATTGCTTAAAGAAATTAATAGATATAAAATTCATATAGTCACTTTGGCAGTATAGTGACATGGATAAAATACTTTGGACGATATGCACTGATTTTGAATGAACTCTAAAACAGTTTAGCTGGAAAAGTAGTGATTTTCTTTTTCGAAATTTTTTATATCGGCTATAGATGATGT
Organism: Troilus luridus; assembly: GCA_964056705.1. NCBI lineage: Eukaryota > Metazoa > Arthropoda > Insecta > Hemiptera > Pentatomidae > Troilus > Troilus luridus. Next base: position 78,687,465 of record OZ057415.1, read on the forward strand.
GATATATATTATAATATAGGTATTCATTATTTATAAAATTAAATTCATTTAAAAAAAAAACAAATATTTAAAAAAAAACTATTTTATTTTTGAAATTATGTATTAATATTTGATGGAATATAGGAAAATTCACTTTTAATAACTTGTTACTTTTTTAATTGATTTTTTCTAAACCAAAATATTAATTTGATTTTGATTTAACTTTTACTTTTATTTTAATTTACATACTTAACATTGCATGTTGCTCAATGTGTAGAGTTCTGAGTTTCTATGCTGAAGTTTCCGGGTTCAAATCCGGCTTTACAATTATATGACAATAAATTATTGAATATATATGGGTGTATCCTGTGGCATAGACCCTCCTGAGACTCACCCAGTCTTTATAAAATGAGTACCCTCACTTAAGGAAAAAAACCTGGTGGTTGAGCTTGATATTGAACAAATCACCTCCTCATTCAAATATACTATGAACTTTTGTGCTAGAAACTTCATGGATTGTAATGTTAATGACTTTTATTATAACTTTTATTCGTTATTAAAAAGTTTAAACCCGAATTAGTTGACAATAAAACACTTTGGTAGAAAACGTTTTGTCACAATGCGTCAATTACGTGAAGGTTTACAAATTTAGCACGTTTTATATTTTTTATTGCGCGGAATCCGATTACAATATTATATATTGTATAACAATAATACAGGACGATGGCTTACTGGTCTGAAGGCCCACGATCCGGTTTGGGTTTGAACACTAAATTATCGGTTGACAGATAATCGGTTGACATTGTCAGTGAGAAGTCAGAGGTTTGACGCTCGCTTCCTGGGCCCACTCAGCCTTAAAGCGCTAGTCAGGAGATAAATCAAGCGGTTTGAACGCAGTATACCTCCATTATTTATTTCAAGGATAATTGATTTAGTATGTTTTGTTACATTATTTATAGCTGATATGAAGCCCCCCGTTTAAGGTCCCTCGCTTATGCCTAGTTTGTAGAGCTACTGTTCGGAAATATAGTGTGCGTTAGGCAATTTTAGGCCCCGATCGTTCAACGTAAGTGCTAAAAATTATAATAATAATATTAAGATAGGATGAATAAATTAGTTTTACTCTAAATCTTGTCAGTTTTCTGAATTTATTACAAATTAATGAATGTTAGAATGTAATATTTTATTTTATTATGCAATATAGGCAGAAATAAATTTAATCTGAGTGGAGGAGCCAAAATACGATATGATAGAAATGAGAAAAACCAGTCAATCTCCCTTTAATGCTGTGGATAAAAAATAAAGAATATTTACTTTTTCAGGTTGATATAGAACCTAAAATACACTGATATATATGCTTATTATTTCAAAGACAACCTGCAAATAGAATCGAACAGAAAAGAATAGAAAAGCAAGTTTATTCTGGGACTAAGTCCCATTAGTATAACAAACATGAACAGAAATAGAAACATAATATATATGTAACATGATAAATACTGTAAATGACGGACGGAGTAATGATTTAAATATGTCTACCTCACATTAAAAGTGTTATATAATATTTGTTATATGTTATTCAGACAGCAGGGTAACTAGTATAGAACACTCTGGCAGCTAAATTATTTAATCTGTCAGCCATAGTCGGATCTTGCGGGATCTGGTAACCTTCCTGGAGCTCACCCAGCCTCTTTAAATTGGGAAAAAACCTGGCGGTTGAGCGTTATCTCAAACAAACCACCTTCCAGCAAAACCGTTGTCTTAGAAGCTGTACAGTCACTGCGATGTACTGAATGAAAGATTCTTCACGGATTGTAGCTGTACAGGAGACTGTATTATATTCATGAAGATTAAAGTATAATAGGAAATACAAGGAATAACAACTAGAGCAATTACAAGAGCAACAAGTAACCTCTACAAGGGCGTCATTAGTGGGCATAAATAAAAAATAAAGCTTTTAACTAAAGAGTGTTCTACCACTGGGTATTTTAAACTAATCCTTATGCCATCATTTTCTTCCATTATTTTTTTTTACATTTCTTTGAGAGGTAATAAGGTTTTAAAATTTTAAGAATTAGTTATCTAAAAAAAAGTAATTTCGTCCGTTAAGATATATTACTCGTTCTATGCGAATCTCTACCATGGCATGTAATTTAAAATTACTTGTTATCTTTTTAATCTAGAAGGTTAAATCGTCGGATAACTCTATACCTCTGTACTGTCTATTCCATCAATTTTATTTAAAGCTGTAGCCTTGAAAACACAATCAAATACCTTTTTGTGTCATACGCACATGAATGTTGCTTTGTATTTTCATTTTGCAGTTTAGTTTTGAACCTTGTTTGTATGACTTAAACAGTCATAGGAGCTGAATAAAATGTGGTTCTTTGAATTCACAGCTTTGTCGAATACTTGTAATTTTTATGCATTATTTTTGCTGTTTCATATCGGGAAGTCTAAGGAAAATTTCGCCTCATGACTTATTTATTATTCTACCATGTTATAGTTGCACCTGCGTAGTATCGCATTCAGAAAATTTTTCATCACTGATTATTTTCTCCTCGATTTGGAGTAATATGAAATTTCTGATAAATGATTATTGGTTTCTGAGCAGGTTTTTAGGCCAAATCTTTTTACTTCTCATAGAAAGTGCAGGTAACATATTGAATGGTAGCGAAAGAAAAAGAGGATTTTTATGTGTTGACGAGTGAATGTTGTGTACTTTTTGTGAATATATTATTTTACTATGGGTATGTTCATGTTATCTCTGGCTTTTAAAAATGTTTTGAGGGGATAGATATTCTTTATTTATGTTTAACTTGTTTTTATTTGATGAGAAAAAATCTTTAATATTATATTGTTGCATAAAAAACGTAATTTGTGACCACAATCACATTTTTGTTATTTTTATCTAATACTAACTCTTCTGTATTCTTTTTTTATTTTTGAAATAGTTATTTCAGTTTTTTTTTGTTTGTTTTTTGTGGATGTGCTATATTCGTGTTTAGGAAAACATCTCCTTTAAGAATCGAAAGTCAGTATTTTTATGGATATTATTTCCTTTTTAGTTAATCTTAAGTAAAAGGAATTCACAGAATTATTTTCATACAATGTGAAAGTAATATGATGACGGCGCTGGTGTTACGGTATGAAAGCATTGCACGGTTAATTGACCTGGTCTCTTATTATATAAATATCGTATTCTATTTGTAGTTTTTATAACCTCTTTTAGTTATATCCTAAAACCTTTTTTACTTCGGGCATTGTTTGCTGGTCCAAACCTGACAAACTATAAATTCACCATCCTGTGCTTACAAACGACTTTATTTGACACTGTATATTATACTTTCTCTTAAATAATTAACCAACCTCTCATTAGGGATTTTCAGTGAAACAGCTGATTAAAGTATTGTTGACCGAAGGTTTTGCAAGACGGGCTTTGCAGGACCCTCGTGGTTTTTCTCCTCCCCCTTGAAGAGACAGGTCCCCAATTTATATAGATCGTGTCCCAGGAGGGTCCCTGGCTCATGTAACAGAAAACAAGTTTCTATCTAGGGCCGGTCTTGAGTTGTTAGTAGCAAGTCTCCTGGTCTTGGTCGACGCTGTTAATGAAATTTCTCGCGTTTGATAAATTTTCATTATACAAAATAATGAAAAATCTATTTATGGATGAGAATTTAAACACTTAATACAAATATACAAAAATGTCTTCTACGAACTAGGTCATTAACTTGCTACGGAATAGTATTATAAATTACAAACCTACTCCATATTTCTATTCTATTCCCAACATCACACTGAGGTATGATAAACAATATATCTAAGGAATATATTGCGACGATATGTTCAATAACAGAAATATGTTCAATAATAAAAATTTGGTGGGTGCATTCACAGTTCGAAGTACCGCACGGAACATGACAAGTAGCACTTCAAGAGATATGTCACTAGCGATATCGTACCATCGCAAAGTATCGAATGTGAAAATCACTACTTTTGAGGAGAGTTAAAAAAAAAAAGGAGTTTCAAGGTTCAATAAAAATGAGTGCCTATAATCAAACCAATGACATTCGTTTTACTTTGTTTTTGTGACTGATAGATGCCTCTGTATGAATCACAAAAGGAAACAATCTTCTACCCACAGATTTAAAGATAAAATAAAAAAAAAGTACAATATGCATGATATGTACAATATGCAATAAGACGAAAATATATACTTTGAATCTAAAACCTTTAAATTTTAATTAAATCAATTCATGCAAGGCGATTTCTGTTAAACAATTGAATTCATCGGTAATGGTTGTTAATATCATTTAGTATGCTCAAAAATGGTTTGGGAGCCTGGTATGATTCAAATTTTAAACCATACTAAATCGCGAATATGAACAATATCCAGGGGGCTTTTATAAGTGCTCCTTTTTTTTCTATATTCGGGACGGTAAGTCAACAATACGACATTTAAGTATGAAAGAACTTCTTTTGAAGCTACTGCAAACATAAAAATACCCCCATTTGATTACCCAAGGATCCTTATAAGTTTGACAAGCATTGTTAATCTTAAAAAGAGTTAATATTAAGAAAAACAAGAGGAAAAAATGAAGGTTTTAGCGTTATATGCCTTCTCATGAAGATTTTCAACCACTATCCTTAGAAATATGAGCCATTCAGGGTCAAATCAGATGACTTCTAAAACTTCAAAAACTCTATATTTATATTTTATTTTTCAATATTTAGACTTGTATATTTAAATGAATGAATTCACAATAAAATCTTAATAAAATAATTTTTATTAAGGGCTTCTGCTTTAAAAAAAAATTCCATTCAACCAGAAAAAAGTATTTCTCAATTTTCTAAATATTACTAACAGACCATTTTTGTTGGACCACTACATTACTATCCCTTATAATAAAATTATTTTTGTTTTATTAAGAAAAGTTTTACTTAAGTATTTAGAACTAAATTATATTCACCAGAATCTGAACTGTTTATCTGAACCTGAAATGACGAACTGAGTTGTACAAAAATGTTTAGAGTCATCATTTAGAGACGAAATACCAGCGATTTGTAACTCATAAATAATGGAGTGGCATTTTCAGATAATGTATTCTCGACTTTACCGTCTGCCGTTCACGGTAACTTATTTCTTTTTGGAACATGGTTTGAGCTTGTGTATTTCACTCCTTATACTATTTTTCTCTGCTCCAAGTGTAAATTGATTCTAGCATCAGGGTTGGCATTTATTTATTGTAGCCGTCGCAGAATAAGGCTTACCGGGAACGTGTTTGTTATATAACTCATGTGCAGAATTCTCTAACATTTTTGTTTTATTGAATATTTTTCTTGTCACGAAACTAGTTTCTCTTTTACCTCTTTTACTGCACAGTTTACTTTTTGAGAGAAGTTGGGGAGCGGAAAAGTCATTATTATTTAATTTTAATTTTACTAAAACCATGTTTTCCATACCGTGGCTCTTGATTTTGTTATGCTTTTAGTTTTGTTTATATTTTAGCGTATTTCAGAAATATATTATATAAATATAAGATATAATGTTCTATAATCGTATAATGTATAACAGAGTAAAATATTATATTATATAACATTCTATACTAATTTGTATAGACATATATTTTTGTTCGAGAAGATAGGTCATCTTCTATAATTCTTGAACATATACTTCCAAGTTTTAAAATATTTATTATAATTAAACAATTCTAGTTTAGACTTTAAAGCTAAAAACACGAAAATAATGTAATTTTTTGTTTACTGTATTTCAGTTCTAGAATTGTTAAATTGATTATTTTTTTTTTTGTCTCAATATGTTAACAGATGGTTATAAAGTTTTGAAGTGACTTCCACGAAAACATTTTTTCGTACAAAGTGAATGAATGATTTAATTGTACTCAGGGAAGCGGAATCAATTCATTCCCGTGGCACAAAAGTGTTCAAGCAAGGTTTTTTTTTTATCCTATCCCCTTGGTTTATTTATTTATTTAAAATAGATATTTATCAGGATAAATAGGATTGACGGAATCTTTTTTACTGCATCAGGTGCATTATAAGTGGGTGACGAGGATGGGGATAGGCCTGAATTGGAGTTGTTGCTAATATTATATCTCCATTTCTGGCCAAAAACTACGAAAAAGACATTTTCCCGCTTCCCTCAGAAGTGCTAACTCATTTTTTTGACAAAATTTGACTTAACTACTTATTTACCGGAGCTGTAGATATATACTTTTGAAGAAATGGCCTATATGTATGTGAATATAGTGCATATACATGAGTATGTGGTTGTTAATTAAATACAACGTATTACGAATCAATTGAAAGTTAAATAATGCTGTTGAAATTATAGGTGAACATTTGAACGTTAGCATTTTCACTTAAACTGCAAAATACATAAATCTAGTGTAATCCAATTTATATATGGTCAGTTGAACGGTAATGCGACTCTAATCCTCCTGGGTTTTAGGGATTGATGGAAACCCTAGAGTACTCCAGAGTATGTTAGCAAAAAACTGTTTACCACCAGCTCTCTCTCTCTCTCTCTTTCTTCTATCACATTTTACTGCCGGCTAATTTCACCCTACTTTACTCCATTAGTTCTAAAGCAATGCTAACTAAAAATTGGGGATTAAAGGAAAAGAAAAAAGAAAACTTATTACTAGCCATTCTCTATATTAGATCATACCAATATTTAATAAAAACTTAATTTTAAACATTGGTATGTAATGTACGAATTGTTGGCATTATTACAATATTAGACACATATTACTCTAAAATAAATAATTCAAAATATAAAATATATTGTATTGAATAAGATAATTTAAATTACAAATAGTTTTTAAGTTGTATCTATTACCACGAAGTCGAGTGTTATCTGTATATATTTAGTAACGTGTAATGCGATATGTGTAGTATAGCTACTTTATTTCCGATTGATTTTTTTACATTATATAAAAAAAGAAAGACAAAATATTCTTGTTAAGCAGAAATAAAGTACTCTTGATTTGCCAACAAAAATTAATCTATTAAAATAGCTTATATAGTCTTAATTGAACAATGACTAACTTATTTGAACTTACCTGTTTTTCACCCGCTTTTCCGGTTTATTATTTGATAATTCAATTATATCCTATCTGAGTAGAAATAAAGCATAATGCCCATACATAGCAAAATTATTGACTGTAAAAAAATCTGACAAATAAATCGGCATTATTTTACTATACATTCTTAGAAAATATATGGAAAAGAGCGCATTCCTGTTACATTTTTGCATTACATTCTGTTACATAAATTCAAAATATTCTATGTAGGTTTCTCTGTGTCTAAGGCTTTTGCTACAAATCTGTAGATTCCGGGTTCGATAATTGCTATGACAGATTAATTATTTGCTCTGTCAATGCTGAATATACACTGTAGGATTTTCAGAACTTCTTACCGCTGATCCAGCCTGTATGAAATGTGTGCCCTTGATTAGTTAAAACAGCCTAAACTTGCGCTAATAACTGTCTATAAACAATCGTTGGATTAGAAACTGCAAAATTTTTCAAACTAAGAAATCATCCAAAGATCTCAAAATTCCTTGAATAACTGAAATGAAAAGAAAATAGCCTTTATTAATGCGTAAATTTTACAATTATTATAAAACATAAAAAAACAATTCTTTACATTATATATAAATATTTATACACACATTTTCCCCCCTTGCATAGGCCTTCCTTTAACAACAGAAACAGTCTTAACAAAGAGTAACAGTCTTTAACACTTCCCTGGGTGACTAGCCCTCCTGGGATGCGGGATTTGTTGGGGCCCACCATTTTTTCTTCCCCACATCTCTATCCTTAGCAGCTCTCCACCAAAGGGGTCCTGCCAAAAGCCTAAATGGATCTCTCCATCTCTTCAATTGTCTGCGTCTCATCCTTTTTCGGTCATATGGTGTCCATTCCGTGACTATTTTTGACCATCTGTTGTCATTGCACCGCAAGACATGTCCAGCCCACCTTGAATAATTAAAGATATTTAAAACAAAGTAAATGTATTGAAAACAATGAATCTAAGTCTGTTTATTTCGCACGGATTGTGCTGCACCCAATGACCAAATACCCTAACTATCTCCGGGAAAAAACAGGTAGTTCACTGCTCACTTTTTGTCTAAAGTCACTGTGGTTTCAATAATGAAATATCTTTCAAACAAAAATATAAATAATGATACTTTCCCATTTTTATTTTAAATTAAAATAAAACATAAAAAATTGAGTTTAAATAATATAAATGACATGGGCACATGTGGCACCACACTGTTATTATTATATTATCGTAATTATATAGATTTACAATATATCTATTTATTGTGATACCAGAACATACACTACTATGTTATATTTACAACACTTCCTTATAAATCCTTTTCTCTGTCATTTCCTTCACGCTGTTGCTGGAGCCCCCTTCCTGTTTGAGCCGAGAAAACAGGTGGAAGTCACTAAGCACTAAATCCGGCCTACCGGCAGCGCCGAATCCCCTCGAAGCTTTGCCAGCACCAACTTCTCTTCCCGTCTTATTGAGAGCAGCCCAGGGAACCTGGGAATCTCATCAATCCGATTATTTGGTCTTTGTCAAGTTTTGAATGGAGATTAGTCTGATACTACTTAAGATATGATGTTTTTAGAACTGAGATAAATTAGACTCATTCCTGTTTTTCTCAATGTAGGGTTGTAGGGTTACTGTCAAGTCAGTACTTTCCATATGTCGCTATCTTTCCAGTCTTCGATTCGGAGATACCATCCTGGCATTTCTTCCCCAAGTTTTTGTTGAGCGGACTCTTTTGCTTACTTTTCTCAGGAACTCAATCCCTTACTTTTTGCGGCCATCGATCCGGAGTCATACACCGGACGTGTCCGGATCATCTTAGTTTCGACGATCTACTAAGTACTAATCGAATAGACAACGGTAACTAGGGTAATCTTCCCATTAGGAAATTGGCCATTCTCGTGTACTGGCCGGTGCGAGTTTCAAGTCTGTTAGGGAGCTTCCAAACTATGTATGTCACAAATAATCTATAACTATTTCGTCAATAATTCAGTATCATTTGACCGGGTTTCGGATTTTATATTTTATAACGCATTATAGATTGACCTAATGTAAATATACGGACGGCTGACAAATGTATATTCTCATTACAATAATTTGGCATACTTTGAATTACATAGAACGCTATTAGTAGAATGGAACGAAAAAAGTTGCCATTGCCATCAAGAATAAAAAAATGTTTATTACTTAGTTAAAACTCATCGGTTATAGTTTTGTCAATTACTCTAAAAGCAATGATGAAATGAACATTTAATAAAAAAAATTGGATGGACACCAATATAACTTTCTTGTACGCCTGTTATAAAATGCTGGCTCAAAAAGTGATTCCGAACAAAATTAAAATTATGATCTGCTTGTATATCAAATGTTATTTAATTAACACTTATTGCCCATGAAAAAATATAACACATATATAAAAAATACTAGGTACTGTTTCTAAACATAAAATCATGATAGATATTTTCTAACACATTTTTTATTACTACCTTTCCATGTGGCGGGAGGTAAAAATTAGTCCTTAAGTATCAGGTAAAAGGAGCGGAGTGGCTCAGTGTTAGAGCACTCGAGTTGCCATGCCGAAAGTCCTGGTTCGATTCCCGATGCTGGCAAGACTATTATTTAGTCTGTTAGTAGCCGAAGATGGATCATATGGGATAAGCTACAGGACCATCCTGTGGCTTACCCAGCCTCTATAAAGTGGGTGCCCAAAATAACGGGGAAATCCGGTGGTTCAACGTGATCTAGGACAAATCACCTCCCTGCACAACCGTTGTTCTTGAAACAGTACAATCTTTACCATGTACTGAACCATGGTTGTAGTGGTACAGGTTTATCAAGCAAAGGGCCGTTTGAGGGTTATCACCTACATCTAAAACTGATCATGTTATTTCTATTGATGTATAAATTTTAGATTCTAAATCTAGAAAAAAAATAATATTTAAATGAGTTTAATGTGTAAATACTACTTGTGTTTTATCGCTTGTAGGTCTTTAACTATTTTCATTTAGGATAAAGTTTATAAATATCTAAATTAAAATTAATCAGATTCTATTTTATTGATTTATTTTATTACTTATTTTATATTACAAAAATTTATTTAAAGCCTCCCCATATACTTTCATAATCAAAGTTTTATATTTTCTTAAAATTAAGATGTAAGTTTTTATGTAGATTCTTAGAACCTTTTCATATTTGAATACATTTTTAGATTTAGTACTTATATGACGTTTGAATAAAGTAAACCCCCCAACGACCTAAAATGAAGAAAGATGCTTTTTCAACCCTAACATGATTTTTTTTTAATCCTGAACATTCAGAAAACCTTCGAGAGAGGACATTACAGATAAAAAATTACAAATTTAAATTCAGTTCAATTTATATAATTTAATAATGAAGAAAAAACCATATTCCAGTCAAAAATTGTTATTCAAACTTAATAAATGATTAAAAAAACGTTTCGACACTTATTTGTCATTCTCAATTTAAGTAATTCCTCATACAAATTCATTTAAAATTTATAAGCCCAGATCATTACTTAAGGTCAAACAATTTAAAAGTCAAAATATATATAAAATCCTGGAACTTGACTATCTTCCATGGTCAAATAAAAATTATGTATGATTTATAGCAAAAAGTGATAACGAACATTTTTTTTAAGTGTTACTTAATTGAAGTAACAATTAAAATTATCGGAAATTCTCCTTACTATATATTGAAAACAATTATATAATGTGAACAACGTGTCAATAGCAGTTGAACAATTTGATTTTTTTTTTCTCATTCTCTAAGATTTTATTTACAATATACAATATACAAGAACAATTTGATCAACGAGTTATACAATTAAATAAATCTTTGTCTGATTTATAAAGCGGAAGTTGGTCCGGTGTTAGGTTGGCTTGGGGTATCTCCGTAGTCTAGATTATAAAAATATCTTAGTCCACTTGAAGATCGATGATTTTTTTTTTTTAAGATTCGAATAACTCTTGTTCTGGCACTTTCACGTCAATAATACAAATGTTTTCATAAAAAATAATAATAATCATTTGGGTTAATTGTGTTTTAAATTATTCAATTTATAAAGTTAAAAAAATATTAACTACTTTCAGGACAAGAATATAGCCCAGACCAAATGTTTTAACCAAAAATTAACACTTATTTTAATCTATTTATGATTATTTAATTAAAATTATTTTAATTAAGTGTTATACTACTGCAATAGCCCAGAAGAAGACCTGCAATGTGGGTCGAAACGTTTGCTTCCAAATGAACAGTTCTCCCTATGATAGAGCATTTTCTGACCTCCGCCCGGACCATTTTCTACTCCTTATTTTAATTTATGTTGACGTGGTTTTGTTTTACCCTTTCAAGACAAGAATACATCCTACTTCAAAAGATTTTACAAAAAAATTATATATATTTTGTTTATTGTTCTTTTATATAATTAAGTTTATTATGTAAGAGAATTATAAATTTTCACAATTATATTAATTAATTAAAAGTAAAGGAAGAAGAATTATTTATTAAAGCGGCAAAAACTCGTTCTTTATTTTATAAAATTGATAAAAGAGAATAGAATAAAAGTAGAACTTATTTGAATTTCAAAAGCACATTAAATCCGTAATGGTAAAAATCTATATGCCGTAAAATATATTTTCATAGAATAGAAGGTGCACTGTTCTAAATTAAATTTATTGCTATATAAAATTTCGAGAAGGCTTCTTAAAAGGGTTGACCCAAAAAAGAAAATAAGCGAACTCCTCATACTTAGCCCGAATGGCCGTTTAGTTAAACGGCGATTATTCCTTTTTATTATTATATCCATCTTTTAAGAGGCTAATAACTTTTAATATCCACTGACCCACTCCTGACCCTATTATTCTGCATCCTCTGAAGGATGCTCACATATATTACGCACTCGATCCTTCATGAAAGGAAGAGAGGACTATTTGTTATAATAATTTTAACAGCTCCCACTTAGGCCCCTTCGTAAAATATTTATATTGAAATAGAGTAATAACCCCGAAAAACGTACGTAATAAATCTCGGAACAATTTATGATGTGAGCTATCCAAGAAATCGGTGGGAGAATTTCTCGGTCATTAATTTTTCGAACTTATTTATTACTTGGGCAAATCAATTGTTTGAATGATTAGTCATTTAAGCCACTTTTTGCTGGTATGGCTAATCAGACGATGCGACAGTAGGAGTTATAATTAGGATAGGGATCTTAAACGAGTACCAGGCACTTCATAGGCTAGGGACCGCCATTGAACGTCCTCTCCGAAGAACGGCACAACTGGGGATTTTTTTATTCCCGTTAAAAAATCCTAAAGCCACCTTCGAACCTACAATCATGGGAATCGAAGGTTGTTATTCTAACCAGGGTGAATCTAAGGATATATATCTAGAAGTCCTGGTGAATAAGTGATTAAGTGGAATTATCTCCAAAACGATATTCTTGTATTTAAGAAAGAGGAACCGTTTATTTTCGTAGTGAAAAAGAGGCTGTCAGATGTTGGCTTGAAATAGGGTTATTGCTTACGTTACGATTCCATTTCAAGCCAAAAATTACGAGAATGTCACGATTTCGTTTCTCTCAATACAAGTTAACTCTCTCTGGAGGAAATTCTACTTAACCACTTGTTCACCATTTGTGTTTGATTATTTAGTTGTTTATATTTTTGTATCTTATTTAATTTATTTTCTCGTCTTTATTTATTATTTTCTGAGTATACATGGAGTGAATATACTATTACAGCCCCAATACTTATAGCCCTGTTGAGTGGAATATTATATTATTTTAATTTTTAATTTTTTTAAATGAAATAAATTGGCATAAATACACGAATTCGATCCAATAGTAGTTTTCGATGGTGAAAAAATGATACGAAGCTATGAAGTCAAGTCATATTTTTTGCATTAATGCAAGAGACGTGCTGATAAGATGTTATCGACCTGAGAGCGTAGGCCCTTGTGTGGGCTCTAATTACCTCACTTTAATAAAGCCTATTATCTTTTCCCATCATTCAGGTAATTATGGGCTCCGCAGGTTCAAGTTTGACATTTAATAAATTAACTAGAATATTTTTTTTAACGTTAGTTTAATTATATGATTGAAGATTTGTTCTTGTTTAAATATTATATATACAAAAAATATGAACCATTACAACCTGTGAAGGGTCTTGGGTTCCATAGGTGTTATAGACTGTACTGTTTCTTGGACAATGGTTGAGCAAGTAATTGATAAGTATTAGATCACGCTTAACACCAGATATACCCTCTATTTTGGCCTACTGAGTGAGCTGATAGAGACTGAGATAGAGACTGAGTGAGCCCCAGGAGTGTTCCAGCCCCATTAAACCCATCTCCGGCTACTAACAGATCAAATAAAACTCTGTCAAGTAGCAGGATTTGAAACTAGGTTCGGCTACTCAGCACTATACCCTTGACCGCTCCCTTAAAATTTACAAATTGAATAGTTGAATATCAGTATTAAACACACACACACACACACACACACACACACACATTATTGGTTTCTACTTATCTTGACTGTTGTGGAAATATATTGTTTATGGTTGAAATAACTGAAAATCAAGAACCATAAACAATATATATATATATATATATATATTTTTTACGGTTGGCTGTACTGACGACCTTCCATATTTCGTGTATTAAATGCTGGAGCATAGACATCCTCATATTGCTGTGAGCCATGGTTACCGTATGACAGTCTGTCCATAGCTCCATAACCGATACCTTTGGGGCCAAATCACCAGTAGCCTTCCCTCCGAGGTACAATCGGGTCCAAGGACAGTGACAAATCGGTATAGATCTATGGATTATGGCTGGTAGAATAGGGTTAAGCAGGTGAACGAGTACCTCTATGTCTTTCCCCAAAGGAGATCGTCCCTTTATCAAACCTACGGTTTGATATTGACATCTTGGAAAATCACACTACGATTCCCAATTGTAGTACACTTTGTAGGGACATCAATCCTACGTCCATATATAAAGGGTATCACAAAATTAACGCAAGATTTGAATTTGTCGCCATTTGTGCAGTAAAGTGTTGGCTATTTATTAAACGATCCAACTAATTCAATCTTGCGTTAATTTTGGGACACCCAGTATTGTATATGGATACGTATATACATATACGCATTGTTGTTAAATCATGTTCAATCTTCTACCTTTAAATTTAATATACTACGAGTATTTCTAATATACTCCAGTTATTTTAATACCAATATTATAGATATTTTTTTATCTTTATTAAACATTTTGGAATGATATACACTAGAACGAAAACGAGGTACAAGATACTTTCAGGTTTTTTATTGTCTGGAGAAGTGACTGCTAGAATGAGGTAATATATATCAACATTTCCAACTGGCAGCACAACACAGCTGCTCCGGAATTTCCATTTTATAAAATATATTCGAACATACAGAACAGTTAGTTTCAGAGGACAAACTCATTCTCTTTGCTACTTTAAAATCTGTTATCTCATTTTGTTCAAAGTTGAGGTGTATACAAATTCTCTTATGTCGAAATACAAAAGAAAATAAATGTTAATTTTGCATTAGCTTATAGTTTAATTTTTTCGAAATAAAATATTAATCTCCGTTCTTCATTGTAAAATTGGCTTCATATAAGAACTTTTTTATGTCATCATAAAATTAATGTTTTTTCTCATCAAGAGAAAAAAACTATTGTCTTTAAACATTTTTGGCTATTTTTGGTTTTATAACTTATTAAAATTATTATTTTATTGAATTATTGAAGGTCCTAATCGAAATTATTAGTTCATATGCCCTCTGGTCGGATCGAAGAGTTTTAATAATAGCAAGTAACTAACTATTCTATAATTTTTTTACTACTGAAAAATTTAACTTATAATGATCTGTATTATTATTTAAAACAGCTATGGTCGATATCCGTTCCCCTTCAGATGGTTAATTACCTCTGTTTTGCATTTAGATGGCTATTATTAAATTCTTCATTTTTTTATCCTGGCTTGTTGTACATCAACTTAAAGCTACTTTTTTCCTTTTTGTTTACAGCTTATTCATATTTCTTTCGTAATGATTCGTCCTACTGAAGAAAAATACATTAACTTTTTTATGGTTTTGTTTAGGTAGTTTATTATCTTTTACTTTTAAGTATTAAATTAATATCCAATTCGTTGTAGTAATTTCAAAAGCCTCGATGTTTATGCCTAGTACTTTAATAACAGCTATTACAGGAACGACTGACCTAAATGAGACTTTACGGAATTTGTGACTAACGAATTTTTATCATGCAATAATAATAATCTTGTATATAAATGGTATTAAAAATATTAAATACATAATATATTTATTTATATAAAATAAAATTAAATATTTTTACCTTAAAATAGCAATGTTAGTGTTTTATTCGTTAAAAGGAACACCATTTTATCTTAATAGGAATCCTAATTTTGTTTTTACTAACGTTATTATTTGAGTTTTTCAAAATTAATATTGATTTTCGACAGTTTGAAAGAACTATGTAAAGTGCTGAGGAAAAAGCATTATGCAATATTCATAAGATTGGCAACAAAAAGAAAAGTTTCACATAAACTTTTTCTACATCAATTTCGAAGTGATCTGGGAATGCTCCACTACTGCTTTATAAGATTTGGACCAGTTGAAAATATATGTAACATTGTATATAATGAATTGTGTGTTAATAATCGAGATATAAGAATTAATTCACCATGTCACACAAGGACCTGTCAAAATTGACAGACCAATGACAAAATTGTTTTGTTTTTTTAATTTTTGGGTTTGTTACGGTAGAACTTTTTGTTTATTACTGTAGAACATATGCAGACAGGATAGTAAAAATACAAGATTACAATGTTTTTATATACTATTTATCGCTAATATTAGTTCTATTTCAATATCTCTTTTTTTTTTGGAGAGAATTTGATATATAATCAACGAACAATTTATACATCTCGAATTATCCTCATATAAAATGTTATTCCTTCCGTAACTTTTTCTCGGGGACGATTATCATTTGTGATTAGTTAAATATCTTTAAGAAGACTATGAAATTCCTCCACCAAAAAATCGTGTTTGGGGCATTGCGCAGTCGTTATGGCGTTTGTTATTCTGAATACTCTTCAAAGAGGTTTTTTTCAACATTATTTCCCATATTCTGCAGTACATCAATTGTGGGAATTATGGTTAATTTTGTTTATTTATTTATTGTCACTTAATACTGCTATTGCTAGTTAGACGATTCTACAGTCTTTAATTCGGCTACCCAGGTATGATTAGGATAGTGATCTTTAACACAGTTCAGGCTCGGGATCATTTTGCTTCCTTTCCAAACGTTTTTGCAAGCGGTATTTCTATTGTTAATTATAATTGAGGAAGTAATTGATGATGGGATAAAAATTGGGGCATTTTAGATTGAGATTCCGAGTATAGTTAGCAAGGATTTGCGAAGGCTGTTTTGGATGATATGGTTCTTGGGTTCTCAGAAAAGCGACATAAGTAACAATTAATAATCCTTTTAATCAGGATCTATAATGTCAGGATCTGCATATATAAACACCTACCTTAGTCTATAATCGATATGGAATTTTTAATTGCATATCGATTATTTAGGTTTATTTAAATATGTCTGGGTTCATAATGTTTAGTACGTCTTTAAGTTTTATCGCCGCTGTTCCACCAAATTAACCTTAAACTCAGCCATGCTAGAAGATACTAATACCGCTGACTGCTATCCGTCGTGTTATGTTATTTATATGAAAGGTTAGTTATTGGTCTAGTTAGTAGGCTATAGAACACAGATAGTCTTATGATGAGATAGTAGATTAGATATCGTATCTGTACTATCTCTGATATTATGATATTCTAAAACTTTTTGACGAGGCTATCATTTTATAGGGATTGCTTTATTTAGTATTCTTCCTCACCTGAATAACTAATTCTGATTCTGAATAACTAATATGTAATACATAGAATTTTATGGCTAGATAAATTCATTTTT
This sequence comes from Troilus luridus, assembly GCA_964056705.1. Classification (NCBI taxonomy): domain Eukaryota; kingdom Metazoa; phylum Arthropoda; class Insecta; order Hemiptera; family Pentatomidae; genus Troilus; species Troilus luridus. The sequence goes on from OZ057415.1 coordinate 78,704,565, forward strand.
AACCATTTTTTAACATTATTTTATCATGAGGTGAAAAGATTTATTCAACAATCAGTTAAGGCACGTCACGTGTCACCGACGTGACAAAAATTCATGATGCATCTTAAACAGTTTTCTTGAACTCGTTGCTTTCATGCAAATATAAAAAGGACTAGAAATACAAATTCTGGTGAGAACTTCGTATAATATTTTGGTGTCTTCTACCAAATGGGTTTCTTCTTCATAATTTTTTTAAGTATTAATTTCGTTTTAGCGAGTATAAACCATTTGTTACAACAATGACATAAGTTTACAAGGTTTTGGTCACTTTCCTTTATTTTCTACATTATACATTAGATATTAAATGTTTAACCATCAAAGGCGATCCAACAAAGTCCATGTTGTTATTATTCGTTATTCTAATTTCTGGATGTATACATATACGTACTAGATATTTTTCTGAGTTATTTTTAATGTTTGTTATTTCTTGAAGTAGTCAACTGTTTTCCTTGAAACCTGGATTTGTTGTTGAAAATCAAGAATTGTAAAATATTTGATTTGTCACTATATTATATTCCAAAAAGGTATTTTTTTATTCAACGATTTAATGAAGTAATATCAATTAGGTCACATGCAGGATTAATATTATAGTGCTCTAGGCATTTGGTTCACTTTTTATATTACGAGGGAGGGGTTAGCCCAGTGATTAAAGTGCTCAGTTTGGCTCATGCCTAACAAATATATCTTGAAAGTTGATTTTAATCACAGCATTATCGGGGTATCAGACTTAGAATGCTGAGTTGCTGTTCAAGCAATACCATGTTCAGATTCGGCTGTGACAAATAAATTATTTAGTCTATTAATGGCCTTAGATTGGTTCCGAATTTTCTGAACATGTATGGACTTTATTTGAGAGAAAACTGTGGACACGGAAAACCGTGGTCAAAGAAACAGTACAGTTCCTACTATGTACTGAAACCAAGACCTTTTTTTACAAGGCTCGGCAAACATTTTTGGGCGCCGGTCAAAATCAACCGAGATTAAAGAGATGCTTGGATCGGAGATAATTTTATATTCAAACATACTTTTAGTCTGTATTATTATTATTAATTCGGCGCAACAACACGTGGACGCGTCCATGCCTCCTCAATCAGCATCCACTATTAGTTCCTGTTGGGTGCTGCTGCCAGCAAGTTGCGGACTCCCAACCTCCTTGCGTCTTCTACCACATAGTCGATAAGTCCATGGATGACCTCTATCAGTAAACATTTTGGTGTTTCCTCCTCGCTCATCCTGGCCACGTGTACAGCCCATCTTAGTCGGGATCGTTTGATGACATTAACCACGTTAGGCTCACCAAAGATATAATTTATATTTTCTTAGCTCCACCTTTCATCAGCAGAAACCGGCCCAAATATTTTTCGGAGGATCCTGCGTTCGAATAGAAGCACATTTCGGTATGCACACTTCTTCTTTGACCATGTTTCCGCTCCGTATGTAAGCTGGGCGAATCAGGGTCTTATAGAGGAGGGTTTATATTTCTAGTTATTATTATTATTTCTAGTTATAACCCTTATCTTGCTAAATTAGTTTAGTTTTTTTTATCATAATTTACTTTCGGGAACAAAATGGGTCAATTGAAATTATCAAACGGGCCATAGGTTGCTGAATCCTGCTATTGGGAAAACTAATTAAAGATATATTCTATGACCCTTCTGGTAAAGATCCGCCAAAGGTCATTGAGAGAGAATCATCCAGTGGTGGAGAGATATTGAGGGCGGATTTGACCGGATGATAGAGAAGTGACAGACTGGCCCATAATTGGCAGTAGGCGACTAACAGGTAACCCATAAAGCCGCTAAGCACCTTGTTAGGAGGGCCAACGGTGGGGGGGGATTTTAGGGACGGAGGGGGGATTTCGGGACCATCGCCGTATTAGCCGCTTTGTCCCCCTCCCGTTGCGGTTCCACCTTCCTCCATCTCTTCTCCCATTGAAATCTGCACCTCCTTAGGAAACTCCATCTCATCTTGCCATGTAATTGATATCTACCACCACTGTCCGTAAATCTATACTTCAATGATATCGAATTTTAGACTAATAATAATATGAATTGATTATACCAACGATAGTTAATATCAAGATTATGGACAGTTGGAAAGGGGTAATGTTGGGAACCAAAGGAAAACTGTAAACCACCGAATTCCATGTTAAAACTAACACTATAGACGTTTTTCTTATTAACTCAAGTTTCTTAGGTCAAGAAGTGGCATCAATCATAGTCGCGGTTGACGATACGTTTTATGCTTACAAAAAATGGATTTGTGAATGGTTTTTTATAATATCATGTGATATGCCATACGGAAAGTAATGATCAGTTTAAATATCGATGTCTTAATTCACATATGTGTTAAGTGCCGAAAACAAGATTCAACAGGAGTCAAATTTGATAATAATTTAACACAAGAAATACAGTTGAAGTTTAAGCTCACAATATATTTTTGTAATCTTCACAGCTTCTCTATTAATTTTATTTCAACATATGATCTATGACTTCCTCATCACAACTCTACAATATTAGTCCAGGATCCATGGTCCATTTTTTCACTTGATTAATATCAAGCTGAATCTTCGTGAATAGCTTCGTTTCGATGAGACGCCCAACAATTTCCTGTGCGAAAATTCTCGATTGTGGTAGCTAAAAGAGGTAGCAAGAATAAAATATGTCGATTTGATGATTCTCAAAAATGTATTAGTAACTGGGTTTTTTTTTGTTAAATCTCAAGATAATTATCTAAATTATTTGAAAAAATATTTGTCCGGCAAAATGTATGGTTTGATCAATGAGTCCCCTCCTTCCAACATGTATCGATAACGAGTTCATCAAAAATGATTACTAACCTGATTACTAGGACAAATATTTTTTCAAATGGACCATGGATCCTGGACTATATTATTTATATAACAAAACCCATTTTTGAAAAATTTGCACTTAACACATTTGTGAACTAAGGCATCGATATAAAAAAAAATAATCTTTTAAATAGATATTTTCTTTATTGTACAGACAAATGGTCTAGGAAGCGATTAGTAATCTTACGGACGGTGCATCCAAAACCAATGAGAAGTAAAACGTCATCGGCATTGAACGGGAAAAAATAAGTGGATTACTTGGGAGCGGGATGGTTCTGTAGAGCGCAGATTAATAGAAAATTATTTAATCTGTTTACAGCCATAAATGGACCCGATGGAATCACCAGATCCTCCTGGGGCTTCATAAAGTAGGTATCCTTAATTAGGAGAAATCCTGAGGTCGGGGTGCTTCCTTCTGCCTCCCTTCTCAACCGTAGCCCTAGAAACAATAGTACTTACCATGAAGAGAACACAAGACCCTTCATGGGTTGTAGGTTGTAGGTAGTGGTAGGTTTTATAGCTATAGTCATTAGATAGCTCTGTTTAGTGTGTAGGAGATATTAGGCCCAACATACACATTAATCATTTTCCATATTATTCTTCCACGTGGACATACTGAATACCTTCAAATTAAATCATTGCACCAGTAGATGTTAATAAATTAACGGGGCCTTATAAAGTTGATGTAAGTGAATAAAATAGAGACGCCATTTTTCATGAAAGTCAAATAACAACAATACGCATACACTTTGTGATAATCTTGTGTTAATGATCACCCTGGTAGGCTTGGTGGGAAACCACTGTGGTTGGCCAGTTTACCCTTAACTGAGGTCTTGTACCACACCCTTCAGCCAGAATCCCACTGTGTATGCCAGTGGTATATGGCCAAGTCATATCAGTAATAAACAGGTCTTGCACATGGCGTTCAAGGATCATAAGCGAATAGCTTCCAAAATTTAAAAATTTACTTTTCCACATTCTCTGCTATATTAGTCAGTTTTGCCTAACACTACAATTTGCCGCCTTATTTATCATGATTTTGTCCGATTCTGAACCTGAAATGTCGGGAGCATATAGCAATGCTTGACTTAACTAGCGAAAACTTAAAAAAATTTTAATTTGGAGTTATCCGCTTTTAATCCCACCCCACTTTTCCTATTTAGGCTTTGTCTTTCGACATTTATTGGATTGCCACTCAGAATGATTCGATGATGCTATAATTGATCCCCTATTTTCTTTTTCAAAACCTGTACCACTACAACCCCGTGAACGGGCCTGGAGTTCAGTACATGGTAGAGACTGTGCCGTTTCAAGGACAACGGTTGTGCAGGGAGGTGGTTTGTCCTAGATGACGATTTTTGGTACTCACTTTATAGAGGCCGGGAGAGCCACAAGAGGGTCCAAGATCCTATATGATCTATCTCCGGCTGCTAACAGACTAAATAAAAGTCATGTCTGCAGAGGGATTTGAACCAGAATTTTCGGAGTGGCAAGTCAGTGCTCTACCACTGAGCCACTCCGCACTCTAGTATTTTTCAAGTCTCCATGTCTACAGGTCTACATGTAAACCAACAGCAATAATTGATCCAATATATTAATAATATCAAAAAATTTTCAAAGAAAAGCAATTCAAGAAGTGAATGAGTAATTTTCTTGTCACGCCATCACTGATTATTGAGATTTTGAATATACATCTCGGCTTTCAGATGAACAGTTCAACTATACTGCCCCAGAACGACAATATTAAATAAAACTTGAACACAATTCTCTAACTTCTTATTTCTATAGAACCTCGATTTCCCTTAATGTGTTAACTGTTATAGTATTTCATGTATCTTTTTAGCTCATACTCTTCTATTTTAATATATATTTATATGATACAGTACCGAAGCTAATTATTACAGCTCTTGAGAAATTGCCTTGAGGTAATGTAGCTACACTTAATTTCAGGGGAGACATTAAGCACTAGGTCGCAGGTGTTGCCGGAACCTATTTCCATTTGCTTTATCAAATGTGGAAATGTGGCCTTAGAACATTGCACAGTCTTAATGACTCTTCATTGATAAATATATATTAAACATTCCCTTAAATTAGCCCATTGTGCACATATTTTTATTTATGTACTTATGACTACTTTTTCTTGGAACATAACCGTCAGCAACTACTTAAGGTATAACAAAGTAACAAGGTAATAGATTTTAATAAAATAATAACGTAATTAATTATTTGATTATAATATTCTAATAGACACGTAATAGCTAAAATAGATATTTTTATCAACTCATTAAAACACTAACTAGTGAAGAACCCAAAGATTTTTTATTTATATGTATTTTCCAAAACATTGGAAAAATTTACAAGAATTACAAGAATTTAAAATTCTCTCAATATCGTTTAAAACTATCTTCAGAATGTTTGCCAATTTTGGGCCTAACAGTATTAACTATTAAATAGGCAAATTTTAAAAGATATAGATAATAAATTTTATTAACAGCGAAATTACGTTTAAGTCAACGTTACTTTTGACTTTCGTATTGTGAATATTTTTGTTTGTTGAAGCCATTGATTTTTGTTCATTGTTTTGTAGATAGACTGAAGAATCATTGAAAAGGCAAAATATTGAAAAATTGCAAGTTTTCATGTCTGTTACTTATAAGGGGACTCGAGGGAAATTTTTTTTTTTTACAATGGCAGAATTCCTCATTCACTTTTAATATTCGATATGTAGAAATATTCCGTACCAATTGTATTTCAGAGAATTTTTCGAGTGTATTTTTTTTCATTTAACTTGTTGCCCAATGCTTTAAAAACGTCAAGGCCCGCAACATTTTTCCATCTCTTAGTGTATCTAGAGAAATCCTCAGTGGTACAAAGCACTTTAATTGTAAACATTACAGAGTACTCAGAGGTGGATCTCCCTTGTCATCAGGTATTCCTGGGTTAAATGACTAGTTCCAATTCTTAGGTGGGTAACAACCACCCCCTACACTGCCTAGAAGATGAGGTCCCAGCAGTTGACAATTATTTTGAAGGTTATCAGTTTGTTTTACTCTGACGCAAGTTCGTTGCCTCTTAAGATATTTTTTATTGGTTTAAATACACCTGAAGATGGGATATGTATGGGATTTGTTGTTTGAAATATCTATCATCTATATTATGTTATATTGCGTTCTCTTAAATATTAAATTGAATAACTAATGTTTAAATTGATAAATTGGTTAATAAAATTAATAATGTTTTATTTTCATTTGATAATCATAAAGAAAAAAATAAATGTTTTTCCATAGTAATGGGGTGTGTAAACAAAATAATGACTGTTTCACCTTCCCCATGGAGGGAAGATGGCGACTAACAGTATCTTTCGACACACCACACTCCCTGGCAAGTTCGCGAGTACTTGTGAACGGATTTGACTCAACAGCTTCCTTCAGACCTCATAATTATCCATTAATAATCGCCCGGAGCCCTTCTTCCTTTCCAACGTCGTATCTCCACTGCTAGATTTTTCAAACCAATGCCGAGCAGTGCGCTCGTCAACTGCACCTTCCCCTTCATATTCAATAATTTCATGAGTTGCTTCAGCGGCTGGGAAATTGTTTTTTCCAGTAATGTCTTAAAATTACGAGAATTTCGTAGGACACTGTCATGTTTCTTCTTTGAAATAAATAACGAAACTGAGGATTTTTTTGAAGAAGTCCAGTGTTCGTAAACAAGCTTATAGAGTGCTCTAAAGGGATTATTAAGTGTTGGTGAATAATAAATAGCATTTAATTTTTTACAGACTTTTGAACTCTGGAATTTAATAAAAGGGTCATTTTCTTATACACCCTATTCATTTTATTAATATTTATTTTAAAAAATTTATTATAGGGATGAAATACCTCACCCGGGAGTTAATAAAAAAGCACTACGCTATTTTACGACCTAACCAATAATTATCCAAATACTGACGCACCACTTATTTTCTGCCCTTTTAACGATTTTAAATAATTCGATGTTATCGATTTTTTATAATAACTTATAATATCTGACTGTAGTAATATTCTAGGAACATTGTAGTAATATCGTAGAGTGGTTACACTTCTAAATAAAGGTACTATAATTAAATAGTCCCAAAAGACAAAATCGGATTAATAATTTTTAAAAACTTTAAGAAGCTTATAACAATCATTTCCACTGACGTTGGTAAATTTAAACCGATAGTATAATCATTCCATTAATCTCTTCTGAATATTTCAAGAGTTATTTTCCAGTCATAACAAACGGTCCTCGAAATAAGCTTCTTTCGAGTTCTCTTCTCGACTTCTTATCTCCGGAACGGAAACCGCTACAGTTCTATTTACTTTGATTCCATTGAAATCTAAACCCAGTTATTTCAAAGCTTTGTCTGTTTATTTCAATAGTATAATGAGAAATTATTTCTAAATTTCAATTATTCAGAAGGCATTAGGCATATTAAAAAATAAATCCTCTAATATTTATTTCCCTTAGAAATAAATTATTAATTTCTCAACAGTTAGATGATTTCTTACATTATACGGCAGGTCTGGATTATTCAATGGATTATTAAATTATTCATGGTACAGTAAAAAAAAAATAAAGCCGATTTTAAATTAACTTTAATCGGCTATGGCTAATCTGAAGATGCCCTAAGTTTTGCCTATCGAGGTATAATTAATATTGGGATTAATATAGGTATCTTTGACGAGTACTTGAAACCGCACAGGCTCTTATCCGCCATTCTACGTCCCCTACGAAGGACAGAAAAAATTAAGATTTTTTACTTCCTTTGAAATTCTATGGCCACCTTCCATGGTGCGAACCTATATATGGTTATTCTGTTAACCATTACATCACATTGGTGACTCCTAAATCCAACTGGTTATAACCTTAATACATTTAATTGCTGATGAACAAATCTCAAATTTGATAGATTATTGATTTTCTGTATTAGTACAAATAAAATGTTAAATATATATATATATATATATAAATATATATATATAAATATATATATATATATATATATATATATATATATATATATATATATATATATATATATATATATATATATATATCAGGTGATTGCTTAATAGCATTAAACGAAAATTTTAATTTATGAAAATGTGTGGTAATTGTTTGAGTTTAAGTTTTTGTTTTTTTTGTTTTAGGTAATGTTGCTGACATATCTATGATTATTCAGGGTTCATGTGAGTAGTTAAATAAAATCATTAGATATTGATCGCTGTTATTAATTGTTGAATTTTCAAGTAATTGTTTTATTAAAGATAGTTCTTCAAACCTAATACTGAAGTAAGTGTCCATAACTGTTTTAGTATGAATTATTTTCCAGAGATTGATTGTTTTAAAAATTTACTAACCAGTCAAGCATAATACCTTGAACTAAACAAGTTTAATTGTATCGTAGAATTAAGAAAATTCTAATAAACAAAAATACAGAACAGGATCACCCGTTTATATCTCTTTGTAGAGTGCATTTTCATAAGATAATTAACACAGAATTCAACTGCTTTAGAGAATAGAGTCAATTGATTGACAGTCAATTTGAGGTCCTTAGTCCTGACTGCTTCCTCCGCTTTTGTGGTCCTGCGGCTGGCTCTGCCATCATCCTTATTATCGACTTCCATCTCGGGCATTATTGGAGGATTTGCTTCTGAACAGCCTCTTCAGCACTTTATAGAATATTAATAAAGGCTACGTAAATAAATATAAATAATATATTAATCGAGATAAATAATATATTAAAAGTTTATCTTAAAAAATAAATAATTAATTTTATTGATTTGATTTAAACAGTACTTAATAAGACTCTGGTTAATTAAATATGTTGGAATAGATGGAATGTTTGTTTTTCAAAAAGATAATTCAACAATTAGATTTTGGGAAGTTTCATTTGAAATGTCCGTCATCAAAGGAAAAGTTATTTAAATCGACTTTACGGAATCAAAACATTTTTATTCAAAATGTCTACCCTCATTTTCTACATATTTTTCCCAACGTGTTTTAAAATTTTCAGTCCTAGTACTGTAAAATACAGTGTTTTGTGATGAAATAAAATCAGTAAATGAGTTTTTGACTTACATTCTTAAGGAAATTTATATAAGGTCGGGGTGGGAGGACTTAATAACAAAGCTCATTCAGTTTCTTCACTGTCTATCGTGAAGCACGAGGTCTGTCGTCGTATGAGTGTACTGGTCTCTTCCGATTAATAAGGTAATGCAAGGTTTTTTTTTCATCTAAGTTTATTATATATTTTTTTGGAAAGGTGTTATAAAAGATCATTACAATCTATGAATTTTAGAAATAATAGAAGCAGACATTTAATAAGGAACGTACCAATTTCTTATTTAGGGCGGTCGCTGAAGCTTTTTAAGATTTTAAATATTTATTATTTTTTTACCATTTTTAATGTACAGTATAAATGCAGTGTCATACCATAGTTTAACATCATAGTTATAAATATTGGTCTTAATTTACATTATTGCAAAAACTGTTTTGCCCTTGACCGTTGCTTTCAGTATCATTTTTATTTTCTGAATGAGTGGAAAATAGTTGACTATCAAAGTAGAATGGTTCAATTGACAGTGTTATTGTTGTGACAAGTCACCACACCCACTATTTGCCCTGAAGATGGCCTACACTGTACACCGAGACGTTGACATGAATAAAAAAATAAGATTGGCTTATTTTTGTGTTATCATTGGCTGCTCCCCCTGACCAATTCAATCCATCTTTATTTTCTGTAGCATACGTGATTTAAGTAGCATGAATAGGTTGTTACGTAAGGGATTTATGCAATCCACTGTTTCCAGATATGCTCGTTTTACTTATTGTTCTTATTGTCGACGTCATTAATATATTTATGGATATCTTAATACGGCTTCACACCTTTCATTGACGTGGCTTCACTCTTTGGTCTAATACATTTTAATTAAAAAATAAAAGTAACAATGAATTCATTATTTAATCTAGTTAGTTTCTTCTAGTTCGGTCTTTGCGATCGAAAACCTCATTCGATGAATAAACAAAAAGGGAGTGAGATAGCTTACTGTGTAGAGTGCTTCGTTACTAAACCCTAAATTGGGCCCAAGACCGGCTGTGGCAGAGAAATTATTTATTCATCCATTAGTCTGTGGGCCCGGTAGAGCTTCCCAGGGCTTAAGTACTCTCTATAAAGTAGGTACCCTTAATAGAAGGAAAACCTGGCTGTTAATCACGATTAAAGGCTAATTCCCTTAACTGCATACCCGCTTCTTTAGAAACAGTACTGTTCCAAGCAATATATTTAGACTACTTAAATTGTGTCATTGTAAGTGATTGAAATAGTTAGGTAACAAAATGAATCAATTTTCTGGGCTTACGGAATAGAGCTTTGGGCTCCACTAAGCCATCGAATTCCTCTCGTATTCAATCCTTACAATACAAAACCTTCCTAAAATCCTCAAAGCTATCAAAGTAACCCATAATGACCTTTATGTCCCATTTATTGCTGATTTGGCCCGAATCCGATATCAATCTTTTCATGACAAACTTCATTTCCACCCAAGCCCACTAGTTTCAAACCTCGCAACCTCTTCAATTCCTGATAATCCTCCGAGGCGTCTGAAAAGAAGATGGCTTTGTGACCTTCTAAATTGAACTTTTTATTTGATAACTGCCACTGGGTAGTTTCTCTACTTGGCTTTTCTCTGGACATGATTTATCTTTCATTATATTTACTTGATGTATTCTGTATACAGTTGTAAATATCAATACATATATTTTAAAAAATAGATCGTTCAACTAAGTTTATATCTTATACTAGCAAAATATTCCGCTCTATAGACGCTTCTGAAGTTCATACCTGGCAATTCTCTGAAAAAGTAATTGATGCCGTGACCTGGCCAAGAGTTTATGTTGGAATAGATGACCTTGTGCTTTATTTTATGATAATTCAGTTACGAATTTAAGCAATAAATGTTTAAAGATCGCTAGAGAAATGATTTATTTGAGTGGAAAATAATTCGATAGGGACAGGTATTAATTTAATAATTTTGATTAAAAGGATTTTGGAGTTATAATATTTGTTTTATTTTTATTTTTATGCTTATATAATTCCTCTATCGAAATCAATCAGAAATATTATTTTCAAAAATATTTTATTATGCTTTAGCATTACATATGGACCCCGCTCAGTATGTAGAACGTTGAAGGTTCCGAGCTCAAATCAGGCTGTGGCAGATAAATTATATAATCTGTTAATATCCACTTAAGGACTCTAAAAGATCTACAGACCCTCCTGTGGCTCACTTGGCCTCTATAAAGCGGGTAGCCTCGAAGGAAACCTCGAACAAATTACCTTCCTCAACTACCGTTGGCTTAGAAACAGTAAAGTCTCTACTACTGTGTACTGTACTCAAGACAAATTTGTGAAGTTTGTGACGTGCGAAAAATATCAGGTAGGTAAAAGGGCACAGAATGGGGGAATGAAAAAGTGGGCCATATTGTTCAAATAAAGAAGAAAGTGTGGAAAACATATCTTCAGGATAAAACTCCCGAAAACCTAAATAAATATCAGCTAGCCAAAAATCATTGCAATGGTGGTCCATCAAGCAAAAAAAGCGGCATGGAAAAGGTTTTGGAAAAGCCTTGACGAAGACAACCACGAGAGCATTAAGAATGTGTGCCGTAAAGTGAAGACATTGAGAAGAGAAATAAGCCGGTGAGAAATGTCAGATACTAAAGCGGCAAGATATTTTCCAATACGCTATCGGAAAAATTAAAGTAGGTGAATCTGCAGGAAGGGACGGCGTATCTCAAGAACTACTGAAATTCGGAGGTCAAGAACGTAATAAATTTCTGCAACGATTCTTCTAAGAAATGTGGAATACAAAAGTCCCAAAGGATTGGGATTTCAGCATTATTTTCCCAATTCACAAAAAAAGCAGCTAAATGCGAAAACTATAGACCATAGAACCAAAAAGAAAAAAGATGTATACATGTATGGTTGTAGTGATACTTTTTTTTTTTAACATATAACATTCCTATACCACTTGATTCTCACAGTTTAATCTATAACTTCAATTTTCCTATCAATAGCTTCTTTACTAGTACACAGAGTATATACCATTTTGTTAATGTAAATTCGTTAATGAATTTTTGTATTACATATCCTATTTTCATACTGTTCCTATTTTATTTTACATCTGAATTACACACGCACTCACACACATATATTTATTTTTTTATTGTTCTTATTGATTATTTATCGCAAGACATAATTTTTTCCCTTAAAAAAAAAAATATATATATATATATATATATATATATTAGAAATACAACTTAAAATGGCTCCTTAAACTTTAGGAAGCCTTTTAGATTGCAATAAGACAGTGAGAAGACTTACTGTCGAGGAAGCAGATAAAGACAAATAGAGCTCGGAGACTCCAACAGTTTGTTTTATTCAAACAAGCTTTCATTTATAGGTTGTGACGTAGCCGCCAGTTCTTCCTGACCTTCCCCAATGATTATCTCCAATCTTCGTTAAGTCGGGAATTCATTGGGCATTAAAATAATATAGAATTTGTTGGAGGAAATAATTATAAACATAATTACCATACAATACTTACAAAAGTTGCATCTTTAAAACAAGAAAAACTACAAAGACTTAAAAAAAGTAAAAGAAAACTCACAATTTTTTTAAAATAATTAATAATTTTAGACCTTAGTTGGCCGAGGGTGGTGTTAATTTTTAAGAAAATCGAGTACCAAATGTTATTTAAAAAGGGTATAACCGAACAAAAAAATGCTATCATTTTTACTATTGATCAATACGAAAAAAAAAAAAATTCCCCTGAAATAAATAACGGACTGATCGCTTCGTAAAACTACGAATAATATTTAGAATAATTTTTAGATGATGAAATCAAAAATTGATTTGCAATAATTAATGGTAGTGGCTAATGAAATCTGAAGTATATACAATATATATGAAATACACATTCGAGGGTTACCATACATTAAGATATACTTATAATAATTTAGTATATTATAATACATTTATTGCAATACACATCCCTATATTTATTTATCTGCAAATAAAATTAGAAATATCATATCTTACGACTATTATTAAACCAATTTAAAAAAAAGAAGCCTCATTGCATCGCTAGAAAAGTAATATTCCAAATTAACTTTGTCTACCATTTTTAGAACTGATATTATTTACGTTATATTAAAATATCAGACATATATATTTATTTTCGTGCTAAAATTACATTTGATTGACTTCAAAATTACAAACTTAAAACTATAACGTTGTACTATTTCCGTAATAATGTATATTATATATATATATATATAAAAAAAGTAAAAAGACAAAGAAGACAAAAGTAAAAATACATAATATAAGGAAGGAAATTGTTTCCGCATTAAAAGGAATCAAGAACTTAAGGACCTATATGGAGAACCTGACATAGTTTCTTGTATTAAAAAAGCAAGATTGAGATGGTTGGGGCACGTTCACAGAATGGACAAAAAAAGGCTCCCAAAGCTGATTCTGGAGGGAAGTCCAGACGGAGAAAGACGAAGAGGAAGGCCTAGAATGCGATGGCTGGACGATGTGGAAACAGACCTTAAGTGCCTGGGGGTAAGAACATGGAGAAGAGCAGCGAGAGATCGGTCAAGGTGGAGGAAAATTGTTGAGGAGGCCAAGGTCCTTCATGGACCATAGCGCCATGTAATGATGATGATTATATATATATATATATATATATATATATATATATATATATATATATATATATAAGATTTAATATATATATATTGTATATTATATACTCAATATCTATATTGTAAATATAATATTATATATAATAAATATATTATATATTTAATATATATAATGTATATTATATATATATATATATATATATATATATATATATATATATATATATATATTTACATCCCTGTTTATTTCATTGCATAAATGCATAAATAATTGCAATTTATATGGGAATTTCGCACGAGAATAAAATGATTTTACATATAATTCTATAGAATGATGTTGTATATAAATGCTCACTACATATGGCTGACCCTTATCTGTTTCCTTATCAGTTTAGTGGGTGAGAATGACACCTTGCTAGTTTTAGATTAGTTCCTAAATTACTTGCCGGACGTTTAAAGCAACTATTCCAAGCGCAAAACACTGAAGCCAGCATAGCCTTTGAGAATTACCGGCTTTAGACTGCTTCTCTTTTATCTGCGATTAGTAACATCTGACCACTAATTTGATTTAGGAAAGCGTAGTTTAACCAGTTTTGAGGACTCACGTGCGAAAGTTATCTTTACCTAGAATATCCTTATGTCCCTCAAAAGTTCTCAAGTTTGTTATACAAAATTCACTGAATTACTATTACTATAAAGGATTTAACAACAAACAATTGTGTACCTCTACAACACATAAAAGGGCGGGTCAGTGTATGGCAGAGACTGCACTGTGTCTAGGACAGCGGCTATACAGTGAGCTGATTTGTGCGAGATCGCACTCAACCAGGCTTTCCCCCAATCAAGCGTACGTACCCACTTTACAGTAGTTAAGTAAGCTATGTAAATCCTACATGGTCTATGCATGGACAGATTAAATAATTAATCTACCACATCCAGATTCGAACCAGGAATCTTCAGCGTAGCAACACCCTTAGCAACCCAGCTCCCAGAATAATGTAGAAGAAAAACAATATTATTTTTCATTACTTATTTAATTATGTATTTAACTTTCTAATTTAAATATTTACAGGTCTTTACAGGTCATCTTGGATAACTTTTACCAAATATCTGAATTGATTTAAGTTAATGCCACTTCTAAGCGAACGTTATAAAAAAGAGGCCTTGTGATTCTTAATTTCCTCCCGTTGGCTAATTAAAGTATTAAAGTCCAAAGCTTTTTTAGCTGCCTAGTTTTTTGTTGGCCTGCTCAGAAACCGCGCTTTGTTAAGGTCATAATTAGAAATAGATTATCTTTCAATTTTATAAAATAAAGTTTTACGACATCAAATATATATAAAATTTATAACATAATAAAATAGTTTGTTTATAAGGTAGAATAGAATAAAATTGGGTTACAAAAAATTAATTTGATGATAGAACACGTTTTGAAAATGAAATATACATTTTTTTTTTAATCTAAATTTATTGATATTTACAACTATAATATGATTATAACTAGTAAATCTGCTGATATGTACATCATGACATGAATAACACATGTGGAGTAACTACCCATCGGCAGCACTCCAAGAAATATACATAAAAATATACAAAAACAATTATACAACAATAGGAGTTTGATATATTTGGACAATTATATAAGTTAAAAGAAATATATATATTAATTTATTAATTTAATAACTACACTTTCCTAGTTCTTTTTCAATACGCTTTGAATGAAAAATGAAATATTGTGATGATTTCTGTCGAAAAAGGGAAACATCGACAAAATATATCTGCAACGCCGGTGAATAAGTGGTTAAGTCGAATTGTTAAGTAACTGTTTTGAGGAAAGAGGAATCGTGTCATTCCCGTTGTAGGAGGTTTGAAATGGAGTTGTAATATAAGTGATAACTTCACTACGTAAGTACACTTCACTGCCTAAGTACACAATTTTGACATAACCACTAATTCACCGGGACTGTTGATATTTCTATTTTGTTAAACGTGAAAGCAATATTAAAATAAGACCGACATTTTGGGTTAAGATAGACCAATGCATTAGTAAGAATATTAAAAAAAACTGTGTTAATCGATACTTTTGTTTAAAACATATAGGATTTAATATGTAAAAAAAGCTGTAAATATTGCGTATGAAAAATGAAAAAAAAGCTAGCGTCTCTTGACAAAATAAAAAAGTTATGTGAAAGGGAATAAAGACGGATATTTGGCTTATTAAATCTTACTCCTCCGTTGATCACAGAAAAATCCTGCAACAAAGGCCTTATTTTGTTCTCCTTTTATTTGATGTCAAATTTACGAGTAGTCTGAATAGACTATATCATTTTGAATTTTTATAACTAAATTTTATTTATTTAGGCAACATGTTTTAATAAAAATATTGTTAGAGCAGTAACATGACTTTTATATATTATTTAAAAGTTAATTTTCATCGCTGCATTATTGGAGGTAAAGCGCTAAGATTTTCAATATATACACTAATAAAATAAACTTAATATATACATTTTTTCTGCTGATTCAACACCCAAGTACCTCCAACTCAATCTTAGGTATTTGTTGTTGTTGTTTTATTTACATATTCTTGTTACATTACTACTTAGTAAAATATTGTTACACATTAAAACAATAACATACCATGCTATGTCAAACATATAATAGAAACATATTAACATATTAAGCATACAATAGAAAGACAAATATTTATAGATACATAATCATACATATTAACATATTAAACATAGAATAGAAAGATAAATACTTATATAAAGTTATTCAGATTAAAACAAAACGTTATACATATATATATAAACTTTAAAATAGAATAGAATATAAAATGTATATTAATTATATTCCTCTTATACCTATTAGGTATTTTTTAATTTAAAATGATTCATGATTATTTAGTTTTTATTAGAAAGGTTAATATATATGTATATAGTTCGTTGATGTATCTAAGTGATATCAATATCGTAGGCATATTTCCCTCAATAACTGGTGTGAATTTTAACAGTTCCTCACAAATTAAGAATTATTGAAACATAAAAATTAATTTATTGATCTGTATAGCTGTTTTATTTTGGTGTGCTGTTTTTCGATTTATATACGATCTCTGAGAATTCCTTTGGGGTTGTTGATTTCGATTAACTTTTTTCATTCAAAGTTTTCTATAAAAATTAAGGTTGCTTTTTTGTTCGTATAAAAAGTCGTAGTGTCGCAAATTAAAAGAAATTCTTTGAGATAGAGATGTGAATAATATAGACACTGACGTATAAAAAAGGCCTATTGGAATACAAATAAAGAAACAATTTGGCTGAAATCTCCCAAAAAGTTTCATGGGCAGGAACAAAGTGGCTTGATTACCAACACAGGGGGAGTTGCTAGATTAAAGCGAGAGGCTTCGAAATGAAACCAACTGGAGTTTTATACTCCACCTGCGAAACAAAGGATCTTTGTTGCATCAGGGCTGATTTTTCAGTATTAATTGCTAGAGGTGGTACCAGCTATGGGTAATCTAAGGGGTTATATTGTCTCTATTTATTTAAATTTATGGACTCGCGTATGAAGAGTTAAGGGTGGATTTAAAAGCCTTCTAGTTCAGAATTGTAGGCTCAAATCTGTGGGAAATGTTTTTTGCTGAACAATACAATACGGTCAAACATGTGCTACATTGCGTATCCGACTATTATATCGCCGATCAGGAAGTATAATGACACAACTGCAGAATTTTGTGAAATTGACTTTTTTGTTTTGCGGGCTCATAAATTCATTTACTAGATGTTTGTAAATCGACATAATTGTACTTAAGAAATTCGCCACTGGAGGGAAGATCGGTCGTTATAACCTGCATGCTTATTTACCTTTCCCTCCGGCAGAATAATGACTCATTTTTTAAGTTGTGATTTGTAGTGAAAGTGTGCTCTCCTTTGTCCGGAACGATATCGACTGAACTGCCGTTTTCAACAAGATTATAATGTGATGCACTGCTTATTGTCATTGAAAGAGGTTTAAAAAGGACCAAAAGATCAGGATCTATTTATGTTCCAGACCAATATGTTTCGGTATTCAGAAATGCCAAAAAGAAGGGTGAGCCTTAAAAGTTAAAGAAATGGGTTATAATGATTTCTTTGATATTAAGTCACTTTCTGACAAGATGGCCTTTAATTTTATGAAGAATACAGAGGGAAACTTTTTTAAGATTTCTGAAATAAAACAAATTAAGTTTGAAAAGGGGAGTGATATTTTTCAGTATAAAAAGTAGTATTAAGGAAGTAGATTGGAAAGAGCTCAAATTTAAAAAAAGGAAATCAAATGCCCAAGAAAGCCTTTCTTTGATACCTGCATACACCAGGAAGATTTCCGTTCCAGAAAACAAGTTAAAAGACTTAATTAGTCTGATGAACAATAATATTATTCCCTATTTCTACAAACCCTTCTATGACAGTCTTAAATAATTTTGGTACAGGTTTTTCTATAATTTTTGTAAATAATTTTTGATAGTTTTTAAATAATTTATTAGTTAAATCGATTTATACTTTTCTTTCTATTTTGATAATTTTTGTTCAAATAAACTTTTCTTCATATTTTTAATAACTTAAAAGTAGCAATAATAACCCACGATGTTAATAAACTACTCTAATAGAAGAATTAAACCGTATCTATAGGCCATTCTATTAAGAAAAATTGGATTTATTTTTCTTTTGCTTGTACTGTAAAATTTCAAATTTTGCAGTTGTGTGATTATACTTACGGAGCGGCGATATGTTCGCTTTTTCATTTATTGTCACTTTATGCTTCTATGGCTAGTTATAATTAAGATGGGGATCTTTAACGAGTACCTGACACCACAGAAATAGGACACCTACCATACACCCTCTCCGAAGGACGGCATTGATAAGAATTGTTTAATCCCTTTGAAAAACATTAAGGCCACCTGCAGGGCTGCGAACTCGCGATCTTGGGCATTGTAGCTTCTTTTACTAATCACTACACCACAGTTGACCCCACATTTAATTGGAATTGTAAGAACATGGTATTCCCATTATCACCTTTACAGAATCCGTTTAATCAAAAATCTGCAATTTCTCGAAATTGTATTGTTAGAGATTACTATACAATCTTACATCTTACAGTCTTACATTACTACAATAAAGACAAAAAAGCATAAAATCTTAAATCAGTAAAAAACATTTCCCACAGATTTGTACCTACAAATTTGAACTAGAAGGCTTAAATCCACTCTTAACTCTTTTACGCGAGTCCAAAAATTTAAATAAATTTAACCACCCCTCAGATTGCCCCTAGCTGGTACCACCTCTAGCAAATAATACTGAAAAATTAGCCCCGGATGCAACAAACATCCTTTGTTTTGCGGGTTGAGTATAAAGCTCCAGTTGGTTTCATTTCGAAGCCTCTCACTTTAATCTAGCAACTCCCTTTGTTGGTAATCAAGCCACTTTGTTCCTGACCATGAAACTTTGCCTAAAAGAATTAATTTCCTGTACACAATCAGTCCTTATCACTATAATTAGGATACAATTAATATTTATTTTTTTCGTTCAATTTTACTGTTCATCATTTCATCACGAAATTATAATACATTTGGTTTCCTTTTTAAATATTTAAATTAAACAATATATTTTCACCTCTTTCGTATTTTTTTTAAACAATTCACTATTGGTGATAATTTTCATATTTTGATATATTTAAATTATATATTATAATTAAAGCAATGAGAGTAGCTAGCTGGTAATAGACATCGTTGATAAAAATTCTTCGAAATAGGAATATGTCCTGAGACCTCAAAATAAAACGAGGCTGGACGCTGACCCTTTCTAATAAAAGGAAGGGAAATGTACGAAAGAGGAATTTCCTCACAAGAATTTATGGTATTACTAAGAAAGAAAAGGTGACGGATGAAGGCCAATAAGGAAATACGAAACCTCTGTGAGGCACCGGATATTGTTTCCACCCTAAAGAGGTCCAAATAAGATAGCAGGGACATGTTCGAAGAATGGAGTTTGGTGGGCTCCCTAAAATGATGATGGAAGGACTGCAGGATGGAAAAAGAAGCAGAGGTAGACCTGGAAGATGTGAAGGACGACCTCCGGTCTTTGAGTGTCGAGAAATGGAGAAGGGAGCCGAATACTAGTGGAAGATTGGAGAAGAGGCTGCAGGTTTATGGTAGTAATGATATATTTCATAAATATCTATATAAAATATAATTTATTTATTCTGATTATACCTCCTAGAGTGTCCTAAATCAGTGTTGTTGAAAAAAAATATTGGTTTATTTTGTCCGACAGTGTTGTATTCGATGTCTTGAATTAATTAGATTTTGAAATTTTAAAGTTACCCCGTCCTTCGGAGATAACGAAAACAGGTGGTCCCGACCCTCCGCGATGTCAGGTACACGTCAAAGATTCTTATTCTGAATATACAAGGATAGCCAAATTGAGATACCCATTTTATCATCATCCGATCAGCCATAGCAGCATAAAGAGAAGATAAATTTATAAGCAGCAAACAGAATTTGAGTATTTTAAACATGTAAATAAAAAGCAAACATAAAGAATATCTTCAAGGATTACAAAGAGGATGGTAAATGCAGGAATGTTGAGGCATCTTTTTTCCAGCCATTTTATGGCTTCTGTTATCAACTAAATGAGAAACCTAAGTGACTAATATCAATTAATTAGCAGCAGTAGAAAATATTTTATGATTATATCACAATGAAATATTATCAAGTAAAAATACGATCAACAGGTACGCATCTACAAACTTTGATGTGATCATAAATCTGTTACTTGGTTGCTATAAAAATCTAAAGCGACTGTAATATTTACATAGCAGTTTCAGAACAGTCTTCTTTATAGTAAGCTATAAACGTGGATGACACTAACATAATAAGTTTTTCATGTAGAAATACATTCATGTTTTTCTAACCAAAATTTGACAAAATATTAAAAATTCGATTATAATATAGTTAAGCGCTTCATACTACAATTCTCTCTATTAGTAAATCAAATAATAAAAGTTTGATAAATTTCAGTCATTATTTATTCAATTTTGATTTTCTTCCTTCGTTTTATAGTTTCTTATATAGAGCAATTTTTTTCTATTTCTAGTTATTTTAATTATCAATGTTACTATTCTGAATTATTTCTTGTAACTTTTTTTTGGAAGCGGAACGGCTTAGTGGTAGAGCGCTGAGTTACCGTGCTGGTACCTGAGGTCCTGGGCTCGAATCGCTGGCAGACTTTTATTATTTTAATCTCTTAGCGACTGCACATGAGTCCTACGGGGTCTAGGATCCTCCAGGAGATCACCCAGCCTCTCTAAAGTGGGTACCAAAAATAGATAAGAAAATCTGGTAGGTGAGTGTGATCTAGGACAAATCACCTCTGCAAAACCCATGTCGACGAAACAGTACGGTCTTCACTACGTACTGAGCCATAGATCCTCTATGGGTTGTGGTGGTACAAGAGTTTATTTATTCAAAATTGATTAGTAGTTTTATTCGTTGTTTTATTTCAACGCTAACCCTCTTCCCCTTTCATCATACAATATCAGATTCTGATTATTAAATATGTTGTTCCTATATTGAACTATTATTTAAAAGTTTTGTTTACCTTTTCACCTAACATCACTACCATTCTGCTTGTTAGCTACAACCCATTTTCGATCTAAATACTAACACCTTAATGTGAAATTTACGGAGATAACTTGGATGACATCGTAATTTCGTGATTTGCATACCGTACCGACTGGGAAGGCCCAGACTCGCTAAGCGAGTTGTCGCGCCAGTCATGATGATGATGATACCTTAAGGACTGCTATTAATTGTTAAATCGAAGGTGCTAAAATATTTTTATTAGTTTGAGTAATCATTTGACTAATATTGTTGTACTTTTTCCTTTGAGCAGCGAATTCATTAGTAACTGATAACTTCTGCTGTTCCGTTGGCGGCCCATATAGAATTTAGAAATTAACTGTTTCAGCCAACATTCGTTACTGAATTTAAATAGATATTTTATATATATATATATATATATATATATATATATATATATATATATACTTGACATAAGGGTATGGCAAGATGAATTATCCCCTCATATACAGTACTAATGCGCGCAAGACAGAGGTTTCTATGTGACTGAGAAGCCTCTAGTTGGGCACGTGCTCCTGTGGTATGTGCCGTTGGTTGTAATATTGGTTATGAACGTGATTCTCCATTATATCATTAAACACATTATTTTTATTTTATGACTAAGTCCTATGAGAAGATTGAATGGACCTGTACAGAAACCATTAATCAGTTACCAAAAATTAATATTCCTGTAAATCGAGGAAACAATTGCTGGATGAGATACTTCGCAGGTGCAAATATATCTAATAATTAAGAATAACAATGAAAACTTTCTATCAACAAATGCTTTTTAGACCTATATGAAAAAAAAGGCGGTATTTACTTGAACCATTTTAAAAATCAAGATGTATGACTTAATGAAAAGTAGGATTGTATTTGAGACGACGCATTATTTCCTAGATTCAGATTCTATATTTGAAAACTAATATTATTTGCGTGTTGCAATTATTACAAGTCGTGAAGGTTTTGTTATTACTTACAGTATACTCGCACATACAAATACGTTATACTGTACATTCAGAAGGGATTGCAAAAACCTCCTTAATTGTTCCTTCAATTAATTGAATAACCATTAAGAAAAAAACATTGTTAGTTATGTCGAATAGATACGTATGTTAAACTTGTAATAATATAAAAAGAAAATTTTTGAACGTAGTGTTCACAATAAAATATTTATTTATTTGAAAGTGCCTGTTTGTCAATGTTACCCGATTGGGAATAAAATACTTAAGAAAGAAATTACAAAAAGTAACCGTATATTATTTACTGATGAGTAGAGATTAAAGATGAAGATTGTGGAAGAACAAATGGCGTTTTGAAGGAGCAAAACAGAAGGCTTAACAAAGAGGAGTGGTATTGAATTCTAAATACAAGCACTGCGAACAGAGAAGGATTTTGCAGATGAAGTGGTTTTGAGTAGGTGGTATACGATTTGACTCAATCTTCAGCAATTGAACAGCCACCATTCTTAAAGGTGGTAAATAACATTGACTAAATTTGTACTTACTTACTTGATTAGATTTATATTTTAAAAATACAAATAGATGAAAAAAGCAAGCAATTTCAAAAATATTCATAATAACACATAAGGTAAATCCAAATTAAATTAGAGAATTTGAGTACTACCACTCGGTAGTTTCTCTACTTGTCTTTATCCATGCCATTATGTATCATCCCTCCCATTTACTTGCTGTATTGTTATACTACAGTAGTTAATTTCGACGAATAAATTAATAAAAACAATTTTAAACATTTATTCTCATGCCAGACCCATTTTCTGTTATACGTCTGAGGCACCAAGCAGAACAGAAGGATGCTAATATTCTTTTCACTCAGTCAAACCATTCGTATCCATACCAGTGCCTGTGTCGATGCACACCTTTTGGCAGAAGTAACTTGAATGGGGAAGCTGTTTAGTACAAAAAATCCTATTTCATTTTATTGAATTTTAGAAGTCCTTTCACACTACCTTTTCCACCTTCGAGGGGAATTATAGGATGGAACTCTGGAAAAAATTAATATTTTCCTTTCGAAAAATATGCCTATACTATTTTTCTATTATTTTACTATCCGAGAATTATTATTTGACTTTTCCCGAGGATTTTTGATCAGATCATTTTTTCTCATTGTTTAATGATGATGGTTAACATTTTTTATTTTGTATTCAGAGTTACGCATATATAATTAATATAGCTTATATGCGACTGAGAACTCGAAAAATGCTTAATTGGCTACCGGATGAATTTCTGTGATATTTATGTTTTTTAATTTAACAATTCCATTCTAAAAATATAAATTAGAGAATCCAGGCGTACAAGTGACTTTTTCAATTATGGAGACACAAAATGTTTTTCATGTAATTCATCAATATTCAAGAGTTACACAATGGAGCCATTATATTATCGCGAATTCAAACATTTTAGGTTCGTTAAAATTATTTTAAAGTTTAAAATGCGTTTTCACAAATGTATTGAATTGCCAGCTGTAACCCTTGGCTTCTGTTTTCCTCTAATATTATATATATTTATAATTTATTATAAAAGTAATGTGTATAAAAATATTTTTGTTTTGTAAATAAAATCAAAAAGGTATAAATAAATTTCCAGGATATTTATCCTGCAAAGTTATCTGTAATTCTAAGAATCGAAACTTTGCATAACGGGTTTCAATTTCAGAGTTTTCCCACTGAAATGTGTTTGAAATGTATGAGTCTTTCAAAGAAATAATTCATTATTATAGATTTTCTTTAATGATTATAGAAGGTATTAATTATAGAAGAAAATATGATAATTGAAATTTTCTAAATATAAAATACTTAAGAGTTTTATGCAGTAATCGAGATAAATTACATTTTTTTCTACAATACTATAAACTTTGGATTAAGGATCATATATTTTTACTTTATTATTGGAAATTTACTGAGGACTAGTTCCTGTGATGTAATGGAATTATGAGGAAATAACAGTGGAAACTTGCTAAAGTGACCTAGTAAACATATTCTTATACATGGACTATAAAATGTTATTTTATAGCAGCTCTATGATTATGAGCTCTATGTTGCAGAAAGGAAAGGGAAAAATAAATAAATAAATTATTAAAATAAAAAATCCATCATGATCGAGACAAACGTTAGGGTGCCGAATTCATGAAAACAATCTGAGTTAATATATATATATGGAATATTAAAAGTTCATGAGTCTTGAATAATAAAGGACTATAAAGATCGGAAGAGAGAATCTAAACGATATGAAAATTTCTTCTGAAGGAGTTCCTTTGCTGCTCAAGGATTAAAATTGAATAATAAAGACATATCACCGTCTGAAATTGGATAAAGGCGTGCTAGCGACATAAGCGAGGTATATGATAGTCCTTATGAGAAAAAATATATTTTCAATCTCTTTTCGAACGCACTGGATAGCTTCACACTTATTAAACTCCCCCATTTTATGAAAATAGCTGCAAAAGTTGTAATGATTATTAACGGACACGTCTAGTGATTAAAAAATCGATCAAAACCTCGATTTGACTTAGGGAAGATCTTTTACATTGATAGAATATATCAATAGAAAAACGAATAGTTTATTTAAAAATTTTAAGCTTTAATATAATTAAAATTCTTTTATTTTATGGGGTACCTATATAACACTGGCTGCATATACTGTTAGAAAAACCGTCTAAAGCAACAGTCACGTTGAAGGCTAACAGAACAGGGTGTTGTAGGGATGTCATGATTCGAACATACATCTTGCTTTAATTGGGAAGCCATATATATCCATCCTCTGCTTTGGATCAGTAAATCAAACATACAGATGAGAAGATTTGATATGGCGACCTCCAACGATTATTGGCAAACATCAATCAAATCGTGGTTTGGGCCCTGATTGTTTGTTATAAATTAATTACTCTAATTGTGTTTACTAATCATACATTTCTAATTTTTGAAATCATATATTTTCGGTTATAAGTGACTAATACCCGTATGATACCTAATGTTTTGCATGGCTTTTACGATATAATTTACTAAATAATCTTCATTAATATAGGCTTTACTTTGACTTAAAATATTGTTGAAAGCAAATAATTACAAAAAAGGATAAGAATTAATAGTACACTTTTTTATGGTATTAATTTATTAAGAGAACGGTGTATCTCAGTGTGTAGAGTGGTGAGTTGCTATACAGAAGGTTCCAGGTTCAAATCCGGATGTCGCAGATCATTTACTCTGCTAAATACTAGGGATGAACACTATGGGATATCCGGAACCTGATGGGGCTCATCCAGCCTCCATTAATTGGGTACACTTAAATTAGGATAAAAACACTGGCTAAGTCATGTCAAGTTTCCTCAGGATTTTTTAGCCTCATCATATTAATAAGAACCATAAGATCAATCGTTATTCGATGCATAATTTATTCAACAAAATTATTTTATTATTTTTATTTCTCCACTAAATTTAAGAAATAAATAATGTAAATATTTGTATTACTCTATTTACCAATTTCACCAGATTACTTTTATTTAACGAACGGTCCGAAGCTGAATAAAATAATTTATTTTTTTCATTTATAAAACTATATACAAAAGCATATATAGCTGGTCGCTGACAATGTTGGAGAGAGCCTGGCGGTGACACGAGTGCAATCGAATATCCGATGTCATGACGTCACTAATCCCGACATATTTATTACTACCGACCTGTTATCGCTTTATAATTTAATCATAGATTAAAAAATAAACCTGGTAAGGACATCTCATGGCTTCCATGAACGCTTAACCCACATATCGATTACTTAG
Source organism: Troilus luridus (assembly GCA_964056705.1). Classification (NCBI taxonomy): domain Eukaryota; kingdom Metazoa; phylum Arthropoda; class Insecta; order Hemiptera; family Pentatomidae; genus Troilus; species Troilus luridus. Next base: position 78,730,634 of record OZ057415.1, read on the forward strand.
AAAGTGGTCCTGTATCGATTTAGTACCAGTTTTTACGTGGTAAAATATTATTAAAATAATCAGTGTTGTTTACAGAGGAGGGATCAATGTGAGATATTCCATTGATAGAGCGGATAAACTGAGTATGTAGCTCGCAGAGTTGCTATGCTGAGGATCCAGGGTTAAAATCGATCCTTTTAATAATTATTTATTGTATGAACAGCCACGGATGGGCCCTGTGAAATCTGCAGACCCTCCTGGGACTAACCCAGGCTATATAAAGTCGATACTATTAATTGGGGGAAAACCTTGCAGTTGAGGCCAACAGCATCCTTCGAAGTGCTACCTCTTTCAGGACATTTCTGTACAATTTGCCAGCTCATCTTCCATCACTCATCCTCATATCAAACCCGTTTAGATTTTCTTGTAACTCTCCCTTCTTAATCGATTATTTAGTTCCTAATTCCAACTTTTTCTAATTTAATATAAAGTCTAGAATTCATCAGTAATATATGAATTAACTTTTACATTTTTATTTCATCGCACACTTATTATTACGTCTATAATTACCATTATATATGTAATAATATGAGAACCAGTATTTTTACACCGCTTGTAATGCACGATTTTACGTACAAGTTTTGTTTCAATTTTTTTTTTACTTAAGCTGTCTCAAATATTATTTATAAAATGAACTGATTTAGATCTATTAATTTTGTCGAAAAACATAAAAAAAAGGAAAAATTAAATGTATATGGAATTATTATTCTTTTTAAATTACATATTCGTATTTAGATATTTTTCCTTAAATCATTTAAATTTTGTTATCAACATATTTATTTATTACAGAATTTCAGTATGTATTTTTAAATTGAAATTGAATGGTTTAATTTAAATTAGGATTAAAATGCCATGTAGGAAGTAGTTACATAATATAAGCCAACGTTTATGATATTTAGTAATATATTATATTTAGTAATGGGAAATATATGGCATTATTTTTAATTTAAAAAAGTGAGAGATTTTTATAACTACTATGATCCTATAGATAAATAATAAATGGACATACAAATAATAAATGGAAAGGATTTAATTCGTTTATCTTATCTCTGGTGTTTGTCATCTGTTCTCCGTTCAGTGCTCGTTTCCCGCCTCTTCCAACTCATACTCTTCAGTACATATACGCTTATAAGGTCAGAAAAAGTTATTATTATTTTATTTTATTTATTTATTTTCAGCTAGTGTGATTTTTCTTATTATTATGTGTATATTTCCGTTAAAAATTAGTATAGATAATTCCTAAATGGTCAGTTGGTTAATATTTTAGGCAATTAATATCAAATACTTCATTGTTTTTTTTTTAATGTTATTTATTGTAAAATGTTGATACATAATTGACGATTACGTTATACTAGTTGTTAATATTTGTTAAAATCTGAATTAAAATAATTATGTTAATTAAATATCATCACTTAGGTACTACGAGAAACCAAATTTTTACTATTGCAGTGGATATTGATGTGACTCTCATCCCTCTGATATATATAAATTTTATCTGTAGTGTAATATTTTATCGGCGTTGCATTGCCTACCCCTCAGTAGTATATATGTAACCCCTACTTGGACATAAAATATATTTGACAAAATATTCAGCACCATCCATGCTTATTAAATGATAATCCAGCATTATTTTCTTTCTATTAATTAAAAAAAGTTTTTAGTATTGTAATATTGTATCGGCGTTGCTTAGCAATGGATACAGAAACTACTGTTTGTTTAGTCTTGAATGGAAATAAGATCTGAACATTGTGTTATTAACTTTAAATTATTTTTAATATATAAAACAAACCTAAAATAAAAAAATATATTACATTATTTAATGAAAAGTACTGAATACCTCAAAACAGTACTTAGTGGTTCTTCTTCTTCTCCAGGCGCTACAGACCGAAGTGGTCCTTGGCCTGCTTCAACATTTGTTGCTTTCCTCCACCAAACGGATGCCCGCCTGTCGCGTTTCCACTTCCGCCTTCTCCTTCCATCGAGCTCTTGGTCGGTCCTTTGCCCTAGAGGCGAAGATCTTTCCTTTATATACCTATTTGTCTTCGTTCATTCGGTTGAAATGCCCAAGCCATTTCAGTCTTCTTATTTGTATAAAGCTTGTCAAAGACAAATCATTGTAGATTTCGTACATTTATTTGTTCTTTCTACTTCACCACACTCCGTTCTCGAAAACTCCACCAAACATTCCTCGCAGCACCCTCCTCTCGAACCTGTCAAGCCTGTCACATGTTATCTTGTTCATTGCCCAAAATTCACCGCCGTAACTAACAACCGGTCTGATAAGGGTTTTGTTCATCCTGATCTTATTTTTGCGAAAGATTAAGTTGCTTCTTATTAGGTACGTCTTGTTTCCTATCAGAATCATTCTTTTGACCTCTTCTGTTTCACTGGCTTCTGTAGTCATTAATGATCCCAGGTACGGAAATGTTGACACTATTTCAATGTTTTATCCATCTAAGTTGCAATAAGGTGGGCGTTGCTGCCTCATTCTCTCTACAATCATCAGTTCGCTTTTGGTGATATTTATTTCAAGCCCGGTTCTTCCTGCCTCCATTTTCAAGGTAATGCATGCTTAGTGGTTACTCATATTTTAATAGGCTCACTAGGGGGTACAAATTAAGTACTAAACTGAACTTAAATTTCTAGAATATTACCGGGATAACTCTACTGAATCCTATTGTACCTACTGACGTAAAATTAAATGAGAAGTTGTATAATTTGTAAAATGAGGAGTTGTCTGTAGTTTGGCGTTTAGGGTTTACTCCTTTTAGTTTAGACAAAAAAATATAAAGAAAAAAAATTAGGTTGGTAAGATAAGTGCGTCAATAGTGTGGGTGAGCAGTACGCTGGCTCGGAACAGTTCCGTTTTAGTTCAATAATGTTGAAATGCTCAGCAAATGTTTATTTGTCATTTACTAACCATATAATCTCATTTTAGATCCGTTGGACTAATATTAGACGGTTTGGTATTTAGTCATCAATGTCGCATGTACTCTGCATTACTTTAAAGTCCATATAACAATGTATCTGATTTTTTAGAGCTGACCATGAAAAGGTTTTTAATATGTTCATATAAATCGGTAGTGAGGTCTTACTTCAAGTAATTACCAGTTGAACTACGATTTTTTGTAGGTAGTTTAAAATTACTATTCATATACAAAAAAAAAACTCTTGTTACGTCACGCATTTATTGAGTAGATTGCTTTTGTATTAGTGACGGAAATTTCATAGTTAGGCTGTAACTCAATCTATAACGTTATCACTCAACATTCACGTCAAGGTAGAGTAGGAACTATAAAACTATGGTGTTACCTCTAGTGTACTGCATCCTTCTACGCCCGAAATCGCGGGTCTACTGGCCGGGAGGTTTTTTTTTATTAAGAGTATAAAAATCCTGGGTTATACCGGGAGAGGACTTTAAAGGGCGGTTCTGAGCCTGTGCGGTGCCACATACTCGTTAGATCGTTGTCCTAATTATACGTCTATAGTGAAAATTTAGGACTCCTACTGTAGAATTGTCCATTATAGCCAAAGCCTATAGTGATGTTAATTAAACAAACAAATTAATAAAAATATTAAGAAGCCTTTCCATCATTAAAAACTTGTGCTATAACGATAATAATTTTTGACTTCAGTTCACGTAATCAGCGTATCTGACCCAGCGAGAGCCAGAGCTGATGCTGCATCAATACCTTGAATCATAAATTAATTATCCATTTTAATTAAATATATTTTATTTATGATGTCCAACCATGTGATAGCGTCGCAAAGATTAAAATGTGTCTGTAAAGTCGCTGGGCTTAGCAACGAACGAATTCCTAAGATGTTAATAAGCGCTGTGCCGACTGGGAGGTGTATAAGGGGTTGACGAATTACTTATATGTTATCAAGGTAAAGAAAATGGAGATCTACGTGAAACCGGTAAGATGACTTATGAACCTATTTAAATCGTTTTACTAATGGTAATTTTTAATAGTTATGTACTACTATAATTGAGATTAAAATTAATCCGGTATTTTTTCTGAGAACATTTCTAAATTAACAAACTTACTTATTTATATTATTCTGAAAACTAATCTTGTTATTAAATATTCCTTTGGTCGTTTTCACCTTTTTCATCATCAGCCCAAGATTACTTTCCTTCTTCTAAGGGACACTACATATTATCTCTCTTTGAGCCTGTTTCTAGGTTCCTTTAATCTCGTTCCTACTTCTAATCTTCTTTAAAATTATGTATTCACTTTTTTTTTTCAAAACTTCTCACCAATAGTAAATGTAAATTATTAAACGTTCGTAAAAATCATGAAAGCCGAAAAACCATGGTTCTTAGCAGGATGGACTTGAGTGACACTCGACAGTTTTCGATTTTATATTTTATAATTTAGTTTTTATGTATTGTTATTTTGGTGGCGATTATTTTTATTTTGAAGAGAAAAGATTGGCTAAGACAAATCTTTTCTCTTCAAAATAAAAATATTTAAAAACAATCCAAACAAAAACAAGTTATTATAGTTTTCGGAAACACACTCACTTATTGGAAGAAGAACAGAGATCTGTATTATAAAACATTTTACATGAATGAAAATCTGTAGTATAAAAGTAAAAAAAAAATCTTCTGAATATTTTATTGCTAAGCTTACAGACCATTCCTCACTGTCTTCATCATATATTCGAAATTTTTTCCAGTGTATTTATTTAAGAAAACATCGATCAATGTCGCATCATGCTATACAATAAGATCTCAGAAATATGATTTGCATAAACACAAAGCTTAATTATAAGCCTAACATAAAGCTTATACCAAAATTAAAATGGCTGCCAAAACTGAAGAAAGAGAAAACCGAGAAATTTCCTCTGCAATTAAAACTTCAGATTATATATTCCTATGATAAAGAAAAGGGATGAAAAAAGATATAGGCAAATATTATCTAAAAAGCTTAAAAACAAACATTTCTAAGCCACACTTCGATAAAAACTTACTGGAATCTAAAACTTTATTATAAAAAGCGGTAGGTTAGGTAGGAAATAACATGGTGAGGTGGTAGCGTCCCACTACTCCTCGTGGTAAGGACAAAAACCAGTCGACCAACCCATGCAAACTTACCAGAGTCTACCCTGATCAATAAGTTCTTTATCGTTTATACATTTACCTATAAACAATGAATATATAGGGTAATTTATATAAATTTATAGATTGTATTTTCGAGCCAATATCGCTGATGACCAATGAATTGTGTATTTTATACCATCTATTGTGTGGTCTGGATTTTGTAGTAAATAACTCTGAATGCAATTAAGTGATTTAGTACTAATTGTTGATTAATTTAAATTAAATAAGTATTATTTTGGTATGTAAAGTTGGAGGAAAGTCATGGCAATTTATAGGAAGTTTAGGTACATAAAACTAGTAGTGATTGTTTAATGTTTTTAGAGATTTTTGTGCAGTTGGGTTTTAAATAAAATATTACTTTAAATTGTTTATTTTATTATTTATAACAAATATACTTGATAGTTTCTCCTGATTCGGCGTGCTAATTCAATGGTTTCAGAGTATTAACTTTTTATGGTATTTTTTATTATTTTTTTAATGTAGTACTAATGAGACAGATTTAGATAATTTATATTTATTGTGATATTTTTTTAATCTATTTTCATAATTGCCTTCTTAGAAGCTCAATCGCGAGATTGTTGTAGCTCAAGTTCAAATAGCCTAGCTACTGACATTCCTTCAGTTTTAATTAAATTCTATCCACCCGCAGGCTCAATTCAACTTGTATTATTTCAATCAAGATTATACGACCCATTGGACTCAATTCATCCTATGATCCTACGCTTAATGTTCTTAGATAATGTTTGGCATAATTAAAGGTTATAGAAACCGCAATAGTGACACGAAGTGATATGATTGATTATTAAAAGAAAATGATAAAAGAAAAGTTAAAGTAAAAGTGAGAAGATAGTTAGAGACATAGTGATTTGAGGCGTTGCATGAGAAGGTAACATATGTAGGAATGAGCATCATCTGAAAAAAACTGAAAGCAACAAAAGTTCACGGGGACCTGAAAACACGACTGCTGACTCGGAAAATCGCTAAAATGTTTTACCAGAAAACCTATAAAAAGTCTGTCTAGAAACAAGATAATACACATTTTAATTTGAAGGTAAAGATTTTTTTTTTTTTTAATTTTATAGACTTTTTATTTATTGAAATTTACAACTGTGTTATAATGGCACAACCAGTAAACGTAAAGAATAAAGCAATGGTATTAAAAAAGATAGATAGAGAAAATATCCTTTGGTAGTAGACTAATAATAGATTTAAGCTAGATTGCACCGAGGCCATGCATCTTCAATTCAGACGCCTCGGAGGATTAACGGGAATGGTGAGGAAGCTAAGGTTAAAACTAATTGTTCTGAATGCAAATGATACTTGATTGCATGGAATAAAGGCAAGTAGAGAAACTACCAACTGGTAGTACTCAAATAACAAAGTCAACTTAGTAGGGCACGAGGTCATCATCTTTCGAATTGAGGTTTGACACTAGTAGGTTTTAGTAGGAAGTTCGCTATAGAAGGAATAATATCGAGTTTGTGCCTAATCAACAACAAATGGGACCTTAAGGTCATCATCGATGATTTTATTCGTAACAAAGTAAGGAGCATTGAGAATCTTACGAAGGGTTTTGGATTGAAAGGGAATGGCTGGATTAGTGGATCTGTTAGCTCTAATAGTTCTTATAATAGTCTATCATATGAGTCTTTTGTAATTAATTAGAAACTCGGAGCGTTTGGACTCTTACAGTTTCAGTCTGTTATGTGATTTCCAAGTTAAACATTCGATTAAGATTGAATGAATAATTCACCCTCAAAACGCTTTATTAAAAAGTTTTCATATGAAATGTCCGTTATTATTGTTGCGGGATACTGGGTGTAAAATGAACTAAACTACTACTAAATTTAAGTTACTAATATTCATTAACAAATTAAAAAGACTACAAGGACAGTATTTAAAACAATTTAATTATTAAGCTATGTAAATATGAATTTACAATAACAGACTATAACCTAAAGATATTAACAGATAAATATATTCTAAAGATTATATCCTAGGCCTAACTGTTATATAATTACTAAAACAATATAAGATATTACTAATACTAAACAACTTAACTATTTACATAGATTTGTACTAGTACAATAATATTACACTATAGTTTATAATTACTAATTAACACGTACAGTTCGCTAATTAAAGTCCACCGACCGTAAGACAAACTGACACATAGTTTATAACACTCACTTATCACTCACTAGTTCACACTGTCACGGAAGTCGACAACTTTACTACTACTGCGGCTGAAACAGCTGGCCTTTTATATAGGCAAGGTTGGTCGGGGTGGGGGGACTTTTAGAAGTTCCAAGAATTGTCTCGCCAGATCGAGATGCTTCTCGATCTTTCTAATCTTATAACTCCTTCAGCCATCCTAATCCTCCCGGCCCTTTCTCTCGGGCCGTAACATTATTACTAAAATCCATAGAGAAATTAGCGAGCATCTGTTGTTTGCTATATTTATGTTTACAGATTGTAATGAGCTGCTATTAATCCTCCTTTTTAAATAATATTTAAATGTAGTTGATATACATTTAAACTTGGACATTCGGCAGCCCAAACTACAAGAAATATTACCATCGAGTTCGGAGAAGGTTGTTGGTTTGAGAAATTTCCTTCTGGTGATACCGAACAATTCCTAAAAAAATAATTAATTCACAAATAGTTCATTTCTCCTTTATACCGAGAGGTGAAACCTTCGCATCCACATCGTTCTACAGGGGAATTTGAATTGAAAATAAAACACAGTCTGCATTGTTTAATCGAAAGGGATCTATAGTCTAACACGACAATGCTGGACCATTCGGCACCATTATAAACCCTGATGAAGACCTTCAATGTGGGTCGAAACGCTTGCTTTAAAATATATTGTTCTCCTTATTTAAGATAATTTTTTCTAGCCTCCACTCGGACCATTTTCTTCCACATATAAATAAGGTCAACTAATATTATTCAAGGTAATTATTTTGACCAAAAATGTTTCGATTTCATTTATTTCTTTTACTAAATAACCTTCCTTTTGAAAGCGGGCGTTTCGTGTATTCAAACGGTGGACGACTTGAAAGAAAGATATATTTGTATTGTGACATTGAACAGATATACCACGGATATATAACTAACTAAGTGACTTATTATCTTAGAACTAAAATTATAACTTATTGATTACTCTATAACTAACGTAGAGACTACTCTCTTTACATACTATAACCAACTAATCTCTACCTCTCAAACTTCTGTTTCTAATTATGATTTTAGAGCTAGTATATATACTTGTATAAGAAGATGGGGTGACTAGGAAGTTTACATTGCTGACAACAGGGAAGCGTTGATAAAGCGAGCTTCTTACAAATGCAATTTACTTCAGATCGTTATGTAACTATTTGAAACCACCCTATGATACTGTTTGAAGAATACAGTTCTCACATAAAAGTATTATTTAAATGTAAACTTGTAAAGTAGATGCAACAACCTATAATATTTCTGACATTAAAAAACTGGAGGTACGTATAGTATGTCTTAGTTTAGAGAGATTTTCCATTAATTCCTCTCCAAGACGACGTATAAAATGACTACACTAAGAAGGGGAAGTTACGTAGACCCACCCTCCCTACCACCCGCACTGAATGAGGTGTTAGGATTTAGACGAGGGGGTGGCGCTGGAGAAGGAAAGATGAACTAATAAGGGTGGCTTAGTGTTGGATCTCTTCTCATAATTAAACCCACAGCTGTTTTATTACCACCGTATTCCAGCCATACTCGTCCTAACTTTGTTTATCCAATACCTTTTTAGGGGTTTTCTTTTTCTTTTTTCTTTTTGTTTTACCTTCCTCTTATACCCTACCTTATCAAGGTGTTTCTTTTAGGAACAATAATATTCCCTCTGGTCTCCATTATCTGAGGAAATTCAAGAATTCATATGAAAAATCCCCCATAATTCTTTAATTTTTAATTTATTATGCAGAAGACGAATTCAAGGTTTGTTCAACTGCATCAATTGTTAGGTTTTTCGCAAATCGCTCTTTTATAAAAAAAATGGGACAATTCAAAGAGTTTAAAGAGTACAATGCCTGTGAAATTAACGAATAGAATAACCAATATGATAAGTAAGTTTTACTCCTAAATTTTGAAAGAATCTGTTTGATTTAGATAGGGTTAGAATTATTTATGTAGGGAAAGTTGTTAGAGGATATAGAATTTGAATATTACTGTTAATTATAAAAAAGAAAACCTGTACTGATTCTAGGACTACAGTTGTGAAGGGAGGAGATTTATTGAAGATCGCGCTCAACCGCCAGATTTTCCCCTTATTTTAGGTACGAACTTTATAGAGACTGGGTGAGCCCGAAGAGGGTCCTGGATCCCATAGGATCCATCTCCGGCTGCTAACAAAGTAAATGCAATCTGCCAGCAGTTGGAGTTGAAACCAATATCTTCGGCACGGCAACTCAGCACGTAATTATAACAGATAGTAAAAATCAAAATCAACTTTATTCTGAAATATTAAGCATTTTAAATAATCCTAATAAATCTTACTAGTTTTTGCGTATGAACAAATAGGTTTTTCGCTTTTTTATTGATTAGTTATTTGTTCTGCTTGTCAGCTGTTTTTATAACCATCCCAGCAGTTCGTGTGTTACCTACCTTTGCCTACGTTGTTGGTGGAGTGTCTTGGAGCAAGATTTCTGTGTCTATGTAATGAATCTATTTGGACTGTTGATTTGAGATGTGCTGCACTTTGTCTTCTTTGATAGGATTTTTCTTTTGGTGTGTCCGGATGATGCCATGAATAGGGGATACGTTGCCTGATTGGTTTAACAATTATTTTAAAGACGCAAGGCTTTCCTATCTCATACTGTGTAACAAAAATAGTTAATAAAATTAAATCATAATAAAAATGGTATAAATTGTAATGTTCTTATATCAAGTTCCTGAGACTTCTAACAATAAGTGGATTAGCTGGCCAGTCCGGACACTAAATGTAGATCTATATAATCTAATTATACCTACAATTCGTAACATATCAATTATTTACTCACTTGTTATTGGTTATTTATTTAACATCCCTTTCTCCTGCTACGACTAATCGGATGGTGGTACATTAGGAGCCCTAGATTTGCCTATCTTGCTATAATTAGGAGAGTGATCTTTAACCTGACATTATACAAGATCGGTACCCATATTATATGTTCCATTCAAAAAACAACATTTTTTTTTTTATTCTCTTAAAAGATCCTAAGACCATCTGCCGGGCCGCGAACCTTCGATCTTGGGCATAGTGGTATGTTATACTAATCAATACAGCACAGGTGACCCTATGCTTGCTTTTATAGACGGGATCCTTCTGCAATAATCATTTACTCGAATATGTTTGCATGATTTCAAGTAATACTTTGTACTTAATATAAATTATTGACGATTAAAGTGGGCTTTTCAAGTTGATGTGCTGGATCCTTGGTCAATCAAGAAATATTTAAAAGTATTATCAAATAAGAATTGAGTGGCATATGAGGAATAAAAATCAGAGGATTGGAGGATTTTCCAGAGCAGGAGTTAAATCAAAGGATATACCAAGTTTTCAATATTGCCTGTATTTTAAAATATATCTAAAATTATTTGAAAAAAAAGGAACATGATTGGTTTGAAAATTGAGATTTACTTATATTAGAGAGCTGTCTGTTTTACTGTCAATCATTTATTTCTGCCAATCTTCGTAAAAGTTTATTTCACGTGTCCTTTCCAGAACTTCCAATCTCCAATAAAATATTGTGTTTAAAAAAAATAAATAATTATTAGCTGGAAATTCGTTTGGATTGGCGAGAGTTTATTGGTTGCGTAGGATATTATGTTTTTCTGTTAGTAATTATTATTATTCCATTTTTTGTTGTAACAAAAATTGAAGAACTACCTTTTTAATCTCAGAATGATTCTAATAAAAATCCGAACATAGAAATTAGATAGGAATATATTGCTTTTTCAATTATAAAGATAAATTTGTTTATTTGTTTGTGTGATGGTAACATAGCAAAGAGATAATCTTCCGCTTCACTTCCAAGGTTTCAATGCTATTTTTATGTGGCTTGGAATTAGCAGATAATTTAGCACTTAAGTCTTGTATAACAATCAAATAATTATAACAATATACAACGCTCAATATACATTGAATAAAACTTATGTTATCTGCTAGTGTAAAAAAAAAAAAAGTATTCTTGTTTAAAACCTAAATTTATTAATTTGAATTTCGTGAAACTGTTTCAAGCAGGTTTTTTCACACTTGATGGTTGACTATTAGCTATAATTTATTCTTAAATATTCATCTTAAGTATTCCTCATTTTTTGTTTTGTTTTTTTACTTGCTTTTTGATCCTGCTTCCAAATCGTTTGTGTTGAGTCGATAAATACAATTTATTAATTTTGTAATGAAAACTGAGATTTTCACATAATTATATGGATTAATTTTTTTTGCAGTCTTTAATTGGATAAAGGGTACATTTTTTATTTTCTTTGACATCACTATTACATCATTAAAGTAAAATTTAAAACTCCTCAGTTTTAATCAACATACTTTTTTCCGTGTTATATTACTGATTGTTCAAATCGATCACAAAACAATATTTACAAATGTCTTTCTGAAAACTTTACTGTAATAAATTATATACAAGAGTGAAACATAATTCGCCATTTATCATAGGTGATATATATTTATGGGAATACGTGGATGTATGATAAATAGTGTGATAGCAAGGCAGTCGTAAATGTGGATGGATAGGAGAGATGAGTGAAAGGTCCAACTTTAAGACCTCTATACTTCACCTATACTTATATTGCAATGCGCTTCGTGAATCCAAAGATAGATTACTTGTGGAAAAACTTTTTTCCAGTATTATAAAACAGTATAAAATATATTTGTGTTCCTACATGTTTACTTAAGTATGCTCCAAATATATAAGCATGTATATACACGTGTAACCTCAATGTTAACTTCTTAATTTAAATAAATCTATGTGATTACTTCTATTTCGATAGCATCTTCAAAACAATACCAAATTTATTCCTGCGCTTTTCTAATATTTTTGACTCCTATTTACGCTCAATTGATAACCCTTTTACCCAAATCCTATTTTTATTGTTTGTTAGTGCTGTTTGTTGGTGCTTAAAGGAGTAAAATCCTTAGATTATCAATGACTATGGTTCGCTATATAAAATGTTGGTATATATCATTGAACAGTAACACATGGCAAATCAAACACACACACACTTTCTCTCTCACTCTCTCTCTCTCTCTCTCCCTCTCTCTCTCTCGCTCACGCTCTCTCTCTCGCTCTCTCTCTCTCTCACTCACTCTCTCTCTCTCGCTCTCTCTCTCTCTCTCTCTCTCTCTCTCTCTCCCTCCCTCCCTCCCTCTCACACTCTCTCCCTCTCTCTATCTATCTCTCTCTCTCTCCGCCTTAACTGTTTTTTAATTCTTTTTAGTTTACAAGGATGATTTTCTTCCCAAATGCCTCGCTATATCCCAGAAGTTTACATTTAAAAAGGTCTTCTAAGTTCTGATGGAGTGAGGACCATGGTGGCTCTGCCAGGTAGCGTAAGTGCCCATTGCCATAGCTTTATTGTAGAAACCTTATAATAAAGCTAGGCACTATTCTTCTTATCTGAGCATGCAATTCAATGCATACTTGTAATTAATAAAACTGTATAAAATCTGTTTTCATATTATGATACTACGGCTAATGGGACGGTAATTAAGTGGATGTCCCAAATTTTGCCAATCCGAGTAAAATCAGGGTAGGGATCTTTAACGAGTTCCTGACATCGCACAGGCACGGCACCCTCATTTTACTTCCCTTCCGGAGGACGGCTTAATCAAGGATGTTTTACTTCCTTTTAACAGCCCTAAGGTCTCCATTAATACAATTAAAACATATATTAATGCTAACTGATGACTATCAAGCGTTCAGGGCTCTCCGAAATTTGACACAGTCTACAATTAAAAAAAACCAAATACTTCCACGAAGCCCTTTCATCTACTCCCGATTCTTAATTTAAGTGGCATCTCCCGATGAAATAAACTCGTATTTTTTGCCCATCTCAGTAAATACTTCAAATTCATCCTCTCCCGTATTTTTCCTAACGCCATCTTTCAACCCCGATATAGATATTGCTTTATATCTGTATATACAACAATTTTAATTAAATGTCAATAGTTATATTGAATGATATAACGTGGGCTCAGATAAACGCGGAAGTGACCAATATGGGTGACCTGGCCCTCTTCAAATAAATATAAATAAATACAGTCTCTGTCAGAGCCTCAAGATATTGCCACCAGACAGAGCCAGCCACTTCCTCAGGTTTGTAACGATGATATTTCTTGCCCCCAAGCCCGGATATTAAATATTTCTGATACTGAGATATGCTTTCAAGAGGAGAATAGATCAAACAATGTGTATTTTTTTTTATTTGTCTAAATGTACTGAAATATGTTTAAACAAAATTTTAAAATATTTAAAAAATATATTTTTTCATATGTTTAACCTCAACCTCAAGTTTTGGAAGGAAGTTAGTGTTCAGATCTAGTGGGTGTTTTGTTATTATGAAGTTTATACTGCATTCAGGTTATAAACTAATTATATTGTTTATAAATAAAAGAATAGAATAGAATAAGTAACTTTAGATTTATCTGGCCAGAAGGCTAAATGTTACAAATCAGAAAGCGTGTAAAAGTGACAGAAAACAATTTAAAAATAAATATTTAAACAAAAAATAATTGTAAGTATTTAAACAGTACGAATCTTGACAAGATATTAAGCGATTAAAGAGAATAGATAAATCCATAGCTTTTGTTAAATGCATGAGCTAGCATGCAAACATTTCTTTACATAATGTACATCTTCTTAAAAAACAAAATAAAAACAACTAAATAACACAATGAATTTTTCTATTCATTACATTCTAAGCAAATGACTAACCTACTTAGAGAGCATCTTTTTAGGAAGCTAGATGTTGGAAAAGCAAGGATTTAAATTACGATAGTGAGATACTATGAGGGGTGTTAAGAGGGATTGAGTTCCACACTGTGGTGGAGCCGGCGAGAATGGAACGTTCGAGGGCTTTAGTTCTGTGGGAACTTATATAGAGATCGGAAAGGCGGGATCTCGTTTTATGGAGTTGAACTGAGGATTTGAATTGGAGGAGACTGTAGATATATGAAGGGTGTTGAGAGTGAACGGATTGGTATAAGAATGAACAGAGGAAACATTGTCTTCGGAAGGGAGGGAAGAGTACCACTTAAACTCATCATAAAGGTGGGACACGCACGATCGCCGAGGAGTACCAAGGACAAATCTTAGAGAGCAGTCCATTATTCTCTTTAATAAGTATTCGGGCATTTTAGAAAGGCCTCCATATACTACGCTACCGTAGTCAAAGTGGGGGAAGATACGAGAAGCTTACGGGAAGATTGTGTAAAGAGATGTCGAGAACGATGGAATAATTTCAGGGAACTAATTGACCGTCGGGATATCTGGGCGATGTGGAATTTCCAAGAAAGGTTTTGGTCATTGGTAATGCCTAGGGTTTTAACAGTGAAGCTGAACGTAATAGGATGATCATTTAGGATTAATGTTGGAAGGGTGTGGATAGATGTAAGGAGGACATTGGAACCTTAAACAATGGCTTGAGTTTTCATTGCGGTCAATTCCAGTTTGTTCAGTTTTGCCCAAGCACTGATCCTATCTAGTTCTTCCTGAATCGTGGCGAACGCAATTAACAGCTCAGAAGGAGGAAAGGACGAATAGACTTGGAAGTCGTCAGCATATAGATGGTAGGAACAGTGGTGAACAGATTTAGGAAGATCATTGATATAGCAGTCGAAAAGAAGAGGAGAGATGCTTGATCCCTGTGCCACACCTGAGGACAGAATGAGGAAAGTGGGAAGGGGTTGGCTGGGTATGGAGACTGCTTGAGATCTATCAGAGAGGAAAGATTGGAACCTTGGATGATCAATGGAAGATTGGAAGATTGGATAGAACTGTTAGGAAAGGACAATGATTTGAGTTTACTGAAAAGGATAGAATGGTCAAAAAAATCAAAAGCTTTAGAAAAGTCAAGAAGCATAAGCAATGTTAGTTTTGTCGTTCATAGCGGATGTCATTGGTGATTTTGGTAAGTGCAGATTGTGTGGAGAAACCGGGACGGAAACCTGATTGAAGTGGTTCAGAGGAAATTTAACATCTGTGACTGAACTATTCTAGAGTCTGGGTTAAATACTTGGTAAAGTCTGTACTATTTCTTGGACACCAGTTGTTTAGGGAAGTGATTTGTCCTAGCTGATGCTGAAATGCCAGATTTTCCCCCTTATTTTGGGTACCAACTATTTAGAGGCTGGGTGAGCCCAAGGAGGGTCCTAGATCCCATAAGATCCATCTCTGGGCGCTAACAGATTAAATAAAAGTGTATAACGTGTGAGTTTTGAAGACAGGATCTTCGGCATGGCAACTCAGTGCTCTACCACTGAGCCACTCCGCTCTCAAAATAGATTTACTAATGAATTATATTTAAATTATTTATGTGTATATTTTTTAGTCTAATCATATAGTTATCTTCCTGCCTTATGACGAAAAATTGTTTTTAGATTTTTTATTACTTTTTATTCATGTGTTAAAACAACGTTCCATTAGTTAGGAACACCTAGTATTCTTTTTGTTGCTGATAGGACTTCGTACAGAGTCAAAATCCATCGAGGCGTAAAATCAGGACAATGTAAAAACTTTTCATAATATGATTAGCGAAAAACAAGTCTTGCGGAAAGATATGATAGTGAAAACAATATCCGCTCTCTCATACAAAAACTGCGAATAGTATCAAGTCGAATTCATCATCTCTAATTATCAGTTATATTCCGGGAACAAAAGAGAGAAATAAAAAAATAATAATAATAACAAAATAAGCGTGAGGGAGAGAGGGAAGAATTAAGATGTGAGATAATGTGTGATGAAGGCTCATTGTCAGCTGCGCTGGATCCACCTACACGAGTGTCCCATCCACATTACTCTCCCAAACTGTCAACTACATCCTTCAGTCCTTTCAGCTCCTCTGACAATTTTTTTGTGATGACTCAGGACATCTGTGTATATCTAAATTGAAGGGCTTTTAGGCTCGTATCAAAGCTAATTTAATTACTATCCCATAAAATATAATAATATTGCCTTATGATATCCCGATTATTCAATTATAAACTCCAGTTTTGACTACCACTTTTTTTAAAAACTGTTTGCAGGATATTAAGGCGAAACAGAGTAATAAAAAAAATAAGAAGAAGAATGGTTCGGCTTTAATATTAATCTCTTAACGTAATGAAAGCTGAACGTCATCTAATTAAAATATAATAATAATAATGATGCATAAAAATAAGATATACATCCTGAGAAGCCACAGTTTTTATTCTAAGCAGATGAAAGAAGGACTGAAAAGATTTGGAATATCCGATGACGACTGCCTGGACATTGAGAGATTGAGCAGCTAACCAAAAAACATTAGTGTTCTTGTGACCGAAGCAGGCGCATGGCGGATGGACGGAGGATAGAAGAAGGCAACATTCAGTGAGGAAGAGGGGGAATTGGAGGATAACAAGGAAGGAGCTAAAAACATGATACCACTTTGTTGGCCGGTTTGCAAAAAAAAAACAACAAAAAAAACAAAAAAAAAACAACAAATGTTATAATGTTAAAATCTTTCATCCACAGTTTTAATTGAAGCTATTGATTTAAATCCGAAATCGGGTTAGTCCAGTGGGTAGAACGCTGAGTTATTATGACGAAGATTTCGGGTTCAAATCCGGCTGTGGCAGATAAACAATTTAATCTTTCAACAGCCACTGTTAGACCCCGTTAGATCTGAGGACCCTCACCCAGGCTATATAAAGTGGGTAACCTTAATTAGGGGAAACCTGGAAGATGAGTATAATCTCGACCAAAGCACTTCCGTTGTCCTAAATTACAGCACAGTCTCTACAATGTACTGAACCCAAGACCCAGAAGTGTTACATGTTTTTTTAAATTTTTTGTCTACTAAATTGGCCTATTCTTGGAACCTGATCTGAGTACAATATTCTAGTTCCGGGGGGACAAAATATTCTGTTCTCATTAAAATCTTCGAACCTAGTGCCTGCAAGTTTCGACACATAAGAAGGGAGCATGAAAAAGATTTAGAGATAAGAGGGTGAGAGATGCACGGGCTGGCTGCCTGAGACTAACTTGAACTTGAATTAACAGATTGAATGTACCACACTCCACCTTTGTACTCCTGTGGGCGATAAATAAGGTCCATATCAGTATTTATTATCAATAAAAAAGTTTAAATTTATATTGATGTACGGTTGATTATACTTTAGAAACCTTTTTTAAGAAATACAATTTATCGTACAAGTTCATACTTCTTCTATGTGTTTTTTTTTTATACGGGGAGTTGTATATATATCCATAGCGGCTTTTGGAAACCTGCCCACCTTTTGTGTTTCTTATAATCTTTTGTGCGAACGTATTAATGCTTGCCATTGTGAGTTGTGGATTGTTGAATATACTTTTCCGTGCAATGGGAAAACAGTTTTCTTTATTCGTACTCTTTTCATTTCCTAATCCTTACTAACACGCAAGATGACCATCTGAAAATGTTAAATTTAAATTTTTTGAAAGATATGATTCTAAATGTTAAATTATTATAATTTCTTCCTTGTCAACTCCCCCTCATGATTAAGCTTCTTTTGGATAATAGTTGTAAATTGAAAATGGGAAATGACATCTCATTCATTCTAATAGAGGCTTTCAAATCGTCAATGTTTGAATATTTTTTTAAGAATTTCCACATTACTAATTATACAAATTAAAAAAAAAAACGACCTCGGTGGCTAAAATGGTTAGAGCGTTGCCACGGTGAGGCGGAGACCCGGGTTCGAATCCCGGCTGGGGGCAAATCTTTTCTCTTCAAAATAAAAATATATAAAAAAAAACAAACTTTTTCCACTGCTACTTATGAAGGGTGTTAGATTCAATAGATGTTAAAAACTGTACAGTTACAAGGAAAACGGTTGTGTAGAGAGGTTATTTATCAGCGATCACCAGGTTTTTCCTCAATTAAAGGCACCCACTATAAGGAGGCTCTTTGAGCCCCACAACGATTTTTAGATCCCAGAGGGTCCAACCGTATCTGTCCCCTAATTATACAAATTAAAAAAAAAAACGACCCCGGTGGCTCAAATGGTTAGAGCGTTGCCACGGTGAGGCGGAGATTGTTGAGAACTTAGCACTCTGATACTAATCCGTACATATTATAATTGCAGCCAAGTGTTTTCCTAATCATAAAAAAAAACCTTTACCACTACAACACGTGAACGGGTCTGGGGTTCAGTGCATGGTACAGACTATACTGTTTGATGGACAACGGTTGTGTAGGGAGTTGATTTGTCCTAAGTCACGTTCAAACGCCACATTTTCTCCCCTAATTTTTGGTACCCACTTTAGAGGCTGGGCGAGTCCCGGGAGGGTCCTAGATCACATATGATCCATCCAGGTCGCTGACAGACTAAATAAAAGTCTTGTCGGCAGCGGGATTTGAACCAGGATATTCGGCAAGGCAACTTAGTGCTCTACCACTGAGACAGCGGAGTGTATGTGTCCGCTCCCATTTTCTTAAACATGCTTCATTTAAAAAAAAAAAATGTTTCGGGTGCGTGCGTTAAAATAAATTGCTGTAATTTTATTTGATTTACTATCTCAGTTTTCGTGTAATTAGAGTATGGGCTTCGCAATGATTGAATGCGACCAGATAGCTCTTGTGTCATGTTATCTGGTTAAATTATACCTTTCGCTAATTTATTTTTCTTTTCTTCTTTTTTTTCTCTGGCGCTACGAAATTACAAGTCTCAGTGAGTTGACTTATGGAGAAGGTAGGCAATATATTGTCTCTGCCACACCTACCTGTTTTCTCTACATTAAGATAAATCATGTGTAATTTATTTTGTATGATTAATTTACAACTTTCTCTAAATTAGTTATTCTACATAAATATAGGCAAACCAGTTCGTCAGACTCAAGAGATGAATAGCCTCTTCTTCACACCATAACATCATAAGACATTTTTAGGAACTTATATTTGTCTCGTTCCTGGTGTTTATTCGGGCAGACTTTTTTTTTTAGTTGTTTTTTTTATTACATGTTAGAATGTTACGTGAAAACATAAATGGAAATATCAAATAAATGCTCTTTATTACTCAGTTACTACGTATTTTGTAGAATATTTTTAATATTGCTGTTGACATGGAATTACTTGTTTTAAAGTAACTGGTTAGGCTCTTCAAATCTGGAATTTTCTAGAAGATACTGATAAGTATGTAGTAATGGTGTACGTTAATATTATATGATATGATTAATAAATAGATCTGTATATTTCGGTTTTTCTCATTGAAGAACTCCGCAATATGTACGATTTTTCTTCATTATCGGACGACGCGTTTGTACACGTTTACATCATAAGTTTTTACATATTTCATATAAAAGAAATATCAATACGATTACAAATAATAATTTATAATAATATTATTAACAAGGCTTAGGGAAGCAGAAGGCTCGATGACCGATACTTCCGATTAGTGCTTATCAACTTATATATGACTAAGTTCTAATGTCACGCCATTAGGCGTTCTTTGTAAAGTAGATTGGTTTAATTGTGAAACAGAGTCGAAGTCATGAATTACCCTCTATCTAGTGGATATTATTGGCAACTAAATCTTTACTAGAGATAAGATTGCGGTTTATTTCCCCCCTCCTTTTTCACTCTTTTTATGCTCTTGGCCTCCGTACTAGACAGTCGCCTTATTAACTTTAATGCTCAAGGCTTTTACCTTCCGAATTTTGTTCAAGGCAGTTGCCTTCCAGTTTTTTTATTTAAAAAGATTTTTATTTGCCTTTCACTTGCAAATGAGTGTAAATTCAGCCAGAGGAATTCACAACCGATTGGCTCACCACTCGAAAGGCGCCCCCTAACTTTCTCTGGTCAGACAAATGCATTTAGAGGCCCAGGGAGGTTTTGCCTGCTCAACTTTATGATCTACGACCATGCCAAGTCAATTTTATTTAATTGGTTTAGATTCCTTCTGACTCTTTTTTTTTTCTATCTACAATTGCGAACCTTATTCAAATTCTATTATATACAGTCCTACTCAGAGCTTAATTGTTATTCAGACGAGGTTACGCTTCGTTAAGAATTACAAAGTTAACCTACGAGCTTTGACTCATTAATATGAATTAATACCTAAGCACAAACCATTACTCTTGTAGAATACAATAAAAGGTTAACAATTAATTATGACAATCCCCATTTCTTATTGACGATAACTGTATATTATGTTTTTATTTTTTATTTGTTCCGCGACAAATACCAATAGAGTAACATTACTTCAAATTAAATATTGCTTATTATTATAATAGTTTTAATAACATTGAGTAAAATAACAAGAGCAAAAGAAATATAAGAAAGATTTATACAAATTAATCCATTCATCTATAATAAACATATAAATTAAATAAAAATAAATTAATCCAGTTTCTAAAAATCATGAATGATAAATAAAAATTAACCACGAAATATTTAACTGGAAATAAATTTAATAATAATAAAGTTTACAAATATTTATATTAAAAATAGAGTCTGATTTATTATCTGTATGCTTCATATTTATTATGTCCTCTATCGTTCTATTCAAAGTTCATAAACCACCTCTAATCTTAAAAAAAACTATAATAAGAATTGTTTTTTCATTGGACCGTATGACATCTATCCTAAACAACTGTCTGCCTGAAGTTTCTCCTGATCTAAGAACCTATAAAGGAATGCTTCGTTAAACACCAAAATGAACTTAGTCGAGAGTTACAGAAAGCGGAAATTGATAAAGGCATCAAAGATCAGCCTTAGAGGACTTAAAATGAACCGCAATTATTACAGACAAACTATATTGTTAATAATTATTAAAGGGGGAGTTGTGAAGCAATAATATTGCAATATATATATAAATAAATCATATGTTCCTTAAATATTATTATTATTTGGCGCTACGACCCTTGTAGTCGAGTCTTGGCCTGCTTCAGAGCATCGACCGCCAGTTTTCTCTATCAAGTGCTGCTATCCTCCAATTGCAGATATCCAATATGATCCGGGCGTCCGAAGCTACGCAATCCTCCCACCGAAGTCGTGGTCGGCCTGCTCTTCTCACACCATACATTTGCTCCCTGAGGACTTTGGCTGGGATTTCATCCTGCCACCATCCTAATCACATGTCCGGCCCACCTCAGTCTTGCTAACTTTATAAACTTTACTACGTCCAGCTCCTTATAAATTAGTCTCTGTTCGTTGTTGGACCGGCGCCTCCACTCTCCATCCACCAAAACTGGACCGTGTTTTCTCCTAAGGACTCTCCTTTCAAATCTCAGAAGTGATAGTTCGTGTGCTTGGGTCAGGGTCCAGTTTTCTGAGGAATATGTCAGAACTGGTCGGATGAGACTTTTATACCTTAAATATTATTTACTGATATTGTTTAAACTTCTTTTATTTTATTTTACCTTACTGAAATTTTATCATTCAATGAAGACCAGGCATGCTTTAATTCATTATAAATTAAATTAATTTAAACTTTTCTTCAAAAAAGAGCACAATTAATCAGAGAATCTGAAGTATTCCAGAGCAAATATCTACCATTTATAATCGAATACATAAATTATGTTTTTTGAAATGGACAAGAAGGTAGGTACGACATGAGCGTGCATTAGAGAGAAAGTTGTGGAAGAGCAATGTATAAGAGAGTGCTATATTATGACTTCTAACTGTATTTTAATTTAAAACGTTAAGGATTTACATCCAGTATACGTATTTTATAATTCATTCGTATATTACTCACAATTAAGACCTTTTATGACCTATTTTTTTAAATACAATTCAGGCATTTTTTCGAAAGCCAAGAATTTTTTGATACTTTATAAATTATAGTCCTGAAATTAAAAAAAAAACTCTGTTACTTATACTTATTTAAAAAAAATTATAGTATGAAGCTTTTTATATTTGATTTCATTAATAAGATTGGATTAGTTAGGAATAGATAATGTAGATGTCCCGGACTCATTATTGGAGCGTATTTCTTTATTTTTTTAATTGATCAACATTGACTCATGCAGCTATAGCTAATGGGAAATTACTATGGCGGGAATCCTAAATTTAGCCTATCCAGGTATAATTAGGACAGGGATCCTTAGCGAATACTTAGTACTGCAAAGGCTCGGGGATTCCATTTTCCCCTCCGAAAGACGGCATAACCAAGGATTGTTTGTTGAAACCAGGATCTTGGGTATGGTAGGTTGTTATGCCATCTAAAACAACATAGGAGTCTTTAATGAACTCGGTATACCAATCTAATTTTACCGATTCAAGCCGGAGGTAGCACAGAAAGTATTTTATTTTTTATAAGCCATCGGTGGAACATTTGGGATTCGATGACCCTCTTCGGCTCACCCAGCTCGTTAATAAATGCCTTTATTTGGGGGGGAAATCTATCGGGTAAAGTGATCTTGGCCGAACGTTCTCTCTATACGGCCGTTGGCTTAGGAACAGTAGAGTGCATATTATGTAAGAAAATTAATCTTCGGTTGTATTGGTATTGTTTTTCTTTTTTATTTCTGAAGCTTGGTGGAGTTTCTCCCACTCCAAAGGGGACACACGCTACTTCTGATAATAATTAAAAATAAATAATATTTTTCACGGTGAGTTTAGTTTTGTAATTTTCGATAATAACGTTTATCATTATTACGGAGCTTTTTATTTGCCTTCGTTTTTGGAGCTTATTTCATTTTGAGGGAAGGCTTTTAATTGCTAATGTATTAAAAGGTCCTCTTGGCGCTAGGTTACTTAGCAAACTCGACTTGACATCTTTTCCCATAACCGAATTTACGAAAATTATTTTGTGCCATAATCAATTGTTTTAATTTCTAACAAATATTTTAGAAACCCCTGCTTATTTTTTTTTTATATTGATAAAATAAATTTGTGGGTACATTATGAATTATTTATAGAAATATCTTTGTTAATTGCACTAATGTTAGGTCCTAATGATTCGAAATCTATTCTCTAATGAGTTAACAAAGACTTCGTAAGCAAGGAGTGAATCAACCTATCTGGTTAAAGTATACGTGTGAAACATCTCATTATGGTTTAAAATCCCAGCTTCGGTTTTAAAAATTCGAGAAAAGTAGTGTAAGTTATTTGTGTTAAGAGTATTCTATTTCATTTAAATATGTTGGTTCTAAGTCATTCTATAACCTGTAAGTCGAAGGAACTGCATTGCGCATGTCTAAGAAGTTTTGTAGCACGTTAATGAGTTATTTTTCGGATGGTATTACCTAAAACATTAGTATTTTTTTTTTATGAGTTATTAATATTCGGCATTTTTTGAACATTGAAAGAATTAATGAACGTTTATAAAATACTTATGTTGTAAGAATTAACCAACTGATAATTGAGTTGGATGAATAAAATCTATTTATTGTCAAATTTAATGGATTTAAATTTATGATACTAACTTAACCATTCACTATGGACTAAGATAATAATTTATGAATTATCATGCTGACTCTTAACTATCCGTACGTTACTTTCTTATTATACCATCATATAAGATTTTAGAGCTAGAATATATATTCATGAAAGTGGAGAGGATGTTAAGTAATTTACATTGAGGAAGTAACGCCGAAATTTCCTGGGTCGTAAACTCATTTTATAAACATTGTTCCTGAACCAAATGATACGTAAGTCGGAAATTTTGAAGGTCTACATTCAAAAAACAATTACTAGAATATTAAAAACAAATATATCGATGCTCTCTTGTTGCCTGATTTTGTTTTATCTTCGTTTTCATTATTAGCTTTCCTCACGGTCGTTCATATTCAATATTTCTCTTGTATTAAGCAAACCACACGGAGGAAATATTTTATAACTGTGTTGAGAGTTTCCACGTGTTGATTCAAGATATCGAACCACAGGTATCCTGTTCATTGTAATAATCATAATCGAATGTGATATTTTGTCATCATTTTTCTTATGATTCCGTATTTAAAGCCAGAATATTTAGGTTTGAATATATATATAAGCAATTGAAGTTTTCTTATTTTCTTTTCTAAGCGATTGATTAACAAAAATGGATATTAAAAATATCTGACGTGTTTTCAAAATTGGATTTTTCCAAAAAAAAATAATAACTAATCAAAGGGATTCAGAGATAGTAGAACGTCGATTATCCGAATTGGAGAAGAAATATAAGGACCTGTAGACATTTCCATTAATAGAAAAAAGTGTGTTTCTTTAAATTGTAAAGTAAATATTTGTTTAAATTTATCAATTACAATTATTTAATACTTGCTACCATACTTAAAAAAATAGAGGCTTATCTGATTGAAGCTAACTAATATTAGAACTTTCTTTTTGTCACATCCATGATAAATCTTGCATCATGTTTATCTATTTTATTTACAATTGTTTGTTTAAGGAGCGAGGTTCCTTAGTGGTTGAGTTGCCGTGCCGAAGGTCCCGATTCAAATCCAGCTGTGTCAGATAATTTATTTAATCTGTTAATAGCAGGGAATGGATTCAGTAGGACCTGGAATCCCTCCTGGGACACACCCAGCCTCTATAATGTGGATATCCTTAATAGAGGGAAGATCTGGTGGTTGATTTTAGTTCCTTGTTTTTAGTGTATTTTGATTATTCGTCGTAGTTCGGGAAAATCTAAGTAATAATTATAGTTTACGAAATGTTGCTCAGTCAGCTTTCTGAAGTTTCCATAGTTTTACAGGACTTCTCATTAGAATTTTCCTCACCAAGTTTGAAGAGCAATAATTTAAAATTTAATGTAGATGTGGGTTTGTTGAAAGTTCTTTATATACACCTCTTGAAAATCTCGTCGAGTTATTGTGCCGACTGTAAACTAAAACCAAGCTATGGTTTGGCAGGGGTGCGTGTAGTTCTGATCTGTGGTTAAGTGTGTAGGGGATGGCCGAGCGGGTTTTGGTTAGAACCACATTCAATTGTGGTTCCAGTTAATGGTGGGGCGGGGTATAGCTTTTGGAGAACATTTGCTGGAATTTCCGCATTCTCTGCACGAGTTAGGTTACAGTCCACTCACGCAAATGGCATTAGGTAACATCATAGCGTATACCACGGGTAATGGGTGAACTCCGCAACGAATGCATTGTATTTTATTCGGTTGACAGAAAGTGTTTAGAATTTTTTCTTAGTGTTAGATTAAGTGATGTTATAATCTTTTTCGCGAAGTATTGAAATGTGTGCGTTAAAGCGTGTATTGATGGTAAACGTTTCATTTCCTTTTTCTTTTCTTTTCAAGGGTGTTGTACAGAAAATATCCGATTTACTTTTTTAAAGAGGTACTGAAAAATGTTCAGTACTTTCCTTGATGGAATAATTTCGCGAAAGAGAGATTGAAAAATGATAGAGATAAATTGCAATCGTTATTCATGTTTCCTTTGTTTTCTATTTCCTCTCTGGATTAATTTAAAAATGTTCACCTCTCGGGCCTAATTTCCTGCTCTTTGTGCAAAGTTGATTCGTTATATTAATAATGAAAACGGTATTGTTGCTAATAAAAATGTTTTGTGCATTTTTAAAAATGTGATATGTTTTTTTCCCGCAATTTATTTTTCTTATTAATTGAATCATCGTACACTTATTATACATAATTTCAATATAACTTGGCTATCCATGAATAGCTTCCAGGAAGGCTTGTGACTTGAAATTAAGTTACCACTGGATTTATTTAAGTGAATAAATAATTAAACAGCTGCCTATATTGAAAATCGTATCTGCTTATTTTATTCCATCCTCTCAAAATATTACTTCTTGTTAACGAACATCGGATTGACCTGATACCAATTTTATCATATGTTAGTTTATTTTCTTCAGAAAGAAATATTTTAAATATGATTTCTTAAACGTTGGAAAAAATACAATAATATATTAAGGTACTATGAAAGTGAATGCTTCCTTTCAAATTTTCATTCTCTATTATGATAAATCGTTTTTTTTTCATGTGTTGCGAACATTTGCAGTCCCTTTAATCTGGGTGGAACATTAAAAATCTCACACAGCTAAAAGGATCTCAATTTTTTTTCCTAACCTTATTTTTTCAATACTTCAAATTTTGTATTCAATAAAACTACGACCTAAGTTTAATTATTTCTAATTGTTGCTATTTAAACAAATATTATGTTATATTTTTTATTATTAATTGTCTTCAACCTTTTCTTAAATATTCATGCGACGATATTTGCATCCGATTGCTAAGCAATGATTCAAATGAGAAAAGAGGTTCGTTTGTATTGACTAAACAAAATAAACGAAAACCCGGAAATTAGCTTGTTGGAGAAATAATTAAGTTTCAAAACTAACGATCTCAGGAACAACTGACATCTTTTGAGTTATAAAGAATGCCCAAGTGGCGATGTAATTGATAGTAACTGAATTTGTTTCGCGATGCCGCGTTTTCTATTTTATTTTTTTACAAAGTTGTTTTAAATAACAACTTAGAATAAAAGAAAAGTAATTGTGAAATTTTTGTTTGTGATAATTAGTGTTTGGTTTAGTTAAATTACATATTGAGGAAACTATAATTGGAATTTTATGGAAGAACGCCTGACCTGTTATTGTGGCAAACACGCAATACTTGCTTGTTGCCCGGGTATGGTTGTTAAATGCCCCTTACATCTCATTCTATATAAATTACTTTAACCTCATCATTATTAATTAAATGTAATATCAATTATATTTTATGTGAATAGAATAATAAGCATTTGCGAAACAAAATCTATTATTTACGAATACATGGACTTTGTTTATAAGAATAAGCTTGATAAAAAAAAAAAAATAGAGTTAATAATCATGAAATAGAAATCGAAAATATAATTAATAACCAAGTAAGGCTACCTTGATATTCATTTAAAATAAATAAATCCCAGAGGTTGTTAAATATTTTTTCCTCAATCATCATTTACTCCTTTTATTTTTATTTAATTACTTAGAGAATGAATTTTAAAGGTTAACATTACACTATTACAAAAGTGAACATTTTGGAATTTCAACGGAAATAGATTTTTTAATGTAACCTGATAATTGCAAATTGAGCTGTGTGACTCAATGTTGTTTGCCTTGCTCTTAAAGAATTATTCTATGGAACGGGAATATCATATTTGAAATAAGAATAAGTCATTAATATTATCTAAACTTCTTCCCTAATTATAAAAAATATTTTTTACAAAAAAGCTATAACTGTAATGTTATTATCAATTATTAAAAAATAAATGTACTTCAATAAAAGCTATTTCTTCCCAATATTCTGAGAGTGACTTAAAATTTCTTTCACTAAATTACCCTTAATTATCCTTATCTGAAATGTTTAACTGTTTATGATGGAGGTTGAAAACTATCAAAGTATTTGATACAAACACGTTTTACTGAAAATCTGTGAAACTAATTCAATTACCTTATTAATATTTATAAATTTATAACTAGTCACATATAACTAATGGGTAAAACCTCATAAAAACGAGGGAAAATCGCCTCTATGTTAATTTCTTTAGACTGATTAAAGGCATTTGTTTCAGTTAGACATGCTATTACTCTGTGTACAGCCCCTTGCCCAATGAAATCCCTGGCCATTTGTTTCCTGAAAGGAGAACTCTACAACTGCAATATGGTGGTACAAAAAAAAGAGGAACATAACAAAAAACACACACTGTAGGACCAGCCTTAACATCTGATGTTTCTCAAAGGGCTTTACTCCCATCGGTTCCTTTTTTTACACTGCTCGTGTGATTGATTTGGAATTCTACAAAGGAAATGTACCCGAGCTTTCGTAGTCTTACGTAAATAACATAAAACGAAAGTTGTTTTAAAATAATATAATAGTAGTTTTAAATATTAATAACATTAAATTGTTTGAGTTCGTTTTTGTAATCTGTAAGGGCAAAGGAAGAGGGAAGAAAGAATATTATTTATACTGATCAATAAAGATTACACTAGAACCTCGATTATCCGTCAGGGTATGGGACCAAGATGGTGATGGATTTGGGAAATAGACGGTGTATGAAACGCGGTTGAGAAATTAATAAAAATATTTAATTGAGATACGTTACGACTCGGTAAGTCGTCCTCGGACAATTTGCCAATAAAGAAAGGAACTTAAATGAAAGTGGCTTACCTAAATCTTGTCAGAGCTTCCTCTCTTCATTGACGTCTCGCAGGTGAGCTCACCGTAGCGTACGTCAAAAAATGCCGGTCCTCTCAATTCGGAAAAGAGATATTTTCAAATAAGGGGTTATAAAATGCGGGATAACTGACTTAATGAGGTTCAGACAACGTTCACACATATAATCATAATAATAAAAACATATGACTGTATATTTTTGTAAGCGGTTAACAAAACAACTAATTTAGGATGCAGTGTACAAATCACCCGGAATTATATACAAAAAGAAATCATAGAAAATCCAAAATCGAACTAAACATACCGCCCACCCAAAATTGATAGCAATTTTGTAATTAGGTAACAATAAACTTTAGAACAGAAGAAGCGAACTTGCAATGTAAAATATGTACAAAAAAAACTAACAAAACAAAAACATAATATACGAAAAGTAAAGTAAAGTTTAGTTTATTGGAAGGGGAACTAATTTATTGGTAGGCCGTGTAATTGAACCGTAGGTGGTTCGTAGTTGCACCACCCGTACTACTCCATCATGACTAGGTAGAAGTTTTTCAACTCTTCCCAGGGGCCATTGCAAAGGCTTGGTGTTCTGCCCAACAATCATTACCACATCGCCTATGGCAGGATTCGGGGAATTTTGGGTCCATTTAGGTCGACTGATCATAGTCTGGAGGTACTCATGACTCCACCTCTTTCAGAAGCTCTGGAGCGATTGTTGGAGAACTTGCCAGCGGGATAAGCGGTGTAGATTGGTGTCTGTCAAGTCTTCTTCCGGCGCAGCCAATAGTGGTCCTCCAATGAGGAAGTGTCCAGGGCTCAAATAGTCGACATCGTCGTTGGGGTCGGACGAAATAGCGCAAAGCGGACGGCTGTTAAGAACGGCTTCGATGCGGGTGATCAGCGTGGTGAATTCTTCAAAAGTTAGTGTCCGACTTTCCATAACGCGAACTAGGTGGCGCTTCACGGATTTGACACCAGCTTCCCAAATGCCACCAAAATTAGGAGCCGCGGGCGGATTAAAATGCCAAATAATCTCACGTTTAGCTAAATTATCGTGAATATCTTCAGCGTGTCTCTGGAGAAATTTATGAACTTCCTTTAGTGCGCGGGACGCGCCGAGAAAGTTTGTACCGCAGTCACTGTAGATATTCGAACATAATCCACGACGGGCGATAAAGCGGTCCAACGCAGCAAGGAATGCACTGGTGCTAAGATCGGAGACGGCTTCCAAGTGGATCGCCTTAGTGGCCATACAGACGATGAGGCAAATGTAACCCTTAGAAATGACAGCCTTCCGGCGGTTACTTTCCTTAATCTGGAAAGGACCAGCAAAATCAATCCCAATATTGGTGAAAGCGCGGACCCGGGAAAATCTGGAAGGTGGTAAATCTGCCATTAAAGGTTGGTTTGCCTTGGCCTTGAGTTTGTAGCATGGTAGACACCTAAATATGCGCATCCTGATTAGTTGACGAAGTCCTGGTATCCAAAATTTTCTTTGAATGAACGCCTGCATTACGCGAGGGCCTCCGTGGATAGTGGTCTGATGATACCAGTCACATATGAGGGTTGCTAAATGCGATTTTTTATGCAAAATGAGGGGGTGCTTGGCATCATACGTGAGATCTGAATGCCTCAGCCTACCGCCCACCCTGAGAAAACCCAGCTTGTCAATAAAAGGTGATAACGGTTTGATAGCTTGAGACATTTGTTCAGGGGACGTAGTCTTAAGATCATAATGGAAGTATTGTTCCTGGGATAGACGGACACATAAATTCATGCTATCTCGCAGTTCTGAAACCGACAGTACACCGGTTTTACGATGAGGTTTTGCGCTGCGGCAGTTGTTAACAAATCGGAGAACATAGGCGATGACATTTTTGAGGCGTTGGAGCGATGAAAAGGAGCTAATGGTGGTAACAAGTTCGTTCGGTTCGGCGGTGGCTACCATCACAGTAGTCTCATCTTTGATTTCAGGAATTTCTTCTAGCCGATCAAAGTGAGAATCTGGCCAGCAGTTTAGGGGTAATTGCAAAAATGAAGGTCCTTCCCACCACTGAGAAAACTGCATCAGGGTGCGGGGCATCAGACCTCGGGATCCACAATCAGCTGGATTGTCTTGACTGCAACAGTGGCTCCACAGGTCAGGTGGGGCGATCTCTACAATGGCGGTTACCCTATTGGCGATGAATGTTTTCAATCGGTGTGGCGTAGGATGGATCCAGGAGAGAGCGACTGTGGAGTCCGTAAATAAATGCGTCGCTGTGATGGTAATGGCGGTTCGGAACTCTTCGAGGGATTCAATAAGGCGGGCTAACAGCAAACATGCGCAGAGTTCCAATCTGGGAATAGTAAGGCTTGGTTTAAGGGGAGCGACTCTACTTTTAGCCTTAATTTTTATATTCGCCAAGTCCAGCTGAAGCTTCGGCTTGGGGTATAAGCGGTCATTCAATGATAATCCAAGGGCATCCTTGGCCGGAGCGTCGAAAATTACGTGGAGTTTCGTATTAGAGCTGGTACCTTTTACCACAGCATGATGTGGGATGACATATAGTGAGGGTTGGCAAGGTAATTTCAGGTGTCGCATGTCCAAATACTCCTGGAATAAGGCGTTATTTTGAGGTTCTAAATCTGTCCGCTTGAGCCTGCTCTCCATGTTCAGAAGTCGTTTATGAGTGGTTTCGCGAGAATTTCCCAGCCTTGGGGCCTTGGTGTTTCTAAAAGGAAGAGAAGCTATATATTGGCTAGAGGGTGTTCTTTGATGGGTGTTCAAAAAATGTAGCTCACATAATTCGTCTTCCGGGTTCTGTGGTGCTACAGATGCGACCTCTTCAGTCTTCCAGAAACGTTGAAGTGCAATTTCAAGTGGCGAGGTGCAACCAAAAAGCGTTACGGCTCTATTTTCTGCTGGTTCGGTAATTTTCCCCAATAAAATCCACCCAAAGGAAGTTTTCACAGCTGACGGATTACCCCTGATGACGGAATTATTGTCGTCGGAAAGGATTTCGGAATAGAGATCCGCGCCCAGAAGAAAATCTATTTTCCCTTTTACGTGGAAAGCCGGGTCGGCCAATAACATGGAGGAAAATCGATTTTTTAATTCATTTGAGAGCGTCGTAACCGGTAAATCTGCACAAATTTCATGGAGAACAACGGCTTCTGCGGATATAGAATTGCCTCGAGTGTGTTTAGGGGTCAGAGTGCAAGAAACCATTTTCGTCTTGCTAGTCGTAGCATGGTTGCCGATGCCTGTGATGTTCAGTGGGCAATTCTTGAGCTTTAAATTTAACCGTTGGGCCATTTCCCTGGTTATGCACGACACCTGAGAACCAGGATCCACAACTAGACGTATAGGAACCTTCCTACCATCCGAAGCTGTAAGAAAAGCCTCTGCTGTGCCCAGCAATACGGTGGAGTACGCAGTACTGGATGGGGGAGTATGGGCACTGCAAGATAGTGCTTGCGTAGGAGGCGGATTTTCAAGTGACTCCCTAGGTGGGGCTGTGAAAGTAGAGCGGTGTAAATGCGAATGATGTTTCGAGGATCCACATGAGATGCATTTACCTTTGGAGTTACATTTTGACAACATGTGGTTTTCGAGGCAATTAAAACATTTTCTCAAAGTTTTCACAGTCTCCCAGCGGTAATCTACACTTTGCTTCAGAAATGTTTCACAATGATGTAACTTATGTGAAGATGAGCAAAGCGGGCATACAATATGAGCGGTGGAACATTCGGTGGAAGAAGATTTATTTGGCGGTGAAGAAGAAGTTCGATTGTGATGCGGGTTGGTCGTGATCAAAGCGGTTTTTCGTGGGAAATTTGCACGTTGGATTGGATTAGACTCAGTCCTAGTTGGAGAACTCAGTTCGAGAATTTTGCAACGTTCAGTTAGAAAATCCGAAAATTGTTTATATGTTGGATATTGAACCCCTGAATACTTGGCTTCGAATAATTTTTTGCTTTCCAAATCCAAGCAACGAAGACCGAAATGAAGCAGAAGTGTATCAGATAAGTCTGGTAGGTTCAAGGCCTTGAGTGCAGCAACATTGGTTAGGAAAACGTCAGATAACCTTTCCAAATTTTGAAGATTTTCTTGGGAAAGCGGTTTAAAATTCGTAATTTTTTCCAAGTAAAAATTAGCCAACAGCCGGTTGTTTTGGTACCGATCAACTAAAGTTTCAAATGCAATCTGATAGTTATCATCGGACAAATGAATCGATTCGATTAATTTTAAAGGCGGGCCTCTCAAAAATGAGCGTAAATAGTAAAATTTCTCAGATGAGGTCATTTGTCGATTTTCATGAATAAGGGACCGAAACAGAGAGTAAAAATTGGGCCACTCTTGATGATCGCCGGAAAATATTTGTAAATTGATTTTTGGAAGTTTCGCATGTCCTATATCGGGTCTCTCATTTTTCGTAGACAGGCTAGTACTAGTAGCTGGCTTAGCATACTGCGAGGCTACTGCCTTTGTTGAATAGTATAACTCGTCGCAGGCTTGAGATCTAGCAGCCGTGTTGAAATTTTCGGGAGATTCTGTTTTAGAAGCAAATTCCATAATTTGATCTTGAATTTCATCAAATGATTGGTAATCCATGTCAATTTGCTCCATTCGGGATAAAAAAATGGGAAAATTTTCCCTTGTAAGATTTTTCGATAAGTCATAAGCAGTTTGAATTTTATGAAAATATTTTTCCCTCTTTTTAAATAAAAATTTAATTTTATCTTCCGCCATCTTGAAATAATTTAAAATAAAAGTGAGACAAAACTGTACAGAAAAATATTTAGGAAAAACAAAGTTTAACTTTGTTCAAATATCAACTAATTTAATTGTACTATTTTCTGGAGAGAAAAAATGAATTCGCTAAATTGTACCAAATTTATAAAAAAATTGCAGTTCGCTTCTTCCCGAAACTGAAAGAAGTCGTAATAGTTGGGAGAAGCAGCGTGAGGTGAGGTTAGAAGAGGCGTAAGCAAATCTATCTGAACGGCCTCGTGGTTGCTATGCGACATATAAAAAAAATGAAAAATTAAATTTTGTTTGGTTAAGTTCCGAATTGAGAAAATAATTAACTCATTTTCTTAATTAATTAATCCGGCCCCGGAGGACCATAATTTTTGTATGAAACGCGGTTGAGAAATTAATAAAAATATTTAATTGAGATACGTTACGACTCGGTAAGTCGTCCTCGGACAATTTGCCAATAAAGAAAGGAACTTAAATGAAAGTGGCTTACCTAAATCTTGTCAGAGCTTCCTCTCTTCATTGACGTCTCGCAGGTGAGCTCACCGTAGCGTACGTCAAAAAATGCCGGTCCTCTCAATTCGGAAAAGAGATATTTTCAAATAAGGGGTTATAAAATGCGGGATAACTGACTTAATGAGGTTCAGACAACGTTCACACATATAATCATAATAATAAAAACATATGACTGTATATTTTTGTAAGCGGTTAACAAAACAACTAATTTAGGATGCAGTGTACAAATCACCCGGAATTATATACAAAAAGAAATCATAGAAAATCCAAAATCGAACTAAACAGACGGATATGGGAGTGAGACATATGTTTTATATATATATATACACATAAATTGAACAATATTTTCAAACATTCGACATTATATATGTACTCGTAACTTATTTACGTACTAATAAGGTATACATATGTAGTAAAAATATTTTTTTAAATAATAATTATTACGTACAACGATGACTAAAGGCACAATCATTCTATGTCCATTTTTCCCTCTTGAGAAAATAAAATCAATTTAAAGGTAAAGTGGTGTTTAGCTCTTTCCTCGTGCACAAACGTAGTTTGCCCCTCGTAGCTTTGAATGTTGGGTCGCCGCGTAAAATTTGATTAAAATTAAGGGCCTTTTTTTGATTATTGGGCCTGTTAGTGCTAGTCCCTGACTTCGTTTCTGAACAAACCACTGAAACAATGCTTCATCTAACTTAATGTTTGTGGCAACTTTCATAGTCTTCTTTTTAGTCCCATCTCCATCACACACTTCCATTTCCAAAACAAAAATTTCGTTTATGTCACCGTCACGTTTTATATTATTAACCGTCGTCCGAGGAATATCATAGATTTTTGCTAAGATTGGAGCACTTCCACCTTTTCGTAAACGTTTTACAATTTCAAACTTAGTAGCGAGATCTCAACTCTTCCTTTGTCTTTTTTCCGACATTATTATAAGTACTTTTAAGAAAACGACAAGTACTCATAAGACAAGAATAAAGACTGAAGGTAGTTCAATTGCGGAAGCTACATTAGGTAGAGATCAGGAGATAATTAATTTCTGAGAAATGTGTGCGAGGAAGCCTAGGTTTTGAGTAAACAACAGATTCTAGGAATCGAAGTTGTCAAGACACAACGATTGGTTCTTAGCGGGCGCCTATGACTTTAGCAACCAAACAATACGTACACATATTTTCTTTTTTTTCTCAAAACTGGCGATTAACAGAGAGTGACGGTAAATAGAGTGACGTATAATAGAGGTTTTACTGTACTATGAAAATAATTTAAGCACCCTTATATATCTATGCGATCACATATATATTTTTATTTATTCTGAATGGACCCTGATGGATTACGCAAAGCATGTTGGGGTCGTATCTTCCATTATATATCTACACTATTTATAGCCCTTTAATTTAAGAGGTCTTACAATCATCACATTGGGTTCTCACTATTAATGTCATATGAGGTTGAAATCCATTTTCTAAATAAAATATTTATGTAATTCCACATAGATGTTGAATATACTAAATAATTCAATAATTAATACATATGTAAAAATAACTAAAATATTTAAGCTCTACAAGAAAACCTCACTTCCCTCAGATAGGTACGATAAAATAGTAATAAAAAATCTTAAAATATAAAGCCCAAGGAAGTCAATTGTGTATGTGTGAGAAGTTCTGTAGCGTGTACTTGAATATATAAAGAGACTTTCTAAAACGAACTAACATAACTATAGACTGACATTATAAGTATGAACTACGATAGCTCCTATTCTAATCTCTTATCTATGATCTTAACTATCCACACTATTTTTCATAGAAATAATGTTAGAATGACGAGGGAGCGCGGTAGAGCGTTGAGTTGGTGATACGAAGGTCCCTGGTTGAAATCCAGCTAAGAGGCAGATATATTTGTTAACAACTACGTATGGACCCTGTGTGATCTGGAGACCCTCCTGGAGCTCACCTAGCTTCAATAAAGTTCGTATCCTTGTTTGGAGAAAACCTCCCATTTGTGTTTTAGAAAAAATCATCACACTCGGTTGTCCTAAAAACAGTACATACAGTCGAGTATATACTATATATCATTGGTTGTAATGATACCATTTTTTTTCATTTTTTGTAGGGATGCTCATAATTATAAATAACGATTTATTATTTTAGGCATGTTAGGATCTTGAACCTAATTAATAAAATACCGTTGTATACGTAGAAGCTTCCAGATGAGAGAAGTGTAATGTCATGATTAGTTCCATTATTGACAAAGTTATTAATCATTACATGAAGTTATTTGCTCTTCCCTTCTCGTGTGACGCACTCAAAGTAGCAACTGAAGAAATAGGTCCTGTAAACATACGTTAAAAGAGACAGTTTGCTCCCTTAAAGTTAACGAGGGCTTCTAAAGGACTAGTTAGCCTCGCTATCCCAGGGAGGTATTATTACCATCAAAGCGACATAATATTTCCTTCCCTTCCACTTGGCCTTTCTAGATAATAAACCTGCTCTATACTGAACATACCCAACTCCGAGAGTTGTAGTTATGGATCTAAATGTTTTTGCCAAAAATATATAAGAAATATTTAGGAAATAAATACATTAATGGACAGTTCGTAAGGTTGTTGGCCTGGGATGTGATGGAAGAGTTAGATACTTTTATAGAAACATTTTATATATTTATTTTTTGGTTTGGTCTGTTGGATACGTTAGGTTAGTAATATTTTTGCTGTTTATTCATTTAACGTCACCTCATGCTACTGTGGCTAATTATGCTATGCAAAATATGCTACAGTGGGACTCCTATATTTTGCTTATCCAGGTAAAATAGGATAGGAATCTTTACAGGCAGGCTCGAGGCCCTATTCTACGTCCCTTTCGATGGACGCTTGACCAAGGATTTTTTAGTATCCACGACCTTGGGCATAGAATATTGTTATGCTGACCACTACACCATAGTGACTCCAAGCCATTGTATTACATTTTCTAGCTTTTCAGGTGAAGTGTCTTTTTTTTTGGTCTCGTTCGGTTAGAGCATTTTGCGCTCTTCTTTTTTATAAGTTTTTTCAAAATATCTCAAAGCATTCTTTATAATTATAAAGTAAGAAACCTCAAAGTTTCAACTAGAATAAAAATAAATACACAAACGCATTTTTACTTATTACCTTTCTTACCCGAAACTATTTCATAATTATTCGGGATATGCCCGCTAAAAACAATTATCTGGCTTTTGCCCTCTATTTGTTTAAAGGAACGGGATGGGACCATTTATTTATATAAGGAAAGGGGCCAGAACTCTGAAGTATATATCCATCTCTCATTTGTTTATTGTTACTTTATCACTCACAAGAATACACGATCTTTTCAAGCCAAGAATAATTAATTTTTTGAGTAAATCCAATAATAATACTGATACAAATCTTAAGTTATATTGTAGTATTTTTGAAGAATATGCTTAATAATTTATATTTTTGTACTCATATGTGTTATTATTGTTTTAGTATTATTTTATAATGTTATATTTATTGTAAAATATAATAAACGATCTTGATTGTCTTGAAGTAGTTATGGTCTATTATCCAGGAATACATTGATTTCGTTTGTTCATCAGCAAATGTTTTGAATAAAAAAATCAATAGAGTTAATAAGTATAAATTCAGAATCGAGAATAAACTTAAAAAATTACTAAGGCAACTTTAATATTCATATAAACAATTTAATTTTAAAACTCAATCCCAGACGTAGTAGAAACTATTTTGAAGAATATGCTTTAGAAGTTCATATAAATTAAATTTATATTTTTGTACTCCTATGTGTTATTTTTGTTTCAGTATTTTTTATAATGTTGTATTTATTGTACAATATAAAGAGGATCTTAATTTTCTTGAACTAGTTATACGGTCATACCAATTTAATTTATATATTGTTTTACTCCTACTGTTTTATTTTTGTTTATATTCTTAATTTATTATTTTAGGGAGCTGTCCCGCTAGTAACTAGAGTGCTGAGTTGCTACGTGACGGTCGCGTGTTCATATCCGTTTATAGCAGATGCAATTATTTATTCTGCACGGCCACCGCCCTGGATGTACCTTGTTGGATAAAGTGGGTAGGGGATATCTTTAAGTAGGGTATATCTTGGCGGTTGAGAGTGTTTTTGGACAGATCAGCTCCTTACGCATCCATGTCCTAGAAACAGTACAGCCTATACCATATATTGAACCGAAGTACGTTTATGGGTTGTAGTGATGCACGTTTCTGTTAATTGTTAAATAAAATAAATGATTTTAATTTTCTTTAAGTAGTTACATAATTATCTAAAATTCAATTTATATATTATTAATGATGTGCTTTATTTATTTTTTTTGTAATCCTGTAAAACCTGAAATAGTATTAAATACCTACTTCTAATATTTTTACTATATAGTAATATTTTAAATATAAATATTGAAATACCTGGGTTAGATAAACTAATATGGATTTAAACGAGACAGAAAACGATGGATTTTTTATAGTAGTATTTTTTGTGTAGAAACTTACTGAAAATTCTATTTTTAAAAATGTTGGTTTATTAACTATGCTTAATTAATAAAAATTACCTCCCCGTTCTACTGATGTCCTTAAAACAGTACAGTCTCTACCACGTACTGAACGCAAGGCCCTTTATGGACCGTAGTGGTACAGGGTTTTACAAATTATTAAATAGTGTTTAATAATAATTAAGTATTGAATATATCTTTAAAATGTATTTTCCTTGGTTCAGTGAAGCTATGGGTCTTGTGTTCCTTCGTCCCTGGCGAGGGCTCTATCAAGAAGCGATAATAAAACCATTAGTCTTGAAATTGGTCTACATCCCAAGGGAGGACCACTGCCTGATATATCTTTGTCCTCTTACGAGGGCTTCAGTACATAATACTCCTCGTGGTATAAACCATAATAGTGTATGTGCTATGGTATAATAGTGTAATATATAATCTAATATACTTAGTTTTCGCATTAAATTATTGCTAAGAATATTTAATATCATATATGTCAGAATTTCATGTATAACTCTGCTTAGAGATGGTTGAATAATTACTAGAGAAATAATAAAGAAATGCTTATGAATAGAATATAATAGATTAAATAAATAATTATATTGTGGGACCAGGTCCCTTATAAACATTACGCTCCTTGGTTATGAATCATCCCCCTTGATTATTTTACAATTCATCGATCAGTTAATTGAGCGAAAACTAATTACTAAAAGTAATCTGGAAAGAATCAGAAACGAAAAATCTCATTTATAGAAACTTTTAATTATGGAAGAAAACTTCTTGAAATTAATCGAAGAAGTTGTAAATTAATTTTCATAATGTCACGCTTTATAATATTAATGAGTTATTTATCTAAGAATTCAATTGTATATTTAATATTTGAAAAGATACTTAACAAATTTCTAGGAGGACTATGTTCGAGGAGACCAGTAACTTCAATAGAAGAGTTGCAGGACTATTTTTAAAGATAGACTTAGTAGTATTCGAGTGAGGGCGAGGGTTTAAATATATGTTTGGAACATTTATTTTTTGGTCTATTTTTTTTGGCGTCGTACATAACAAAATATCGTGTGATCAGGGAACCCGCTAGTAAATTAGGCAATCAATGGGCATTACTCAACAGAAATAATTTGAGCTGTTTCACGAAAATAGGACGTTCTCACGGAACACCTACCCGAATTAGGTAATTTTGATCTTCTGAACAGATTAAATAAAAATATCACACTGAATAACAACGGCATGAAGATACTTGGTGTTGCTCTCCCCAAGCCTCACAGAGAATATCCAATTAAGTCATTGCTTATAAATTTTCAGATTTATTGAAATATTACAATCTGCCACTTGTAATGATGAACAACGCCCATCTTATAGGAATATAATGATGAGGTACATGAGGAATCAATTATGGATTTACTGACGCTTATCACATACAGTGTATGTATATATTGGGGGAACGCTCAGGAAATCTTTTTGTTGTTTTATTTTAGAGAATATATAAAAGTAAGTTGTGGGCCCTTTGTATAAAAATCGCCACTACTTTTTTTTACGTCGGTTTTTCCTGAGGTCGTAAAATATATATTTTATTATTTTAAATAATAAAATAATATCAAATTTTATCACTTTATTACAGATTTTATGCCAATCCTCTACCTTCGTTGAAGGGTAAAGCTCGTGGTGGGATGAGCTCTGTCGCTACTTCTGTAGGTCCACTTACAAAAAGAAAACTTTATGATCAATTTTTTAGACCTTTATTTCTCTCTTTGTCTAGTCTTTCACTCCTGTCCAAAATATACTGCCTTTGTTACACCGTGTGCTCGTGATATTGGAGATTTCAGAAGGGGGCTTAAATCTCTCCTATTACATATACTGAAACCACAACAGAGAAGTTTTGATTTTTTTTTTTAAATAATTTTATTACATTGTTGTTGTTTTTCCTCCTTTCTTACAGGCCTAAAACTAGTGGTGGCTTATCTTTAGTATTAATATATTTTCATTCTGGTAATAAAACGCTTATTTCTTAACTTTTAATATTATGTGTTCATTTATGAAATATCTTTACGTTTTGAATTTAACAATTGACGCTAGTGCTAAAGATATCTTTGAAATACACTTTAATGGACGGTATGATCAAGAATTCATGCGAGATAGAAAGTTTCGAGGACTATTGGTATAGATAGAGCCTTAAAGCTCTAATTCCGTATAAAGAAATTACATTAGGAAATAGTTATTTATTTGACAAGTGAGGAAAGTGCCACTTTATTACACTCGAGTGAATTTTACCACACGAGCCGAAGGGGAGAGGTAATTAAACGAGGGTGTAATAAGCACTTTCCTCCCGTGTTAAATATTACATTTTTCCTGCAACCATTTAAAAATTAAGAAATTAAAGGTGAAACTTTAGATTTGTTAAAACTACACTAGCGCTATCTCTTACAATTTTCTATTACTAACCATGCAAATTATAACTCTAGGACGGTTTACTCATTGAAACATTTATTTATTATTATTTAGAAAATAATATTCTCATATCACATACAAAAATAAAATTGATTGATTGATTTATCTTTATATTTATCTTCATATATGACTGCCTTTAGTTGTTTTTGGTAAAATTTGATTTATTTCCTGTTCAGCCGGTTCTTTTATTAATGGAGGAGTAAATTCTATGATTTCATCACTATCTGTTTCCATTTTTTATTTTGTTTGTATATTGATCACTGTTTTAATAGTTATTAAATTAATACTTATTAATGCTAGATCTCCATATTTCTGATGTGTGAAGGTTCTAATAGATTTAAGGTTAAATAAAATCGCTTCAAAATAAATAAAATCTTTCTTGAATTTAATATAAAATTATTTATTTTAACATTGTAGGAATATAAAATGAATAATATTATAATACCGCTATTTAACACGTAAAATAACAGAGTAATGATTGTCAAATTCGATCTTGTTGGGTTTTACTTTCCACAACAGTTTTAGTTGAGTAATGGACAGTTTTAATGGTTGCAGGAAAGAATTATTTTTTTGAGATGTAAAAGAAATAATTTTGGGTAAAAATGTATCAATAGCTTCAATTAAACTTTTAATTCCGGTATTCATCTAGTAACCTAAAATATAAGTGCCCCGCTATACAATCATCCCAAGAAAAACAAGGTTAGCAGTTGAAATAAGTAATAGATTAGAAATAATATTTAAATATACCAGAGGGAAGACTAACCTAAGGTTGACAGAACTGATGTTTCTTATAGATCTTCCATAACTCCAAGTTAAAACTATATAAATTTCGATAATAGAAGGAAAGGAACTGGTTATTTTTAATCTAATTGACTGTTACGATGTCAGAGGAAACAACGTGTTTAAAATTAATTGGCTGTGGCATTAATTCTTTGTAGGGGGTGACCTGTGGTCTAGTGGTTAGCTTAACAAACTAGTAAGCCCAAGATCGCGGGTTCGTATCCCGGCAGGTGGCCCTAGGATTTTTTAATGGGAGTAAAAAATCCTTAGTTACGCCGTTTTTCGGAAGTGACGTTAAACGACATAGGAACTACTTTTGACATATACTTTTTTCTTGATTTATCTTCAATATTTCATTACAGAAATAAGAATAGATGGAGTTTTTCTCTACTTTCTTGTTTACGTATCTTCGGTAATTTTACCAATAATAATAATAATAATCTACTTTGAACTATAATATTATATTATGGTATATATGCGTGTGTATTTTATGCTGCATTAATGAAACATCGCTAATGACTTTTTCATCAATGTTAACTCTCAATAATGCTCAGATACTAAATTGGTTGGTTTAAGTAGGTTAATTAGGGAAAGGAGAAATTAAATGTAAACAGGAAGGCAATGCATGATATATATTTATATATATAAAAGTAAGTTCGATAAAATTTGTGAATAAAGGTTAAACATAATGCATATATATTGAATAAAGAATATTTGCATCATATATCCAGAAGTAGGAGAAACTTAAAATACATTAACCCACCTTGAACATCGTGGCACATTAACCGAGAGGATATTATTGATCGTTCTAATATTCCTAAGTGGTCAGGAAATCCCTAATTCTAAGCCCGATCAAGGCCAAAGTAGGAAATGCAGGCACCCATTTTAAAATTAATAAATATTAGTAAATAAAAATATTTTCTCCCATAAGTCTAAAAAACTTATTTAGTCTGACTTTTAATCACTGCTCACTCATTCGACTATTTTTACAGTTGATAATTGTGGTAGAGACAGTAATGTTTCCTGAACAACAGGTGTGCATGAAGGTTATTTGTCCTAGATTAAACCCAACCACCAGGTTTCCCTCTATATTGAGGTATCCACTTTATGAGGATGAGCCCCAAGGTCGTAGATCCCATAGGATCCATCTCTGGCCGCAAACAGATTATATAAAATCCGCCAGCAGCTGTATTTGAACCCAGGATCTTTGATACCGTATCTCAGCGCTCTACCACTGAGCCTCTCGGCTCACCATATTTAAATATTAGGTAGTGTTTTGTGTGTAGAAGACATTCGTTTATTCACTTAAAAGAAAAAAAAACTGTACCACTCACTTCAACTCATGTAGGTTCTTGGTTTCCAATACATGGTAGAGGCTGTATTACTTCTAGGACTAGGAGATTTCTTCGATATCACACTCAATCCCCAGGTTTCTCTTCCGATAAGCACTGTTTTTAAAATAAATCTTACCAAAGTAAAACGTCGCTAAATTATGAGGAACTACTTAAAGAATCATCAGACTCCATTGACTAACAGTTCTTTGAAACGCAAGCTATTGTCGTTAGCTTGAATTGAATTGTGAACCAGCTCGTGTGGAAGAACTACATCATTCCCAGTTGTGATGAAAGTTTTGACTGGGAAAAAAGGTTTTGATTGGAAGGGGCCGTTTTGTGCGGTCCAAATGCGGCCCCGGGATATTTTTTGTGGCTTTGTGAAAATATTTACCTGCTCTGGGCCATGATCTGTTTCCAGGGTATTCACTTTTGTATATGTAGTTTCTGTATTTTTTATTTGTGGGAAGTAACCTTCAGTTACACGCTCTTGGAGATTTTCATTTGCCATCGCTATTCTTCTCCCTTAAAAATTGTAGTATAATAAGATAAACGAATAATTCTGAC
This sequence comes from Troilus luridus, assembly GCA_964056705.1. Lineage (NCBI taxonomy): Eukaryota > Metazoa > Arthropoda > Insecta > Hemiptera > Pentatomidae > Troilus > Troilus luridus. The sequence goes on from OZ057415.1 coordinate 78,774,001, forward strand.
TTGGTAGAGAAAAAGGAATAATACCTAATAGTCGCAATATTACCCTAATTTTTGTGTAACAAGGGGGTTTAATATTATTTGAATGTTTCTATTTGAGTATTCAACTACCTTTTTACGTTAATTTTTAGATGAAAAAAGGTATAAATCTATTACAATTTATCTGCTATATGCGTTTTGAAGTAGTCGGAAACACAACTTCATAGTTATGTAATTTTGAATATTTTTTATATTATAAGACGGAATCTATTTACTGCTTATTAAAGATAAGCTTAAGTTTTAAATTCAAAATTTAATAAAATAACATAGATAATAATAAAGTCTCACGCTTTCATTTCTTAATTCACAGAACCTTTTTACTATGGGATGATAACTAATAAGTATTACTTTTTCTACTTTTAAAATTGAATAATATGGTATTTATATCTCCATAAAATGTATTTTATTAAGTATTTAAAAAATAAATTAGACTATAATTTGAAAAAACAATAAAAAGTTTATGGTTGGAATAATTTACTTTCATTTTTCTTAAATACTAATAATGCTATATGAATTCTTAAACAGTTATTGATACCATCATTAAAGCTTTAGCATAATGGCTTTTTTTATTATCAGAGCTTGTTAAATTATAATATTTTTACATTTTTCACCGATGGTTAAGAGGTATTTTAGGGAATTTAAAAAAATAAAGTTTAATTTATTTCTCGAACTATCTAAAGACTTATCATATTTTTTTGCTTCTACAAAGAACGATGATGAAAAAAGTATAAGGCACTGTTAAAAATTGTAACTTGGTGAGGACCCTTCAGTGATGGGAGTTTGAAGGTAGCTAGTTGGATACAACATGTCTCTTGTGAACGTGATATTTGTATTCTATAGTTTTTATTTGTTTTTTTCTACTAAATTAAATCTGAATATTTGTCTAGGAGAAAGCGTGTGAGTAAATCTACAAGGCCTTTTTAGTTATTTATGTTATGTCATACACATTTCCCTTCACGCTGTGCGTGACAATCGACACACGAGTTGAATGAAGCATCAAAGAGTGCTCCATTTAATGGCTTCTACATGTGGCAAATACTAGAAGAAAATAAAGCTTTCATGAATTCAACCATCATTGATTTGTTTTTTGTTTATCTTATACCTCATTTTATGCATTAAAGTATTTGCTACATTCAGATGAAATGAGAAAATGTTATATTCAATTCTTATTTAATCATATATTCACTAACAGCTGTTTATAAATTCTACAGTGTTTAGGTACAGAGGTAAAGTTCGTTATTAAAAAAAGATAGATTAATGTTATATTTCGTTCTTTTTAATGAATTTTATTTGTTGATAAAAAAGAAAAGAAACAATCTCCTCATGTTCAGGCTGATTCATTGAATAGTACCCTCTTTCTCAAGCGTAAACCATAATAATTAATATTTAAAAAAAAAATCTTATAACCACTCTCACGGAAAAATCATGTATAACCCCATCTACGCAATATCTTTCTTATAAATTTCTGATCAATGTTATGGAAATAGATACGGCGTAAATCTACAGTAGCCGCAATGCTGAACGGTCGTGACGGTTTAGTATGCGTAAACTGCAAGGGGCATAGTTAGGTAGTTCTCCTATGGATTTGTTATTTGTATGGATTGTTCTTTAATATGTTTTTGTGATAAATCTGTTTTAAATATAAGTAACTATGTCAGCTTCCTGATTTCATTATGTGTTTTTTTTTTATTAACTTTATGAGATTAATAATAAATAAATTTTATTTAAAAATTAAATGTATATATAAATTTCTATTACTTTCATATTTTCAAAATATCCTTGTTTTCAATCTTAAATTTCAATATTTTGTTATTAAATGAACTTATTGAAATTTACAGCCAAACAATTGCATTAATTATAATAGTATTAATAATATTTTTATTTAATTTCCTATTATTTCCAAATTATTTATGACCAAAAAAACTTTAAAAGCTTTTAGTTTGAATAGGTAATTTTTGTTAAAGCAATTGAAAATAACTAGATTAGCATTAGTATAAATACATATATGGACTTTAATCAAACAAATTAGGTGATATTTTGAAAAAATAAATAATTTTAAGTAGCTAAATATTTTTAACTAGCTTTGAATGACTATTAAAGTTTAAATTTATTTCGCAAAACTATAGCAACTAAGTACAATATGAAGCATAATCAATAAATAATTGACTATAAACTTCTCTGCGAGTTACTTTAAAAGTTTATTATTTTATTTTCGCCTCACGACAACGAAGGGCGCATGGCCGTTCACACCTGTTGATAATGATCTGATTTTTATCTGAAAATTAATGTATTTTTATGTGATAGCGTTTTGATTAACGGTTAAAGAACTGAAACAGGATTCCTTTAAATATTAATCTGAAATATTAGTCAATAAATTATTGCTTTTAGCCAATTATTGTGATTGAAAAGAAATTATCTTCATTTCATCTTAAAAAGCTTGTCGGTATTTGCGATCTATCGATTTAATAATGGGCTGAAATATAGTTGATAATGTTTTATTACATCATCCTGTTGCTCATCGATTTTTATCTTGACTGCGATTAATTCACTATGCATGCAATGGCTGGATCAGGATTTCATTTTACATTATTTTTTTTATTACTATGTTAATAAAAAATGTCACTAGTAGAATAGTTTGTATTTTAGCTGGCCGTATATTCGTAAAATTATTCAAATCGTTATTTATATATTTTTTTCAGTATTGTTTTCAATATTTCCATACTATCAATATTTTTTCCAAGTAAAAAAAGTAAATGAAAATTCAACGCTTACCATCTATGTCAATATTAAGACGTCTGATTTTGTGATAAAAACAAGTAACATTTAAAATCAATGATTTTTCTCTATCTATGGAAATTTAGAGATTAATTGTAGATTAGAAAAAACTATAGATATATTATACTATATATATTTTTAAATAATATATAAAAATATATATGGTAGTAGATATGAATATACGTATATTATAAATTAGATAAAATATAGGATTCTTTTTTTTATATAGTAATTTTTGTATAATTTTTGTGTTGTTAGTTAGGAGTTCAGAAATATGCTAATATTCCAAAATATTTCTCTTATATTCCAACATTCCAAGGATATTATTTTTAAAAACCTACCCGGAATTTTGTCATTTCAGAATGGTGAGGATGTCCAGATTCCTGGGAGCCCTGCCTTCTCTAAACCACTAGATTTGTATGATATTAATATTTTGATCTTTTTTTTTTTTACCAGATCGGCCTGGCGGGCCTTTACATGGTTGTTATAATATTGGTAATATTTTGATCGAATATTACAGTTAAACTGTGTCAATATTATTCAAAGTAATTTGTTTCAATTTAAATAAATTACTTTTCATAATGCCTTTCGACAACTCTTTTAAAACTCCTGATCATAGAGACTTATATATTATCATTGGATAGCAACGGTCACTATAATAACCCAAGTTGAATAATATTAGTTGACCTTATATACTTGAGGAACAAAATTGTCCGGGTGGAGGTCAAGAAAATTCTCTTATATAGGGAAAAGTGTTTATTGATAAATCGACGTTTTGACCCAAATTTCAGGCTTTCTTCAGTGATATTAACATCGCACTTGACACTGCACTAGGACGATCATACTGACACTAGTCTAGTCTAGTGTCAAGTGTGATCGTAGTAGTTCTGAAGAAGACCTGCAATCTGTCGAACTGTCGCACAGTGGAACGAACCAACGCCTTTGTTGGACATTGGGCCAATTCTCTAATAACTAAATTTGTCCTTTATTTTGATTTTAAATTATACTTTATACTTCTTCTCAACAAAATCCACAGATAAATTTATTGTGAAATCAAATCTTATATAAAAAAAAACTGAATTGAAATATAAATTTTTCTAAAAACTCATATTTTTAAAGCAATCCACTGTTTGAGGTAATGCATTAAATTAATCGTGTACCAACTGGAAAAAAACACATCCATAATAAGATATTTTAGGCAAATAAAACTTGGGATTATTTCAAACGTCTGGGATTTTTCGGTGAAAATTGGGTGATAAAATTAAATAATCAATTGCGAAAATCGCTCAAAAAACTACCTAAGGTAAATAACTAGAATGTTTGATGTTTTTTTTCCATTAGTCGGATTTTGCTACTAGGTGCTATTTTCCGAGAAAATGATTTTTTCTTTTTATTTTATGGGCCTTGAGAATTAATTTAAAATAATTTCTGTTGATATTGGCGTCTACTTTTCGCAAGTATTCTTTTTTTTACCAGTTTTTGTTTACATTCATTTATCCGAACAACCCTCATCTAACATAATAGTATTAACAATGAAACTTAGTTTGTGTGTGGTATTTGAACGACATATGTGTAATGGTGCACATTGGTGCAATAGTCCCTACAACAAATCGTCAAGTTTTTAATTTCTGATTTATTTAATTTTTATTTCGTTATTTAAATAAAACAATTTTATATAGGCTCTTACATTTATTATAATTTTGATGTATCAATTATACCTAGTATATAAACTAGCAAAAGTAATTATTAATTATTTTATTAATTTTGTTTAATAATTAAATTATTTGGTTTGTTACTTTTTCCTTTGTGTAACTTTATTTAATACCTATGTATCTGTCTTTCCATAGAATACTGTATTGTACCTATTCTCGTAGTATGTTGGTACAATAAATGGTACAATGTTTGATACTAAATAATCTAACATCGAAATATCAAATCTAGAATTTTTACACGTTTATCCTAAAAGGTTTGATCCTGTTTATCATATAATTAAATAGTTCCTTCTAAAAGCTTTAAAACCGTAGCAATAGCCTTATTCTAGGAGAACCAGAAGCGGAGATATTAATGAATGTCCAGACGCTCCTTACGCTCGTTCCACTGTGCGTCGCGACGCGTCGGCTTACCACTAAACAGTTCTCCCTATATTAGAGAATTTTCTTGACCTCCACTCGGATCATTTTCTTCCTTATGATAATCATATGATGAGGCGTTCAGGATCAAAAGTAGATAGCTCCAAATTTCAAAAATTGAATTTTTCATATACTGCTTTAATTCCTAAAAATTCAGTTGAAGAACCGGCTAAAAATATGATAAATAAGGCGGGAAAGTGCGTTCCAAGCAGACTATTGATTAAACTAGCCAAAAAGTCCATTCATAAAATTTTGGTGTTATCCGCTTTTGATGTTAAACTCCTCCTCATATGAAGGTCACTGTAATCCATAATATCGTTAATAGCCTTACAAGAAAGCTCATGACTTATGCTATATAACTATCCTAATGGGCGGCATGGCATCAGAGTTATTAACAACGCAAACACAGTGATTCAACATCATTGATCCATATTGGAATCATAAATGTATAAGCCAGAAGCTTGAGCTGTAGAATATTGTTTTAACAATAAACATGATATACTCATCACAACACACATCTTTATTTAAAATCATTTCGAGTGACGTTATATTTTATAAACTTTACTTTTTTACTTATTGAAGATTGGCTACTCCCAAGTCCCAAGTTTTAGGTATTCCTGTCCCAAGATAACATCTAGTTCCTAAAATGTAGATGGTGTGTATTTCTAAAAATAAGAGATGGGCTTGAAGAAGAAAGAATTTGTTAATTTCAAATTTCATTGTGAAAAATATTAATGATTCAGTATCATCTGATATTGTGTCTATATATTATTGATTGAAAATATTATGCAATCAAAGGATTATATGTACGGTTTTATACGCAAAATTATGAATGAAAGATGAGTTTATTGGTTTGGCTTTGCGTAGCGGATGGAGATAGACCATGACTCCGAGAGGACTCGGAGATGGAAAGCAGCCGAATGGAGGATCATCTGAGACAAATATTTGATTTGAGATTGGTCCTGGGTCTATAGTTTTAGGACTTAGCTCCATGGTCGTATCAAGTTGGGACTTGGGAGTAGCCAATCTTCAATAAGTAAAAAAGTAAAGTTTATAAAATATAACGTCACTCGAAATGATTTTAAATAAAGATGTGTGTTGTGATGAGTATATCTATGTTTATTGTTAAAACAATATTCTACAGCTCAAGCTTCTGTCTTATACATTTATGATTCCAATACGGATTAATGATGTTGAATCACTGTGTTTGCGTTGTTAATAACTCTGATGCCATGCCGCCCATTAGGATAGTTATATAGGTATCTAAACTAAATTTCTAAATTCTGATATTTAGCTATGGATGAGAGAAAAAAATGTTTAGCCTAGATGAGGGCAGCCTGCTGAAGAAGCCTATGATGGTCGGAATTTTTAAAAATAAGCATATATATTCTTAATGCTATTTACAAATCAGGACTCATGCAATATTTTTTTTGTTTAGATAAAGCTAAGAAGAAACGATTTAGTTCTAATCCGACTAATATATAAATTATTTAAACTGTTATCACGCAAGGATGGCCTCTGAGGAATCGACAGACCCTCCTTGGACTCATGCAGCCTCTTTAAAGTAGGTACCCTTAATTGGGAGGGAACCTACTTGAACCTTAAACAAATCACCTCTCGGCACAAACATTGTATTTGAAAATGTTTAGACTCCACCATGTACTAAACACAAAATCCTTCATGGGTTGTATAAAGCCAAAAACATTTTTTGCTAGCAAAAGATATGTTATACTTGAAATATGGCTTTTTAAAATTGTTTGTTACATTGATTAATGGAAATATAAATTTTAGTGATTAATCACTGCTAAGCATCGCCGGGAGTGGGAAGTACTTGGACGGGTAATCGCACAACAGGGAAACCACGACGCAGAAATTCTACTCATGATTCTCTCCCACTACAGAGGTATGTGAGACATGTCAGTCTATTGGAAATCACTCATCGGAAACGGAGTAGGAGTGCCCTACATAGTCTACTTACTTAGATATAATTTGGAATTCCTGATAGCGGATTGTATTAGGACTCGCATTGTGGTTTTCCAGGATGCCAATAACTACTCTTAGGTTGTCCCTTTAAAGGTCTGGTTCCGGGGGGGGGGGGGCATAGCCATTTGTCCGTCTGCTGATCCCGGATAGTAAAACTGGGTCATTCCACGGATCGAGACGATATATATATGGTTAGCTAGATCGGATACTAATAACTAGTATAGTTCCATATGTAACTACATTCCATATGTGACTTACTAACAGTTATGCTATTCCCAGCTCACATTTAAGTTCGCTACAAATCTTTAACTGTTATATCTATTTATTAGATATAATTTATTATATGTACTTATATATATATGTATATATATATATATATATATATATATATATATATATATATATATATATATATATATATACACGTTCGTCGATAGGAATGTCACCGTTTAATCAGCCAAATGGTAGTGGTTATTTTTTATAACAATATATAATATTTATTATTAGCTATGTCAAAATTATTTTGTTGAACTTTACAACTTCATTTTAATGCAACAAGTAAATAGAAAGAATAATACATAACAACATGAGATAAAGGCAAGTAGAGAAACTACCCATTGGTAGTGCTTAAATAATAAAATTGTCATAAAAATTCACCAGGTCATCTTCTTTTCAGACGCCTCGATGATTATCGGGAATTGAAGAAATCACTAGACTCGAAACTAGTGAGTTTGAGTGGGAATAAAGCTCGTCCACTACCAAAAGGATTGATATTGGATTCGGTCAAAAGTGGATTAAAAGAGGACATTCAACATTCAGGTCATTAGAGATGATTGTTCGTAACGTAAAGGAGTTTTGAGGATTTAACGAAAGATTTTGGATTATAAGGATTGAATACGAGAGGAATTCGATGCCTTATTGAAACCCCAAAGCTCGACTCCGTATGATGGGTCTAATCATATTCATGTATAGTCTCTTGTAATTAATTAGGAGCTTAGAGCGTTTGCGAAGTATGTACTGAAACAGCTTGAAACGGCGGACTGTTTCTTGTCGTTTCAGTCTAGTAAACGCACCAATTTGACTAAGACCATGCATTATTCAATATATTTTAAATAATCCGATACCAACATTCTACTTCAAAATTTGTATAATACTGCTCAAGTAATTAAAATTTTTGTTATAAAAATAAATTTAAAAATATATAAAGTATATTTCATGTACTTTTTGCGTTTGCATCCAAATATAAATTGCTCTTTGTAAAATTAAATAAAAAATTAATGAGAGTTATCACATCTGTGAACCGAATACATGGAGAGAGAATCTTATTTATCAGTAAAAAACTGATACATTACTTTGAAGACTGACATAGTGTACCTACCGCACCACTAAAACAATATTTTTTTTACATTAACCCACCCCTTATTTGTCTTCTCTAATGAAGTTGTCCACTTATATGGAATATAACTCTACGTCCTGCGCTTGATGTATGAGGACATTTCTATTAGTGTGTGTCCTGAGCCTGATGTTTCTCAGTCATTATTTTTTTCTCTGCCTGTGCTACGCTTCACGTGGCACATGATATGTACTAAAAGTGGTTCTTGTTTCATGAAAAGGGGTCAGAAGCGTTTGTTGCTTTTTCATTCTCGTTACCACGATTTCATTAAAAAAAAAATTGTTTTTAAGTTATATAATGAAATTTACACCTGTATAACAGAATAAATCAAGTAAATGAATGTATACATTGACATGAAAAGACAAGTAAAGAAACTACCCAGTGGTAGTACTCAAATAGCAAGTTCAACTTAGAAGATCACTAAGCCTTCTTCTTTTCAGACGCCTCGGAGGATTATCTGGAATTGAAGAGGTTGCTAGGTTTGAAACTAATGGGTTTGATTGGGAATGTAGTTTGTCATATTAACAAAATTAAAACTGTTTTCATATAATTTATTAACTATAAGTTGATTGATTGTGGTTTGGTTAAGAGAGTTGATTTTTTTTTAATAGTTGGAGTAAAAAAATATATTAATAAATTAAAAGAAGGCTGTAGATTGCTTATGTACATTTTTATTGTTGAAATGTGTTGTAATAGTAATTTAATGAAAATAAAGGAGGTTCAGAAAAAAAAATGTTAACTATACAATTATGTAAGTGATATAATGAAAAGATTTATTATGATCCATAATGATTCCATATTTATTATTGTAAGAACGACCGTCATAGTTAAAATAAATACACCTCTATTGTTTCAGGATTTATGTAAAAACTGTTTCATAAAATCCAACCAAAATTATTCTTCCTGCTACGGTAGTTTCAAGAGGATTTTCTTTTTTTTAAACTCAATTTCGATTATCCGAATCACACCTGACGACATTAGTCCGTATAATCGAATTAATTTTTGTACTCAAGTCTATTATACCTATATTAATATGTAAATTTATTGAACACAACTATAATAAAATATGGTAAACTGGTATACAAGGAACTCATTCAGGAATATTGGAGACGGGAAAAAACTACTACAGAAGAAAGGAAAATAATGTAAGAACGGGATCCGAAGTGAATAATGATACGAAAAATAATGTTATTATTCATTATTTATTGTGGCTAAATAATTTTAAATAATTTAAAAATGACACTAACCTGTATTTTTACTTAGTTATAATTATAATTGTATCATGATGGAATAATAAAATGAAATAACATGTTTATAGTTGTAAATAATTGAGTATATACCTTAATACAGCTTAGCTACTTTTTATGGTTATTTAAATTTTTTAAACTTTTTTCTCTCTCACTTCACTCTTCTAGAATATCTAATTATCAATAAAAATTATCGAATGTGAATAAATGCAAAACGTGTAGGTTTTTAAAATGAAATTTCATGAGATACGATTTTTATATATTTTTTTTCATTTTTACACCAAAGCATTGCGGATTGGATGAAATTTTAATGAACGAATAACGAATGTTGTGCGGATTGTGGCTAGATAATTTATTTATTATTTTCATATTTAATTGGTTGCCGTGTCAATTAATGTTAAATAATTATTCTAGACCATTGAAATGTTAACTCCAGACTGTTTTTTTCAGATGTAATGTTTTTATTCGAAAAATATTGTTAATTATTAAACCTCAACCCTCACTTTTTCAGTACTCCTTCACAAGAACTGAGATCTTCTTGAAGTTGCTAATTTACAAATGAAACCTCTAGAGTTAAAGTTAATTACGATCGAGAAGTTAATTTTAAGATTCAAGATTGCTCTCGCTAGCTAGTATCTCCGCTATCAGTTTCCAAAGCCGCGGTCTTGAGCTCCCGATAAAGAGCTTAAGAACAGTCGAAGTAAGCACAACTACTTAGCTCTCTTCAGTTAATACCCTGGAACCACCTCAAGTATTACAGTGGTTTTTGTGTTCTCATTGATGCCACGAACTGATAAGGAATCTAAAATTTATTTCAGAGGATGGTGAAATGATGCGGTCTATTAGTATTTTTTGAAATTTTTTGAGAAGTAATTCTACATAAGTTATTCCTAACAAAATAAGACGTAGTTAACTGTTAAAATTGTCATAATCTTAAGTTTCAGGACTTCTTGGCCGGATCTAGAACAAACATTAGTTGATAAAATATGATACATTCCTCTGTTTCCTAAGGTAGAACTTGTTTGATAAAATCAGTTAACGAAAATAAGTCTTATAATTTAAAATATAATCACCCCAAAGCGAGATCCTTAATAAATAAATAATGTAAAAATAATAAATATGTCATCCTCCTGGATATATACTGCCAAATAATTGTAGTCAAATATTCTTTAATTTTAAGATTCTATATTGATTCCTTTATATAGAAAAAAAAAGGAATCATGTTGTAGTCGATCAAAGTTTGTACTAATAAAGTTATATATCACCTTTATTTTGGAAAGCATAGCAGGTAGGTTTACAGTTACTGCGTACAGATCAGAATCTACAAGAATATAGGCTCAGACGGAATGAAGCAAAGATAGCTGTCCGTGAAGCCAAGAAACAATCCCTGGAGGAATTCGGAAAATCACTAGACAAGGATTATTATGAAAATATAAAAATATTCTGGAAGGAGACAACACCCCTGAGAAGCAAAAGTATTAAACGGAAAAGAAATGTAATGAGGAAAGATACTAAAATCCATACCAAGCCAGAAGAAATTATAGATCGATGGAAAAGACGTTATGAAAGTGTTTTTTCTGGAAAAAATGTGACGGAACCCAACGAGACAACAATAGAGGATAGTCAGGACAATGAGGAGGGAGGGAGAAGTGGAAACAGCTAAAGAAAAAATCAAGACCGGGAAAGCTGCGGGATATGATTGCGTTTCATCGGAAATGATTAAGTATGGAGGTAGTATGGGACAACAAAAAGATACCTAAGAACAATGTCATAGTCCCAAATATACAAGAAAGGGAAGCAAAGTGATTGTAGCAACTATAGGCCAATTTGTTTCTCCACAGTAGTCTATAAAATGTACACATCAATCCATCAATAGATGAAGTCCATAAAATTTGCAAAAGGAGGACAGCATGGACATCTTTGGGAAGGTGGAATCTCAGGACAATCCTACAGAAATAGTTGCAACAAGCAATAGTTGAGTGGCAAGAGGAGCTTCTGCGTAAAGGAATGAAAATTGAAAATTAGCCCTACCAAGAGTACGTACTCATAGTCTCTAGAGAAGAGGAAACAGACGTGGATTTCTACTGCAATGGAGAAGAGTTAGAAAGGACTAATGACTTTACTTACCTAGGAAAAGTGATCCCACCCAGTTCTGGCCTTGAAATTTATTTAAGTATTTGATTATACTAGTATATGGTTTTTAAAACGAAACGAAGAAAGTCATACTTTAACTTTTTATTTGAGTACTACCACTGAGTTGTTTCTCTACTTGCCTATGTCTCTGGACATGATTTATCTTTCATTATACTTGCTTATGGTGCGATTAAGGATTTACGTGTGACAACTTGGAACATAAAGACACTCAATGGAAAAGAAGTAGAGCTTATAGAAGAAATAAGAATTTTTGATGGTATAATGTATAAAATGATGTATTATTCAAGTAAATATTCAATAATTTTTTAATAAAGGAAGCCAAAACGTTTATTTTATGAAAAAAAATGCCCTTTGCTACGAACAATTTTATTACAAATAATAAAATAAATCAACCATTACGCAGATATTGTATAACATTTTTGAAATTATTAAATAAAATCACTATATCTTGTAGATAGCATGAGGAAATGATAATATATATTGTCTTTACTGAGAAAAAAATAAACAACATGGTATTCTATTATGATATTATAATATCCAATCCGGGGGAATAAAAAAAAAACGCTAGTGTGTCCTATATTAAAAAAGGGGATCCCTTTGAATGTAGCAATTACAGTGGCCTAACTCTTCCTCCGAATGCTTATAAAGTGCAATCAAATATTCTCTACCAACGCTTGCTTCCTTACATTGAAAGAGAAATAGACCCATGCCAAAGCGGATTCAGAGTAGGCAAATCCACAATAGATCAGTTGTTCTGCCTAAGTACAATATAAGAAAGGGGTCGTGAATACCTTATCACAGCGCATCACCTATTTTTTTACCTAAAGGCGACTTATCATAGTATTGATAAGAAAGGTCTCTGCAGTGCACTAGGCCAATTTAACACCCCCGCTAGCCTCATAAGTCTGATCAGAATGGCTACGACCTTGAATGTGTCATCCAAATACATAACGATCGCTGCGAGGGTTTCCCATCAAGAAGAGGTGTACGTCAGGGCGACACACTCTCCTGTCTGTTGTTTAACCTGGCTCTAGAAAAGGCGTTAGGGACTCCGGGATCCAGACAACGGGTACTATCATAAATAGATCGGTGCAGCTCCTTGCCTACAAAGACGACATCGTTATTATAGGAAGATATAAGCAGGCGGTTGAAGAATCGTTTCTCTCCAGACAGAGGCAGCGAGAAAACTTTGTCTGTTGATTAACTAAGACAAGATCAAATACATGGTAGCTGAAGAGTACCCTGGAGACAAGGTGGAATTCGGAACATACCTCTTTGAGTTGGTCTCAGAATTCACTTATCTTGGAACCCAAGTCTCGTGTACTAACGCCATCGGAGTAAAAACCAGGAAGTAGGATTATAACTAGGAAAACAAAAATTAGCCTATACAAAACCCTTATTCGCCCTGTGCTAACATATGGAGCTGAAACATGGACAATGGCAAAAGCGCAAGGTCCTCCGAAGAATATTTGGGCCGGTCTGTGTTGATGGAAGATGGAGGCGAAGGAAAAATGAAGATGTGTACGATCTCTTTGGTGAGCCTGACATGGTCAGTAACATCAAGGGATCCATATTAAGATGGGCTGGGCATGTGGCGAGGATGAGCGAGAAGGATAACCCAAAGCGTTAACTGACGGACGTCATCCATGGACGGAGGAGAGTCGGTCAACATCGACTGCGGTGGATTGACTGTGTGGATGAAGACGACAGGAACCTGGGAGTCCGCAACTGGATGGCAGCAGCATTCAACAGAAACTACTGGCGGAAGCTGATTGAGGAGGCCTGGAAGCATCAACGTGCTGTTGTGCCGAACGAATAATAACAATAATAAGTTTTTTTAAATTGTTTCCATTTTTAAATAAGGTATTATTCAACATTAAAAAAAAACAAAAATCCTTTTACATCCTTTCGAAAAAAGTTGTGTAATTTTATGTCATATTAGCAACACATTCTTTTTCTATCGATTTTCGCCAGCTAATGGCCACGTGAAATATTCTTCACAATTTTCCTTCCTCTTATATCTTTCCAATATTGGGTCATTCTTTCCCCATTTATCTCTTTTATTCATTCTGTCCATCTAGCGCCTATTTTCTTCTTAACTATCTTCTCAAAACCTTCAAATTTTTTAACTTTCTGAATAATTCCTATTTTGTATATCTATCAGACATTTATTTGTACTTTTCTATACCATTTATAGCCATATACATTAGACTTTCTTGGACTAGTTAATTAGCAATTATTTTCAGAAATATAAAAAATTTGTATTTTTAATCTGTTTTATTAAAAATTATCTCTGTTTGACTATACGTTTCTCTATTGCTATTGAATTTCCATATTTTATATTCAAGTTTTAATACATATATACATAAATATATATGCATATAATTATTAACTGTGTTTATAAATATTTTAGGATGAAATTCGCTCTTCCAGTTATGGGTTTCTTCGTGATGGTGCTCCTCCCATCCATCTCTTCAGCCCCTGCCTCCCCCGATTACGAAAGTAAGTTATAATTTTTATAAATATTAATAATCCATAAGAATCGTTAGTTAATGCAGTTCTTCCAACAAGATGTAAACCATATCGTAAATTAGTGCCTAAATATAACTTACGTATATTATTATATTTGTTCAAGTAGTTATTTTTACTTCATATTCTAATTAACAAAACAGTTCAGACAATCTTGAAACTTGGTACATGTTCCTGGTTACTAGAACTTACCTATCGTGCCGAAATATGGACGACAATTTATTATTATTTTATTTTGTTCCTATACAACCTTTTGTCATATCCAGTAATCCAATAACCTTCAAATTATTTATTGATTATTATTTTTTTTTAAGTTTTCTCTCGTTTACTAATGTCAATAACGTTTATCAGCAATGATTTGTGTTGAAGAGGGCAAACAAAGATCCTGTTAAAAGTAGTCCTTATATATCTCAACTATGAATGGATGATTAAAAACAATATTGTTACGGGCTACTGGGTGTAAAATGAATTAAACTACTCCTAAATTCAAGATACTAATACTACGATAAAAATTAAATAGTACGATGAAATTACTAAACTGATTTATCACTGACTAGTTCATCACACTGACACTGACTGACACTGAACAACTTATTACTGACTAGGCCGCCAATAATAAAGATAAGGTCGAACGGGGGTGTGGAGGCGTAGAACGTTCTCGACTGTGGGAATGGGGGCTGGGCCCTTCCCGGGCTTTCGCGATCTTTCTAATCCGTTCTTAATCCCTTCAGCCCATCATAAGCCCTCTTACCGTAACATTATGTTAAAACTAAACATAATCGAAATGGTTTAAATCAATATTTACATTGAATTTTAAGGAGAATTTTTTCAACGTGCAATTAATATTTTATAATTGTTTTTGTACAAATTTTAAATTTACATAAATAAAGCATATATTTACAAAACTACAGCTACTTTATTATTTTTTAATTATTGGAATTTTATATCTGTTATTGTAATTTAGCCATTTGTAAAGTTTTAGTTGAGATCTTAACGTCGAAAAAAAAAAGAAAGAAAGTAGATACACATTCGTGCACAGGTATATGCATACAAAAGTTTTTTTCGTACTAGAACACATTGTCCATTTCCATTGTTTCCTTCTCAATAGAACTCATCATCATTATAAATTTGGCTTTTAAGAGAAACAGAATAGTAATGTAAATAAAACAATAGTCATAAACTTTAAAATAGTTGCTTGTCACATTCTTGACCCAAGCCTTTCGTATATTTATAATTATTACGTTGTCAATTTTGAAGTAAAAGGAATTTTTCCAGTTTGGAGATCATAATTATTTTTTTATCAATGTTTTAAAAGTTGTTTTATTCATTAGGAATCGATCTTATTTAAATTCAGTTGGATAGAATGCGATTAATAAATCTGTTGAAACTAATTAATTGAATTTATTTCGAAGGCCGATTTCAATTAACACCTTCAGATAAATCTCAATGGAACCGAATGCTGAGATAGTCGTGCTCCGAACTTCAATTTCGGAGGAAAGGCTGCAGTGCGGTTGACAATATTGTAATTCCAACAAACTGCCAATTACTTTTCTCCAGTCCAATAAAGTCTGACGTTTGAGCCACGACGCTTGTGTATAAAAACGTGCAATAAAGGCACATACAAATTTCCTGAATATTTGATTCAGGACTTTTGACTAACAGAACGATGACTTCCTGATGTTCAAATACCCTCTGAAGACTTATGAAACTCTCGTTTCATATGTCATATGCAAGGCCTTGGCTAAACACCGAATAAATGATTACCAAGGCTTTGTACCAGGTAATTCCTCTAATTATATGTATTGTTTTAAACACAGTAAACCCCGGGGAGTCTCGTGCAATAACAAACAATGTTGTCACCACTACACATTCGTATTTTGTATCACTACAAATTACGATAAATTACGATCTTCTTCATTTTATTTACTAATGTTCGAGGTATTTTTTTAATGATAAGTTAGCAAATAAGTAAACTTCATCTTGGACAAGGTATAAATTACATAAACCACATCTTTCACAGTATATTTTAGTTTAAAATTAATTTTACATTAATAAAAAATAAACCTTGATGCGTTATTGGAATTCCTTGTTTCTGAACTAGTATTATTAACTAAAAATTGCTATTATTATTTTACTATTATGTTTGTGTAAGCGAGTAGCTTAATGTGTAGAGCACTCAGTTGCTATGTTGAAGGTCTCAGATTCAAATCTATCTGTGGCAGATTAATTATTTAATCCATTAACACCCATGGATGAACACTATAGGGACTTCAATTCCTCTTGGGTCTCATCCAGCCTCTGTGGATTCTGCTGGCAAAAACATGGCGGTTGAGAGTGAACTAAGCCAAATCGCCTTCCTGCACAAACTTTGGGTTAGAACAGTCTCTACCGTGAACTGAATATAAGACTCTTGATGGGTTATAGTAGTGCAGCTGTTTTTATTATTTACTTGTATGTTTAATAATTACTATTATACTATTATTGAACTACGATTTCGATAAAATTTTATTATTTTAAATAAAGTGATCATTTACCTGTACAATAGCGAACGACTAAGACGGTAATATTGTTGTTTCGTAAATTCGTTACCTGTAAAAATGTAAATAATCTAGCAAATTTAAATGTTATAAGAAAATTATGTTACCTTGCAATGACAAATTAGATGGATATGCATATTAAACCTTTCTAAGAAAATAGTTATTTTAAAAAAATATCTTCTAGACTGCAATAATTTCATTTATTCATTTTTTGAAAAAACATTATTTATTGAATTGTATATATATAGTTAAATGAGGTAAATCTGGAAACCAAATATGTGATCATAAACAATTTCAGGAACTGTTGTGCAGGTGCAAGTTGCAGCTGGCTTACTAGTAAACAATACCACGAATTAGAATCAGCGGTGTAAAAACCTATATAGGCCCTCTGACTAGGAGGAGCCCTCTCTTATTATTTCTGTAGCTCGTTAAGCTGTTAGTTTTTAGTCTCTCCATTTTTAATGTACATGTTTAACGTGAATAAAAGTTCTTTTTAAAAAGTGCTTAGTTTATTAAAGATATTTAACTACATATATATGTTTATGTTACTATAACTATTGTCGGTCTGTTTCATAACGCATTTAGAAGTAAGTGTATTCGACTGAATAATTCGTTTTCCAAATTTATTTACTCTATTTACTACCGATAAATTTATTTATCGGAATTTAAATAATATTTGTCATTGTGTGGTTTTTTTATGAAATATTTTATCAGTTTTTAGTTTTAGTTTATTAATTTATTTTTACTTTATTTTTTTATCTCTTGATAAATAAAGGGGAAAACAGTATGGATTCCAATTACTGGTATTACTTTAAAACCAAACAATATTGAGATAGAGAGTGAACACTTTCCTGATGAAAATAAACTTTGGGAGTCAACAGGAATCTTTTATTTGATAAACGGCATTAAATAATTTCGAATATGAATTGGTTTTCTATAAATTGGTGCTTCAATTTGTTGTAAGTGTTATTCATAAAAATATTTTGATGAATCCTTTTGAGGCAGTAGTTTAAATTATAATTGTTTAACCTTAAACATGTACAAAATTACACTACACAACCTTAAACAATGGTATAATCCAAAATTCAAGAGGTCCAATGAAGAAAATTAATTCTGGCAAGTTCTGACTTTTATAAAAAATTACACTACTTCATACTCGTTTTCCCGGTCACTAATTTAAATAAATAAGCTATCGGAATAATAATATTATAATCATTTTTCATAATATTATAATTCTTTATATTAAATATTTGCTAAGGGTTCTTGAAATTTTTCCCAACATCATGTTATGAATTCAAATCTTTCTTATTCCAAAATTGCATTACAGTAAAACATATTGCTTCTTCTATAAAACAATGTCATAACTCAAAAAACCTAATTTTTCATCATATGATGGAAATGGAAAATCAGATATCACGTTTCTGAATTGAAAAGCTTCAAGCAATGCAATTGCTATCATAGACTTAACTATAAAATACAAATTCTTCTTGGAGGATGGAAATAGTTGGGGGTGCAGTCAAAAATTTACACTGAAACGTAGAAACGTCGGCTCACATAAAATATAATAAGTCTCCATTTATTTATTGTGGAAATTTTTACTGCACCCCCAACAATGTCCATTCTCCATTAGTAATTATAGTCAACGAATTTCTTCTCTAACAAATTCTTCTTGTTCTTTTGAAGGATCGATATGTCATCACAATTGAATATTTTGGTTTAAAAATTTCCTTATTGATAATTAAATTCTAATTGGAATGGAATTAAATTAAATGTTACCTATCTAATTATATTGATGTGTCCAATGACAAATTATATATATGGTTCTAATTTGCCCCTCTTTGTTAATTTTTAGTCATTGTTCGACCAGGGTCCAACATCATGTAGTGTGTTAAAAAATGTGAATTTATAATTATAAAATATTGCTGGTTGTATGATAGAACTAGAGATGTTGCTATATCGATATTACGGTTTCTCTTTAATGAAGGAAGTCACAGGTGCCAGAAGCTATGAGATGCATAAGTGACATGGAGGATATAGTGCCTCTATACAATTTCTCATATGTTGTCACTGTTTTCCTTCACTTTGTGTAGTTGATGAGATGTTGATTATTGTTCCCTTAATCTAGTCTCATATAATATTATTATTACGTAATCTATATTATTATATAGACATTAACTACTTTTTAATTTATTAAGAAAACGAAAATTTCGAAGAAAATAGACAAAAATGAGCAGGAGGAAAAATGAAATCAGGTTATTTACCTTCTTTTTTTGAATATTTATTGACTATTAGTACTTCCATCGTACATATATTTATGCCTGAAATAATTGTTATTTAAATTTCAGATTGAAATCTGGTTATTAAAATTATACTTCAAAATATTGATTATTTCACCCCAGATTAAATTATTGGATCTATCAATATGGTTTTAAGTATCGGCGAAAGTATCTTTATTTTTCGTGAATATTTGCTTCAAGTTATATTAAAATAGAAGTTCGATATATCAATAAAAATATCCATATTATGGTAATATTAATCTTTAAAAGGGGAAGAGAATTTCCATGAAATTGAGGGAAATGTAAACTAACAAGTTTTATATTTGTAATAATTTCTGATAAAATTACATAAATATTGATATTATAAGTAGTTCATATTTTTTTATATGCCTATCGCCGTTTGCTTCAATATAAAGAAATGTGTAAAAAGGAAGAACCAATGTCATTATTAAAAAAAAACTGAAAATTCAAAAACCTGCATAGTAATATTTATTATTTAAAAAGACTTATTACTCTATAGAACTAGAAATATTACTATAGATTTAGAGAACTAGAAAAATTAAATTAAAAATTATGTAAAATGATCAAAATAGAATTAATTAAGCATAATACCATTTAACATCGGTTTTCGGTAATCAAAATTCAATATCCACAATACAGTACATCTTGTTATTTCATCTGAAAAAAATCGTTAAAGCCGTAAAAAACCAAGGGACACGTTTCTCGGTTCTCAATTAGGTTAGTTTGATAAAATAGAAACAATATCTGTGGCCCGGAGGTATAGGACACCATATCCACAAAATAATTAATATTTTAAGTAAATTGCCATAAAAAAGTAGTATGATCAATAGTTCCAATTACTTATTAATAACATTTTCTTAAAGCTATTTCTGTGGGTAACGAAGAAACAAAAATTTGTACGTTTAATTTGGCTCTCCTGAAGAAATAAAAAATTTTACACGATGCCTCCCGGGTACAGATAATTTTTTTTAAATATACTTTATAACACATACTTACATATTTTATGATCGCTGCTCTTCACACCTCTTTGGCAGTTTGACATACATATCTCTGTGAAATAACGTTATAATTTAATTTTCGTTATTGCGTTTATTACTAGACAAGCTTTTTAATATTACTGTCCTGGGAATCTTCGTTTACTTATGAATTTGAGTTCGCTAAGCTTCTCCTGAAATTTCGAATTATGATTTATATTTTTAAATTACATTAATTCTGCTTTCTTAAAAATAATTCTGTTTTATGTACGTACAACCGTTGAACTGGAAGCACTGATTACTAATTAACCGTAGGCTCACCCATAGCCACCCCCGCAGTGGAGGTGGTAAGACACGGCAAGGGATGGTTAAACGCTCGTAGTCTCGTGCTTGAAGACAAACATTCGCTGTTTACAAGCTCTCTCCGCTAATCTAACACCGTGTGATTAATCACATGACCTTATCTGCATCACTATCAACGTCACACATCGCCCGACATCAAACGCGCCTATGTTAGGCGCCATAAGTCATAAGGCGATGTCCGGGATAACTTGCTGAGAAATATGTTATGATTAATGTAGAACTAGCCTTCTAGGGAACCGAGGAGACGTTTTAAAAGAGTATTATTAATGCTTCTCATATCCTGGCTGAGGAAAATGGAGACACTTTTCATTTCCAGGCTGTATGGCTTTGTCCTATAGCAGTTCAGAATAATATATTCTTTTTCATCACGTCCTAGGAAGGCGGTTATAGTTATAGGCTCGGCTGTTAAGCATTCTTTCATGTTATTTAAATGGTTCCGCTTTCATTCTTTGCCAGTTTTCATTGCAACATCAATCACTAAATTTCTTGTTTGGGTTTTTTTAAAAAACTAAATAAACATTTTGGTACTTTTAGTTATGTCTTCAACAACTAAGTTGAATTTTACTTAATTGACAGATCATGTGTTATGCTGCTTATTCATTTATAGACGCTTAATGCTGCTATGGCTAATCGATGGTGCTACAGTCGGAGTCATAAATTTTGCCCAATCAGGTTTAATTATGATAGGGATCTTTATCGAGTACCTGACAGCGCACAGGCATGGGACCCCTATTTCACCTCCATTCCACAGGACGCCACAACAAAAGACTTTTTTCCTCCCTACAAATATCCTGCGCCTACCTGCCGGGCTGCAAACCAGCGACCTTGCGCATAGGTTCTTGTTATTAACCACTACACTAAATGTGACTCCGATATATTATGCGCGATAATATAACTTAGAAAAAATGATTATCTGGAATTTTAAGATATACAAAACTGACTATTGCTATTTATGTAAAACAAAATACTGTTTCTGAAGGGTTTTTATTTTGTTGTTGTTTTAAACACACAATATACCCATAAAACATAATAACAGCGTAAAATGGTCAGGGGATGTAGTCAATGAATATACAAAATAAGAAAGGCTTATTTTATCGTGCCTAATCGGCCTAAGATTTAGACTATCTTTAAGGCTGAAAAAAAGAAACAGAAAAAAATATAAAACATTTCAATACCATCGAAGAATAACAGTTAATGTAAACATAAATGATAAATAAGAAAGGAAATACAAAGAGTACAAGATAAATTATGAATTAACTGATGATAAATAATAAGAATGGAGAGAAATATAGAAGATTAAAAAACATACATAATGAAGATAATAAAATTTTATCTTCAATTCCACATTTCGTTCTGTGAATTTTTTTTGTAACAAATGAACTATATAATTTTGAAAGTCATTCATATTGGACTCTCAATGCTTTATTATTTACTTTTGTTACATTTATTATTTTTGATTTTCTGTTTTATTTCTTCCAGTTATTTATTATCTTCATTTCCTTTAAAAAATATTTAACAAATATTTGTATGCACTTCGATGCAGCTGAGATCCTTACTGTTTTTTTTAATTATGATGTTAATGGTAAAGACAACAATAAACTATGTTAACTGCTTAAATAATGTGATAAATAGACCAAAAATTATTTATATCTTCCTTGCATTGGAACTATCTAAAAAATCATCATTGAAGTGCAATTAGGTCATAAATAAATAAAATAGATTCAATTTATTACTGAGTTATCCTTTTTTTTTATTATACGAAATCTCTATAATATCAATATCAATACTTTTCATTTGTGGTTTTTATTTTTTCTATTATTTATTATTTTCATTTTGTGTTATATGTTCTCAATTTTAGTATCCACCAATACTCGTATTCTCATACTTCATCTCTCGGAAATAAAAACATTGTTGTTTCCTACTGTTTCAGGTTTTAATTAATTAAACATTTACTCATTATTAATACATTGTTGATATTTCATAATAATGTTTATAACGTGGAATATATTTTTTTTGTGTTACGATTAAATAACGAATTTTGTTTTTTACGCTTTTGTATTGTTTTTTCCTTGCTGGCAATGTCGGGACAAATATTGAAATCTCTTTCGGTTTCCCCTTTCAAACATTTTCGCCTTCTCCGGCGAATATATCTGAGGATTCTTCTTCCACTAGAAGGATCACCACCAACACATTCCTTAATATTCAGCTTGAAATTCCATTCCCCTGTGCCCCGGACTCGGATGTATTCATACTCCCTTATTCGCAGGTTTTCACATGACAGAGCAGGCTCATATGAAATAAAACGGAGGAGCTCTTTCCAAATTACCTTAGATCGTTTTTTCCCCGTGAAATTTGACTAGACTCGCTGTTATATGCGGGAAAATGCATTACCATACCTTTCCAAAGCAACTCAAGTAGTTTTTAAAAAATCCAGGAAGGGAATTAGAAAAGAAATGACTGTTAAAGCATTGTGAAAATTGTATGTCATTTTTATAAAATCTCTTTTTTTTTTAAATTCTCTAACTTTTTTAGTACAGGAAATTCTTTGACTTCTGTATACCTTCCCATCAAGAAATAAGTTACAAAAATACGTGTATTGTATGTGGAAAAGTGTAGTAAAGTTATATAGACAATATCAATACGTTAAGTTCTTTGATCTATTGTCTTTACTCACTATTATATAATATGCTTACATATGTGACTTACGTGATAGCAACGGATTAATATATCTTTCCAAAGCAACTCAAGCAGATTTTGACATTTTACAAATGTGAATTTTAAAAGGAATGATTGTTTAAGCATTGTGACAGTTGTCGGCAATTTTTATGAATTCTCTTATGTTCACTTTTTTTATTAGAGGTATTCGTTTGACGTGAATAGCATGTAAAAACCTGAGTTACAATGTATACTGTATCAGCATAAATAATCACACACACATATGGATGTGATTTATAATTTTGGGGGTGATATTATAATTTATATAAGAAATGAATTATTGTCTCATTTCGCTTTAGAAGATGAAATTGCGGTAATTTCATCGGTCAATTGCTATAATATTTATTAAGGAAAAGCAGTGGGGAGTTTACTGATACAAATTGAACCCAAGACAATCCAAGAAAGAAATAATTCTGGAAAGAAGAAGTGAATTGCTTCCATTATGCCCCGTCCAGCTTAGGTAAAATAAAATATTACATCACAAAAAACTTTTTTATATAACATGTATGGCAACCTGATTTAGTTTTATTCACGAACCTAAATTTTGATATATCTAGCTCCATAAATTTTACGATGTAATAATAAACTTTGCCTGGCCTAATCTGGCTCTTAGGAAAAGCTTGGAAATTTTATGCTACTAGTTCTTAAGATATAACCATTGACATAAGAAATAACTAATTTAAGAAAAACCCGAAATAACGATGACGGTCAGCTAGTAATACAAATAAAGTTTAATATAAAATTCTTAGGTTTGAGATCTGAAAAAAAATATTATCCACATAGGAGTCCGCGGACTACTTTAGCTTCAGAACTCCTGACATTCGTCCATTAACGTAGATAGCAGCATTGATAGACGAATCAGTGTTAAACCCTGCTCTTTATACCTGTTTTATATGTTTAGTGCTGAGATATCTAACCAAATTGTACCGAGATCTTGGATGATGGTTATTATGAAAATATGCTAGAAAAGAGGATAGGAATGAGAAAAATCATTTGGAAAAACTCATTTTCAAAGCCTGATTTGACTCGAATTACCTGCGGTGATAATTTAATTTACTTAGTGTTATTCGTTTATAAATGTTGATACAACGTTGCTTGAATCAGTGTCAAATATTAAAGGTTATACTTGTTTTACTATTTTAAGACTTAGATTCTAGATAAATAATTCTACCACATTGTTATAGAATTTCTAGTATGAAGATAATACTAGAAAAGAGACGGAAAGCTGATTTCCGATGCGTCCATAACCAATGGTTACCTTCTTAATTTCGGTTTACTCCGAATCTATATATTAAAGAGTTTGTAATCGTATACGATTGCTTTGAATACAATCTTATATGTGTATATTACAAGGACATCAGGCTAATTAACCAGTACGAAAATCAGAAGGGATCCGTCTCGATAGTAACCAACATATTAATGCCGTATTCCATGCAACAATCACTCTCTGAAAAATCCGATAGAATTACTTATATGGGATATAACATCATTGATAACTAGGAATAAATGGAATCAGGTTTCGTCTGGGGAAGGCAAGAAATGCCTTTAACTGTCTCAGAAAGGTTACATGCAACCAAATTTTGAGCTTACAGGCTCGAAACAGAGTCCTCAAATGATACGTTTTCATACAGATCAGAGGCAAAGACACGGATGCTTCAAGTAAACGACTAAAAGCATTCGAGAAGTGGTGTTATAGGCCTATGCTCAGTTTTATGGATTATGGATCAGTTTTATGGTCGGTAATGTGACAGCAACGAATACGGGGGCTCGTACCGCCTGCTTCTTGAAATACCTCAGGCAATGGACAAAATTAACATCGATATACTTGTTTTTTACAGCGGTCAGTAAAATAAGAAGGCCGCTATCATCGTCAACATTCAAAGAGGGTAGGAAACATCTAGAAGAAGATTCTTTGACTAATAAATATTAGGACTTTACAGGGAGAAATGAATATTTATTATTTCCTGTTTGATCCGGGTGTTTGACAGCTGGTTCTATCCAAATGGTTCTGACGAAATATGTTCCGAGAAATTATTAAACTTTAAATCTTGTTATTTAATTATCATTATTGTTATATTATATATAATAAATAGATTTATTTATTATACTTTTAGGTGTCCGGGAGCTTTACGAGGTGCTGATGGGCAGAGACCCTCAGGCCGCGGACCTCTGGGCCGGCCACCGCCTCGTCAGGAAGAACTCCAACAGGAGCCCTCAGCTGCGGCTCCGCTTTGGAAGGAGAAGCGACCCATCCTTCATGCAGGTGAGTTAATTGCCATTCTATGGTATGTTAATTAGGGAAGACTGTTGTGTATGTTAATTAACATACAATTGACTGCTACCTTTTTTAATTAGCGATGGGACAATAGGTAGAGTCTCTTCTGATGCCAACCCATTCATACTCACTACATATAGGTTGAGAATTTATATATACAAAGTTTTTTTTTTTTATAAATGTATTTATTGAAACTTACAACTCTATTATAAAAATAACACAAAGACATATAATAAATCCTGCTAATATTATAAATGCGAAAATTTGTGAGATTTATGTTTGTTACTCTTTCACGCAAATACTATTGAACGGATTTGGATCAAACTTTATTGTAATATAGGTGTTATAATGATTTTGTGTAATTTGGTCATTATTCGAATCATTTTAATGTTAATTTATCGCTGCTGCCGTGCGACAAGTGAAACCGTTATACTAAGTAATCCTTTTCAATACATTCAGTAACTACCCCTGAGGGTTTCCCCCTTAATATAATAGGGGTTCAAAAATTGTATGGAAACTGTCATTTTTGAAGTTAGACATCTGAAAGTTTAAATGTACGAGTAACTTATAGTTAAAAAAATTAAATTATTTCTTTAAAATGATCTGTCACGAAACTTTATATGGCAGACCAAACACCACGTGAGTGAAGCCGCCAGCAAAAGCTAGTGATTCATGAAGGCAAATAGAGAAGCAGTGGTATTTTCAGACGCCTTCGAGGATTATTAGAAGTTTGAAAGTTTTCTAGGTTTGTAACTAGTGGATTTGGATTGGAATAATGTTTGTCATGAAAGGAATAGTATTGGGTTCAGGCCAAATCCACAACAAATGGAACATTTAGGTTATCATGGATGGCTTTATTCGTTACAAAATAAGGAGCTTTTCCAAAGTAGTTTAGATTGTAAGGATTGGATACTAGAGGAATTCGATGCCTTAGTGGAACCCCAAAGGTCAACTGCTTAAGTCCAAATAGGTCTCATAATGGTCATGTATATGACTTTTATTATTAATCAGATTTACAAAGCTGTATTTAAAAATAAAAAGGATAATTGAGGACAAATATAATATAATATGAAATATATAGACAAATTCATTGACATTTTTTATATTTGCGCAGTACCACAAAGTATCAGTCTACTATTTTTTCATAAAATTAAGTATTACCGACTATTTTTCATGAAACCTCTGTTAATTTACTTCCCAGGTAGTATCAATGTAATACAAATATTTTTATATAAAAATATCTATTTAATTTTTTCATTAATATCCTACATTATTCACAGATTACCTTCCCGCAAATCTCCTGGGCACGACCTTATTACAATTCATATCTTAAAACATCTTCCTAGAAAAGCCATTCTATACCTTACCTATATATATAATGCTGTACTCCGCTCCACATATTTCCCTGACCTCTGGAAATTATCCATTGTAAAAATGATACCCAAACCTAAAAAAAAACCAGAATACCCTTCCTCTTACCGTCCTATCTCTCTTCTACCTTGCATGGGTAAAATCCTAGAAAAACTCATCCTAAAACGATTGTACCCCATCCTTGATGCAAATCACATAATACCAGATCACCAGTTTGGATTCCGAGCATCCCACTCCACTATTCAGCAATGTCATCGTGTGGTGGATGTAGTCTCCTCTGCATTAGAACGTGGATCATATTGTTTGGGCGTCTTTCTTGATGTGGAACAGGCATTTGACCGTGTCTGGCATCCGGGATTACTCTACAAACTCCGTCAATTCCTACCGCCTACCTACTTTCTCATCCTTCAATCCTATCTCACAAACAGAACTTTCCAAGTAAATCATAATAATGTCTATTCATCCCTATTTTCCCAACCTGCTGGTGTTCCTCAAGGTAGCATCCTTGGCCCAATCCTTTATACAGTTTATACAGCTGACATCCCAACTCATCCTAATACTATCCTTACCACGTATGCTGATGGTACATGTGTATTATCTGTCAACACCAATCCAATTATTGCATCCCAAAGCCTCCAATCCCATATCACTGATCTTGAAGAATGGTGTCAAAACTGGAGAATTAAAATAAACTCTCAAAAATCGCATCAAATCACTTTTACCTTACGTCGTAAACCAATGACTTCCTGCCCTTCAGTATCCTTTAATAATATCCCACTGGTGCCTGTAGAACAGATCCGATACTTAGGGTTGCATCTTGACAAACGATTAACCTGGAATCCTCATACGAGACTGAAAAGACAAGAAACCGCTCGACGTTTCAGGCTACTTCAACACTTACTAGACAAACGCTCTAAGCTCCCAATTTATTAAGAAAGACTCATCTACATGACCATCATACGACCTATTTGGACCTACGGAGTAGAGCTTTGGGGCTCCACTAAGCCATCGAATTCCTCTCGTATCCAATCCCTACAATCCAAAATCCTTCGTAAAATCCTTAATGCTCCTTATTTTGTTAAGAATAAAATCATCCATAACGACCTTAATGTCCCATTTGTTGCTGATTTGGCCCGAAACCGCTATCTATCCTTTCATAACAAACTTCATTTCCACTCAAACCCTCTGGTTTTAAACCTAGCTTCCACTTCAATTCCCGATAATCCTCCGAGGCGTCTGAAAAGAAGATGGCCCCGTGACTTCTTAGTTGAACTTGTGATTTGAGTACTACCAGTGGGTAGTTTCTCTACATGTCATTTTCACATGTCATTTTGTAACGCTTAGCCCATTTACTAGATGTATTTTTTTTTTATACAGTTGTAAATATCAATAAATAAATTAAAAAATAAAAAAATTTTCATTACAAAAAAAAAAAGAAAATATATTCTTTTTATTTACTTTGGGCCAGATGTGTATTCAGTTTTATTTACACAACTTTTATTATTTTTAGGTCGGGTCAAATTTTTTTTTTCTTATCTAAAAAAGTAATAAATACATTTCGTTTTTTCTCTGGAATCAAAGCTTAATAACATTCTATGTTGATCCAAACTGATACGAGAATCGCAAACAACTTTCCAGTGATAAAATTGAATGTTTAAAAAAAAAAATACCAATGCTAAAAGTTGTTCCTTTTCGAACTAAACAAACATTATTTTAGTTAATGAGCTTGCTTTTTTTCCTAATAAATTTTTTCACAATTTTTCTTCTTTCCTATCCTCCAAATACCTTTCAGTGTGGAGGAGCCTCTACCCAACTGTGCCAGTCCTGTCGGTCCCGTGTCAACATCATCATCTGCTCTAGGGTTTTACCTTTTTCATCTCCCACTTTGCGAAGATATTCTCTATACGAAGTTCGTGGTCTTCCTCGGGGTCTTGTGCCTGTAGGTCTAGCTAGAACCTGTAGGGTCTCGATCGTGACTCATTCGGCATATGTGTCCAAACCACCTCAGATGCCGTTTCTTCACGGAATCTTTTAATACAGGAATTCCCACTTCTTCCCTTATACTTAGATTTCTCGCCCGGTTTCTTCTTGTTTTGCCAGCGACTCTGCGGAGGTATTTCATTTCTATTGCGACAATTCGGGTTATATGCTTCTCCGTTGTTACCCAACTCCCACATCCGTGCATCAAAGTAGAGAGAAATACCGCTTTACAAATATGGAGTATTACTTTTATAGTTACTTCTCGTTTCCCCACAATTGTATTGTAAATCTGATAATAGACCTGGAAATTTCTTGGTCTATTCTTCCCGTCTTGCACATAATTGTTCCTAGGTAAGTAAAGTCATAGTGCTTACTAACTCTTCTCCATTACGGTAGAAATGCACGTCTGTTTCTTCCTCTTTAGAAACTACGAGTACTTTACTCTTGGTAGAGCTAATTTTAATTCCTTTACGCAGAAGCTCCTCCTGCAATTCAACTATTGCTAGTTACAACTTTTCTTTAGTATCGCCAAGAAGGACAATGTCATCAGCAAACAGGTAACATTTTGTGAGGATTGTCCGGAGATTACACTTTCCCGAAGATGTCAATGCTGTCCTCCTTTCGCAAATTTTATGGACTTCATCTATTAGTGTAATGAAGAGCAGTGGGATAAGGCTATCTCCTTGGTTCACTGTTCCATACGGAATGGCTTAGATGCTTGCCCATTTATAAGTACTACCCTTTTTGGGTCTTGGTATGTCGATTTAATAGCAACAATAAGTTTTTTTGGGACTTGTTTTGCTTGGAGGGCTTTCCATACATAATTCCTAGGAACAGAACCAAAAGCGGATTGCAGGTCTAAAAATGCAAGGTTCATGGTCTTACCTCTCTCCCACGGCATTGCCAATATATTTCTTAGAATGAATATGTTATCCTGAGTTTGCCTCCCAGGTCGGAAGCCAGCCTGTTCCTCTTCCAACTGATTCTCCAGTTATCTGAGCCTATATTAAAGGATTGTTTACAGTTTATAGACCACTGAGAAGAGACAAATTGGTCTATAGATGCTGCAGTCACTTTGGTTCCCTTTCATGTATATTGGGACTATGACATTTATTTCCCAATCCTTTCTAATAACTGAATTGCTAAAAATATATAAAAGTGATCTATGCGTCATTACCACATATAAATGAAACAAATAAATAAAATAAGACAGTACAAATTAATAAATAAACCTCTTGTCTTCCCAGCCTAGAGAGGCTTCTGAAAATAGAAAGAAGAATTCTCAGAAGAATCTACGGCCCTAGGAGAAAACCTGAAGAATACAAATTGAGGTCGAATCAAAAAATATATAAGGAAGCAACAATCTTAGAAACTGACTTTAGGGTGGGAAAGCTAACGTTCTATGGACACATGATGAGGATGAATAATGAAAGACTATACCATCAAATTTTTAAGCGAAACTACTGTTACAAAAATTCAAAAGGATATTTCAAACTAATCAAGGATGATATGGACCAAGTGGGGCTAACAGACCAAGATTGTTTTCACAGAGATGAATACAGAAGGACGCCCAAGGGAATAAAGGTTCTTGTGGGAAAAAAAGCGCCCCAAAAATGGTCCTGCGGGGTCTGAGAAGAGAAAACTTAGGCCCGCAAAACTCATGAAGGAAGTATGGAAAAAGCATTAGAGTTATGATATTCGCGTGGTCTTTAAGGCATTTTAGTGGGGGGGGGGGGGGGAACAAACTAAATGCATAAATACTAGACCAAAATAATTCAACAAATAGAAATAATTCATTTCAATTCAAAATACTTCCCGATCTGATCGAGCAGTAGTGCTGAAGACTATTCTTATTTGAACAAACAATCAATCGGATGACTAATGTCATTGTACTATTCACAGAGAAGTAGTACTTGTTGAAGTCAAGTTCTCGTTCGATGTCTGTCACTAAGCCAACAACCATGGACAACACTCCGCTATAATTATGTAAACACCTATTAAAATCATGCATATTACATTAATATTCATTATCATATCCTTCTGTTCTGGTTACACCTGTCAAATTCTTGATTGACCACTCGAGGAGCTAAAAAATCTACTATATAGTTTAATTTATACT
This sequence comes from Troilus luridus, assembly GCA_964056705.1. NCBI lineage: Eukaryota > Metazoa > Arthropoda > Insecta > Hemiptera > Pentatomidae > Troilus > Troilus luridus. The sequence continues at coordinate 78,804,878 of OZ057415.1, forward strand.
CTATCTTGGTACTTCACCGAGCTTGGCTACTTGGATGCTAAGCTCTGTTATCGTGAAGTATCAGATAAGAATGCTTAGCATTAGTGGCTTAGAAATTAAATAAAAGAAGAGATGTAAACTTAAGAATTTCTTGGTCCAACAAATAAAGCAATTGTACTTAAGACACTGGACCCGGGGATAGCTTAATGAGTATTCGTGATATTTCGTGATATTCCAACGTATAAACTAGTTATAATTAATAAATATTCCATTGAAAAATACAATATACAATCTACCTATCTACAACCCGTGTGTTGGTCCTGATCTCCTCCGGTCTTCTTTTGTTTCAACAGGCAGTCCTCGAAACCCACGATCGATCTTGGATCTAACTCCATCCATCCACATCGTCCTGGGCCAGCCCATTCCATGTTTTCCGTAGATCCGCTTTTTTCGAGGCCTACTTCAATATTAGACGTATGAGGGGGTTCTGTACGTCCTTATTTTGTATGGTAGATAAATGAACTTGTTTCCCATATATTTGTGCAAAAAAAATGACTTCTTTCAATCACTAAAAACCTTTTTATTTCTTGGAGCATATCATTGTTTCGGTCCATCTGGCTCCCCAAGTATTAGTATGCCTAGGTAATGCGTATGTATATTATTGCATAGGTAATAATTCTAAAATGTTTAGAATTATTAGTAAATAGTAATGAATTACTGCTATTACTCTACGGCGCTACAACTACAACTACTGGCGTAGGGAGGGGGAGGCCCTATGACCGCAGAGCCACTGGCCCTCCAGGTTGGGGGAACAGTACTCTTACCCTCAAGCATATAAACTTACTACAGCACACTACACTCACTACACCAATAAAAGTCACTAACAATATACACCAAGGGTCACCTACACCTGACAGGGGTGCAGGTATCCAGGCATCAAGTTGGCAGCCCTTCCGATATATTAGGGTACGGAGTGAGAGCTAAAAGCCGCCCTACCTGAAATTTCATAGACAGACACCGAAATAAAGAATTAGTTACTGTAAATAATAAAACATAAAATAAACAATGGCCTCTTGCGTTCCATGTAAATTTTATTAAATTTCCACCAAAACACATTGTTTCAATCACAATTATTAATTTAAAAAATTTCTCTTTCCATTCTCATAATAGATTATTATGAAATATCAAGTCGTATTATAATAATGTAATGAACCAGATTTAAAAAAAACAAAACATCAATTGTAAACGTTTCAAATATAATAAGTTAATTATTTGAATATCAATTATTCAAGGAAGTATTGAAATATAGAACATAGGGAGTTCATAGATGCTGAACCAGCTAATATTGGTTATTTTCAATGACCTTCCATCACATAATATTTTATAACCACACCATCACCATATTACCAGAACACTTAAGCAGTCCTCTGGGCCTTTGCCAATCTGACGTTCGAGTGCTCCAGCTGTTGCCATGTTTTTACTAATGTACTTTTCACTACGTATTCTAATTTTAAATTTATGAAAAAAATCCTCCGTTTTCGAAAAAAGATATCGTCAAAAATCATTTAAAAAAAGGCATTTTTGATGTAAACAAAATAAAAAAAATTCCTTGTGTTTTTAGTTTTGGGATCAGTGTAGCTCATTGTGTTAAAATCTTTATTTCTGAGTTTTAAGTCCGAAGTTCGAGATCGTATGTGTAAGATACATCATTAATTCAGCCTTCGTGAATCGTGGTCGTGAACTAGTCATTCTCTTGCGTTAAATGGGCTCACCCAGCCTCATAATGTACACTTAATAAGAGGAAAACCTGCCGGTTGAGTATTTTCTGGGCCTATTCATATTTTTGCCCAACCGTTAGATAGCAAACATCACAGAACACACTGAACCCAACATCCCATGGTTTGTAGTGGCACAGGTATTTTGAACTTTATTTATAAGATTAACAAGAAACGGTAGATTTAATATTTAAACTTATGTACTTAACCTTTGTGTTTTGAAAACATTCTCAGAGTATATGGCTGCCCACAATTTGTTCCACTACTAACGGTACTATTCCTGACTAAGTTGCTATTTGGTTCATCCTACGTTCTCAATCTTCCGTCGTCTCTTAATTGACCGAATAAATAAAGGAACCGGTTGATGTACAGGCGTGGAATTGGCTCCGGAGACTTAGTTGCCGGGAATACACGAATCAGCTTATCAAATTTCCTTCGATATGAGTGGCTTAGAAGCCGACTTTGGTTATTAAAGGCTAGGAAGTTGACTGTTTATCGAATTATGGGAGGCATAGGAGGCGCTTCGTCTGGTTATTTAGCGTAGGTGTTGCCGGTAGTTAGCTAAATATAGGAATATAGCACTCATCTGAACAAACATTTTCAACTTATCATCGTTTGCTAAACCATCTTAATGAAATGTTTTACATTTGAGAGGTAGTAAAACATTTTCTAGTCAATTCTAACTCCTAGAATGATGAAACGTTGTGATGGTACAAGAGGAAATTTGGGGGACGAATAAAGTAGATTTTAACAGGGGAACTACGAATTTTCAATTTCTAAACTAGAATGGTTGATTGTCTAATTAGGTTTATATGCTTATGGCTTTTCACAGGAAAGTTGTCTACATACATTCGCTTTATTTATCCTATTTTCTATGAATATAAACTTGAAATAGGAACAAGACAATAAATTTAGGGGGCATCGTCGTTGATTCAGAGCTGTTGGTAATGTAATGAATTAAAGTAATATTCTACGATGAAGTTCAATGAAACCAAATTCTAACTCATCGAAATGAATAAATAAACCATACTAATACTTATTAACATATGGGAAGTGATTTAAATGCTGAACCTTTAGTATACAAAAAATCCTCAATCGCTAATAGAATGGATTATTTAGATTAAGGTAACCAACTTTCGTGAGCATTTTAGACTGTGCCTTGCGATATTCTCCTATACCTTACATAGTAATGTAAATATAATAATATTAATTATAATTAATCCCGATAACGCCATGGACCAAAATAAAATAAAGATAACTTTGCATTTGGTTATATTATAAAATAATTTCTATAGGGTATTATGTAATACAAACCAGCATAATAACAATTATTAACTAATTCGGAAAACAAACGAAAAATTTATCAATGATTTTTTTATGAATTTAAAAATTGTGGATATGATTTGCTTTTTTTATCTTAATCGTTAATTCTTAAACTCTAATAATCATTAGTGATTGATACAGTTAAAGTCAATCTTACATAAGACCATTGTAAAAGCCTTAATTCAATCGTGCCGTGGTTTGAGTTTACTGTTTATTTATTTCCTTTATTCATTAAATCATTAATTCTTAAAATACAATAATTATTATATATGATTGATATAATTAAATTAAACCATACTCAAGATCCGAGAGTATCAAGCAGGATTTAGGAAGATAAGGTCATGTGCCGAACAAATATTAAACTTAAAGAACAAAATAGAAAAAGGAACTTGAAATATGTGGTTACTTTCGTGGATTTTAAGAAAGCCTATGATTCAATTGACAGAAATGCACTAATTGATATTATAATGGAATTAAGACTTGATAATAAAACAACTGAAATAATTAAAGCAACATTAACAAACACAACATCCAAAGTAAAATTTAGAGGTGAACTCTCAAAACTTTTTATAATAAAGTCAGGTGTAAGATAAGGAGATGGTTTGTCACCTCTGCTTTTCAACTGTGGATTAGAGAAGATGGTTCGAGAATGGAGAAAAGCCATCAATACTACAGGTGTTCAACTTGGAAGAAATCCAAATAAAATCACTGTAGATTGTCTAGCGTTGCAGATGACATGGCGTTAATTACTGATCCACTGGAAAATGCTCAAGAACAAGTCAGAGAATTACAAAAACAAGCAGCTAAAGTAGGACTACAAATATCATTTGAAAAAACAAAGTTCATGACAAACATCAGTGATGGCCCACAAAATATGACAATTCATGGCAACACAATATGTAAAACAAATTGCTTTAAATACTTAGGAGAGTGGATAACCAATGACACAAGGAAAAAAAAGCCATAGAAACTAGAGTGCACAAAATGGAACGGATGTTTCACTTGACTAAAAATATATATAACAAAAAATCCTTGTCCTGGAACACGAAATTGAGACACTACCAAACAGTGGTCAGACCTGAAAATCTGTATGTGGCAGAAACACTTAAACTAACAAGAACTGGACATCTCGAAAAACTAGAGAAGGTTGGAATAAGAGTTTTGAAAAAACTACTGGGAGCTAAGCGAAATAATAATGCAGAATACAGGTTAAGACCAAACAGAGAGCTATATTTGAAAATTGAAAAACTAACTGACGTAATGAGGAAAAGAAGGCAGCAATTTTTTGTTAACATCTACAGAATGGATGACAACAGACTAACCAAGCGCATCTTCAACCTTCTGAACAGTTACAAATCTAAACCCACATGGTTCATTGAAATTGAGAAAGGCATGAAAAATGTTGGAATTAAAACAGATACAATAAAAAATAGAACACCTTTTAGAGGAGCAGTTCAAAGGGCACGGTTTCGGGAGAGGAAGAAACCAACAACTAGAAGAAAGTTGCTGTTTCTCCAGAAGAGAAAGAGCAACACTCTCGAAGGATGAAGGAAATTTGGAAGCAAAGGAAATAGAACACAATGAAAAGTAACAAAAGTTGATTCATCGTACCCTCCAAATGGGTTATTCAAAAAAAAAAAATACTCAGGATCCATTGAAGAATCATTGTCGGATCATGTTATAATTTGAGTTTACTTTTAATATGGTTTTCTTTACTAATTTTCTTAATAATTAATTCTTTAACTATAATAATTATTAGTGTTTGATATAAATAAATTCAATAATACACAAGACTCTTTGAAAAATCATTAGCGGATTATGTCATGATTTGATTATACAGTTTATATGATTTTTCCTTAATTAAATAAAACATTATTATAGTATATAGTTTATATTTTTCCTATTCAATCATTAATTCGCTAACTATTTTAATGATCAATCATCAATATATTTGAAGCCAATCATACTTAAGGCCCCTTGAAGAATCATTATCGGATCATGCCATGATTTGAGTATATTGAGGTTACTCAACCTGTATTCGATCACGTGTAGCGATTTAGGCATCTAACAAGCCGTGACGGGCGTAGTTATGTAGTACCACCAAGTCTAGGCAGTTCGCGTAGTAACCGAGTTGTCTCTGAAAGTTCCAGAATCCAGTTTGCCTAAATTGGTGACATATCGAATCAGTAGTTTATGATCAATTGTTATTATTAATCTAAGTCTTCAGATGCGCTATTAGTCACCTTAAGGTTCCCGATGTCAAAGCCATCCAATGGCCCTGCTGGTGATCAATTTCACTAGTATCTAAGTTTCTCTGCTTCTTGTTTAAGTTAGAGGGACTTCCAGGGTGCAATGGTGTTTTCCCTTCGCTAGTATTTCATTGTAATTAATTCCTTTGTTAGCTGTCTTCTATCAATTAGAGTTCTAACTCAACACTATTAGCATAATGAATGGGACTTTAAACAATTGGTCTCAATTAATCCATGACATTATTATTTAAAATGTTAATTTCATTTTTGGTTTATAATGAAATAAACATTATTTCCTTATAGGTCGACCACACAATTAAAATACCTTATATAAATTTCTATAGAATCGTTTAACCCTCAATACTAAACTCAATATCTGCCTTCTTATAAAAGTACACGATGGCTTCACTTAATGATTTTTTTAAAAATTGGATATAGCAAATTAAAACTGAATATTATATCAGCCAAGTACATTTTACTTTTTAAAAATATTCAAGCGCTGGCTGCTCAGTGCATTAAGTACTTATTGCTAAGGTCAAATTTTTAAAACTCGAAAACTAGCTTACTTAATAATTACATGGCTCCAGATATCTTCAAACTACTGAAAAAAGTCGAAGAAGGCTTTTTAATTCTAAGACAATATCTGAATATAGTTGATCTTAACGAAATTATTAGTAACTAACACCAATCCTTTACAGAAGTGCGTATTTAAATTGTTTAATATAAGTTTCATTAAATGATTATTTTTTATACACTTCTTTACATGTAGTATTGAATCAAGGGCCATTGAAGTTGGTCAAAATGACTACATTTAACAGAAATTAACATGAAAACTTGTGTTTTAAATTTTAAAAAAAGTTTATGAAATTCAATGTGATACTATACTGGTCGGAATGTGTTTTACTAGGTCGGATAAATTGCTAAAAACGGTAAGAAAAATCTTCGGAAAGGCCTATTCACGGGCCTAGAGCAGTAGGAGAGGAATATTGGCGTTAAACAACTTAGAAATGTATGAGGGAATCGAGGATTTGGAAACAAGCAATAAGCAAAAAGAACATTAAAAATTTTTGGGAACATGAAAACCATGAATCTTATCGAACAAACTACAGATTTTCAAAAAGGCGATGGGACTAAGAAACATCTGAGGATACTTACTATCTTCAGATGAAATAGGAAACAATAAGACTTTAAATTGCAGGAAAAAAATACCATAAATATAATAAAGACGCTTTTGGGATAAAGAAGTGGGAAAAGGCGAATATATGACAGATAAGATAAGTGAGCAGATTAAAAGAATATGAGCTAGTATAAAAGCTAAGAAATGGTTTATTGTAAGTAAAATTTATACAATAGCTTTTTTATTGTAGCATTTGTAATATTTTGATCATATTAAAAAATAACTAAAATGTTTGATAGAACACTATCCACTATAAAAAATTATGCTTCATATTACAGTTAATAGCTCAGACGTGAAACCTCGAAAAGGAAACTATCGTTTATCATTGGTTTACGGAACCGATTAGATGATTTGTCATGACTGTAATTAATTTAATACGGATTAAATTTTCCCAGAACTAATTAATTCGTCAGTCATTGCTCATTCGGAGCCTATTACTGACTCCTGGACTATTGAAGCTACTGATATATTTCGAAATTCGGTGAAGGCTTACACAATTCCAAGGCAATATGTGAATAACGCTCAGCCCCGCGACATCATATGGCAACATTTGTCACACGTGGAATCAATCCATTTACTGTCAGCAGTCGAGGGCCGTTCTCCCCATCTGCGTTTACTTTATTTCCATCTTTTATATACTTTTTGCCATTTTTATGTGTGATGTCCACTAATCTAATCGATTAAAACTATTTATTATAATGATATAAAGTATAATAAAGCGTAATTTTATTTTTTCTTGTCTCTGATAGTGCATATGCATTCCAATTTCATCAACTTTAGATGAATCAATTTCGCACATTTTTTTAAAAATTAGGCGTTGGCTTGGAAAGTATAGCAAGTCTTGAAAACGTAGTTTTACAAGATGAGCAAAAAACTGTATTGACAACTAAAAATGAAAGTTTCAAGTGAAAAATAGCAACTACCTCCGATCATAGAAAATCCAAAATTGAGGAAAATCCAAATTTTTTATCTCCCTCGTCGTTAAAGTTTGTTATGAAAATAATCTTATATGATATAATTTTGGTTTGAATACATTTTTTTTTATACTAGCAGTGAATATTGATTTTTTTCCTCCGAAATCGCAGTGAAGCAAGAATATATTACGCCTGTCATATCACTAAAGAACAGGTTTTGATGATAATATGAGCTTTAGATTGCATTCAAATAGCATTGACATTAACTATGTTATTAATTATTTGCGATGTAAAAACATCGAGCTGAATATATGGTTTTATATTTTACCCCATAACAGCAGACTAACGTCCATTTTACAAAATATATAAGTATTTATTTAACTCACAGACGAGGCCAAGGTTTGGACAGGGCTGTAGCGCCATGGATAATGGTGATGATGATGTTTATTTAATTGCACTACAGTGGGAACTTATAGTTTTATCAGACGTTCTTATAAGTCGATATTATTCTAGAAATCAAAGATCGATTTTGCACTTGTTTTGTCCCACCCCTTTCCTTAGTGAGGCTATTAAAATATCAGTACCCACTTATTATTGTTTTTTGATATTGAGTATTTTGCATTAAATCTAGTCACGGATATTTTTAGGTGTATTTCATGGATTAAAAAAAATTATAATTTTAAAGAAAAATATTATATTCCACTGCATTCTTTGTATTGAAACTAAAGTTCTAGAATCGAAATATTGGAATCAGATGTAGCTATTTATTTTCTATATTAATTAATTCGATTTTTCCTTTAAATTTAAAAACAATGCTATATTTTGTGTCACGCCATACTAAAAAAAAAAAAGTGGCTTTGTGATTCGACAATCTTTAATAGTGGTTATAATTTAACTTCTCGAGCCCGACAAAAGACTTACCAGAAAGTATTTCCTCAATCCGTTGTTAGATATAGAAAATTGTATAGAAATATATAGAAAAATGTATTGAAACCTCCGACAGATTATATTACTTTAAGTTCGAAACCTAAATTCGAAGCATAAATTAGGCAAGTAAGCGATTCACTTTATCTTTTAATTGTATTCCTCACATCTGATAATAAACTAATCAGGAACATATTAAACTAATGGATATACATTTAACAATTAAGTGATATCGAATATACAAGACTCATTTTAGGATCAGAGTATTCCAGTTATTTTTCTAGGTCACTTTATTCAAAACATTATTACCTGTACCACTACGACCCGTGAACGAGTCCTGGGGTTCAGTACACGGTTTAGACTGTACTGTTTCATGGACAACGGTTCTGCAAGGAGGTTACTTGTCCTAGGTCACGCTCAACCGCCAGGTTTTTCCGCCTTATTATGGTCACCCTATTTTTATAATATTTTATAGAGGCTGGGTGAGCCCCAGGAGAGTCCTGGATCCTATATGATCCATCTCTGGCTGCAAACAGACTAAATAAAAGTAACTACCCGCAGCGGGATTTGAACCAGGATTTCCGGCATGGCAACTCAGTGCTCAACCACTGAGCCACTCCGCTCCCTTCAAAACATTATTAGTTATTATAAATATACTTTTTTACCTGCCAATAGTTTTATATAACTGGCCGATAATTCTTATCAGAGTATTGTATTTTTTCGCTGATAAAATTTTGACTGCAAAACGTTTTATTAGTTCTGGTTGTTTTAGTGGCCAGTATCGTACGATCATATTTCAAGAGGAGATAAAACTGTAGCTTCAGATAGCTGCAGTGCAATGAATTACATAGTATGCACTTGGTTGTTAATTTACCTTTAGATAGTGACGTATGAAAAAATACCACGTAGTTCTTATCTGTAGCAACATTTTTTTTTATTCTGTTGAATCAAAACTATTTTATAACCGTGCTTCATCGTTGGTAAAATTCTTTAATGTTACAAATAATTTATGACACAGGTGTTACGGGGGAGAATCCATGAAAAGATATTCCTTCTACAATGGTTTTATTCACTTATCTATACATATAAAATGCTTTGTCCTGAATGACTGGTTTAGGTATCAACGCACAGCCTAATCCGATAATCGTAGAGACCTGAAACTTTGAGTGTGTGTTCTTTGTATGGGAGGGAGGGGGGGGTTAAAAAGGGTGACAAAGTTTGTATGTTTGCTCACGTGTTTCTTAATCGCAAAATCTACGTATTTTCAACAAAACAAATCAAGTAACATAGTTCACTTCAATTTTCCCGTTAAACGGTCAATCCCCGTTTTGTGTTGTTAACGTCAGCGGCCTCGCGCCGGTTCGAGTAAAAACCGCCTTCAGCGGACTCAGCCCATTGAAACCTCTTAAAATACTGAAAGGTAACAGAATGCTTTTGTTTATACAGAAACATTTGCCGGTATTATTTTTTGTTAATTGTATATATATATATATATATTGCAAATAAAATCTTAGAGGAGGAGAAAAAAAAGGTCACTTCTCGCTGCTGCCGAAAGACAAGTGAAACCGTTATACTAAGTAATCCTCTTCATTAAACTCAATAACATTACGTACTAATCCTTTACTGACACGGACAACAGTAAACTTCTGTCCGTCCCGTTTGTTAATAAGTGTCAATGTATGTTTCACGGCTGTGCTGATCTAGGACCCACCCGCGGCTCACACAGCCTCTATAAAATATTATAACAATAGGGTACCCAAAATAAGGGGGAAAACCTGGCGGTTGAGCGTGACATAGGACAAGTCACCTCTTTGCAGAACCTGTGGAAGCGACAGGAATTCGATGGCTTAGTGAACGCCCCAAGCTCTACTCCATATGTCCAAATAGGTCTTATAATTGTCGTATAATTCAGGTATAGTTAGGATAGGTATCTTTAGAAGTTTGATGGATAAAAATTCTTTTAATGTTATTAATAATTAGGCGTTGGCTTCGAAAATAGTAAGTCATGGAAAGATAATTTTACAGAAGCAAACTACTGTTTATACGAGTAAAAATGAACGTTTCATTTGGTAAATAGTAACTACTAACATTCATAGAAACTTTACCACTCCCAGTTTTGACATACTCCTCTTTCTATCCTTTGATAAAAACCTATTTTTATCATCGTTATGCTTTTTTTATTCATAATTATGTATCGTTGCATTGTCATATACGTTTAAGGTTGAGGGGAAACGTATATGGAGTTAGAGGCTAAAATGTTTTCACTTCCATTTATTAAATAATTTAATTATTATATTTATTTCCTTTAGATACTGAGTTCCCATACCGGTAATCCTGGTTCAACACCCGTTGCAGGCCATGATTTTTATTTAGTTTATTTGCAGCGGGAGCTGGATCATATAGGATCTAGGATCCTCCTAGGCCCCACCCAGCCTCTATAAAATATTATAAAAATAGGGTACCCACAATAAGGGGGGAAAATCCGGCGGTTGGGCGTGACCTAGGATAAGTCACCTCCTTACAGAACCGTTGTCCATGAAACAGTACAGTCTCTCCCATGTACTGAACTCCAGACCCTTCATGGGTTGTAGTGGTACAGGTTTTTTTTCTTTAGCAAATAATTATTAATTATTATTATTATTACTTATGCAACCAAATATCATCTAAATTAGTTTTACGAGTTATGCTTAGTTGGTTTTTTATTGATGATTTTTAAGTTACCTACAAGAGTTATATCATTCTTCGACATACTGTATTATCTCCAATGCCGTAATCGGAGGTTCCAATTCCCGGTGAGAAGATTGGGTTTCTTCCGTTATCAGTTCATTAAGCCTGATAACATCGGCATAGCCTGTCTTTTCCTTCAGGATATCTAATTGTTTTATCTTTTCCAGTTGTTCTTTTCACGAGTCACTATCTGCTGTAAGTTATCATAGGAGTGAACTCCATTTTCTATGATATGTGATTATTTCTTTTGTGTGTTTTTGTGAGGCCTCCAGGTGTAATATGATCTGTAGTTATAGATTGATTATTGTACAACTTGATATTATTATTGAAAATTGTTTGTTCCGTATTATTTTTATATTCTGGCGATAGGTATCAAACATTAGTCCATTTTTGGAATGGTTTCATTACTGAAACTTTACAAAACTGCAGAGGGCTATAACACACATTTTTACAGCTTAAGGTATAAGGTTTATATATAAAGTCCAGTGACACAATATAATATATAAATAAAAAATCAGATATATGTTAATACTATGTTTGATTGTAAGAGACTATATGAGACATTCAGGATCAAAAGTATGTAACTTCAAAATTGGCTTTTTTTTTATTGTTTTCGCTTGTTAAATGCAGTCATTTTGTTATATAGTCATATAGATAGTTGATAGTCATTATATATTTATATGAGATGAATATCAAGTGATCATTAGAGACAAGCTGAAAGTTTCCTGCGTTAAATGAGTGGTGGAGATGATTCAAGTACGTAAAATATCCTTTCTCATTCGTAAAATACCACGATTTTTTTTAAACAGTTTTTTATTTATTTTTTTAGTTTTACTACTCCATCATTGTGAAATATATATAAATAACTATTTTACCAAACGCTTATAATAAATAGACCAAACGCTTAGATTAAATCTTGTAATAGAATGGTGATTGTAAAAATTAGTGAAAGTGATAGTAAAAATTTCTAATTTAACATTCTTGGAGATGGAAGTAAATCACTGAATTTATTTATTATTGCATAACTCGGTTCGATTACCGATGAATTGTGTAATGAAATGAAATAAATAAATAAAATTTGACACGTAATTTTCTTGAAAGAAAATTAATCAGTTTTGTTAGGGCGTAAATTTAAATTACCTAGTCACCCAAAAATAAGAATATGGTTTCGGCCCTCCATACCAAAATGATCCATATTCCCTTCGAGGGCCGTTGGTTTTAAATTTGTATTAATTTTATTTTTAAATTACAAAACAATGTAATTTTTGTAACTTTATATTTTTCTGAAGAAAGGTTAGTGGCTATGAATAAATCTGATATATTCATTTATTTATAATTCTGGAGTTTTTAAAAATTATATTAAGTGGGTTTTTAGATCATTCCATTCCACTTAGTATCTTCTTTTACTTAAGCTTGTTAGCGCTTCTTGAATGTTGAAGCCGGAGTACTAAAAGTAGAATGATTATTCATGGTTTAATGTTAACCTTCGATTCTATTGCATATTTATTTGACCGTATTCTATTTTTAAAAAATATATCTTGGTAATGAAGTATAAGAAATCAGTTTTATTGAGCATTATGATTACACGGGTATTTGAGTGCTGGAAATAGGGAGATTTACATAGGGACATCGTCAGATATACACTAATATAAATGTTTATTCTAATAAATCTTAATTTATCTTTATATTGTATATAATGGTTGATAAAATTCTGTTCAGGAGCATTATCGCTTGACGGTTATCATCAAAAACCGTCCTACTTAAATAAATATTTTTTGCACATGCCTGATGATAAGGGATACGTAATAAGATTGTTCAAATTAAGTGGTTATCATTTTGTAAATTACACAGTGATCGTTGTACATGTAACTATCGTTTGTTTGTTGGTTTCGTTTAAATTAATATTTTTAAAATGATTATAATTTTTTTAAGGTACTTGTTCCGCAGGTTGTCAGCTTGGTGGTAGGAGTAGTTAAAACCCTGTAAAGAGAAGTCACGTTACGTCATTTCTATGTCATAATTTGACCTTTATCGGCAAGGTCCTTTATCACATTTCTTCGGAATATATGAGAAAAAACAACAATGCCCTTGGATATTTAGTCTAATCAATATGTGATTATTTTGGTATTGTAATCTTGTATATTTGTATATAATTTTTTGACATTATTAATAACTTAATGCAATTTTAAGATATAACAAATGAGCTAAAGTATCACACCTTTTTTATAAAACAAGTATCATGCCAGAAGAAATTACTCATCTTTAATTGCACACTGCCTATGTAAGTCATTCTTTGAGAATAAGCTGTCACTTTGTTTTATTGTGGTATGTTTTGAGGGAATTTTTTTCTAACCATTCCAATACAAAACGTATGAGATCGTGAAGTAGAAATGACGTATCGTGACGTCATATGAAGGGACATTAGCTGCCACTAGCAACCTGCGGATAAGTACCTTTTTAGTTATTTATTAATTTTATTTATTTAAGTTTACACATCTACCTTACTTCAGTAATATTTAATATGAGATAACTGTCATGAAGTGAAGTACTACCTTCGTGTATTCACTAATTAAGCAAAATAAATACCACACAGAAATAAAACCAAAATATAGAGCATCTCACATCAGGAGTTGGAATAAAATATACCAAATCACTCCTACGATAATTCTTTATAACATCATTTATATTCTTAATAATATCAAACACGAAATTCACATTTTAGATCTAATTTCATTCGTGTTTCACAGTTCGCTTTTAATTAGTTCGACCTACTAAATTTAAACTTGCTAATTTTAAACAGTCTAGACCTATGTAACAACTATATTCACACCAGCTAAAAAGACGTGAATAAAAAAAAACTGAACAGAATAAAAATGTTTTTACAATCTTAAATGTAATGCTTTAATGCGAAATATACTATGTAAAATTTAACTGAAGTGACCACACACGGCCAAGCATCTTTGCACTGGAAATCCTCTTTGACGAAGCATGCTTGAATAAGCACCAGTTTGTGCTTGAATTATATTGAAATCGGACGACGGTGTACTCGCTTTGGTTGCCTCTTGTTTCGTTCATAAGAGAAAATCTTTAAAAAAAAGTAGTGTTTAAAGAATGGTTAATAGAAATACTAATATATTCAAGTATTAGTTTCCTCAATCGAAGCTTTTATATACATGCAAAATATGACTGAATATTTAAGAATTGTCATGAAGTTAATATAAATCTTACCACCCCATTCACAAAAACAATAATTACGCAAATAATTATGGACGGCATAACTGGGGTCATGTTATTCCCTTTTAAAATATGCTTACCACAACACTTCAGTTGACCCCATGTTCAATAGTAATTGTGGTTTAAAAAGAAAATAACAAACACACGCTCAAAACATTTTGTTTATAATGATTGATCATGCTGTACCAAGTTTAACCAAAACCTGGACCATAAAAATCGAGATTAAAAGTGTTACGCCATACTGGGCTGATAAACTCGTTTTATGAAAAGACATAAAAATATAAGCTGCATATGTCATTTCTTTAAATAATTTCAATTTAATCACAGACGCTGACGTGATTCTTGTATGTAAATTCGTCTTCATAAACGTTGTCAAGAATGTTTTGGAAATGTAGAATGGTACATCAACAACACAACGTCGCACACGAAACTTAACACAAAGGATCTCACAGCACAGTACTAGCAAATATTAAATTAGTCATTGCTTTAGAACCCGCGGGCTTGACAATACATATAAAAGGCTCAAAACGGTCGGAGTACGAGGGACTACTTTGAGTAACAATAAATCGTAATATTCTGATGGAGTAACTACTATTCGTTCTTTTTATCTTATTGTGTATCTAGAAATTTTATCTTTTTATATTCCTAGATTTTTGATATATGCATACGAAGAATAAAAAAAGTATAAAGGAGTTTTAAAAGACAAAAAGATTCCGATGAATAATGACTCCTTTTAAACAATATCGATGACTCAGAATGTTATTCGATAATAATTAAGCGGGATCTCGAACAAATCTCCTACCTGATCAACCGTTGTCTTAGAAACATCACAGTCCCTATCATGTACTGAACCTTTGTATCATGTCTTTGTTGTTGTTTTTTTATAATATCAAACACGGCAGTAAACAAGAACGTCAGATTAAGCAAAAGTAGATGAATGATATATTTTTTTAGTAATTTTTCTTACCAGGGAGTTGCACATTGTTAAATAGAGGGGATTGAAGACATCTCAAAGTTTAAAGTCGAGTAATAATATCTTAAAATGCAGTATTTTTAAGAATTTATCGAAGGGAGTTGTTCTATTTGTATAGTCAAGGTCTGAAAATTGAGATCTCATGTTCGAAGGAAAGAGGAAGAAGCGGAAAGGAGATGGATAATGTATGAAGGTTCTAATAGCAAACTCCGATCAGTCACATGTAGTCAATTGCATATTCTATTTGGGTTTTCGAGAGCAGTATTGCATTTGGAGACAACAGGGGAAATACCAGGTAACGCACTTATTCCTAAATATTCAAGAGAGAAAAGTTACCTAAATACCTAAAAACCTAAATATAGGTGGGTCCAGGACTGCTGCCAATATGACCCATATCCCCTTTAAGTTGCGTTGGTTTTATATTTTTATTAATTTTATCTCTAGTAAAAATAAAAATATTTAGTTTTATTTTTCTGTACTGAAAAAAACTTTATAATATCGGTTATTCGTATCTTTCTTATCATTATCATTCAGTACAAACTTATTTTTGATAAGAACATGGTCCAATCCACCTGATAATGAAGAAGATTTTTGAGCTGCTCGAAACTCAACTCGGAGAAGCTACGTTACTACTTCATCCACAAGACCGTTTGGATCACCTAATTTTTATCTGTTCGGACATAATCCTTCAGCCGTTTGAATTCATTTTAACCATTTTTTACCACACCATCGTGTTCGAAAATGGAATATTTATCAAAAACCGCTGTTACAATTTTTTGATAAAATCCAAATATATCCTTTCTGTTATTAATCAGTAATTCGCATGTGCACGAATGGACCATTTTTAATGCAATTTGTTTGTCTAAAATTCTTGAGCTTTGTGTTGGTTGAATAAGTTGTTACATATCGCTCCTGAACAATGCGATAATTCAAAAAACCTAATTTTTCCATAGAGGTAAATGATAATTCCCTACCTTGTCAAAATTAAACTATACGAGTTGAACAAATAAAAATGTGGATATTGGTAAAGCAAAGCATTCCTAATGGAATGGTTGTATCGAAATTATTTTATTAACCATCAGACATTGTTTAGAAAGCTTGAAACTTTTTTTATTTTCTTAAGTCATTATTTCCATTATACTTCTGATTCAAACATGATAAACTAAAAATATGACATTTTTTTCACGGAACGGCCTTAGAGACCGAATATATATTCTATTCATACCCCTTCTCTCCTTCCTTCTTTCTTTCTACATATTCCTCATTCTTTTTTTC
This sequence comes from Troilus luridus, assembly GCA_964056705.1. Classification (NCBI taxonomy): domain Eukaryota; kingdom Metazoa; phylum Arthropoda; class Insecta; order Hemiptera; family Pentatomidae; genus Troilus; species Troilus luridus. Next base: position 78,821,428 of record OZ057415.1, read on the forward strand.
TTTCTTCGGTCCACGCTATTCCTTTACTCGTATCTCTCTTTCCCACAAGAATCTTAATTTATTTTAGTCGTTTCCCATATTCTTCCCTATCGAAACAGTCTTGGTCTGTTATTTTCAGTGTCTCAGTTTCTTCTTTCATTTGTTTAATGCACCCCAGCACTCTGGGTAATCCTATCAGGTCTAGGTAATCCTGAATTATCTTTCATTCCTATATTAAAATCATCCTATCTATTGCAGAAGGCAATATTCATTGTTTAACCTGGACTAGCTCAGATTTATATTATGGCCAAACACCTGGGAATTTAATCACAATGATTAATGCGTGTAGTTACTACTTAGTTCGAAGGGGCCAGACACTATCAAAGGCCAAACCACATCAAACAACTTAACAACAGATCGGTGATTTTACAATGGGCCTAGTATTATCACCTGTGCCGTGTAAGATCCATTATAGGTTTGCAAACTCTGAATCTATTGCGTTCCGATCGAGTAAATTAATCCAGGCAATTTAGTAGGTATTTATTACTTGTAGGTAATGAGAATTTATCATCACTTCTTTTCTTTACGAGATTCACTCTTAATAGCAAATTATACATCAACTTTTAAATATAGCCTATCATTTTACGACATTTTCTTTTAGATTATCAGTAATTTGACGCCTGGAAAATTCGCTTCTTCATTATGGAGGAGCCAAAAGTCAACAGGATGTGTGTTCATAGTTTATTTATTTAACAACACTTTATGCTGTTATGGCTGATTGGCCCATGCTACAATGGTATTCCTAAATTCGCCTTTTCAGTTAAACTAGAATATAAATTTTAAGGAGTACATGGTACCATTTTACCTCCATTTTACGTCCCCTCCGAATAACGGTATAACTGAGGATTTGTATTCCCTTTAAAAAGTCCTATGGCCTCCTACCAAGTTACGGACCCGCGATCTGAGGCATAGAAGGTTATTGTAACCACTACACCACAAGTGATTCCTGTAATTTTGGGATTTTTTATAAGGGAGCAAAAATCATTGGTTACGTAGTCCTTCCGAAGGGAAACTCCAAAATTGGCGAACCTGATGACAGCATCGTCCGATCAGCCATAGCAGCATAAAGTGAAATATAATGGACAAACAAACACCTAATATTGTCTTACATTGTGGATTGTTATCGTATTGATTGAACTCATAAGCCCCATCTTAAAGAAATATTTTAAGCCGATTGATCTACCATTAGCTACAAATCGGTCCTCCAAGTACCCCCTGTATCCTTTCGATGAGAGCTCCGAAATGGATAAGGAAAATAAATTTCTGATTCAATTATACCAGATCGCATATCATTTTGAATGTAACCTTTTATTAAACTAATAACATAAATCAATTTTCATAAATTAAATAACTAATAATTTTGAGAATGAAAAACAATTAATTAAATTAAAGAACAATTTAAACGCTTTTATAATGAGAAATGAAGTTACTAATATTAACTAAATTATCAACAACTAATTAATAACAAAAAGAAAACAAATATTATTTAATCTTACGATAGTAAATTTAACTCTATTAAATTGCAAATAAAATCTATTACAAAATAATGAATGTTTATGCGGTTTTCTGATTGCAATGATATAATAATGAAAACTCTTATCTGTCTGTCGAAGTAGTTTTCAGTAGATGGTAGATTCTCGGCAGGGCGAGCTGGATGTTGAGACGACAGAGGATTATCGTCGGCAGGGCGAGCGAAGATGGTGAAACAATAGAGGTTGAGATGATCGACTGGGTCAATTCGAATTAGTCGAATAGATGACGAGGTTTAAACTAATTACACCTGCAGGTGGGCAGCAAATTAGTATCTTCTTCAAGTTCACACAAAACAACTTTGGGCTCCTAGAGAGCATACGATGTGCACGGCTAAGGGCACGCGTCAACACTGTCTTAAAATTCACAAAAACAACTTTGGGCTCCTAAAGAGCATACGATGTACACGGCTAAGGGCTCGCGTCAACACTGTCTTCAAATTAACAAAACACAAGTTTGGGCTCCTATAGAGCATACGATGTGCACGGCTAAGGGCTCGTGGCGTAATAATGCCATTAGGTGAATTTCGGCTCAATGTTAAAATGCATCGCTTAAATGTTTGTTTATTTAAATATGCCTTAATTTATATAATAATATAATTAATAATACCTTATAGTTTATTTTATAATGCTATGACTAATGGGACGAAGCTGCAGATGGAATCCTAAAATTCTGTCAATCCAAGTTTAATTAGGATAGATTTTTGACGTGTAACTGACATCACGCAGGCTCTAATATAGCTAATGGATATATATATATATATTTAATTTTTTTGTTATTTAAATTTTTCCTTACATATTTGTCTCCTTCAGACTTAGTAAACATTTATTTTGGTTCCTTTTCCATTTCCTACTGTCTATAGTTTATTGGGCTTGCATTAGCTCTCTGATTTCGACACTATTCCTTCCTTCTACTTAGGACACTTTTGCAGCTTTCCTCCAATAGACCATCTCAATGACAGTAGCTTTTTTTCTGAAGCAGCGCTTATCGTCCATATCTCTATTGCATATAGCAATATGCTTTCACTTATGGACTTGTAAATGAGCTTCTCGGTATCTTTCATCACATTACTGCTCCAAAGGTTGTGCATACCAATAGCTTTGCTGGTAGTGTTTTTCATTATTATTACCTCTTTTTTGGAGTTCCGTTTCTTTCCAATATAGAGCCCTAATATTTAATCCTCCTTCAACAACAAGGTCCTCCTGATCGTCAATCGCCATGTATTCAGTTTTTTTGAAGTTTATTTTAAGACCCTAGTTTGAGTACGTTTCCCACTTCATATACTTTACAAAATTAATTATATCGTATATTTTTAGTTAGACAAATTATGCTTCAATTGTTAAACTTTTTTTTCTTAGGGGACTAAAATTCTGGGATGAAAGATACATTTTTGAAGTAATTTTATTTATAATTTAATCGAAAAAATCTACCTAAAACTTCTCCATTAACCCACACCTTTTCTGGAATTAATTAGTTTTGTTAAGAAGGGTATTTTTATCGTTTTTACATTACAAATCTAATGAAATTTCGTTTGATAAAAATAAATAATTGACTATATGGTACGAGCTTTGATAAAAACTAGTGGCGTGTTCAATCTTTTCCAGTAGTAACATGCCCTTCAGTGATGTTTCACGCCATGTTATATTGAAATCAAAGCGGTTAATACAACAAAGCTAGGTAATGAGATAATCAACTAATTGCGCGTGCAATGATTAAAGCTATCAAATGGTCATAACCCGTAGGTCTTCGTGCTAGCTCTGAATAAAGAGTTGGATGTGATGGAACTGTAATGGAAGGCGATGCAGCAATTTATTAACCATTTCAGTAATAAATCTGTTTCTTCCATTTCGCCTATTAGAATCCTATATTAAAGTAGGATGATTTATCTGCTTGGCCTTTTTTAATAATCGCGATGGAATTCCGTATCTTATTTGTTGTGATGTAATTTTCGTCTTTCCTTTGGCAAATAATCTTATCGCTGGCTAGGTATGAATGTTTGTTCCCCTTTTTATTAACCATAAACCATATTCTTAATTTTTACTGTTTTTATGATTAAAAAAATTCGCACTTTAAAAAAAAACCAACTACTTCATACATGTTTGTTATCTTAATTTCTTTTTATCTCCTCCTGTATGAAAAAAACCTAGATATCTAGTATTTATTGAGTTTGGCAATATTGTATTATTTTGCTATCCAATAAATATGTTTGTAAAAAAAACAAAAAAACATTTTAGATTTGTAGCTTATTAAGTTTTTTTATGTGCAAATAGATTTTTCATATGGTTGGAATTTATATCACAATCATTCACTCTTTAGCGAACATATATGTATACCCAGTTTTTAAAGGCTGGGTGAGCTCTAGTAGAGTTTGCAGATACGACAGGGTCTATCTCTGGGTGTTAACAGATCAAATAATTTATCTGAGACAGATGGATGCCGGGACATAGACCTCGGCTCATCGACTCAGCGCTCTACATACTGAGTTCCCAATCCCTTGAATTTCTTAAGATATAGAAAAGAAATTCTTTTTAAAAATAGTTTATGCTATCGAGACTGAAATTCAATATCATCATCAACCATTGTTCACTCACTTTCATTTGTTTAATCCTGCAGATTATAAAGAATTCGGAATCAAGAATTCCATGACTTATTGAAGTCTAAATAAAGAAAATCAGATAATAAAGAATAACGATTGACGTTTCTATAACGTTGTAACTAATTTAAAAAAAACCATTGGATTCATTAGGTCTAATTGACAAAAGTGCACATAAGGAAGGAATTAAAATCGATATATTAACGCCGTCAACCACCGGTATGTTTTCGAGTATAAAATGTGTTAATCGTAATTCCTTGATCAATTAACAGATAGAAAAAATGTAACATTGCTTTACGCATTTCAATATTTTTTATTGAAATTAACTTTTAAGCAATTTCGAAAATACTTTTTCAATAAATTGTATTTCAAATTTAAAGAGTACTTGTACGGGTTTCTTTTGGTGTTTGACGTTCGAACATCCGGAAAATGTATTTTATGGCCCTTTATTAGTCCGTTATCGCGTTCACGTGGATTCATCGATTACTTGGAAGGGCTTCCTTCCTTGAATTTTCCTGAAATGGTTGATGATATAATCTGCACACGTACTAGACTCATTAGGAAGCCCTGTCACCGACATCAACCCTCGCCTTTCCTGTCTCAGCGATCTTCAACCCGACATTAAGTTAAATCATTCTCATACATTCTTTAGTAATATTTCGTGGACAACGGATCGGATTTTTTTTAAATGTTCTAAATATGAATTAAATCAGGTTTCTTTAATAATATTAATTGACGTGATAAGTATAGGGAAGAAATTGGTCCGGGTGGAGGTCAAATAATAATTTCCTTAAATAGTGATAACCTATTAATTAGAAACTGACGTTACAATCCACATTACAGGTGAACTGGATGTACAAGATACAAAGCTGGAATAATTGGAATAGAGAGAAATATAATAAAAATAAAAAAGTACATACAAATGAAACTATTGTATTAAATCAGATACACAAATAGAAATAATTTAAATTATAAAATAAAAGTATTATTTAATATTTCGAATTATTTAAAGTTTATAACTGTAATGCTGAAATCAGGTTTTGATTAAGTTATAGATTGTTCCGAGTCCCTAAAAAGACATACAGAATAACAATTCTCTTAAATTAAATTTAAAAAGTTTTAATATTTTATATACTTCACAATTATCCTTCTACTCTTAAAAGCAACTCCAGATATTTTTTGTTGGTAACTGGCGATAAATATAAATAAGTGGTTCATTTGTATTAAAGGGAGCCTTAAGTGGTAAAAAAACTGGGGTTCCCAATAAAAAATGGTTTCAATTTCGAGCTCATTAATTTTACATTTTGGTATTTTTTATTATGTCTAGTATTTTATAGGAGCTTTTTAATCATTTCAAACTTTAATATTAATTTTAAGAATTCTAACTAAAATTAATAAAGATTTGTGATATTCATATTGAAGATTAATAGAGAAAGAGGAATTCCGATCACTCTATAATTATGGAAAGTAGATTGCGTCTTTTATTGGCTTTTAGTTTACTCAATTTTTTATATCTTATTTTTCACCAACCGGAATAATATTTAATGTCTTAACTAGCAATTGCGAAAATCGAATATGGCAAATATAAATAAAACATAAAATCTCTTTTTCAAAGAAATATCGCTACTTGAATGTAAGTATATTTTAAATAATAATACTATAAACTAATTAGTTAGGTTTTTTGCCATGTTTTACTTTTGTTTAAATTAAAAGTAAAACAACTTAATTAATTAATCACATTCCTGCACTAACACTGTCCTAGAAACACTACAGTCTCCACCATGTAATAAACCCAAGACCCTTCATGGGATGTAGTGGTATTGATATAACATAATTTACTATTTTTTTTATGTATTTTACTTCTGATTCTTCTTCTTCATCGGCGCTACAACTCAACGCTGAGTCCTGGCCTTCTGATTAGTATATTATAATAATGTTTAGCTATAATAATTAAACTACTTTTAGTCGTATTAAATATCTAGGCATGTAAGTACTATTTATTAAGTATCTAAATATGTTCATATCAGGAAGTAATGGCAGTTTTAATTGAAGAATATCCTTAGCCTGGTGAAAATATAAAACCTACGCTTCGAAATTTTATTTTCAAGACATTTAATACGGAGTCTATGTATTATTATTTTGAAAATCGCCAAATTTGAATTTTGGATACAGAAACAAGGGGAAATTCGCTATGACTTTGGAAAGACCTTCAAGAAACCATCGGCAGTTGCTCGTAAGAGGTCTTATTCATCTAATTTTTTTCTATTGAAATATAAAAAGTAATAATGGTAGTATTCTTATTTAATTAAGAATGAAAGATTTGGAGCTTTTAATAATTAGAAACTTTCGAAAGGAAGAAAATTGAAGAAAAAAAATAGCCCCTCATTTTCCTCCTTTCTAACACCTCATAACGTAATTTGCAGAACTTTTTAATTAAATTCTCTTCATTTCACTATAAATGTATATATATTTATTATTTGTATATGGTTTTTGAAAGAGTTAATCATCACATATATCCGTTATAAACATAATTTCACTGTTCAATCAGCCAAATGAATTCAAATAAAATCAAAATTACATAATAACATAGTTTATTGCACTCGTCCGGTGCTGATTTTTCATGCACATGCTTTCCTAAGTAATTATACGATTTTATCATTTGTTTTATAAATTTAGGCCATGGTATTTGTGTAGTTAAATTGAAAAAATGCCAACCAACGCGGAGTTTGGAGTTTTACATTAAAATGCGAAATATGATGAGATATGATAGAAAATGGAAGAGTTTTATGAAAAAATGTCTTTATTATAATCAAAATATTGTGTAAACCACAATTCTATGGAATTTCGTACCGCATCAAAAAAGTACCTTTACCCCCGTAATAACTGCCTGGAGAGTAAGACTTCATAAGGTGAATGAAAATGACAGATCGGAGTCTCTGATGATAGTCTTTGGTAAAAACATTAACTTCTTATTATCCTGCTCCTGAAAACTGGTGAGCACATCCATAACCTGCATTAGCCGTAATAAGTGTTAGATTAATGAGAAAAAACGGACTCTACCTCTTCAAGGAGAACAATTTTCTTCAGTAAAATAAACTCCTTTTGAGATCTTATAACTATCATTTCAGGATATGTGAAAATAGTATATGAGTACATTATCGGTGTTTTTTAATTAGGAGCATGTATTTAAAGTTCCAGGATGAATGAGAATATTCTGGATTGTAAAGGTCTTCAAATCTTTCGATATGATTTAAACGAGACAAAATATTGGTTTTCCTCGAGTAAACAAAGGGGCGGCTCAAGATCACTCTGTTGATAAAAATACCTGAAGGGACAGAGGAGGAAAAGAAGGGGGACAGGAGAGAATTATTTGAAAGGAGCCGAAAGAGGAAGAGCAGAACTTGTAATTTAAGTTGTGTTTGCGTTGAGGACCTGAACCTTACCTTGTCGTACCTTACTCCATTACTTTCTTCCTCGCCGAAATTAGCTACGTCACTCGCTCCCTTCCTGAAGAAGCTACATCGTCCAACTCGAATGGTTGTTTGAGTAGAATAGTACGTGTCTTAGTACGAGGGGGCTCTTCCCGTTTTAATGAAGTCCCCGGCCCCGCTCTACATCTCTTGAATGTCAACTTGATAGCACAGAAGCTTATGAGATTGTAAAGCGTCTTGTAGAGCTTGCAGTGTCCATGCATCGTAGGTCAACATAGAAGGTAGGGCTAGATGAAAATTGTTTTCTTATCTCTCTTTCAGTCCTTGTAACGACCCCGTTTGCATAACTTTGTTATCCTCACTCTCTGTTGCTCTTTCCCCTTCTTCTGCAAACCTTCTACTGTACATTAACCTTTTAAATTGATCTATGTCTTTTATTATACCTTTTGTGGTTACTAAAAATTTCGTCGACAGAAATGCAAATTATTGAAAGTGAAAAATACCAATTTTTCAGGAGAGTGGATACACGGTTCATTTAAAATCAGTGCGTATCGTCAAAAGTATTTTACCTATGTAAATATACACGGTGTAGATGATTTGCCTTTAGATGATTGAATCTATATGAATTGTTTTTCAATTATCAATCCTAAAACCAATCAATATACATCGAATAAGACAAATGTGTGTTTTTTTGCACATTTGATACTTAGTTGCACTCGTATCGAAGATGTAAGTAAGACCTTCATAAACTGCTTTGAACTATAAAGGTATGGCATTTCATTGGCCAAATTGAATGAATATTTTTTAGTCAGTCTATTACCACTCATTCTCTAAATATATCCAACAAATTGTAACTTTCATTTATTAAAAATTTTATCTGAATGCTCATACTCTCAATAAAATAAAATCTCTTTATTTTATTATGAGTTTGTTATTTATAGATTATGCCCACCATCGTAGTTTATTATGGATGAACATCAGCTAAGGAGTAACTCACTGAATGCCTTAAAAAGCATTAAATTCCAGTACAAGTCAACATCATTTTCATCATCAGATGCAGAACTCGTGCCACCTTAAGAAACATTTTCATATAAGGGTGTGGAAAAAAATGTGCCCATGATAATATAATAACCTTTTTTTAATGTTTTTATTATTATTGTAATTTAAAAAAAAAAGTATAAGTATAGAAAATAATAATAGCAATAGAAGTAAGTTTACAACTCTCTGATGAGTAGAAGGAATCATATAATGAAAAAAAATTGCGCCCCTTCATTCGGAGCAGCAATACCTGTTGAGAGACTCCGAGTTGAAGTTTTAACTGTAGAAAATTTCAAAGGGAAAACAGAATGAATGGAAAACTGTTCGTCCCATATATCACATATTGAGCTAAACTAAGGCAGTGAAGAAGAGTTCAAGTGGAAGACTGGGAGAAAATAATAACGCTGGCTCGTTCATCTAGTGACATAGGACTCAGCACATCAGGGCGTTTACGTCTTTACAAAAATATAATACGTCTTTACACAATTAATATACTTTTTATTATCCTTATCTTTTTTTTATGGACATACTTAATAATAAACGAATATTTTTATGAAGGGTGTATTTATTTGGTGGTAAAAAAGATGTCTTAAAATATTAAACTACAATGTGATAAAAAAACAACAAAAAAATAACCTGTACCACTGCAGCCCGTGAGCGGGCCTGGGATTCAGTACATGGTAGAGACTATACTGTTTCATGGACAACGGTTCTGCAAGGAGATGACTTGTCCTAGGTCACGCTCAACCACCAGATTCCCCCCCCTTATTTTGGGTTCCTTATTTTTATAATATTTTATAGAGGCTGGGTGAGCCCCAGGAGGGTCCTAGATCCCTTATGACCCATGTGATATAAGGGAAGTTTTTATTTATTAAAGTTTCAACACGATAATTCCTACCCTCAAGTGCATTAACATTATTATTATTAACACTATTTACTTATATATCGTGTAAGATATAAATACTATTAATCACAATAATAAATAAACCTAAACAGCACAGTCCATTTTAACAGACTTAAATAGATTTATGAAATATTGAATGTTGATGGTGGAATAAATTATAAAAGTTGAGAAAAATAGTTGAGACAAATAGCAAATAGGATAATAAACTGGGGTTTTCCCCCCTGAAAGCTCGCCTATGAAATATTTAAAAAAAAATGTTTAAGTAATCAATAGGTTCAATATTAAAAAAGTGCTACTCCTTAAATTTGATTTATTGGATTATTTTTCTTGGTATTTGTTCTGCTTATTGCATTACTTCATAAAGAAATACATTAATAATTTAAATTTAATTCATATATACTTCACTGGACTCCAATCTTTTAATAACCATAATCAAGCAAGAAAAGACCAATATCCACTCTTCATAATTATTACAATTATTATTATACAATTATTACAATAATCCAGTCTACTTATAACTTTAGAGTTATATACGTTGTTGGATGATGTATAGTGCTTATATTTTAGCTATTGTTAGTGAGTAATGTCGACACGTTTAAATAATAAATAATTAAGGGAACTGGATATTGGTTTTTTCTTGCTTGATTATGGTTTTGAATTTTATTTCCTTACCAATTTTTATTAGTTTGTATTTATGTTACCATATTACTACATGGTAGAGAGAGGGTTCAGTGTGGGAACGTTTAGTTGCTGTGCTGAAGGTTCAAATTTATCTGTGATCGATAAATTATTTAATCCATTAGTAGTTAAAATGGACCCTAATTGATCCACAGACCTTACCGGGGATCATCCAGCCTCTATAAAGTGGTATCCCTTTGAAATTCCTTAGAAATAGTTCAGTCTCTACCATGGTCTGAATAGTTTTCTTATATTCCCAGATCTCCGCATCTCGATATTTATGTCTTAATAGGGAAAATGTAAAACCATAAAGGCTGAGGCTCGTTGAACATTACTAACTTGCATGTTTGTATTGTATTTAATAGCAAACAAAACTAAATATGTTTATGAGCGGTGTGAATTGGTCAGGGGGTCACCCTGACCATTTCACATCACTCTTAGAATTATCCAGTCAACTATTTTCCACTTAAATATGAATGTTATAGCCACAATTGAAATAATATGGGGGGGGGAGGGTAGAATAATTAAAATAAAAATTGTATACCAATGTAAGTATTTTTTGAATTTGTTGAAAGATTACGTCGTATTCAACCAAATTAATGGTATTGGTTCTTGAATTTTTGAATTAATATATAAATTAAATTAGAAAGATATTAATTTTTCTTTGTTAGTTCCCGATATTGTTTATTTATTATTCATATAATAATATCTCCCTCCTCCGAAGAGAGAGGATTGGAGTTAATAGGAACCACGTCCGGGCTCCTAAGGGCCAAATATCATCAAGTTAGTCCCGAGTCAACAAGTTTGCTCGAAACAATAGCCTCTCACTAACATAAAGTCAAAATCCTAATCTAGAACCCAAAGCGGTTAGGTTTAACTAACCGCTCTTTGAGGCGGGGGTAACTTCTCGATTAATAATTATCAACTCAACAAACGCTCTTTTATTTATAGGAATTTTATTATATATATAATGTTTGGTTCTTGAGTTTCGGTCAGTTATTTCAACTTCTTTAGGCGACGTTTCGAGGCTAGGTTAGTCTCATATTCATGCCCTGACAGTGAAAAAATGAGCTTTTAGAAAAAACGTTAAATAGCACACTAAAATAAATATAAAATGACACGTGTAAGTTGTAATAGATAGGGTGTACTTACAAGTTCCAAAGAATTGATCAATTTATCATCAATCAGTTACTTCGCAATATATCATAGAATCTTTATATTGCAATAGCTATGATCAAAGAATCTATGAATCTATTTTTAGGAACAGCAGTTTTATTTAATTGTTGAATCATATTAGACTATTAGTTATTATATCTCCAAGAATTAATTAAATTAGCATAACATGAGCTTAGACCTTGATCATCCGATTTTTTTGTTCACGGTGCGATTTTTATATTTCTCTATAGTTATCATTTCTTTTATATTCCGTTTGAAGCTATTTTTCTCTTGGTGTATCACCTTAGGTTCATCAAATTTAAATGTATGTTGAGTATTTCTATAACATCTCATATATACTAATACATAATATAACATAATATTTCCATAACAAGTAGAAACTTCAGATAAGTAGAAACCAATATATATTTATATATATAATAGTCACGCTTACTTACTTAAACCATTCTGCGCATATATATTACAAATTTACGGCATCGCTAAACATACTCACAGAAAACTACAAACTTTCCAATCAAAAATACTCAGACTTGTCACAAAAGCACCTTGGTATGTCAACAACAAGAGTCTGCATACTGACTTTAAAATACCAACGGTTGACGAACACATACTAACATACTACAAACGCTTTCAAGAAAAACTACACGGACACCCAAACCCATTGATAGAACTAATGGCCACGACTCTTATGCCTGAGAACACTAGGAGGAGACCAAACTGATCGTGGATGAGGGATCTATTTTCATAGGAATTTAAATCAAGCCACAGGAGAGGCATTGCTGGGTACTGTTCTTCTTCATGCCTCTCATGTCATTTTATTTTATTTTACTGTCAGCCAGTCTTTTACTGATTGTTAATTTTTTTTTCAGGTGTTAATACAAATATAATGAGAAAAAATATATAACATAATTGGATTAGGCAACTTGTTTGTTTAAGAATTTAACATCAATTTATGCTGGTACAGCTAATCTGGCGATGCTACAGTGGGAGCTCTAAATTTTTCCTATCAAGGTGTAATTAGGATATGAATCTTTAACGACTCCCTGAAAACGGGAGGGCTTGGTATCGAAATTCTACGTTCCCTTCGATGTGAACTATTATCAAAAATATTTTACTTCCTTATCTCTATATAAGAGTAAATAGTCCTTGGTTATGCCGTCCTTCGGAGGGAAGGTACAATGGAGGTTAAAGTTAAAATGGAGAACACCGAGCCTATGCGCTGTCAGGTACCTGTTAAAGATCCCAATACTAATTTTAACTCCAACTGTAGCATCGTCCGATTTAGCCAAAGTAGTATTAAGTGACGTTAAATGAATAAACAGATTGGTTAACTATTTTAGTTAGAATAAAACTGTGGTAGATGTAAGAAACAGTTTTAAAAAACCTCTATATGACATAAGAATACTCTGGTTAAAAATTCTAAGACCACCTACCAGGATGTGCACCCGCAATCTTGGGCATTGAAGGCTGTCAAGCTAACCAATAGACCCCAAATGACCCCTAGTTAACCTGTTTGAAAACGTTGAAGTTATATCAAGTACATATTACAACTGTCATTCGGTGACACAGGCTGATCTAGATAATTCGTTCTGCGGTGCTTCCATCATCATGTCATTATAATGAATCTGCTAGAGAACAATGATGCTCAGCGGACCAGGCAGTGATGGTTACTGTAAAGTTATTTGCAGGCTTCACGGGAATGACACACTATATCGAAATTGAGGTTGATTATCCCCAACTCTGACAGTTCACTTCGTTGAAACAGTTGAAAATGTGACAAATTTTGAAGCACTACACAACTTTATTGGTCAATATAAATTCAAATCAAATATTTTCTGGTTTTAGTTTAAAAAAATGAGCTCAAGTCCAGAAGACATTGTAATAGTTTATTGGACGTAGAATGATATAAATAAGAAAACACTAGTACATCAAGAAAAAGAAAATACTTTATTTTCTGTATGTAGGAATGGAATTTTGACGTATACTGAAGATACCATTCGGTGAGGAGACCGAGAAGTGAAATGTCATTTGCAATATTTTGTGAAATCCCGCGAGTATGAACCTTTTTTATTTGGATTTCAAAGAACAATCTGTGCATCTCGCGTTTCGTATGTCGCTTAAGATATATTCATAAGATATATCGCTTAATCGTATATCACTTACCTTATATGACCTGTGTGAACAAGGCCTGTATTAACGGGTCTTAAGTTTTTTATAATGCGCAAAGTATATATATACATAACCAATAGCTGTAATATATAATATAAAAAGCTATAATATATAAATATAAATATAACCAAATAGCTCACTATTTTCTTAAATTAATTGTTTTCATTATTTATAATACAACAGGAAAAATGCCTAAAAGCAAAGCTTAACATTATTTTTATTACTACTAAATATTATTAATATTATAATTCATGATAGAGGCAGGCTTTAAAAATTTTGGTACCAATATTATTGTATGAATCGTGTCCTAACTTGATCCTTGTTGCGGGCCTTAAAACATAATAAAAAATTAAAAACAATCTAGATGCATACAAAAAAGTACAGGTCTTCCTTTGTCTTCATAATTTAATGATGTTGGCAGGCACAAGAAAATTATTAAAAGTTATTACCCGTAAGAAGTATGCTAAACCTAATTTCTTGTTTGAGGCGAGCATGGACATAAAAATGCCCAAGATAGAAAAGGGAAAATCAACTTTACGAGCCTAATTAATTTTTGTCCCTTCAGAATTGATCCAATGAAAGAAAACCGTTTAACTAAAAGTTATTTAAAATTTCTTTCTTCTTGTTTATAATGTGAATAACGTGTATTAACAAACTATTATCTTATATTGTAAAAAAAAAAACACATTGCTTTATAATGCATCAATAGTTTTCAAAACACTTGCTAAAATTATATATGGTGGGGAGGAAACAGGGTTTTAAATATGCAGTCTTAAAGTTAAGGGAAAAAAACTTGAAAATTTATAATCTGGGATGAAAACTGCGCAATAATAATATGATATTTGATTATTATAGATGTTTGTTTGTTAACTTAACGTCACTTTATACTGCGATTCCTAAATTTTTCCTACCCAGCTATATTTAGGAAAGGGGTCTTTATCTCTAGGATCGGGACCCCACATACGCCCCTTACAAAGGACGCTATAACCAAGAATTCAAAATCCTAACGCCACCTGCCGGGCTGCAAACCTGCGATCTTGGGTACCACAGGTTAATACTACAGGTGACCCCTAGATTATTACAGATATCAGAGGCCTACTCAGATGTTATATCCTCCTCCAAAATGTAGGTTGTACAATACGCCTGTTAGCGAAGCTATATATTTATTTGCATCTTATAATTCAAAATTACCATAATATTCTCATAAAACTTTCTTTATAGTTATAATATATAAGTATATATAATATATATACGTTCTTCATTATTTATATGTATTATTAAACTATTAATTTTTTTTCTCACTGTTATAAATATAATACTTACGCGAAGAGATACCAAATAGATCCAACGCAACCTACTCTATGCTTTTGTATTAAATGAAAGAATTCACATCTTTCAGCGTTGAACGAGAGACACTTGAATATTTCATCCAAGTAGACGTATATGGTACTTAACGGGCATATCTGACGAATTTTGAAGATGTTAGAATATCTAAAAATTCCTTTATTATCTGTTATGCTATTTTTGTACAAAATTGGTATCATATCATATATCATTAAATAGACGATTGACCTCCTCCAAGGCAACGAAATTGCCCTTCTTGAATAAGTCATGGAGTTCTTGAGAAAAATCGGTAACTAATTGACTAAGAAAAATAGCAGCAATGCCACTCGAGGGTAAAGGCTTATAATAATAATTACAAGAAAGCTTTTGAGAAGTGTTATATGATGCTATTGCATTTCACTCTCGAAACACAAACTATTTTTTTAAATAATTACTTTTCGGTACTGAGTTACATGCTATTCACTTGGATTTGCCGTTGTCGTCTTGTTCTTGTCGAAGCCAATTCAGTGCTGTATGGTCGTGGTCAGGTGTAGCAATAGTAGATAGTATCGGTTAACTACTCATACAATTACATAAGGTATGTACGAGTATAGCCTCTGCACTGAAGAATTTGAGTGGCTTTGTCTTGATTTGGCTAGTTATCGTCCAGGTATTCAAAGATTTTTACCAGTTTCCTTCCTTTGTATTACTTATTTTTATTATTCTTAGGCTACACCTACATTGGATCCGGTGTGATACGATGAGGCGTCGCTAGAAAACCAAATGACTGAAATATATCGAGAGTTATAACATTTGGTTCTTTAAATTTATAAAATTAAGATTATTTTTAATACATTTGTATTTTACTATAATGTATAGTAAAATATGTATAATGTATACACCCCAGCATCGTATGTGATAGAATCACGTCGCACCGAATCGGATCCAATGTAGGTGTAGCCTTAGGAGTATCCCGACCCGTTTATTAGGTAACGCTTCGCAGTTTTATTTTACCTCAATTTTTATTTTAAGCACCTGTGAGATACCTAGATACCTTGTAGGAGTCTGTTACCTGAAGCTGCTTGATGACATTAATATTTGAAAGTTTGATGTTTGATGAGTTATTATACCTTCTTTTCTCTGTATGTGTAAGGGTTGCACATTTTTTGTTTCTTACCTTCATCTTCAATATCTTCAACGAATGACCTTACTAACTAATGAAGAGTTCTCATGTCCCTCTCATTCTTTAAAAAGAGTTTTAAACCCCCCCCCCCCCCCCCCCCATATAAAAACAATACGATTTGTTTTCTGTTTCAGAGAACCTTTTACGGATTGATGGAACTTAGCGGATTCACTCTCACTTTTTTTTCAAAAAATTATTTAAAAATTCTCCGTTGTATGGAATTGCTGTTTTAGTTAGTTGATTTTTTTTCTATATTTTTCTGTAACGGCTTCAATAATTACTCGACTTAATTTGATGAAAATTATAAAAATGAATGGAATATTGTTTAAACTGTAAAAAAAAAAAACATGAGAAAATTGAGTTAAAATTAACAATTGTTAATATTTTTATAATAGGATATATTATAATCCTTAATACTAACAACAATAACTACAGCAAATTATGAGTAGAAGGGAGATAGGATTAAAGCTACAGCATGAATAACGAGCGTGCCCATCATTACCCATCGGTGATTTATTGTGGATATTTATATTGTATCAGGGCTATCTTAATGCAGTTAATGTCTCGTGTCTTTGTGAGAAATGTTCGTCTTTAATCTTCGGTCTTCGTTAATTATTTAATATTATATTTCTTCTTATATAATATCAATTGATCTTGAGCGTATGGGGAAGAAAATAGTCCGAGTGGGAATCAGAGGAATAATTCCTCAAGTTGAAATAAACTATTTATTAAAAACCGACGTTTCTACCCAAATTGCTGGTCTTCTTCTGGGCTGGATAAACTCTATTCATGGAGTTCTTCCTCTGGCCTCCACTTGGACCGTTTTCCTACTTTCTCCATCTCAGATAATATATAATAAATAATATAGCATCTGAAATACTCTCTTCAATTGCCATGATTAATATTTTTAATCCATTCATCACGTACTTCTTCTGGTTTCGACCGTGCACGGACCTGTCAAATACCTTGTCGACGTTTCGCTAGCCATACTGCTAGCTTCCTCGGTGCTTGACCTCGGTCCTTCTATCCTTCGATATACATGGCTTGATCTTTGAGACAAGCCTACGACTACTTGCTGGATCAAACAGGGAGTTTTGAACAAAAAAAAAATAGTTTGAACTAAAAAACACGCTTTATTAGAAAACAAAAAAGTAGAAAATTTAATGATTTTAATATAAGAATTCAGTTATGAACAAAAAAATTCATTTAAAGTTAAAAAACGGTGGGGTGTTTTTAAGATATTTTCATGATTCGAATATCAAAACATTCAATTAAATATTTGCAACAAAGCACCCGGCCCTTTTTTACGATCAAATGATTTGTTTTTGTTCATAATTGTATTCTTACATTAAACGTATTGAAAAATATTTTCAAATTTTTAGTTTTGTTTTCTATCAAAGCGTGTTTTATTTTATTTTTAACTATTATTTATTTTTTCTGTTGTATAAGGTCTCAAATAAGCACTCATCAGGACTGCCGACTAATGTGAAAACTCAAAACTTTGGAATAACTGTATTTTTTTTTAATTTATAGATTAACTATAGTCTGAACTATTTAAATTCCAAATTAGTAAATTTAAATTTGTATTCTGTTTTTCACATCTATTGGCACTCCGGACAAATTTATATACATTTACAATAAATTTATTTATTAATCAAAATATATAATGGGATGCACTAACTAAATAAAAAATATCAATAATATAGGTAACTAAAATAATAATTATATATAGCTGTATTATTAATACTTGTATTTGTATTTCCACAGACGCTGATGAAGTTTATTTTAATTTTTATCATTATTATTATTGCGAAGTTCAACAATACTTCGCTTATTTTTACTTAAAATCATTTCAAAAAACAATTAACTATGACACAAAATATTTTAGGAGAAACGAAAAGTTTAACTAGTCAATCTACACCTGTCAAATACAAAACAGTGACAACCAGCAAATAGTCTGACACTAAAAAGATGATACAATGACTTGAAAGGCACGAAGAAGAACAGTAGCCAGCGGTAGCTCTCCCTTGGCTTGATTCAATTTCCTATGATAACAAATCCCTCATCCACATTCGTTTTAGTCTCCTCCTAGTTGTTCTCAGGCATGAGGGTCGTGGCCATTTGTTCAATCAATGGGTTTGGGTATCCGTGTAGTTTTTCTTGAAAGCGTTTGTAGTATGTACGTATGTGTTCGTCAACCGTTGGTATTTTTAAGTCAGTATGTAGAGTTTTGCTATTGACGTACCATGGTGCTTTGGTGATAAGTCTTAGTACTTTTAATTGAAAAGACTGCAGTCGTTTTCTGTGAGTCTGTTTAGCGATCCCGTAAATTTGTAATGCACATGTCCAAACTGGTTTTAGTAGGTAAGTGTACGTGTTTAGTTTCTGTATTATATTTAATTTGGAGGTTTCTCTGAATAGTGAGTACATTAAATTGAGCTTATGGTTCAGTGATTGGCGTTTCATTTTGGCGTGGGGACCCCATGTCATTCGCCTATCAAACGTTAGTCCATGGTATTGTAATTCATCTGTCTGCGGGATAGAAGAGTCGTTAAGGTAAATGGGAGGGCATTCACAAAGATTATACGAGATTTTAGTTAAATATTATAATTATTATATAAACGGAATTCTAACTTTTAAATTAAAGTTTATTAGAACAAATTGTATAACTCATACATAGTCCGCTAGGCATCGCCATTCTCGTGAAACACATAACGAGCATGCCGAATTTGTTGCCGACGCGAAACCTTTAGTTTTTATCCTACAAAAAGTCACTTAACGCTGCTAAAGAAGTTTTCACTTAAAAATAAATGAATACTTCCTTGCATGTCTACATTCCGCTTTAAGTTAACGAATTTGACAGATCACTTAAATTAATTACTTGTTTAAGTTAAGATTGAGTCTCAGTAGTTTCCCCAATCCTTAGATGTTTGAGATAATTCGGAAACAAACAATTGAAGGAGTTTCCCGCTAGACCTGGCATTGAAGGGGGAGTTTTGAATGAGTTCAATTTTCCTAAGCAGACCCCCGTCAGTCATTCTTATCAGTCCCTATTCTGGCCCTCTTGTTTCGTTGAGGGCTGTTATCTCCTTTACTAGCCCACCTTTTAACCTTTTAATTCTCAGATAAGGAACATTCAATGAGAATCAGTAATTACTCAAGGCAGCTAACTGTTTCTGGTTTTTAATTACATACATAGATAAACATACACATATATAGATACATTACTGGCAAGATTGAAGTTTACCTCTGTAACATTTTAGTTGTGAATATCTGTGGAGTATAGTTGCAAATGGTCTTAAGTCAGTGTAGGTATTCACTTTTATATGTGGTTATTAACTATATACCAAAATAAACTAAATGATTACTAATAATATAACGTATATATACATTTGTTTGTATTAATTCCTGTCAATAGTTTTGAAATAGAGGATAATGGCATCTCTAATCCAATTTCTTTTCAAGACTTAGAACTGAATGGCGTCATATTAACATTATTTAAAACATATGTTGCAATATTAAATTGTGCGATGTTTAAAAAACAAAACAAGACAGTTATCGTGTGAGAAGGTTGCTAGTCAACATTTGATTTTGTCGCTATTCTCATATTTTTTTTTGCTTTAGTTTTTAAATTTGTTTTTTGTATCTTCCTAGGTTTAGTTACAAACTTATGATTTTTTTCTTTTCTTTTTATAGCTTGAATTTTATGTATTTTGGGAAATTGTCATCCATTAAAAACTATCTGGTTTTTATTGAATTCACAACCGACAAATTCGCTCGGATAGAATGTTAGCGGATTATTGTTACGAGCCCCTTCTTCCACAGTCATGTTCTATATGATCGAGAGAATGTACTTATGTCTGTATGAGCATCACAAAATCATTTAAAATGAGTTAGTCAACATGCGCTAGTTAACTATAGCCATATGGAGGTCTGTATGGGCCATTTAAATAAAAAATAATAATTTTCTGTTATGGTAACTAACGTGACTCTTCTCCTAGTCATTCCTTTTTTAATTAGAAAAATATGTCACTCTAATCTCAATTTTTTAAGGCTGGGAGTAATGGAGCCACGCAAGTACGCACTACAGCTAATCCTCATGCTACTGAGGAACTGTATTAACCTCGAGAATAATATAAAAAAATATGGTAACAGTGTGAAAGAGAATAAAAAACATACAGTAATAAGGATATGCCAAGAAGACAACTGCAGGCTTCTGCTCACTTCAAAATAATATTTGAGGTTGATTGTTTCTCTAACTTGATGAGGTCTATCACTTTTCCTATTATTTCACCGCATCAGCCATGCCACGGGATCAATAACTAATGTGATGTAACTAATTGGACATGTGTTTTCTTAGGAATAATATACTTACACCTGAAGTAGCACTGTCTCTTTCAAATACTACATAGCTCTCTATATATCCCAAAAGGGAAACGATGAGTGGTAAAATTTAAAAGAAAGTAATTAATCGCTGAGCTGTCCCCTTAGTTACTGGCCAACAACTACAGTAACTGATGTAATACACTTATGACAGTTTTTCTCAACAATGAGCTTAGAACAATCTGAACACATGTTATTGCCTCAGTTCTGCACTATTTTCAGCAAGGTTAGTTTTTTAGGAATTAAGCACTAATATATCAGAAAAATTAAGGTGGCTAAACGAGGGACATTACATATACAGTGAAAGTGACATTTTTTTTAAATGACCTGTAAATAAAACATTATTGCTAATGTACCACATGGTTTTAGTTGTAGTCCTAAACATGATTACTGAGGGGTTTGAAATTTATCTCTATATCATTTTAGTTGTGAATATCTGTAGAGTATAGTTGTAAATGGGCTTAAGTAAGTGTAGGTGTTCATTTCTATCTGTGCTTCAATTTTGGACGTATTATTCGCTCTTACCATGCCATACTTTTGTACAAGTACATAGGTACACCGAATTATGTCAGGCTGTGTGATGGGTATTTTGTACACTGGAGGATAGGTTTCTCATGGAAGTAAGAAGGAAAAGCATTATTATTGTTTTGGCAGAATTTTCCAAAGTTTGCACCAATAATGAAGTTTTGTTGTGTAATTTATGTCTGTGTTGTTTTGTTTTGTTAAAGCTGTTCAGCGTACGTTGCCTTCAGAGTTTCTACATCTTGTATTAATTTGGTGTAGAGTAGTGGCCATGAGGTACTCCTACTGCTAACAGCGAAAAAAAAATTCTCTGCCTAAGATCAAAGGGAAAATCTTTAGGAAAGGATTCATGTTATAGTATTTTGTACAAAAAATCTAGTCAGAAAAAAAAATATTTATGTTAAAAAATCAGCGAGAACAGAATATAATTCGTGTTTTTCAGCTTCAATAGGCTTCAACATTTTTTAGCCCCTATATTACGTTTCATTTTAAAGCCCTTTATCTTGTCTTCATTTTATCTGATGTCGACGTTCTTTGTCTCGTCAGGAAGAAGGAAGTTTATTGTTTCCATTCAGGTTATCAGTCATTGCTTCATTATTGAATGCGTCAATCGGTCAAAGAGTTCCTCAGTTAGCTGCTGTATTTGAAGTATTGAAGAAAATAATAAAAAAACAGGAATTTATAATTACATAGCTGATAACTCAATATTTTTATTAATTTATCTAATCTAATTCAATAATTTTACGTGTTACTATTAGTTTTCCAAATAATTAAAAAAATTCTTTAAGAGCTACGAAAGCGTTTTTCGTTATAAATCATTTTTGTAATTTGTATTACGCTGTTAAATTATTTAATTAGGCTTGAATTGTGTAAATTTGTCATAGTCGTTCTAAACTAACACTATCAATATTGTTAGCTCAGTATATCTTAAGTAAATATTAAGATCTCATAATGTTTTGTACTAATATTATGTAAAAATGTGTTCGTTTTGAATCTACCACAACGAATAACGTAACTTGTATTCGATTGCGATTTAGAATATTAAAAATTAGTTTGTCTTCAAATGGTGCTCAATAGTTATGAGTTCTACTGTTAAAACTAAAATTTGAATACCTTAGTATATCATAAAATAAAATTCATTGAACAGTTATCTTTGAAGTGGTATGAGTCCATGTTTACATATTCGTGATGTGTACGTGCAAAAGTTGTATGTGAGCATATAGCATTGCTTGACCAACGAAAAATGTATCCTGAAAGCCTCATATGTATTTTTTTTCTGTAGGGATTTACGTCACAAAGTAGGATATTATCCTTGCTAATGAATATTTTTTTTTGGAACTTTTTAAAAATAAATATACACAAAGTTTTTTTTTTTTGCTTGATGGCTATCCCTTTGAAGATGCTTGCACAGCTATTGAGTCTATTCAGGTTTGCCTCCCAGTTTTCCTAGGCTCATTGAAGTGGACGTCCTAATGAAAAAGTGTATCGATCGGAAATTACTTTTCAGTTAAGCTATATAGACAAAATTTAAGCTACAAGACATAATTGAAAACATAGGTTATTTTCATATTGAACCTTAACCATTCAAAATTCATGGTTAGTCACTCGATATTTCAGTTATTTCGGCAGTTTATGTCTTTAAAAAATATTATTTCATTTAATAGCAACTTTAAATTTTGTATGTGATACCTTCATCTTCTCATTTCTTCAGTTAATTGTGTTATAAAAATAATATGTGTTGACCTTCTAAACATTGATAAACATTTTTGAGGTACAGAGAGATTTCACATAAACTTCGTAAATTAATTTCTAGTTACGATTAGAAACTGGGGGGGTTCTATCCTCTCATTAAGATAAGAGAGGATATACAAAATTAAGATTAAAAAACGTTCGCCTATTTGTAATCATTATTTATTTACAAATATTTTTATTTTGAAGAGAAAAGATTTGTCTTGGCCGGGATTCGAACTCGTCGTCTCCAATCTCTAGTGCAGTGCTCTAAACCACTGAGCTACCAGGGGACGTATCCAAGCCAGACAAATCCATTCTCTTCACCAATCCTATTTCCCCGTGTTCTCGAAATTTTCGCGATGTATACACGGGGAAGAATGTTCATTGAACTTTACTTTAATTGGGATCTTGTTGACTTACGCCAAATTTATATTTCTAATTTATTTTTACTTATTGTTCTTTTGATTGTGATTATTTTTGAAATATATTTTTAGTTTGAAGAGAAAAGATTTGTCCTGGAGCTACCATGGGTCGTATAGGATCGGTGAAGAGAATGGATTTGTCTGGCTTGGATACGACCCCTGGTAGCTCAGTGGTTTAGAGCACTGCACTAGAGATGCAGGCGACCCAGATTCGAATCCCGTCCAAGACAAATCTTTTCTCTTCAAAAGAAAAATATTTAAAAATAATAATCATCTAAAGCAATTTATTTACGTTGACCAGAGATTTTTAAGCTATTTTTTTAAACAAACGGTTGATCGTCGTAATGCTTCAGGACATTAGTAACGATTTTTACTAGCTTTTTTATTTTTACGAATTAAAAAAAATAATATAACCCGCGCCACTACAACCCATGAAGGGTCTTGGGCTCATCACATGGTAGGGACTGTACTGTTTTAAAGTCATCGGTTGAGCAAGGAGGAGAATTGAGATCAGTCTCATCCTCCATATTTTCCCCAATTAAGAGTACCCCCTTCATAGAGGCAGGATTAGTCGCAGTAATTTTTTATTTACGCAATAATATTGGCAACAAGGATTGAAAAAAACAATAAACCAGTGGTGCAACAAATTTATGAGTTCTTTATAATAATAATAAATATTATTATTTTATTTTGATGTTATAATCGTAAGATTGATACTTCTATTTTAATATTTCATAGTTAATTGTATTGTAAAAATGATTCCTTCATTATTGGGGTAGACTTTCGATTATTTTGAACATAGTTGGCTGCACTGAACCAAGCAATGGTTTTTTTGAACATTAGAACAGCAATAAATTTTAGTTATTCTGAATATTTCTATTATTCTCGCGTTAATGGCCCAGCACTTTTTACTCGATCTTATAATTATTTTAGTTTACTCGGAAAAATGGCGATCCTTTTGCTCCATCATATAAATCTTATTTCCTGGTGTTTGAAATGATAATAATATTTTTACATCGAATATCGATTTTACCAGGTCATTTGCATACACCTGAGATTGTATTTCGGTTTTACTAACACCTGTCCCCTTGCCTTACTGTTTGTATGTGTTCGTACAAACGATTTCAGCCCATTGTTTGTTCCACTTATCTTCGCCCAGATTATGCTGAAAGGAGGGGGCCTTATCATACACTATTGTCACGGAAGAATGTAAAGCCTTGAGGCTTTGACGCGTTATCAAGAAATTCAACTACGAAACACCTCGCTTATTTTTTTATTGCATATTATATAATTGTATTCTTTCTCGGACATAATTAAATTAATTCTGAGAGTTATGAAAAAAAATTATATAGTCATTCCAAAGCCAACCTAGAGTATCCGAAATTTAGTGAAACTGAGAACGTAGGGTTTGAATTGTAGTTAATGGAATAAGGTAACTGATATCTTAATAAAATTATCGCCTAGTGTCGGACCGGTCCCCATTAACTAATTACACAACTGTCCTTTTAATTGTTTTACGGTCGGAACATATTGATAGAGTAGAGGTGATATAACAAGATCATGTATAGATTCAGTCCTGCACAACATAAGACGTAATGAATTATAAATCGTTTCGTAAACACTTTCAGTAAGAGGGTGTTCTATGAAAGTACTGGTCCTGTGAGACACGACCTTGAAGTTGTAGGACCAGCTTGCTCGTTATGAGACTTTCTGATCTCTTTATGTGATACATCTTGTAGGCATGAGGTATTGGTTAGTGTTACCAATATACATGTATATATATATATATATATATATATATATATATATATATATATATATATATATATTGGCTCAGAATTAGTTGTTGTGGTTTTATTAGTTGAATTAGTTTTATTAAACTGGTTAACAGCCGGCGGTGGATCCTTAGGGATCTGGGACCCTCTATAAAGTGGGTACCCAAGATAGTGGGAAAATCTGGCGACTGAGTGTGGTATAGGACAAGTACGCTCCCTGCACAACCGTTGTCCAAGAAACACTACAGCCTCTACTCTACCACGTACTGAACCCAAGACTTTTCATGGGTTGTAAAGGTACAGGTTATTTCCATCTTTTTTTTTTTATGTTCCGATTCCTAAAAGTAACATGTTTACACGTTAAAGATTTCCACTCTTCTTTTCCTTTACTATTACTTATAGATGGGAGCGGAGTGGAGAAGTGGGAAAGCGCTGTGTCGCCATGCCGAAGATCTTGGGTTCGAACCCGCTGCGGCAAGACTTTTATTTAATCTGTTAGCGACCTGAGATGGATAAAATGGGATCTAGGACCCTCTATGGGCTCACCCAGTCTCTATAAAGTACTCAAAATAAGGGGGGAAATCTGGGAGCGTGATCTAGGACAAATCACCTCCCTGCACAACCGTTATCTATGAAACAGTACAGTCTCTACCATATACTGAACCCTAAACCCGTTCTCTAACGAAACATATTCCGAATCTTATAATTAATTATCATTCTTATAATTGGTTCCCAGAAGCGCTTCTATTTCTTATCGAATTTCTATTTAGACTAAGTTAAGAAATTTATCTGAAGGCGTAAGATTTAACTAATTAGCATAGAGTGTTAGGAAGAAGGGGATAATAGCCTGTAGAGATAGACTGCTCTCTTCTGTCCCTCCCTTCACTAAGAAAGGGAAGAGGCTGCTCTTGATAAAGAAGACTTAGGAAAAACATCTGGAAACAGTTAAGGCGGCTCCTGCTCCAGCCCAGCTACTCTTCAACTGGAACGGCTTTATCTTCTTCCCTAACTTTATAATTCGGCCATCTTCAGCTTCTCTCACCATCGTTTTCAACTCTAACCACTTCCCTTTACAGATTGATCTCTGTACTTCGCCAGTATTTTCTCTTGTTTAATTCTTTGATTTAAATTAATTTCATTCGTCAATTCGAGAAATAAATAAAGTTATTAAAGCCTACCTATAAGCACTCCTCCAGGTAGATAGTGAGAGGGATTAAATCTACACCCTGTTAATTAATTTGTCCAAAATGAGTTTCTTGTACTTGGGGGCGGGGAATCGGAGCAGTGTATTAGTGGCTAAGTAAGATATTGGCTAGAAATGGAGTTATTGCTTTTATTACAATTCCATTTTACAAGCCTCCATCTTGAAACTGTCAAAGGGTTTCTGAATAATGGGCGTTCATTGATTATACAATGATTCAATATCAATGGTTCATTGATTATTCTTTATACAAGTATAAAGAATAAAACATTAACATAGCGTTTACCGAACAATTAAACCTAGGAGGTTATTTATTCAATTCACGAAGTCATTAATGTGATAAAAATGTAACTGAATTCAATTTTGAATACAAAAATATGTTATAACTTAATACCTGTTTTATAAGATATAAACAAATTCCTCCTTCAGATTTGTATCTGTAAATAGTGTTATTGCTCTATCTATATTTTCACATAAAATTTCAATACACGAATTACGAATACATTTTTATTTTTTATTAAACTTTGTATCTTAGAATTTACTACGTAATTTTAGGTATTATTTACCGAAATTAGAAGCAATCTTTGTTTGCTATTATATATTTTTCTATTATATACATATAAATATATATATATATACACACACATATATGGATACTAAATCAACAGAAAAATCAACATTACAAACGCGCTATTGGAAAATATCACAGGTCTTTCACTTCAAGTACTTTGGAGAAACCATCCAACCCTCACGATTTCCAACACAGAAAGAGTGCTAAAATTCCAGAAGGCATACAAGTTGACCTAGAATCATTACAATAAAAAAGCAGTATCTCGTAGTGCCAAATTACGGCATTACAGCACAGTTGTTTTACATGAAGCCGTGCATGCAGCAAAAACTACAGTAATTAAAGGGGTGACGAAAATTCATTACATCGAGAAACAAGAATGGAAAATTCTTAGAAAAATGTATGGCGCTGTTCTCCGGGAAGGAATCTGGATCAAAAGGCCTACTAAGGAACTCTATGGAAATACAGAAAACATCACAGATAAATTTAGAAAAAGACGCCTCCAATTATACAGACACCTGTCGGATGGATGAGAGGGGACTCACTAAGAAAATTTTCAATATTGTCAATGCTAGTAAATTAAAGTCTAATTGGATGAAAGACACACAAGAAGATATGGAATTATTTAAGATCTCCAAAGATGAAATTCAGAATAGACAACAATTCAGGAATAAGATCAGGAACAAGAAAATTGAACAAGACTCAAGTAAAGAAACAGCATCGAAGAGGTGGACAATGAAAATGGAGAAAAAACACAGTGAATTAATGAAGAGGCGTAGGGAAGAAGGAAGAGAGGAAAAGCAGTGAAGCTGTGATTGATTCAAGTTCTAGCCCTCTGCTAATGGGGAATAATTGACAATAATAATAATATATATATATATATGATATTTTAATTGATGGCCCTATTTCACCTCAGCCCATCCAAATATTTACTAAGCTGATCATATTTCCTTTTCGAGCCGTATTGATGTTTGCATAGAGGAGAAGTTTTGTATTATATCTTAATATGGATATGAAATTTATCTTCTATTTTTAAACAATACAGGAGTTGCGTGTCGGGAAAACAGTTAAAAGGATTAAATACGTAATATAGTTACATTCTAAGAACTTTAATTTAAAATTCTTATCTCATATAGAGGTTTTTTTTATTATTACTTACATCTACCAAAGTTTTGTTCTAAATAAAGTAGTTAACCCCATTGTTTATTCATTAATGCTATTCACTAATGGCGTCACTTAATGGTACTTTGGCTAAATCGGACGATGCTACAGTTGGAGATATAATTAGGATTGGGATTCTGGTGTGTTTCTGACACCGCACAGGCTCAGATCCGCCATTTTACGATCCCTCCGAAGAAAGACAAAACCAAATAATTTTTAGTCCCTTTAGAAAATCATTTGGCCACCTGCCGAACCGTGAATTCTTGATTATTACAGAGATTGATATTATCGTTGTTTCAAAAGTTTAGCCTTTTTAATGTTGATTTTTTTATAATTTTGTAGTGGATTAATATTAATTCAGGTTGCTTATTCAGCCGTTTCTTGTACATCGCATATTCCTCATCTTTTAATACGATATATATTTAACTAACTAGTACTCAGAAAGCTTTACAGCACTTGTAATAATAACTATTGTGACCAGGTTGCGGGGTTTTCGGTCCAAGGTCCAAATTGATTTAAATAAACTATTGTCCAAAGAAAAATGTTGTATTCTTATATTATACATCAACGGTAACATAATGCCAACACCAACGACATAACCATAATATATATCGTAACAACAACGTAACACCACCAACTAAAAATCATAGATACATAATTAATAAAAACAAAGATTATATACACTTTTATTTACAAATATTAATAGGATGCTTACCGCTGAGCCGCAAAGATACGATAAGGTAAAAACAATTAAATTTGGCAATTACTTGGCCATATAACCCACTTATACACATCCGTATGGAATGACGGTCCTCAGTTAAGTGAGGTCACATAGGTAGAGACACCTGACGGACGAATTTAGCAAACAAAAGAATACTCGTTACACACTCCCCTCCAGCGATTAAGTCCGTCGGGTTGGATAAAATAATTTAAGTTTTGAGGGATGCCATAAGCCTATTATCTTTCCATCTTCATCTCTCAGTTTACAGGATCCACCACCCGTAACGGAAACAACCGTAAAAGGGCCTTCATATTTGGGGTTCAGTTTAGCAGCGAGTTTATCAGCTGCCGACGATAGCTGAAACCTCATCTTTAAGACATGGTCCCCCGGTTGGAAACGATCTTTTCGGCGTCTCAAGTTATAACGACTGCTCTGATTTAGACTTGCCTTCAGAGAGTTTTCCTCGGCTATATGATGAACTTCAGGCAGTCTGCCCACTTTAGCGGCCCAAGCAGCATGTTCGTCTGTGCGAGCCACGAAGATATCATCGTCGTTAGCTTGATGTAGAGGCCTCAGTTCTCTACCAAAATTTAAGAAGGCAGGACTGAACTTGGTCGAATCTTGAACGGCGGAATTTAAGGCAAACTGGATCTCTCCTAGTTTTTCGTCCCAGCGTTGGTGTTTCTTCCCCAGGTACGCTACGATAAGTTGCTTGATATTCCGATTCGCTCGTTCTGTCGGATTTGCCTGCGAATGGTAAAGAGGAGTAGTTTCTCTCTTGATTCCAAACTCCTTAGCCACTTCAGTTACAAGATTACTAACGAAGTTCTTCGCATTGTCGGAAATTATTTTATGCGGTGCGCCATATCTGTATATTATGCGGGATTTCAGTTTATTTACAATAACCGAAGAGGTAGCTTTTCTGATGGGACATAATTCCACCCATCTACTAAATAAATCTACAAACACTAGTAGATATACATTGCCTCTAGAACTCCTAGGATAAGGTCCCATAATGTCAACTGACACCATTTCCCAAGGCTGCTTGTTATAGCGAGGGAACATTAACCCACGAGGTGACGTGTTATTGGGTTTGACCTTCTGGCATAACTCACACTGCCTCACATACTGGCTTATATCTCGGTATAATCCAGGCCAATAATATAGTCTACTAACCCTAGAAACAGTTTTATCTATCCCCAGGTGGCCTGACTGCGGTAGATCATGATTTTCATATATTATTGCTCCCCTTAAATGTCTAGGAACGACAACTTTCCATTCCTCACTGGGGTCTTCTAGCTCACCCTTCAAAGGATTCTTTCGATGGTATAATAGCTGTCCATCTTTTATCGACCATCCAGGGTGGAGTTCTGGGAACTTCTGGACTCGATAAAATTTCTGATTATACCAATCGTCGGCCGCTATGAAAGTTCCTGAAGTCGAAACTGAATCGGTAGAAGAATTAGGATCGGAACTGGTAGACAATACTGTGATTGCAGCAATTCGTGATAGGGCATCGGCCACTGTGTTGAGTTTCCCCTTTCGATATTCCACCTTGTAGTTGTAAGGCTGCAAGCGAAGAGCCCATCTAGCCAAACGACCTGAAGGGTTTTTCAAGTTCAGTAACCACTTCAGACTGGCGTGGTCAGTTATTACAGTGAATGGATAACCTTCCAAGTAATGCCTATTCTTCTCGATACCAAACAGAACTGCGAGGCATTCCTTTTCGGTTACGGTATAATTCCTTTCAGCTGAACTTAAGGTACGAGAACAAAAAGCGATAACTCTTTCTTCGCCGTCTTGTATTTGAGTCAAGACCGCTCCAAGACCTGTATCACTGGCGTCAGTCTGTAATTGAAAAGGCTGTTTAAAGTCTGGCCTAGCTAATATTGGTGCTTCAGTCAGTGCTGACTTGAGAGCATTGAAAGAGGCGTCCTGCTCTTCTGACCAGATCCATTTAGCGTTACGCTTAAGCAAAGCTGTTAGCGGAGAGACAACTGTGGAGAAGTCTTTAATAAAACGGCGATACCATCCTGCCATTCCAAGGAATCTTCTGAGCTGCCCAGCGTTGGTGGGAGGAGGAATCGAAGTAACGGAACCAACCTTATCTGGATCTACACTCAAGCCATCACTATTAACCAGATAGCCCAAGTACCTAACTTCATTACAACCAAATTCACATTTTTCCGGGTTGATACGCAGACCTGAGGCTTTAAGGCGACTGAACACTTCCCTTAGCATATCCAAATGCAGTTTGAAAATTGGTGTGCAAACCAAAATATCATCAAGAAAAACTACTACATAAGGGTAAAGTTCGGGTCCAAATATTGCATCGGCTAACCTCTGAAAGGTAGCAGGTGAATTCGTCAGCCCAAAGGGCATAACTTTAAACCTGAATAGTCCTCTGCCAGGAACTGTAAACGCAGTAATGTCTTTACTAGTTTCGTCGGCAAGGGGCACTTGCAAAAATGCTTGCTTGAGGTCAAACTTGGAGAGATATCTAGCCTGTCGAAGTCCGTCTAAGAGAGATGTCATATTAGGCATAGGATAGCAATCTTTACAAGTGACTTCATTAACCTTACGAAAGTCTATACAAAAACGATAACCGGATCCCTTACGAACCATGACTACCGGGGAAGACCATGGAGATTGGCAAGGTTCCACTAAGTCTTCATCCAACATTCGGTCTAACTCCTGGTGCATTGCCTCAAGTACTTTGGGCGAGTAGTGGTAGGAGCGCTGCTTGATAGGTCGGGCATCCTGAACATCTACCTTATGGCTAATGCGCGTCGTTAATCCTGGAGAATCTTGGAGAATTCGCAAACCTTCACTGACTATTCTATCCAGATCCACCCTTTCTGAGGGATCAAATGAACTAATGCCGCATATTTTTGATGTTTCCTCTTCTACTAATTGAACATCTTGACGAAACGAGAACTTATGGTCGGGGTCATCTTGAAACCACCATGTCGCTTCACGATGATTAGTACTCATATTTGTGTTAACGATAAAATCTAACCCTAAAAGAAACATAAATGGAAGCTTGGTTAAAACGTAAAGCTTCGTGTCATATGACCGGTACCCAACGATAATTGAGATGGAGAATCTTTCATCAACGATACAAGAGCTTCCATTAGCGACACAAATATTAAATTCGGGAATTTTCTCAACTTCATATCCCAATTTAAGGAGAATTTGAACCCCTTCTGGTCCAACAAATGAGGTAGTGGAACCAGGGTCAAACAGGGCCAAGTAGGACAGGCCTCCTTTGTCAGGTTTCCCTATTCGGAAATCAATATAGTGCTGTTTAGGAAACGGTAAACGATAACAAGATACGGTAGAACTTTCGGGAGAATTCGATACGACACATGGAGAAACGATATCAGATTTAGCGGTACAAAAAGGTAAACGATAAGGCACGGTAATAGGTAAATCGGTACTTGGTGGGTCAGCTGAAACCGTGGGAATAGGAATGACCCTCACTTCCGATTCCCTTGCACATTTCCCGGAGTACATTTAGGACATGCGTGAATGGAAACTCCTGGGTTACCACAACGGTAGCAAAACAACTTTCGTGGTAGCGGACATCTGGAATATACGTGCGGTCCACCACAATTCCAGCAAATTAATTTCTTAGCTGGTAGAGCCGGTTTTGAGCCTTTTAGACACGTTTTCTCGTAGAGAATCGATTCGGTACTATTTCTTGATTGTACATCAGTCGGAGAGAATACCTGTTTCTTAGAGCCAACTGCCTGAATTTCGAACTGGTCGAATTGAGGATCGTGATTCGGTGTGTTAGCAGCAAAATCGGTTTGTTTTTCCAATGGCGAAACAGTAAAAATTCCCGGAGATATTTGTTCTTTTCCGGAATTGGATTTGTTATATCGTCTAGTGGAATTCGCAGAGCGGGATTTTTCTATAAAAGGCTTTTCTGATCGGCCTTCTTGAGCCATCATCTCATATACTCTAGTTCGTTCGGTGACGAAATTAATCAAATCCTTATAAGAGGGAATATCCGCTGATTTTATTCGTTCTTCGAATGCTTTTCTAGTCCCTGGGTCTAAATTATTAAGAGCTAAATGAAGTTTAATGAAATCCCCCATGTCTTCAATGCCTAAAGCCGATAACGCAGAAAAATTATTTTCATGCTCAGATAAAAATCTCTGCAAATTAGACGCTGAAGAATTGTTTAAAGGGGTAAAATCCATCACCTTCTTGATATAAAATCTGGCTAGCCGCCTTTTATTTTGATAGCGAGAGACCAATGCGTCGTAAGCGAGCGAATAATTAGCTTCGTCTAATGCGAAGCCCGAGATAAGCGACAAAGCTTCATCGCGTAAGCTACTTCGTAGATAATAAAATTTCCTAATGGTCGATAGAGATTCTTCCCTATGAACCATAGAATCAAATAGGGAATAGAATCCATTCCAGTCCTCTAATTTCCCTGTGAATATCGGTAAGTCAATTTTCGGTAG
Source organism: Troilus luridus (assembly GCA_964056705.1). Lineage (NCBI taxonomy): Eukaryota > Metazoa > Arthropoda > Insecta > Hemiptera > Pentatomidae > Troilus > Troilus luridus. Next base: position 78,854,451 of record OZ057415.1, read on the forward strand.
CTCCTGAGGAATAGAATGAGAATGGACAACCACAGGTTTATTCTCAGGAGGGCAGGTAGATTGTACCACTTTGTAATAATTCGCTTTAGTAATATCAACTAAATCGTTAAATGAATTTTGTACTTCTGTTGTCTCGAGTTTTTCACTTTTGTTCTTTATACTTGCATTAAATATCCGAATTTTTGATTGAATTTCTTCAAATCGAATTTCATTTTTGAGTAAGCGGTCATAAGCGGGTTTAAAAGCGGATGCTGAATCGGTACTTAAAGATTTGGATTTTGTGAAAATGGATTGAACTGCGGCAAAAATATCCTCCCTCTCTGACACTAGAACGACTGGATCACCCATCGTGACAATAAATCAAGACGTTACCCAAAGTTACAAAAAAAAAGCCAAAGAAATTAAATGTTAAAAAAAAATACCAACAGAACCTTTAAAAGTCGTAAAATACTGAAAATTAAATTATATTAAGACTAACAAATTAAATTAAATCGGTAAGCGTCCTTTACAATCTTAATTTATAATTTTTTTCATACGTCAGCCATAGATAACCAATTATTTTTCTTTTTAAAAGGAAACACAAGATAATGCTAAATAGAAACAAACAACAGCTGTTGTCTCTAATGCTTACTTGCTAATCTATCATATGTTCAATTCAACTATTTAAACTTACGGTAAAAATACAAAATAAAATCATATATTAGTAGATTTTAATTTTCAAAACATGTGTTAAACAAAACTAAGTCGTTCTACGACCTTAAGTAAAAATTCTTGATTTTTGTTGTTGATACAAAATTATAAATTAAAAATAATTATCTTTACATTTCCAAAATTGCGTCTAAGACAAACCTTTTGCTTCCGTCAACAGAAATTTAGTACCTTCAATTAATACGAAAATTATATTTAAACATTAGAAAAAAAATATTAAAGTATTGTTTGGAAAAATTATTCTGTTACTATTATTATAAAACTATTATCAGTTAACTTCACTATTTCAAAAAATGTTAATATAATACTTAAATCTTCAACTAATAACTTATCTGTAGATTTTTCTTTTGTAGTCCCTGTATTCGAGCGCCATAATATTTTGTGACCAGGTTGCGGGGTTTTCGGTCCAAGGTCCAAATTGATTTAAATAAACTATTGTCCAAAGAAAAATGTTGTATTCTTATATTATACATCAACGGTAACATAATGCCAACACCAACGACATAACCATAATATATATCGTAACAACAACGTAACACCACCAACTAAAAATCATAGATACATAATTAATAAAAACAAAGATTATATACACTTTTATTTACAAATATTAATAGGATGCTTACCGCTGAGCCGCAAAGATACGATAAGGTAAAAACAATTAAATTTGGCAATTACTTGGCCATATAACCCACTTATACACATCCGTATGGAATGACGGTCCTCAGTTAAGTGAGGTCACATAGGTAGAGACACCTGACGGACGAATTTAGCAAACAAAAGAATACTCGTTACACTATCATTACCTCGGCTGTATTCGATACAGTCCTTACCTGATCTCTAATACTGGTCGACTCAATAAGTTTTCGAGATTCATGTCATCCACTTTTTGTTTTAACACATATTGATGAGCTGACTCTCGCAGAGGTTCCCGAATTTATTTTTGTATTCATCGTTCCATCATAAAGCCCTCATTTACAATGGCCTTTCAATTTGCTAGCTTTCTTTTTTAGGTTTTTGATCAGTGATAATGAGCGAATCACCTATGGTGTGGTTAGCATTACAGCCTACTATGCCCAAGATCGCGGGTTAGTAGCACGACTGGTCGTCTCAGGATATTTTATAGGGAGTAACTAGCAGAGAACTGCCAAGTCGTTTCGGAAAACATCACGAATGGCATTTATAATAAAAAAGCGGAAATTAGAATACCTGGGCAACATCATGCGAAATGAATCATCTACTGTAGTAGGGAAAGATTGATGATAGTAGGTATATTTTATTTTTTATTCCGGAAGAAAAAAAAATAAAGATTGTCATGTTAATAGCCAAAGTCTGTTTCGGATATGGAACAGGGTGAAGAAAGGGAGTAAAAAACCATTGGTTACACCGTCCATAGGAGGGGTGTAAAATAAAGGAGGGACAATAAAATGGTCGTCCTGATCCTATGAGGTGCCAGGCACTCGTTAAAGATCGCCCAGATTATACCGGCATATCCAAAATTTGTAATAGAACAGCTATAACAGCATAAAGTGACGTTGAATAAATAAACAAACAAGTTCATTAGAGACATTTCTCGTCTTTATTTCCCTAACCTGATCAAGTGAACACTGAGTAGTCTCAATGCGTTTTTTTAGTTCAATGGAACGTCGATTATCCGAACTAATGTTGTCAGGGGTGGTTCGGCTAATCAAAAATTCGGATAATAGAAATTTACTAAAAAAATAAATACCAACCAAATGAATAGGAAGGGATTCAGAGAAAAAAATGAAATTACCTAATTAGGTTTACAGTTGTTAGTAAACATTTACGTATTGAAGTCTAAGTTCTTTTTTTTTTCTGTTTCCGAGAAATGATTAGGGCCCCCTAATTGACGTTCATGGATAAAATCATTTTATTTTTCGTCAAATTTTATTTAAAATAAAATAATTTTAACAATACCAATAAGTAACTGGATGACCTGATTAAATTAATCATGTACATGTACTCTGGCCGTATCTTTGTTCACGATAACGGTTTAGATTTATTGCATTTGTTTGTTGTTTTCAAGATTCGTTGCAAGGAACGAATGCATACTCAGGTGAAATCATATCCATAATGTCTCTTTTGGAAACTCGAAATCTAACTTTATGCTGGTAAACGCGGCTGGCTAGCGGATCTTGGCGGCTAAATAATGCTATTTCCACTGCCTCCTGCCTCCTGAAGGAAGCTGTCTACTATTCCCGCCGTGTTGTTAATTTCACAGTTAATTAACCTAGAAACTTCAACTTCCCATGATGAGTCTAGTTCATGGACCTTCCTGCAAGTAATATCTCTTAGCAGCAGTAGCCTCTAACAGATCTCCAGAACTTGCCTCTGAATAAGGCTTAATCGCTTGGCTAAGCACAAATTCGAGCGAAAAAACTTCTTTGATATTATCCGAAGCCTAAATGACGTATCTTAAAATGTGTGGTACTGAGAAGGATAGGTATGAGCTATAGTCCCTCAAGTAAAGTTTATTTAAAACAAAGTAAAGTATATTCAAGCTCTTGTAATACTTGTTTTTAAAAGCTCCATAAAAAGTTTTAGCTTGATTTTAATCTTAAACTTTCGGAAGGAAGCTCTCGGTCCCATGAATCCAACTAATAACTTAAATTTAATATTTTTTTTTAAATATAAAAATTTGTTATCTTGTTAACTATTTCTCGTTTTAGATAAAATAATAATAATAATTTGTATTAATATTGATTTGATAAATTATACAAATGCCATTTGGCACATATTGTATCTGCAACCTTCTTTTGAACACCTCCTCACATTTTCACTAAATTAATATAGTTTTAAAGATCTCTAAATATACTTGGATAGGCAAAATTTAGAACTTGTTATCATCGTCCGATCAGCTATTGTAGCATAAAGTGATGTTAAATAAATAAACAATTTATTGTTTTGTCATTCGTGAAATTATTGCATTGGTTGTCTGATAATTCACCGTAATACAAATTACTTATATATTTAATAACAGATTATTTCTCCTAGTTGGAATGCAAATTTTACTTTTATTTCAGACATGACGAAGAAACAAAGGCGGTTTCCGAGTGACTTATTTTTTTTATTACTTCAAACTTGATCGTTCCTCTGTCAAGGTCAATCAATCTTTCAACAAAGGTATTTCTAAGGAATCATTCATCACTGGTTTTCAAAACTTTCTTAAGGAAATACGGCTTCAGAAAATCTACCCCGTATCAATCGGGGGTAAAAAGATTTCAATGAAGTTGTGGAAGAAGGCTCCCACAAAAGTCGACCCCGTGCTCCCGTGCAAGACTCCGACAAAACGCGTGAACTTCGGTAAATTCTCGTAACAAGTCAAATAGCATCCGTCAAATAGTTTCCGTTTTTATTTACTTCCTATTTCTAAAAATGCTTCGAAAAGAAATGACATATTAACAACATTTTTATAAAGGAATATTTAATTTGTAAACCTGTTCCACTACAACCCGTGAACTGTTTCTTGGACAACGGTTGTGGAGGGATGTGATTTGTCCTAGATCACGCTCAACCGCCAGATTTCCTCCCCTTATTTTGGGTACCCACTTTATAGTGGCTTGATGAGCCCCAGGAGGGTCCTAGATCCCATAGGATCCATCTCCGGCCGCTAGCAGATTAAATAAAAGTCTGCTAGCGAACGGGATTTGAACCCAGGACCTTCGGCATTGCAACTCAGCGCTCTACCACTGAGCCACTCCGCTCCCAAGGAGAAATAAGGTTGGGTTAAATTATTAATTTTTTAAGGAGCTGCGATTTAGAACAATATAATCATAAATGTAGAACAATAGAAAAATTAAACAAAACTATCATCTCGAACTAATTTTAATGGAAATAAGGCTAGTTCTCCAACTACTCTTAAGTGTGGTTGAGAATTTCAGATCCCTTCTGATCAACCAATCAACTTCTTAATTGGTCAGATTAATCAACAAGCCAAAGTTGGTTGAATTGACTTTCTGATCAGGTGGCGCACAGTGGAGTATTAGCCCTTAAAACCTGGCCAAAAATATTAATCATTTGATACCTGTTATTTAAGTGATAAAATAAGTTTACTTATGCCAAAGAGACTAAAAAGTTATGATTAATAATACTATTCTTATTTAACTTCAATTTCCTTGATAAAAAGCTCAGGGTAGGTTATTAATCAGATCAATAAAAATCTTTTTATATAAAAGATTATATATCAATAAAAAAACACCACTAATTTACCTGAATATATTTTTGGGTTAGAACTCGTAATAATACAAACTCACTACAATGAAGTTTCTTGTATTTATTATCAATGGTAATTCACTTTTTGAATTTAAAGCTCAAACTAGAAAGACATGTTTTTCATTCAAGCTTCTCCTGAACTTGCTGATCACTTGCTGATCGGTCGTTTTAGCAAACCCCCATTTCTGGCATTAATGTAATCATTTTTATAGCAACAATTATTTTAAAAAATAAAAAGAATTAACCTACAAGAAAAATTTTTTTACACACAGTTAAGTCAAACGTCGTAAGTTTTAGTGAACGTTGTTTACCCTTCATTATGTTAAATGTATTCGAAATTATTAAAAAATATCAAACTAATTTCAACGCCCAACCAATATTTTTAAAATCTATTTAATTTGCGTAAAACTTTAGACTTTCTGTTTTTTTTAAGAAGGTTTTAGCAAACAGTTAAGTTACCTTGCCGTTTGCCATTATCTTATTTCTTGAGAAGGAAAAACTTCAAAAAGCCCAAGAAGAAAGATCTTTCCAAGTATTCTTTGAAATCACTCTAAAAACATTAGGAGGCTGTTGAATTGATAAGTTGTGTGTCTTGCCAAGTAGTGACTTCACGATCTGTATAAATTTTTCCTGGGTTAAAGAGGTAGTAATACGTTTGAGAAAAAATAAAAAGTTAGAAAATTTCTATTTGTAATTTATAAAAAAAAGTTTAACTTCATCACAAAAACAATAAAGTTTATTAGATTATGGACTCAAGTATATTTTAAGCCTTTATATCCTTGATAAAAAAATATTCAGGTTATTTTTGTTTAATTGTATCAATGTGATAATTGTTTATCAAAATATGCTTAATCATTACTCAACAGTATACTTTTAGCTAAAAACAAATTCCATTGGAATCTATACTCTTGTGTTTAGACAACTTATTTACACCCGAGGAAAGGAATATGGATTTCGAAAAATGAGCTCCTAAAATGTAAATTATAAAAGTTAAATTAATAACTTTACTACCACTTTGCTAATTACAAAAATGGAATAGTGTACTTAATATCATAAACAGAGTTTATGGTCTATACTAGATTTTAAATATTTACCATGAATATTTATTTTTATATTTTGTGACGAATGTAATAAATAATAATACATTATGACATGTTTTAATTTCAAATATATTTTTTTTTCCTTTATATTAAGGCTACTTTGTAAATTTTAGAAAATCTAGTTAAGAAGTAAAATGAAAAAAGTTGTTATAAAAAAAATGTTTTATGGGAATATTTTAATTAAATCAATTTTTTCCATATATTTCAATCATAACTTTTCTGCAAGAGTCCCTTTTGAAGGGCAAGGAATGGAGAAACTGATTAGTTATCAGTCCCTTCTCTGAGGGAGGGAGGTACTTTCACATCTAACTTCTACTTCAAGATCATTTCCAGGCCCCACGAAAGTATCATGCCTTATAGATAACACTGGCTTCGGTCTTTAAATTTATTCTGGTTTTATATGTTTGTTACATAAAATTTATATACACTCGCCTAAAAAAAAAAATCACCATTGTAAAAACAATTTTATGACACGGTTTTTATTTAAATTCTTGCAAAGTAACTCCTGTGATAATAAAAATACATTATTATGATTATTTTCTCAATCCAACAGAAAGGATGATATTAAATAATTCTCTTAATAGTAAGTTTTTTGCCATTTTCCTGAATAATTTATATGAGATTAATTCCTCATCTGGGGCCTTATATTTATCTATATAATTCGTCTGTCCATGTCTATTTTTTGTGTTTGTAAATTATTCTTGATTTAAAAAATATACCTGATATAAAAATAATTTTTGTTTTTTCTTTCTTGCTATTAATTAAAACAAATTTATTTAACACATTTAAGCTTATTATAAACAGTTATACCCACAAATAATTGATAAGTCAAGTTATGATGACTGTATACCTGATGGTGTCAGGTATTTTAATGATATTTTTTAGATATATTTTCATCAAAATGATTCAAATAATTACAATAAGCTTAAACACGATGTACCTAAAGGGATGGAATAGGAAAATATATACTTGTTTCCCAATTATCCTAAGAAGAGTAATTTAAACTTCATTTGTAGAATGATTGCATCTTAAGATTTTAAATAAACAACATTCTAACTATAAACTCATAAATAAAAATGCTGCCACAAATATTTTATTAGTATTATTACTAATACTTAATTTATAATTACTAATTTATTAATACATCTTTTATTTTTTTGTTTCAGTTGGGAGACCATGGAATGGAGCACAACATGTTCGATTCACTTGATAATTAATTTATTTACAAAATAAAAGTGTAAAACCCTTCCCAATAGCAATTAGTGTTGTCTACTTATTTACCCGTTTCCCTTTTTCCCCATCAAGATCAATAAAAGTATATTTTTATCTGTGTATGAATTTAGAGTGTTTGAATTAGTTTTAGATTACTTATTGTAGGCGATTAATATTAATATTTATCTGTTTGCTTATGAACCTATTAATCATAACACTAGTTTGAGCAAATGGTTGTCTTGAAATCTATTTTGTGTATTATGAATAACTTGACTGACATCTGTAAGAAATAGTTATTAAAATTATGTTTAAAGAAACAATTGTAAGATTTTGATGTGAGTGCTTGAACAAATACAGATATTAAAATTATTTGTCTTATTGCAATGAATTGATTAGGCATTAATTTGTATTTATATCCTAATTTTTCCCTTTAGCTAATAAAATAACACACAACGGATTTATAAAAAAGGGAACCAAATAACTCAGCATGTAGTGGCTTCTGCTAAATAAACCTGATACAAATCTACCATAGGTTTTGTCTGGGTGGGGGAACCAGAATTTACCAGATCCTTCCTGATTCTACTCCTTAAAACGTGTGTGACTGAAAATCAAGATAAATCATCAGTAAGAGTTCTCACTAATAAATTCTGATTTATTTATTAGAATATTTTACTAATTATTTGATTTATTTACAACTATAAAGTAAATTAAATTAATTTGATAAGGATGATTAAAAATAATAAACAGTTATGAGATGTTCAGGATCAAAAGCGGATTCGATAAGATCCAAAATTCCAAAAATTTACTTTTTACATATTCTTCTCTAACTTAGTCAAGACGTTTTCCCTAACTCAACTCTTAGCTGCCTTATTACTAATTGTTTTAGTCCAGTTTTACACCTCTTGGCATTACTTGACTAAACTAGCAAAAATTGTGAAAACGTCAAATTTTGAAATTTGGAGTTATCCTCATATCTTTTGTCCCTTTACGCTTCATATATAGTTGAATTACTAATTTAATACAACTGGAAAATGTTCAGGGAGGAAATACTTCTTATATAACTTAAAATTTATTCGAATTTTAAAAGTATTATGAATAAATTGAAAATATAAATCATTAATTTTCCCAAAACGATTTAACTTATTTAAAACTATGAGAAGTGTATTAAAAAACAAATTATGAAAATATCCATTTTTTTCTTTTTCCATTGATAAAAATCATTTTCTCAATCTTGGAATTATGGTCATTAAAATTACAAAAATAAAAAATGTTTCAAAAAGAAATATAAGCATTGTTAGAGAGCGTTACATTTCACCTATAACAGAGCATTGGCCTAATATTTATTATATGTCATACAATATTCTGACAAGATATGATGATAACCTTTGTGTATATTGTGATTTTAGTGTTAAACAAACTCTAAGATTTACAATACGGTTACTACCTAAGCTCTTTTAATACTAACGTACTTCAGAACTACTTCATATAGCCATTACCAGTAAGAATTCTAATCAGGCTCATGTAGAGATGTGGAAATATCTTAGTAATCCTTATTTTACTTCTGTTTCTCCAAAATACTTGATTTACTACATTGAGACAAATCATAAGTATGAAGCGCAAACGTCTTGGATGGTAAAATCGTGAAAAAAAAATTAGCACAACTAGTAATGATCTAAAAAATAAAAACTTCAATACAAAAGCCCAAATGTTGGTAGAATAAACAAATAAATATTTAACTTGTTATAAAAGAAATGTAATAATTAAATAAATTATCTGCATTAGTTGGAATCCTACTAGGGATCTTTAGCACAGCAACTCAGTGCACTAAACACTGAGGTACTTCATTCCCTATAAAATTAACAGAACGCAAATATATAAACAAATGCAAATAAACCCAATGTAACTCCCTATTTCTAATGAGTTTTATCTTATTCAGTTGGTCTTACGTTTCAGTTTCATTTTGGAATCTAATTCTGATCCCGTAGGAAAAAATAACACCAAAAAATAAAGAATATTAATTTCTTTTGTTATCCTAAATTTACAATTTGCTTTAATGTTAAAAAACAATTGATGTTGGTAAAACAGGTAATAAAAACAACACATATCTCAAATGATTTATTAATAATCCATATTTACACCTTTGCTTTTTGTTAAACATTTTAGATATGTATGTTATATCATTTTTAATGCGTTACATTTGTTAAATAGACATTTTAAACACATTATTATAAATTTACCATTTATGATTAACAATTGCAGACAAGTTAGGTATTTCTGAGATCAATTCAATTAAGATCTTATAAACTTCACCACAATAGAATAATGAGAAAACACTGCTTACTTTAAATTAAGAAACATTCAGTAACTTGGATATTTAAGCTTAATAGTCTAAGAATTACCTACATATTCCAAAATTACACATGAATATCAATATAAAAAATCATATCATTAGAAATAATATCTTTTCACTTGAAATATTCATTACTTTTTCCATTTGTGCTTTACGGAAAAATTAATGTTAAAAGTTTATTAGTACAATTTAATTATTAGTAATAAATTTAATGATTAGTACAATGTAATAAAAAAATTAAAATATAAATAATTAATAGTTTATATTTCTGGATATATATTATTCATAAGCAATAGAGAAAAAACAGATTTATACTTTTTGATTTAATAAACCATTTTCACAAAATCTGTATGATATATTTATGTAATTATGTCAAAAATTTGTATTTCTATTTAATAAATATAATTGTTATCAAGATTAAGAAAATGGTTTGTGAAAAATAATAGAAATATTAAAAGAAATAATTTGGTCATAGATAAGATATAAAATTCAAAATAATGTATCTGCCTAAACTGCAAAGCTGATTTGACCGTGTGTTAAATTTCTGTTCCATTTAATTTTCCGGTACCTGTGAGAAATTGTCACAGTCATTTCCATAGTTAATGGAAAAAGATACTGGATGAAACAAATTCTGAAATACTTGTCTTAAAAAAAAGAAGACTTATTCAAAAGAATGCTTAATTTTTATAGTTTGACATCTGAAGTATCATGAAGACAAGGTTCCTTTTCTTCTCAAATACTGAATCAAGTATTTTTATGTAATAAATTTAAGATAACTAAGTTTTTTTTCTGACTTTACACATTTAACGTTTAAAAGAAATTCATATTAGTATCAGAGGGTTACAACAAGTACTTATTCTATGGAAATAATATTTACTAAATTTAAATGTTTATTAAAGCATGCCAGGGCTAAAACTAGGATGTTGCCACTCATTCGATCATTCTCATCTCAATATAGTTTGACAACAATAGTTTTGGTTAATTTATTACTAAATAAATAAAATCTCATAAAATGAACTCATTTTGCTGACTAGATTATGGTAACATTTTAAGGCAGAAAGAAATATTCTTTTCTTAGTCTAATAATATAATTTCTTTTGAAAGCTCCCCACTCAGATCTCTCCTACATCCTGCTTTGCATGAAAGAAGAGTGTAGTAAAATAATTTTATTCCTCTAAATTTTGTTGTATACAAGCTTTTACCTTAAGAATATAAACATCAAATAGCCATCAACAATAAATTTATTATTTCTAACAATCTGAACCACATTACAATCCAATCATTATTAGTAATTAAGATAGTCTTACAAGAAATATGATATGCATTAATATAAAGATGAAGATTTTATAAGTCAAGATAGAGCACTTTAGATGCAGCTATGCTTCCACATATACTTAGGCACCCAGATACGATAACAACAACAGTAGTCGTTTGAGCATAACTAATGAGAGATCCCATGCAGAGTGACAAACAGAACTGTGCGAGGAATACCATCGAGCTCACAATAGCAACATCAGTTCCTAAGCCTCGCATTCCCATATCATTACCAGCCTTGTCGAACTGTAAGAAAAATAAAGTTTAAAAAATTGAAATATAATTGTAAAAATATTCCAGACTTACACTACCATTGAATGAAGCATCACCAAATGAAGGTTATTGTCCTTTATTGATATAGGAGTAGATTTTATATCTTTATGGTTTTAATGAATATTTCACATAATAAAATTTATTTGTTACTTATCAAAGCCATAGTAATAATAATAATAAGGCTTAGCGAACCCGAAGACTCGATGCTGATTCCACCGATCTCTGGTTACAAATTTCCATCCACAGAGCCCTACCCAAACTCAAATCTGCCCAGATCACTCTTAACGTGATCCTCCCACCTACGCCTCAGTCTACCCCTCACATGTTTACTAGTCAGCACTGTGCTTATTAACTTTTTAGGAATTTGCTTGTTACTAAGCCCAGCATTTTTACGAGCCCATCTTATCCTTCAGTAGTCTCTTCTATCAAAATCAAATCATAGTCCCAATTGAAGATGGTTTGACCAAAAAAGTTTAATGAAGAATAATAGAAAATCCAATTGGTTACTAAAAAAGAGTAGATCTAAGTGTAAAAAATTGCATTAGAAGAGAAAAGTGCAAGGGTTTTTAGATAAAGATTTTTTTTAAGAATCAATATTAGTTATCTGTGATCATTTAATTATTTCGTATTAATGTTTAAGTATCGTGCTACCATTTTTAGATTAGTAGTAAATGAGGAGTTACATTTAGAAAATAATTTTGTATTTGTCCCTGAGCTGATGTATCAAGGGACAATTGTTATTGTAGCAGTGAGCATATCTATTATACAATTGGTTAATTAACTATATTAATTATTATATAATTAGTTAACTTAAAATAATTTAGCTTCAGTTGAGAGACCAGGTTACAATAAAAGCCATGCATGTTGAACCAAAAGACAGTTTGGCCAGAGAGACTTAGTTTGGGCCTTAATAATGGAAAACATATATTTTGGACTCCTTTTACATACTATATACAAGGATTATACACATGTGGATTGTTTTCATAGCCTTTGTCTCAATTTGTTCAAAAATTTACAAATACAGTCATTATGTAGAATATATTAACATGAGAGTAAAAAGGTGATAAAGTGCAGGGAAAACAAGAGTACAAGTTATTACGATACGAGCACAGATTAATATACACACTATGTAAACATAAATAGACAGGCAGACACTTCACACACCAGCATCGATCCAGCCAGAACACCTGTAGGACGCCATCTAACTCACTACAATGGTTAACACAACATGGATGACCTAGTACACAGCCCACATGATCTCAATGGTCACTTTACAGTGTTCTCTGTCTATAATACAATATAGATGATACACAGAAGAGGAATTACTTCAAGATAATATGCCCATCCTAGTATCCTATAATTCTGGAGTTCTAAATTTTCCTATAGTTCAAAATGTTCTTTTTACTTTAAATTATAGCAATCCTCCTGATGTAAACTTTTAAGCAAATAAATTAACAATATAATGATATAATTTAATATGTTAAAATATATTATGCTTAGACATAATCTTATAATACTTACAACATTAGTCGAATGGTAATGGGCCACTAGTAGGTATGGCATTGTGAAAAGAGTGGAATACATTACTCCGGCAGCCCACGAAAAACATATTACTCCAATCCTACTTCTGCTCGCACCCATCAGGAGCATGCCAAATCCAAAAAATAGCAAACCTCCAACATAAACCTTCCTAGCCCTATTACAGAAATATACTTTGATATTATGCTTTTATTATTGATCTAAGGTTCTTATTTAATTTATTTGGTTTCTGGATGCATATCATGTATATAGTTTAATAAGTAGAGATTATTTAATTCTTGCTTATGCATATTAACAACTGTACTCTGTGTGATAAATGCTCTATTAGAAAATTACTTATGAGTTTAAATATAGGTTGTTATAAGATTGGTATAACCTTGTCTTCTCATTTACAAGTGCTCTCCTATATTACAATTGAAATACTGATATTTATAAGTGAAAAAAAATTTCCAATACCTATATTTCTTGATGAGCTTTTCTATAAGCATTGAATAGCAGGAGCATGATAATGAGTACATGGCCATTCCATAACAACCGAACCTCACTCCGTCTTTATACAAATCATGTGCGGCTGATCCTTCCTCTGCCTGTCAAAATATAATCACTACTCAATTACTAATTTTTTTTTCATAGCACTAAAATGTTTGATAAATTATAATAGGGTGTATAAAAAACATACAATTTTTACCTACAGATAACACTTTTATTACAAAATTAATACTTCTTCTTCTTCTTTGACTTCCTCTTATGCCATTCCTGGCGTCGAGGAGCCTCCACCCAATGCTGCCATGCCTCGTAGTCCCTACTCAGCCGCCTCATTTCCTGGAGCTTCTTGCCTCTCTCCCCTCCAATGTGCTGGATATATACCTGATAGGAAACTCTGGGACGGCCTCTCGGCCTCTTCCCAGTGGGTCTAGCTTCCATGGCCTTCCTTGGCTCTCACTCTTCATCCATCCGACAGACGTGGCCAAACCACTTTAGCTGTCGGTTTTTATGGAATCTTTCACCTCAATCACTTTCAGCTCCTCTCTGATTCTTTCATTCCTGATGCGGTCCCTCCTGGTCTTTCCAACAACTCTCCGCAGGAATTTCATCTTCGCCGCTGTCACTCGGCTAGCTTGTTTGTCCAGCATAACCCAGCTTTCACTTCCATAAGTGAGGGTTGGGAGGTAAACTGATTTGCAGATGTGCTTTTGGTTTCCTTTCCAACCTCCATATGCCCAACTATACTGTTGCTGAAAGGGTTGTAAACCTGGTTGGCTTTGGATATTCTGTTAGCTACTTCTGGGTCAATCCTTCCCCTGCTGCTGATGACTGTCCCCAAGTAGGTGTACTCTTCCACAACTTCAAGTACCTCCCCATTACACATCAGCTGGACGTCCTCTTGTTCCTCTTTCGATACCACTAGTACTTTGCTTTTATTGCCATTTTTTGTCATTCCTTTGCAGATGAGTTCTTCCTCCCATTCCACTAGGGCTTGCTGCAGCTTGTCTTTTGTGTCCGTAATCAATACTATATCATCGGCATACAGCAGACTTTGAAAAATAACATTTCTTAAGTTCCACTTGCCGATGACCATCCAGGCAGTACGGCCAACGGCACTTACAGATATTATGGATTTCATCCATAAATAATATAAACAGAAGATGTCTCAAGCTGTTGCCCTACCTCACACCTCTCTCTATGGGATAAGACTGGGACTCCCTTCCGTTGATCCTCACTACTCCTTTCGCTGCCTCGTATGCTGATTTAATTGCAGTGATGAGATCTTCTGGCAAATTTTTTGCCGCCAAAGCATCCCAAAATTAATACTCTAAAATATATATCCCATTGTAATTCACAAATTTTCTTAAGTATTAGGAATATTTTGTCAGAAGTCAACATCTTTACCGTTTCTCTGCAACTGATGCAAACCCTTTGTTGCATGACATGATCAAATGCTCAAAAGCATTTCTTCATACAAGCGTATTAATTATTAGTTAATATTGAATCGGTCGAAAGTATTTATTTACATTCCTTGATAAAACTTCATAATACAGTATTTTTTTTTATACATTACTATCGACTCACCCCAGCTTTGCTCGGGTAACAAGCCATATTATGCCTACATAATTTGTTTGTGTAATGTATTTTTAAATTTTTTTTATCACGTACCTGCCACTAAGGACATATCATTGGTTAGGCTTCTTTGGGATTCTTGATTTTTTTTCTTCCCATCTCAGCCAATGTACCTTTTTATATAGAAATTATAAAAATAAAAACAAAACCAAATATTTCTTTATATATAAATTTATTATCTTGCACGTTAGATAATTGCACGGGATTAGGCAGCGTCTTCCGTGAAACCCATCGATATTCCAACCCATTTACACAAAACCTCGACAAATTATATACCTAAATATTCCTGGTGAATCACTCTATCTATTGGTGAAAACCGCATGAAAATCCGTGCAGTAGTTATTGAGTTTACCGTGAACAAACACGGCCGAGGACTTTGTTTAATAATATGTATGGATTAATTAAATTCAACCAAAGAAAATCCCGACTATTATCGAAGTAGCTCATTGCAAATTATCACTTACTTTAGGATCTCCTCCAAAGACAGCTTCTCCAACATAGTCTGTGAAGTATAATGAATAACAAACATGGGCCATCCACGAAAAGAGATTTGTAAGACAAAGAATTTTCAGAGATGCTGGCATGAAAATAATTGACATGAGATATTCTCTTAAACTTGGTGCTGCCACCTGATGAAATAAAAAAACATATAAAAAATACTATAACAAAGTATATGAAATGTGTGTCAGTTTAAATAAATTCTAGTAATCATTAAGTACAATTATCTATGTCTCATAAAATATGTATAAGGAAAATAGAGAAACAGAAATAAGTTAGCAAGCTAGACACACTACAAAAATATATTAAAAAGAACTTAAAATTATTAAAAATAATGGGAATGGTATGGAGGAAAATAAAGGAAGCAAATATGAGAGGATTTTAGAAGCTATTAGAATAGCATTATCAGTTCATTTCTTAACCTTTTCGAAATTAAAAAAAACGTTAGTAAAATTTAATTACCTTCAGTTCTTCATTTATATCCATGTTTATTTCTGCAGTGGTTTCTTCTTCTATGGTTTTCATGGCTATACTTTGTTCCTGCTGCACATCATACAAGAAAAAATAAAATATAATCTGAATATTTCCATTGCTTTAATTATGTTTCCAAATAATTCAAAAAATAACCTTTATAACGTTGCCTATGCTGAAGAAAGTTAGATAACAATAGTATTTTGTTTTATTATTCACCCCTCCTTGCCATTTCCTATACTATTCTTGGACTATATACCTCGGAACGAAAACCCTTGAGAAACTGAGAGATGCAAAAATGGGATTGGACCCTTGCAAAAACTAGTTGGGACTGGGAGGTGAGAAATAACTTCCTTAGTATAGCTCCATTGATAGCATTAGCCCACTACCTGTTCCATTCCTGAATAGTTTCTTTTAGCGAAACCTCTTTCAAGCCTATTGTATCTTTATCAATATTCAATTGAAAGCTGTTCATAATCACTGCCGAGTCTTTCAACCTAGAAGCTTGTTTGATTTAATCTCCTTGCAGAAAAAAGCTTGAAGAAATGCTATCCTAAATGCTCTATGGTGGTCCACGAAGATTAGGTAAACAATCACCATTCACTAACTAACAGATGTCTTAGAGTTAATCAATACAAATTTTGTTTAAAAGACATGCACATAATAATATAAATATTTTACCTTTGATATTTCAGCTGCATTTGAAGTGTCTAGACTTCCATAAGAATCTTTTTCTTCTTTTATTAGCTTTTCTTCTTGAGCTTCATCTAAAGTACATGGTTTTTGAATTTGCTGAAAAGAAATAATAATAACTGTCATCGATTATCTTTAAACCTTATTTAATCGATACAAACATATTATATAGAGGTAAATCATCTGTGATTTCCTGTTGGATTATTTAACATTTAATGTTAGCTGATATAGTTTCATTAGGTGAATTAATGAATCATTAAATAAATGTAAATATAATTTATATGGGTAATGAAAAAATAAATTATCAATAATTATTTATCAGTTTCTTATTATGACTGTTCTTTGAAAAAAATTAAAATTACCAGAGGTATGGAACTTTTTCTGCATGCTACATGTAAAGGCATTTCCTTGAAACTTGTTACAGTGCACATAATACACATAACAAAGATTATTGTAACGAGTGAAAAAACAGCTTTGACATGGCCTCCTAGAACTTCTCCTGAAACAATAACAACAAATTGTTTTAAATACTATTGTATTAAATGGATGTTCATTGTTATAATTTGTGTTATAGTCCTATAGAGCAATAGCTCAAAAAATTTAATCCCATAATACTAGTAATTACAAGCCAGAAAAAGGATCTCTACCATAATTATTTAGTCAAAATACTCCATTTGAAAGTTGAATCTGAAGATCCTGCCTCATTGCTTGAGTCAAGCCTGAAAGCAAACCATCTTTCACTACCTGTAGTTTCATTTTTAAGAGAGTGAGTAATAATATTTTTTTTGTGAAATTGGAAAGTTACATCAGTGATTCAGACCTTAATCTTACGTTTCTTATACCTGCTTTGAGCTAGGCAGTTTATGTACACAAAAGCTTATACACATAGACCATTTTGAGATACTTAATTATTTGGACTCAGAGGTCATTAAAGTATAACACCATATGCTGAACTGTTTATGCGTTAAGTACCTATTAGCTCTATTCCGTTAGTCCTTTTTTTAACATTGATATGAGGTGAGCAAGAAAAGCCTCTAGTTTGTACAAATTGCCTATTGCTTAAGTAATTTGTGGTTTTCATTTCTTATAATTCCAGTTTGTCATAAAATT
Source organism: Troilus luridus (assembly GCA_964056705.1). NCBI lineage: Eukaryota > Metazoa > Arthropoda > Insecta > Hemiptera > Pentatomidae > Troilus > Troilus luridus. Next base: position 78,872,067 of record OZ057415.1, read on the forward strand.
GAGATACAGAATTTTTGTTTATATTTTTTTTAAAGAATCCAAATTTAGTTGTATTCCCTTTCTTAAGATTTTTTATCTATGTAGTTTTGTGTCATATTTCAATTTAATCTTCCTTCTAATTTAACAACCCACTAAGTAATAGTAATTAATTGCTAGACAATTTTCTCAAGAACATAAAAAAGATAATTCTGAAGAAATTAGACCTGGGAATAAACTGTGGTAATATTACTTATTCTCTGATGTGTTAGTACATTAGAAACTATCAATTTAAGTGAATAAGCTATGAACAACACTGTTTATGTAACTAAGAAATTTTCTTCCCATGAGCCACTTATATCTTAATGAATATATTTTAATTTATTTGTTTACAAAAAAATTCAAATGAAATTCAATATTGTGGAATGTATCTATCCTCTGAATTTTATGTATTCCATCTCTTCTTCTTCTTTCGCTTCCCCCTATAGTGCCTTTCAGCGTAGGGGAGCATCCAGCCAGGAGCCGAATCTATTCCGGTCTCTTGCTAGGTTTCTGGTCTGTCGGAGATCTTTTCCTCTTTTTCTGCTGATGCGTTTGATGTACTCGAGATAAGACATCCTTGGGCGTCCTCGAGGTCTTTTTCCATCCGGCATGTAGTCCATCGTCTTGAGAGGGTCTCGGTGATCATTCATCCTGACCACGTGGCCGAACCATTTCAGTTGTCGGATTTCCAGGAGCTCTTTTAGCAGGGCAATCTGCAGTTCCTGACGAATCCTCTCGTTGCAAACACAGTCTCTTTTCGTCTTCCCCGCCACTCTTCGCAAGTACCTCATTTCCGACGCGGTAACTCTGCTTTCCTGTCTCTCCGTCAATACCCAGCTTTCACCTCCATACAGCAGTATCGTATTCTATCTCTCCTTGATGAATCTGTTTCTGGTGTGAAAAACTTCAGAAATAAAATAAACGAATTGAATCTTCATGACAGGGTGCCTAAACCAAGGTAACCATTCATAACTGACTCATACCCTGTTAGTTTGTTAATAAATTAAAAAAAAAAAAAGCCTTCAATCTGTATCAGGGATTTAAACTCAATTTAGTTAGTGATGGTTAATGATTATGTTCCATTCCATAAATCACATTACGGTCCATTAAGAAAAAAAAATATTTTAAAAATCAATCCTCCACGTAGTTTATGGAAATAATTGTTTGAACGGGACATACAATTTAAGTAGTACAGTTACATACTTTTGTATAGGAAACCATTGGTAAAAATGATTAAAAATGGTGGGCTCTCCTGACCATAATACTGTGCTGGCTCACCCAACTGTGCTCTGACGGCCTATGAACCCACGATTGTTGGCATAGTAGGAAATACAGATGGGATACTACAGCTTTTCCTGACTCTATTTCATACTATAAATCTATTAAAGTTAACTGTATCTATCTGGAAATGAGGCATTACATTTCTACCACAAAGGATTTAATAGGACAGAATGGTAGACTCAACGATCATAGCCCTTGCCTGAGGAACACTCATTACCATTAAAAAAAAATGAGTTGCTTCCAATAAGACCCTTCTGTCCATAATTTGTTTAATAGCATAAGAAGTTACACATTTTAATATTTATAATGAATAAAGTTTTCTCTATTAGTTTACTAACCAATCCAAGTGATGTCCCAGTTGATTCCTCCCATGGTGTAACCCATAAATCCTCCAAGTCCTGCCATAATGGTGAAGGTACTTAGGCCTCTTGCATGATCCTCTAAATTAAAAATAAAATATTTATTTTTTTTATTGAAATTGAAAAAAACAGCACTATAATGTATAATTATAGTTTTAATATTAATAATTTTTAGAATCAAGAAGTGTCTATGGGCGTCAAATTTCAGAAAGGAAGTAGAGTCAAACAGTAACTCCTTTTGACTCTACATTCCTCAGCCCAGGAGAAATCTCCTAAATGGTCTAAGAGACATGGCCTAAAAATTAAGCTGAAACGTTTACACAAATAAAATAAGTTATACATATGTTGTGTAAAATGTATTGACTGCACCCCCAACCACTTTCAACATTTCGTACTAGTATTTCTAAAGTGACACAACCCAAAAATTGGTGTTTTTTTGGTTGTGAGTTATGACCATGAATCATGAATTGGTAAATATCCCTTTATCACTCATCAAAACTGTATCAACCTAGCTCCAAAGCTTGTCTGTCAGTAGACACTTGTATCGCTCTTAGTGTCCTAATGATATTCCTAGCTCATTAATAGTTTTTCACATTTTTCCAAACATGTAGGTTCCAAACATTTTGACCTATATCACTTTAGATATACTAGTGTTGTTTATAAATTATTAAAGAACCAAGATAGTTTAGAAAGATCATTTTACTCAATGATAATCATTCTTATGGATCAATAAGCTTAAAAATAAATATTCTGTTGTCATTGATAAAGTTTTCTGATATTTAATTCATCTATAAATCCTTACCAGGTAGAGTAACATCAAGTAAATAGGCCCTGGCAGGACTTTGGCAAGCATCAGCATCGAAATCCAACAGCACTGTTCCAACTACAGTGAACAGGACTCCCCAAGGGTGAGTCTTCTTGTCTCCAAGTTTTTCTCCAATATTTTTACCATTAGGCACTAATATAAGACCTAAATAAATTGTATGCATGTTAAGTCAAATTAATGAATTCGAAATTTGAAATTTTTAAAAATATATAATATTTACAAAATTAGAAAATATGGTATCATTAATCATTAAGTTGTACCACTACAACCAACAAGAGACTAGGGCTTAGTACATGGTAGAGACTGTACTGTTTGTTGGACAACGGATATGCAGGTGGAGGCGATTGGTCCTTGATCATGCTCAACCGCCAGATTTCCCTCCCCTTATTTTGGATAACCACTTAATAGAGACTGTGTAAGCCCAAGGAGGATCCTAGGTTCCATCTCTGGCCACTAATAGATTACATAAAAGCCTCCCAGCGAGCAAGTTTAGAACCCAAGACCTTCGACATGGCAACTCAGTCCTCTACCACTGAGCCATTCCGCCACTCTATTTATTTCTGTTGAATTGACTGTATACAGTAGTAAACACCATACAGATCTAATATTTCGTGAAAATTAAATGTAATTAGAATCCAATAGAAAAATCCGGAAGTCCTAAGTCTATTGAATGATTGAAAAAAACTAACGAATCAACATTTCTTTCTATTGCATAATAATTAATATTTTATGCCTCTTTTTGAGTGTTTGCTCATTTTAATTGATTAAATATAATATTTTATAATTTATATCAAGTTGTATGATGCATGCATCGCAACAGATTTTTTTTTCCCATGACTAAAATTTTCCAATATTTCAGTCCATATCTTAACAAGAGAATTTCAACAAGAAATTCTCTTGAGACTTGTTCATATCAGTATGGTGTTTACTACTGTTTTGTAAACATGGAAGAAAATATTTATCCATTTTCATCATAATGGGAGCTGGGTACCTCAGTGTGTAGAGCGCTGAGTTGATATATTGAAGGTACTAGGTTCAAATCCGGCTATAGCAGATAAAGTATTTAATCTGTCAACAGCCTCAGATGAATCCTGTAGAATCTCCAGACCCTCCTTGGGTTCGCCCAGCCTTTATAAAATAGGTACTCTTAATTGAGGAAAAAGCCTGAGGGTTTGAGCCTGATCTGGGACAAGTCACCTCCCTGCAGACTCTTGTGCTTGAAACGTACAGTCTCTACCATGTACTGAGCCCAAGACTCTTCATGGGTTTTTCGTTATAATATTTGTAAAAATGTAAGTTGGTTACAGAAGTTAACCTAAAAAATATTAATATTTCGGGGAAAACGTCGAAAAAGTACATGCCGATAATGCTCTCTGACAAGGATGGATCCAGGATTTTTTTGGGGGCACAGCGGGCAGACGGGCAAAAATATTAACAATAACTTAGAAATAACTTGTAGTGTTTATAGAATGGTTTCAAAGGTTTATTAAAATATCTAAACAATAGTTTCACTCTTGTCCTTTCTGTTATTTTATTCATATAATTTAACAACTAGGGTCATGTGATTTGCCTATAAGTATGTACTGTAATGGATTCCCCAAAGTAACCGTCTGGGGGCACGTGCCCCGTGCCCCCCCCCCCTAAATCCGCCCTTGCTCTCTGAAATGTTTATCAGGAGGTTATGATGGTATTCACCCACAAGTAATTAGCATACACAGCTGATCATATCTATCTAAGCAGTGAAAGAAATTACAATCACCCTCGACAAACCGCCCTCCCTAGCCTTGGTAATATCTGATCTATGTGATTCGGATAACGCAACAAAGTTTATAGCTCAGGTGATAGTTTACAAATACGTTGCTTTCAGAAAAAATTAATAACCTATAATTAAGTCTTCAATACCATTTTCATATTTGAGATTACAGCCAAAGAAGAAATATTTTACATGTGGTCGGATTTCAAGGATTTTTTTTTCACTAACACCTGCTATCAAGACTGACGATTAATATAATACTATCCAGCATAACGAAAATGGATCACTGGATATTAATAAAAACCCCAGTACTTACAAGGTTGTCGTTTCCCATCAAAATGGAAGGGTTTATTTTTTCCATAATTATTCATATTCAAATTTCAATTTTCATTTCTTCTTCGTCGTATTTATGTGGAAGTGGTTATCACTTTTTCCTAGTCCATAAAGAACTCCCCGGATGGAAAACATATATAGAACGAACAAGCTTTCAGAAATCCCCCAGATCAATTTTTACGTAGTGAACCCTATTTTTTTTTAAATTTATTTATTGATATTTACAACTGATAAAAAAAAAAAATACATCCAGTAAATAGGCTATGTGATACAAAATGACATGAGTAATGGCAAGTTGAGAAACTACCCACTGGTAGTACTCAAATCACTAGTTCAACTAAGAAGGTCACGTGGCCATCTTCTTTTCAGACGCCTCGGAGGATTATCGGGAATCGAAGAGGAAGCTAGGTTTGAAACTAGAGGGTTTGAGTGGGAATGAAGTTTGTTATGAAAGGAAAGATACCGGGTTCGGGTCAAATCAGCAACAAATGGGACGTTAAGGTCGTTATGGATGACGGTATTTTTAACAAAATAAGGAGCGTTGAGGATTTTACGAAGGATTTTGGACTGTAGGGATTGGATACGACAGGAATTCGATGGCTTAGTGGAACCCCAAAGTTCTACTCCGTAAGTCCAAATAGGTCTTATGATGGTCATGTAGATGAGTCTTTTGTAGTTAATTGGGAGGTTAGAGCGTTTGTCTAGTAAGTGTTGAAGTAGCCTGAAACGTCGAGCGGTTTCTTGTCTTTTCAGTCTAGTATGAGGATTCCAGGTTAATGAACCCTATTTAAAATATTTTTTTTCAGGATTTTAAGAATGGAGTATAATATAGCAAAAACACATCATAAAACAATATAAAATATCTTGTGGATTAATATATATATAATTTTTTATTCACCCTGAAAACCAGGAAAGGATTAGTTGCCTCCTTATTTTATATTTATAGAAAGAAGATATTTTGATTAATCCAAAATAGAATTTCTAATACATATGTTATAGGGTCAGTGTAACATTGCAATATAAGATGTTTTATTTTTGATGTTTTTTAAAAATATAATTGTTGTTGAGCACTCAGATTATATGTCATGATTATATTTCAGAAGAATATAAGAATGACTTACATAAAAAAAAAATTCTTAAAAGATATCATATTAATTATAAAATACTATTGCATGGAATCAGTACTAGAACGGCGTTTAGGAGAAAGAATCATAATCATATAAATAAATAATAAAGTTAATTAACGTAATAAAATCGGCCATTACTTTACCTAACAGCACTCCAGCAGACAGCATCAAGATGAAGGGCCTTCTTCGACCCAGCGGAAGAGAGCATCTGTCGCTAAGGGACCCGAGTATTGGTGTCAGGAAGAAGCCGACTAGTGGAGACAGTGCCCACACCTTTTAAAATAAAATGTCAAAACTAAAAAAAATGATATATAAAAATTATTTAAGTTAGTAAGATTGAATGTAAATGTTAATATTTATGAAATTAGTTCATGAAAAGAAATATATCAATGATAAATGTATCCGATACAATTTTATACGTTATCTACGTTGTTACGACGATCGATACTAGGATTAGTAATAGATCACTATTACTTTTAAAAATAATAAAACATATTTATACCCCAACGGCCATACCACGTTGAACACACCGGTTCTCGCCCGATCACCGAAGTTAAGCAACGTTGGGCGTATTTAGTACTTGGATGGGTGACCGCTTGGGAAAACCTTGTGCTGTTGGCATCTCTTTAAACTTTCCAATTAATCAAATAAATATATCTGGCTGTATGGATGTATCGAATGCCATTAAAAAAACAAAACAAAAAAAAAACATATTTATTGAGAAATTATACAAATATCACTTGGCACATATTGTAATTATTTTCTATCGAAAACCTTCCCCTAAAGGATTCACGTGGAAGCCTGTATGGAGAAACCTCCCATTGAAGGTACTGCTGGTGTATTTTATCTCTCCGCAGTGGATCCCTGCTCTTGAGACGTTTCAGTCTCCTTGTCGGAATCTTTGGTACTGTCAGTAATGTTTGTACCAGTAACTTTGGGTGACCAGCGAGTGAGCCATGAACTTTTTTGTATTTTTTCTTGATTGGTCTTTGTGTAATGATTTATTAGTTATGTAATAGGTACAATGAGTAATGTATCAGTAAACGAAGGAAGTTTGACTGAAAGATTTGAACAGTCTGTAAGTGGCATTTTTTGCTAGAGCCCCACAACTATGCACATATTTAGCATGTATTCTTCTTAGGAAACTAGAATCCGGAGCCTAAGCATAAAGCAGAAGATTATTCTAAAATTCACTATTTTCCTAAAGCAGTGGAAAATGAGTGCTCCTTTTTACAATTAGTAGTTGGTTTTTGACTGCTTATCGGCAGAAATAGTTGGATGTAAGGAATTAAAATGTTTCTGTATAACAGCCGGCTTAGATTTCTCACATAATCAAATGATCTTTGTGTAATTAATCGTTAACAATAGACGACTATGATCACTGGATAAATTATTTGGTAATATCACGGTAATATATTCAGAGTAGATCAGACTCATAGAAATAATACTCGGATCCGAAGTAAAAATACATTTAGAGGAATTCCGTAATTAGAAAAAGTGTACTTGCTTCCCTTTTTCAGCACTATAAAATTTTTGACTGCGTTTCACAGAAATAATGCAGCATTTACAGATCTATCAAAATCTTAAAAGAATAATCTAAAGGATTAAAATTGTCATTATTTACTGAGGATGGAAACTGTTTTAAGAATGCGAAGAATTGATAGAATTGATCTGTACATTGTGACCCATTGAGATAAAAGGTAGACTAAATAAGTTACTGGAAGTAATAGTTGGACGAATTTTGAAGAAAGAAGCCAACCACCATTTTTTCTGAGTAAAATCAGCGTAAACTTCAGTTTAAGATTAGAAGAGGAGAAGGACCTTTAATAAATTCAATTTGCGCCCCCTCCACAAAAAATTGTAACCCTACGAAATCAGTTTCGTGAAAGAGTGCAGGATTGAAAATCAACTTCTTGACTTTACATACCGATTTTTGTATATTATATTTATTACTATATGTATTATACTAATTCTCATTTTATCACACACTTTATTCATGTTATGTTTTATGTTAAATATTTAAATATTAATAATTGAATTGCTCTTACCATCGTCATCCTAGCATGGTCAACACCAATCTCTAAAAGAGTGGGCGAAACGAAAGCGGTTTCTGCTGCGTAAGAAAATTCTATCCCCATTACAGCTGCAGATATTAGGACCAGCTCAAAGCGTGTTTTCTTTCTATAATACAATAATAAATCATATAATAAAGATAGTATGTAACTACAAATTTTAAGTTGCCATATATTGTGTTTGAATGTCTTATTTTCGTCAACTATGGAAGTATCAGAATCCAAATAACTTGGTCTCACAAAGGTCACGTCTGGTGTAGCGATAATCTTTGCAACCTATCATGACCAAGGACCCGGGTTCCCAGGGCAGTTGGCCACAGAATTGTTTAAAGGGGGGGGGATTCTTAGTTATTCCTTCCTTCGTAGGAGACGTAAAATGGCGGCTCCTAGCCTGTTACAGATCCCTATCTATCCTAATTATACAAGGATAGATGAAATTTTGGACTCCCACTTTCAGTCCGATTATCCATAATAGCTTGAAGTGGCGTTAAATTATTAAAAAACAATTTGGCCTTATTAGACAAAAGTCAATATAGAGAGACAAAAACTAATAGTAATTTTTATTTATTTTATTTTGAAGAGAAAAGATATACCCAGGACCGGGATTAAAAATTATAATAATAATTAAAAAAATAAAATAAAATAAATTATAAATGGTATGATGACGTAAGTCAACAAAATCCTAGTTAAACTAATGCTCCATTAACTTTCTTCCCCTTGTATACATCGCAAATTGCGAGAACACGGGGATATGGGATCAGTGAAGAGAATGGATTTGTCTGACCGAGATGCGAGGCAGGATAGTTCAAGTGGCAAAGTACCACGACGGAAACGTGGGAGGCCCGGGTTCGATTCCCGCATCTGGCCATATCTTTTTTCTTCAAAATAAAATATTTAAAAATTATAATAATTATAAAAAAATAAATCATAAATCTTTTTTTTTTATGAATTATAATCAAGATATTACATTACAGGTCGGCTAGAAATTTGAAATTGATTACAAAATCCCACCTTAATAATTGGTATCACAAACTTTGACACTGATAGGAAGAATAGAGTTTTTTTTAAATATTTAGTTAAAAAATCATTATTATAATAACAACGTAGTTTTGCTATGAAAATAAATAATAATACATAAATGAATGCCAGGATGACCATCATGGTTCTCATTTTTGACTGTTTATAATATTAGTTTTTCAAGTTCCTAAGATTCAGTCAATAAATGTTTAACTATCTTTTGTTGTTTAGATACATAATTGTTTTCGTATTCATGTCTAATAGATGACGAAATGTTTATCGTTGTTTGATCACTAAATCAATATACCTCAACCGCATTAGCATTTATCCTGCTAATAATGTTTGAGCCAAGGGAAGAGTTGAATTAAGTAAGGTTAAGGTGTTTTTCAGATGGTGCAAATCCGCTGGCTATGCGGATGACATTCTTATATTGTTCAGAAGCGAAAACGCATTCAAAGAGAGCCTGTTATGGTCTACAAAAGTTGATGAAACAATCCTTCAACAAACAAAATTAATAATTTTCAAGTCTCTCATAAGACCGTTGGTGCACTATGATGATGAAACCTGAACGCTGAAGGGTCTTCAAAGAAAAGTACTGAGACATATTTTCGGCTCAGTGTTCCCTCAAGACACCTGGTGCGTCAGAAAAAATGAGAAGCTGGAAAAACTCATAGGGCACATGGATGTAGTTAGGTTTCTGAAGTCAAGAAGATTAAGTTGGATTGGGTACATAGAAGGTTTTCAGAGAGGCATATGATGTGAAACATAATTAAGTAAGTTTGTTAAGAGAAAGAAGAATAGGTGCCACAGAACAGGGTGGCTGAAGAATGTAGAACCAGATCCACACAAACTTGAAATGACCACATAGAAGACGAAGGCGATGGAGGAGACAGCTGAGGACAGATTGTGAAAAAGACCAAGGTTCTTACTACATTGTAGCGTCGGATAAAGAAAGAAAGAAATGCATATGTACAAAACGTATTTTAAAAGAAAAAAATTAATTTATTGTTTCATGTATTTGTAGATAAGCCTAAAAAATGAATAACCGGATATTACAATCCGAGTTCCGGTAAATACTTCGAACTTGGATTCCTGTAGGTTTGATGTTATAATATGATTGTTTATAAATATAAACAAAATAAGTTCAAGCAAAGTACCAGATTCATAGCCTTTCCCGGATATAATACAATTATAAACAGGGATCAAATAAGCATCGGTATGAGTATTGATTAGTGTAATCTATATTCAATCATCGCGGGTCCTTATACTAAAATAATTAAAAATTATTATCCAAACATCTGGTTTTGGATTGCATCGTTAGAATTTCCATTACACAGCCAATCATACAATTTTATTACACATTAAGGACCTGAATATGTGAGCATATTCTTCTCCAGCTTCCTTCGGCGGCTGGGGCTGCTTCTGCCTAGACAGGACGGTCAGCGACTCCCTCCATCCGGAGAACTTCTCCTTGAGGTTGTCCCTGACTTGGTGGAAGAGCCCCACGGTCCCCTGGTAGTCCCTTAACTTCTCCATTCAATTTTTTCAATGCTGTAAATAAAAAACAAAACACAATTACTGCTTTACCATTGCAAGGGTAAAAAAATTCAGGCATTTGGGAGGATTACACAGGAGGATGGATAAGAGAAAGCAACTGTGGAGATAAAATTTAAAAAACGGGAAAGGCTTGTTGACAAAGAACATCTACAACAAGAACTGGATCTCACGGAATGCCAAAATAAGTCGTATTAAGAGTGTCGTAAAAACGAAATGCCTCTTCCCCAGCGAATGCCTCTAGAAATAAGAACTTTAAGAAAAATCATGAGTGCAGTTCAGACAGAAGATAGATCGAAACTGCAAAGTAACAGAGATATTTAACTGGAAGAAATAGGAAGTATCTCGAATACTTCTTGGAGGCCTCCCCATTCCTCGGACATCTACATAGAATAAACATAGATTGACTAAGCAAATATTTGACTACTTAGGGGAAAAGAAGACCACGATAACGTAGGAAAAAAGAGTATAGAAATACTTTGAAAAGGTATGGTCTACAAAAATATACTAAAAGGTCTGGAATACTTTGAGTATTACAGAGATTGGAAGGAAGCGAATTTGGAAGCAGAGTGAAAAATCTACATTTCTATCGTAGTCGAAATCCATTTGATGACCTTTTTCTCAAAATTTAATCCTCGGAATATATAGAACTGGAAGTATTTCACAGCTGCTTATTTACAAAGACGGCTACTCCCAAAGTGTTATATTGTTCATTTTAAATAAGCAATAGCAAAATGAATATTTCAAAAACATAAATTTAAATTTAATAAAAAAAAAAAGGCCTCGTGACCTTTTAAGTAGAACTTGCTATTTCTACCGCTGGGTAGCTTTTATACTTTTCTTTATCCTCACGTGCCGATGTGTACCATTCATTCTATTTACTTGTTGTGTTAGTATAATATAGTTGTTAATTTCATGGAATAAAAAAAAAATTAATAAACAATACAGAAATTTAAATAAACAATAAGCAAAATTACTAAGAAAAAAGTACTAAAAAACAATAAAGACAACAATTTAATAACGTGCACACAAATAACTCAATTGAGAATAGTGATAAGAAGAGATTACACGAGATAAGGAGGTAGGTTTCATTGGTACCGGTTAAGTCACAAGTATCAAATTTTATATCAATATTTTTATATATATTACACTAGATACGCACGCTATTCTCTTTGGTTCGAGACCGACTTTGACAGATCTATTAATTGTTTTGTTTTTTATTTCAAACGATTTTTTTTATTTTATTTGAAACAAAATAGTCTGTTAAAATTACATTTTCGGATTGCATCACATTTATTTTTCGATTTTTGACAGTTAATGAACAGGTGAAATCGTGATTCCCCTTACTCCTTTCTGTTCTTGCAATATTGTCTCATTCTTTTCTATATTTTCTCATTCCTATCTTCTGAACGGGTCTGGGGTTAAGTTTAAGCATGGTACAGACATGGTAGAGACATTACTGTTTCATGGACAACAATTCTGCAAGGTGACTTGTTCTAGGTTACGCTCAACCGTCGGATTTCCCCCCTTATTATGGGTACCCTATTTTTATAATATTTTATAGAGACTGGGTGAGCCCCAGGAGGGTCCTAGATCCTATACGATCCATCTCCGGCGGAAACAGACCAAATAAAAGTCTTGCCCGCAGCGGGATTTGAAACATGATTTCCGGCATGGCTCTACCACTGAGGCACTCCACTCCCACGTGTATATCCAAGTAACTAATTAAATACATAAATGCTTTAGATATATATGAAATTTATAATAATTATTAGATATTAAACAAATAATTTATTAATGAATAATACATGAAATTATAGAACATTTTCGGCTAAATAAATAAAATACGAGCAAATGAAATAGGATATGATAAGGAGGAGAATGCAAAAGTTTCTACCTCCGGCTTTCAAACTTTAGACAAATGCTTTATAAAAAAAAAAATCAGGAAGAAAAAACATTTTTTTCACCATTTGAAGCGAGTTATTTATTTTTAAATCTTATTCTCATAATTTTAAACTATATATAAATGAAATTCGTAAATATCTTCAATGTCTATAATTATCGACTATAGAAGCCCTGCATTATGACACCTGATCATATAGTCAGTCCATTATAGCACAATGTTCATCTTAGGTTTCCTCGAAATATTATATTTATAAATAACAGGAGCAAACACTATTCAATTTAATTACTGGAATTTAAAATTGGAACTTAACGGCTTGTCGATTATCTTAACTAATTCGTCGGGTTTAGTTCGGATTAACAAAAGTTCTGATAATGAAATCTTGATTTCTTAAATATTTAATTATTATATGCGTATTAATATTAGTAGGCATTGAATAATTATATTAATAAAGCCTGTACCACTACAATCTATGAATACGGTCGAGACTGTACTGTTTCTTGGACAATGGTTGTGAAAGGATGTTTGATTTGTCCTAGATCACCGCCAGATTTCCCCCCTACTTTTTATACCTTTTTTTTAGAAACTGAGTGAGCCCCGGAGGGTCCCTGATCCCAAAGAATTCATCCCCGGATACTATCAGATTAAATAAAATTTGCCATCAGCCGGATTCGAACTTTAAAATTTTTTGAACCCGATTTTCGGTATGGCAACTCAGCACTCTACCACCGAGCCTCTGCTGCTCTCTAAGTATTGAATAATAGTTCCAAGAAATACATTTTTAGGGAAAATATTCTTCTCAAATATATTTTCTAGAAATGACTGTCATATCGTTGTCCCAAAACCAGTTCGGATACACGTACGTAGGTAATTTGGTATAATTGGTGCTTTACTTTAATCATTTTAATTTATGATTCAGTCATCAAAGATTTATTCTGGTTTCTTCCATGTTGTCAAATTATTTTCCAAAGTTTTGCTAGACATTTTGCTAGCTAGTAGCTTCAGTGACTACTGATTAAGCCGTGTTGAAAATTATTTTTCTGTTAAGATCAGAATTGACTCTATGGGGTCTGGAATACCTCTAAATCATTTTATTTTAAGACATTCAATTATTTCAATAAGAGGAAAACAATGAGTTAAACCTGATCGATTCTTCATCATGAGTTATCGAATTAACTTATTTATCGGTTTCATAGGCTAATTTTCTAGTTGTAATTCCATGATTTTCAAGCATCGTTTTAAGGTGTTCAGCTTTCATTAGTATATTCCATTCCTACGGCGGTCCCCCGAGCCCAAAAAACACAATTGTTATGAAGGGTTTTATACCACAATATTTTGTAACGTTTCCGCAAAAAAGGCAGCGCAATATTTAAAAAAACAGTTGTTTTTTAATAGAGCACTCGTACAAAAATGCCTTTTGTGGCTTTTATGAAACTTCCTGAAACCTGGTTCTACTTAATCCAGCTATCTAATTATTTATAATCAATATATGTTTTCGCGCTCAATATGTAAACACACTTGCTCATTCTTTATAATATGACTAAATTATAGGCCTATGAAACAAAATGGTGGAGCCTAATTTCAAGTTCAATTTTCAAGGAGTATACGTAATACTTTGATTCTTACTTATATTAAATCGTTGCTTCTTTAATTAGAAATAAAGCGTATTTAATTATTATACAACCTGGTAGTCTAAAATAAAAGCCCGGATGGCGGAACCAACGTATTTTCTATTAATCGTGGATTTATTTGGATTTTATGTAAATAAAAAATGTAAAATACTTATATTGAGGGGATGTTGATTATATTATTAATTAAATAATTAAACCATTAATTATTTTAATTTAATAACAACAAATAAAGTATTGTTCACGCGCCTGGCGGAGACACATGTGGACAGATTTCCTAGTAAATTATTAATTTAAATTAGTAAGTTAACCTGCTAGTAAATTATTATTTTTTTTTTTTTAGTCAAAGAGGTTATAGTCCTAATACAACATATTTATAAAAAGCGTTTATGTGCTGCGTATTTCCATACAATTATTCACGGAAATAAATAATAAACCCATCTCGACAGGAAATTTTGGAGAAAGCCATCATGGTTGGTAAAACTCCTGACGAAGGATGGTGCATACGCTTATGGTGTTGAATTTATTACCACAAACGTATAAAATGAACACACAAATATATCGGATGCTATAAGAAAAAGGAGAATTGCATTTTATGGTCATTTGACAAGAATGAAAGCCATTAGACTGACGAACCGGATTCTTGCATATTTTAAAGAAAAGAAGACCCAACCAGCCTGGTTCGAAGAGGTAGAAAACGATTTACAAGAGATGGAGATTACCTACGAGGATTTTCTTGAAAGCAACCGTCTCAGGATGAAACTGGATTCTCACGTGGGTTTTCAAGAAAAACCAAAGCTAAAGACGGGAGGAAGAAAGGACCAGCACCTGCGACGAATGAGGAAGTAATGGGTGAATATCCAAAGAAATACATAACAGACAATTGAAATGACGCGGTCCTTAGTATGCCAATACGAAAAGAAAAAAATAAGATCCACACATACACTTTCTAAAATGGAAGAAAAAAGTTTGAAGTTTTCAAATAAATATAATAAAATTTGATATACAATGTATTTTCGAAAATCCTTAAAAATAATACAAATAAGATGATAATATTAATAATGGAAAAAAAAGAACATGGATAGAGCATCGTTCTTCTGCGGTAGTCATAAAAGACTTTATATAAATGGCAAACATCATAGTATGAGTCGTAATAAAAACATATTTAGAAAAACTAAATCAATCTGGTAAGGTTAAAATATTGACTTGTGTTGAAAAGCAATACTTTTAAATTTTGTAATATAAGTGTTGATTATTCAATTTTTTAAAATTTTAATAAGTCATAACAATTCCAATCTTCGTGATATAGTTATTTTAAATTTGTTTTTATCAAATTCTGTCAAAGGAAACATAAATGTGAAGAAATAATATGAAAAAAAATTCTAAATACAAAATTTTAGTGCTACATATTGTACTATCAGAAAACTACTATAAAGCCAGGGGTGACTTACCTTAAATATACAATAAAGGAATTTTCAGTTTTGAGAAACGTTTAAATTATTTAACAAATATTTTTTATGATTGCCTGTAATTAAAAACTATTTACGAAATTCATGACATGAGAAGAGCTGAGATAGACGGAATCCGTGAAGCCTAGCAAGTGTTGAAGGCAACTGAGGGGGTAGTGAATCGGGGGCGCTCCAAGCGGGAGCCGCGGAAAGTCTTTTAGGCCTCAATAACTTGCCAATTAAGAATTATATATATACATATATCAGTCAATATAAAGTTATATTTTGCGGCATTTCGGGATTTTATTGTTCTAAAATTTATATCCACACTCTGGAAAAAAATTACAGTTATTAACTGTGTTTTCATAATGTGATGACTATTAATTATGGACATTATTATCACACACTAGTCTGAACGTAGATTTAACATTCTTCTTTCCATTATAATTGGACAGATTTGAAATAGGCAATGCTTATACACGAGACGTTCATGATAAAAAGCGGATTACTCCAAAAATTCACTTTTTCACGTTTTTCGCTAATTCAGTTAAGAAATTTTGTCATACACGACTTTTCCCACCTTATGTTTCATTGTTTTAGTCCTAATCTGAAACTTAAGTCAAGCATAAAACATTCCTTGACTAAACTTGCAAAAAATGTGAAAAAATCTTTTTAAAATCTGGAATGGTTTTGATTCTGAATGCGTTACAAAAATTGTACTTTAATGTAAATGTTTTCTCTGTATGCTTTGACTATGTAAAATATTTTACTAATTTGATATCGTTTTTGAAGTATTAAAGCAAATACTATTTTCTTTGACAATTTATCAATGGAATGATCCAATCAAGTAATTAAATAGATAGCTCTTCGATTTAGCCATAACCAACTCAGAAGAAGATAGACATTTTTTTTAATATTATCGTCAATGTTTCAAATAATTAAGTAATGAGCAGCTTAATTTATGTAAAAAATATTAATTTTTGAAACATTGAAAAGAATATAAAAACAATTTATATTTTGTTTTCTACTTTTATAAATGTCCTAAATGTAGACAAATGAGATCTTCATCTTCATCAGATGCCGAGTTCCGAAGAATATTTTTCGGTGATGTGCAACGAAAAATCTGTTTCTTGTCGGACGAGTGGATGAGGGTTTTAATCTAATCTTTTGGAAAGGTGAATAGCAAATTATCATTTTTTTTGCATTTTTGCATGGTATTAATAAACCAAAACCAAATCCCAATTATCTTATATTGACAGCTGTCATTTCATTGATATTTTTTTTAATGTAAGATTTTTAATAGTCTTAAATTGGCAAGAGATGAAGGCGGCGTTCCATCTAATTCAGATATATTGTAGCTCTTTAGATCGGAATTAGGAGAAGCAATCTGGAAAATGGAGTGAGGACTGCTCAACCACCTGCGCTTTGTGGAATGGGTTTGAATGCAATGAGTTCGCGAGTATGGAGAGGCTGGAATTGAATGGGTACTACGCTCCATTGCTCCACGCTGAAATCCAATCACTCCAACCGAACGTGAGTGGTGTGTTATAATAATATCACTTGATGTGCATTTTCCTCTCAAAGAGATTATTCAGCTTAAGGAGCAAATTAAACCGTTCAAAAGTGGATGCCTTAAATAGTGACATTTAACCGGGAGCTTTTCGCTCTATGCCATTAGTTATTGAGAAACATAAGAACTTTCTTAAACATTATAATATTCATTGATACAGCATTGTATTATCCTTTGTGATTACACTGTATTAGCACTTTACAATGATTCATGTATAGGGAAAATTTTTCGTCCCTTAAGAATGTTTGGCGGTGTGAGTACGAATTCTGCATGATAAGTGTGGTTTCGCTACATAGTACAAAATTGTTATTAGACTTTTTATATCGTATCACTATTAGCTATGTTAAATAATTTGTCTTTTCCTATCGAAATGGCGAATGATAAGAATTTTTATAGTCTTTGAAACCAAATAGTTATTAATTCAGAAGAGAAATGTAAGCCTCATTAGAATCATTATACAAAGGGCTTAAAAAAATTGTAATTTTTCATTAACAATGAAACTTTTATTTTATGCTACTTTTTTATATTGGTTTAATGTTAATTATGTTAAATAATCTGCCATTTCCTTTCAAAATGGCGAAGGATTAGAGTTTTTATACACCTATTTCGGGAATTTATAAATATAGAAGAAAGATGTAAACCGCAATTATATTGAGTGATTTAAAAAAATTATAAAGTTTTTGTATATAATTTTGTAATAATGAAACTTTATAATCGACCATGAAAAAGCCTAACAACTTCTCGAAATTATTTTTCAATCTACGTAGATTAATTTTATAACCAATAAAGAATTCAATAACCAATCAAATTCCATGAGACAAAAAGAAAGCAAAAGTCGTCGAAATCATAGATAGAAATATTGAATATGTTATAAATATTTAAAAAAAAGTTATTACAATACATTATAGAATATGTGTTATTATAAATATATAACATTGTTAATACATATTAGAATCTTATACGTAATTATATAGCATATGTTAAATGAAGCTATAGCCTATTGAACATTACAGGTTGACTCTTTGGGGCTATAATTATGACACTTGGCCTTGGGAACATCAAGTTTCCATTCCATAAGTGACTCATATATTTGTATGATATTTATATAATTTTATTTTCGATTCGTCAAACAACATTCTAGTATTGGGACTTGCGTATATGACAGATAATATTATAGTGCTGATAAAAGTTCGAGTGAACCACGATTTTGTTGTTGTAATAATTGAAAATATTAAATCATTAGGTAATAATTTGACATGTTTTTACGGGGTCAACATTAAGCTATTTAATATCCTTATTATGGCTTCGATATTATTTCCAATCCGTTATTCCTTAAAACTAAAATTATAATATGAATTGAATTAATAGTGATCGTCAATAAACAGGCTTTACAAGAATAGAAAAGCAATAATTCTATGACGTCATCGTGACGTCGTGTTCAGACTGTTGTCAGTCTTCCCCTTCTACCGATTTTTATGACATAAAACATTTCGTTTTTTATTGTTGATAGGATTAATTTTATCTTGATATAGTTATTATGTTAGTTTGTTAATATATAATTAATGTATTTTCCCTGATATATGGAGGATCGTGAAGGAAAAACCTAACCCAGTTCCGATGGGATGCTACGACCGCCCCAATTTTTCCAGAGTCCTAATTGGACAAATCAGCTTAGCCTCGCCCTTCAACAAGATCTCTATCCGCATTCAATAGTTCTCCAACAAGCCTCTACAAAAAACATACTGTCAATTCCTTTCCAATTAAAAGGAGGAACAATTATATTAAAATAATATCATATAATGCATTGGCCTTGCAGTGTATTTCCTCAGCGTTTCGTTTGAGGTGATGAATTAAGTAACGTCTACGTCATTCTAAATATTTACAAGTGCATATCCTGATTGATTAATACGCGTTCGTAATCATTTCGTATGTTTTTTGTACCAATTAAATTTTAGTTGTTAGATAATAATGCATAATACGTGTTAGAATGAGACCACGTCATAAAAACCTGTTAAAAATCTATAACCCAGAATTAATGGACACTCCTAAATTTCCCCTACCCACTTTTAATTAGGATAGGGATCTTTAACGAGTATCTACCATCACAATAGGTTCGGGTTTCCATTTTACGTCTGTTCCGAAAGACGATACAACGAAGGATTATTCGTTTGAAGTGATGAATTAAGTAAGTTCTACGTCCTTCTAAATATTTACAAGTGCATATAGTGATTGATCAATACGCGTTCGTAATGATTTTGTTTACTTTTTTTAACCAATTATATTTTAGTTGTTAGATGATAAAACGCGATATGTTACAATGAGACGACGTCATAAAAGACTGTGCCACGTAGTAAAAGGACAACATGTCCACATATAATATGCAATATTTTAGTTTGTTTCGTTAAACGCCACTTATAAGTTTATGCGGCTATGTCTTATCAGACGATTCTATAATGCGAGTCCTTAACTTTCCCTATCCAAGTTTAATTAAGATAGATACCTTCAACTACTAACTCACATCGCAACAGGGCCGTGACCCCCATTTTATGTCCATAATGAAAGACGGCATTATGTCGGGCAGCGAACCCGTTATATTGGGCATATTAGGTTGTTATTCTAACCGCTTGACTACAGGTGACACCGTAATAATATTTTAGTTAATTTGTCATAAATAAATACTACAACTTACATTACTTATCAATCCTAATAACACTGTGAACAATTGTCTTTAAGCTGTTTCTGTAAGCAAAGAGGAAATGATTTTTCATAATTCAAAGTTATGGAAAATTGGCTCTCCCGAACAAGTAAAGAAATGTGACATGGTGTCCTTTACCTTTGAGTTACTGAATTTACAGTTTAATTTTATATTCGGTCCGGAAGCCATAAAATAGATAACAAAACATGCATCGCCAATAACCAAAAACTTAAAATATGGTTAAATTAATTAAGAAATGAACATATCTTGAGCAATGAATCTTTAGCGATAATTAGCGGTTAGGTGGCTGGTAAACGTTCAAGGGGAAGACCAATGCGTAAGTAGGATTGCATTAAAGAAAACCAAAACGGGTTTGGGTTTGGATGGATACCGGTGGATCGTAGTTTGTAGTCAGCTATTGTTGGTATCGGCATCGAACAATCGGGTTCGCTAAACCACTTATTATTGATATGATTCTGGTTTTGCATGAGCGAATCGGAATTACTTCTTAAAAACAAATTAATTGAATGGAAAATTTTGAAGCCTTTCACCAAAAGATAATAACAGGCGAAATGACACACTATTAAAATTATTTAGTGGAAAATTAGTCAAGTGGTACGGATAACAATTTAATAATGTATAGTTTTTTTATTCATTATTAAGTTGATAAAAATCTAAAAAGCCGTGTTTATTTCATAGTTATATTGAGCAAATTCCGGATTATTGAGAAATGGAAATATATGAATTTTCCATTTTAATATAACGTAGTATTTTATACTCGTAAACCATCCATAATCAGGCATAAATAAATTTTTGGACAAATGTCATTTGTTTCTGTAGGCCTTGCTATATAAACTTTCGAACTAAAATTATCTATAACATGCAATGTATAACAGAATGAAATCGTGCACAAGGTAAAGATTATGTCTTGGCCAGGATTCGAACCCGGGTCGCCCGCGCATCTTCCGCGGTGCTCTAACCACTGAGCTATCAAGGCTCGCATCCGAACCAGACAAATCCATTCTCTTCACTGATCCTATATCCCTGTGTTCTCGCAATTTTACCGAAGCATACACGGAAGAATGTTCATTGAACATTACTTTAATCGGGATCTCGCTGACTTACGTCTATTTTATATTCATAATTTATTATAAAAAATAAAGTAAAAAACCAATAGACCTGGTTTTTCAGTTATTTATTTCAAATATTAAAGTTTTTCAATTCTTTAAAAATCGCTTAATTTAATAAATGTAACTATTAAATGTGAATAAATTGTGGACGATACAACTTTTTTAATATCACCCTAAAAACTATAGGAATAAGATATTTTCAGTACAATTTTTTTTTTTGTGGTTGGCCTGCGTAATTCATTTCTTAAACAGCGATAACCTCTGTTCAAAATCTCTCCGTATTATAGTTTTGTTTATTAGTTGTTTAAATATATATCATTGTCAGAATTGAGTCATCGATATCGCTCTCAATAAAGGAGTTATTTACTTAATTATTTAATGTAATTTTAAAAAAGAATGCAACCATCTTGAATCATTCCAGAAATTCGTCACTAGGGTATAACATGAACGCACCGAAATCGCATGTTCGGTAAACACAGGAAGAAATCAGTTGCACAATATCATTCTAATCACGCGTAAATATTATTTGAGACATTTTATGATAATATGATTAAAATGATACATCTATATATTACTTTTCCGTAATAAACAAAGCTATTGATATCTAAATTTATCGATGATAGTTTTGGGATTAATGAAAGAAATGTCGTTTTCCAATTGTATTATTCATTTATTTATTATTATGAAATAATAATCTTTGCAATAATAAAAAAAATATACCGAGTTGTGATTCACCTAACAGGATTGTTGCTTTATATGAGATAACAATTATTTCCTTCTCAAACCAATATAAAAAAATAAAACAATATTGAACATATTAAACGAATGGGTTTGTATTAGATCGTCATTGGCCACAGTTTTGACGAAATGAAGATTTAAATTGTTTTGTATAGATTTCAGAAGGATATATATTGTGTGATTAAACTCCGGATGAAAATAACTAATCAGTCATTTTTCTGATATTTTACATAATTTTATATATAAATATTTTGCAGCATGTAATTTTTTAAAACAGTATTTTTTGGGGGAAGTTATAAATATCTAAGGTCTATTGTAATGAACGTAAACATTACTAATATTTATATACTAATAATAAAAATATCAAATTACAACAGAAACGTTACAAATGTTTACATAAATTTTACAAATTACGTACATTCTTCTTCTTTCGCTACCTCTTTTGTGCCATTTTGCTTAGAGGGGCCTGAATCCATTGGAGCCATTCTTCCCGGTCCTGACAACTCCTCTTCATTTGATCCAGTGTTTTTTCTCTTTTACCTCCTATTCTTTGGATATAATCCTCATAGAGGATTCTCGGGAGTCCGCTGGGGTGGACTTCCATAACCTTTCTGGAAAGCCATTCTTCGTCCATGCGGTAGACTTGGCCGAACCATTTGAGCTGTCTTTTTTCAATGGAGGTCATCAGTTCTGCCACCTGCAGCTGATCCCTTATGTTTATATTCCGCACTCGGTCCCTCCTTGTTTTACCGACCATTCCGCGAAGGTATTTCATTTCACCTCCTGTTGTCCGGCTGATGTGCTTTTCAAGCATGACCCAACCTTCACTCCCATATGTAAGTTTTGGGAGGTATATTGCTTTTAATATGTGAAGTTTCGTCGCTTTCCCTACATTTCGGTGCCCAACTATGCTATTATAGATCTAGTAATTTATCTGATTTGCTTTATTGATTCTATTGCCTACTTCTTCATCTACTTTACCAGACCTGCTAATGATGGTTCCTAAGTAGGGAAAGTGGTCCACCACTTCGAGAACCTCACCATCGCATAACAAACTCACATCTTCCTGTTTATGCCTAGATGCGACAAGCACTTTGCTTTTGCCAATATTTATTGCCATTCCCTTACGTTGGAGCTCCTCTTTCCATTCCACAAGGGCTTGCTGCAGCTTCTCCTTAGAGTCCGCCAGAAGAACGATGTCATCAGCGTAGAGAAGGCTCTGGACCATCTACCATCTACGACAGGACGCGAATTCCATCGACTGATTAGAGTTGGCGATGTTCTCCTCTTGCATATTTTATGGATCTCATCCATAAAACATATATATAGTAGGGGGCTAAGGATATCTCCCTGCCTAACTCCCTTGTCCATGTGGAATGAATCGGCCTCTCTCCCATTGATCTACCCCTTTTGAATTTTTATAAATTGCTTTTTTTGCATTGATAAGATCCCCGAGACGTTTATATTCGCCAAAGCATTCCATATCTCCTGGTGTGGAACAGAGTCGAAAGCAGCCTTCAAGTCGAGAAAGGCTAGGAAAATGTCTTTGTCTCGGTCCCATGCTCCCTCAATACTTTTCTAAGAACAAAAATGTGGTCCTGCGTCTGTCAACCGGGTCTAAATCCAGCTTGCTCCGGTTCGAGCTGATCCTCCACTATTCGCCGTAGTCTCTTTTCGAGAATGCATGTGTATATCGTATTACATTCCCGTAGTGTTGCCCTTCTTATGGATCGGAATAATTACACTAAGGTTACAATCCTCTGGTACTCTCCCGGAATCCCACATTTCTTGAAATAGCCCTTGAAGGGATCTACAGCGATCGTATATTGTATAATCTATGATGCTGTTTCGGCCTTCGCTGGAGAATGTGATCTTATGCATTCTCTTGTGTGGGTAGAATGAGTTCCCGATAATCAGATTGTTATCAACACAAAAGTCGATCAGTCGCTGGCCATTCTCGTTCTTGGTGCTCTCTCCATCGTATCTTCCCATAGATCCATGGCCTGATCGATAGTTCCATCCAATTTGACCATTGAGGTCCTCACTCAGGATATTGGACCTTTGCTAGTCCCTGCACCTGTCTACGGTTCTTGTAGCTCCGAGTAGAATAATTCCTTGTCCAAGACTGAATAATTATTTGTTGGTGCATAGATTTGGATGTGCGTTACTTTCCCTATACTTCTAGGAATTCTATACTTTCCCTAATATTCTTTAGGATCTAATTATTCTAGAGGATATTGGTTACCAGTCTTCTAGCTTACAATATGCTGCAGGAGACATAATGATTCCAACTCCCTCTTTAGCGAACCTTCCCTTAGGCACTCCGGAGTACAAAAGCATGTAATCATTCTCCAAGGTCATCTCTCCGTTTCCTTTTTTCTTAACCTTAGCTATCCCGAGTATGTCCAGTCTAAACTTTTTCGTTTTCAACGCAAGTTCGGCTTCTTTCCACGTCAGTGTCCCGATGTTCCCCACTGCAATTCTTAAGGCCTTTTCGGTTCTATGTCGTTGCCGGTGATTTCTTTTAATCAGTTTTACTCTCGTGTGGGTGAATGGCCCGGCGCGAGAGGCCCCGTAACCTCGGGACAACAAGCCCCTTTAGTCGCCTTTTACGACAGGCGGAGATTCCGAGGGTAAATTCCATCCCTACCTACAGGGGCAAATTACATACATAAATATTAAAATTAAACAGAAACGATACAGATATTAAAATACAACGGAAACATTACGTATATTTTGGTACAAACATTACAAATAACAGAATAGAACTGTAACATTATTAATATCAGAATTCAACGGAAACACTACAAATTAGTTAAGAATCATGGGAACATTTATTTAATAAATTTTTATCTGTCAAATTATTACATTTTTGTAATTTCTTAAAAAGTGATAACTATTTAGTAGAAACCAGGCTGTTAAACGTTTTACTATCACTATTTTCCCCTCAAAATTTATATGGCCAACCAATAATTAATCAAGATATGTTCATAATTGTTTGTTACTATTAAATTCCATAATTATTTAATATGAAACTGTAATTTTACGTCCAATTTATAAATGGCGTACAATTCAATATAACAATTACAATTAATTAATTACCTATGAATCAAGTGGTGTATAAATAAAAAAATGTTTTAAGTGGTGTTAGTGAGTTAGAGTGTTCGACGATTCCTAATAGCTACTTCATTAAATAATTTGTAAATATTGGTTTATTATTACCATTTACGGCATTGAATAGAAATTATGCTGTTAAAAATGTAACCTAATCTATCTAAAAATATGTTTCGAATTAGTTATTAAACCATACAATTTTATTACTACAGTCGAAAGTAAACTTATAGTCCAGATCAAGTTTATATTGAATATTGATTATATGCATATTGAAGTTTTTTTGCCCCCTCAGAAAGTGTTAGTCTGTATCAGTATGAAGTAAATCACTGCATACAAAGAAATAAAAAGATGTAAAAGCGATAGATAACTACATAAACATACATATTTAGGTACATACATATACATATGATACTAGCAAGCGAATGTTGTTTTGTATAAAAAATAACGCTATATGACTTTAATGATAGTTATTTAACTTAATTGATCTTATCATATCTTATCAGTCTTATAGCATTTAATATTTGTAGTATGAAAAGACAGCATTAACATATCAAACAGAATCGGATCTAAATTTATATTTTAGAATGATGACGTTCAATGTAGTCAACATAAATGATGCATGTAGACTCCATTGCGCGTGCTTGTAGATACTAACGACGTCATCAGCAGTCTTATATTCTTATTATCGGAAAACAATAAAAACAATGTAACCACTCTTTAATTTATTACCTTCTTCATTGCTTAGTATTTTTTCAATAATAAATTATGTAATATTTACCGCTAAATGATACTGTGTTTTATTCCAATTATTCCTAGAATTAAATTTTACATGTCGTAAATATTTAATGCACTCGGGCTCTCTTTCTATTAATTAGGTAAATAGATATGAGAAATAAGAAAAAAATATATCTCTCTTTCAATTTGATCCAAATCTTGTGCAAAATAATTTTATGTTTATAAAAATATGGCGTTTCTTTATAAAATTATTTTCAGATACATATTAAGATATCAAAACGTCTATAGGCATGTAAATTGAAAATATAGTACAATCTAGTACACCTAACTATAATCATTAAATAATATATAATCAAGTGGCAAATTAGTAGAAAAAGAAAAAAAAATCAAGTGAACTAGAATGCTCTATAAATAACAAATTTATGTTTATAAAAGTATCCTTTTTTTCATTTCGTGCTAAATTATTTTTAAAAACTATCGTTAGATATCAGAACGTAAACGCGTATTTTGCCTATCAGAGAAATTGAAGATGTATAAAAATAGACGGTTTTATACGTTGACCTTTTTTTTTAATATACAAATAAGCACATATACAAAACAATCTATACAACAAAATACAATAACTTTAATCTTCAGGTATGAAATCTGGATCCAACTTATTGACATAAGTTTATTTTTGGACGCACTTACCGATTTTAAAATGAACGTAAACGTGTTGACATACAATGATCGAGATACAAAACTTGAGGAATGAGCTCAAGGCTGTACATGTTTTATGATTTTAATATTTTTAAAGGTTTCACAATTGTGTTGGGTCCACTATAACTATTATAATTATATTGGACTTCCTAGACTTCTGGGCTTGTTCTATAAAGACATTAAACCCATATTACAGGTGAAAATGTCTGTTTTATTGATTTGACTTCCTCTGGACCTTCTTCCTTCAACCTTAGCCTCGTAAGTCATCTTGGCCAGCCTGTTATTTTCCATTCTTAAAACATGTCCAAACCATCTTAGACTTTTCTTCAATGACTTTTTCCCCAGGGTCAAATCATTAAAATATAGTCTTATTGGAGATTTAATTAGACAAATTAAATAATATAATACATGATAATGAAAATTTCGAAAAGACATTTCGTGACACCTTGTTGCATTTTCTTTTCATAATACTCAGTAATGACAACTGTTTTTATAGTATATTTTTTATCATCAATTTCCAACTTACATGGAAGTCATCAGGATGTTTTATAATTTATTGATAATCAGAACTTTTTTAGTAGTGGTAGAGCGCTGAGTTGTCCTTCCAAGGATTCCGGATTAAAATCCGGCTGAGGCAGATAATTTATTTAAAATCTGTTAATATCCGGGGATGGATCCTTTGGGATCTGGAGACCCTCTTGGAGCTCACTTAGCCTCTATATAATAAATGCTATTAATTGAGCGATTAATTTAGCGCAATCTCGGATAAATCGCCTACCTGCACAGCTACCGTACTAGAAACAGTACAGCCTTTCATGGGTTGTAGTGGTACAAGTTTTTTTTTTTAAGTTACTATATTTCGGCGTTTCGGGGTCTCACATTTTTCCTTTATGTTAACAAATGGTTGATTTAAAGACGCATTAAATACCTTATCGGTCGCCATTTTCTAAAATATTGAATCCATTGTTGGTTCCGGGATAAAGTTTGAATTCGGTGCCAAATCAAAAGAAAATAGGTTCAGCAACCTCGGAGAAATGACGCGTTCAGGCGTAATTTTTTTTTTTGTTTGTGTGTTAAACGTGTGTTTAAATGTTTTTTCTTGGTCGATTAGGAATAATATTAATATTGATATATACTTCTAAATACCTTTGTTTTGGTATAAACAAAGATTAATATCCGTGCCAGCAAATGGTGTGATAAGAGCTAAATTTCATTAATTTAAAACAAGTGATTAAACTACTTGTTTAATTACTTACCTGAAGAAAATAAACAATTAGAGAAGTAAGTATTAGGCCAATCGAGACTGACAAAGGTAGAGAGAATTGCCAAGGGTCCACAGTGTTTACCTTGTCCAGTAATTATCTCATCAGTCTGTACGGTCTTTTCACCTATTTCCGGGTTTAGTTAACTATATATATTTAGTTAACTAAACATATATATACTATGTGTGTATGTGCGTGTATTTACGATTATATACCGTTTTTATTATCATATGAATATCGACCGGTAACAATACTTGTTTATCCTTGTTGTTGGTAAGTTTGAAACGATTTTATTGTGTGAATGGCTCTGATTTTGTGTGATTTTAAACTTCCATGGTTCAAAAGATTTGTTGATATTAACAGACTAATATTTTGGAACATTTTGAGCTAAAACTACTAATGTACACCATTTGCTTAATTTGTTCGTTATATTGTACATAAGAACCTTTTTTCATTTTGATGACTCGAAGTACTCTGTGTTTTGAAAAAATGTGAGCCCAAAATACCGAAAACTTAAATAATTTTTAAAGTGTTGATGGTATTTCTTATTATATTTTTTCTAACCCGATGATCTTAAATTATAAATTTCCAATATTTGAAAAATGAAAAACGTAATGTAAAATTTAATTTAATAAAAATATACTCCATATATAGATATCATACTCCACAGAACTCCAAATATTTCATACAAGATATAAAACTCCAATTAAAAGATATATTTTATATGTTATGATCCTGTCTGCCCTGAGTTACGAGTCAAATAAGTGCAAGCATATTATTTAAATTTTCCTTTATACATATATATATATATATATATATATATATATATATATATATATATATATATATATATAATATATATATATATAATATATAGATTAATATAATGACTTCATTGTATCGTTTCTATTCTATTTTTAAGCTTCAAGAATAGTAAAAAAAATATTAAAAATGCAACTTTTCTTTTTTTTGGTAGCGTTGGTTGAATTCCAAACTTTATTGAATCATTTTCAATACCATATTATATAAAATACGAAAAATAAATTGAATATGTAAGAGTTTAAACCTTTAACATGTTTACCTAACCAAACGCCAATATGGTATTTGAAAATGTCATAATCGGAAAGCAATTTATCTACTGTAAGAACTTACTCGGAAATTCAAATTACTTTGTAACCACATATATGTTTACAGATTTTAGAATATTTTTATTTTTAGAATATATTGGACAATACACATTAGTGTTACATGGTTCTGGATCAATTTTCGGTATCGGCTTGGCCTCCGCTGAGGGGGAAAACTTAGAAGTGCACATATTGGATTCGTTTATTCAGCTATCTCAACATATTTAGGTCAGAGTGAAGTTTGTTTTCTAACACGATCACTATGCTTCATTAGAAAGCAGGCTATCATTGTCAATTTACGTTCAATGACAGTACACATGAGATTAATTTCGACCGAGAAAAGAATTAAAAAAGAAAATTCAAAGGCGTTCTGGGACATTTTTTTCGCCAAAACAAATCATTTTTTTTTTGTTATGAAAGACAAAATTCATTTATTGACATCATTTCTATATTCAATATTTTTTCTGATTAAAGAAATACAAATAAAGGACGAAAATATATTGGCAGACTTACTTTGATTCTGGAAATATATATAGCATGCAGGAATAGCTCAGGAATTTGGGAAATAGTTTGGTTTCGGCGATGTAAAAGATTTTTTTTAAAATACCAACAAAATAGAGACTAGAAAGAAATAAAAAATCGCCAAATAGTTTCTACTAGAATAAGCTATGAAATTAAATACTTTAAAACATGAGATAAAACACATAAAGATAGACCAAGAAAATTTCAACTTTTGGAATGGAAGACCATCATTTTTTTTATATAAATAAAAATACAGGTATAATATTAGTCTAACAAAATGAGTCTTTATTTCATTAAAAAGTTATTATCTCCCCAAATATACTGTATTTACATTAAATATATATGTTTAATTAAATATATATATTAATGGAAATATATATAAATATGTTATGATGTAATTAGATTTTTACATATAATTATGTTTTTTATTTATACATATCTAATATAATTACAATATAATAAGAGAGATTATGATTTTTTGATGAAATACAGATCCGTTTTTTCGATCTTTGCAATGTTATCATTTTTATTGTTCGAATAAGAATGATGGGGGTACATGCGTAGTTATTCACTATTAATATTATATACGATGTATCTTTCGAAAATTTTAGGATTTCATAATCTATTTAATCTTTGTCACATGTAATTTATCACATGGTTCGATATTTTATTTATAAAATAAGAGTTTTGTTTATTAACACTCTACTATGCTCGTAAGCTTGGTTTTTACTTCTAACTTAATTTAAAGCTAGTAACAAATGTTTTATAATAATTAAGTGATCATGTGTATATATGTTTGTAGTGTCGACAAAAATAAGTTTATGATTTCATTAGGCTATCTATCATGGTTTTCAAGACAGACGATACGCACCTGTTAGTCTCGTTAAACAATTCTAAAGGGCAAAACTTTATTCTTAAGCTGTCCGTTCAATCCAACGTATTAAAATTGCTCGTGACTGACAAAACAACTGCCGAAAAATGGAAATGCGCCTATGATTCGTCCTACATCGAGAACCTTACTCGCAAAACGGGAAATTTCAAGCAATTTATGGTTTTCGTTTCGATGTTGAAAGCCGGCCTATTGAAGACGAACGAATGCGTTTTCGTAGAACTGTTGACGCAGGAAGAACTAGAGACGAGGCGAAAGAAAGCAAACAGTGTGTCCATTCCTTCGATGAGGAACAGGAGGTATCTCATCCTCATCTACCAGGTGGAGTTCGACAAGATTCACTACCCACTTCCTTTGGAGTACTGCGGCAAGCCGGACCCAGAAGTTCTCCAATCGACGATAAAGAAGTTGGAGAACGCTATCAGTCAGATGAGATGTGGCATGTCGAAGCAGATGGCGATGATGAAGTCTGATGTCGAAACGAGAGAAGCGTCTCTCCAGAACCTGATATCACAACTCAACAACGAAAATAAGACCTTATTTGAAGAAAACAACAGGTTGAAGAAGCAGCTTGCAGAGCGGGATAGCAACGAGTGGACCAGCCGAATCATCAAGAAGCTGGAAACTCAACTGAAGTATGATCAGATATCGTATACCGACAAGATCTACAGGCTAGAAATCGAAAACAAGAAATTGAGTTCGTTACTAATGGGCAGGACCTCTCGAAGTCGTATCCCAGTCAAGATTCACTCGGACTCCACCTTCAACAGGTCTACGTCTTTGCCTCGGTCGAACACTTCTAGTTACGCTTATGACACAGAGAACCTCAGGTGCAGGAACAGGAATAACAGAAAGTCTCCAACCCCTAGCAGAAAATCTTCGTGTTCCTCCTCAGAGAGATCTGAAAAGTCCCACTCAAGGAAGTCGAAAGCCAACGTGGTGAAGAGAAAGACTAGCTCATCTGAGAGGCTCTCGTCACACGAACGGAAAAAAAATCCGCAGAGAAATCTAGAAAAAAACAAGATCAAACGTCAGGATGAAAAACCTGTCAGAAAAATATTTAAATAAAGATAGGTTTCTAAAAAAATATTAAAGCTCTGGTTGAAATGTAAGTTTAAATCAAAACTTAATGTTAGTAACTAAATAATTCAAGTAAGATAAATACATCAATTTTTAATATTTCATTTTACAATCCTTCTTCATATTATTTTCTTTTAGTTATATTAAAGCATACGAATTCAACGCTAGTTAAGAAGTGCAATATTCTAAGATTGTCTCTGTAGAATGGGATTTTTAATACCTATAATTGTAATTGCAAAACATTTCAACGATTTTTTTGCAACTTTACAAATGTTTTTTTAATCAGAAAGTTCTCAGTAAAGTCAGTCTCCTTCTCGAAGTCCACTCACTGCCTAACTATCCTCTACATCCTGCAACCGAATCTTTTTGGGTCGTTGTCTTTTCTTCCTATCTGTTGGGCGATGGTCAACGACAATTTTAGGCCAACGCTCCTCCGATATTCTCTTTAAGTGGTCGTACCATTTCACTCGTTTTGTCTATTTTTTTAGAAGATAGGTTTTTCCCTGCTCTGCCAGTTGCCTGATCGTAATGTTAGGACCGTGTGGATTCTGGAAATGAAACATTAACGTTCCGTAAATAACATATCAAATTTGAAACATATATAATAAACCCAAATCGATACTTCGCTATCTTAGTATTACAAAGTTGTATGATACACATACATGAAAATGAGAAAAACAATATCAAAGATTCTGAGTATCGTTTTATTTTTGGTCTTTGGATGATACCCGGTCGCGATTTTTTGAAGATCTATGTGTAGTTTTCGACCCACAGAACCATTTGGTATCAAAATCTCTGATTTTTCAATTTTGTAACATACAGCCTTATAATACTAAGGTAGTGACTTGTAACTTTGTAGTTATTTTTTACGTAAGGAAGGAAATAGTTGACGGTGCTGTCAAATTAAAACTAAATAAGTGGGTACTTATTTTATTTTGCGCCAACGTTTCGACCCACATTTTGGGTCATCTTCAAGGCTAATGGGAGCTGATGCTAGACTAGGACTTCTAGGACTAGACTAGGAATTATTTCAGCCTCCATTAGCCCTGAAGATGACCCACAAAATGGGCGGAAACTTTGGCACAAAATAAAATAAGCACCGCTTCTTTAGTTTTAATTTGACGGCACCCCCAACTATTTCCTTCCTTACTCAGATCTTCCAGTCAACTATCTCCTCGCTAACAGTTATATACCTTCTGCTACTCGGTATATGAGTTACATGGTAATTTATTTTAAAGAATAGCACCTTACAGTAAATTGATGTATTCATCATTATCACCGTTGATCTGGTAATTTTTATTTGCGAAAAATATTCTAACATCAAAGCTATAATTTAAACATATGACATTTTTCCTTATTATTGATTCGCCTTCGTCCACCATTTTTAACCATTGGATGACTCATACGATTGCTTCAGTCTATGCCGGATTTTAGTTTTATAATATCTTCTAAGAACTACGATTTCCGTTCCCTATTTCGAAGAATGAATACTTTTCGATGAGGTGAAACTCTCAAAGTAATTGCTATGCTGAAGTGATTATTCAGCATTTTTTATCAGATTCTCATCAATAGGGATGTACTGGAAACTTTTGTTGAGTTAGTGGGCATTCTGTTTTTTTCTCTTCATATATTTATTCACACCTGTCAAGTACCACAAATTAATAATCAGCAAATTTTCCGTCTGAAAAATTACAAAACATAGCATGAGAGCCATGAAGAAGAACAGTACCCAGTAATACTTCTCCCGAGGCTTGATTTAATACTCTTCTGATTGCAGATCCCTCATCCACGTTCTTTATAGTTTCCTTTGTGTCCTCAGTCATGAGATTCGTCGCCATTTGTTCTATCAATGGGTTTGAAGGTCCTTGTGATTTTTCTTGAAAAGGTTTGTAGTATGTTCGTAGGTGTTCGTCGGCCGTTGGTTTTTTTGGTGAACATACTTCATAGGGGAGCGGAATGGATCTGTGGTAAAGAACTGAGTTCGAATACTGCTAGCCGGCAGAGTTTTATTTAATCTTTCAGGGGTTGGAGATGGATCCTATGGTGTCCAGGACCATCCCAGGGCTCACCCAGCGTCTATAAAGTGAGTAGAATAAGGAAGGTAAGTCTAGCGGTTGATCTTGATCTAGGACAATCACCTCTCTTCACAACCGTTTTCCTAGAAATAGTACAGCTCTAACATTTACTGAATCTAAGACCCTCCTGATTGGTAAGTTCTGTCAATTCTATGTATGTTATTTCGTAGAATGGGTAGACTGTCAGTATTATGATTGGTCATTGCAGTACTGGTAGTACAGTATAATACAGGGTAGTACATCCATTCTCCAAAAAAATACACGTAGTAGATAATCGCAATTTTATGTGAAATACACTTTCCTCAAGTCTTTATTTAGCGAATGTACTATTGAGAAATACTTGAGTAAATCTGAGTAAGCATTTTAATGCAATTAGTAACTATTAATCCAAAAACGTATTCTACTCCTCCTCCTTAAAATCAATGTGTGAAGATTTCTTCTGACCATAGTGTACTAACAATAGCCAGTCGATATCTGCTTCGGATGACTATTGTTGATAGATTTGGGACAACGATCGCATTATGAGCTTTAGAGAACCCAGCGTGTGCCATCCGGCATCTTTTCATATCCTTGCGATTGTTTCTAATTGTCTTGAGCTTGAAGGTCCAGGAAAGTTTGTCCTAGTGTAGGTGGCGGATCTCATATTTCCGATATTTGAGCACAGTAGTATTTAGTTTTCATAACTGTTATCATTTATTCTCTTGCGGTTTGTTCAATCTACGAACTGTATACTGGAGGTCAACATCCTGAAAAATCCAACGAGAAATATTTCAATTAAAATTAGTTAGTAAAATCATGATATATCAGTGAGGTGGATTATAAAACGGTATACCGCTGTATTTTTCCTCCCATGATAATGAAAGGAATATGATATCTTCAATCATATTTATCCGAAACTTTAAAATAAATAAAACTTAAAAAGGAAGATTGTTTTTCTAGTTTGACACAAAGTTATATCATTGAGATTCATATAACTGGAAAAAAAATACGCAAATAGATTATTTGCTTAGAAATGCATTTCTGGAGAAGTTTTGCCTTATTCAGGTTGTAGAAGGTCCTAAATGAGGTTATAAATAAGGTGGTAGCAAAACTGAACCTTAAAGAAGATAGCTGTGGTATAGGGAGGTCATGAAAATGGATGAGATGCTATGGCCCATTGAAGTACATAAATAGTGCCCTGAGATGAGAAGATCTCGGAATCAGTGGATAGAAGAAGTCGGAGAAGAAATGGCAGAGGATTTTATGGACAGGAGATATTAGAGGGAAGATGTATTGGGGACGGGAATGCGAGAAAATTTAAAATAATAATAATCATAACCCCCACCCCCCGATATCAATTTGATTATTATCAACCCGACAATAAGAAAAAAAATTGAAAATCATTAATTAAAATAAACTTTTATACGAGAAACAATAACTTTAAATTCCATCAATAGCTCTCTCTCCGTTTTAAAAAAAAAATTCATGAATTATAAATTTTAAAAAATGCTAATAATGTAAGTTTTTACCTTTTAAAAAATATTTTTTTATTTTACCGGATTTAAAATTATTGGTAAAAGGTGAGTTGACCATGAATATACAGAATATAGATTCGGGGCGTTCAGGAGGACTTCAGTACATTGAGTCTTTAGTGTGTAACTGTTGAAGAAGGCGCTTAGCTGAGAAGAATTATATTTTATGTTTTTTTTTTTTATATATAAGACTCATTGGGGTCCTATGGCCATTATTCATAAGAAATATTGGGCTGTCTTGGCCATTACTCATAAGAAATCTTCGGGTCTTATGAGCAACACTCATAAGACCTAAATGTTTCCTAGTAATTCATTAAGAATAATTACCTACTATGAACAATTATCGTATTTATTTGTTCAACTAGAAGTCCAATGTTAGCTTTGTGGTTAGTTTTGATTAGCTGCCACGAGCTTCGAGTAACGGACTCCGAGAACGGAACGACGGGAAAACCCATCAACGCTAAGCGAGAAGGTACCGGCAAATTATACGTCTGCGTCGAACTTCATATTGTTCCAACTTCCAGATGAAGAAGGTGCAGTGATTACTAAATTGATGCAAAAACAAAGGGTTTTCTTTTTTTTATTGAAATCCTTAGATTCCATTGACGCATTTCCAATTTGTTTGAGCGATTATAAACCTTTTTTTTGGATATTCGTAGAACATGAGGAAATTCTCATATAATTTCGACAAAGACGGGGTGGGCTTTTCCTTATTGGTTGTGCTCTATCCGCTGTGGGTTAAACACCTCCCATCTAACCGACCTATGTATTGAAATTTAATATTAAATTTAGCATTCCCTTATGACTTCTTTGTTCTCTTCGTGGATTATTTTTCTAAAATCAGTAAATATTTGTTTTTTTTTATTGAAGGTTGAATTTCAATGAACCGGTAGGTACCTTAACATTGAATTATTATCGTATCAACAAGAATAATTAAGAGAGTTAGAATAATAACCTTAAATCTAGATTAAATATGCACAGGGACTATTGTTATTTACATGTTGATATGTAAAACGGGTGATTTCTATTGCGCATGAATTTTAATAATTATAAATCTTATATTCAGTTATTAGTGAAGAGCTGTAACATAACTAGTTTATTACAAACACAACACCTCACACACAATAACATTATATTTAGTTAAATAAATAATAAATGGTATACAATAAGAAAAATGCCGAAAACTAAGGATAAAGTTCCCAAACTATTGGAATAAAAACAACCAGTCGACGTTTCGCTTATTACGGCGTCATCAGGACAACGCAAGGAAATCACATCGAAGAAGATAAAGTGGAGCACATCTCACACCAGCAGTTCAAATAGACTAATCGAATAGAAGACACCAGTGCATGTTGGTGAAACACAGCAATTGCTTCATAAAAAGATATATCAGCTTTAGTCTGTTTGTAGGAATGTTTATGGAAAAGAAGCTAGCACAACATACTAAGACTTGTAAGCACATCCTTGATGTTGATAAGGTTACAATCATTTACAAAGAGAATAATAATTCTAGGAGAAAGTAATTTGAGGTCATGCATATTGCGCTGAAATTGGATATTACACTTAAATTATGAAACAGTTAGTAAACATTTAAATCAATTTTTCTCTGAATCATTAAGCATTTTTAATAATCCTGAATACGCATATATTTTTTATTCTTTTTTAGTTCTTGTTAGTTTTTGTTGATTCTTCTGATCAGGTGTTTTTATTACCTTTCCAGCTGTTTTTATAACCTCCCCAGCTGTGGTCCATTGTTGTTTATAGAGCAACGTTGCTATTCTTTGATGAGTCTGTTTGGACTGTTGAAGTGAAATTTGCTGCACTTTATATGCTTTAGTGATTTCCTTATGAAGTGTTGGCTGAAGCCGGAATAGACGAAAGGTCGACTAGTTGTTTTCGTCATAGTATTTTGGAGATTTGAGGCTTTGTTATAGGGATTTTTTCTGTTATTGATTTATATCTCTTTTAGAGTGATACTCTGTTAATATCATACTCACTCACTCACTCACTCACTATTGAGCGCTACAGTCCTTCCAGGACCTGGGTCTCTGTCACCATTCTTCTCCAATCCTCGCCGTCTCCAGCGAGGCTCCTCCGATTTCTTACTCTGATCCGGACATCTTCCTCCAAATCATCCGTCCACCGACGCCTGGGTCTGTAACTTTTTATTTTTTCTCCCACTGCACCGATTTAACTTATTTTAGACTGCCTGTTAGGCTCCATTCTCTTCTTAATAACACAGAAGATATCAGGATCCATACAATTCCATTAATTCGTTATTGTGTCCGAATCTCCACCTGTGCTCTATCAGTATACTAATATTTTTTTTTTCTCTTTCCCCCTTCCATGATAACCCCATGTAGGGGCCGTTTATTATTATTAGGGGTGGTTAGAGACATGTACACTCACACACATATCGTTCATTCTATGTCGCTCCTGTTAATTTACAATCTTTTCCTCAGTTTTATATTTTCGTTAATAACGATACTTTAATTCCTTAGTTCCCAAAGTGGCCCAGGTGGAGCCCCAGGGGTCCACGGGAGACTCGACGGGAGGCTACGTTGCCGTGACTAAAAAATGGTTTTGTAATTAGAATCAGTTTGCCGTCGGTACTTTGTTTATTCCATTGCAATAATTAATTAGGTAATCCTATTCTGTTAAAATATCTTGTTGGGTAAGAACGCCTTATGATTACTAAATCTTCACATTTTTTGTTTAGTTGTGGGAATATGGTAGAAATATAGCTGCAGGGGGTCCACCAAAACCAGCTAAATTTTGAAAGTGGTCCATGAGAAAAAATTCTGGGAACCTCTGCTTCAATTCTTTATTGAATGAAATAAAATCTTCAATTGACTGGTATACACTAGTACTATTCTTTACGGATTATCACCCAATTAGTGTTTTTAATTATTATACCAAAACAACCTGTTAAAGCGTCAAATAAAAACTCCATAAATAACTTAATTCCTTTTCATTTGCGTAACCAATTGGGATTTCATGCTAAGTTGTTGATTCGATGGTAATTTGATAATCACATTGTTATTATTGAAAATCGTTTATTCTTTCCTTTGTCAATTTATTTAACAAATTGGCAAAGACATCAACAGAAATGGTGAAGTATATTAAAATAGGAAATTTTTATAAAGAAACTTAGATATAAAGTATCTGTTGTTTGATAAGTAAGTTTAAAGTGTTTAAAGGCCAGAAAGAATGTATTCAACTTATAAAAGTATAAAAAAACAAATAAAAACTAACTATTATATAATCTTAATACGTATAGTGTTAACATTCAGTACTATGTTGCATAAGAAGATTGTATAACAAATTATCAGTATTATTTAATTTTGTAACAATAGATAGATACCGGATTTAGTTAAA
The DNA here is from genome assembly GCA_964056705.1 of Troilus luridus. NCBI lineage: Eukaryota > Metazoa > Arthropoda > Insecta > Hemiptera > Pentatomidae > Troilus > Troilus luridus. Next base: position 78,909,908 of record OZ057415.1, read on the forward strand.
ATGGTGCGGTTGTACTTACATTACAATTATAGGTAGCAAATCCATTAAAATAATATCGATTCTCAAATAAGTTATAACAAATCTGGCATATAAGAAAATTACACAGGCCAACGATGAAAAAACTTTTGTACTGAAAATACCTTATTCCTATAGTCTTTAGGGTGCTGAATCCAAATATGATATTAAAAAAGGTATATCACCCACAATTTCTTCACATTTTATAGTTAAATTTATTAAATTAAGCGACTTTTAAAGAATTTAACAGCTTTAATATTTAAAATAAATAACTGAAAAACTAGGTCTATTGGTGTGGATGAAGTTGGTAGCTCTGCTGAAACACATTTTCTGGCCCAAAAAGGTTGATTTTTTTTCTGTTAACAGCTGATGTTTTTTTTTACTCCCAAACTAACCTCACTTCCACGTTTCCTGTACATGTGCTCAGTACAATGTCTAATCGCGGTTTTAAAAACTCTGCTGACAGATTTTGTTATATTTTTGATTAAAAAACACCAAAGAAACATTACAGGCTTTGTCAAAAATGTTTATCTATCATACTTTGGAATTAAACTTGGTGATCTGGATTAATCTTGGGCGCCGCATAAGGTATATGTGTCAATGATTTAAGAAAGTGGTCGGAAAAAAAAGAAAAAACCTTTAAATTTGCTGTTCCTATGATATGGAGGGAGCCAAGAAATCATTCCGATGATTGGAACTTTTACAGTGTCGATATTACTGGTCATAACTCAAAAAACAAGAAGGTAATAAGCTACCCTAACCTTCCATCCGCCATCCGACCAATAGGGCATGGTGTAGATTTACCAGTACCTGGACCACCAGATCATTTAAATTCTATACAAACGGAAGTATTTTCTGATGTACAATCGGAGTTAGACGAACAAGATGATGAAGAATTCCAATGTTTTACAGAAAATGTAGAGCCTAAACTGTTTACTCAAATCGAGCATAACGACTTGGTTAGGGATCTTGGCTTAACAAAAGAAAATGCTGAATTGCTTGGCTTTATACTAAAAGAAAAGAACTTGTTGGCTGCAGGAAGCAGCATTTATGTGTACAGGAAGAGAGAGGAACAATTTTCCAAAACTATGGGTGTTACAAAAAAAACTAAGGCCAGTTTTAGGTTTAGCACATAAAAATCTATAAAGATCAACTATTAAAGTTAAAAAAGTTTTCAAAAATTTTTTTTGTTGGCCTGTGTTAATGAAGGCAATATGCTAGATCTTTTTATCACAAATATTGTTACAGTCGTTTAATTTTTAAGACAACACTCTCGCAGATGTTAGCAGTGACGTCTTACATTATGGGCGCCATATCAATGTAAACAATCTGCCGTATCGTGATCCATGTCAAATTGAAGTTTATTGACGTTCATGCCTAAATTATTTATGTCATTGATATCATTAATTACGTGAAAAATTATTTACATTTTTTTATTAGCTTACAATTATATTTATTTAAAAAAAAAACTCTATCACTACAACCCATGAAGGGCATCGGGTTCAGTACGTGGCAGAGACTGAACTGTTTCTATAATAACCAATTTTAAATCGAAACCTTTGGCATGGCAACACAGAGCTCTACTACTGAACTATCCCACTCCTATTATATTTATTTCTATGTTATACATTAATTATATACATTGTATACTTGTTTTATTTATTTACATTATATTTGTTTATTATATTTATATTTACATAATTGCTAAGGGTCAAACGAAATGTATAAGGTGTTAACAGACCCAAAAAAGTTCTTATATAGGATGGTCCAACTCTTCAGTAAATCTTTAATTTTTTAATAGGAAGTGATCAGCCAATTTATTGTTAATAAATTCCATTTACACCATCATAAAACAAAATTCCCTTTAAATAAAAGTTTGGTTTAATTCAATCTGTGTTATATTATTTTTTAGAATCACTTGCATTTTTACTTAATTTAATCAAAAAATAAATGTCTTTCTTGACTCTTTGTAATTTATGACGTAGCGTATAAAACCGGATAAAACCGTTATTTTGCAGACGATATTTGAAATTTCAATACAGAAAAGGGTCCACTTGAATTTGTTATCGGCTATGAGTAATGTCAATTAGTAACTGTCGCGATCGTAGATATCTTTCTCTTCAAGAATGAAAACAGTGCAAAGGTAATTAATATTTAGGTCTCTAACACATAGCCTGAGAACTGTTACCAGAGTCTGTTAATTAGTTTGAAATCAATTATAGTAAATAATAAGTAAATGTCTAACAGGGAAATTTTACCTCAGTCGCCCAACAAGTTTTTTCCCAAACCTCGAAATCCCAATTTGGAGAGTTGTATTTGGTTATTACGATAGTTTCGAAATAATATATTACTAGCTACCCTACCCCAGCTTTTCTCGGGTAAGAAGGCATATTATGCCTACATAATTTGTCTGTGTAATATATATATATATTTATTTTTTATCACGTACCGGCCACTAAGGACCACGTCAATATCATTGACTAGGCTTATTTGGGAGTCTTGATTTTCTTTCTTCTCATCTCAGCTAATGTACTTTATTATATAGAAATTATAAAAATAAAAACAAAACCAAATATTTCTTTATATACGAATTTATTGCACGTTAGATAATTGCACGGGATTAGGCAGCCCCTTCGGTGAAACCCATCGATATTCCAACCCAAAACAACCTCAACATTTTATACATCTAAACCTTCCTGGTCAATCACTCTATCTATTACTGAAAACCGCATGAAAATCCGTGCAGTTTACCGCGAACAAACGTGGCCGAGGACTTTGTTTTAAAATATGTATAGATAGATACAGAATATATTGATTGATACTATCAATTTATAATTTATTAATTATTTATAACTTATACATTTTTTATTGCTAACCTAATTACCGATTCTCTCTAAAGTTGTCGACTTTCGGGCATTTTGTGTGGCTCTGTATTTCAAATTGAGTATTCTTTTGGTACTGCAAGAACACATTATTATAAAGTGCAATGATTTTAATTTTTTGAGATTCATTTTAGATAAAATAGTTCTACAGCATGTTCTTAGCAGAAGAAGGACCTCACCAAGGGCAATCGTAAAAAGAATATTGGGTCTTATCAATAAAGCTAGAAAGAAAGTTTGGTCAGTTATACTAGGACTTAGTTCTAAACATGACTTATTAAGATATTTAATTTTAAATACTTACATGCATATCGGTTTACTCAGGTACCTTTTTACACGAAGGTAATTAACTTATCGCTTCAACTTCACTATTGTTCCATTTACTATATCATTCGTACTTTACTGCTATTACTACCTTCTTCCAGATTGTTCCAAATACATGGAAGATTAGTAAGACACTAGAAAAGAACATGGAACTTTATTCATGATAATTCAATAAATTTTAAATCATAAAAATGTTGATAAATTGTTAATCCAACTTTATAAAACGTCAAAGAGATAGCAGATATAATCCACGAGCTTTGCTGAGGACCTTCAGAACTATTGCCGTTGTTAGTTGAAGTGCAAGACAGTCTAAGAGAATTAGTCTGAACAGAACCAGTCATCATCAGAGGCTACAACTCAAGACTGCATCTGAGACTTTCATCCCAGTCAGAGTTTCAGACAACCTGAAGAAGTCCTGAAATGATGCTTAGAATATCGGCACCCTGTTGCTAATTTTCGGTATTTTCTATTATTATTTTTAGCTGCCACCCAGATTGGATTTTCCTTTTTACGTTATTTAAGCTCGGAAGATCCTACTATTTCAATTGAAGGCCTTTTGAATTTCTATATTTCTCGGAATTATAGGGAACTCTTCACCTCTCTACAAGAATTTAAACCGGATAGGATCTATCCTTTTTCTTCAAATAATTTTTTTAAAACATTAGTAGATCTAAAAAGATTAGACAGAATGCATATAGTGTAATTAAATACATCAGGTAGATGATGTATATGCGTTTTTTTTTTTATCTTGTGTTACACCTGGTTTAATGGTTGAGATTTTTTCAGAAAAAAAAAGGAATTTAGTTATGCAACAAATTATAAAACAAGTGCCAACGATGACCGGAAACGGCTTCCTATTATTGATAATTCGAATCCCTCCATGGTTATAATATTTGAGAAAACTACTTGAGAATTTTTTTTTTTTTGTATACGAAGTGGTGTACATCCTACTTTGGCAAATTGGTTTCAAAACTTCTGAATGGTTCAGACAGACCTTGCTATGACAGCTTGAGACTTTTTAAGAAGACAATAGCAAAGCTGTCAAAATATTTCTTGAATATTCCACTGCTTCAATTTCTTGTGTAGAGGTTTCCTAATCACGCACGCATTAAATTGTCCGAAATAGCTGAGCTCGTATTGGAAGAATCGAAATTGACATGTTAATGTCATGTAGATGAAGATTTACGTTTTTCGAGTTGGTAAAACTGAATACAAATTATCTTTATCAGCAATAAAGTAGAAGTGTAATTATATCTATTATTAACTCCACTAACTTAGTTATTAGATAATTATTGAGTTCGAGTGAATAATATATTAAAGGCATGTCAGGTGTTCATGATCAAAAGTGAGTAACTACAAAAATTCGAAACTTGATTTTCTCAAGCAATTTTGTCTAATATGACACATACCATAATTTCTCATAGTTTTAGTCCGGTTCAGAACCTGGGTTTTCGGGACCATAAACCATTAAATGTTTAAATGTGTGAAGAAGGCAAGTTTTGAAATTTCGGTGATATCTCCTTTTGATCCTGAATGTCCCATGTACAATTACACCCAGTGGTGTAGCTGAAATTTTTGGGTGTAAAATGGTTGAAATTATAAACCTAATCCCTCACTCTTTTGATAAAGTGACAATGTGGCCAACGAAAATCTGCAAATTGAGTACAATAGTTGCTGACCAATCAAAAATCTGGAATACTTTGAAAATGTTTTTGAGCTATGTTCCACTGATAAGAGTATATTATAAGAAAATTATATATTATAAGGAAAATTGTAAGCCTCCCTTCTAAAATGCACAATGATTAGGCCAATCTATATGAAGGTGATTCTAAAAATAATTACCCTCGTGGAATAGTTTGTACAGGTGTTGCAGAAAATCAAAGGCGAAAGTAGTATTAGTTAGAGAGAAGTAACGGCAACACTTATGTCTGAAAAAGATAATAATAATGTGTTAAAAACATTAATTAAACTTACTTAAAATGATTTTTTTTTACATCTGGTATGCCCTAATTTTTATCGTTGTTTTTTTATTTGGAGCCCTCCATGTGTGGTGGCCTGCTCAATCCAGAGCGTTCGTGATGGATATTGTGATTACCTTTAGATTCAATTCATCAATTGTTTAGTTTATAAAGAAATTTACACTGAAATAAGTATTTTAAAAAATGTTAAAATGAAATATTAAAATATTAATTAATAGATTCACGATTGTCATTAGTTCACAAAAAAAAAAGAAAAACGAGGCCTTAAAAAATAAATGAATTATTGTTAATAATAAAGCCTATATGATTGATAGGATTGTTACCTATTTTAAAAAAAAAAATACCAAACCAGCCTGGTACAAATAGGTTAAAAAATACTTAATAGAGACACTTGTGAGGATAAGTGACTACTTGTGAGGATACCTTAATAAGTGACTACTTGTGAGGATATTCAAGAATGCATCCGTCTCAGGATGAAACTAAATGCCCACCAGGAAAACCCTAAGCTGATGATGAGAAAAAATGGACGGAAAAAATAAAGGAATAACATAGGAAACGTATGAAGGAACAGATGCCAAAAATCAAGGCTAAGAGGGAACAGTTGAAATGACATAGTCCTTACTGCGCCAATACGAAAAAAGAAATGAAGAGATGGCTAACACCCCTCATCTGCAAAGCTCAAGAAGGCAGATTCATTTCAACCTACATGACAGTCGGAGTAGTGTCGTGCTCGCATAAGAAAATTAGAAATATACTTAATAAATATAAATAGAATAATTTGATATTTGAGAGGTTGTTGCATTATATTATCCTCGATTGTCAACCATTGTGCACCTAATTTTATCAGGAATAAAATATGGCGAGATCTCTGCCAAAGCATCTTCCTACTCAACAGTTGGCTTGTAAATAGAGCGTTGCTGAACCAGTATAGAAACCAAGGCTATGAGTCTTTGTGGTATTGGTACTTTTTTTTTTAATATGTTATCATGAATGGACGATTCTGATAACAATTCAAACACGGGAATCCGTGAATAAACCTGTTGCATGAATCGGGGCTTGTAACGCTACCGTTTCTGGTTATTACCTGAAATCATCAAGCATTTATGAATTCATAAAGGTACTTGCATATTAACTGTCGACCGAACATCCCCCTCCAACCCAAGCGCTTTCCCTTGCGTACAAAAGGATGTTCTTAATATCCTGGCACATCGCTTTCTTATTTGAAACAGATAAGGATTTGCACGAGTGATTTTCGAAAGCTAAGAATTTGAAAAATCCCTTAAAAATATCAGGTCAACTTCAAATTGATCTAGAAATTCTCATTATTTTCCCACACGATAAAGTTTTTAAATATTTTTTATTGAAATTTTTCATGTGATTACAAAATTAAGATATCCTCAAAAGCAAACCCTTAATGATCTAAAATACTGGAAAAACTAATCAGTCCATGTTTCATAGTAGTTATTTTTATCTACAGTTTTAGGGACCGGAATGGCTCAGTGCTGGAGGTCTGGGTTGCAGTACTGAAGGTCCCGGGTTCTGATTCCGCTCGCTGGCAGACTTTTATTTAATCTGTTAGCAGCCTGAGATGGATCCTTCGGTATCTAGGTCCCTCCTGGAAGCTCTCTCAGCTACTGAACCCAAGACCCTCCATAGGTTGTAGTGGTACAGATTTTTTGTAAACGTTTCGCCTATTCAGGCATCACCAGGACAAACACCTCAAATAAGACAATGTGCAGCACAACTCACATAAACACTCCAATCAGATTCATCAAACAGAGAAAGCATCCTTGCCCCAATCAATACCACAGCAAGTTGCCTCTGATGTGATTTTTCTTTTGGTGCATGTCCTAATAATGCCTTAATTGGCGAAACGTTTACTGGTTTGTGCTTTAGAGTATTTTAACGACCTAAGGCTTTGCCTTTATGGGATTTTTTCTATTGTATTATAATTAATGTCTCTTAATTTATTTATTTTTTTGGTTTAGGTCATTTTTATTGATAAAATTAAAATATAATTTTGTTTTTATCTTGAAATGTTAATAATAATTAACAACAGCTAAATATAAAAAATATTGACTATTTTTTTAATTGTTTTCTTTTCCAAATCCTGTTTGTTTTAATTATTTAGGATTGACCAATATATTCGGTTTTTTTGAAGTATAAAGGATCACACCATTTTAGAAAAATATTCAATGTTCACTAAATTTTGCATAAGGATGATAATCTGAAGTCTTGCACCACCTTATTTAACTTAATTTGTAAAATACCCAGAAAGAGCTAAATATAGTAATGGAATATAATAAAAATTCTAACGACGATAAAAATTAATGAATTCATTGTTTGTCCTGATTACAGTTACTATTCATGCGAATCATCGATCCTTGATAAGCCGCATTGTTGATGGTCACAATGATACTTTGGCTGGCAAATACTTCGATACCATACTCTTGCTGGCTGACCTTGAGCTCAGGATCATCCCGATGACTCCCCCAATCCCCCGGGATATCCTAAGGATGGAAGAAATTGGACGAGGGAAGATACGAGGTGCGCTATCAAGCTGCTGATGGTGGTGGAGGGGATTCCTTTATAAGAGAGACTAATTAACATGATCCAGGTAGAGGCCAACATGACGTGCTCAGGGCAGGAGAAGCAGCCCACCAGCCTTCCCGGACAGATTTCCAACATACGTGAGTTGTCTTCTCTTTTGTAGAATTAGCTGAGCCTGCTTAATAGTGGAGTGGATTAATATGAAGTATACAAGTGTAAAGTTATCGTAAAGTTGAGTTAGTTGCACAAATTTAAGCTTAGTGTTCTCTAGCTTTTTATTATTTTTTTTTTTTTTGGCCATTATGATCTTTCCGCTTATTTTTTTGGCTAATACCACTGTATATTTTCTTTTATGGTCCTTGGTTTATTTATTTTTTAAATCAATATCATAGATATATATATATAGGACTAAAAAGGTCTCTTGTACTCTACTAGGTGTATCCTTACGGGACAGATTTCAACCATACACGAGTAGCCTTCTTGTACCTTTGTAACTTTGAGTTAATCCTTCAGTAGCAATTGTACTGGTTGAAGTTTTTAGTTCAGGAACGACATATCTGATATTCCATTTCCAACATGTTTTTTTTTAATTTACTCATATTCTGTGTTCTGTCATGTTTGAACTTGATGATTTAAGGGAATAATGACATAAGTGAAAATCAAAAACGTTTTTAAGTTTTAAACATTTTCTAATGGTTAATAAAATTATTTCAATAGCATCATTACAATGGAAATGCTTTGCTTTACCAATACCCAAATTTTTATTTTTTTAACTCACATGGAACTTTCGTATACCTCTATTGAAAAATTAGTTTTTTTGAGTAATGATAATGTTCTTTTAATGAGGATGGGAATATGGTGGAATTCTGTAGGATGTTAGTATCTCTAAGTCTAGGCTCAGTGATGCCGCATAAAACTTATTGTTTTTTATTTATTTTTTTCTTATCCCCTTGGTTTGACGGTTGCTAAGCTATTGTACTAGGAAGTAGTTTTTATGGGATATTTTCTACTGTACTTTGAACATTTTAATAGAGAGATCTGGAATAGTAGTGATATGTGCCTTTTAATTACTAATTTACAAAATTTAATCATAAAATAAGAGTACCTGTAAAAGGTATATGAAATTCCAAATGAAGACAAAAACATTACATTATTGTATTACCCTTCGGAGTAATCTTGTGTCTTTATAGCGGAGTGTGCTTCATCTGTGTGTCACCTAATCTCAAGTATCTGAGTGTAAAATTATTGTTAAGTTGAGTTAGTGGAACTTTTATAGCAATCGTTTAATGTATATTGTTTATATAGTAACGTAAAAAGTAGTATATATAAATGATAAATATTTTCGAAACTAAATCGAGCCATTTTCGAAACGAATGACTATAGACGATGAAAAGTGGATTGCATACAATATTAATATAATAATACTTATCTGCCGAAATATAATTTATTCTTAACTCTCATAATTGTATATTTAAACAATTGATTGATTTTGAATCAAAGATAAATGTTTAATAAATCTTCAAATTTATTTTAATTACTTATTGAGATTTACAAAATTATTTAAGCTCTGTTGAATTTAACTTTTATATATTTTTCAATATTCATAAATACTTCATTTATGAATAATTTTATAATAGATTTTACTACAATTACTGATATATTTATACAGATATAAATTACTGTTATATTTTTCTCTTTCTTTGTTGATTACACCCATGACCTTATTCTACTATATGAACCTTAGCCACTTCAATAACCCATAGTTGCCTGATTACTGTTAGGCCATATTGTCTAATAAAGTCTTGGTTAAGACTTTCCGTCCCATTTTTTAATTACTTTTCTGTTTTGTTTCTTAATATCCAAGTTTCATTACCATACGCACAATTGAAGTTTTTTGTAAATATATATCTAGCAACTGATTTCGAAAATAAATTTTAAAAAACAATAAATATCTAGTTGAAGAATTGGGGGAAAATTTCATTTGATGTAAATTGACAAAGAGATCTGGGGAGGAGAGGTGGGAATAATTTTGTAGCATTCTACAGGGTGCGGCTAAAGTAACTATGTGATTTGTTTGTTTTTTTAACCGCCTTCGAAAGACCGATTAGGCTCCACGAAACCATCGTATTCTTCTTTTGTGATCTTGAATTTTTCACAAAAGATCTCAATTCTCCTCATATGTCTAAAATAACCTTACAAGTGTCCTATATGTTGTCTTGAAATAGTTACCATCGACGATTACCTCTAGGTTTTTATGTTTTCTGAAAAAATTAGTGGGTCATAAAGTCTACAGTCCCGGTTAAGTCGAATTTGCCTCAAAATGAGTTTCTTCAACTTAAAGAAGCGGGATCGTGTTATTTTCGTAGTGAATAAAGGGCTAAATAAGGCATTGACTTAGAATGGAGTTATTTCTTATGTTACCACTCCACTTCTAGCCCAAAACTACAAGAATGACACGATTTTTCCGTTTCCTTCAATAAAATTAACTCACTGTGGACAAAATTCAACTTAACCACTTATTCAGCGGGGCTGCTGATATATTTTTCCGTGGAGATGTCAACCATTATTAATATACAAGACTCATTTATTGGGAATGTGGAAGGATGATTTAAAGAATGCTTGTCTATATTCTCGAGACAGAAAAAGTGGAAAAGATATCTCAGTAATTAATATATCAATAACGAATATCAATTTAAACCACTTTAAATACTAATTTGATCTCGATTAGGATTCCACTTATAAGAGGCGGAGACTTAACCGTCACTTGACCGTAAAAGTTTTGAGTTTTCTTAAGGTTAAAAAAAAATAAAAAGATTTAAATTACTTTTCATTCGAATAAATAAAAATTTTGTCTCCAGCGCTTTTTAATGTGGAACTGGACAAGATCATGAAAGAGCTATGAAAAATCAAAAATTCAGATGCAACCCTAGAGACTAAAAACAATCACGTCAAAGTTAAATGCCTCGCATATGTGGACGACTTTGCCCTTTTAGCAGAGAGAGAAGAAGAGGCGATTGCCCAAATAGACACCCCCTCGGAAATAGCGAGGAAAACAGGCTTACAAATATCTTTTGAGAAAACGGAACTGATGACCACAGACTCGGGTCTTAGGAAGAAAAAGGTTGAAACCAAATATGGGACAATTAAAGTGACTCAGAGATATAAATACCTTAGAGAAATTATATGCAGCAATGGGTCGGATAGAGAAGGGTTTAAGGAGAAAGTCGCCAAAATGGAGAAATTAAACTTCGCCACCAGTAATTTTTACAACAAGAAGAACTTACCTATTAAAGCTAGGATACGACATTATAACAAAGTCATCAAGTCGGTGATACTTTATGGAACAGAAACCTCCCAGCCTAGAGAGGCTTCTGAAAATAGAAAGAAGACTTCTCAGAAGAATCTACGGCCCTGGGAGAACACATGGAGAATACAGATTCAATCTGTACCTCAGGTCGAATCAAGAAATCTATAAGAAAACAAAAGACTTAGAAAATGACGTTAGGGTGGGAAGGCTAAGGTTCTATGGACACATGATGAGAAAGACTAAACCATACAATTTTTTACCGAATCCACTGTCAAAAAATTTCAAGGAACTTAAGGATGATTTGGACCAAGTGGGGCTAACAGACAAAGATTGTTTTGACAGAGACGAATACAGAAGGATGCTCAAAGGAATAAAGGTTCTTGTGGGAAAAAACCGCCCCAAAAAGGGTCTTGCGTGGTCTGAGGAGAGAAAACTTAGCCACGCAAAGCTCATGAAGGACATATGGGAAAAGAGGAAACAGATGAAGTAGAAGCATTAGAGTTATGTTATTCACTTGGTCTTGAAGGCCTTTTCGTGAGAAAAAAAAGTAATTTAAAATGAAATTTTTAAAAAATTAATGAATTAATTAAATTTAACAATCGATTTCTTATAAGTTGAGCGAAGATTTTTTATTTATTTTATAAACCTGTTCAGAACAAAACCAATCTCTTCCACTGCAACCAATGGTACAGTTTCTACAACAACAGTTGAACAGCCAGGTGGTTTAGCCGAGATCACGCTCGTCCTTCAATTTTTCCCCTCAATAAGGGTACTTTATAGAGCCAGGGTGAGCCCCAATAGGGCCTACAGAATCCACATGGTCTTTTCGTGGCTGTTAACAGTTGGATAATCTCCTACAGCTGGATATGAACCCGAGACTCTCAGTTACTCAGCGTTATAATCTACCCCACTACCTTAAATTTGTTTATTATATGATTGAAATGATAATGACAAGAAAAGATTTTTATTTATATAAATTTATAGCAAGCATTAATTTAAAACATTTTGGTTTTTGAAGAAAAAAGATTTGTCCTGGCCGGGATTCGAACCCGCGTCGTCTGCATCTCTGTTATGCATTAATTTAAAACTATTGGTGTCAGGAATATATTTAATTAGATGGGATATTCTTCTTATCCCATTATGATTTGATAGCAAAATATCTCATTGAAACTAAAAATTAGTACTTGAATAAAATCCAGACAAAAAAAAATGTGATGGGATTTGAACCCGGTACTTTTTGCTCAGCAACTTTATATATACACTGAGTTACCCCTTTGCCTCAATCAAACGAAAATAAATAAAAATGTTCACCATTATCTTCATCACGTTTTCGTATAATATCACTAATGATAATAAATGAATAAAAGAATCGTTCATAGTTGTGGGTATATTTGATTCTACTTTTAATTATCTTTAACCTAAACGTTCTCCAGCTAAATTGCAAACAAACGAAACAAGTTATCGATTTTCTTATTAATTAAAAATGGTATGTTACTTCAATATTGCTGTTATTTTACATACACGCTGGCTGTTCCTGAGGTCGTTACGTCCCTCCACGCTCTACAAAACTCCGGGATATTATAATGATTTGTTACGAAAGTCTTGAATAACTCGAACGGCAACGCCCAAGATGTCTTCAATACTTTTACATTACACTATAGGCTATTATGTACAAAAGGTTACATATCCAATAATTAATACCTAATATTAAAATTATTAATTTGCATTGTAAATTTATGTATTTTAAGAGTTTTATAGAGGACATATAGGGTCATTTGTGATAAATTTGTTAGCACAACAATATTCTCCGCCCAAGTTTGCGGAATCGCAGCCTGGCTGGTGGTCTTGGTCAAAAGGGGAGAAAAAATCCTTATGCTTAGGGATGTTAAATAGTGGTACGGTGTCAGGTGCTCGTTTCCTAAAAATCCATATCCCAATTATACCAGGGGATAGGTCAAAATAAGAATTCCTCTTTAGCATTGGATGATACTACAATTTGCCATAGCACCAAAAAGTGATATTAAATAAATAAATATAAATAAACAATGAGTATATCCAAGTACTTTATATTTTTCCTCATACTTCATAAAGAGCCAAGATATGGGGTTATGAAAGTTATAATCTTTAGTAATTTTCAACCAAGTGACAATGTCGTGTTCTGAGGATCATCCTTGGGTAATATCTGTATTAGGTAACAAGATAAATTAAAATAAAAAATAATTGGTATCTGGAAAACTAAGGGAAAATATGGAAGGTTTTCAGGAAGAAGAAAGACCAGAGAAGTTTGGAAGAAGCTGAACAGGATCAGAGGAAACATGCCAGTGAACGCATGAAGGAATATTAGAGACAGAGAAAATTTCAGCAGAGGAAAGGAAAAAACTCAAGTTGATGCGTGTTCCTAAGTGGTCAATACAAAAAATATATATATATTTGAATGGGTTGTTTGTATCATGTTCTGTATGGAGCTAATGCTCAATCTTAAGCCAATTTGTAACGAAATGGCGTAATGCAATGTCGAGCTCACAGCTCTTCACTGGGCGCCCCCAGCATTTAGTACTAACTTAATAAGACCGGTTTTATTTGTGTTAATTATCAATCATAAAAAAGTATAGAAACAAAGGACGTTTGCACGGATTTAGACTATGTTAGGGACTTAATTGAAGTATTGCAAGTCTGAAATGCATTGAAGGATGAAGAAGGAGTAAGATGTGTAGAGATCTGCTTAAGTGGGAATTCGGTGTGCCCTAGGAATCTAATTATTTCAAATACATGCAATGTATTTCTCATAAAAGGATGTATGATTTATTGATTCTAGAGGTATTAATTCATTTAGCTCATCTTCAGAGATGGGAATCACAAGCTCATGGAGTCTTACGATTTCCTTCATAGAGGAGGAAAACGAATCCAAACTCTAATAAACCAGGAAAGATAAAACCAAACCTGTTAATCGAAAGAATAAAAAAAAAAAAAACTGCTCAATGATGGATGAAAGAACACATGTAATAAATAAAAAGAGACAAAAAATAAATCAAAAGAATGGAAATAAGAAAGCTTTAAAATATGTTTGGCGATTACATAAACATTCATCATTAACTATTATGTGATCCCAAGTCATCTTCTTATCTATTTCTTCCTCGAAAACAAACTATTTGAACTCTACTGATTCGCCCTAGAGGAATTCATAACTATATATCTGCTAAAATTTGTTAAGTTACATTGTACCGGAAACTCCTTCTCAGATATAGGTCATTTTTTTCAATGAAATATACTCCCTTCTAGGCTTTACTCTTTTGTTATACAACCCTGCATGTTGTCTTCATGCAGGTAGCCCATACGTGTAAGCGTTTGTTTAATGCGCCGTAAACAATAACATAACGTTGTTGGCGTAACGTTTACAGTTCTGGGCCTCCTCCAAGACTCCCTGCCAGTTGGCTTCGTCGAGGAAACAATATATAAATAAATTGATTGATAAATAAACTCATTTTATCAATTGTTCATTAAAATACGCACGTGAACCTGAATATGGAGTGATCGTGTCGATAATATGGGTAATGTAGTTCAAATAGTGTTTATTTGTTTAAATATTTGATATCAACCAAACATCATTAACATATACGTCATTTGCATTAGACTCTATTAACATATCCATTATTCGTTTCAAAATTAATTTGCCATAGAAACTTATTTCATACTGTTTATTAGTCACACTAAAAAAAAAAAAATATCTAATTAAAAACTGGACTTGAATATTATATTAGATCAAATCTTCACAGAATTAAAGCGTAACTATTTAGTAATTTACATGTTTTGAAGATTAATGGGAAATAAGAGGTTTGTAACTTCTTTTTTTTTATGGTAACTGAGTCTTTCACGAATAAAAAGTAAACAAAGCGAACTTACACCTAGGAAAAGAAGTCTTTTTTTCAGTTTTAATTTGTATTTTATTTATGTACGTTATTTTGTTGTTGTTTGTTTATTTAACGTCACTTTTTTTCTTTTATGGCTAGTCGGACGATGCTACGGTGGGAGCTCTAAATTTTTCTTATCCAGGTTAATTAGTATAGAGATTTTTAACAAGTACCTGACATCGTACAGACTCGGGATACCCTTTTAATGTATCTTCCGAAGGACGGCATATCCAAGTATTTTTTGCTCTTTTTAAAATATCCTACGAACCGCAATCTTGGTCTTAGTAGGTTGTTATGCTAACCACCAGAGCACAGGTCGCCCCCACGTTATTTTGTGAATAAGCTTATACTATGTTAAATTATTTTTTTCTCATCTCTATGTCACATTTTATTTTCAATTAGAAATTTTCCTATCAAATCGTGATTATATAAGAGGAGTATCCCATTCCCATTTAAGATATTCAATAATTTTAGATTTATTTAAATTAATGTTTATTCTGAATTAGCATAAATACAAATCTTTTCTTGTGCCATCAGCATTATTCAATATTTTACCATATTACAATCAGAATCTCAATCTTATGATTACCATATCTATGAGAGGGAGGTAACTTAGTGTGTAGAACGCATAGATGCTGAACACACTAAGCATAAGTATATAATACTTGAAACATACTAAAGTGGATACTAACTACATTTACTCGTATAATAAACATGAGGTTTAAAAATCTTAAAAAATAATATCTTCTGAGCAAGATCAATCTTACCGCTGTATGTGGGAGCTTTTATTTCGTGGCTTTTCCTTTCCCTTGGCTTTTGTTCCTCCACATTGTAAATTCCAAGGCACAGACAAAGCCACAAAATAAAAACTCCCGCATACAGCGGTAAGAGCACAATTGCCTTTTAATACCCTAGGGTAAAAGAAGGCCTTAGTTATAAGTTTTATATGTTTGATATAAGTTTGTAATTTTTTGTATTGTAAATAAATAAATTAGAAGGGTAAGGAAAAAAACAAAAAAAACAGCAACATCAACCTGTTATTTGCTTTGCATTACATTATTTTCCTAAAATATTACATACAAAAATGAATAAAATCTTAAAAACTGTGATTATCATTGAATACATATTTACATTTTAAATTATAGCATAACATAACGTTTTAAGATTTACAATATCCTTATTAATGTAAACTAAGGGCAATGAAAAAAACAAAACAAATCTGTTTAAAAAACAATATTTATTCATTCATTCACATAATTTTCTTCTCAGTAGGTATTTAACTTTTTTTTAAATGTTTACATTGTATTGTTAGCTTCTTTCTCTTTTCTTTTTTTTTTTTTTACTTGCTTTGACCGGTTACATATACAGTTGATAAAAAGAATCCAAATTTCTTTCTAAAAACGCGTCCTTGGCGGTCTTATTCAAATTAATTTATAAATTTTGTATTACACCCTGCCTATATAAACTCGGCATCCCTAATTGGAGAAAAGCCTGATGGTTGAGGGTCATCGGACGAATCACTTCTCTTCCCAACAGTTGTCCTAGAAACAGTACAGGCTCTACCATGTACTTGACCCAAGACCATTAATGTGTTGTAGTGGCTCAGATTTTCCTCTTTTTTTCTACACAATTTTGTACATTTTTTACACATTTTTAAACTGATTTTTTTTTTACTGTAATTTTTATGGTGCACATTTTTGGTTACTTGTTTATTAGCAGGTCTGGAGGTACTGTTGTCCACCATTGTTTGTAACTGATAATTCTGATACTGATAACACCTGCCTTCTTATATTCTAGACCCTTCTAGCTACATTCTTCTTCTTATATAAATGTTTTCCCTACACTTTCGACGGAAACATCACCATTTCCTTCTTGGTCCAAATCCATTTGATGACCCTTTCCACATAATTTCGTCTTTGAAATTATTCCGAACTTGTATAGAACTGGAAGTATTTCACAGCTTCTTCTTTTAGAGACGGTTATTCCCATAGTGTCATTATGTTCGGTAATTTTTTTTTTATTATCATAGAGAGAATTACCTTACACTTTGCAAGATTTTTGTTGCAAAATTTAAAGAATAATGATAATTGTACATCTTACGTCTTTAACGTCTTGGTATCATCGTGGAACTACCCGATCGATTATCCTGCAAGATTATCTTTCAGAATGGTCTAGATAGTAGGGATATGGTTTCTTAATAGGATGGGATGTGGCATATTGGGATTTGGTAATATTCGATGAGCCTATATCATTGGGTAAAGTGGTTTTCTCTCATTTATTTCTCGACCACATTCGGAATACCTCTCCTCGACTTGGCGAGGAGCTTGATTCAGAAAAGATTCTCAATAACAATTGTTCTACATACTAACTTCAATTAGCTAGTGGGTTCTTAAAGGTTTCGAATGTTTAACAACTGGCAGTATGAACGAGTTCCGCTAACAACTGTACAAATATGACGTCTACTCGAGAAATCTCTTACGTCCGACTTCGTACCTCGAACGGAATCCTTGTTGATTTTCCGTTCCAAACGCACCTTTCTAAAATTTTTGCGATGACAGAATGTAGAACGTTAGGTCAGGAATTCAGAAGTTCTCAATTTACTAAGTTTTGTTCTGTTTGTTGGTGATTAAATAACGAAGTATATACTTTCCAACCGTGTATTGAAGAGTTTTTACATATCTGAAATATCATGGATTTACGTAAGTACATCTTTTGAATTTTGAATTATTAGGAAGTCATAAAATGTTATTCAATATATTACCAAAGTTAAGCACAAAAGAAACCAGATAAATAATTTCGATCTATTTCATATTTGATAAAATTGATAAATTAATAATGTTGAGATTGTAGGGAATAGCACGATTGAGAGGGTGTAAAGAGTTATTTTTCAGAGAATAGGAGGCCTTCATAACCATGCAGCGGAGGGGCCCAGTTGTAGAGCCCTGCGTTGCCGTGCCGAAGGTCCCTGGGGTCAACTCCCACTGCTTGGCACACTTTTATTTAATCTGTTAGCAACCGGGAATGGATCGTATGAGATCTAGTATCCTAGGCTCACCAAGCCTAAAGTGGGTACTAAAAATAGAGGGGAAAATAGGACAAATCTCCTCCCTGCACAACCGTATTCCAAGAAACAGTACAACCTCTACCACGTATTGAACCCAAGACCCTTCATTGCAGTGGTACAGGTGGCCTTCCAAACAATTTAAAAAGTAAAGCGATCTCCTGCTCAACGAAGATAATCATCTATAACCTAGATGATATATATATATATATATATATATATATATATAGCCTATATATATGATAGATATAACCTCCATAGCCCGCGTTAGTCTATGGCTCAGAAGAATTCCATTTCCTTCGATTTGAACGACACATCATCAGAAAAATATGTTTTACAAGGGGACTATACAAAAACCCTGGTGCTGTTAGAAGTATCAAAGTGGGTTGACTCCTGTGGCCAGTTCCTATTGCTATGATGACACCAGACCAGATACTATAGATAATTTTATGGCGTTTTAAACGAGCAGAGAGATGGAGTACAAGAGATATTCGAAGCATACCTCCTAGGAAATCTGAAGATATGCTAAGACAGAAGTCCTGAAGACGATAATGAGTGCTAAGATGGGAGATGAGGAAAAGAGGAAGACCAAATACGGAGCAAGGAGGAATATGAAGAAATACAGGAACTGGCGCGATACATCACAATTGGAATTATTAAAATGAAGTGATACGTTAATCACCAAGCTATACGAGCCTGTAACATGAGAGGAGTGTGGAAGTGTGAATATTTTCAATATGTAATAAATTTTTCTTCTTTAAATTTAGTATTATTCAACTATGCTAGTTTTAATACAAACTAAATTGTATTATGTGATGTCAAGACTTTTATAGTGTCCCCAAAAGGACCATATCGTTAAATACGAAAAATAGTCAGAACTATAATATGACGGAATAAGAAAGAAGAAAGGTATTTTAAAGTGTGAAGGTATTTTAAAAATAACTTTCTCCCAATCCTGACATACTCGAGTGAATCTTGAACCCTCACCAGGAAGCATAAAATTCAACTCCAAGCAATGGAAATGAGGCATCTATGAAGAATTGAGGGGAAAACGAGAAGTCTAAGTGCTGCGTAGTAACCTAGGTGGTGCGTCTTTCGATTGCAGGGTGAAACTAATTTCGAGGCGTAACCTCTAAATATCGACTCTCCGACTCTGTTTAAAATAGGTTGATAACCTGTAGGAAGAATCACTCTTCTTTGAGATTAAATGCGTAGAAAGGAAGTTAATCTTGGATGACGTTTTGTTATTCTGTATATTTCCGTCGCTTTTCTTCAACAACACTAGATTTTCTGTTTATCAACTTTTCATATTTATGTAGTATCTTTGTGTAATATGTCATTTCTCTGCAGTTCAGAAATTCTTCTGATAAGGTTATTAAATACTAAAAATAATATTTCCATTTATAAACTTCTAAAACGATGTTCAAAATCATATCACTCATACATTTTGGTGTAACAGCTAAGCATTAATGACGGCTTATACTTCTTATAAAATCCATAATTGTCGCTCCATTAGGCATAATACATATTATACAGCTATATTTATGTGTAGTGTTACAAATTATGCAATGTCCCCTTGTAATATGTTATCAGTTATCTTGTCTATTTTTTATTTTTTCTTCATTGCAAGTAGGCCAATTATTAATGTTACATTTCTTAGAATCCGTCATGCATTACGATTTAGTTATGTATTTTTGTTATTTAATTAACATTTGCTGGTCACTCGTTTTTCGTATGATGATGAACTTATTTCTGGCCCTTAAAGTGATACACAAAGGAGTTGTATAGATATGGCAGTTTTTAAGTTTTTTAATATATTTATATTTTGTCATTTTGGCGCTTATTTTTCGAAATAGTTGAATTAAATTTATTTCACATAAAACTATTTACAAGTTTTAAGATTGGATAAGTTGTATTGAAATCCCTTGAAAAATCTGATTTAATCGATTTTAATGGATACTTAAACTCTAAATATAGATAAGTTTCCAAAGCTCTTAAAACTTCAAGATAACTCATTGAGTGGTCTGATCAAGAACATTGCATTTTTTTCTTTTTGCCAATTAATTAATGAACAAAAAAATTATCTTCAATTAATAAAACGATTAGGAAGTTGTCTCGGATATTATTTTTTTTCAATTAGGTAAACATCACATTGAACGTAGTTGATTGTTTATAAAAAATGATCATCATGAGGAGGGAATTAAAATCAAATATTTAAAAAGTAGAAAAAAGTTGGATGATAACTTTGATTTAATTTAATTCTCAAAATTACTGTAAGAACCTAAATAAAAAAATTAAAACTTATGAACTTTCTATTTTTATTCATTAATTTAGACTGAAGTCTGGATTTGCGGCGTAGACTTAAAAAAAAAAATGATGACCTAAGAAAAGTCTTCAGTTTTATAAGAAATGATATGTGATAACATTAATTGCATATGTGTGCATTAAAATTAAATTAATCTCAATGTTATTTTCTTGTGGCGAATGGTGGAAACCAAATCCTCACATCACATGTGGTATCAAGAGGGATTGAAAACAACTCTAAACTTTAAATCCCACCATAATTATAACAATTTGCGTTATTAACTTAAGTTGATTAAATTGTCTTTAAAAATTGATCATAGACGAAATCTTGAGAATCAACAAGACAGAGGTATTAATGATTAACAATTTTTATTGTTAATTAAATTATAGATATTGTGGACCGGACACTTTGTTAAGATGATTGGTGATAAAAACAACAAAAATTGAACAATTTTTTTATTTTGCATTTATAAATCCTTGAAAAAATAAAGCAAAACGCGATGATTTGTAACGGCTTTTATTGCAAAAAACAATTTCTTGGTAATTATTTCCCCAACTTATAAATAAATAATTTCAATAATGGAGTGGAATTCATGATTTTCTTTTAATCTTTTTAAATTGTAATGGATCATTTCATACATACTCTACAATGGTAATAATAATTATGGATAGAATTGTCAGGGGGTGCAGTCAATGATAACACAAAAATAAGTAAAACTTATTTTTTAATAGTGCCAACGTTCCATCATTGGCCAATTCTATCCATCATTAGAATTATCCAGTCAACTATTTTCCACTCGAATATGTAATAATAATTATTCATTCGTAGTCAAGATATTTTGACACCAACAAATAAATATGACTGATATGATTTTTTTTAATATAACTAAAGGTAGCTTTATAAATCATTTCCTTCCATAGTAATTCTCACAATTTATAATTGGCGTGATATATTAAACAATAAATCTTGAATACATCTCATTATAATAAGAGCGATGATTTCCAACAGATGGCTTGTCCGACGTCACATACTGTACTAACAAACCACATAACTCAGTAAATAAAACATTTTTAATGTCATTACGTATTTTCAGAGTTATCACAGTGTTCCAAAATCTGAATTCCGTTTTTAAAGATAAGATGCTATGTAACTAAAATCTGCGTTTTACTTATTATGTAAGGTGAACGGTCTATCTCTATATATTTGATTCTACCGTTCTGGTAAATAATAAATCTCTATTGTATAATTGTTTTCTTTATTACATAGGTACAGGAAAGTCTATGTGCAGAACGATAAGGGGTTATTTTTGTTATTCCGTCAGGTTTCTGATACATTCGCGTAATTTTCCATTGGTGAATAATCGCAAGTTCCGATTTCGTAATCAGCACTCCTGTCATAGCCCCCGGTATTTACTTCCAAAATTTAATTTAAATTAAAAGCGAGCAATTATCTTCAAGTAATCATCATACATTGGAAATGTGCTGTACATTCTAGTACAAAAGTAGGTGCTTTTACTCGATGAGATAATGAAATTCAACCAACAATTTTTTTATATATATCAAGGCATGAGATGTTTGGTTGATATTGAGATTTAAGAATTTTGATTGGACATAGTGTATCTATATGTCGCTGTTTATCCTAAGCACAGGAAAATTCCTCAATCGTCAAGTTCTATTTTTATCCTTTTTATTTATTATCTTTTATTTTTTAATTTAGCTCACATATTCTGAGAGGTAAATATTTAGTAGTCTACTGCATATAAATTATTACTTAAGGTTTATCAAAAATCTAAAATTTAATATTCTATTTCCATTGATAAGAAACTGGTAAATACTAAATTTAAAAATAGCTCTGGTGTTTGAATATATTTTTGGACCCGATTTGATTGATGCTTTAAGAGTATAATACTTCCGACTTAATCATGTAGCCGAAATTTAATAAATTATCATCATTTACATATAAGTCCAAAATACAAAATCCGAACGAATTTTGTATATTAAAAAAAAAATCTTTCTAGATCAACAAGAAAGTATCTCTCCGATATGTCTATACAATAGTATAATTTCATTAGAATCTATGGCTTACACTTTAACTATCTCAATTCATCTTGGGGGTGTTCGAATGTATAAACTGCTATTTGTGCTATATGATCTAAATAAAATGCTATTAATTGTTATTAGATCTGAATAATAATTAATAAATATTAGCATTTTTTAAAAATTATTTATGACTATTTTGTTGACAGATCCAGACCCTATAGCCGATTCACCGTACGAAGATGCCTTATCCAAAACAGGTACGTAAGGTTATTAAAAGTTTTTTTTTATCTTAAATTCGATTTAATACACTAGTAGATACTCCTCTATAATTTACTTTATTCAATTTATATTAATTTTTGTACAGACAAACTATTTGAATAAATAAATTTTCAAAGATGTGACATGCTCAGGTACTAACAATGCATGGGAAAAAGTAATAATTATTATTTTGAAGACAAAAAACTTAATATTTTCAAATCATTTTTTTATTGAGCAATATAAAATTATCAATATTAATGAATATTAAAATAAATTATAACTTAATTATAATTAAAAAATAATTATAAAATAATTATAACTGTAATTTAAGGATAAAATTAGTAATAAGAACTTAATTAAAATATGGCCTTTATACTTAAATTTTAAATTAAAATTGGCTAGTTTAAATTAGTCAACCTAAAATATGGCTACCGTGTTATAAAAAAAAAAAGTAATTATAAATATTTGAGCTAAAATGTTTATTGTTCTCGAATTTATTTTATAAATAAATTTCGTACTTATGTTAACATTCGTGTTCATTATTAATCTTTTTGGGTTTAATTGTTGGGTTTAATTAAATTATCTCTTTGACAAGCACGTAGTCAGTGGAGTGGAGGTTTCAACTCTCCACCTTCCCCTCGAACGAGTTTTTCTAATAATTTAATTTTTTTTTATAAATATTAGTGCCTGAAAATTTAATGAACTAGTTCAATAATTAGTTAATAATCATAGTTATATACTTGTATGATGTTCGAATATATTACATGTATTAATAGAAAATATAATATAATAAGATAAATAGCCTAGAACATATAAAAATATGGGCAATGGTCTTCATTCCTTATTTGGCAAATAATATAAAATATATTTTATTAAAATAAATTTTAACACAAACGAAAATTTTTAACGAAATGCCGTATTTTTATATCAAAATACTATTTAAAAATTGCTCCTTCTCATATTTTTTTCCTTCAGGATATGGAAAATTCCATTATTTCGTCCTCATCTTATTCGGAGGAACCTACATCGCATCTTCCATGGAGGTCACCTTGGTCTCCTTTATTATTCCCGCTGCCAAATGCGACTTCTCCATGTCTTCGCAGGATGCTGGTATACTCACAGCTGCACCATTGTTTGGTAAGTAATACGAGTAGTTCTGCTTATAATGAACGAATAAAAAAATTATAACTGTTATTACTATTTTTTTTTAAACTGTTACTTTCTGATCTTCCGGTACTAGAAAGTCGTATGTTCATTAGTAACCTGGTGCATAATAATTGAATGACCGGTACTGCACCATGCATTCTTTTCCTCTTCGTGTAAGATTCTGACAGACAATCATTGCGAATAGATATGTTAGATAAGAGGAAAGTATAGCTCAAACAGCGGAAAGACACGCAAGGTGATTCAAATAGATAAGAAGCCAATGAAACAGCCACGAATAATTTATTGTATAGAAGTCTTTTAATCCAATAATAATTCAACTTCATATAATAACCACTATTATACCCTAAAACAGGTAGTCTGCAGATTCAAAATTAATAAGAGGCAAGATGATTAAGTGGAGAATTAAAAGAGGACTGGAACAACATGGTCTCAAGAGAGAAAGCAAGCTCATAGCATATATTTTTTAACTTGCTACTAGGTGGTTTCCTTAATACTACTGATTATACTAGAAGAGTTGAGTGAATTAGGGACCTTTGTAACTTTTGTTTTTAAAAACTGAATCGAATTCCTCTCGCATCCAATCTTTACAATCCAAATCCTCGGATCAAAATCCTTCGGAAAATCCTCAACTCTCCTTACTTTGTTACGAACAAAGTAATCCATAACGACCTTAACGTCCCGTTTATTGCTGATTTGGCCCGAATCCGATATCAATCTTTTCATGACAAACTTCATTTCCACCCAAACCCACTAGTTTCAAACCTCGCAACCTCTTCAATTCCTAATAATCCTCCGAGGCGTCTGAAAAGAAGATGGCCTCGTGACCTTCTAAGCTGAACTTTTTATTTGAGTACTACCACTGGGTAGTTTCTCTACTTGTCTTTTCATGTCAATTTATTCAATCATAATATTTACTTGATGTACTCTGTATACAGTTGTAAATTTCAATAAATATATTTAAAAAAAACTGAATCATTGTTAGGGATGAAAGATATTTGTACCAGTCTATTTTTCGATACTTACACCAGCTTTATTTGTTCCATAAAAGAATGTATTCTATTTTTAATAATAGAGGTAGATCTGACTACAACCATACGTCTACTGGAAGAAAAAATATTTAAATATATGTTTAATGGGTACTTACCAGTAGGTATTTTATTGTTTTTTTTCTATAAGGACTTTGGCATCTATAGGTCCATAATATCCAATGCCACCCCTAAACAGCCACCAATTTGAACCTAAGAGATAGATTTTAATGTCCGTTTCAGAAGAGAGACCTCCTGAGATATATTCTACCTAAATTGGGAAACTGTGGACATCAAGGAAATGCAAGATCGAAGGGGGCATTGTCATGATTGTCAATTGAATCTTTATATTTAAATATTTTTAATAATTTTTGATTGTCAAAAAATAAACTTGTACAATGTTTGTATAGTATTACTTACTAAAGGAATTTTTTTAATTTATCTTATGATAACCTACAAGATCAATTTAAATTAATGTTCTTAATTACTGTTTCAGATTTAAAAGATATTAAACTAAATTTAATTTTATTATATTTTTTCATATATCTATATTGTTCTTTTTATCTTTCAGGGATGACACTAGGTTCTTTTTTCTGGGGTTTCATGGCAGATTTGAATGGAAGGCGGAATGTTTTGGTTTACTCTCTAATATTCGGAGGACTTTGTGGTATTGCGTCCAGCATTGCACAATACTTTCCAGTATTCTTACTTTTGAGGTTCTTTAACGGTTTTTGGTAAGTAAACTTTGATTTTATGTATTCATTATGTTCGGTTTTTTTTGAAGTGCATCAAAAAACAAAGCATGTCTCCAGGATTACAAATAACATTATATTTTATAGAATATTAAAATTAATCAAAATTCTTATAACTATTTTCTTATCAATTCCTTAAAATTATGTCATTAAATAATAATGATACATTAAATTAATGGTATATATCCTATAATATAAAATGGTATATATCCGGTATATAAAATGGTATATATATATATATATATCCTATTACATAACTGTATATAATTTATATATCCTGAAATATAAAAAAGTATAATATATCAATCTTTTATTACAATTATTCTAATCCACGCTCGTGGTTTATATTAGTAATATCTCCAAAACATTATTCAAATCTAATATAATATAAATTAACAAATTTATAGTATGGTTGGTGCCCTGAGTCTCTGTTTACCTTACCTGGGAGAATTTCAGCCAATCAGAATTAGAGAAAAAGTTTTATGTTGGATGGAACTGGCTTGGACATCTGGCATTATATTATTACCAGGTAAATAATTTATTTTCATTCATATTAAAATTATGAATATCACTCATTTTTATTTTGGTTACTAATATCTATAATTTTAAAATGGTCTGTAAGACAAATTAGCTCAGTATATTATAATTTTCAGGTTTTATTAATAGGTTTTCTGGAGATTAGATAGATAGAGATTATGTATTTTAATTTATTTACTTTTTAAGTATTGTGTTCAATACATTCCTTATCCTAAATTTTAAAAAGAGAAATTAAAATTTAATATAAGGAACCTCTAATAATTCATGCAAGCTAAGCTAAATTTAGGAAATAAGTTTGAAACTTTTTTTATTCAAGGATTACATCTATTTTTTTTAAACTGATTACAGCTATAGCATGGCTCATCATTCCAATGAAATTCGAGATAAAGTCTGATCATTTCTTATTTCACTCATGGAATCTGTTCGTCATTGCTTCAGCTACACCAGCTTTTCTCTTGGGATTGTGGGCATTGCGCTTTCCAGAAAGCCCAAAGTTTCTCTTTGATATTGGAGAACAGGAAAAAGCCTTGGAGGCCATGAAGTATATTTATCATATCAACACAGGAAGGCCAAAGGAAACATTTCCAGTAAGTCAAATTAAATCATAAAATACAAGAGCATTTTTCTAAAAAGTAAAATAAAAATTAGCACTGTCATCATGTTAATTTTATATAAATATATATACATGTGGATACTTACATTATTATGACTCAGAGATAATTTAAGGAATCAAAAGAAGTTATATATATTTAAATAAAACAGCAGTAATTTAGAACTCCCACAGTAGCATTATCCGATGAGCCATAGCAGCATAAAAGTGTCTTAAAACATACAAACAACAAAAAAAGAGTAATTTTGATCAGCCCTATTAACATGAAAGATTGAGATTATGTTAATAGATCATAATTGAATATAGGTTATTATGCCCAACAATATATATTTATTTATTTTTTTGTACAATCAATAATCAATTATTTTAATAAGAACCTTTGAATAATATTGATTGTAAAGCAAAGTTATAATATTATGTTTTTTTATAATTTTTCGAAGAGAAAAGATTTGCCCTGGCCGGGATTAGAACCCGGGTCGTCCGGGGATATGGGATCGGTGAAGAGAACGGATTTGTCATGGCTGTGAGGCGGCCCCTGGTAGCTCAAATGGTAGAGTGCTGTCAAATGGTAGAGAGACGGACGACCCGGGTTTGAATCCTAGCCAGGGCAAATCTTTTGTCTTCAAAATAAAATTATAATATTATGGTGTTACCGCCCATTTGGAACGTTTTTCCTGGCACTGTGGCTAGTCAGTGTTAGTAAATAAAATACTTCTATTCCTTTCTATTCTATTCGTTGGTGCAAAGTCGGAGACTTTCAAAGAATTTGCCTCTGTGATATAAAATCAGTTATTGTCAGAAGTCTGAGGGTTGTATGTACTATTTTTGTTTTGTGAAGTATGCCTAACCATATATCCTAGCACAGCATACTAAAACTGTTGGATTTAACAATTATTCTTTCCTGTCCCATAAATATATTCGTATAACTTTTTTTTAATATATAGAAAAATAACTGCTTTCTTATTAAAAAGGTATTTTTATATCAGCATTAAGTATTAAAAATTCTTTCCTACAGGTTGAAAGTTTAGAAGAAAAGGGAATAAGCATTGTTGGTTTTAATATGGAATATAGTAAAACGAAAAAAAACACAAGGAGTCTATCTGTACTTGTCAGGAACATGGTAGCCATTGCAAAGACCTTATTTAAACCACCATACAGGAAAAAGACTCTCCTCAGTTGCTCGATTTCCTTTGGGATCACTTCATGGTAAGGTATATCTTTTTATTTACAGGAAAAAAAAAGATTATTTCCCTTTTTTGTGAAATATGTACTAATAAATAAAATCATTTTTAGTTATTACACTCTGATGATGTGGTTTCCGGAACTTTTTACACGCTTTGAATACTATTCAGTCCTACATCCTGGTAAAAGTGCTTCAGTGTGTGAAGTAAGTTCTGTCTTTATCGAAAGCGAGGGCCCATGTGAGGCCAATATCGAAAACCAGGTTTATCTAAATACAATAATAGTTGGAGTAGCTTGCATTCCAACTAGTCTTTGGCTTCCAACTTGTGTTAACAAATTGGGTACTAAATTCTTTATTGGTATGTACTTTTCATAACAACTTTTTTTTATTTTAATCTAAATACTTTTTTTATATATAATTTTTAATTTGTTATTTTTATATTGTTTTATCTTTAATATCAGCTAAATGATTTAATTTTGTTCACTATTGCATTCATTATTATTAAAACATTGAAGAATTCCTCCCCTACAACATTTTGTATATTTTTGAATTTTATTGACCAAGATATTATTTATAGTTTCTTTTGAAGAATAATATTTATCAATCATAAATTTTCTGTTTTTTAGTGTTTTGTGTTTTTTGTGCATCATGCATTTCATTTGGCATGAACTTTGTAACAACATCAACTCAGAACTTGGTTTTATCATGCTTATTTGAATCTCTAACATCACTCGCAGTCGTGACACTCTATTGCATACTGGTGGAAATATTTCCAACAAATGTCAGGTAAAATATTAAATTATTATTCATAACATGAATACTTTATATTTATTAAGACCATATTGACTATTAATATTTATTTTACAGGGTAATGGCCACTAGTCTCACAATAGCCAGTGGTAGGCTGGGTGCATTACTTGGAAACTTAGTGTTTGGATATTTAATTGATTTAGAGTGCATAGTTCCTATTCTACTTTGTGGAGGAGTTCTGTTTGGTAAGTAGTTTTTAGGATATTAATATACAATTAGTGTATTTTCAACCAATTTTAGTTAAGCAACAGTGTAGGGCTTTTGAAAAAAAAACTATAGTTGATAATTTATACAAGAAATTTGAAAATATTAACAGTTTTTATAGTAAACAGATCCTGCTAAGCTCAAAAAGTAGTAAGAATTAACTTAATGTAATTTAAAAGAACAAACTAGATCTTTTATGTTTCAAATCAGTATATTAAGGATTGATAGACTTATATCTTACACTGGTGAGGATGAAACTCATTTGATCATTTACTCTGTAAAAATGTTGATATTATTATACAACAATAAATATACACACATATAAAAATGATAAATGTAGAAGATTTAAAAAAATATTTTTCATTTTCTTTATAAGATATTTCTTATATACTGAACTAACTTCTTGATCTATATAATTTAATAATGAAGAAAAAAAACCTTATTCCAGTCAACAATTTTTGTTAAAAAATTAACAAAAGATTAAAAGACGTTTCGACATTTATTTGTCATTTTCAATTTTAGTAGTTCTTCACAACATCCTTCAAATTTACAAGTCCATTCATTACTCTAAAATTAATAAAAGTACACTAAAATACAATAATAAAACAATTTGTCAAAAATAACAATAGCAATAAGCATAGATACCTTGAGGTCAAACAAATTAAAAAATCAAATATATATAAAGTCCTGGAACTCAACTTTCTTCCATGGTCAAATATACAATATGTATTACATCAAATCTTTTGTTAATTTTTTAACAAAAATTGTTGACTGGAATAAGGTTTTTTTTTTCTTGATTATTAAATTATATATAAAAAAATATTTTTCTGAAATATGAAATATATTAGTAACTAATTTTTATTGAGCTTAGATTTCTTAATAACTTCTAAATTTAATTAGTTCCTACTTAAATCTGCTTCTAGTTACTGTTTCATAATTATAATAGTGATCATCATGATAATTATAATTTCTTTATTTTATTTCTTTTTCAGTGACTGGAATCGCATGTATATTTCTACCAGTGAAAATGAAAATAAAGAAAATTGAATTCGTTTGAGGAAACATCTTATAGAAAACCTTATCTCAATTTTCTCCTGAAGTTATAAGTGTATTATTTTTTTTACGATAATACTTCATTATATCTTAAAGAAAATGAGAAGGCAACCTTAAGTAGAAAAAATGCTACTTTCAGAAATTCCAACTTTAATATTAATTGTGATATTGCAAGTTTACTCTTCTTACTTAATAGGTTATAGAAAATGAAACTAGTCAGATATAAAAGATGTCGTTACTACGTGTGCCAGATTGTTGACCAGTATAATATCAATACAAACGGAAAAAATACAAGTCATACATTGTATAACAATTGTAGCAATCTCAATCAAAAGTTTGAACCATTTGAGCCATGTCTAAAGATAAAATTTAAAAACAAAAAGTGTTGCTCTATAAGCATGGGCTTAATCATAGAATACTAATCCTCAACTAAACTTTTGCCATTTTTATTGTCTAAACCAAAACATAAATTTAAATACTATTAACAAATTAGAACTTAACATTTATATTGTTTGATCACTTAAAAAAAAACTACAGGTATGTCCATAAAATATGAACATTAAATATATATTAATATTAAGTATATTTAATAGACTAGATATATATTTTATGATGACATTTCATTGTAAATATTTGATGAATATCATTACTTATTTCTGATGAGAGCTCAACTGTCCTTCAAATGCATTTTCAGTTCCTTACCATTCTAAACGTTTTGATCTGACAATTACGATGCTCATATTTTATGGAAAATACCTTTTTTGTTCTGATTAAATAATGGTCTGCAAAAATTAAGTTAATTTGTTATTTTAATCCGTTTTCTCCATTTTGTTTGTGATATAATAATATTTTACAAAATAATTTAAACCATTAAAAAATAATAATTTTTTATGGTTACCTCTCATTAGATGTAATATATATGAAGCATAAAAATCTTGATCTTTTTGCATGGGATCTTTCTTCATTGCGATTCTGTACTATCTCACAATAAATCTACTTACATCAGTAAAAGATAAGTTTAGTAATTATTTATCAAGATATTGTCAACATACAGTAATCTGTACCAGACCGAAAAGTTAAAATAAAATGCAAATGCGATTGCCAAAGAATTTATCATAGTTAGTATCAATATGTCAAATGCTATCTGGTTTAATAAAAAATAGAGTAATTTAGGCTTAGTGATTTTAAAACTCATAGATTTAAGATTGATCTGTTTAAATAATAGTATGCTGACATATAATGTTATATAAAAACATATACATATTTTGATTTGATGTACTATTTTACGAAGAATTGCCAGATATTTATTTAGCATTTGTGTTCTTTAATATAATGATATATCCTCAATAATTCATGTGTCTTAAGCAAAAAAATAAATTAATTTTTTGGGCAGTAAAATTAAACCAAATACCATTCTAAATTAAATGTTAAAGGAATATCTGGCTTACTGAAATGCTGAATAGATATTACAAAACATAGGTTTATTTTTTTAGGAATCATTATTTATTCATTTTCTAGAAAAAAAAAAGAGGAAATATTACTGACAGTATTGAACTAAATAAAAAACAAATTTTTTTTTATATTTCAATTCAGTTTGATTTAAGTGGCCAGGTTACCATCTGTATTAAATATGTTATTCCTCAAACATATAGATGCCAGAATAAGAGCATTGTGGGTTGGATTCCTGACTGGGTCAGCGAATATTTATCTTTTTGTTGCTCCATTTCCTTGACATTCTCACTTTACTAAGGAATTTGCAGCAACCTCCGATTATTAGCTAAAAGATTCCGCTGTCAGATTTGTTCTCCCACCTGTTTACTTAGCAGTATTGCCTGTATTGACCTGATTATATTTTATATCACGTAATGGACTGTCTGTATCGTTTGCACGCTAACAAAATATGGTTTAGTTATGCTGAAAACAGACCAAATACTAGATGGATGTAAATATGAGTAATTTATTTTAAATTTTTATAAAATAAAATAAGAAATTTTAAGGCTGATTTATTAATTTTAAGATTAATTTATAGATATAAGCGTTTTCTTTCTCATGTATATATGCAAATTATAAATAGTATATATTTGTGCAAATATATTTATAGTAAATGTATTGCCCTTAAATTGTAATCTGAAATTTAAATAAAGTTTACAAAAATTGTGAAAGGTTATTTATTTATTAGATATTTCACCATTGGAATCAGAATATCCTTTTCATTTCCTGCATTTTCGTAACATACTTTATTGAGCAGTAGAATTTTTTCTGGATTAAGTTTGATAATTTATCATTTATTATTCCATCTCCACACTGAGAGGCAATAAGGATGAAGATAAAGAATCATTTATTTATACTAAGAACATATGAAATGATCCATCATTATTTATTAATTATAACAAATCCAAATTATAACAAACCCACATTTAGAACTGTGGATCATCATCATCATCATCACTGGCACTACGACCCGGTACGGGTCTTCGCCGCATCAAGACGACGCCTCCAATCATCTCTGTCTTGTGCCAGGGTCTGCCAAGCTCTGGTGTTGAGGAGCTTCTTTGCGTCGGCTTCGACCTCATCTGCCCATCTCAGTCATGGCCGTCCTCTCCTTCTCCTCCCATCCACATACCCAAAGAGCTGCCTCTTGATAAGTGTGTCCCCGTCCATTCTTGCAACATGCCCCACCTATCTTAGCCTTGAGATCCTTATAACGCTTTCAAAGGTGTATCCTTCCAACCTAAGAGTAGGTGGTGGTGGCCTTAGAGGGTTAGCAACCATGTATTTGGTCTTTGCTTGGTTGACTTGAAGACCCATTTTCCGCCCTGCTGCCAAATTATAACAAACCCACATTTAGAACTGTGGATAGATGTCCTATATCAACATTTCTAAATGAGATTTTTTTTTAATGTCTTATTATAGCTAAGTTTTCTTGTAATAATTAAAATTGAGGCATTTATAATTTTGAAATATCGTTTTCTTGAAAACAAAATTTAATCGAGAATTCATTATTTATGGTAATTTTAGAGGATCACTAGACATAAAGGAATCCTAATAAGATTTTAATTTTCAAATTAATGATATACTTAACTTTTGAGTCAGTTAGAGTTAAGGAGATTATATAAATATAGAACTCATACTCCAGAGATACACTTTATTAAAATAACTTTAATAAATGACTAAGTTAGCTTACATAAAAACAATAATTTAATAATCTATGTACAGGTCAGTAACTCAAATGGGCTAATCACCCAAATTTACATTTCAACAGCTTCCTGAGGTTCAGGAACTGGAAGAAAAGTTGGGAAGATGGGATGGTAACCCGGGAGGTATAGTGGAGGCCTCACGGTACCAGATTTAAGACGAGATGCAAGCTGCTTTTTCCATTTCGTTCTTCTGTTCTGAAACCAGGTCTTTATCTGGACTTCTGTTAAGTTAAGTGCTTTTGAGAGTTCCATTCTTTTACTCACACTCAGGTACTTGTCAGACTGAAACAAAATGATAAACATCTTTCGTTTCATAATGTTTTGTAATAGAATCTTTAAGTTATATAATAATAAAAGTTAAAACTTAATCTTCCAATGCTGAACATTATATTTTCTTACAGAAAAGATAAATATATATTTTCTAAGAAACTTATTGATTGAAATTTACAATATTTTAATGATACAACAAGTAAATAGAATGAACGATACATAATGACAAAAGATGAAGACAAGTAGAAACTGCCCCCTGCTAGTAGTGAAATAACGAATTCCACTTAGAAGGTCACGAGGCCATCTACTTTTCTGATGCCTAGGAAAATTATTGTGATTGAAGAGGTAGCTAGGCTTGAAACTAGTGGGTCTGAATGGGGAATAGTTGGTCATGAAAGAATTGATATTAGATTGGTTGGTTATTAAGGTTGGGACATTAATGCATAGACGGCTTTATACGGTACAAAGTAAGGAGCATTGAGGATTTTACAAAAGATTTTGGATTCTAAGGATTGGATACCAGAGGAATTCGATGGATTAGGTGAGTCCCAAAGCTCTATTCTGTAAGTCCAAATAGGCCAAACAATCATGTATATGAGTCTTTTGTAATTAATAGGGAGCTTAGAGTGTTTGTCTAGTAAGTGTTGAAGTAGCTTAAATTGGTAAAATATATATAAATGTGCACATGTTTATACATGTATGTGTATATGAATACTACAAGGCCATAGTTTACCTCTTATCATTAAAGTAATTTTTCAATATCACTGACTTATGACAAATAATTCAGGATATAGTTATAAAATTATAAGAACAATAATTAAATAAAGTAAAATTGGTTATCTTCTAAATTAAATGTTATCAATAAGACATCTAATCATCATTCAAAAGATTGATTGCTAGTTTCATTTTATACAATGTATCTTTTAAATTGTTTTTATAATTTTTTTCCAATTATTTGAGTATGTTAGAACATTGTCTCAAAAAAACTTTTTTTCTTCAATTTTAGTCAATATAAACTAGTTATAATTTAATATTTATCTACATAAATATGCTTAAATCAATAATTTAGATATATCAATAAAAATTCGTTTTTTCGAAAAAGAAAAAAAAGAAAAAATCAAACTCCTTACATTAAATTCAGCTTCTAAGCGCTCAAGTTGCTTGGCACTATAGGCTTGCCTTGGTTTTCTGTCAACACCGGGCTTTCGGCATCTTCGACCTGTTGGCTTTGGTGCTACATGAAACAATAATAAATGGTAATTTTATGCTAACATTTCTAAAAATTTATCAAAAGACAAGAATAATACTACTGCAGTTAATAAATCATTAGTAATGCAGAACTTTGAATAAAACTCTCATTATTCGATTGACATCGAATTTCTTCTTAACAAGAATGACATTGAATCTGACTTATCAGCTTAAACTTTGGGAGAGAGGAAAAACATAAAGATAACATAAATAATAAACAAAATTGTAACGATACACATAAACATGAAGGCCATTCAACATTTTGAACCAACTACTAACTTTTTCTGATGTTACTATCAACAGTTCTCAAGTACATCATTATACCTTATGTCTTCAAATTTCCACCAATATATCAAAATCTAATTAATTCAAATGCTAAATGAAACATAGGACACACATAAAATATAACTTTGGCAGTTATGAAAATTTCCATTTATGAATTTTAGCAGCTTAATTCCACTAACTCTATTTCTCACTCCCTCAAAATGACATGGGTAATATGGGATGTAAGTATCTCTTGGGTTTCTTAATATATTTTTAGGAACTTGGTGGAACAGAGCACATCCTTTTAACATAGAGAGTAAAAAGGTGGTGAAGTGCAGGGAAAGCAACAGTACAAGTTATTATGATACGAGCACAGATTTATTGGATACAAACACTATATAAACACAGACAGACACTTCACACAATGACAGATCCAGTCCTGACAACAAACCGACGCCAGCTTACTCACAACGGCTGAGAACAAACATGGATCTCACAATACACATGCTAACATGATCTCAACTGTAACTTTACAGTGTTGTCTGTCTATAATGCCATACTTTATTAACAATGTAGGTAATATACAAAAGAGAAATTACTTCAACACACCCTCCTAATTCCGGATTACAAATTACAAATAAAATAAATACAAGGAATTACTTTATAATATACAGAAGCATTATAAAAAACCAAATAAAATAAATACAAGGAATTCCACAATACAAATAAAATAAATACAAGGAATTACTGAAACATCCTGATTACAAAATGCAAATAAAATAAATACAAGGAATTCCACAATACAAATAAAATAAATACAAGGAATTACTGAAATAGAATTACTTTAATATTCTAATTACAAAAGCCCCTGTTAACATATTTACAACTTCTTGATATATACAAGTTCACTTCCACAGATTGATATCCAAAGTCCAATTCCAGTCCTTTATTAAAACAATGTATTCCAGCCAGCGGTGAAGACCTCAATTTTTTTTCTTCACTTTACCATGCTAATAGTTTGGGACATCTCCTGGCCCTTTCCACAATAAAATACTATCATCTTCATTAACAAAACCTCTAATTATTTCAAAATCACTATTTTGATTTATTTGATAAATTAAGACCGCGTCTACCAGTTAGACCGCGTCTACTCTTGCTACAGCTTCCTATAGCCCTGAAGATGACCCACAACGTGGGTCGAAACGTCGGCACATAATTAAATAAGCTACCACTTATTTAGTGTTTTCATTTGACTGCACCCCCAACTATTTTCTTCCTTATGTCTACTTTCCAGTCAACCATCCCCTCGCTTCTTATTTGATAAATTGTTTTCAAACTTCCAAAATTGGCCTTTTTTTCATTCTCATTAATGATATAAGGGAAACTTATAATTTCTTTTTTAGACACTCTTGAAATGTCTATTGTTTCACACTGCATCAAACATTTTTTAAACGAGAACATTCCCTTACCTCCTGTCGACTTTAAACTTGACCAATTAAACACAAGTAAATTATCTGGAACAGTGTCTTTCATCTTGTTAAATTCTTCCAAATTTACCTTTTCTTTCTGATTTCTTATTTCTGATCTCTGACTGTTTCTTTAACATTTAACTCTGTCATCTTGTTTAATACATCTGTTTGGCTTGCTTTGTATCCATTAGTTACTTCCAGATGTAACTCTTCACTATAGTTTATTCCTTCTATACTTTTCATTTCTTTTTTATAACTATTTTCTTTTATATTTATATTTTCACTATAGTTAATTTCTTTAATATTGTCTATTTCTACTTTAAGAATGATTTCTTCTATATAGTGATTTCACTATAGTTTGTTTCTTCTTTTATATTGCCTGTTTCATCTTTATAACTCACTTCTTCCAGATTAATCTCTTCACTATGGTTCGTTTCTTCTGCATTGTTATTACGATACAAGCACAGATTTATTGGATACAAACACTATATAAACATAAATAGACGCAGACAGACATTTCACTTAATGACAGATCCAGTCCAGAACAACAAACCGATGCCAGCTTACTCACAATGGCTGAGCACAAACATGGATCTCACAGTACACACGCTAACATGATCTCAACTGTCACTTTACAGTGTTGTCTGTCTATAATGCCATACTTTATTAACAATGTAGATAATATACAAAAGAGGAATTGCTTCAACACATCCTTAAATAAGTTTAGTATATGATGCATTTTGCCAATATATTTTAAGAAAAAAATATTAAAATATTTCTTTTACCTTGAAGCCCAAAAATAGGTTGAGATTTAGCTGGGAACCAACCACCATAGAAGAATGATAGTCCTTGACAAAGATGTGATGGGTCTGAGACATGGAATTAAACAGTAATAATTATTGAGTGAAATGAAAAATTAAAAATTACAAAATATACAAGTAAACTCCCCTAATTATTAAATACTACACAACAAATAATATACTACGTCATAACATAAATATCCCATTTCTTTTAGTCCTTACTTTACACTAATGATCTAAATGTCATCAAACTCTTGCTCATCATTCTTACCCCAAAGCATGATTACTGAGGATGTTTTCTAATTCATCTAATCTTTCTGAAAAGGTGACATATTAATGACCTGAAATGTATTAAGTACATACTGAAGTATTGGCCATGGCTAAATTATCCATTTAAAGCCCAGAGTGTCTGGAAAAAGCGTTACTATAATTGTTTTCAATACCTATGAAACGATGAAGAAAGAACTTCCAGAAGCATTGCCATAAGAAATGGGGGTCAAGGTGGGTAGAGTAAAATATTTCACATCTATATAGATTATTTAATTAGTAATTATTTTCAATCTGAAGTATTTTTGAGTGGAAGATGAAACAAAATTACTTCTCCCCTAAATTTTAAGTTTTATAGAAGAGTGTAAAATGGACAGGTGATGCAGTCAATAGATAACACAAAATAAGTTGGCTTATTTTATTTGTGCCAAAGTTTCGACCTAATTTTTATACCATTTTCAGGGGAGAGGGATGGAAAGTCTAACTGCAATTGTTAAGTTCTTTGTTTCAACATCGCTCATCAACAAACTGAATAGAAGATACGCAATTAATTTCATGTCCTCCAGTTGCCTACGAGTTTTTTCCCATTGGAGTGAATTTTTATTTCGAAATTAAAATGCCAGGATGATTTTTATAATCCAACGTTCAAGATGATCCCGAGCCATCGCCTTCATAGTGATTAGATTCTTTTGTTTAGTCCATTTTGAGATCTATGTCCAATGAACGTGTTTTAAAATACTCTGTCGCAGGGAGGGGGGTGCCCGAAGGTCCGTCACAAGCTCTAATCACATCCCTGTCTAACGTACTAAGGGTTTAAGAGGGGTGGGGGAGATATAACTCCCACCACAAGCCACGTTTAAAAAAACAGAAATAAAAAAAGACCGTTACAAAAAGACGATAGTATAATTGAATAGAAGAAAATAATATAATTGAATTGAATAGAAGAAATTTATTGACCTCTACCCGGACCATTTTCTTCCACATATATTATCAAGGTCAACTATTATCATTCAAGAAAACCATAACCAGCTAGTGATTTCTTCATATTCCACATCCCCCCGACTGTCTGTTCATCGTTTATAAATATATATAATCTCATCCATGAATATGATGCGAAGAGAGGACTCCAGCGATCCCTTTGTTTACCCCACGCTCAAGTCAAAACTTCTGAATTCTGTTTTATTTATTCTAATTACAAATTTAGTATATTTTTTTTGTAGGTTTTTACAGATTTTTAAGCCAGTAAGAACATTTTTAGTTGCCAAATGTGTGTCATATTTCTTGTATGAAAATCTGCCAAGATTACTCTTCTCTCTGTCCCATGGCTTCTAAATTTTTCAATTATAACCTGAGCGTGATGCGATCATATGCCTGGCGGTATGGTCTAAATAGAGGTCACTCCTCTTCTAGTTCGCCTTCAATAATACCTATGAATTCTTTCCAAGATATAAGAGTAAAGCTTAAGAACTACTTGGGAGAGACGAATAGATCCAGCGGGAACTCCCGCTTAGCGAGTCATTCTTTTCTTGTAGATTGGAATAATGATATTGAACTTCCATTACTTTAGTATAAAATAGGTTTTTCAGCGTAAATACTTCTCCAAACTTTACATGTTCTGATAGAATGCCATCTCTGCCTGCCGGTTTACTAACTCATCTTCTCTGAAGACATCTTTCTAGCAGACCACGTCATCAGATCTTTCTGCTTCTGTTCTTAACCTATCTTTTTTTCATCCTCACCACAAAATATATCACCATAGTGGTTGGCTATCCCTTAGTTTTTAATAAGTGAATGATCTCTTTCATCTTTTACATTTCTGATGGATTTATTCGCTTTTCTATAAGAGTTCGGAGATTTTCTTATGGTCATTTTGAAGACTTCTACCTAACTCCTCCCAGAATTTCTTACTGATGCACTAACACCATTTTCGCTTATTTTCTCTTAAGATGTGGAGATACCATTTTGACTATTTATATACAAGTATTAATAAATTATACAGCAATGGTTATTTATTTATCTTATACCTAGTTTATAGTTATAGTTATCGAGTTTATAGTTAATAGTCATTTTGAAGACTTCTACCTAACTCCTCCCAGAATTTCTTACTGATGCACTAACACCATTTTCGCTTATTTTCTCTTAAGACGTGGAGATACAATTTTGACAAGTATTAATAAATTATACAGCAATGGTTATTTATTTATCTTATATCGAGTTTATAGTTAAATTTCAAATTTTAATTTTCAGATGCAACGCAGTTCAGAGCCTCAGTATGCACCTACTAATACGCGTTTATACCATCTCAACTTAATAGAAAATAAAACGGTTTATGCTTAATGATTCTAATAATAATTTATTGAGTATAATTACTTATAAAAATTATTTAATAATGTCTTGTTTTAGCTTCTGACAGCTAATGCCTGAGATAACAAGGGTGCGGAAACAAACTGTGTTCTTCCTTAAATGTGGTCCGTTAAAAAGAGGCATCCACTACAAAACAAATGTTTGACATTCCCGAAAAATATTGTCCTTAGTATTGGATGAGGCTCGGTACGAAGAAGAGCAGTAAAGTGTACACGGATAATTACCACAGTTGGAAACGGTAAATAAAATATTTTCAAAGAGAAAAAACAACATTGGTTTTCTAGCGGTCACCCGTGGAGTAGTGGTTAGAAAAACAACCTTCTATACCCAAAATCGTCGGTTAGCAGCCCGGCAGACTGCCCTAGGATTTTTTAAAGGGAGTAAAAATCCTTCATTTTACCGTCCTTCGGAAGGGAAATAAAATAAAGGATCCGAGATTGTGCGGTTTCTGGTACTCGGTTAAATACCTGTCCCTAGATTGGAAAAAACTATGACCCCCACCTTGTCTATGGGTGACCGATTAGCCATAGCAGCATAAAGTGATGTTAAATGAATAAATAAACAAACCACTACCTTAGTATTACAAGGTTGTATGTTACAAAATTGAAAAATCAGAGATTTTGATACCAAATGATTCTATGGGTCGAAAACTATACATAGATCTTCAAAACGTCACAAAATCGCGACCGGGTGTCATCCAAAGACCAAAAATAAAAAGATACTCAGAGTCTTTGATATCGATTTCTCATTTTCATATATGTGTATCATACAACTTTGTAATACTAAGGTAGCGAAACATTGATTGCCTCTAAGTATATATTTTCTCAGATATATTACATCTTTTTTGTATCTAAAATTAAGTGATTTTGAAACGACTTGGTTAGTCGTTAATTATTATTATACGTGTAAAATCCTATGTGCACAGTGATCCGACGCTTGGAAAAATGTTTTATAATTATATTATATACAAATAAGCACTGTTACGATTGAAATGATTTTAATTTAAGAAACTAGATTAAATAAAAATTTGTATGAGCTAATAATTAGATCGTATATAAAAATTTCATTATTATAACTATTATTGTAAATTCTTCGACACGCACAGTTAGATGCATTATTTGACGGAAAAAGGGTTTGAGAACATTCAACAATTCTAATTAATTTTAAAATGAAATCTTTCTTTTACAATATACAAATACAGTAAAATTTACGAGTATAATCATAAAATTATAAAATATAATATAATTGTAAAAAACAAGGACTTTAATTTTAATTAGAATAGTTTAATGTTTTCAAACCACGTTAAACAATTTTTTTAATAACTTTTTTTTTGTCAAATTGTTATATATATAAATGTAAATGTTTATGTGAATAAATATGTATACATTTTAACACCGGTTAAGTGTTAGATATGCTTTTGAACTCATTTCAAGCTGAAGTAATTTGATAAACATTATAATCAATAACATTAAATGATACAATTTTGATTTAATTCATTCTTAATACATGATTAAATTCTCTCGAAGATCAGCTAAGTATTATTCTTATCAAAAAAAGTTCATGGATAAATTTTTAAAATGTCTTCTCCTAAAGTGACTTTTATATTGTTAATTTGAAAACGCTAAAACCACCCCTGGTTTCAAATAAAAAATATTAAATCGATAAATCTGAACTATGAAATAAATCAATAAAAAATAAAGGAGTGAAAGGGGAAGAATGCTAACCCAATAATTTATATTTTATGTATCAATTTTTATAAAGAAACATACATTTATGAAAATAAATTTACATCAATATACTTTGGTATTTTAAACATTAATTAATAAGTTTTATACAATTTAAATAATATAATTATGATACCAAATCGTTGAGGGTAGAGAAAAGTTAAATAAAAATCATAAACTGAGGTGCTTGAGGTATATTGTAACTTAGATTTAGTAGCATTTATATGCTTTCCATGAGCAATAAATTTCTACTTTTAATATTTATTATAGTAGTGAAATATCTGAAAGTTATTCGATGCGGGCACAAGTTGTTATTTTTAATCAACGAAGTAAACAGTATTAGCTAGAAATATATTTCTGAAGAGAAATGGTACATGGCTAGAATATTAATTGAAGTGATAATTAAATATTCAAGAGACTATTTGCATACTATAAATTATAATTACTGGATTTTATGAGTATAATTGAGGCGTTGACATGTAAAAGGTAATTTTACAAGATAAGAAAAAAACTGCTTTCACGAGTAAAAACGAAAGTTTCAAGTGGATTAGCTGAATAAGTTGCTATGGCCTAATTTTATCCAGTGTCATCTGTATTAAGGGTAGCGGAATGGTGTCATATTCGCATTTTTTTGGCTTGAGATGGAGTTATGATATGAGCATTAACTCCTTTTCAACCCGATGCCTGACTTAGACGCTTATTTACTACGAATATAGCACGATTCCGCATCCTTAAATACAAGAACTTCATTTTGGATAACATTAGACTTAATTATTCACCGGGGCTGTAGATATTACTTATTGAATAAAATGCCTAAAGAATACGAACTCCTCAAAATACCTGGAGCCTCCCGTAGCCTGGACTCCTCCTGAACCGGTTGAGATTGAGGACT
Organism: Troilus luridus; assembly: GCA_964056705.1. Lineage (NCBI taxonomy): Eukaryota > Metazoa > Arthropoda > Insecta > Hemiptera > Pentatomidae > Troilus > Troilus luridus. Next base: position 78,952,369 of record OZ057415.1, read on the forward strand.
GTCCCTTCCCAGGATGCGGTCGATGGAGAAGCTGCCGCGATCGTCCTGAGACCTCACCTCCTCCGACCTCAGATCCTCCATAGCAGATCGTCATCGGGGAACACCTTCAAGAAGGGGGTTAGCTAAGCCCGTGGCCCGCCCTCCGTGGTGGGGGAACTTCCCCTCCCAAGTCCCTCCTTACCCCTCTTCTCCGCCCTATCAAGAGCTTATGTAGCCGCTAATGGCTTACACGTTTTAGCACAAAGTAAGTACAGTCAGTTCCAGCAGTCACTGATATAACATTTATCGATTGAAAATATATTGATTGAAAACTTTATTTAAATAAAAATTTTCATACATTTAATATACTGTACAGGTTGTCGCTTAGAGTTGACAGGTTTTAATTTTTCATTCGATTCATTTTTAATATTCTCCAAAAATACAAATGATTGTTATCAAGTTTATTTTTATTTTCCATGAATATTAAAAAGGAAACGAGATACTTGTGTAAAATTTTCATACATTTAATATACTGTACAGGTTGTCGCTTAGAGTTGACAGGTTTTAATTTTTCATTCGATTCATTTTTAATATTCTCCAAAAATACAAATGATTGTTATCAAGATTATTTTTATTTTCCAGAATATTAAAAAGGAAACGAGGTACTTGTGTATTAAATCCAACACCTGTAAAGGCCAATGCGCAACCAATTGCGTTTTATAACAGTTATTTTTCTAACAGTTACCTTGGATAACATTTTTAAATATTTTTATTGGGGTTAGAATTTGCATAACATAACATGAATTATAATAATCATGGAAATAAATAAATAGAAGTGATAATAATATAATTGAATATATAACATATATCGAATATATAGCATATATATAAATAATGGGATATCATCAACAATTTAAAATAAAATAAATTATTTAAAAACTAAGTATTCATAATTTGCATAATTGCATATCCAGTCCACAACAGTTTTAGTGTATATAATGAAGTTGCTTTTCATAAAATTTAATTGACGTCAACTCCTCGCACCAGCAGTATATAAATCTTAAAGCTGAACAAATTGGAATTCTGCTTCCCTCAAACCAGGTGTCTTTTCTAATACCCACTTGCTCACCACACTCTTTGAAATTACATTTAAATTCCTTCTTCCAACATACTTTTTGATCATTCGCTCCTTTCTAACTGGCAGAACATTTAAAGTAAATCATAATGGTTCCTATTCTCCTCTCTATTCCCAGTCTGCTGGTGTTCCTCAAGGTAGCATCCTCGGTCCTATCCTCTACACAGTATATACAGCAGACATCCCAACCCATCCTAACACCTTCATCTCCACCTATGCTGATGACACATCTGTGTTATCAGTTAATAACGACCCATATATCGCATCCCAATCCCTTCAATCACATTTATCAAGCCTCGAAGAATGGTGTCGGAATTGGAGAATTAAAATCAATTCCAAAAAGTCCCATCAAATTACCTTTACCCTTCGCCGAAAACCCATGACTTCCTGTCCTACTGTATCCTTTAATAGTACTCCACTTATCCCTGTTGAACAGATCCGCTACCTAGGACTCAACTTAGACAAACGTCTTACTTGGAACCCTCACACAAGACTGAAAAGAGAAGAAACAGCTAGGCGCTTCCGACTACTTCAACACATACTAGACAAACGCTCAAAGCTTCAGATCAATTACAAAATACTTATTTATGTTACTGTTATAAGACCTATATGGACTTACGGAATTGAACTGTGGGGCTCCACCAAACCATCAAATTCCTCTCGTATTCAATCCTTGCAATCCAAAATCCTTCGCAAAATCCTAAACGCTCCTTATTTTGTCACAAAAAAAACCATCCATAATGACCTGAACGTTCCATATGTTACCGATTTAGCCCATTCCAGATACCTATTATTCCATAATAAACTCCAGGCCTATCCAAACCCACTAGTTTCCATCCTTGGATCCAATTCCATCCCTCCTAGGCCTCTGAAGAGATGATCTCGGGACCTTCTATAATAGAAACGTAATTAGAGTGCTGCTAATGAGTAGTGCCTCTACATGTCCTTTCATGTATTTATTTATTCATACAGCCCTTGTACTAGATGTATATATTACAGTTGTACAATTCAATAAAATAATTTTAAAAAAAACATTTCGAAAACTTACTTTGCCCAAGATAAAGCTTTATTTTATGCGAATTGGTACATTTCCTTTTCATCTGTAAAATATTTCTCTCCTGAAAAAATGAAATTGCATCTTCTTCTGTATTAGGCAAATCCCAAATAAGCATTTTAATAAAAATCACCAAACAACAACAAATGTACAAGAAATAACCGAACAAACAACAAATGTAGAACAAATAACCAAGCAAACAACAAGAAATGTAGAACAAATAACCAAACAAACAACTAAAACAACAACAAATGTAGAACAAATAACCAAACAAACAATAAATCAGCAATAAACAAAAATGAGGATACAACAACAACTCTAGAACACCCGAAGAAACAAAGAACAATGAATCTGTAAACAATGTAACTGTTAGTGTTAGAAATATAACTGTTATAAAATGTAACTGCTTGCGCATGGGTACAACATTGGCCTTTTCAGGTGAATTTAATACACAAGTATCGGAAACGAATCAAAAGTTAAAACTTGTTGTGACTTAACTTGAAGGGACAACCTGTGCAAGCAATACTTGGAAAAATCCCAAACAAAAACCTTTAGTCTCTAAACTAAAAATAGGAAACAAAAATACCTGTCAATATTTCACCCATTTAGGGATCACCAGGACAGAAACATAATAATATTAAATAAATGAAGCACATCACAACATCAAAATGCAACTAGACATCAACCAGATGAAACACCTTACCAATACCTGTTAATATTTTTGTTTCCTGTTTTTATTGTCGAGACTTGAGGAATTTTTTCAATCATTTCTTAACGAGTATATTACTCTTTTTTACTCTTCTGTATAAATTTATTTTGTGCAGAAGCCGTATGTTCACTGCGTTCTTGATAATCGCCTTTTTCTCTCGCACTTTGTCTTTCCTTTTTGATATTATTTCTTGTCTTCCTTTTTTTGTGTTTTTATTTTATTTTTCTTTGTGCCTTATAAGTTTGGTGAATGTATTTTCTATTCTTTGCCTTTTTTATTTCATTTATCAGCTGTCTTTATTTAACCTTTTCCAGCTGATGTCTAGTAACCTTCCCTATGATTTAGTAGTAGCATTTGGGCCTCGTTGGTGGTCGCTGTATTTTGAGGTTAGGATGTGCTGTATTTCCTTTGCTATTATTCTCTTTCTGCCCTAATGATCCCTGCAAGGGCAAAATACTGACAGATATTTTTGTTTCTTGTGTTAGTTTTAGCACTTAAGGATTCTTGATTGGAATTTTTCCACTCACGTTTTAAGAAGTATTTTAAGTCTCTTTTGCTCTTGTATATTAAATAACGATGTATAAAATAAACCGAATTCACTGATAAGTTTGGCTTATATAGTCCTCTTCACTTTTTTCATACAGGTAATACTGACATTTTAACTTAATACTGATTACGTGAATAGCACAAAACATCCGTCACATGTATTCAATAATATAATGAAAAAAGAAAAAACATTTTATCCTCTCTAAGAAAAATTTGCATAGATGCATGTATAATATAGGTAATAGTCTAGAATATATAGGCTATATGTAAATAATTAAATACTTAAAATACATTACACATTCTTATGTATAACATAACCATACAGTCTATACTGTTAGATTTTTTTATAGACATAATAACAAGTAACTTCAATTGCGGACATATATCTTCATTTTTTTTTCTTGAATAAGTATTCTTGCCCAAAACTGAAACTAAAATCAGTATATTATTATTATCATTATCAGAATATTAAAAAATAATTTTCCTTCTATTAAAATTTGTTGTATAACTCATACTAAATTAATTACGAATAACAAATTAACAATACAATGTGTATCTATACAATGTGTATATAAGAATAATAGACGAAAAATCTTTCGGTTAGAGGATCTTTCCTCGAGGAAAGCTCCTCTAACCGACGAACCTTCCCTCGCAAGACCAAAGTAAATACCCACCCTACTAGGACTTGTGCCGTCCCATAAGACATCAAGTTCTTGTGACGCTAATGGGCTGTGTCCACGCCATTCTTTTCGTCTGCTAACGCATGATATTTCAATACCAGCTTTGCCACAGTTTAGATATCTACAATTAAGGACATATTATTGCTCTTTGAGTGCCATAATTATTATTATGGCAATTCATTTAACCATTATTGCTGATTACCATTAGATACACGCTGTAAGTTTTTTTGTACTTATTTATGACCAATCCAGGACCTAGTGTATCTTCTAAAGTCATAAGTATGTGTAAATATTATTGCATAGAATTGAAATGAACCATATAATTAGTCAATGTTCGGTTATCTTTAATTAGATCAGTTTAATCAAATGTTTTGAATATAAACATATCAGTAACGTCCATTAAATCTTTTGTTTAGAGGAATGACGATTATACACGCCATCTACTTCAACATCCATTACGGAGGTCGTTTGTTAAAGGGTTTTAGCAAAGCGCCCGGTTATCAATATTACGGGAAGTAAAATGGAGAGTTTACGGTGGTTAAGGGTAGGAGGGGGGAGGAAGATTGTGGAAGGGAGCTAAATAAAATAAATGAAAGGTTTTAGGAAACTCCACAATAAGGCGGTGAGAGGTTTCGGTTAATCTAGAGCGGTGAGGGATGATGGTTCTAAAGCGTTTTAGCACCTTCATGGGAGTGAACAGGTGTTTAAGACATTTAGGGGAGGGGGCGTGGCCGTTCTGCGGCGCTCCCATTGGCCGAGAGCTGCGCTTGCGCTATCCCCTCCGGGCCCTAACACCCCAGTTAGCGCAAACTGCCCTATTTGTTATTAACTTATTTACTTCCACTTACTACCTCAGTCAATATCTCTCCTTCTATACTCTAAGTCTTAATATGTCTTGTCTAAGATATATTTCGTCAATATATTAATAACCCTATTATTCGCACGGGCCGTTCGTACAATAAATATTCAGAAGCCAAACTAAACGAAGTATTTATATTAAATATATTTATGTTGATGTGTTAACAACGACGAAAGGACCGTGTATCACGGATTTACTGACCCTTCTGGGGTCGTACCAGAGGGTTGAGCTTGTGTTGAGCAATTGAGCACTTAGACAAATCACAATCCTGCAGAACCGTTGTCCTTGAAACAGTACTGTCTCGACCGTGTACTGAAGCCAAGACCTTTCATGGGTTGTAGTGGTGCAGTTTTTAATACATCATGATGAATTGAATTGGTTAGGGGGTGCATTCAAAGGTAACACAAAGTAAGCATAACTTATTTCTTATGTGTGCCAACGTTTCGGGCTACGATGTAGGCCATCATCATGGCAACCAAGTAGTGGATGCCGAGTTTGCGGTGACTGTCAAACTGATATATTAATTATCGTTAATTTAAACTATATTAACTATAGTCCATCCAGCGCTACATTTTTATTTTTTGTTTAAAAAGATGGGCACAAATGTTTTTCCTCATTGTTGTATTTATATCCCGTCGTTATTTTTGAGCACTATGCTCTTATATTGGCTTAATTACCCAAACAGCGGTCTCAGATAAAGTTTAGGTCCTTTGATATGAATAATTTTTAATTAATAATATAGTATGTCCATATTGTGAACTTACTACAACCCCATTTCGTCATATGTTAAGTGCTTACATCTGACAATTGCTTTATGAGGTTCCCGGCATCTTGAGTTGTCCCTGTCTTGCCAAAGACCTTGTTCGACTTTTGAGTAAACAGACATAACTTGGGTTTCCGAGCAGATGTACTCTACATACTCCTATAATTCTTTAAACTGTCACAAATAACAATGCTAAGGATTTCTATAACCAGGTTTGAAGCAATCTGTTAGCGAATATTATTCAATCTGTTATCTCTAGTAGATCTACCATGTGGGAAATGGAAAAAATCCTGTGACTCACCCAGCTCATATGAGGCGTTCGGTATCGAAAGCGGATAGGTCCGAAATTAAAAAAAAATAAGGTGTTAACATTTTATGCTCAATCAATTTTATGCATTCCAAACTTCAGCTTCAGAACCGGACTAAAATATTGAGAAATAAGGTGATAGTGTCGTGTTGCACAAAATCGCTTGACAAAGCCAGCGTAAAATGTGAAAAAGTAAATTTTCGAAATTTCATAGTTATCCACTTTTGATCCTGATATAAAAAATGCTCTTAATGCCAGAAAAAACACTGGGTTTGCGTTATCTCGGCCAAATTCCTAGCACTCAATCAAAGACACTTCATTCAATATAATGGTTTTATTTATTTTTAAGGAGTAAAACTTATGGGGGAATTTTTTATAATTTTCCGTCGAATGCACGGCAACATCTACAATTCTCTTTCTATAGATTAGGCCTCTTGATTTCATTTTAAAATTCTGCAGTTGCATACAAAAGCGATCTATAAAAAAAGTATATTTAATAAAAAAAACCTGAATTGTCTCACATTTAGGAAAGTTTGTTGTTGAAATTCTTGGAAAAGCTCCTGAACATGTTTTCCTGACATCGATTATAAAGATCAGTTAATTTTAAACTAACGACTTGGAATTTTAAATGATGAAATCATTATCATAAATGGACACAAGATAAATACAATTCCTAACAATAGAAAAGAAATATAATAAAAAATATATAAATAAATAACGGATTAATCTTGTCACAAAGATTGTATTAGAACTTCCGTATTACAATTTCATAGAGACGCGGCTGTTGATACCGTCAGTAATACTGAACGAGAGTGGGGACATTATTTCTGAATGAAGTAATAATAATGAATTAGTTTACGAGACAACTAAAGAATAACTAGAAGGCCGGCGGATGATGCGACCCGTGGCGAGCGTTGAACCTGTCACATGTCACGCTCTTCCAATGCTCAGTCTGTTTGTCACCTTCCTAGGGCCATGTTCACCTTCTGTGAGTACCGAATCTAAATATCATAGCTATTTTTAATATAATTATTTATTATAAGCTATTGAATGCCGCAGATTCCATACTGTTTGTAATCGTCCCTTGTCGATGCCTCATAAGACCTAGCGACATCTTAAACGTGGAGTACCTCCCGAGCACACTACTTCTCGAAGAGGCGACCCTGGAGAGGATACAGGAAGAGGCGGAACAGGCGACCAACACCAGCGCAGAAGGAGATCTGAAAGACGCTTATCTAACGATGCAGTTCCACAGGTAATTAATAAAAATCCTAGTGATTTTTTTTATTTATTTATTAATTCAAACATAGTCATTACGCTTTCCCTTCCAAGATGTAAGGAATATCAATAAAGCCTTTGGTAAAGGCATATTAATGAAATAACCATTCGTCTTCGGTCTTCAAAATTTTATTTAGAAGTAACAACCTTAGAAAATCTACCAACTTCAATCGAACCCCGGGTTGCTTTACAAACTACGTAAATTCCTACCTCCTACATACTTTCTCATTATCCAATCCTATCTCTCCTACAGGTCATTCACAGTAAATCATAATAATGACAACTCATCCCTCCTTTCTCAACCTGCCGGTGTTCCTCAAGGCAGTGTCATCGGCCCAATTTTCTACACAGTTTATACAGCTGCCGTCCCAACTCATCCTAATAATATCCTTACCACGTAAGAGGATGACACATTTCTATTATCTGTCAACACTGACCCAGTTATAGCTTCCCGTACTCTTCAATCCCGAATCACTGACCTTGAAAATTGGTGTCAAAACTGGAGGATTAAAGTAAATTCCCACAAACCATCAAATTCCTCATCAAATCACCTTTACCCTCCGTCGTAAACCAACGACTCCCTGTCCTCCTGTATCGTTTAATAACATCCCACCGATTCCTGTAGAACAGGTCCCGGTACTTAGGACTACACCTTGACAACCGCTTAACTTTGAATCCTCATACTAGACTGAAACAACAAGAAACAGCTCGCCGTTTCGGGCTACTTTAACATTAAATAGACAAACGCCCTAAGTTCCCAATTAATTACAAAAGACTCATATACATGACAATCATTAGACCCATCTGGACTTACGGAATAGAGCTTTAGGGCTCCACGAAACCATCGAATTCCTCTCGTATTCAATCCTTACAACCCAAATTGCTTCGTAAAATCCTCAATGCTCCTTACTTTGTTACGAACAAAGTAATCCATAATGACCTTAATGTCCCGTTTGTTGCTGATTTTGCAATCTTTTCATGACAAACTTCATTTCTACTCAAACCCGCTAGTTTCAAACCTCGCAACCTCTTCAATTCCTAATAATCCTCCGGAGCGCCTGAAAAGAAGATGGCCTCGTGACATTTTAAGTTGAACTTTTTATTTGAGTACTACCATGGATAGTTTCTCTACTTACTATGTCTCTGGACATGATTTATTTTTCATTATATTTACTTGTTGTATTCAGTTTACAGTTGTAAATTTCAATAAATACATCTTCTATAAAATAAAATTGAATCACCATTTCCTTGCTAAGCGCAAAACTCGAGAACGGCTCGACCAATTCGGCTAATTTAAAAAAAATATTTTTGCTAAGGCGCAAAGAAAATTGAAATATTCGGAGTTATTTTAGTTTTCGGCCTGTATCTCCTAACCGTTGCATTTTTGAAAAAAACAAACATAGGTAACCATTTTTAAAGTAGATTACATTTGCTACAATTTGAGCCCAACTGCAGCTCTGTATGTCTAATAGATTCCGAGTTCAGTCCCTATCATATAATAAATAACTGGAATCTTAGCTATCTTCTATCTAAATAATTAAAACAACACTTCTTTTCCCATACAACCCACTCTGTTCCCAGCTGTCAAACATTTGACGTCAATTAAAGCTAAACAATGGCGCGTTAGTTGTTAGTAAAAGTTTATTAGGGTTCAGTCCCTATCATATAATATAATTCATCAACAAAATCAATTGATTTCATTGTTTGAAACTATACTGGATCTTATACCATCTGGTAATCATAAAATGTTAATCAGAGCTGATAAAACTCCTGTAGGAAAACAGGTTTTTCAATGCAGGAGATGTTTCAATGCACCAGCAATCGATTTTAGGGTAATAGGGCAGGATAACGTCTGCCGGGACAGCTAGTTAAAAAAAAAAACTTCAATCGAGAATGAAAGTCATAAGAAAGTAAAATTGTCTAATAAAAAAGTTTGACAAGGAGTAGCAGAAATATAGCGTTTTGAACGTCTTCGGTCATACGTGTTTAATTTGGTTATTTTAGACAGACAATACTTAAGATATGATACCTATTTTAAAAAATAACCTTATTCTGTAAGCCAAAGCTATTAGGAAACTCGTATAAATGGACACACTAGATCCTTGCATTTTTTTTTCCTCACCAACTTAAAGGTACCTACGATACAACCTTGTTACTATTGTTTCATTCATCTTTTATTGTCTTTAAAATATTTGCAAAAACACCTTATTTGTTCATTTTTCATATTTTTATTTTCGTTATTTATCTGATTAATTGTGTTAGCATATGTTTGTTGAACAAGAGCTCCTGTAACCAGAGAAAAGTATTGGTATATATACCAAAATACATTATTTTTACATTTACTCATCATATATTGCAGACCTATCTATTAAATTTCCTACTCTATGTTACGTAGATCGAAAATGAACGAGTACATGTGCAGAGTGTACGTGGCGGACGAGATACTCTCAGAGATGGGAGAAGGGCAGCTAGGGAGGCTGGGTGCACCCGCAGCCAACCACAGGACCGCTGAAAGGGACCAGCTCTTATCCGACCAAGGGTCTTCATCTTACAAGGACTGGCTATCTAGGTGAGGAATACATTGGTATTTATGGAAGGACGGTAAAGACTTAACTGGGTATTCTTTACAGACACAAGAAATGTACGGACAATTCTATACCATTGCTGCTTCATCAATTCACCGTGCTACTTAGCAGAATTTGTGGTGTTTACCAACCAAGGAAGAAAATTAACAAACAAATCATATAATATTTATATGTATATAATATTTTACGGCCCTTTGAATATAATTAAATATTTACGATGCAAATTGACGAGAAATCAAGGGTACAGTTCAGACTGAAGACCAATGGAAAGTGCGAAGAAAGAAAAATCTTCCGGTAAGCGGAATGCATCTTGGATACTATGCGGAAGATGTGGCTGACAATCTTCGGATATATAAACAGAATGAAGAGCATAGAGAGACCAAGCAAATATTGGACTATTTCTGAAAGAAGAAGAGTATTATAACGTGGAATAAAGAAGTAAGGAAAGGTTTGAAAAAGTTGAACATAATAGTCTCACGTGTTAGTGAAGGGAATTTTGTCAGTGAATTGAAGGAAGTGAATTTTGGAGGAATGTGAAAATTCTGGAAGGGTACAAAGTGAAGAAAGGCCGGAGAACGTTGGACGAAGCTGGACATAAGATCAAAACAATCAAGGAAATATACCAGTGAACGCATGAAGGTTTATCGGAGAAAGAGAAAACTCTTTCTATATAAAAAAATTATAAAGTTTTTGCGTGATCTTAAATGGTCTTCGAAATTTAAAAAATAATTGAAGGGGCGTTGGTGAAGGGTACGCATATAGTTTTTTTATTACGGATTTTAATTAGTTGTAAGTCTTGGCAAATTATAATTCATTACTTTATGCTCCTGGTATACTTATGGTATAACGAAATATCTACAAAAATATGGCGTTTCTGGTTTCTTTATAGCGGAAAAATATTTTTTAAATGTTTTTACTTATAATAATAATATCCAGTTCCTGGTAGTGGAATAACCTCATGTTGCCACAATTTCAGATCTACTTTGATGGACGATGTATACCGGCACTATGACAGCATGATGGCTGGGACGGAGGAGATCGAGACTGGAGAGGTGACCGGGTATGCCGTTGGTAGTGGAAAAACCACCGGGGGTATGTTATTTATTGTATTATGTAATTTTTAATATATAATATATAGTAGTTAATATAGTAGAGAATAAAAGAGAGTAGAAAAGAATAGAAAAATACTTTTATTGTGGAAACAGTTCTCTTCAGAATAACAATTGTATATAGCTATAATAGAAGATAAATCTTGCCCAGAGGCTATATAATATAAATCATAAGATATTTGCATAAGTACTTAAAAGTAAATAACAAGCAAAACGTAATTTCTTGTCATCAAAAACATGAAATAACAAGAATCTATCTTAGTAAATAAAATAATAAAGTTATAACCGAAAAATCAACAGCGTCATTATTTACTTCTGGGAGATATGGGTTCATAATTGTTAACTGATTAGAGAGCATCTGTTTTACTGTATTTTATTACTAATACTTAAAAAAATATACATTAATGTTTCCACAGTTAAATAAAAAATTGATTCATTTTTCTAAAGGTTTAATATCCTAAACTTAAGAAATATAAACTTTTCGACAGGTTAGCAAAATATTTTTTTTATTTTATAGACTAAAGCAAAGGGGCATTGTGGGACCTAATGTCTAAAAATGTTTAAGAACAATTGAATCAGTAACTACAGGCAACTAGTCTATTTTTCTAAATTTTCCAAACGAAACAGAAAACTGATTAAGTCATTATTTAAACAGTAGTTATTGTTTCTGAACATTCTTAAACAATCCCCTGTGAAGGTGGCCGATATTGAAAGTCATTATAAGAACCTCTTTGAAAACGAAAATCTCTGCAAACGTACGGATTACAAAAAATGTGTCTCCATTGATGTCCAATCAGTTAAAAAAGCAATAAAATCGACATCATTGGATACATCGCCGGGCCCTGACGGGGTCTTGATCCGCACCATAAAATGTGTCGATGTTTCGCACATAATCAAATTAATCGCAGAAATCATGCTGAAGCTGGGATATGTTCCAGAGCCTCTTCGAGAAGGGCGAACCATATTGGTTTATAAAGGAAAAGGGATATCATAAGGCTCTCATCATGGAGACCAATAACAATTTACTCCATTGTGCGCCTCGTCATAGAGAAGGTTCTGGACAAAGAATTAAGGAAACGGATCACCTTTAGCAAAAATCAAAGAGGCTTTATTACGGTCCTACCGGGAACACACGTCACCGCTAGGATTATCGACTCGATCATAAAAGACGCAAATAAAAAGGAAAATGATTGCACGGTGGTTTTCCTGGAGGTGGTTGGCGCTTTTGATAACGTTGATCATGATCACATCGTCAGCTCATTAGAGGCAAGAGGTGTGTCACTGGACCTCAGGAACTTGATAGCGGCTCTGTTTAGCACGAACAGGATTAAAATATGCGTAGGAGCCCACTCGACAAGCCAAATCAATGTTCTCCGAGGAATGCCCCAAGGCAAACCCTTGTCGCCATCGCTTTTCAACCTGGCCATTGACCACTTATACCGCGACCTGTGACGAAAATATGTCCAAGATGTTTGGTTACAAACTTACGAGTGGCCAAGAATCTGTGGTTCTCACCGGATTTGCGGACGACCAGGCTGTTTCGACACGCGACAAGGGTTTTGCAGAAAGAATCATCAACAGCGTCCAAAGGATACTTGAGGAGATTGGTTTGGCTGTCAACCCAAGCAAGAGTGTGAGTATCTTGATTGAAAATGGAGAGCTCCGGACGAATACCCTCTCCCTTGAGAATGGAGATGTCATCAATACATGTAAGGCGAATAAAATATTCAGGATGTGTATTCTCGGGAGCCCGTATTTGATGAGGAAGCTGTGACTAAATTAACTGAAAATTTAAACAAATTAGTGAGCTCTTGTCTACTGAAACCAGATCAAAAGATCAACATTGTCAATCAGTACTTGCTCCCGGGACTCACCTATCCTCTCCAAACCGCGCCCCTAAAACATCCTGCGGTGTTAGAAGGCATTGACGTAAATATCCACAGAAGTACCAAGTCCATTATCGGGCTCCCAGCGAACACCTCTACAGCCATGATGTAAGCACCGAGGAGGTATCGAGGCCTGGGACATATCCGCTGTCAATGGGAAGCTCCACTGCAACATTGGCCAATTGCCCAGCGACTTTCTAATGTCCCGGATGCCCTGTTCCAGTCTATATTTAATTATGAAGCTGAAGTAGCTCAATGTTTTGAAAGACTGGGAGTTGATCAGGGCTTCCGAAGCGTGAGAGCTCTACGACAGTAGCTGCGAGAGAATTCTTACGTTTTGTGTTGAACATCTTGGGGTGGAGATTCTTTGAGATGTGATTGATCTTACTCTTTTTGGTGTCTTGATATCGCCTTGAATAGGGTAATTAATAGGGTCGACGGGTAATTATTTGTTTTTACTCCAGATTTGAAACATAAGGCTTTGCTTGTGTTTTTTTTCCATTTGCATTCTAATAAATGTTAATGTTTAGTTTTGAGTTTTGGCTCTATTTTATTAATAAGATTTATTATTAAGTCTCTTTTTAAATTATTAAATTTATTAAAGCTATAAAATTTTAATGTTTTCGCAGCATATAGTGAGCCTGGAGATTCTTATGGCCCGCCTCCCGCGCCACCTCATAGTTTCAACCCTCATCAAAGTGGAGGTAACAAAAATAATTAATAATATAATAATTAAAATAAAAATAATATATAAATATAAGATATAAATCTAATTATAAAAAGTTTTGTTTAATTTAAAGGACTTTTTCCCCTTCTAGGACGCGTTTAATCACCTTACAATATATAAAATATTCATTGAATTAGCCTTGTGTATTTATAACACTGTTTAACAAAGTTGTCTAATGGTTTGTTTATATTCACATGTAACAGATATACATACAAGTTCACTATCATTTTACCAAATTAATCAATAAAATGCCGAAGACCAAAGTGAAACTAGTAATAAAAAAAAAAAAACCTTTACCACTACAACCAGTGAACGGGTTTGGGGTTCACTACATGGTAGAGACTGTACTGGTCCATGGACAACGGTTCTGCAAGGAGGTGACTTGTGCTAGGTCACGCACAACCGCCAGATTTCCCCCCTTATTTTGGGTACCCTATTTTTTAATAATATTTTATAGAGGCTGGGCGAGCCCCAGGTGGGTCCTAGATCATATATGACCCATCTCCCGCTGCAAACAGACTAAATAAAAGTAGCTGCCCGCAGCGGGATTTGAACCAGGATTTCCGGCATGGCAACTCAGTGCTCTACCACTGAGCCACTCCCCGCCCACGAGACTATTAATACAAATCCATACATCCATCTACTAAATTAATATACTGTACTATTTATCCAAATAAGTTTCGATAATCCAGCACCCAGAAAATAAAAAATATAAATATCTGTGACTTTTCTACTTTAGGAATACCAATAACATTTTAGTAACTGTACTACGATACTATCAACTCATATATGATCAGAAAATATAAAAACAATTAGTTAAAACTAATTTTCAATTCCTTAACATAAAGTTCTGTGATTTTATATTCCTGATACCAAGAATATATAAATAAAAGTCTTATTCATCCAATCTTGTTTGGGCAATTTTGCTACCTCAAACTATATTCGACAGACTCGTATGTGACAGAACCACTTCTGTTAGGGATGGGTAGATACTGGATTTTCCTATATCTGATACAAGTAATACTGATACTTTTCTGTATCCGATACCTTTACTTGATACTTTTGTAGTTGAATTCAGATATCCCGACTCTTACTCTTCTAATACGCTACACAGAAGCCATCCTTGGGGCATCATTTTTAAAGGAAAAAGAGTTATTCACAGAAATAGTAACCTGCACAAGGCATCAAATGATTAAAATCATGTTTTTATTGGTTAATTATTTTTTGAAAGCTATGCAATTGAACAATAAAAAATAGATTTTAACCCTACCTCAAACTTTTGCTATTCACGTTCCAAGACACGTACAAGTTGGGTTGTAGTACAAAATTTCTCAGTCCGCCGCCGCACGCTATACTCTTTAAAACGCTATAGCTGTTTTTGTTTTTTTTGCACCCGATTTCAATCATTTATGTCAATTGCCTTTACTTTATGGTATAGATATATCCATTAATGAACTCATATTTGCCCGGACATAGGTCGAGGTATTTTTTGGGAAAGTTGCTCGTGAAAAATCATATATTAGGAGGCGATCTCGGAAAATGCCATTTCAACGATCCTTTACTGATAACTAATTTCATAGTTTATTTTCGTTTCTACGTATGTGATAAGTGACTAATTAAGATTATATTGATAATAAATGAAAACTTGTTCACTATTATTTTTACTTATTCATATATTAATACTAAGGGGAGATGCGGCGAAATTGGTCTTTCGCCGGTAATCAAATCAGGGAAGCTTAAATCAGTGGTTGACTATTGCTTATTATTTACTTATTTATTATTAAAAGGGCCGTGATTAATAGTAGATAATAATTTTTTTTAAATCCGTGAGACGATGTAATTTTATTGCCAAAATAAGCTTGGTTTGTTTGGCAATGGTATGGGTAAGGTTGTATCAATCTGACCGTATCTAATACTTGTATCAATTGATACAAAAGTATCAGGTACATTTCGGCTGTATCTGATACTTGTATCAACTACTTTTTAGTATCAGATTGATACAACCTTACCCATCCCTACCTTCTGTTTAGAATTAACATAATATTTTTAATGTCATGTCCTCCTTTGCATAGTCTTGTCTTGGGTAACGCCTTTTTCCGTTACAAACATTATAGCACTTTCTTCTTCTTTGCACAAGTTAAACAGTTTTATTAAATTTATATAGTCAATTACTAATATATAAAATAGAACTAAGCCATCCAATCATATATATGATTTATTCCGTTACTGAGAAGTAACGTAGTTTTTTTTTTACTTTTTTCTGAAGAAGCAAGTTGTTTCTGACAGAGTTTGGGAAGTATGGTCCTGATGACATAACTAATTAGAGATGTTTACAGTTAATATTAGGAATATAGCTACAAGCAGGTGGGCCTCAGCGGACCGCGTTAGTATAGTACATAGTACTTCACCACCGCCCGGCACTTAGTACCTTAGTAACTGCTGTCAACTTGTTTGGTTTTCATATTAACTTTGTTTACAGACATTATTCTTTCTGGTGTTTTCATACCATAAAACTGAAACAGTCAAAGAAGATAAACGACTGTTAAAAGTAGGTACATATATAAAATAAATTGAATACATTTATAATCATCTAATAACGAAAGTAATAAGCTAACTCTATGAACTGAAGCTCCACACTTGAATTTTGTTTTGAAATAAAAATTGGACCAAAGAGAACCATGTCTGTTGTTATATTTTAAGCCTAGTGTAAATAAAAAAAGTAAACAACGATCCAAGATACATCAGGCGTGTCTTCAGCCGAAGACAAGACAGTTATATTTTATAATTGACGCTCGTTACTTAATTACACATTCCATAATTACAAATTACATATCACTTTAACAGAAAACATAAGAATTTTAATATATAGCCTCAAAAATTAAAAAGCAAATGCATCTAAATCTCAGGAAAAAATTCATCGTTCTGTTCAATATCAACTGAAGCAAGATATTCTCCTTCTCTTACCAACTCCTCCATATCATTTTGCATAGATATGATATTTATTGCCCGATTACCTAGACCTAACTCCCTACGCCAGAGCATTACTGTTGTAATACTCATTTACCCAAGAATATATCAGAAGACTTATTTTTCTTAAAGGCAGAGGACAGCTCTCCAGCCATGTTCCGCATAGCAGACCCACCTCAGCTCTACATTTCCTCTTGTAGGAACCGTTTTGTTAGTTCAGTTGCACGATCAACTCATGATCGTCGATTGTATGATACTCGTATGATCATTTAATTTCGCTCAAACCTTATTACTAGCCATGATATTTTGGCTCTAGAAACTAAAGGGAACACCAATACTGTATCAATCTTGTTTCAGAGCTTGTCTGCCAGAAAACACTTTAAGTGTCCAATTACAATTTGAAGCTCACTAATAGTTCTACCCGAGATTCGTAATTTGCATATTACTAATCCCAACAACTTTAAAAGCTCATCTAACCTTCGTGACTATCATTTCACCCATAATAACTTAGTGAATGCTCTGCAATGCGGGATTGTGTAACGGCATTAGTTCTGCATTGGTCTCATCCTTTTAGGACCGGATTTTCTAATGCCTTTAGACATTCTTCATCCTTCAACGTTAAAGGCCATGTTTTATGAACATAAAAACTGGTCTTTATGCAGAATGATAGTTTTATAGATTACAATTTCTAAATTTCTGGACTAAAGATTCGAGCTTAGTGATTAAGAGACAGAAAAATAACAAGTATTTCCTGGATTCGTTTCCTCCTGAATTTAGTTTTTTCTAGTTATCATATTCATGAAGATTAAGTAGTTACCTTAAACTTAAACTTCTTGGCATGCTCAAATTTGTTCCTTACAAGAATGTCACCAAAATCACCCCCGTTTTTGTTACTAACCATATACTTAGTCTTATGCGAATTTACTTCGAATCATATTTCATTACCTGCATTCATTAACGTTATTGTCATGAGTTTTATTGTTTCCGTTTCCTCGATGAAAAAATAAAAACGTCCATAAACCTTACCACGGATATTCAGTAGAATAAAATTTGCATTTTTATAGTAATAAAGATGCAAATTTTATTTCGGTTTGTATTTTGTATTATTTGTACCTATTTAATAATGTACTCAAGTAGGCGCCACCAGCGGTGCGGTGGTAGGCATAACTGCCTAGTAGTGGCAGATCGCGGGTTCGCAGCCTGGTAGTTTCCTTAGGATTTTTTAAAGGGAGTAAAAAGTCCTTAGTTCGAATGGGACTAAAAGCCTGTGCGATGTAAGGTTCTCGTTAATGATTCCTATCCTAATTATACAAGAATATTCAAAATTTAGGACTCCCTCTGTAGCATCGTCCGGTTAGCTATAGCTGCATAACATTATTCCATATTAATTTTAAATACTTATGATTATCTATTCATATATTTAGGTAGAAAAGCATCGTAAATCTTCTTATCTTATTGCTACTTCATTGTTGTCATTCTCACAATAGGATCTGTTTTTCTTGCAAAGAGGCGTGTATTCGTATACATCTCTATTGGAGGACTATAGCAGAGCTGTGAGCTATGAATACAACACCTTTCGAATATAGAACGTGTTAAAAAGCTCCCTTGACGTATAGTGCTATTAGATAGAGAGGGAGATATTGACAGATGTAGCCTCTGTGAAATCTGTTTATACTGGAAGCTGAGATGGGTAGCCACTAGCTCTGGGAACCCACACCTGGGCCTTAATGGAAAATTATCCACGGTTCAGAATATTATCTCACCTGAATCATGTTCCTCCCCCACCTTCATTTTCTTTATGGCAAATAATATCTAATAACTCTCTCGTAGCTGGGGGTGGTCTCTTGTAATGTTACCGTAAGGGTCTTATAAAATAATCTGTTAGGGAGTAAAAATAGTACTAATGTTAAAAATAATCACTATTAAAAAAAAAAGATTGCAGCCAGCGGAGGGTTAGCACATTGTAGAGACTGTACCGTTTCTAGGACAACGGTTGTCTGGTATCAAAATGAATATCCAGGTTTTACCCCCCTTATTTATAGAGGCTGGATGAGCCCCATAAGTCTCCATATCCCTCTCCGTTCTCGGCTGTTAACAGATCAAAAAATTATCTGCCACAGCCGGATTTGAACCCTCATCCTTCGGCACGGGTACTCAGCGCTCTACAGTCTTCAATCACTACTTATGATTTTGATAATAATAATAATACAAACATATTTACTTAAAACATGTTAAAAATAATAACTACTTTATATTATAATAATAATAATAATATAAAGAAATCGTAAAAAAATAATATAATTAGATAAATATAATCTAATATATAATGATAAAAGTAATCGTATAGAAATAAAATAATAAGATCGTATGAAAATTGCTGAACGTTTGAAGAGGAAAAAACAAAAACTTATGGCATGGGGAAAACTATTAGTGGAACGGAAAAAACGGGAATATCATAAAGGACATATAGATAAAGATAAGAACATAAAGAAGGACTTTTTACTCCCTTTAAAAAATCCTAAGGAAACACCAAGCTGCGAACCCGCGACCTGCCACTACTAGGCAGTTATGCCTACCACCGCACCGCTGGTGGCGCCTACTTGAGTACATTATTGAATAGTTACAAATAATACAAAATAAAAACCGAAATAACATTTGCATCTTTAAAGTAGAATATCCGTGGTAAGGTTTATGGATGTTTTTATTTTTTCATTGAGGAAACGGAAACAATAAAACTCATGACAATAACGTTAATGAATGCAGGTAATGAAATATGATTCGAAGTAAATTCGCATAAGGCTAAGTATATGGTTAGTAACAGAAACGGGGATGATTTTGGTGACATTCTTGTAAGGAACAAATTTGAACATGCCAAGAAGTTGTAGTTAAAGGTAACTACTTAATATTCATGACTATAACTAGAAAAAACTAAATTCAGGAGGAAACAAATCCAGGAAATACTTGTTATTTTTCTGTCTACTTATCATTAAGCTCGAATCTTTAGTCCAGAAATTTAGAAATTGTAATCTATAAAACTATCCTTCTGCATAAAGAACAGTTTCTATTTTCATAAAACATGGCCTGTAACGTTGAAGGATGAAAAATGTCTAAAGACATTAGAAAATTCGGTCCTAAAAAGGATGAGACCAATGCAGAACTAATACGATCACATAACCCCGCCGCATTGCAGATCATTCACTAGGTTGTTATGGGTGAAGTGATCGTCGGGCTTTTAAGATGAGCTTTTAAAGTTGTTGCAATTAGTAATAAGTAAATTACGAAACAGTTAATGAGCGCTGAACTGACTGGTAAGCGTCCGAGGGGTAGACCGAAGAGTATGTGGGATGATTGCGATAACAGTGATCTAAGAGATGAAGGTTCGGGTAGTAGTTCTGAGGCGGAAGTTAGTAAGCAGAGATGGCATGTGCTTCGAACTTCCAGTTCCTAAAGTCTTATTATTGTTATAGAAAAAAGTACAAATATTATGTAAAATTCAATACTTTGAAATAAGGTCTCTATGACCAAATGTATGACATACCGATACAAGCAGTTAATGAATTTGAAGCGAAATTATTCTGATTCTGTGCTTCTTCATAATAAGTCTTGCATATAATTTTGGTAAGCATGTTCCCGAACATAACAATTTTTAGAAAGTATTCCAATAATATTTATTTTGTTAGGTGCAGAGGAATATTATTACCATGGAGATGAAAACAGCGGAAAGAGCTTGGCGTTAAAAGACGTTTTCGATTTGGCATTGACTGCTTTGGCGTTCCTGGCTTTCGGAGTTTTTGTGATGAACCTGATTATGATATGTATGGTGGTAAGGAATGTAAAAATACATAAATATATAATTACCATATTTTTCTGCTTTTAATAAATATTATTTCCTTTATTTTTTATTTGAGACCTGTGGCTCAGTGTGTAGAGTGCTAAGTTGCTACACTGAAGGTTACGGGTTAAAATCCGGATTTGCGATTTGCCAATAATGCAGTGCCTCAATCTGAACACAGAGAATACGACCTATATCCCATTTTATATTTATGAAGCATCGAGTCCATTTCTTCACGTTTTGTCGAAAACGCTCAAATCAGTTACTGAAAAGCCGAAAATAGCTATGCTGAAATGACATGAACTTTCGGCATTTTAACTTTAGTATACTTAAGTAACCTTAAACATAGCGTAAGAATGTTTCACTCTTAAAACAAATATACTTCAGTAAACGGCCATTTAATTTTTTTTTCCCACATAGGGAGCACAAGGCACAACGATCGTCATGCAAACTATGACAACAACAACTACATCAACAGGTAAATAGTTATGTGTATAAATATTTATAAAAAATTGATAATGTATATCTATAAATACCACGACAAAAACAGTGACGATCTCTTCACTAGAGCAACGAAACAAACCACTAATCTACAATACATACTACACTAATTTCTATTAGGGCACTTGGAGCAGAACTTTAGTTTTATGTTAAAGAAACTACTAAAATAAATAATAAAAACCAGGCAATAGTTGACAAAAAAAAGGCCAAGTCAAAATCTTTCATGAAATAAATGGTCGGGGTTCAGTCAATATATATTTATATTAACTGTATAAGCAGACGTTCCTCTGAAGCAACTATTCTGAACGATGGCTCACAGATTCGGTAGGAAACGTCAATTTTCACAATAATTTAAAAGTATTTTGAATACATCCCGAATATTTATTTCAGCATTAACATGGCAATAGGTCAGTAAGAAAATAGTTTTTCTCTCGGTTTCCGCGTTCTTTAAAATCGTGTCAATAGATTGCTGATTTCTGGGTAATTAATTATTCACTCTTATTGCAGGTGATGGAGCGGCGAAAACCAGAGGCAAGAGATCGGTGGAAGACGAATTGAACCACATGGCATACAGAGTCAGCCAATCAATAGAGACCTTCCTGGGGGTTGGCAAGTACAAGAAGGACTGCCTTCGCTACACCCTCTGCAAGGACAACAGGTTTTCCAGAAAAATGAAAAAGCCTCATAAGATATGGCTACCACTATGGAGGTATAAAAAATAGTACTTGTAACTTAGCTGGTACCCAGCCATTGTTTATAGCCTAAGCAGTGATTATTCTGATACTGATAAAACCTACCTTTTCATTAATATTAATGGATATCGAGATATACAAAATGTAATAATAAAATGCTAATTCTAGACCCCTCTAGCGTTGTCCTCTTCTAATATAAATGTTTTCCCTACACTTCCTACAAAATCATCTCCATTTCTATCCTTTTCAATACATTTGATAACCCTTTTTCACATTTCATTTTTGGAATTATTCTGAACTTCTGGAAGTATTTTAGAGCTTCTTCTTTAAAAGATGGGTATTCCCAAAGTGTTATTCCATTAATATTAAATAAGGCATAACAAAAGGAATGAAGCAAAACACAAAATTAAATATAATTAACAATAGAAAAATTTTAATAGACAATAAACAAAATTAAAAGGACAAAAACATTAAAAAACAAATTTATAACATACACAAAAATAAGTCAAATGAGACATGTCATCAGGGGTTACAGGAGATAAGGAGGTAGATTCCATGTCTCTTTCATGTTCATTTTCGATGTCTTTCAGTTCATATGCAAATTCATAGGGTGTTATATCAATATTTTTTGTATTAATCACATTTAAATGAATGTTATACATGAAACACTTTAAATATGATACTAATGTTTTAAAATTATAGCTTGATACTTATATCGCATTATAAGTATTAATCATAATTCAATTAGTTTTTAATATTCATTTTTGCAGCTTTGGCCTCAGCTGGATTAGTGGACATTTCGGAGGCGACAGGCTGGGCAATTTGAGGGGTGCTGTCCTTGGACTAGGAGCAGCGGACTGTGAATCAGCATACTCGAACTGTGCAGGGAAATAAATATCTACTCTAGTCATTATTAGAATATGATTTTATTCTAATCTCGTATTCCTAATAAAGTATAAAAAATAATAATATGATCCCAAAATGACCAAAAATGGAAGATTAGTGATAAAGACTATATAAAAATACTATGTCTTAAAAACATCCATAAATCACACCAGTATTGTTAGAATTTTCATTTTTATTAAGACTGTAAAATTAATTATATTTAATAATACATATAATAAATAAATTAGCTAAACCCATTATCTAAATTATTATACTGAGAAATACACCCAGATTGGAAGTCAATAAATATAAAAAATTTCTCATGTGTTCAAATTATATCATCTCCAAAATATAATTAGTAATATATCCAGTGTTCTTTGTAAATCAGAATCATCTGTAAATTGTTTTCATAAATTATCACAAAGTATTTTTTCTTTTTCTTTTAAATTAAAAAATATTAAAATAATTTTTGAGTAAGAAAGGAAATAGTTGGGGGTGCAGTCAATTTAAACATAAGTGGGTACTTATTTAGAGTTTAATTTGACTGCACCCCCAACTATTTCGTTCCTTACTCAGATCTTCCAGTCAACTATTTCCTCGCTTCTCATAAAATATTTTTTATTTATTTTTTCAAATGATATCAAAATATTTTTTCTTCTTACTTTTTTTGTATCAATGAGTGAAAACTAATTGCTCTAATGATATTTAGGTGTATTACTATTTCTTTAGAATAAAAACTTAATTAAAAAAAAAATACAATATATATAATTGTAATTTTATACATAGATCTCACAAATTTATGTAGTCATGTTGTTAAAACAAGGCAATTGGAGAATATTGTTATACTTTCATAGAGATGTGTTTATTAATTTGGGTGAGCAGTGTGAATATAAAAATGAGCATAGTTAATTAATAGTTTTGTTACTGTATTAGATGTGTAAATAAATAATAAAATACCATAAATTAGAGAAATTTATAAATAATAAAATAATTCATGAAATATTCTTAAACCAAAGTACGAACACATTAGTACACAACTATTATTTTGGAATAAAGTGTTTTCAACAATGTAATGATTTGTATCTATAACAATTAAACTGATTTGTTATAATTAGCTACACACTTCAAGTTTTAATCTCAAAATAAGCCAATCCTCTATATATCAGCATTTTATTTTCACTTTCCAAACCACCAGATATTGACTAGATATTCGGTCAAAGCAAAATTAAAAAAATATTTAGCATATAGGTATTAATGAAGTTAAGGTCTTTGTGTCTAAATATCCATTTATCTTTTTATTTTATAAAATAACTAAGGCAAAATTCCATCATAATTTCAAGGTTTTACTATAATACAATAAAATGAAATGTGACTATATCTAGACACACCTTTTAATGCCATTTTTAATTAAATATCATAAAACCAATTGAAATAGAAAACAAATAAAATTGCTGACAAATGTACCTAATAGTTTAAAATAGTACTGGTAAATATTTTCAGAGTTAAAATAATAATAACAAAATGAAGTATAAGATATAAGAAGATAAGTCATCTAATATATTGATTGTTATAATATTTGTACACTGTTAATATTATTATGTATGCCGTTATTAATAATCTCAAAAACAGTAAGATAGCAGAGTTTATTTTATAAAACAAAATGATAAACAGATCTTTGCTTCAATGATAACTGTATAATGAACAGAATGATCCAACTGCTATATATAATAATATCTAGTGAAAAATAAACTGACTCTATATAATTACAATTAAACCCTTAAATGGTATCTTTGAACATTATTTTCTTGCTTTCTTCGTCCTCCATATAATCAACATCAACGCCCATCAATAAGGATTTATTTATTGCATCAATTTTTTGTATTTTTAGGTTATCTTCTTTGATAGATTCATATAAACTAAAAAAAATTAAGCATAAATTATTCAGCAATCTCAACCATTTATAGCATGTATAGAGAAGAGTAATGCATATTCATAACCAGTATATATAAACTTCATTTATAATTCTGTATGTAATATACTAAATAATTTAAGAAAAAAAAAGTTGTGTTCTTATTTCGTTCCCTACGGAATTTATAAATTATCTGAAGATAGTGGTGCCTTGGTATAATTTATAAGGAAGTGGTACATACTTGCTATCATTTTGTGGGCTATCCATGAAGACTCTCATTGCTTTACTGGATCGGTCTTTGAATTCCTCTTGTAATTCATGCCATTTTTCAGATTCATCAAGAGATTCAATAAACATCTGTTCCTCCCTCGAGTTCATTTCATAATTCAACAATTTCAGCTTCATTAATTCAGAGAAATTATCATCCTTTTTTCTGGAAAATTGAAAATAAATTAATTATCTGAAAATATTATGCAACCATTATCACAATTGATAAAAAGCTCAATGCTCTCAGTAGGATTTCACACTTTTTCAGTGGCAAGGCTGTTCTAGATACAGATTATTATATCGACTATATTAATCATAATAAATAATTCATAAAAACATGAATTGAAAATGCTCGATATCATCAGTTTTCGGCTTTATTTTAAAAATATTTTCCTGCATTAACCTACTGCACTACAGTCTGTTTTTGTATTTACTTTTATTATTATTGATTGAGTCAATTCCTTAACGAATGTCAAAAGATAAAGTAAATAAAAATATATATACTTACAAATTAGAAGCAGACCGTGACTTATGTTTTTTAAGTCTCCTAGCTAGATACGAATTGGTAAAAAGAGGAGATGCTGATTCTGATTTCATAGCACAGTCAACAAGTTTCTGTTGGATGTATCTATCGAGTATAGAATTCATATAACAATCCAATTCTACAGCTACAGCTGTTTTATAGTCATCTTTGGGTTGAATATTAAGTGTGTTGCCTAAAAAGAAACATTAGGAAGTTGTACATTTAAAAAAATAAAAATTGTATTAATGATAAAAGAATTAGCAACAATTATTTATCAAACTACATCATGTATAAATAGGTTTTATGGGTAGAGTCACTAGTAAGTAGAAATTTAATATTTAAAATCAGATTATTTAGATTGATTTTTTAATTTTATTTTTATAATGCAATGATTTCCTCAAGATCAGAAATCTATCTAAATCATTAACACTAAACAGCAGTTAATTTGAGTTTTAAAATAGTTTTTCATGAAATAACTCAAATTCAACGTTTCGCTAACTACAAAATTAGTTATTTAAGAGAGAAAAGAATGATTACAGGTATTTATTAAAAAAAATTAAAATTAAAATTAGCTCAGGAAGGCCTAATGTCATTTGATGAATATGAACATTATCTCAGGTCTTAAATTATAAGTCATTTGCTCTAACATTGTAATGCTGAAAATTCATCTTTATCATAGCGAGTAAGTTTAGCGATTTTTAATACATTCTATTTCATTAGGATCTCAAACACTAGTTAAAGTTTGAAAAAAAAATGACGATTTCCAAATATATCTGTCCTTTCCCCCTTCCGAGCTATTTTTTGCGTTCGCTAGTATTCAGGAAGACCTAGATAGGATCTGTGCCTGGGCAAAGCTGAACAAACTGGAATTGAACGCATTGAAAACTCAGGCCATTGTTTTAGGTTCCAATTCCCTCCTTACATCCATCCACACCCTCCCAACATTACTCCTAAATGATAATCCTATCACGATTACCTCCTCGGTGAAAAACCTAGGCATCACCATCGACCAAAACCTTTCCTGGAAATCCCACATCGCCCAGATATCCCGACGGACAATTAGTTCCCTGAAGTTGTTCCACCGTTCTCGTCATCTCCTTACACAATCTTCCCGTAAGCTTCTCGTATCTTCTCTCATCTTCCCCCACTTTGACTATTGTAGTGTGGTATATGGAGGCCTCTCTAAAATGCTTGAAGACAGATTAAAGAGAATAATGAACTGCTCTCTAAGATTTGTGGTTGGTACTCCGAAGCGATCGCGCGTCTCCCACCTCTATGATGGGTTAAAGTGGCTCTTCCCTACCCTCCGAAGACAATATTTCCTCTGTTCATTCTTATACCAATCCATTCACTCTCAACACCCTTCATATATCTACAGTCTCCTCCAATTCAAATCATCAGTTCAACACCATAAAACAAGATCCCGCCTTTCTGATCTCTATGTACGTTCACACAGAACTAAAGCATTCGAACGTTCCTTTCTCGCCCGCTCCACCACAATGTGGAACTCAATCCCTCCCAATATCCGCCATGCTCCCTCTCTATCATTATTCAAATCCTTGCTGTATCAACATCTATTAGCTTCCCAAAAGGATAGTCTCTAGGCAGGTTAGTCATTTGCTTAGTATACAATGTATATAATAACTTATTGTGTTATTTAGTTCTTTTAATTCTGCTCTTTGAAAAGCTGTACATCATGTAAACAAATTATTGAATGCTAGCTCATGCATTCAATTTCAAAAGCTATGGATTTATCTATTCTCTGTAATTGCTTAATATCCTGTCAAGATCTGTACTATTTATTTACTTACTATTATTTTTGTTTATATATTTCTTTTTAAATTGTTTTCTGTCATGTTTTCACGCTTTATGATTTGTAACATTTAGCCTTCTGGCCAGATAAATATTATGTTTTTTATTCCTGTTCATATCTGTTATTCTAAAGGGACTTTGTCCCAGAATAAAGTTATTTTTCTATTCTATTCTAAAGTCAGTTACTGCTAAGATTTAAATAGGATTTTTAAAGTTAGATATCTATGATTTATTCCTGATAGAAATAAAATACTTTATTTCCCTATTTTAACTTGATATTCATACCATTCATAAAACATTTAAGTCCAAACTCAATAATTCAATGATAAATACTATTAAGAAATGTTCTAAGTAATACTTACTTAATTTCTTTGAAGCATAGAAAGAAAATCTGGAGTTAAGAACATTCCAGCAGTCATTAATTCTGTAACCATCATTACTTTGTTCGGTTTTGGAAGTTGTAGAAAGCTGGGTAGCCGTAATCATAGTAGAATCAAGAAGATCGGTATCATTTCTGCTCTCCATTATTTCTTCTAACTTGTTATCATTCACATCAAAGTATACATAAACTGATTGTCAACTTTCAACTACTGGCGGGTAATCAAAAACTCTAGCCAATTTTTTCTATGCCTTCTAAATTAGCCAAAGAGATAGTCCACGCTTGACCTTAGTGGAGTTTAAGATGACCTAATACGACGTTTTTCGTGAGTGCGTCAATTCTGATTATTTTAAATTTTTAACTCTTTAAACTGATAAATATCATTATTATCATGAAAAAATGTCTTAAGAGCTGAATACTTTAGTTTTCAGTGGATTCAAAATGCATTTAAAAACTTTGTTAACCGATTATCAATTTTTTCCAAACCATTTTTTCGGTTTTATTATATTCAATTTTATCTATCAAGAAAACTAATCCTCCTCAAAATTTGCTGTTTTACGTTCCAAGATACTTAGAATCAATCATCGAATGAAAAAAAAATAGTCCGTCTACCACCCGCTGTTCGTGGCTTTAATCCGAGACTACTGAACCGATTTTCTTGAGAATAAGAAGATACTGCTTAACCGAGGACGAGCTTATGAACTCCTCATTATCACCTGTCTGATGGCCGATAAAATATATAAGAGGCCTATAACTCTTCCGCTTTTGAAGGCAAATGAAAAATATATTCATCAATTTTAGAATCAGTATATAGTTTTTCATTTCAATGTATGTAGATTTCTATAGTCTGAGAGTTTAGTAAGTTACCACCAGCGGAATCGGCGGAACTGGGGAGATGTGGTGGGGGAAAGGGATTTCCCTTCACCACACCTCTACTGGAAATAGAGCGTAAAGAAAGCCGAGGGTAAAGCATATTTACAATAACAAGTCCAAAATGAAGTCCAAGAGTAGCCAAACGAATGAAAAACAACAATAACTCCAAACTAATGCTAAGGTATCCACCAAGGTAATGCAAAGACGAAGGGGGGGGGGGATTCAAACCCGTATATTAGGTCATATTTTCAGGGGGGGGAAGCATATTTTTCTTGAAGACATTTCTTCCGCAGTAAATTGTTGAGTCGGGGTACCAAAATGATCCTGTACAAGACCATCATTCGAACTGTGCTGACCTACGCTTGTGCAACCTGGACCCTAGGCAAAAGCCTGGCAGAAAAGATTGACAGGTTTGAAAGAAAAGTGCTGAGACGCATCCTAGCACCAATCAGAGAAAATGGTGCGTACTGCTTGAGAAAGAACAAAGAGGTATACGACTTATACGACGACCTCCGAGTTTCCCAATTCGTGCGGGTTCAGCGTTTGAAATGGTATGGACATTTGATCAGGATGGATGATACCAGAACAGCCAAACAACTGTACTATGGAACCCCAGACGGAGTAAAGGGACCAAACGGACCAAAGGGAAGGTGGAAGGACGCGGTATATGAGGACATGAGGAAGGTTGGAGTGTCCAGCAGACTTGCCGCTAATGATTGGAAAAAGGCAATAGAGAGGGCTGAGGGCAGCTTCATATCCCTGTCGAGCCATTAATTAATTAACAAGCCAAAATATAGCGTATTGAACTTATACACTTTCTACCACTCTTAAGTAAACAACTGTTTACCAACATACAAGCTACTATACTCACTACCCAGTCCATGCTTCCTTGGATCAATTCCTATCGTTTACCTCCTTATTGGTCCTGTTATAGAATGAACTGTAGATACTTTTCCTTTATTGGACCTCCAATTTTCCTTCTAGTTCAAATTGTTGATGAATCCATCGACTGACTTTATAAGTCCATTGATAAACTAACAGTAAAATTGATCATAAGGTTAATATCACATTTTTAATAGTCTTCAATAGTAGCATCATATTTATATCGATCTTAAGTAGTAGTACTTTTATCAGTCTTTAGACTGGTTGCTGTTAAGAACTAATTTCAACTCCAAACGGTTTTGATTTGAAGGAAAATAATAATGTTGATAGCCGGAAATAAATTAAACAAGTATATCAATTAGATTTTACATCAAACATAAGTTTATTTAAGATTTTCACTCCCTTAACAGGTGAGCAAAATAGCACAGTAGGTCTGGTGCTCTAGATCTCTAAAACAGAATGGGGCAGATAAATAATATATTAACTCTGTGGGATCTAGAGAATCTCCTGGGACATATGAAGCCTCTAATAGTGGGTATAGATGATTGGGGAAAAACCTGGTAGTTAATGTAAATTTCGGCCAGATCTATTAGTCTGGAAAGGGATCAGGGTACACAATAAAACAATCCCAATACACTTCATGGGTTGTAATGGCAAAGGTCTAGTCCTTAAGAACATCAAAAACTAAAATATTAACCATGAATGATGACTAAATATTAACCAATGGCTGTTTGTAGTGATTACAAATTATTATTTCCAAATTACTCATTTAATATTAGTTTCGACGAATGATTTGAATAGTAATAATTAGATAACTTTTGCCCAACTCTTGCTGAAACCCAAAAAGTCCTCAAAAGGACAGATTATACTTTCTTTGTATCAATTAAGGTAAAGGATTATTTTATTAAGGTGATGAAAATAAAACAATAAGCATAAAAAAAAGTATTTACATTCAATGGAATTACTTATGATGATAACAAGTTTCTAAATTGATATTAATTAAAAATAACAAAATAAATATATCGCTGAAATTAATTTTTTTTTCAATTTTTGGATTTTAGTTCATTACAAAGAAGATATAAACGATTTATAGCTTCCATTGACAAATAATGAGACAGCGACATGTTTCCCTTTTCTTGGCCGAAGTGAAGCTTCAGATTATCAAAAAGTTTCAACAGCACATCAACAGAATTCTGCAAAAACATAATGTCTTATCAATATACAACATGCAATGGAGCAATATTATACAGAGTCAAGCAGATACTTATTAACTCTATAACATAAATGGATATTTATGGTCCATAAAAAGTTTTCCAGACAGACTACACTATTGGGCATTACCTGTACCGTACATAAAGATTGTTTCTATTAAAATATAACAAATCATTTTATGAAATGAAATACATAAAAGGTATTTCATGAAGTACCTGTTGCATACAGACTAGCACACAAAGAAAATCCAAGGGACTACAACAAATATTATCTGGTGACAACATTTAAATAACTGGTTATTAACAATGCCTTAATAAACACACTCACTTTGTCATCATCAGGTAATCTGATGATTATAAATTTCAAAATGTACATGAAGCAAAAATAGTAGTTAGGAGTTAGGTTCCTAATTTTTGATTCATTTTCTTCCAAAAATGTTATAAGATTGAGCCATGTTACAACCTGAAATCCAAGAAAAAAATACAATGTTATTCACTAGCATAGGTAATAATATAGTATTATGTCATTATAATGTAAATAGGGATACATGTAAAATACTTCTTTGTTTTTATTTATTCATACTTCAGTATAAAGTTTATGCAGCCTTAACATTCTATAAATAGTACCTGAAATGTATATTTCAATTTTCAACATTGCAGTCATTTGCTAAGCACATAATTGTAAAGAAAAACAATTCATTAAACAGACATTTTTTCACTGCCCTTCTTCTCCCATAGATGGGGCACAATGAGACAAAAATACAGAGGATGAGTAAAATAGCCTTGCATTTTTATTTTAAAAATCAATTTATTCTGAAAATAATACCAGACATGGTTGGTAATTGGGTTCGAAATATTATATCGTATGCAATACAAACATAATATTAATAGGTTAACTGAAAATATATTTACATGAAAGTTCAAAAATTGTTCCATGTTGCTTAGAAAAATTAGCCAACCAACTTCTTAATTGTTAGCAAAATTTTATGTTTTAACCTAATTCGGTTACTTTTTTTGTATATTTTTTATTTTCAGTTGTACAGCAAACACAATGGAAACAATACAGCTCATGAAAATGATTCAAAACAAGGATAATTTGAAATAAAAATGGTTTTGACTTAGACCATATATAAAGAAAAGGGTTACTTTAAAAATGTATATAAACAAGAAAACTTTTTAAGATAACTGGCTAAAGATACAAGGCAGAAAGGATTTAGTTTTTTAAATATTTTTATTTGAAAAAAAAAGATATGTCCAGGACCGGGACTCGAACCCGGGTCGTCTTCCAGATCACTAGTCTGGGACTCTACCATTTGAGCTATCCTGGGCCCTAATGAAGCACGCTTCTCGGTCATAGTCATATCATTTCTTTTATTATCTTAATTTATCATATTTTTATTCATCTATTTTATATTTTTATTATCTAATTATCTCTTTTATTTATTTATCATATCTTTTAAGAAAAGATATGACCATGACCGAGAAGCGTGCTTCATTAGGGCCCAGGATAGCTCAAATGGCAGAGATCTGGAAGACCAGGGTTCGAGTCCCGGTCCTGGACCTATCTTTTCTTTTCAAATAAAAATATTTAAAAATTAGTACCAACTAAAATAAAATAGATTTAGTTTTTTCTTTATTTATTCGGGTTTTTTACATTTAATGTATCCCGATACCCAAAATCTTTTCCCGTCAATCTTTTCAATCGGCCAATTCTTCTTTTTCTTCCTCTCTCAGCCCTCTTGCTGCCATTCCATCTCTCACATCCTCCATCCATGTCTTCCTCTCTTTCTTCTATAATTTGGTTTATATCGAAAGAGTTTCTTTGGCCTTCTAATGTCGTTCATTCTCATCAGGTGGCCAAACCATTGAAGCCTCCTGGTCTCTATTTCATATAATATATTTCTCACCTGGACTATAGTTTCTCTTATAACACTATTGGGTAAGTGTTGGAGCTTTGAGATGCCGCAGCTACGTCTTAAAAAGTCCATCTCAAGAGCAAGCAGTTTATGGGCATTTTGTCTTTTTACTGTCCATGTTTCGGACCCCTATAGGGGTTGACCCCAGAAGAAAAGAATGATATATTTTCTTTTTCATTTCTAGCAAGACCTCTTTATTCCAAAGGACTGAGTTGAGGATCCTAATGATTTCCTTCCTCTGGATATCTTCATTTATATATCCTTATCGAAGGTCTCATTAATATATACACCTATGTACTTAAGGTCCTTGCTGTGAGGTAGAGTCCAATCTTCAATCGACAATGACGTGCACGGAGAATTAAAGGGCATTTACTCCGTTTTCCCCTGATTTATGACCAGTCCCCATTTAGAGTATCCTCTAGGAGCTTTCTAAGCGCAGGTCCCATTCTTCTGATGCTATGACTACCTGGTCATCTGCAAATTGCAAGGTGAATAAATAGTCATCCCCAATCTTCACCCCCATGTACCTGCATTTTCGTACCACCTCTTGAAGTGCTTGTTCAATGAACAGGTTAAAGAGCGTTGGTGATGGGCAGCAACCTTGTTTCAAGCCTTTAGTGATGGGGAACGATGGGGATATACTATTTCCTATTTTTACTCTCGCTTTTGTACCCAAATAAAGGCTCTTAATCACTTTTATCAGACCCTCACTGGTAGGTATCTGGGCTAAAATATATTTTAATAGGGCAGGTGCCCTATTTAATGCTTCCCAAAGTTTAATAAGGGGTATTGTGTCATATGCTTTCTGTAAATCAATAATGGCTAAATCTACCTCTTGATTGTATGCTAACTGTTTTTCGAGTAACTGGGAAATAGTGAAAATGTGATCTATACAGGACCGGCCCGATCTGAATCCTGCTTGCTCCCCAGGAATTTTCTCTTTTAACTCATCCTCCAATCTATTTTTTTAATACACGACTGTGTAGGCGGCTTAGACTGCTTGTAATGGTTATGCCCCGATAATTTGTAGGATCCTTTTTGCTTCCTTTCTTATGTACGGGGATGATATCTCCTGTCATCCATTCTGTCGGTACCTCTTTTCTCATACACTCCGTAAAGAAGTAAGGATTTAGTACTGTGTTGAAAATATCTCAACATAACTCCCTTTTGAAATAACTTTGTTTTTATAATAAGTATGAATTGCTTTTAAAAATGTTATACAAAACCATCACTTACTTGGTTTTCAACAGAACATGGTTGCAAACCTAGGATGGTAGGAAGAAATTTCCAGG
Organism: Troilus luridus; assembly: GCA_964056705.1. Taxonomy (NCBI): domain Eukaryota; kingdom Metazoa; phylum Arthropoda; class Insecta; order Hemiptera; family Pentatomidae; genus Troilus; species Troilus luridus. The sequence goes on from OZ057415.1 coordinate 78,985,927, forward strand.
CAAAACGTTGGCTCAAATCAACATATAACCCAGTTACTGGTAAAACTTCTATTACGTGAAAACCTTCTTCTGGCTTTAGCTCTAAGCTGATTAGCCAATCAATTTCGTTCACCACCTTAAATAAGACAACAGATTAAACTCCAGATACAGCATTTGGATAGCATATATACATATATAGATATATTATACATTTATATACCGTAACTTCGAGCTACTTGAACTCTTAAATGAATTTAGGGCAAGGGTCGGAAACATATGACGTCATATCCATTTGATGATTTCAAGTGGCCCACTTAAGTTCCGTTAATAATATATAAAAAAAAATTATAAACACAACCATTGATATAAAAAAAAAAGAACATTAAAAAAAAAGTTCATTCATCTATGTTTGTATTTATTTTCTTTATATTTAAAATATTTCTAATTATTTACTAAAAGACTGTTATAATATGAAAATATGTCTGAACTAAACATCTCTTAAATACTCATATTTAGGTACATTTTGGCCCGCAGGCTAGTTTTAAGGATAAAATTAGGATATATATTGTAACAGATAAACACTTATACTGCACTTACATTATACTGCACAGCGAAAACTAAAAGACAAGCAGATATTAATTCTCTTAGTTCAGAAGTCAAAGAAAATGTTCTAGTATCCAATGAAGAAAGGCAAACTTGTCTAAACAAATTCTTGGCATCTTCTGCGATGTAATCTAAGGCAAAAGTAAAGTAATCATACATAAAAAGATAAGATAATTATAGCCTTATTATAGCAACAATGATTTGTTTGTTTATTTTTCAACTTTAATCTTTGAATATTGATTATGATGGGAAGACCTTGTAAGAACACTTAAGACTACTGCAATATTCGTGAAAACCAGTCTTAGAATAGGCACTAAGAGTTGAAAAAACGACAAAACCAAGCAGAGTAATGATTGCAGCAAATACAGACATCTGAGTTATAAGAAATCAACATACACTTAAATAAACATCAGAGATTTTATGAGATGAAACTGGATGGGTCAAATTATGCATATAATTAGCGCTTATAAAAGGAACAATATAAAACAGATGTTCACTATGTAAAAATACTTAATACATTATTAAACATGAAGGAACTAAAGCAAAAACAAATTACATTATTGCTATTTCACTTTTCTTTTCTTTTTTTATCATCTTTACTTACCAATACTTCAGTTTATTTATTGACTTACTTAAAACCGATTTTGAAATCAGACAAATCAGAAGTGGAAGGCTAGGACCACCCCATTCTTTTAAATTAATCATCTCAAAAGGAATAAATTTTTTGGACAGAAATTTAGTCAAAATATGCATTCCGAAAACATCTGTTTCTTGTATTAACAGGTTCAAACAAAACCGAATCAGTTGGTTTTTCTCGACTTCTCCTTCAACTGTCTGAAATAATTAATAAAATTTACTTAGAAGACATAAATAAATTAATAACATCTAAGTAAGCATCCTTAATAACTAAGAAAATGAAGGCAACACGCATAAAAAAAATGTATAGTTATATTTAATAACTACTGATACATTATTTAATAATCTACTCAATATTTTAATAAATTTAAGTTTTATAGAACTGAATTTGATTTTTTTATCAATTTTAATTTGATACCTTAGCTTAATAGAAATATTAAGAAACACGAGAATATTTTTTCTCAGAAAATCTATATTAATACCTAACAAAAAAAAAAAAAAAAAAGAAATAATAAAGTTAATAAACTCGTTTGTATCTAATATTCTGTATAGGAAAATGTGCCAATAATAAAACAGAAACTTGATGGAAATTTCCATCTAAACAAGATAAAACCAAAGCAAGGAAAATATGGCAAAAGAATCACATGCCACCAAGCTGGCAGAATAGAATAAGCTTAAGGTTAACTGACAAAAAGTAATACAAGAAATAAAAAATTAATATAATTTTATTAACGTTAACAGGAAAAGGACTACCTTGGAAGGCAACAATTAAAATGACCAAAATGAGAAATGCATCACTCCAGTTTAGTCAAGTTCTGTGAAAGGATTCATGATTCCGAAACCAGGAAAGCCATCTCATAAGGGAATCCAATATCATTAGGAATTTCTGAATTCCTTATCGATGCAACGATTCTTCCTATTCGAAACGATAACCTAGAAATGCCCAGAATAAAGAACAAAACTAACTAAATCAAAGTCGATGCATATCTATTTCACTAACAATAATCAATCAGCTATCATTGAATTATGATAAATAATCAAGGAATATCAAGCTCTGACAAGGCCAAAACTTGGGACAATAAATTAATACAGCTGAATAATGTATCAACAGACAATCAAACCAGTCAATAAGAACCACTTTTTTTGTAAAAACCTTTTCATAAAATCTACCTGGATATATGGAATACAATTTTATTTGGACATAAATTCAATAAATTAAACAACTTGTTGGAGATTTTCAATAAAAAAGCAATAAACTTAGACAATTGTTTTATTGAACATAGGAGCTAGCGAAATCTTTACACATACAACCAGGCTAGAAGGAAGAGTGCCAATGCCTGTATAATTAATATATCACTAACCAGTGTTAATGTTATTGATATGAATCGAATTCAGTTTGAATAAAGCTCACTCAATATATTTATTTTACTATTAATAATCAGTATGAATTAATATGTAATTTACAAACATTAAACAGAATAATATGAATCACTAGTATACTTAAAATAATCAAACAAAACTCAACATTTATATGAAAGCAAACTATACTATAATACCTAATTAATTCAAGTAGAGACTAAAACCAAAGCTAAACCACTAATGTTTGCTAATGATCAAATTACTGGGACTATCGGTGGTTGTTGACTAACTAAATAATATAGATTCACAAAAAATGTATATTTGCACAAATAAGAATAAAATTTAAAGAAAAATATTAAATTAAAAAGGCCTATGTACTCGTAATTCTCCTGGCGTATAACAACCAAAGCACTTAAGAAGAGACCCTTTTAAATGTACACATATTTTAAGACAGTGGTCAGGCCACTTGAGTACCTATAAAAAATCTATAAACACCTAGTTCGGTATCTGTTCTCCAGGTTGTCACTTCGAGTTGAGTTCTAACAAGTTTTAATTGTTTCTTCATTTAATTTTTAAAATAATCCAAAATTGGAAGTTATCATGAGCTATTGAATGGAAAATAAAATGCATTTATGAGTATTGAATAGATTTTAGTAATTATTTCATCATGAAATAAAAGTTTCAAATAACATTTTGAAGTATAGATGATATATAATTGTGAAAAAGAAATAGTTGACTGTGGGTACTATAATAGGATGTTGATAGTTGGGGGTGCAGTCAAGAAAACACGCAAAAATAGGTGAAACTATTTTATTTTAAGTGCCGACGTTTCGACCTACTATGTAGGTCATCTTCAGGGCCGATAGGAGTGGCTGCTCGGACAGAGAGTAACTGACTCTGACTTTGGTCAGTTACTCTCTGTCCGAGCAGCCACTCCTATCGGCCCTGAAGATAACCTACATAGTAGGTCGAAACGTCGGCACTTAAAATAAAATAGTTTCACCTATTTTTGCGTGTTTTCTTGACTGCACCCCCAACTATCAACATCCTATTATGATATATAATTGTTGAAATGTTCATTTTTAGATGAAATGATTATCAAATTTACACATTTCCCATAATTACATTCTTTTTTTCCATACTAAAGCTCATCATAACTTATATTTTTGGAAAATATCAAAAGGGAAGCACATGAAAAGTTAAAACTTGTGGCTAAACTCAAAATGTCAAACTGCGGAATAATTACCTATAGCTTTCTTAACGCCATAATGTAAATTAGAGCTGTAAACATGTTCACATTAATGATTTAATCACATTCGGCATGTGATCACATGAAAATGAAGTATTTAATTAAATAATCATATAATTAATATATTAGTAAATGAATAACAAACATCAACATGATAGAAAACATATCTAAGCATTACCAATGTCAAATGTGGAATATGAAACATGAATTCATCAAGATTCATTTCATAGTATTTTGAATCATTATTCAGCCAAAGAAAAGGTTGCAAATTATCTGAAATCAATTTAACAATACATTCATATCAAATGAGAAATATTTATGTTAATAAAATAAAATAAATCATGAGTTCAATACCTTTAGAAATTATTTCGGGTGCAAAAAATGTTCGTCCCTGAGGAGAAAATAATAAAACTCCAGAGACTTTGGGAACTGTCTTAATTTCAATTGGTTCATCCTCTTTAACTAACACATATTCCAATTGTAACTTATCGAAAAATTGTTATCATAGTTTATAATACAGCTCGTTATAGAGTAAAATTAATCATACTAACCTTTTAAGCTATTAGCAATAACATTCAGACATTCCTTCTCTGTCTCAAAAATTCTTTTTCGTTGTTCTTCTTTCTTAATTTCCAGTAGGTTTCTGTCTTTCGCTGAAGGTAAAAAATTGCACTGAAAACAATAGCTTACAATCAAACAGTCTACCATAAAAGTAATGTAATATTAACTAAGAAAAACATTGTATTTTACTCTTTTAACTGGTGAAGGTTCACAAAAGTTGGTTTCACAGAAGTCATCATCAGATAGATCACTTGACATTATTGTTCACAATATTTTCATATTTTAGTGAAGAATCATTACACTATCATCCATAGTTCTATAAAATACATTATTGAACTATACAGAAAACCTATATTCATAAAATTCAAGATATATTTTTGATAAACAGAAGAAGTGATTTTGAACCGGGGACTAGCAATGTTGGAAAGGGAACAAATTAACCAATTTATTTATTAATCAGGACAAAATAAAGCTTACTGATAAGAACTTTTAAACTCCATGTTCACTTAAAACTGCATAGGCAACCATTTGAGAGTAAATATAACTTAAATAGAAAAAAGATTTCTTTAGTAGAACTAAAACAATGAAAACCAACCCTATCACTTGCATTAAAACATTATACTAATCAATTATTGGTTTTAACACATTTGTATCAGAAGGCGCTCTAGTGATGGGCCAGAAATCACGAACTGTTACTTTTTCACTGTTACTCAAAAGTCACAGGTCGACCTGTGTTGTGTATCTCTTTGGAAAGGAGGGTTATGTTTTCCCTTTAGTCATATGATAGTTTATATATTATGAGTTCTCTGTATGTTCTCTGTGTGTTCATAATAGATTACAGTTAATTATGAGTATATTCATTATTTATTCACTACCCTTATGAGGACATAACAACCTGTGATTACAAAGTCATCAGTAACAGTTCTAAACTGTTCTTCACAGTGATTGGTGATAAAACCGAACGGAATTAATGCGTGATTGTTATTGTGACTACAGTAACAGTTCTAAACTGTTCTTCGCATATGGGAACTGGTCGTCGGCGAATGTTATTAATGCGTAATTGTGACTACTGTAATTCAGGTGAGGAGTGATTACTGTTGTTAGGGCGCCGTAAGGGTAACAGGGATTGCACCCTTGCAACTGGTCAGGGTTTAACTCAATTTTTGTTAGATTTTTTAAACTTTTACGGTATTGATCTGGCCAAGGTTATTATAATGGAGCGAATATGAAACGAAAACATATGTCTCCAGAAACGAATTTCAGACTTAAACCCGCGCGCATTTTACTTACCTTGTGTGGGACACATCCTAAATTTGATAGTTATTGACGCTGCTAAAAGTTCGTTAGAAATTGTCAATTTTTTTTCAATTGTGCAAGAAATTTATATTTTCTTTTCTGCGTCAACAGCGCGTTGCCAAAGAAATGCCAACTTTAACTATTGTTACGGTCAGAGCGGGGAGGAGGACCGGCTGAGAGGATTAGGCAAACAATGGGATTAAGCGGAAGGGATTATAGAATGTCGTAGAGCCTACTGGATCGGCCTGGAATATTCTAGGTGTCCCCACCCCAATCTACCTTGCCTATATAAAAGGCCAGCTGTTCGGCCGGCCCAGTCAGTAATAAGCCAGTAGTAATAAGCAGTCGTTAACTAGTGATAGTGCGTGTGAGTTACGGTGAGTTAGTATCAGTCTGTAATAAGTGCTTAGTGAGCAACAGTGATAATTAGTGGCCGTGTAATAAACTGTGGGTCAGTTTGCCATATTTGGAGAGTCTTACGGTCGGTGGACTTTAGTTAGCGAACTGTAAGTGTTAATTTGTAATTGTAAACTATAGTGTAATATTATTGTATTTGTACAAATTTATATATAAATAGTTTAGTTATTTAGTATTAGCAATATCTTATTATCTTAGAAATTAGATAATATTTAGTAGAATATTGTTATTGTAAATTGATATTAGTTTAATAATTTAGTTGTTTTTAATAATCTCATTGTATTCTTGTTAATTTGTTAATAAAAATTAGATTCTTGAATTAAGTAATAGTTTAGTCCATTTTACACCCAGTAGCCCGTAACACTATAAAACCACTCTTAAATACTCGATGGGAGAGCAGGATTGAAGCAATAAAAGCTCTACGATTTAATTTGTTTACCATATATTCCGATAGAAACAAAGATGTGGAGTCGAGAAATTTGGCAAATTCGTTGTTAACAAAAATTAAGTCATTCAAATTTATCTTTTCCCTAGTTGTTTGTTTTGAAATTTTAAGCAAGATAAATTTAGTTAGCAAGACTTTTCAAAATTCCGATGTCGTTTTGTTAGAAGCGGTAAAAATTATTGACCTTGCAAAAAGAAGTGTGTCTGAATTCCGTAATGAGTCCGCTTTTCAGGAGTTCCTCAATAACGCGAAAACCATAGCCGAAGAGGTCGACGCGATTGGCGAATTTCCTGCACCAGCTCGACAAAAGGTTCGAACTTTTGAATCAAAATTATAAAATTTTTCATTCCTTCAAAAATTAAATCACTGGAAGGATTTGGAGATTTATACAAAAAGAGTATATTGTTCTAATTTAGAAAATAAACTGTGTCATGCTGGTTCTTCAGATCGAATAAATCGAAATCGAATTATTACCGATGTTCATTAATGATTCTACTACACCATTGGATATTTTAAATTATTTGTTTAATAATGAATTAATTCCAGTGTTTCCAAATCTGTCCACAGCACTTAGGATTTACCTCACATTGCTAGTCACTGTTGCTCACAGCGAAAGATCATTTTCTAAACTAAAGTTAATTAAAAACTATCTCAGTTCCACAATATCTATCTTAAAGTAGATTGACAAATTTTTCATTAATAAGTATTGAACATAAAATCTAAATTTAAGTGATTCACATCGTTAATGATTTTGCAGCAGCTAAAGCACGAAAAGTAATCTTGTAAATAAAATATATTTAAGAGCGTCTTTTAATTTGTATATAGTATTAATAAATATTTCAAAATAAACTTGTGCTTTCTTATTTCTGTAAGCCCTAGTTTCCTGAAATATAGGGTTATTTTTAGTCAGCGTGAATATTATATTTTGGCGGAATACATATACTCATCAATGCAGTTTCTGCATCATCAACTCTGAAATCGCGAAAAAATATCAGCTGTTTCATTCATTTGGTCTCAATGACTTTTTCTATAGAACAACAGATTTTTTTTCGCGATTTCAGTGTTGGCCCCGTAGTAAAAGTTGTTCGTATTGACGAGTTATGTATGCCCAAAGTATTCGCACTGACTAAACATTTTTAGGGGAGCTTGTATACAAACTTTTAGGGGACCTTACAATGTGTGACTTTATATTTCTTATAGAATAATATTGTAAATACGTGTCGAGGTATTTTTTGGTTAGTCACAGATTGTTGGGTTAGGCTTACAAATTCGATCAGAAGGCCTCCGACAATACCAAGCCAGTTTCGATTTAGAGTGGCAGGAGGTACGTAAAATATGTTAATTATGGTTGATTGAAGAATCGGAAGGTTATTCTAGTGACCAACAAAGTTAAGCTAAAAAAATAACAAGACGAAGGATAGAAACCCATTGACAGAAGTATTCGCTTCCAGGCTTAATGTGGGATAAAAATATATCCTGAAGTGTATTCGTCCTTAAAACAATAAATAGTTTTCCCTAATCTTGGGGGTTTTAGAATTAAGAGAAGGAAAAGCCCAAGGGGTATAAGGAAAACTCATGGATAAAAGGAAAAACGTGAGAAAACTATGGCGAACGTCTAGAAAAGATGCACTGATCTTCCTGTAAACTCACACTTGAAGAGGCTAAGGAATGCTTGATTTACTTATTATTATAATCACTCATATCACTCATATATCATTGATATTACATCAACTATGGGCACTAATTGTTCGTTCATTTGATTATCGTTTTAGGGTAGATCAATACATATTAGTCGTATTATAAGAAAATATAATTATTATTACATATTTATAAAAAAGTTATTAACACAAGAAAATAATGTTGTGAATTAATAGATAATATTTGTTTAATTAATAGAAGCCTTACATTCTGATCATCCCCAAGCGCTCTTTATTAGGGCGATCGAGAAGTAGATGAAGTTCTTATTTGGCGTTTTCGATTAAATAACTGATTTAGTAGCCGCTACATGGTTTTGTAAGTCTTAATAATACACACTTTTCTTTTTATATCTTAAATATTACTTCATAACATCAGTTGTATAAATTAGTTTAATGGTAAAAAATGGTGTTTAGGCCACCTTCAGGAAACTGAAGGGACTTTCAGATCGCCGAGTTGACACTCATCTAAGTTCATTACCAGGAGAGTGTATGTTTATAGTTCGGTGTTTCTTGCCAATCAACCGCATTCTTTCTAATCCTATCCCTTCTCTACTAATGATAAGGACCAGATTCAGTCCCTAGAGATATGATACCAAGAAAAGGCAGACGTGTAGAACAGGAGGGACACAATCGGTATATTGTTCGTCGTGTAGGCCAACATGGTGTTCAAATCCGCAGTGATCATACCGGGGATACACAAGCTATGGAGTTTCGGGCTCCTGAATGGGTTGTATCAGAGCGATGATGATTTTGTAATGAACACTTACTTGCAGGGAATACGACCCTGAATTTTTTAGGAAAAAAGCATGTTCCGATTTGAAAGGGAGGTTTAGATTTGGACAGAAGATGACAGCATAAGAGAATATGTTGAGACAGCTAAGAGCAGATGACAGCTAAGAGCACAAGTCCACACAGGCCTTATATTATGAAAAGCAATATCATACTGGAATGCTTTAAACAATCAAAATATGATAAAGATATATGTACTCATTTATGGTTTCAGGCTCCATATTAATTATTTTTACAATTTTTTATTACGGATAGATATCACCATCAACATCCTCTGTCTTTGTCTTACTATCTGCAGAAACAATCTAGAAACAACTTGGTCTCTTATTACCTATGAAGTAATTATATACTTATCGTATTCAGAATTTGAGTATAACATATACTTTTTGCATATTAACGTTTACTGGGAATTTATGGACTTTTCTGAATATCCATGTTTCATGATTTTTTTAATTCAAGCCATTTTTAGTTTATCTTGGCAAAAATAAAGTTTAAGACATAATGATTTGGTAAATGATTGACACAGATTACTGAACAACAAACATTTATTTTCATTGTTTTACAAAAATAGTATCTTTTGATTTATTTACATGAATAATGTTTGAAACGCTATAAAAAACAAGTAGGAAACTATAATACACTAACAGACATAGACATATATATACGAATTTGTTTTTAAAATGAAATCTAGGTTAGTATCTAATTACTTTAATAAACAGTAACCAAAAAATAAACTGAACTTATTTTATAACTTGTCAGAAGTTTTAATCATAATATTTACAAATAATACTTAAATTTAAACAATAAATAAAGGGTTTGTACTTGCTAAAGTAATATATAATCCCATTCACCGTCATCTTATAAAGGGGTGAAAAGTCAAAGGATAACAGTTTTTTTTTTCTTCAAAGAATGAGTTAAGTGGAGTTACGGGTAGATAATGATCATATAATGTTTTGTTTTTTAATAATGAAGAAAAAACCTTATCCCAGTCAAAAATTGTTGTTAATAATTAACAAAAGATTAAAAAACGTTTCGACACTTAATTAATAAATTATTCAATTTTAGTAGTTCTTCATACTACCTCCTTCAAAATTTGCAAGTCCAATCATTACTGTAAAAACAATAAAAGTACATTAAAATACAATATTAAATAACTTGTCAAAAATAACCAATAACAATAAGCATAGATACCTTGAGGTCAAACAAATTAAAAAGTCAAATATATATAAACTCCTGGAACTTAACTTTCTTCCATGGTCCAGGAGTTATATATGTTTGACTTTTTAATTTGTTTGACCTCAAGGTATCTATGCGTAGTGTTATTGGTTATTTTTGACAAGTTATTTAATATTGTATTTTAGTGTACTTTTATTGTTTTTACAGTAATGATTGGACTTGTAAATTTTGAAGTAGGTAGTATGAAGAACTACTAAAATTGAAAATGACAAATAAGTGTCGAAACGTTTTTTAATCTTTTGTTAATTATTAACAACAAATTTTGACTGGAATAAGGTTTTTTCTTCATTATTAAATTATATAGATCAAGAAGATTAGTCCAGTATATAAGAAATATCTTATAAAGAAAATGGTTTTTTTAAAACACCATCGCTCAATATTCAAGGGGTATACAGCAGTTCCAAATTATAAATGTCATACAAACATAAGTGTTTTTTTTTTGTTTTTTTTTATTGAATTGTTACAACTATAACAAGTGTTTTCACGATTTTTTTAAATTTTAACTTGTATCCCCTTGGTTGCTGATACTCATATGTTTCTTAAACTAATTTTTATTTTCCGGATTTCCGTTAGCACCTTGCAGATAATGGTTTTTCAGATTTTCATGTAGCTTTTGATACAAGGCCCATTTATGGTTTCCATATCCTGTCCTTATCTTAAGCTATGTTTTTAACTAAAACCAGCAAAAGAACACATTTTTGAGAAATAAATACTTGTGAATGAGCAATAAAAATTAAAAACGAAAAATTCAACTATTAAGTCACAAACATTATTATAAATGTCGAATAACGTTTCCTAAAGTTGAATCAATGGCTTTTCTTCGTCGTAATGAAATTATTTAAAAGTTAAGGAATTTTGATTTTGCCTGTAATCGACATTAGATGATGGCACAAACCCTCCATGATTCAGAGCTAAGATTTTCGACACAACATTAAGATCTGCTTGCGTGTTTCTGGGTAATCCATATCCAATTCCAGAAGAATGGATGAGATTCTGTATTTGTCCTGAAATTGTAGAGGGATAGTTGTTATAACCGAAGTTGCCAACTTGATTGGTCGGTTCTCTCCTGTGAACTCTGTTGTGCTCAAATTGAGGAATGCTGTAATCAACACTCTTGTGGAATTCAAATCCTTGGCTTGGTTGGAAGGTATTCCTGTTTTGTTGCAGCCTTTGCCGTTGCAGCTGTTGATACCTTAAATATTCTGATGGTCCTTGAAAAACTTCCTGTCTAGGTTGTTCTTTTTGCACGAATTCCGGATTCCTTTGATAACTATGGTGGTAGTAGTAGTTCAGATTGTTGAAATGTGCTTGCTGCTTTTTCAATTCTTCTTGTTTCTGCTGTAACACCAATTGATTGTACTGTTGAGGTGATACATACCTAGACTTTTCTTGTTGGAGAGATTTAATCTGTTGATAGAGTATAAATTCTTTTTCTTCAAGCTCCCTTTGTCTCTGAGCCACGATTTCTGGGTCTTCCGTAGGTGCTGGCGGTGTTGTTGGGTGTTCATAATCTAATGGAACAATGTTTCTAGGTATCCCTTTATCATCTTGTTGTACAGTAAATGCAGCGACAAGGGGAGAAGCAGCAAACTCAACTGTATGTCGAACGTTTTCATATTTATTTTTATTTTCCTCTCTATCTTGTTGCACAGCTTTTGAAATATTCTTTCTAAAGGATGACAACAGAGGCGTAGTGTTCTCATCTTGATATTGTGCATCAGGGATATCTATTGGAGTCGGGCCCATCACAACTATGTCACTTCCTGGGGTCGGCTTTGTTGGATTCGCCGCCGAAGGTACAAATTTGTATTGCACAGAGAATGGTTCAGTCGGTTCTTCTTTGCTCGCCTGGGATGTCAGAACATTAGTTTCAGGCTGGCTTTCTTCACTATTTTGTGCGAGAACTGATCCTTCTTCTGATTCCGTTCTTTGTGGAGTTTCGACTTGGTAGTAGTCTTTGGACTCGCTTTTCCTCCCTTCTCTGGTTATGTAATTTTCATTTGCTGAACTTGGATACTGGGTAATTACAGTGCTGTCTGACTTCTCTGAGTCCTGAACACTTTGAGCCGGTTCATAGCTGTAACCTTCAAAATCGCTCTTCTGCTCTACTTCAGCGCTTGGATAGGTTTGAGTCTCTGGTTGGACGGTAGTTGTTGGTTGCTCAGCTGCAGCAGGTTCTTCAGTTCGCGATTCTTTTGCCTCTTGAACTGCATCTAATGCAGGAGTTGTTTCAGACTGTATTTCACTTACTTTGGTTGTATACTCGACTTCTGTGTTACTTGATGTTTCGTTGATGGTCTCAGGCTCGCTTATCCCTGGTTCACTTTTCTCTGGTTCATTTTCCTCTGGTTCCTTTTCATCTGATGCACTTTTTGATTCATTTTCATCGAATCCACTTTTCGGGGACACATAAGGAGGGATATAATACTTTTCATAATCGGAGCTTCTTGATTGTGCTTGCTTCCCGATCGCCAGGTTTATATCGGATTCGGCTAACTTCCTTCCAAATTCCCCGTCCTCGTCTTCTCGGAACTCATTCACTCTCGTCTGTTCCGCAGACAGCTCTACACTCCCCAAGTCCTCTGAAATGGCACGATGAGCGCTAAGAAGCCGCAAATAGTCTTCGTGAGGAAAATCGTCTGGCAAATTCCCACTATCTTTGATCTTTTTTAATACCCGAAAAATTAGAGTAGCGAACCCATTTTTGTCACTCAGGTTATTGATGGATGTTATGTCGGACGGCTGAGTTGAAGGCTGCCCATTGTATGCCAGAGCTGCACTGATTGTCACGGCTAGAATCAATTTCTGAAACAAAAAAATAAATCAAGTTAACTTCAAAATTTGCATTTAATAAACATTCTTAATTTAATACTGTTCAAATACTTGTTCATACATATATTTTAAAATATTGCCCTCAAGTACTTTCTAATCTTGGGCTTTCTTTTCGCGAAACGAGTCTTCAAATTTCAAAAATTGATTTTCTATACTTTTAGCTTGTTTATCCACGCAATGCATTATGCTCCGGAAACTTCAGGTTCAGATCCGGACTGTAACCATAAGGAAGAAGGTGGCAAGGAGGGAAAATTACTTGACTAAACTAGCGAAGAATGTGAAATTTTTTTTGTTGAAATTTTAGATTAATCCGCTTTTGATCATGAACGTCTCATATAATATTTGTAATGCGGTTTGTCAGTTCACGAGGGGGCGAATACCGTTTCCTTCCTCAACTACAGTTGAACTGTAGTTACCCCAATTGTTTCTAGAGTTTTTATTGAATTGTAGTTTCGATATTGTAAAGTTACACAGAACGTTGACCCAACATAACGGTGTGGACATGACCATTGTCGCATTACCCAAGCTAGGTCATAATTACTGGATGTCTATTTCCTGTCCAGTACCCGATGCAGTCTAACTTAGAAACGCAAATTAAAATGGTGTGGCAATGTGTTAAGAATTGTAGAGCACAGTGACTCACTGAAAACTATGGACTCCATCCCTAGGGATAGAAACCCCGAAGATGCCCAAGAACTTCACACCTGTACTAAACAAAAAGCTCATGGAGAAAAAAAGACGAGAACATCAGGCTCGGAACCTGGCAAAAGGATATTGTGAAATATAACTTAAAAACGGTTGAAAAGAAAGTTATTTACAAACATAAAAATGTAGATGGATCACACTTCACCACCCTTATCTTTTGATGAGCCCCGAATACAATCACTTTCAACGGTATTTTATTTTTAGAAATGTATAATAAATAAAAGGCAAAATACCCAACATAATTGTTATTCTTTCTGTAACATTATATGATATATTTATATATGGTATATGATATATGGTATATGATATATGATATATGATATATGGTATATGATATATGATATATGGAACAGTATATGATATATGATATATGGTATATGATAAATCCGTCCAGCATCATACTAAACAAAAACTTCATAACGTTGTAAAAAAAATTTATAGCTCTGACGCTAGTTTCACAAAAAAAATAATATTAAGTTATTCTATGCAATATATCACATCATATGAAAAAAAAAATGATTGAATAGATAAAATCGTTCCACATCAAGTTCTCACGATATATTTCATAGTCAATTGGTGTAAACCTGAGGTGCGTGTTATTCTTGTACAATCTTAACCTTATTAGCCGAGAGATAGGTTTTTCAATTTCCTTTTAAACAATAATCCTCCGATTTCATGGGAACAGAAATCCCTTTATTGATCTGCCATAATTTTGTTTATAATGTTAACAAAGTTTCAAAGCATGATATTGTTGTTCCACTAAGCATCACGTCATCTTTATCATTTATTTTAATTATGCAAATGCTAAATACATTGAACAAGCTTAAAAATTATATTCTCCATCTTGGGTGAAGATGGACGGGCTTTATAATACTTCTTTACAGCTAGGTAATAGCAGAGATGTATATCACGTTTTTATTCATAGAGCACGTGTCGACTGAAGAGTAAAACATCTGTAGCAGTGACGTCATGATGGGACAAAAATACCACGACGTTTTCTGCGCACGCATCGCTGATGAATTATGATGGCTAGGTTTCTTTCTTCCCGGCTCATCATCCAAGACGACTCAAGAGTGTCCCCGATGTAATGATGCTAAGGAGATCGTCGCTTCTTCCGGCAACAGACCTGAGGACCATTACGAAACGTGAAGGGTCCCTTGAGGTTCTTTCCATCGTCTTATGGATTTATAATTACGAGAGAAGATGACGCATACTAAACTTGAAAGTACAGGTACCAACAGTCCAAACCCAAAGTGGATATATTGCTCTTTAACACGGATTTCGCTAACGTCATTCATTAAGGATCCAAAGCACATCTGATATTATTGTTATAATAGGATATATTTTTCTGCAGCTGTAATTTAACGTAGCTTGGGCATTATTACAACGGGTTATAATTAATAAGAACTAAAGCTAGAAAAAATGTCTGCCGGACGTACTAAGGAGGATATTGGTAATCAATATTGTGCTTTAATGTAAATTTTAATTGTATATTTTTCTGAAGAGCAATTGCATTTTATTAAGAATAAAATGTAATATTGTGTTCTAAATAAATAAAAAAATGTTTAAGTGACTGTGTGGGATTTTCTTGTAAGTAATGTGTAAATGTGTGTTATTCTTCAATCCCATTAAAATCAACTTTATAAAATTATGAGATGACTAGTGGAACACTTGTTACAACCAAAGCAAATAATAATTAGATTTTGCATTATTTATCTATACATATCATAAAACAAAGTCCTCGGCCGCATTTGTTCCCGGTAAACTCAATAACTACTTCACAGATTTTCATGCCGTTTTCACCAATAGATAGAGTGATTCACCAGGAAGGTTCAGGTATATAATTTGTCGAGGTTTTGTGTAAATGGGTTGGAATATCGATGCTGCTTGCCTAATCCCGTGCAATTATCTAACGTGCAAGATAATAAATTCGTATATAAAGAAATATTTGGCTTTGTTTTTATTTTTATAATTTCAATATAATAAAGTACATTAGCTGATATGGGAAGAAAGAAAATCAAGACTCCCAAAGAAGCCTAACCAATGATATTCACGTGGTCCTTAGTGGCCGGCACGTGATAAAAAAAAATACATTACACAGAGAAATTATGTAAGCATAATATACCTTATTACCCAAGCAGAGCTGGGTGGGACGCTAGTTTACAATAATTAATTCAAACCAATAATTAAAACAAACCAAGTACCTATACTGAATCTACTCCATACTGTATATCCACAGCCCCGGTGGATAAGTGGTTTAGTCAAAGTTTGTCCTAGGAGAGTTAATTGTATTGAGAGAAGCAGGATCATGTCAATATTGTAGGGCTTGATACGGAGTTACAATAAAAGCAATAACACCTTTTCAAGCCAAGGTGTGACTAATACGGTTTCGCTTTCATATGTACAAGAAACTCATATCGGACATAATTCGGTTTAACCACTTATTCATCGGGGCTGCAGATCTATAATTTACAATTTTCAAAATTTTAGGTTGTTGGGGAGGGGATATAAGTTTGAACATCTCGAGATGTTCAAATTCTTTGGTTTTATGATAACCATCAGTTCGAGAGCCGAAAATTCTGCAGGAAATAAAGGGCTATTAATTACAGGAAATGCGTGTTAATTTTTTTTTTCTCGAAAATTTAAAAACCATCATCCTTCCAATTTTTCTTAAGGGTGAGAAACTTTGCCGTTATCAATGAAGGGTGAACAATGTATAAAGGTGTTCGAAAATAAGGTAGCATATTCGGTCTGAAAAAGGGTGATTTATAATAGTTCACACCCCGGAATCGTATAGCATGCACCCAATCAGTACAATTGAAGTGATAGCTACGCGATGGCTGAAATGGTCTTGCAAAGTTGTTAGGCTTAGTAAAGAACGAATTACGAAACAGTTAATAAGCCCTGGACTTACAGTTAGCGTCCGTAAAGTGGAGCGAAGTGACGGTGCATGGACAGTGATCCAGCGGATTTGGAAGTTTGTAAGCAGAAACTGTTAGTATCGGGATTAGAGCATTCGGGTTCTCAAAGCCTTATTATTATAAATGTTGTATGATGGTGCTCTCAGTGCGATTACGTGTTTGGTGCAGGTTTGTGGAGCCGATATACGATGTTAGAACACGCCCTCTTAGTGAGGTGATGTAAGGCAATGACGAGGACCACTTCGGTGACATAAGATGTCTTCGGAAACCAGAGGATGGGTTGTATCAGGAGGGGTTAGGATGACTATACGATCTCTGGGGAAAGCTGAAAGCCATCCAACAAATTCCTTTTTAAATTTATTAAACGTCTTTGACATTTTCTATTAAATGTTACGCAACTTCTGATAATAGCATATTGAACATCGATTTCATCCTTATATAAAACCATTGGTCTTTTCATTATTGTTCAGGAATTTTGAAGAACATAGTTCGGCTCATTCCGACATAATTTTTTTTTAAACTACTGTTAAGAAAATTAATGTTTGCGCTTAAAATATAAAAGAAAGGCCATAACAAAAGGGGCTAACTACGTTTGAGTAATAATAAAGTTGGCTCCTCCTAAAAAAATCAAACCTAAACCCAACTCTCGAAACTAAATTATAAACCAATCAAACCAATAGTTACTAACCCTCACCAAAGTAATATAATGTACAGGCCTCTTTCGAATTGAACATACTTTTTGACGAAAGAACTTATTTTGTAAACTATCGAAAGAAGTTTAGTGATGGGAGATAGATATCACAACATGGTCTGAGGCTTCGTGAGGAGGTAAAAAACAAAAAAAAATCAAACACTAGCGCAAAGCCATAAACTACTGATGTTACAACAGGCAGCCGACGTTGTTTTAGTTGAGAAACAATCTTGTTGAAAGGAAAAGTAATAATAAATGTTTATGGACAGTGTTATAAAATTCTCCCACACGTTTCCTCTCCCAAACGGTTCAGAGGAAGACACTGATTATAACATATATATTTGTATTTCTAGAGGAGTAGATTTATTGTGCTATTGCCCTCAGGAATGGCATAGTGGCGCTCTTCCTTCCACTCATATCTCAACAAAAAAAATATTGCTTTATAAGCAAAAATCATAACAATTTTCATACTTAATTTATTTTCAAAAATATTAAAAAGGAAACGAATGATAACTTAAAAATTGTTGAGACTAAACTCGAAGCAACTATCTGCGGAACTGATACCAAACTAAATGGAGTCTTATTGTTTCATTATTTAACAACCTGGAACATGCAGTGTTTCATCTAAGCTTTCCTCAGACAATTCGAGAATCCAAGAATACACCTGTCTCCTCATTGAGTCGACTTTTTGTACCCTTTTCGAAAATCTAGACTCAAGACTGAGTTTCAAGTAATGAGGCAACAGTGCCACTAATGCTTTTCGCCTCTCGGAACAACTTGGCTGTTTTCTAAAAGTGTTTCTTCATGACTTTTGAAGGGTTTTAGTTTGGTATACTTTCCTAATTACTTAGCCATAACAACAGCAACTGCTTAATTACTTGATCAACATGACGATAAATTAACAAGCTACGCAGTAGTCGAATATGTTTGGTTCAAAGGTAAGTAATCGGCATACATTATGACATATAAAATTATCGTTCTAAAGTATTCTAGTTCACTTTGGAGCTACTTCAACGTACGTAAATTTAGAACGGTGAGGAGACCTCAATGTTCATTGGAAACAAGAGTGGTTGGTCTAGGAGTAACGCGGATTGGTAGAACACATTGATTACAATGAATGGCATTGTCCGGGTGGTGGTGAAGAAATAGATAAAATTATTCTAAGAGACTAAATAAATAGTAACAACTATTTTATCTTGATGTTTACATCTACTAGAAACATTCATTAATACAAACGATGTATGCTATAACTCCAGCCTCAGTGAATAGGTCGAATTGTGTCCGAATTGAAGCGGAATCGTATAGCCTTTGGCTTAAATGGAGTTATAATATGAGCAATAACTTCACTTGAAGCCAAGGCTAGGCTTAACAACTTATGCACTACGAGAAAGCCACGATTCCACTTCCTTCAGTACAATTAACTGATTTTTGATCAGTTTCGAATTTAATTCTTATACACTGGACCAGCATATATATAAACCTGTTTTAAGACATCTTTGTAAAAAATTGATTACAGATTAAAAGCTCTGTGTAACCTAATTTTATGGTAGACCATAAACTATAAACTAATTACGAGGTAGACCAAAAGGTTTCCTGTGTATCAGCCGCGGTAGTTCCTATACTGTCGGCAGATATTACGCTGAAGATATTGCTCAACTGCAGGAACTTAAACTTAAAAGGAGAAAGAAGCTTCCGCTAGCCTGTACATTTTATCGGTCTCCGCTTTTGCCGGATAATGAACAGAATACTCCATCCAAGATACAGATCGTGGGTAAGCCACTCCTCCTGGTTTCCCAGAACGGGAGGAACAAGTACGTAAGTAGGACATGAAGTATCCAATTATATAGTAGTAGATCCGACTTCCAGTAGGAACTTCCGAAAGTGTAAAGTGTAATGGTAGTTCATATTGTTGTTAATCTACGAATCAAGTACAAATGTCCATCATTTATAAAAAATGATCATCATAGTTCGATATTAAAAAAAATCTAATAGGAAAGTAATAACACGATTGTTGGTCGCTAAATTGATATAATTTAATAACTGATACTTTTAACATAAGTCCACTTAATAGAGGTTTTGTAAGCCACAAGAGGGTCTGTAGATCCCACATGGTCTATCCGTCGATATCAAGAGATTATATAATATTTTGCCTGCCACAGCCGGATCTGAACTCGAAATCCAGCCCTATATTCCGTGAGCTACCCCGCTCTGGTATTTAATTTATAAAACGGTAATAATATTTTACTTGAAATTCTAAACTGCTATTTACCATAAAGTTTGATATTTATTAGTATAGGACTCGTCTAGGAGAAGGACAACCCGGGTTGACAGAACGCGTTAACAATGTGATGGCAGTCTGCCTAAGGGAAGGAGAGAAACCCTGAAAGAAAACCCTGACCCTCAAGGTTGGTGGTTTTCTCAAGGGTTAGCTGCTTAACGATGTAAAATATTCTTTGCTAAAGGTAGTCTTTGGATATTTATTAAATATTAATTAATATTTTTCTATATTCTTCAATAACTAATAATCCTTAATTTTTATTGAATTATTTTTTGAGTTACCTATTTACAGCATCAGGAAGTATTGTAGCATCCAGATCAGGTACGGACGAAAATATTCCGCAATCAATGCCATCATTATCCTACCGGCCTTCTTGTTAAATCCTTCACGTGTTTTCAACTTGTAACTCATCGTCAATAAAAATACTCTCTAAATTCAAGAAAATATCTTCTTTTTTTTTTGAAGGGCCATTGTATTGTATTTCATCAAGATACACCAGGCAGAAGCATTGTCATGGAGAAAAAAAAATCATAAAAAGGAAAGTTTATTCGCTGTTTCTGCATGTCTAAAAAAATTATCTCCCTCGTTATAAAAGAGCATGTAATACTTAGCATAAGATGACAATGCCTTCGAGAGAAGTCAAGTCATCCAGAGCTCTCGTGAACCAGTACTCAATGGTCCTCCTGTTGGCGAAGAGGTTTAGCATCATGGTTCGGAGGAGCTGAGGGACAGGCACTCGATCCAGCAATACTCACGTCTTGTTCTTGTTATCTGCCGGCGAATTAGAAAGTGGGATTCGGTTTGGATGATTTGTTGATGTCAGGATATTGCGGGTAACGCTCATACCGCAAGTACTTATGGAACTGTTAACTGTTTCTTTTTATTGAAGGATTATCTCATGTGTACACGATTTCCTTGAACATCACTTAAATTATCAAATATTGAGATCCGGAACCAAATTAAAATCTTTATATACAGCAAAAAATATAACTAAATCGTCAATTATTACCTATTACAAAATTCTGCCAAATATATGTGCTGCCCTCGTGATGTGATATAAATTCGAATTTTGTTCCCACATTAACTGTAATGAGGATCGTGCCTTTCTCGTAGTCCTTGGCTTGATATGGAGTTGTAATTATAAGGAATAACTTCTTTTCAAGCCAATGCCTAACTTAGCGCCTTATTCACTACGATAATAACCCTCACTTTCTTAAGTACTAGAAAGCCATTTCGAAGCGGATATATTGAAAAATAATAGATGGACACTAAAGAAGATGAAGCCCAATTCTTATACAAATTTTACGATTCAGCGGGAAGTTCTTTGTAGAAAGAATTTACAATATTATTCCAAGCAAAAATCCCTATATTTCATTTGACTTATGACTAGTGTCCAAAGAGAAACAAGCAGTATATTTATAAACACAAATACCATTTCCGGTTTATTAACTATATCTAAAATTAAAGTGTTATCTTCACTTTATAATAATCTATTTTGGTATATGAAAAAAATAATAATAAAACGACCCGCACCACAACTACCCACGAAAATCCCTTGGATCAGTTGATACTAGAGACTATACTGTATCTTAGACAACGGCTGCACAGGGAGGAGATTTGTCCTAGATCACGCTTATCCACCAAATTTCCCTTCAATTAGGTGTACCCGGTTTACAGAGGCTGGGTGAGCCCCGCATTAAATAATTTATTTATCAAAGCCGGATTTGAACCCAGAAGTTTCTACATGGGAATTGAACACCCTAACCACTGAGTTACCCCGCTGTCTAGTGTGTTATATTTATAGAGAAATTTTTTATCGGGAAATGATGATTATAAAAATCTGTTATTACCTTCAAGTGAAGTTGTGATCATGTAAAACCAGATGCCCAACTAGAGCGTATATCAACACCAAATAAGCAATTTCACTTTTCTGCGGCTAACCGTTTAGGAGTTACACAAGAGACGAACCTACGTAAAGACGTCATGTAGGAACTAGTCAAAATGGATTCAGGTTTAAATTAAATTAAAAAAGGCTCTATTTATGAATAGGTATTTAAGATACTATTCCAAGAAAAATCCCAACATTTCATAAAATGTTACGTAACTTTTTTTTCCACTTATAAATATGTCTTCTTCTTTCTAGGCTGTATAAACCACCTATGATTCTTGACTTCCTCGTTCCGTTTCTGCCATTCCTATCTGTTTTATTCGGCGGCCTTCGTATTCCGAAAACTTAAAAAGCTCCTGGAGTCATTACTAACCCCATCAATATGTGGTCTAATAAAATTAATTTGAGTGCGCAATAATAATTAAGGGGGAGAGGTAAGTCAGTGTGTAGAAGGCTGAAATATTTGAAGGACCCAGTTCAAATCTGGCTGAGGCAGATAAATTATCTAATCTGTTAACAACAACGGATGGGCCCTGTGAGAGTACCGTCCTGGGGCTAACCCATCCTCTATAAAGTGGGAGAAAACCTGGCGGTTGAGCGTGATCTCATACGATTCACTATCGAGGTTAGACAACCCTTGGGTTAGAAACAGTGCAGTTTCTACCATGCACTGAACCCAAACGATTCAAGATTACAGGTTTAATAATAATGAAAAATATCATATTATCATTTATATCATGTTACACATTTATAGCGAATTTTGTCTTGTAATTTATCCAAATTCATTAAAAAGTTTATTTAACTTACTCGCGCATTTATGGATTAGGTATTTGCCGATTACCCTAGAAAAACGTAATTAATCATATTTCAAGGAAGAAGAACGATACTTTGGATTGTCACTTTCATTATGGTTTCATATTACGTTATAACAATTTTATTCTTCGTTATACCGTGTTGCAAATTCTTTCTATTTGTGATTTACTATGTCCGTCTATGTTGGTAACTGTAACTTACCAAGCTGTACGAGTTTATTAGAGGGTTGTCCGCTGTTAAGCTGTATACATTTCCATACATTTCAATATGGAGAGGTGTCTCTGAAAACAGCAGACGCTCATTGTTAAAGATTAGATAAAGAGGTTTTAAACGAACTCCGTAATATTTAAAAGGTCGGAAGAGTATTTTGTAATAACGAAATTTTCGAATTTGGATTCCTGCGGTGTTTGGAAAGCTCGCCTCTTCGGGAAGTCACTTAACATGTGTGAGGATTGCCCAAGAACGTAGAAAGTAACCGGGGTTGGACTTTCCCTGGAGGTCGACCTTGCATCGGAAACCGGTACATTACTATTGGACCTGTGTCTTCCTCGTCTTTATTGGAACGGAAGAGCATCATAAACTTAGAGGATTGTATTACAGTAAAGTTAATATGTTGGATCGAACAAGGTTGCTAACACTGATACTGAACCGATTGCATCAGCGCCTCTTAGGCACTGAGAACTTCTGTATCATGAGCATGGTAGTTATCTGTTATTTCTTCGATAGTGGCCACATAAAATTGAGTCCTGGCGTAAGAAGTAGGAAATGTAAATGGTTGCCAAACACTTTTTCTTGCGTGTATTTGAAACGTATAGTCGAAACACCACCCTACAATACACAGATGTAACATTTCCTGTAATTTTCTGAATAATTAAGTGCTTCGAATAAGCAATTTGGGACTCATTGTCTGTAACTCGGGTCCCAATCCTATTGTGGTAGATATTTGATCTATTAAGACCCCATGGGTGAACCCTGTAGGATCTGTGGACCCTTCTGGGGCTTACCCAGACTCTATAAATTGGTATCCTTAATTGGGGAAAAACCTGACGATTGAGAGTGACCTCGAACAAATCTTCTCCCTGCACAAGCGTTGTCCTAAAATAGTATAATGTCTACCATGTACTGAGTCCAAGATCCTTTATGTTTTTTATTTTCGAAAGTGTTTTATCTGGACAAAACTTTACTAATGTTATGTAATACATGAGGTTTATTTGGTGTATTAAGTATAGAACGCAACTCATTTTTTAAACCATTAAAAATTAAAGTGTAATTGTAAAGGGCGTAGTATGAACTTTAATTTTTGAAAGCTGAACAAGACCATTTTAACATGTATCAAGATATTTTGCATTTGAATTAATTTTAAAATATGGGTAAACGTTATGTGTTCATCACTTAGCACTTAGAGAAAAGTGGTGTTTTAAAAATGTTACTATGAAATAACAATCATTTAAAAGAATAAACGAATTTTACAGATCCGAATGGACTTAAACCACTTTCTAAAATAATAGATCAAATTAAAAAAAAACATTCCAACTTTTGCGGAAATAAGTTGAATAGTTTGCAGACTTTTCGTTGTTTGTATAGATCCATACAGAACAATACAAATTACTACTTTCTAGCCCCATAAAGGAAGCAGGATGCTAAACAAAAGCATTGCTGCACCACTAACCACTAACCACAAGCATGGACATATTTTCGGCATGCCAGAATGCTAGAACTTCCGCCCTAATTCGGGCATAACGTCAATGTGAACATACGTTACGAATTTTAGTAATCTATACCAGTATTACAGATAAATCCATTTCTGTTTTGAATTTTCACCATATCAATTAATTATCAGTTAGTTATCTGAAGCCAACCTGTTGTAGTTATTTTCCCTTTTTCTTTAGTATATATAAACAATTTTCAGACATGTGTATTCATAAATCATAAGATGGGATAGAACAAAAATGGTTGGTCAAAATTTAAGAGATAAAAAGTGCAGATGAAAAAATTATATTACATTTCAATTACAATTGAAAAAAATGTACGAAAAACAATAATAGCTGAAAAAATTATTAGAGGCAAATTTAACTTCCAAAAAAAAACATTACGATAACACCGATTTAAAAGGTAAAATTAATTAGAAGAAAGATTTGATTTTTTTTTACTTTTAACAGACAGAAAAATATACAATACAACAATGGTAGTTTGATTGATTTGAAATATTATACAACAGGAACATTATGGGTCGGTCCGGTAAAAATTTAAAATCACTCCCAAGTGATTTATTAAGTTTAAAAATAAGCCTATGAAGTATAATGTCGTATAATAATAAATATTTATTTGGGAAATTATATATATGCAATTTGGCACATATTATATCTGCGTTCTCTTTTGAAAACATCGCCTTCAGACATGTTAGGAATTCACGTGGAAGCGTGTATGGAGAAACTTACCATTAAAGACTCTTAAATTTTAAAAATGATCTATTTATAAGATTTATTTTGGAATGTGAAATGAATTTACATTATTGCAACATCCTAGTTTGGCATTTTTTAATTTAATATTTCTTTTATGAGTGTTTAAATATCCAATCTACTAGAAATCAGTTGATAAACAGAGGCTTGAACAGAAAAAATATTCTTACATATGTTTATTCCTATTCAAAGATATCTTAATTAAAGTGACGGAATAAAAGATCTGAAATTGGAAAGACAGAACAAGTTAAACTTTTCCCTTATCTCCTGAATCTTCAGAAGCCAACTTCTGAACGTCGGTCGCGTATATCCTGGAAGCTAGCCAATCACGACCAAGAGTTTCTCTGGCAACGATTTCTGTGGTTTTTAAGCATTAGGAGGTGAAACTCCCTTCAAACAAGAACCATGTTTTCCCAATGATATTTCATATATTCTTCTTGAATGCTGAATATCAGCAGGAGGCATTTTTCGGTTTCGAAGGAAAAACAAATTATGTAGGTATTCTAGAATTGAAAGATCGATATCAACACAATCACACGTCAGAAACTTTTTTTTTTATAAAAGAGAGAAAGGAAAAAAAAACATCTAGATATCTAAAGAATCACAGTAATGCTTAACAGTAAATTGATTTAAACTGTTAGGAATATTATTCATTCGCGAAAAAACTATTTTTTTTAATAAACGTAACAAGTTTTCTTTAAAATTAAGATACGAAAAATTTTATTAGCAAATGCTTTTGTTGTGAGAATTCAAAACAGACTTTATCCATAACACAGGTACAAAGAACTGATTACTACACTAATACTATATTATACCATTTAAAATGGTGTTCAAAGACTGAAACATCCAAAAAACAAAGCTTTAAGTATCCAAATAACTCGGGAACTAGCCAATTTATCGCCTGTTAAGGCGCCATCAGGCCATACAAAAAATTTCACATGATTGAAAATCAAATGCAGCAGACCAATCAGACTAACCCAAAGATGTTCAATGTAATACTTGTATATACAGCACATGAACGATTTGAGTATACTGCTTCCCTTAAAAAAAATATTATCATTTTGAGATTTACTCGAGAAATAAATAAATAGAAGTAATGTTATACCTTTTAGAGTGATGTTCAAAGACTAAAATGTATATCAACTCTGGCTGAGATGTATATAATAATAATAATTCAATAAGAGACAGTCAATATTTATTAGAATTCGATTGGAAAATTAAAAAAAATAAAATAAAGCTTTATTTATCTAAAAAAACAAGAGGACTAATAATTTTTTGGCAAAATCAGGCACCAACAGAACATACACCAAATTTCCCATCAATGACGATCAAAGCCAGCATATCTAATATCAAAAACCAGAATCATCAATTAAAGACAGCAACCTAAATCCAAGCTGTTCGATACCTCTTGGAGGCCTTCCCTCCAGATAATATTTATTTTAGAATATTCCAGAGAAATAAACGTGACAATTTCATTAGGGTTAATACGAAGCGGCGACCTAAATTTATTCGTAGGGATTTAAAAAAAAATCAACACTGAACCCACTTATTGTAACCTGTACTGTACTAGCTCTTCACACTAACTGTAATTATTAGGTTATTTGAGAGCTTCCAACCTGATCCAATTGGATTCGTAAAGTATGGAGTATTTAATTTCCGCTTCATCCTTTAAAAATGCATTCCTTCTGAATGATGCGTTGGATTCCATCACAGATCCTGATAACGAACATTTGATACACGACCTCGTGAAGAGGCATATGAGGATGACCTAACAGCTTTCTCTAATCGGCATTTAGACGCCCATTCATCCGCGAAAATTTATCAAATCCTCTTCCTCATCATCGCAACGCGGGTGACGTCAGCCTTGCCACGGCAACGACTTTCTTCCCGACTTGGACGACAAAGAACACTGGAAGGCAGTGATGACCACTCTTTACGGCCCATTGTGCGGCTAATGGCGAGGAAGACCCAGGACATTATGGACTTCAATCATCCGTTTTGGCTGGATCCATTATCGGCTCTGTTTGGGTTCGCATTGTCGCGTTTGTAAGTCCACTTTGTACGCATTCCCATTCAACAAGTGGGCTAGTCCAGCCCAGCTTCCCTTCTCCTTGACCAGTTTAAATCCGCATATATATATATATATATATATATATATATATATATATATGCGGATAGATTCTATATCTATAAATATTTATATTTATATATATAAATAAATATACATTGTAAATACACATATATTTTGATATATATATTTGCGTTAGCTTAGTGTGTAGAACGCTGCTTGCTAAGGGTTACGGGTTGAAATCCAGTTGCGAAAGATAATTAATTTATTCTGTAGAGTACCAATGAGCCATTTATTACAGTTTAGCTTATGTTTAACTACACACCTCATTAGTTATGGATTAAACTCTGATTCTTGTACAAAATCTAGGTGTAATAAAACAATAGACAATTAATCAGTTCATTAAACAAAAAACAAAAAAATAATGACCTATCAAACAGAAAGACTTTGTAATAGGCAATAGACAGCTTTAGATAAGAAAAATTGTATAGTTTGTTAATTTTTCTATATATATTTATTATTATTATTTAGTATATAGTTGCTATCGATAATCTTGTGATGCTTAAGGAGGATTTCTAAATTTTGCCTCTCCAGAAATAGTTAGTGCAGGGGTAAGATGCACATATTTTTAACAACAGAAATAGATAAAAAGAAGAAAAATAAAAATACACGTATTCATGTTATATAACCTTTACAATGTATAAACTTCTATATATGTTAAAATTTATTCATTCTTATTTTAAAAATCAGAATTAGTTTCTGTTTCTTGTAACCGGGACAAGTTTAAGCAGTGTAATGTAGAATAAATCCAGTTTATTTATTTCTCTAGATTCAGAAATCTTTCAGAAAAAAATAATTAGAAATCACGTAATTTAGTATAGACAAATTAATAGTTAAGAGAAGATTTAATTGTATATTTGTTTTGATGATTAATTTTGTGACATATTCAGAAATGAAAACAGTTACACAAAAAATAATAAATCAATGAAATTATAAATAAGCAATATTTAATTCTTTATTTGAAATTCGACATTTTATTATTATTGTTATTATTGTTTAAAGGATATCGTTTTACTATTTCTACATACATCTTTTATTGATGATGATAATAGACCAATTCTTCTGAATCAGTTGATTGATTATACTGGATACGTTACCTATTGGCTTTAAGTGGTCCAGATATCCTTTCGTGTTACACGGTGGTTCTGAACGGCCAAACAGAGCCCGTAAATTAGATTTAATGAGATGTTTCACTTTCGAAAATGTAACGCATCACTGACGCAAGAGAATAATATTATTTTTTTGTTACCGCAATACCGAAACTCTATCAAACATGATCTTAAGAAAAAGATATGGAGCAACATGCAATTATAATAATTTATAAATTAGGCAAAATACATGAAGGAGCGCGTGAGTTGTGTATACGAATGCTAGAAGTTGTGGTTACCAATCCTTTTCCTTCCAAAATATGTTCTAAAAAGATCAGATCTTTGTTGTTGCCACACGCTATTTTTAGGTAAATCTGTTTTTCAGTAATTCGAAATGGTATGAAACGGAGTCAATAAGAAACTAAAGATAAAAAAAATATTTTTAAGATTTAAAACATGAGATATAATATTAAAGCAATAACAACAAAAAAAAAACTGCGCCACTACAACCCATGAAGGGTCTTGGGTTCAGTACAAGGTAGATACTTTACAGCAATTGTACAGGAAGGAGATTTGTCCCAGGTCATGCTCAACCAGTGGGTTTTTTCCCAACAGGATAGATCCGTTGTTGATATCATGTTAAATAATCTACCAGTCGTACCCGGATCTGAATCCGGAATTTTTTCGGCTCTTTTTCGTCATAGTTTTGGCAGTTAGAACTCATCTTCTTAATGACAATAATCAACCTTTTTGTTGACATTTGTTCAACAAACATTTTGACAGAATATAGTTTTTCAGTTAATCCGAATCCCCCTGAGTATTTCGCTCTCACTTCCTGACGTCGGGCCTGCCTCCCAATTTACTCAAGCAACGGCTTCATCAAGATGTTTCTTCTAACGTTTCCTAGATGAGAAACACTAAACTGGAATCTAGCTTCACGTAACAGGTCTTAAGGGGCAGATTGATTCCAATTATTCGATTTTATTTCGGTGAAAGCTAGAGCTGAATAAATTACAGTAGATAATCTGAACTGATTCATTTGGAAGCTCAAAGGATACACTATAAAGCACTTTAATGGTTTGGTCATGTTTGAGACCATCGTAGTGCTTCTACCATTATCTATCACTATAACTCAATAAATGGTTTCCAAATCCTCCAGGCATCTCGAATAGTAATCGTCTATTCTTTCGAATGGTTAGGTGACATAACTAAAACTGGACGAAACTATGAAATAAAAGTACAGTTAATTAAATCCTGATATGTTGTGAGAATATGGAAGAATTACAATAACAATAAATAATATAATTGTTTAAAATATGTATTCATAGTTATTAGCTTGTGCCTATTGTGCTAAAACTTGAAACTTCATAAACTTATCACTTCTAGCTGTTTTATGTGGGCGTGAAATGTAGCAACTAACCTTGAAGGATGAACAACGTCTTGAAGTATTTGAAAATAAGATTTTGTGTATAATGTTTGGTCGGAAAAAAGACGATTCCACTAGGAAGTATGTAGAGTTGAAAAGCAAGAAGCCGGTCATTATAATTGAAGTTATTGTATCACGAAAATTAAGACGAGGTTGTAAAGTTGGGCTTAATAACGAACGGGTTCTTAAAGTGTTTATAAGTGCTGAGCCAATTGGTTCGTGCTAAGGGTGGACCAGTGATTGGATATTTCGGCATCGAACCTATGGCTAAGCCTTTATAAATTAGTTTATTAATTTTTAAAAGTTTGCATTTTTTTTTTTGTAACATATTTAAATTTGAATTTATCAAAATCCGAAATTGTGGCAAAGGTGCTAACAATAGTTAAATATTAGGCCTTATTCTACCAGAATATATTTAAATATTTTGAATTAATTATTAATAATATTTAAAAAAATATTCTTTGTGCCATATTTACTTAACAGTAAATACCAGCACACTTCTTACGTTCTGAATTAATTAGTAACTTTAGTTCAGAGACGGACTGTCCCGGCTCAGAAGCAATCGAAATATCAAGCAATACTCTGATATTCACAGCGATAGTAGGAAACGCAAGTTAAGATTTATGGACACATCAAGTGGATGAATTCAGGAAGATTTACCAAAAAAGAAAGTAGGATTTTATGAAAAAGGAGTCAATGAAAAACAGAAACAATGAAATGGATTGGCGAGAAAAAAAAACTGGAACTGGCCAGAATTATAGCCGAGGATACCCAAACCAGGTAATGCAGATTCAATATTCGTAAGTGACCTGTTGACTAAAATGATAAATCAAAGAAGACTGGAAAAGTAGTGTCCGAAGACAGAATGGAGCCCAAAGCAAAAGAATGAAGGAAATATGGGCAAATCCAAGCCTCTCAAGTACTTTGCATAATCTTAAAGGTGTCATTCATAAGAAATAAATAATCAAATAGTGATTTAACTTAAAAAATATCTACTTCTAGAACTAAACTATTAACTAATACATTCGTCAGAAACATTCAACATCGCTCTGAGAAATGTTATGTTACATACAATCATATCCTATTTCTCGTATTGTTACAGCTGTAAAGAATGCCTGTTCCGCCTTCCCACTTTTTCACACAGAATATTCACACGTTAACCGACTAATTTACAGGATATCGTGTTATTGTGTAATATAATTATCAATATTATTTATTATTCAGCTTGTTCCAGAGAGTGAATGTTTCGACAAAGTGGTACATCTCTTGGTAACTGTAATGACCTACCTCTTGTTGTTCTAACGGTGTACCAAATCAGAACTAGTTATAACATCTGTTTTCGTAGCACATGAAGGATATATGAAATGGGTTAGGTAACCTGAGTCACTAACCTAACTGTTGGAAAATTGAATGATTTTATCCGGTTTTAGAAATACTGGGTTCGGATTACCAATCAATAACACTTAATCCGATGATATCAGATCTAACTTTTATTTCGTATCAACAATGATATTTTTAACAAAGAAAACTTAGTGGTAAAAAATTGCCAGCCTCACCACTAATTTAATTTTTTTATAATTAAAACTTTATTAAATAATACAAGAAGTAAATATTATTAATGATGTTTAAAGGCAAATAGAACTACTCACTGATGGTAGTCAAATAACAGATTAAGTAAGAAGGCCACGAGGCCATCTTCTTTTCAGACTCTTCGGAGGATTATCGGGAATCGAGGAAGAGGAAGTCAGGCTTGAGTGGAAATACAGATTTATTAAAACTTCACTAAACTAAAAGTTCGGTATCGGGCCCGTCTAGTCATCTATCTAACACCATAAACTATCAGAGTAGATAATTTGTTTATTTTCAATTCTTAAAAGTTGAAAAGGATTGATACTATGTTTAACGGACATTAGCTGTGAATTGACAATAAAATAAAGTAAATAAAAAAAATAAAAATTAGAATAAGTAAAAATTATAATTTATTATTGGTATGTGGTGATTATCGATCTTCAAACTTAGCTTTTATCTATTTGTATATTATAAGGCAAATTATAGTACATTACAATATTTTACAGCGCAAAATGTAGTATCATATAATTACTGCTGCATTTGCTAAATTAACAGCTAGCTTTTTTTTTATTTTTAACTAATTATTAAATCAGATTGATAACACTGGTCGACAAGGTTTTCTTCACAAGAAATCTGATTAATGAATTTAGCGCAATTTTTCATACTGAATTCTGATATGTAGCCAGAATTCTTCCAGCAGACACAGTTTCGACTATTATAAAAATTCAAATGAATATCACACAAAAATTCGTCTAGAAAATATTATTTTAGTTCTTGTGAAAGAAAAAAAACTTCATTTTTATCGACCAGTGTAATTTAACCCGTTCCACGAAGAAATACTACTGTAGCTTATTTTTCCAGCTATTTAATATTTTTAAGACTTTGTCATGAACATTTTATAATAAATTAAAATATTTGTTGAACAATGATGTACAGATGAAAATATTTTATTAAGTATTGATTTAAATATAGTGTCATTATAATTATTTCATAGGTAATTCATCAATTTGTATGTACCCACACTGTATATGAACAACAATAAGATGCAGCTAAAAAATTGGGTATAGAAAGTAAATAAGTGAAAAAGTGGCATATGAGTGGACAATTTTCTATTCCATCATCCAGCTTTCTTTGGAGCTAAGGATCTAACAATACATCACGGAGAAAATCACTGGGAATCAATTTTTTCTTTAACATTGCATTTTCTCACGCTTATTATTGTTAACATAATATACTGACATGCGATATACGTATTTTATTATGATTTGATTATTCAAATCATACGTGATACAATAAGGTAATTATTAAGACAATCTTTTTCTTTTTTAGTCTCAGTTATTTTGTAGTTTAATCAAACAATAACAATAATAATTATTTTAAACTAGAGTTCTTTTAACCATATCATTAACTAGTTTAAAAATTCCACCATCATTTTAAGTTATTTTTACTACATTTTCTCTGAAATTAAGTAATTTTAACTGTATGTTGGATATCAAAATTACAAAAAAAACATTTAAACTTTTTAAAAATTTAAATTTTTTCATATTTTTATTTTGAAGTGATAAGATTTGCCCTGGCCTGGATTCGAACCCGGGTCGTCCGCCTCATAATAAAAATAAGGAGAAATATTAGAAAAAATGTAGTACATTAGTATTTTATGTTTAATTGGTGTTTTGTCTGCAAAAATTATAATGTTAAGTCGCCTATAGTCGTTTCTCTATATAGTTCAGCTTGAGATTATGCATTTATAGACTAGATTTTCATAAATTTTTAAGTGTTTTCTTGAGTGAAAAACGTCCTTCAATGTCATCCAGAGAAACCTCGAGCTCTTCAATGTCTTTTTCCGCCTTCTTAAATGTACTTTGAGAGAGCTTATAAAATTTATTATTATTTAAATTTTTCCCTTCTCCAAGTTTTTATTTATAATTTTATTATTCCTTAAGGTACATGAAATGTATTAAAACATTAAATAAAATATTTTATTACTTTATAAACTTAATGAAAATGAAGACGCAGTAAATAATTAAAACTTTATATTTATAATATAGTTTATTCGGCATTTTTTCACTATCCAATCAATTCATATAATATTCCTAGAGCAAAATATTTTATATATCCTAAATCGAAATGTAACACGCATCATAATGCTTGTTTTGATTATGTATTCTGTGATTTATTTAACCTTTAATAATATCATTAGAGTTACACGAAATAACTACATCAATTTTTTTTTAGTTATTATTAATTATGAAAAGAGTTTATTATTCATTAAATCAAATTTAATATCGAAACTAAACTACAGTGTAATCATCCTTAATCATTTCCTAATACAATGATAATATTGAAACATATTAAATATCAAATAAATAAATAATAATAATTATTATAAAAAATATAAGTTAATTGGTTAAAGTAGCGAACAAATTCAAAATCTTAATATAATAATTAATCGTACTTGCCAATGACCCTAACAATCAATTTGTTTTAATAACAATCCATTAAAAGAAAGTAATTTTTCGTTCGCTATTTGTAAATATCTTGATCTAAATATTTACTGTCCATTTATTCATCAAGTCAAAACATTTATTTTTAAATATTACAATCCCAAGTAGGCGACAAGTTAGAGAGAAACAAGCCAAGATAATGATACTCGTAAGATATTGAAGATTTATTTTAATAAATAATTATCAGTGATCAATTAAATAAAATCCTATTTTCTTTTAAATTTTTAATCAGTACGGTGTTAAAGGATGAAATTATTATGTTAAAATTTATTTTAATGGAAATTATTACGTGTTTAAAAATCTCTAAAACCATATCTGTACTTGTTGAATAGTTAATCGATTTTGTAAAATCATTGTAAAAGAATCATTAATTTCGTACAGATTATAGATATATTATCCAATTATTATCAGATAATAGATATATTTTGTCCAATTTTTATTATTGTTATTCAATTAACCTGAGGTTACCAGGATTTACCAGCGCCAAACAAAAAAGAAACAAAAAAAGCAATAATGGAATATGTGAATATCTGCAGAAACTGGACTACATATTTTTTTGGATTTAATGCGTTGTGAAAAGTAAAATAAAAAATATTGATGCCCAAGAGTGAAAGTTTTTCTTGATTTATTCAAAAGGTTTTTCACTGATTATATGTCAAAATTTATTTATTTTTTTGCCCAAGGTTTACTCAATTCCAAAACAAACTTTTAACTAGGTAAAAATATCTTTTAGTTAAAAAAAAAAGAAGTATATTTATCAACATATAGAACGTCACAATAGTAATATTTGTGAATATATTGATTTAAGATAGAGATGAATCAGTTCATCCAAGTCTTGGTAGATATCTTACAATAGTAAGAATATGGATATTTTACAGAAATAATTTCAGATTGAATGTGGAATTAAAAAAATATTGCCTATTATCCTCTGAAAAATTATAGTACATCCCTTTATCGATCTACAGAATCGATATAGGCCGAATGATTGCCATCTCATATCGGTTATAGATCATATCTACGAACATGTGATAAAATGAAATTTGAATATGGCACAAGACTAAATTGTGCCAATAAGTATTAAAACCAGGTCTATGATGAATCTTTTACGATAACAAAGTGCATTAAGGCATTGCTTGATATATTATGTTGTCACTAATTTATAAAATTATTTTTTTCTCTAAGAGTTTCCTCAGATTGAGGTTTCCTCCAAGCGAAAATTCCTTTTAGTTTGTTTTTACATTCTCTTGTATCTTGTAAAATCTTAAAAAATAAAAAGTGTTGTGTTCCCTTAGTGTCAAAGTCACCAGGGTGTGATAATGATAGGTGAAAAATCATCTTTTTATCCATCGTTATTCGTTGAACATATATCAAAGTATCCACCGAGTGCTAGTGATAAGGTATCAGAGAGAAGATTTGAGACCTACCTGCGCGATACTCCTCATCCTGTTGCTGGAGCCACTATGAACTGATCCTCCAGAAGACTCCAGCCTACCACCACCACTCTTAATTCCCGAAGGCCTCCGAGAGTTCCCGAGCACGGTCAACATTGCAAGTTGACATCTTATCCATCTGTCGTTTGATAGTCGTGATGAAAACATCAGATTGATTTCAAAACTCAGCTCGAACAGTTTTCAAACAGAAGTCATAATAACAGTGAATAGGATAGGTCTTCACAAATGGCCTAGACGTTGATTTTTTCGTTTTTGTTTTATTTCAGGCGAAGTAGGAGAAAGAAAAAAAAAAAATCATAGAATGGTACCCACGCACACAAATGAGGAGCTGGTAAACAGAACCGGATTAGTACACGAATATAAATTTTACAGGATCGCTAAAAAAATAATATTAATACATGGAGGAGATTAATGAGACAGCATTGCGTTAAAGATTGGTGGGTTTCCTACTTAGAGACGGTTTTCATTAAATATATTAACAGTAATAGGCGTAACGAGGTCCAAGCCAAAAAAAAAATCATGTTACTCATACATCCGAAATTTAGATATCTAACTTCAAACCTGACGGATTCCATACAATCCTATTACAATCCATACAATTGTCCAAATTCCTTTCTTATTGCTCATTTAAGCTTTAAAAAGAACCTATCTGTGAATTTCAAGATGCTTAGTTCAGTGGTTTCTGCTGTGCGTTGACCGATGGGTGTCCTAGTCAATCAGGTTACAGTTTTGTATAAACTTCGCCTGTGTGGTGTGCTGATAAAAAGTAACCTATGTCCTTCCCCAGGCTTGAGATTATCCATATCAAATTTCATCACAGTCGGATCAGCACGACCATTGTTTGAGGTAATATTGAAATGTGTTATAACCTAGTACTTTTTAATAATATTTATCCTTATATTATGACCAAATCACACAAAATCATTATAAATTGTAGTCTATGTCTTATTCTGATGTATAACCTATATTACTGTAAGGTTACATCCAAATCCGTTTAGTAGTTTTTGCGTGAAAGAGTAACAAACATACATTTATAATATTACAAACTTTATTATATTACAAACTTTCGCATTTATAATATTAGTTGGACTAATCCGGTTTTGTTCGTCAGCTTCTCAAATATACTTCATAATAACGAAGTCACCTGTAGTGTAGTGACCACTGATGAGCTAAAAATATTTTTTAGTAGCTATGAGTACCTTTAACATTCGAATTTGTACTATTCCAAATAGCCAATGCATTGCTATTTGGCTAGAATCAATATCGATAATTTAGTCAAATGAAGACCTGATGTTATATAACAATGGCTATGGATTTTTCGTTTTTAGGACACGGGTACAATTTTTTTTTTAAAGATAGATTTAACTGTGGTTTGAGAAAGTGATGCCTATATAAAATGATTTTCAAAAGCGTTTTATTGCGTAATATTCATGGATTATAAATAGAATAACCGTTTTATTTTATAAACGCTTTTGAATTTTAACATCCTATTTTTTTCTTTTAAAAAAATGTTTTCACAAATTTATAAGTGGTTAAGTCAGATTTTGTTGAGAGAAGCGGAATCGTGTCATTCTTGTAGGCTTTGGCTTAAAATGTAGTTATAACATAAGCAATAAGTCCATTTCATCCATAGTCCTGACCTAGCCACTTATGGACTAAGAGAATGAGGTGCTTCTAATGGTCAGCATAACAACCTACTAAGCCCATGATCGCAGGTTCGTAGCCCGACAGTTGTAACCAAGATTTTTTAATAAAGGGAGGGGCATTAAACAGGGGTCTCGAGCCTGTACGATGGCAGGTACTCGTTAAAAATAACTATCATAATTAAATCTGGATAGGCAAAATTTAGAGCTCCCACTGTCCGATTAGTCATAGCAGCATAAAAGTGACGTTAAATGATAAAATTAAGACACGATTCTGCTTCTCTAAGTACAAAAAATTGATTTTGAAAAAATCGACCCAATCACTTATTTATTAGGGTTTAGACATATTATTCATCTGTTTTATTATGATCTACTATATGAGAGGATATTTAAAACACTTAAGGGGTACTCTTTATTTAGGTGTCTATCCAAAAGAGTTTGCTCAGTATTGCCACAATATAAAACTGGATGTAATAACAATTCATTGTTTTTTGCTATATCACACGACAATAACTATCCCAAGATATATCTTTTCTAGAAAGGGTAAAGACAAATGTAAAGGAATCTGGTATCAAGTTTCAACAGTTTGACCTCAAAACACTTTTCCCCGACTTCTACCCTCATGCCGTTATTACAATAGTACCCATTATTATTATTATAGTATAAATCCTATGAGATAAAGGTCCCGTCAGGGGCTCACCCAGCCTCTATAAAGAAGGCACCCAAAATAAGGGAGAAATATGGAAGTTGAGAGTGATCTATTTGTTCTAGATAGACCCTGCACAACCGTTGTCCAAGAAATAATACAGTCTGTACCATGTACTTAACCCCAGACCCTTTATGGGCTGTAGTGGGAGTACGGTTTTAAGATTTTAGACAATAATAAATAATAACTTTTTCACGACGTTTGAAAATTTAGATCCCTTTATAACATTTAGAGCAAATATTAAAACGAATCAAGAAGAATTACTCCGAGCAAATTCTCCAAGAAGAAAGAGAAATGCTTTCCCTGACCTCGGCGAAGTGCGGTTTCTCGCTCAGGTGGAAGCGGGCGCACTCACATCACGACCCCAAGTTACTGCCAGGTCCGGACTTGTTTGTCTGCCAATTTCGTGACCTGCAAGTGCACACATATCAAGCACGTATCGGTAGCACTTTACAAGCCTGCACTTATCTCCACCGTATAACATGCAACTTAAGTCCTAGATAACATATTAGTTCACTTAAATTATCCTAATTTTCAGGCCTATGATAGTAGAGACACACCACAATTATTCCACCAAGACACCATTATTCTTCCGACGCAGTAGGAACTCTGTCAGGGAAAGTTAAGTGATATAATTGAATGGATTTTTCTTTCCCTTTCTCTCTTAATTCGTAGAAAATACAATGACCGCAAATGACTGTCGCATAATGCGCGCATGATTCATATACAAAGTAAGCAGAATGATATTCAAAAAGTAACAGATACTCAGCGATATCTCTTAGGAAGAGAGAATAAAAATGGTTAATAACTTTGAAAGGAAAAGAATGATCAACGAATATTAAAATGAAGTTTTATCTCTTATAAATACAACTTACTCTGTACGATTCCATAAGATTTATAAAGATGGACTCATGCAGATGGAATACAACCTATATGGAACACTAAGACATCCCCTGTACTGATCCATTTTCTAAAAAAAAAATCATATATTAACAATGTTAAATATTTTTCTTAACTATAAATACTCCTTAACAAATATAAATACAACTTTTATAAAGGTTCAATTAATGGATCAAATTGTTTATATTGAAACTGAAATATTTTTTTAACAGGAAACACTTTTACTTTTTACAACTTACCTTATTGCTTGCGGCAACATGGGTTTAGGTTAGGGTCTATTATGCATCCTCTTCTAATAATCAATTAGGAACCAATGATACTCTTCAAGATCGCCTACATCTTCCGCAACTATCCATCGAGTACTCCCCGATTACCTTCACCTTAATAAGCCAGAGGAATTGAGGTTCCCAGTTCCCACACCACCTGCGCAAATGGGTAGTGTTCTTTAGAAAGGGTGAACAGGAAGTCAATTTCAGTGAAGACGTAAATCCATTCCCTCCTTCCTCTGAAACGTGTTCTTCACGTTCTTTTAACGCGGCAATTCAGCCGGAAACCAGGAGATAAATACCTCAAAACGTTTCCTCGTCAGGTGAAATTATGTCAGTGCTGCCAACGGGAGCTCCGATTAGAAGACGGAACGATCTCCTGATGGAGCAGTTAGCCCACGTTCCAGATAATGTCTACTATCACTCCTAGAGAGCAATCACTCAGAAAAACATACACCACCTGGAGATAAGGTATCAACACCTTCCTTCTTCGTTCCTATAATTGACACAAAATTATACGATTACAAAACCTATGCGAATGAACTAGTATAGTTATATAATATAAACAAATATAGTTTACAAAATAATTAAAAATCTATTGGTTAAGCATTGAAGTCTGAATCGCCAGGTATTACCACAATTAGGATAACAAATTTATAGAAGCTGGGTGAGCCCCAGGCGTGTCTACAGATTCCACATAGAACATTCATGGCTGTTAAAACATCAAATAGTTTATTTGACTTATCTGAATTTGAAATCGGGCTTTTAGCACAGTAACTCAGTGATCTACTCCGCCCCCAATTACTGTTAATCGTTAATTAAATTTATATTTTATTTAATATAATTTTATAAAATCGCTCCAAACGACTAAAATGTTTTATGTGACAATTCATTATCTTTGAGATTTAACTAGTTGTTAAATCGCTACTTCTGTATTAGGTACAAGGTTGTATGTTACAAAATTGAAAAAGCAGAGATTTTGATACCAAATGGTTCTGTGGTATAACCAAACTATAACTAACTAAATAATGAAACTATACATAGATCTTCAAAACGTCAAAAAATCGCGACCGGGTATCGTCCAAAGACCAAAAATACAAAGGTGTATGTCGTGAAGATTTTAAGTAGGAGTAACATGGTACTATGTAGAACATAAACCTCTGTAACCCTACGTCCTACGTGCGCGCGAAGCCGCTTTTCAGTAGACACTCTGCATTCTTGGACAGACGGAAACAAATATTATTGGAAAATTCATTACTTAAAGATCAAATACTCAAGAAGTATTTACGGCAGAGAAGTAGAACTAATATTTTATACTTAAAATTTGTTTTTAATATTACAATTTATTGTATTTATTTTATTTATGGAGAATATCACAATTTGTTTCAGGAATTACGGACTCAACCCTTGCTATTCAAGGAATATTGTCGAATGTTTTTGCCATAATAATATTTACAGTCATTGACAAGTTTTTGCCAACAGCGTATGAATATTGACTAAATTAATAAATAAATGCGTTGTACTTACGTGTAGTCCCAGTTATTTTAGCCAAATGTTCCCATTCGTGGTATGATAATAATCGGAAAATAATAATTTCTGCTTTGGACGTTTATAATATTTTTTATTTTTATTTAATTTTCATTTGCACTTGCGCATCCAGAAAATTGGATCCAAGTGTTTTTCTCATTGCTTCTTTACATGATCATCGAGTTATGGAATAAAATATCAATAGTTGAGTAGGTCTCTTGGTCTATGTCTTTTTAATCTTTTCTTATCAAGTCCAGGTAACAGGGAGTAGGAAAGCGGAAGAACGAGTGGGTTTGGGTGATATTTAGTCGATGAGTGGGATGTTATGTATTTGTTATGAATATATGATTTTATAGTGGGAATGTTCATGTAGTTGTGTGTGGTGTGATTCGAAATATACCATGGTGCATTAACAATTTTTCTGAGAATTTTGGGCTGTGTTGTTTGTATCTTGTGTATGTGGACTTTTTTTGCTGAACCCCAAAGTTCTGCTCCCTATGTCCAAATAGGACGGAATCATAAGGTTCTATGTTACACTTATGATAATTTTTTTTTTCTCACTATGGAGTAACAAAGTTGTATGTATGTTATTTTATGTTTTCAATAAATAGGATCATGCTTTAATTTTTCATTTATTGTTTTTATCGGATTCTTCTTCTGCTACCCATTGCCACCTGACAAAAGAGAAATATAACCGTAGTATTTCACCACATAAAGAATCCGATACTCAGAATCTTTGATATCGTTTTTCTCATTTTTATATATTTGAATCATACAACCTTGTAATACTAAGGTTAAACGAAATGCTATTTAACATATAAGCCTGGTTAAACAAGGTAATTTTCATTTTTATGCATATAACATTTTTCGAAAACTAAGACCTTACGAAGTCATAACGTAACAAAATTTCAGCGATATTTTGAGTTATGTGCAGCAATCAAGTTAAAAACGATGACCATATTTATGTCAAGTTCTTTATAAGGTGCTTGTATAATTTTATAATTTTTGTCACAGTGATTTTAGAAATAAAATGATCAAATGATTCTAGAAATAAATAGATAAAGTGATTTTAGAAATAAAATGATAAAATTATTTTAGAAATAAAATGAAAAAAACAGAAAATAAAAATGGTGAAATGTAAAAAACAAGAACAAAGCACAATGATGGCACCGATATATTCCACTTTAATTATAATATAACTAAATCTATTCCGAATACTTCCGATTAATAAAATAATAAACAGAATCTGACAATTATTTTATTTATCCTAGATTATATCCCAGTAGTTGGGTACCTGAGCTTGTATAACGCTGAGTAGAGTTGGATTCAAATATAGCTGTGGCAGATAAATTATTTAATCTATGAACAGCCACGGATGGACCTTATAGCACCTGCCACTATCCTGTGGCTAAACCAGCCACTGTAAGCAGGGTACCTTGATTGTTTTTTTTTTACTAGAAAACAAAAACACACAGACCATCCCTTGCATTCTGTTTAGCATAACTTTCCCTTCCAAATAATTTTAAAAAAATACATTTTACGTATTTAATATTGCTCTATTTAGATGATTGTTTTCTTTTATATTCCACTGCAAAATCGAATCTACTGTTATTTTATTGAAACCACGTTATTCACGTCCATAACTTTGAGGGACTGTACTTTAAACATTATTAGATTGAACCACTGAGTGGAAAAAGGTAATAAGTGACTGAAACCTATTTATTCAGAAACGCGAAAAAACTGTCTAAATAGATTTCTGTTGATCTTACAAAATATTATTAAACATGAAAAATACACTTTCATACATGGGCAATCTTAATATATTTCTATTACAACATTATTTTATACTTTTAGGACATAGAACTATTGA
This sequence comes from Troilus luridus, assembly GCA_964056705.1. Taxonomy (NCBI): domain Eukaryota; kingdom Metazoa; phylum Arthropoda; class Insecta; order Hemiptera; family Pentatomidae; genus Troilus; species Troilus luridus. The sequence goes on from OZ057415.1 coordinate 79,027,859, forward strand.
TTTATTTAAAAGTTATTTGCTTTTTCACGCTCACCACCATCATTGATTTTAAATGGTTTAGAGCTATTGGGATATTCCCTTTTTCTGCTCATTAAATGCGCCTGCACACGATAAGAAAAATGGCTATCTCAGTTTATATTACCGCAAAAGTCGAGTTATTTCCTTTTTCTACTCAGTGGTTCAATTGTATCTAATCTATATATATAAAAATGAATGTATGTGTGTTTGTCCGTTATGCACTACTACACCAATCTTCAGAATCGAATACCAGGTGAAGCAACAACGTATAAGTCCATCGATACTGTGATTAATCAAGACGAAATTGTCCAGTACCCAACCGAATTCTTGAATTTCCTTGATTTGTCAGGTATGCCACCGCACATTTTAACACTAAAAATTGGCGTGCCTATCATTCTACTCAAACATCAATCCACCACGATTTTGCAATGGTACGAGACTTGCAATTAAAAAGATGATGTCATCGAAGCTACAATTTTAAATGGGAAATTTAAGGGTGAAGATGTACTGTTACCACGTATTCCTATGATTCCAACAGATATGCCATTTGAATTCAAGCGCTTACAATTTCCGGTTCGACTCGCTTTTGGAATGACCATCAACAAAGCGCAAGGGCAGTCACTACAAACGTGTGGTCTAGATTTGGAGCATCCTTGTTTCGCACATGGACAACTGTATGTGGCCAGCTCTCGCGTCGGAAAACCTTCAGATTTATTCGTTTACACACCAGTAGGAAAAACAAAAAATATTGTGTATCCAAAAGCACTTGAGTAAATAAAGAAAATTGATTGTTATGTATAAAAATGATTGTGAATAAGAAAAATTATATATTACAAGTGAATTTCCTATCAGAGCAACGCGCGACGGGTCAGCTAGTGTTATTCATATAACCAAAATGATGTTAACAACTGTATTAGATAATATGTCGATACAGACCAGATGTTGATATTAGTAACCTAACACGATACAACTCGTACAAGTAATAATGACACATAAAACAAGACGGCTCAGAATGTAAATCTTAGAACTACCAGAACTTCTGTATCATCTTGGCCTGTTAAAAGCAATTTGAAGATGAATTGATAGCGAACTTGTAGTGAGTAAGGTAAGGTTATGAGAATAATTTACGATGAGAAATTTAATTAACTATAAAAGTGAAATAAACCATATTAAATACGATGGAGAATAGTAAGCTATTAACCCAAAAATATACATTTTTCATATTTCATAACACTGGGTTATGAACGGTTCTAAAATAGTTTGACAATTCATACAGAGTTTGACATTTCATTGGATTCTTGGCAGTTTTCCTTATTCGCTGTCGATTTTCGAAACCAGGATACTTAGATAACCAATCCCAATATAGTTGATTTTCAGCAGATAAAAAAAAAATACTTTAAATGAAATTTTACTGATAGTTTTCTTATATGACATTGTTGTTTATTCATAAAACGTAATTTTATGTTGCTATGGCTAGAAAGATGCTACAGTGGGAGTCCTAAAAATTTCCCATTCAAGTGTAATTAGAATTGGGATTTTTTCTGATATCATCATCGGGGCCCCCATTTTTAGTACTTTCCGAAGAACGGCATAATTAAGAATTTTTTAATCGCTATAAAAAACACAACGCCACCTGCCGAGCTGTGAACCCGCGATCTTGAAGATGTATAGTATTCAGGTGATTGCATTAACTAAATAACACTTACTAGGTTTCTATAGAATAGTTGAAAAAAGTAACAATTCACTTAAATAAATTAAAAAAATACCTGTACACTACAACCCATGAAGGGTCTGGGGTTCAGTACATGGTAGAGACTACTGTTTCGTGGACAACGGTAGGAGGTGATTTGTCCTAGGTCACGCTCAACCGCTAGATTTTCCCCCTTATTTCAGGTACCCTATTTTTATACTATTTTATAGAGGCTGGGTGGGACCCAGGAGGGTCCTAGATCCTATACAATCCATCTACCGCTGCAAACAGACTAAATAAGAGTCATGGCTTGCAGCGGGATTTGAACCAGTATTTCCTGCATGGCAACTCAGTGTTCTACCACTGAACCACTCCACTCCCTTCATTAACTTAAATACTCTTTGTTATTGCTAATAATTGCAAGATTCTCATGACTTTTTTTATCATTCAATATTCAGCTTAACCAACGAGATTTTCTTTTTCATTCAGACTCCTATGGAATACAATATTGGAAACAGCAAACAGAAAATTTCATCTGAACTCAATACTTATTCTTCCCTGTAGGTAATAGGATGGTAAAAGAAATATATATATATATATATATATATATATATATATATATATATATATATATATTTATATATATATATATTGTGCATATATGTAAGATTAAAAAGACCTTTTTCATACCTAGAAAGTTAAAGAGTGTTTCCAACTGAACGCTATGTCGTTTCCCTTTGAATTTCTATATTATTTTAGCTTCTGTACATTCAATAGGAAAATGCAGAAGTACTAAGATACTGTATTTTAAGACTTATGAAAACCTGCATATTAAAAAAATAAAAAGGAACTCTTTTGTAAGCAATACTTATATATTTCCAAAATAAGGTTTTTGGAATCCTCAATGATCCTTATTTTGTTAAGAATAAAGTCATCCATATAATAATATGAATAAAGTCCAAAACCACAAGCAAAGCCTTATGTTTCAAATCTGGGGCAAAAACAAACAAGTACTAGTCGTCGTTTCGCCTATTCAGGCATTATCAAGACACAAACAAGAGTAAGATCAATCACATCTCAAAGAAGAAGTGCAATACATCCCAACGAATAAACACCTAAATAGGCTCATAACCTGAGACCGCACCTCCACCCCAAGACGTTCAACTCAAACTCTCGAAACGTCGACTAGTAATTGTTTGTTTTTACCCCAGATTTGAAACATAAGGCTTTGCTTGTGGTATTTTCCATTTGCGTTCTAATAAATGTTAATGTTTCGTTTTGCCTCTATTTTATTGAATAAAATAGATAGATTTTCGGATGGTTATTACGATGGTGCGATCTCTAAACAGGAGAAAAACGAGTTAATCGACTCAAAACTACTAGAAAGCATGTCCGTAATCGGAAAAACTAGTTTATCCGAAGCGTGCCTAGGGTAGAACGAGGTAAGGTGACTTCCCAAATTTGGACTTCGAGCCCCTCACATGTTTTTTTGATTGCCAGATTGACTCACCAGTAATCTGCAAGGGCTTTAACAAAAATAATAATAGTATATGCCATGTTGCTCTCATAAATATTTCGGAAAAAGTGAGTTACCTCGTTTTTCCCAATAGTCTTCATTTGTTATACTGAAAGTTAGGACATTCGTTTGCAATACTATTACTGGTGTTGCCTTATTCTTTAAAATTAATTCTAATACCTATTTTGATATGTTATCGAACTTATATAAATATTTTTACAAACATTATTTATTTAAATAAGATGGTTCTAACAAAGCTATGTTCATTTTTAAGGATTTCCGAAAACTGAATTGCAGCTATCAAGATTCAAAAGCAGGACAGGAAACAGAATACAGAAGACTGAAATAGGAATAAGAAAAAATGGTACTATTTAATTCATTTACAAATATTATGGCATAATTATTTATAATGGTATACATCCCGTTATTTAATGTAATAGTTTTTTTTTTGCTGAAGCCTTAAACTTTAAACTATTTAAATTAAAACCTTACTACTTGCTAAGAAAACAAAATACTTATTTTTCACGGGTATCTCTCTGATATTCATAATAAATAAGCACGAGTAACATTAAATGCAAAGATTCAAATAAGTCGACATTTTAAAATAATAATATAAATAAAATACTAGATTTTCGTAAAAAATAGAATATTGAAAATGATTTAAATATATTTCGGTACAATATTTTATATCTATATATGCATTTAATCAAATTAGTTTTTGCTTATTGTTATGATTTTTTTTTTGTATATTTCTTTATCTTGTATACATATATGAAAACTGTTCTTTTTCTCTTTGAGGAATGCCTTTGCCGTCATTTCTACTCGCCTACTTACCACAGAGATATTCTAACGAGGACAGACCACATCAACCTCCTTGCGACTCCTAAAGGTTACAGGTATGTGTAACATATCGATTAATAGGTTATTTTTATACTTTATATATATATATATATATATATATATATATGTGTGTGTGTGTGTGTGTGTGTGTAAATATATCTTAATATATAAAAATCTCGTGTCACGATGTTTGTCCGGGCTAATCTCCGAATCTACTGGACCGATTTTGATGAAATTTCGAACAGATATTTAACTATGCCCAACTTAAAATATAGGGTATATTTTATTTCAATTAATATTAATATTGCGCGATATTTTTATTGCACATTTTTTTTATAAGCCAAATCATTATTATATTGATTAATTTTATAAGTTTCCAACATATGGCGGTGTTAATTAATCTGTTAGTAACACACCTAACTAACTTAGATAACAAAGTAGATGGCACTGCTTTTCGTTGGAATTGCTGGAAGATGGAAATATATATATATATATACACACATACTCACACATGATTTTGTACAAATAACTGGGTTATTCTAATAAAGAAGTCTAGAACTACTCGTACTAGTATTATGAATTTATTTATAATGAGTTCAAAAGTATAAAAATGTCTCCATTTTGAAAAAAAGTATTATGGATTTTTCTTAAATTACATTGCAAAAATCCTCAAAAAAAGTTTATATAGCAAAACCAATTTAAAAAGCCTTATTTCCTTACTTGAGAATCCTGCTGTCAAATCGCATTCGTGATATAAAGAAGTGGCTCAAGGTATTCTGATTATTATATCCTGATTAACAGTATTTTCTGAAAACATGGGGGAATAGTCAAACTTATTATTTGGTTAATGTTCTTGATAAACCTAGCATTAAAAATTACTTTATAATAAAAGCCTTCTCAGCCTGAAGCCTCGTTTTCTTGCAAATATTCATTGATTAAGCCATTATTTTGGAAGAAGACAAACGTAAGAGCCACATGTCTTACGTAACGCTAGGACTTCCTGCAGATAAGCCAGCACTTCGTATGTTTCTTAAGTCAATGAAACACCTACTTGTGTCACAGCTACATTACACGATATTTCATCTGATTGCCAAAATACAATAAAACAACATGCAATGATCCCTAAACCTATCAAATAATATTTAGGTTAAATTCATACCTACATTGCTAAAAATACTGTTAAATTTATATTTTTTTAAAAATTCTCCTCTATAGATGGTATGGCCCTGATGGAGAAATAAAAATCAAATCCAGAGCTTTTCGGGGGAAAAGTTCAAAACCGAAAGAAAAAGAAGAACCAGAAGTATTTCCGGGAATGGCCCAATTTATGAACGAAATATGGCCTCTTCTCACACCGGATATACTTCTTTGGTAATAATAATATAATATACCATTATTTATTTCAATATTTTATTAATATAGATTAATCAATAATATCTAATTAATTAGGTGCTCAATTCCGATAATAACTACTGCAAATATTCTAATAATACAGCCCATAACATACTCTGCTCTTAAAACAAAATACTTTCGGCCATTACAAGAAATATATATCAGATTAATTATTATAATAAGGGCTTGGGGAACCCGAAGGCTCGATGCCGCCACCACCAATCTCCGCTTACAAACCTTTGTCCACGAAACACCACTCAAACCCAAATCTCCTAGATCACTCTAAACGCAATCCTCCCGTCTACCTCTCGTGCTGTTACCAGTCGGCTCAGCGCTCATTAACTGTTTCGTAATTTGTTCGTTACTAAGACCAACTTTAGAAGCCTATGTCAACCTTAACGACCCTATCACTGCAATATCAATTAACCGGATGCTTGCTCTGCGATTCCGCGTTGTGCAATATCCTAAATGATTAAGTAGTCTCATACTTTTTCAGACAGAGTATTGTACGCAATATCTTATTTTCGAACACCATTGGACGTTGTTCATCCCTTAAAGATAATTAAGCGCCATATACTTTGCAATCCCCAAAGATTGGAAATGATTCATCTCACTATGCCACGTTAGTTTTAAACCCAAAAATGGTAAATTTTCAATAAGATTTTAAAAATTATTCAACAGAATTCTGTACTGAAAATAATTTATTTAGAGCTCATTTATTTATCAAAGCCCATATCTTGGGAATTTTAGAAAAACAAATGTTTTTAATGTTACTATGAGCATTAGTATTACCATATTGCATGTTGATTTAAAACCTGTTTTTTGGGCTTTGATTAAACTGGACATACGTTAACGTAAACTATATAGTTTGAACCCACTAATGTCAAAACGAACTGTTTTCAAACACTTTAAAAAGTGCATGGCATTTCACTTTTCTGCTGTTCTGTCCTGTTTTGTAAGGTTTTCTCTTTATGATGTCTATACAATATGCGTGAATGCGTGATTCAGTGTGTAGTGTGCTGTGTGCTCTGGTTCAAATACGGCTATAGCAGATAAATTATTTAATCTGTTAACAGCCACAGATTATCTCTGTAGGACTAAAGAGCCCCCCCCTCAGGCTGATCCTGCCTCTATAAAATGGGTACCCTTAATAGGGGGAAAACCTGAGCGTTGAGCGTGATCTGAGACAAATCACATATCTGCACAAACGTTGTCCTTGAAATAGTACAGTCTTTACCATATTCTTCATGGGCTGTAATATTACAGTTTATATATAAATATGCAGTATATTCTTAATATTGCTTAATAAACGAATAACATGTTATTCTACAGTGCCTTGAGGCGAAATGATTTTGATTAAACTTTACTAAAATTTTCTCATAGGTAAAAATGTTCATATAGAGTATAACCATGATATAAATCCGTAAAATAAGAAAATACAATTTTATTTTCACACAATTCATTACTTTTAGAATTATAATCGTGATTTTGATAAGCAGAACAGAGATATATATTATCAACAGAGTAACAAAGTTGATAATGTACATATGATATATGCAGATATCAGCAAGTATGATACTATATGCATATTAACTGACCAAAAAAAAGTAACCTAGAGTCATAAATTAGTGTTGTATGAAATATAATCAATACGAGCGAATAATTTTTTTTTGGACTGGATTCGAAAAGCAGTACTAAAGTCTGGGAAGTTAACAAACCAAGTATTTATTTTCCCACGAAACTATAGTCACTTCTCAGAATCCTCCTACTAATAGTGATTCTGCAAACAAAGTATTGCATTCTTGGATGATTTTCGTAACCCCTACCCAGATATATCTACTTATTTCGACCAAGACATTAACAGAAACATAACATTTATTGAGATATAGCTGCAGACGTGACTTCGGTTAGGGAACACTTAACAGGGTCGGTTTCTCTCCTTGGATCCCTTCGGGCCACGACGTGAAGGAGAAAGCTGATGAGTTTTAAAAAACAAAAGGCTTGGGCACTTCCCGTCTTCGCACTTTTGTCTTTGGTTATGAAAAAGAAGAAACTTAAGATCGCGTAACCGTTTCGTAATATTTAATCAAATTACTGTTCTATGAATATATAAAGAAAAAAATGAAGAGGCTGTTACGTAGATCCACTAAGTATTGTATCATTTTTATGACAATAAAAAAATCACCTATTCATACAACTATTATGTATCTACAACCGACTATTCAACTTTATTTAAATTACTTAATCAACTTTCGAAAACAAATACTTTTCACTTAATCTATGCGTGCTAATTATTCAATTCTAACAATTAATATAACAGTTTTTAATGATGATTTTATTTGGATGAGATACTCATTTCCTTAAAAAAAAACCTGAAGCATTACAACCCGTGAAGGGTCTTGTATTCAGTACATGGTAGACACTGTACTATTTCTATAACATCGGTTGAATATGTAGGGAGGTGATTTGTTGGAGATCAGGGTCAACTGCCAAGTTACCTACTTTATAGAGGCTGGGTGAGCCCCAGGAGAGCCTGTAGATCTAACAGGGTCAATTGATGGCTGTAAATAGATTAAATAATTTAACTTCATAGCCAGAACTGAACCCGGAACCTTCAACGATGCAACTCAGAACCCTAAACATTCAACTACTCCGCTCCCATTGACTTCTTTAACTGGGTATAATCATTTCTTGTAATTAGATAATAGTGCTGTTTAGTATGATGTTATTATACTCTCGGTGGACCCGGGCCACTAAGGAGCTACTGGGCCAATCACCCTTAGGAGAGACTCATCGATTCAGAAAAAATTAGCAACAAGCCTCGGAATCGGACAGTCTAAGAGGAAACGACACGGCACGGATAAGGACATACGTATGGGAACATGGAAAGTGAGATCACTCGCGGGGAAGGAGGTGGAGATCATTGAGGAAATGACATCGTTCAGGATGGAAATCTTGGGATTAAGTGAAGTAAAAAGGAAAGGAGAAATTAAAATGAACAAAGGCCACAGTCTGATATATATTCTGGTGTCCCACCAGGGTACCCTACCTGTAGAAGGAGTAGGCGTTATACTGAAAGATGAATTAGACAGAAAAGTTGTAGAATGGGAAGCAGTAAGTCCAAGCATAATCACAGCTCATATAAATCTGTCAGGATATAAAAGGAATAGTCAGGCTGAACGGGCTAGACTCAAAGTGTTTCAATATTGCAAAGGGGGTCAAACAAGGAGACAGCCTAAGCCCTTTGTTGTTCTTGCTGTAATGGATGAAGTGGCATCCATTTGTAAGAGGAGAACCTACAGAACATTCCTTGGACGTAGGAATCTTAATCCAGTAGTGAAACAGGTTCTCCTCTATCCCGACGACGTGGTATTGATTACGGACTCTGTGGAAAAGTTGCAGCTGGCAATCGTAGAATGGTATGAAGAACTTTGCTGAAAAGGGATGCTTATAATTACCAACAAGAGTAAGATCCTGCAATGTGGAAGGAATAAAGAAGATATCCAAATATACTGTAATGGGGAAAAATTGGAGGTTGTGACAGACTTCACATACCTAGGCACAGTGATAGACGGATCTGGGAAGGTATACGAAGACATATCAAACAGAATTAACAAGGCAAATGCAGTTTACGAGCAGATATGTAACACTGTGATGAGGAAGAGAGAGGTAGGCAAGGATTTCAAGCTCCACATCTTCAAGACGGTGTATCTGCCCATACTTTTGTATGGAGCGGAGAGTTGAATACTAAGAGACTGACAGGAGAGCAAAATCACCACTGCCAAAATGAAATTTCTGCGGTGAACGATTAGGAAAACAAGGTGAGACCGAGTTCGTAATGAAAGGATTCGTCAGGAACTGGAGATAGCCCCATTGAAACAGCTTCTAGAATCTCGGGAGCTAAAGCCATTTGGTCATGCTATAAGGATGGACGACCAGAGAGGCCCTCTAAAGACCATGGAATAAGTCCCAGATGGCTGAAGACTAAGGGGCCGCCTTAGGATGTCCTATCTTGACTACATTGATCGACCCTGTAGGACGAGGGGGAAGGACCTCCGACAGGCCAGGAACCTAGCAGGAAATAGGGAAGAATGGAATTCCTGCCTGGATTTAGCTCTACGCTGAAAGGCACGCTGAAAGAGGGGAGCTAAAGAAGAAGAAGTATGATGTTAGCAATAAGGCAAGGCATGCTGTATAACTGGAATAATGTTAAAATGGATAGATGTTTGAGTGGAAAACAGTAGACTGGATATTTCTAATGATGGATTGAATTGGTCAGGGGTTGCAGTCAAAGATAACACAAAATAGGCAAAAGTTATTTTTTAATTGTGCCAACGTTTCGGCCTACGGCGCAACCCATCTTCAGGGTAAATTGCGGGTGTCTCGGCAGTGGTGACTTGTCAAACTAAATCTTATAAACTCATTGAGAGGCAGAAACGTTGGCACAATTAAAAAAGAGGTTCTGCTTATTTTGTGTTAGCTGTGACTGCAACCCCTGGCCAATTCAATCCATCATAAAATTAACAGAGTTTGAGGTGAACTCTATCCTTTATTAAATTCCTAAAGATCTATCCTGTTGGATAACTTACACCTTTATATCTAGTTGACGGACATATATTTATTACAATTGAAAAAGGGAAAGTTCAACAGAGACAATTAACAAATGTTAATACATTAGTGGAAAAATTCCAACTAAAAACCTCAAGTCTCTAAACTAAAACAGGAAATTGAAAATACCTGTCCTATATACCGGGACAACTAAGGTTTTTAGTTGGAATTTTTCCACTAATGTATTAATATGTATTACAATGTTAACATAGTTATTCGCTGATTTGATGTGCTGCAGGTACCGGGTTCGAATCCAACTGTGGCAGATAAATTATTAATTTTTAAACGGCCTCGGATGGCCGCTGAGGGATCTGCGGACCCTTCTGATGTTCACCTCCTTCAACTCCTCAAAGTAGGTAAAAATATACCTGTTAAGCGTGATCTGGTACAAATCATCTTCTTGCACGACCGTTGCCCTGGAAACAGTACAGCCTTTACCAAGTACCTTCATGGTTTGTAGTGGTAAATGTGTTTTTTTTTAAATCATTATGTTTATATGTTTAACTCTCGTGATTGGAAATTTAGGTGCACAGAATTATTGTGAATAAAGCAAATAACTTGAGCACTATCCTATAATGATTATATGTATTTTTTATTTATTTTCCTAGTGTAATAGGTGTGTGAAAATATCAGAAACATAACGTAACATGGCCTGCTCAAGTTTGTCTAAATATAACAAATAAATTTTATAATGATTTAATCACTTAAATTTTAAGCTTTACCTAAGCTTATGTTAACTACATTTTGCCTGTACATTCCTTACAGCTTGAGGGAGATCTTGGTGACCGAGTTCAACATGACTCCACGCACGGCTGTCCTCTTCCTCATGAAGCAATACGCGAAGGCGCAACGTGCAGCAGAAGAGGAACGCACTGGAATCTGCAAGCCCACCGAGGACCAGGTCGACTGGGCCAGGAATACCGCAGGGGTCGTGGCTTCCAAAGTAAAATATATAATAATTTATTATAAGTGTGCTCCAGCTCGGCGGTTAGGGCAGTAGGCTCCTAAATAAGCGTTTAGGTCTGACTAGAACTTATGGTATAGTTATGGGTCAACAATAGATAGACTAGAGACCTAAAGATTTATAGCGCAATTCCTACTCTAAAGAGTTAAGCTGTTCCCAAAAACTTCACATAAGGATGCCTCAATAAGCGAGATATCGACATTTATTTTATTTAATGATTTAATTTATATTTTTTATTTATTTACGTTTTTATTTTAGACTCTAGGGGCATATTATGGAATTTCTGCAATATCTTATCAAGTATTTTATTTCACTTATGACCTTTTTGCTCTTATATATAGCATTTCCAAGTCTATTTGAACATTTCAAAGCCAACTGTAGCCTTTTACAAATCAAATGCTACCCTTTCCAAGTCACAAGCAACCCTTTCTAATTCAAATGTAACCCTTTCCAAATGAGTTGAAACCCTTTCCAAAGCAAATGTGACGCTTTACAACTCAATTGTCACCCTTGAAAATTTTTCGAAAATTTAACGGAATTTTAAATGAACAGAGCTATTTTACTTTCTCCTTATGAATAAACACATTTTTTTTTAATGTGATAATGTTCGTTCAGTTCAGTTTACATGTTTTCATTATTTATTTATTATTTACTTATTGAGAAAAAAATCAACTTTTTGTTTTAAATTTTTCCTTAATTTTTTGTAAACAAGAATATTATTATAAGTTCAGATTACACGTTTTTACTTTTTTAAATAAATTTTCTCAGAAACAAAAAATCAACTATTTGTTTTTTAATTATTTCTCTCATTTTTGTCCCAACAAGAGTTGTGAAGAAAAGGTTGTGATGATTTTATCCTGGCGAGTTCTGAGGCCCTAAACTCGCCCAGTCCCCAGTACGGTCAATTTTCAAAACTTTTCAAGGGGGACAATTGAAATGGAAACGGTTACAATTGAAATAAAAAGGCCGACAATTGCGATGTTAAGCGTTACATTTGCTTTGGAAAGGGTTTCGACTCATTTGGAAAGGGTTACATTTGAATAAGAAAGGGTTGATTGTGACTTGGAAAGGGTAGCCTTTGATTTGTAAAAGGTTCAAATAGACTTGGAAATGCTATATATAGACATCAATTTTGGTCTATTGGAATAATTGTTAAGATATTTTGTATACACCGCCAAAGAATTATAGAAGGTAATTTTGTTGTGATATGATTATAAGAAATCCGTAAAAAAAAGTTCTTGATGACATCGGTATGGAGAAACGTTATACAATGCATATTTTATATGCACGTCCTTCAGAAGAAGCTAGAAGCAAGAGTTAAAACATCTTCTTGATGAAAGATATTTATAAGAAGTTTCTTTTTCTTCATGAATGGTAATTTAGTCTCTTCCGTTTTAAAAATTCTTCCGTTCTTCCCTGGCCGAAAAGGAGAAAGTAAAAGCTGACAATGGCATACTAATGGAAACAGTTTTTTTTTCTTAAGTAGTCATGTCGTTGCATTTAGTGTACGTGAATATTCATTAGCCTTCGAAGAGGGAAGTCCATGAGCTTTATTTACTTAACCACAAAGTTGCGTTTTTAATTTAATATGTATAATAAAAAAACTTTGCGTCTTCAGATCGCTTGATCAAATCAACAACTGGTCTGGAACTTCATGGATTTTATAGGGCTCAAAACGAGGGACTTACCATTTTCCATTAGTTTTTGAGTTCTTAACCGTTATTTTTTTTTAAAATTATTATGAAGTTATAGCTCCAAAACTATTTACTAGTACAACATAATGTTCCAAAAGCTCTGTGGTACTTTGTTTTATTGGACATCTGATTTTACACGACCAAAGCCAATATTTAAAAAAAAATAAAGTGAAAATACATTAAAAAATATTTATGTTATGATATATTGTATCTCAATGACATTTTTATCAGTTTTCTTATAACGAAACAAAACCAATATTCTTATAATTTATTTCAAATTAAAATTGACATACTAATGTACGTTATATTTTAAACAAAATTCACTTTGATAAAGTGTTATATGAGAATTCGAAATCAAATTTTTAAATTCTAACTAAAAAATCTAATTTTATATTTAATAAGTGATACTGAGATTAATTTAAAAGATGCCTATCAGTTTTTATTTTCGGATTATTCAATAAACTAAAGAATTGAACCAGTATGATGTTGATAACTCAATGTTGTTCCAGCATATTATTAAACTTCTCCCATGCCTTAATTTAACTGCTCTTATCACCACTTAGTTACAATAATTATTAGAGCTTGTAACTTAGGACTGGCCTTAGGGCTTGAAACAACGTTACCTGGACGCGATATTTGGCCGGTCACCGTAATTTCCTGAAAATTTCTCCACTTTAATTACATAACTTTTTTTTTTTAAATGACCTCTTAAGGTGAATATCTGTGATTTAAAAAAAAATCAAATATTTTTTTGCCCAAAAATATCCAAATGTTCAGGCATACCGATGTGTGCAATCTCTGCACTTGAATATATTAGTAAATAAATTCCATTATTAATTACTAAACATTACTCTGATGACAGCTGACCAAGTACTCGGAGATGATGACGACCGCTAAAAGGACCAAGCGAACCGGAATGCTCTTCAACGCCATCCTGCAACGGCTCCAGAACGCCTTCGGAATCCAACCAGACGCCGATGACACTCCGCTCAACAAACTGTTGTTGAGGGTAGTCGACGGTCTGGCTGTCTGGCTCTCATCACTGCCTGGGGAGAACACTTACGAAAACATATGTTCCGATCTCATGAGCGTGTACCTTGATGTTCCTCTCCAATGAGGCGATTTAGCAATCTCAGTAATTATGAAGTCCAAGTATCCATCAGTCTAAACGTAATTCCTTTAAAGCTGAATAAAATACACATGTCACCGAAATATGTTTTAATTTTAATATTAGCAACAATTTCAATAATTATTTAATTTTTTAGACTTAGTTAGTTATTATATCTGAGGATGCAATGGAACGAACAAAATGAATATTGATCTCCGATGAACTGGCAATTACTGGAATTCTTCAAGTTCGATAACTTTCTGATTATTATGCATTCAGAGAGTTCGACTCCTAACGGGACAGTTGATAAATTTATAACTTATAATTAATCGATGAATTTTAAAATAATAATTTATAGGTAAGACCGATAGTTACAACTTTTTAAACAAAGTCTATAATCAACTAGAATTTGATTGGTGTGTTAAAGCCTTTTAAGGTAAGGGTTAATACTAAAAATTATAGTTACGAATGATTTAAATATCCGCAAAAATTTAAAGGCACCTTATGGAAACCCGGCCAAGAGGAAAAAATGTGCAAGTGGGAACTTAGTTGTAGTTGACAGAGAAAGAATGACGACACGACAGATGTCTTGTGCATTGAGCACTCTCAGAAGGTCATGATATGAATAAAATATAATATTGTATATAATTTTCCACTGAAATAAATTTCGTTCAAACGGCTAAAAAGTAATTTAAACCCTATTTTCCTATTTAGTAATGTTAGTCCACTAAGTATTACGGATATTTGACATTCTTCCTTTAGGCATAGCTTGTAAAAACTATTTATGTCTAAATATGCGATTTCACTGCAATTGGATCAAAATTATTATTATTTTTTATATCTATATTGTTAATTTATATTTTAGTTTTACATAATTTCTTCAATGTTTTCTCTAGCTATTAATATGTAATGTTATTTGTTATTGTAAAATATTTATTAATTAATACACTCTTTCTGGCAAAGATTTATTTTAATTTTTATTAATTTAGTTGTTTAATTCAACTAACTACCCAACGAGGTCTTATTTAATCCACAAATAACAGACTCATTTAATCACTAATGAAATAAGATATATTTTCTAAAAAAATGCCGTCGTAATCATTACGAAATTAGTACTATCCCAGTTTTTATTTACAATTAGAAATTTATAGGCATAACTCATCAGAAACATTTCTTCATCATCATATCGAAAAGTTTCAAAACTAAAAAAAAATTGTTCGTTTCATACTGTTTATTACAACAATTTTATAAATTAATACAATTGAAAGTAAGCAGGTGTTTATGATATATAAAATTTTATACCACAATTGTCAGGTATGCAGTGGTAGTATAGGGGTAGAATGACGGACGAAAAGAAAGTGAAAGGTGGGTCGGTGGTAATAAAGTGTTAATAACCTTTTAACGCATCGAAAATGACGATGAAAAGAATATAAAAACTATTTACCACTAGAAAGTGTTATTTCTAAAAGTTATGTCTAAATACAAGTAATATCAACTCTCCTTTCTCGAAGGAATTACCTTTATCACCATTTTACTTTATTTTAATAATTTAATAATCTAGTCTCATTATATAAGGAGGAATCATTACTTCAGCGTGATTGTGATACATATATGTTATTTTTTTTCCCATAAACCAATTTGTGTTATAAAATCAATCATATACGCCTAGTATGTCCTAGAACTTAGTTGCGTGAAAATTAGTTGATATTTCACTTGAGTATTTGACAGTTGCGAATTAATGTTCTAAACTGACCACTGCAGCCCTTGAAGGGTTTTGAGTTCAGTACATGGTAGAGTCTGTACTGTATATCGGACAATGATTGTGCAGGGAGATCCTAGGTCACACTCGACCGCTAGGTTTTCCCTCAATTAAGGGTACACATTTATGCGTGAGTTATAGGAGGATCTGAAGATCTCGCAGGATCCATTTGCTGATCCATTTATTACTCCACATAAAATAATTTATCTGTCCCAAACCGGATATGAACTCAGGACCTTCAGCCTAGCAGCTTAGCGCTTTACCATACCCTCTTCATAGTTTTGGGGTAAAAAATATTTAAAAAAATAATGAGTACTACAAAATAAACCTTCGATTGTTGTTTCTTTAATATAGCATTAACAATTAAGCTGTGTATTTGTAAGAAAAAAATTGGTTTAAGGCTAATTGCACCTTGTTATTCTAATTTAGGTTCCTGTAACATCACTTTTGAAATATAAATGGGTTCATTGGTCCTCATTCCACGTTATAACTGATCACCAACGAACGCCTACAGAAATGTAATACTACTCATTCGTTTTCGTGGGTCGGAAGAATAAAGAATCAACTTGATGAAGAAAGTATCCTAAAGCCCACTTTTAGATATACCATCTGTAATAATAAAAATGAACACGATATAAGATTACATCAGGCGTTGAAAGCTATCCCATATTATACTGAGACCTGCGGTGGTTGGAGTAATGCTTGACGATAAATCAGAGTTAACTCTTACATAAAACCTCTTCGGAAGAGGCCATCCCTTTCTGGGAGTCTTAACTATTCCAACGATTCTATTATGTGTCCTTTTATATCGGATATGTAGGGAAAGTTTTGTTGACGCGGTAGATGTTCTAAGCTTTAGAACTAAAATATATCTCCATTAACTGATATTTTTTTTTTAGATGTAAATACTAGGGTTAAACACTAGGTAGAAGTTGTACTATTTCTAGGACAACGGTCGTGCAGGGAGGTTATTTGCCTGAGATCACGCTCTCCGCCCAGCTTTTCTCCCAATTAAAGTTACCCACTTTATAGCGACTGGATAAGCCCTAGGAGGGTCTGTAGATCACAAAGGGTACATCCGTGGTTGTTAATAGAATATATAACTTATCTGCTAAAGCCGAATTTGAACCCAAAAATATAATTAATAAATAAAATATATCTATTAGCTAAAATGTAAATCTTTTAAATATTTTTATAGATCTTTTCACAATTTTTTTTTAGCTCGATATATCGAAATATCATTAATGAATCCTAGTATCAGAAACCGATATTTTTTTTCCTGTTTAAATAAAATTTAGGTTACAGAAACAGCAGTGATTGGTGCTCAGAAATGAGCAGTACACTGCCTGGTTTTGCCAGGCAGTAATTCGCGTATTCGCTCATTGGGTGCAGCACACCATCACTGTTCATTTTTATTGAATAAATTGAATGTGCTGCTGACAAGAGTTGCTTAACTGAATAATTTATAAGAATAAAATAAAGATGAATACATGGCTGACATAGGTTATTTAATCAAGATCATAATAGTTGACATTCTGACTGTAGATGGCTCAACTCGAAACCGGGACAGAGTAGTTCAGCTAGGTCGTAACATATGTTGTTCATGTTCTTCCCCACCGGAAGTGAGGAGAGCCACTCCGCTAGGCCGTCGGAGATCTTCGTGATCAACTCTTTGAGCGGAGTGTCGTTCCAGGAGTCCACTCAATCCTCTCCAGACGGTCCAGTAGCTTGTGCTGGAGCACTCTGGTTCGTCTGGTCCTTCTGGCGTTGGTCATCATATCCGGGAACTGCGTAAGGCTACACCTACATTGGATCCGATTCGGTGCGACGTGATTCTATCACATATGATGCTGGGGTGTATGCATTATACATATTTTACTATACATTATAGTAAAATATAAATGTATTAAAAATAATTAATAAATAATCTTAATTTTATAAATTTAAAGAACCAAATGTTATAAATCTCGATATATTTCAGTCATTTGGTTTGCTAGCGACGTCTCATCGTAGCCTAACCTGTCATCAATTTGTCGCTTGTAAGTGAAATTCCAAATATTTAATAAAGATTATAAAAGACAGAAAAAAGAAAAAAAGAAATATAATGTTCGACAAAAATGTGACCGCGAAGAGTATCCATGGATAAAATAGTGCTGTCCCTTTCACGTTCTTTCCAATGTAAATTATTCATAATTAATTTATTCAATTATAGAGCTTACTTATAAATATGCAGCTTTATCTCTCTAGCCTAGTAGTTATGTAACAACAGTAAACCACAATTGAGGGATGTCTTCCTTACTTCTTTGGAATGGCCAATCAACCAGTATATGGGTCTTGGATTCAGTATATGGTAGAAATTACAATGGCAGGGACCTCCTGCACAACCGTGGTCCGAGATCACACTCGACCGTCAAGTTTTTTTCCCACTTAAGAGTACCCACTTTGTAAAAGCTGGGTGAGCACCAAGGGGATTAGATCCCACAGGCTACATCCGTGACCTTTACCAGATTGAATAATTTATCTGCTATACATAGATTTGAACAATTACAGGAAATCAGCTTTCCACACACTTATGTACCCTGCTCCGTCGAAGATAGATAGATTCTAATATATATATATATACATAACAGCATTTCATACAGGGGTAGTATAATACTGAATTCAGCAGGAATTAAGATTCACAATATTTCGTTTTCTGTCAATTAAACATTTATCATCCCCAAGTTTTTGTAGTCTTTTTTTTCAAATATTTATGTTTAATGCAGTTAATTTTAAAAACTTCCAAATAAGAATACTGGTTTAACTGAGCAAGCACATAACTTAGTAAATTGTTGAAATACACACACACACACACACACACACACACACACATATATATATATATATATATATATTCATATATATATATATGAAAAATCAAAATATCAAAATTAATAAATAATTGATGAGCTTTGGGAAAATATCACAGGTCTTTCACTTCAAGTACTTAAGAGAAACCACTCAACCCACAGGACTGAGCACGATTTCCAACACAAAAAGAGTGCTCAAATTGCAGAAGGCATACAAGTTGACCTGGAATCATTACAATAAAAAATCAGTATCTCGTAATGCCAAGTTACGGCATTACAACCCAATTGTGTTACCTGAAGCCCTGCATGGAGCAGAAACTATAGTAATTAAAGGGATGACAAAAATTCATGACATCGAGAAACAAGAACGAAAAATTCTTAGAAAAATTTATGGCGCTGTTCTCCGGGATGAAATATGGATCAAATGACCTACTTAGGAACTCTATGAAGATACAGTAAACATCACAGATAAATTTAGAAAAAGACGGCTACAATTCTAAGGATACCCATGTCGGATGGATGAGAGCAGACTCACTAAGAACATTTTCAATATTGTCAATAGTAAATTAAACTAGTAAATTAAAGTCTAATTGGATGAAAGAAACATAAGAAGATATGGAATTATTTAAAATCCCCAAAGATGAAATTCAGAATAGACAACAATTCAGGAATAAGATCAAGAACAAGAAAATTGAACAAGGCTCAAGTAAAGAAACAGCATCGAAAAAATGGACAGAGGAAAGAAAGAAAAACACAGTGAAGCTTTGATTGATTCAAGTTCTAGCGCTCTCCTAATGGGGAATAATTGATAATAATAATATCTATATATATATTATTACTAATAATAACATATATATATATTATATATATATATATATATATATATATATATATATATATATATACAATAATAATATCTATATATTATGTACACTATTGCACAGAAACCTTTAATATATTTTTTTTTAATTTTATAAAATATTGCTCATAAAATTTTTGAAATATTTGAATTAAAAAATTAAACAACATTTGAATACTGAAATATTAACCGTTATCAAATATTCAATATACGGAAATCAGTTGCCTATTTCATTAAAAATACTCTTAGGCCCGACTACTTTTACTTATATAGCTAACCTCAGAAAGTCTTCCATTTACTTAATATATTTCTTTTCATCCATGAATCGAATGGAATTACGAACTTCGTGGATTCATAATGCGTTGCCCACCCTACGGCGTATCAATCGTTTGGCAAGTCGTTCAAAAGCAATCTGTTTCGAAAAATATGAGCTACGACGCCTCCATTGAAGAAACTCTCTTCAACCCTGATGACCCCATGACGAGGGCAGCGATACGCTGGCACACACTGAGGCGGGTCATGAGAACGAATGCTGAAATATCACCCGCATCTCACAAACCACTCCCGCCGTAAACATCCGTTGAGTCAAAAGCCGATTTGACCTATACCACGAAGAGATAAAGAAATAATTTGTTTCCATGATATAAGCAGTCTGGAACAACACAAACAACGGGAATGGAAATCGCTTATTAATAATTTATGCCGAGAGGTATTTAGAAAACTAACATCTAGCTAAGGATGCCTCGCCTGTTACGTGAACGTTAACGTAGACTCAAATATGTTAGAACAACTTAAACAAAAAATATCCTGTACCACTACAACTCATTAAGGTTTCAGTGTACTGTAGAGACTGTACTGTTTCCTAGCTAACGTTTCCAGGAACATAATTTGGCCAAGATCACAAGCAACTGCAAGGTTTTTCCACAACTAATAGTACCAACTTTTTAAAAACTGGGTGAGTCCTAGGGATCCATCTATGGATGTTAACAAATAGAATTACTTACCTCCGTCACCCAGATTCTAACCCGAGACCTTCAGCACAACAACTCACCGCCGTACACTCATTGCTAACCCGCTCTCTTATAATAATAAAAATAAGAATACGGCTTAACGAACCCGAAGATTTGATCTTTTATTACAAACTTTTGTCAACAAATTATTACTCAAATCCAATTCCTCTAAATCACTCCCTCGCTAAGCATTTCAGATTTACAAGCCTATCTCAAGCTTCAAGACGCTAAAAATTCAATTATATTAACCTGGTGCATGCTCATCGTTTTTCGAAACTAATATTCCAAGCAATGCTTATTTTCCAAAACGTTGATCCGTTCTTCCTTCAACCTCTACGGTCACGTTTCATATCCATAAACAACAGCTGTGTGCTTACTAATGCCGACCTTTAAATAACGCAAAACCGAATTTAATTTTTAAAAACGTGGATAGATTGTTAAGGGAACTTGACCATGAAAGTCGTTAAAACCTCACATTTGCGAGAAGTATGTGGGAAAGCCATGAAAATTCGAAAGTTTAGAAATGTCTCATATAAAGGCATGCTATTAATCAAACCTTCCAACGTGTTCATGGGAATATACAAACATGGATGCAAACTGATATACCCATCACCGCTTACATTGTATAATCAGGTATCGTATATTCCTCAGAAGATTAATGAGGCATCAATTAACACGTAGAAGACATGACACTAACAAGCTTAGCGATGAAGACAACGATGTTTATTAGCACAAAATTGATGAAAAGTCAGAATGCATAAGGTATGCATGATTGAAGATCTGTGGAAACTGACAGAATAAAATAGAATATTTTAAAAATCTATCTCCATAATGAATAACAGGTTGGTATTACGAAAAAATGATATATTGAGGAAAACAAACAATAAGAAAAAAAATATAATTAAATATATAATTCCAGGGAATCGTTATAATAGAGTTACTAATAAAAAAGAAAAACAAAACAAAAAACTTAGTCATTAAAATAAATAAGAAGCGAGGGGATGGTTGACTGGAAGATAGACGTAAGGAAGAAAATAGTTGGGGGTGCAGTCAAATGAAAACACTAAATAAGTGGTAGCTTATTTAATTATGTGCCGACGTTTCCCATTTTCATTCTGTTACTACTATATTCTCTTTCCTATAATACTTATTTTGACCTCTTGACATCAAATCCTACTATTTTATCACCCTACCTTTTCCCATTAATTTAGTCATTAATTTTCGTGGCTCTCTATAAAATAGTCATGATACACATTTTAATATAATAAAATAGTCAATATTTCGAAAAAATAGTCAATAAAAAATTACTATTAATATACTTTTAAAATATATATCTCAAAATTAAAAATTAGTCATATTTTTGGCCGTCAGATTTCGCTGGCAACACCTTCATAACGTATTTTCTTGTCAGTTAGACCGCGTCTACTCTTGCTACAGGGTCCTATAGGTAATTACATTTTTAATACTCATATCTTCTCCTCACCCCTTTCCTTCTCCATATTGCACACCTTTTTATATTCTCATATTAGTTTTTGGCATCCATCATATGTTATTATTATCTAAGATTTCATTAGCATTTAACATCACTATTTCATCATATTTTACTCTATTTCCATACTCATACCATATTGTTACTTATATTTCTATACGTTCCTTGTATATTTATGTCATATATTTATACCACTTCATTTATTCATATATATCCCTCACTTTTGTTCTAAATTTCTACCTCTCTACATATATATTTTTTCTCATTTATCATATACTTAGTCCTCAATGTATTTTTATTGTATTCATTGTATTTTGTCTGTTTTTCTTTCTTAGCCCTGAAGATGGCCCACAAAGTGGGTCGAAACGTCGGCACATAATTAAATAAGCTACCACTTATTTAGTGTTTTCATTTGACTGCACCCCCAACTATTTTCTTCCTTACATTAAAATAAATATTTACATCTATAGAAAGAAAAGAAAATATTTCGACAAAACTAAGATCAGAAGTTTTGTAATTCGATATCCCAAAAAATTGAGTGCGAGTTTATTAGTTAAGTAATATTAAGAGAAAAAGAAAAAAGAAGAACTTAATTCAATATCAAAACATTCATATGTTATACTCCTCCATAACTAAAACTATGCCCTCCAAAATGTACTGTATTTTGACTACTGTAATAATATATCTGCAGCACTGGTGAGAGAGTTAACTGTTTTGAGAGAAGCGAAATTGTGTCATTCTCATAGTATTTAGCCTCAAATATAATATGAGAAATACATCTATTTCATCCCAATGTCTGATTCAGCCACTTATGTACTACACGAATGACACGATTCCGCTTCCCTTAGTTTAATTAAACTATTCTGTAAAAAATTCGACTTAACTACTTATTCACCGGGGCTGCAATAAGTACCATCCGATATCAACAAATACCATCATCCGAGAAATAACAGGAAAAAACTAGCATAATCTGTAGTGTTGGGTTTGTTTTAAAAAACCCTATTTACACGGGTATTATATTAAGATATGTTTTATTATACACATAAATAATGATATATATTACTTTCGAAGCTAAGGCCCTTGAGATATCCCTGGAGAAATTAAACTGCTCTTCGGTCGGACAGGCACAAACACATTTTCCTTACACGTAGATTTCAAATAATGCACCACAATGAACTCGACCGCAATTCGTGGAGGCATCCCGAACTCTTCCTCCAGAATCTCTTTTAAACTGTAAAATACTTCTTTAGAGATTATAAATTACTTCGCGTTCTTATTCGTACCATGCAACTCAGGCAAAAACGTTGTATATTCAGAATTTTAGTTAATAGTTTATATGGATTTAACAAAGGAGATGGCAGGAACAAACAAAACAGATTAATAAAGATTTCAGGAACTCTATATCTAGGATATACTAGTACATGAATCGCTAACTTCAGAAATATTAGCAACTATATCACTTTTCCAAATTTTACAAGCGAGACAAAAAAAGTGATCTTGTCCTGTACTAGTTCGAAATTTGCAGTAAACAAAATATGAAAGGGTTGTCAAGACTGTGCTATTTTGAGGACATGTGTATCCTATCTGTAGTAAACGATGCTTCTGTCTCTGGTAAAGATAAAAGTTTTTAAGTCTCTGGTAAATCCCAAAAGTTGGACTAGTTTCCTTTCTGGAAGGCAAAGCAGCCTTATAAATGAAAAGAGACTGCACATCAAAACTATTCAATCTATCAAAACGCTTTTCAATAGAACTAAAATGTGACTTCAAATGGAAAAACAAACACCTTTCAATAAAGCAATGTGACAATCAGCAAATTTTCTCTCAGTAATATTACAATAAAATGGCATGAGAGGGATGAAGAGGAACAGTAGCCTCTCATTAATTCTCTTATGATAATAGTTCCTTCATCCACGTTCTTAATAGTCTCCTTTTGTGTAATCAGGCAAGAGATTCGTCGTCATTTGTTCTATGAGTGGGTTTGGGTGTCCGTGAAATTTTTCTTGAAAACGTTAGTAGTAGGTAACGTGTTCGTTGACCGTTGGTATTTCTAAACCAGTATATAAAGTTTCGTTATTAATATACATTATTGTTTATCTGGCAAGTCTAAGTATTTTTGATTGGAAATTTTGTAGTCGTTTTCTGTGAGTCTGTTTAGCGAATTTGTGTACCCGTTTGATTTTTGTCTTGTTTCTAATTTAGAAATGGATAATGAATAGTATTAAAACCTTAGAAAGAAACTTGGAAAGTACAACTATTTCAACAATTAATTATTTTTACCTAAGAAGTAATTCCGGTGTGAGGACAGAGTTTATGCTGCTCATGAATTGTTTTATTCCTGAAAATGATTCGGACAGAACTTTCAGTTTCGCACATTTTCTCCGAAAAGCTCTTTTCTTGAAGCGCGTATCCCCACTGGACCATACCACCTAAGGAGGGATGAATTTTTTAAATTAACATTAAACTTAAGTTTAGCACTATACTTATGTCCAAAATTTAGGTACAACCTATATGTTATTTGAATTATCTGATCTAAGAGAACCACTTAAAAACCAGCTTTTAGCAATAAGTTAATTTTAGTTCACAGATATATATTTTTTTTCAAGATATATAGAGGATAACATGTGAATACTTACCTGTATCCTTTGGGAGTGGCTAAAAGGTTGATGTGGTCTGTCCTCGTCAAAATTTTTCTGTTATAGCTCGGGGAGTAAAAATGGCGACAAACACAACAATCCTAAAATAGATGTTTTATAATAAATAGATTTTTAATAAATTAAAAAATTGTTAATAAAAATTGACTTACTTGGTTCATCTTCAGAATCCTTAATAAGCGAACCTTCAAGTAATTTACTCCGTGTAAACTAACATTGTAAATTATATTAGTAATGTTATTACCGTGTGGCGTTTGTGTGTAATAAGGTCAGTGTTTGAAAACTCATCATAAATTTAATTCAGTCAGTCCTTGAACTTCATGTGTTTTCAACATCAGTTTCAATCTCTCTATTACATAAAATAGTTTTTAGATGTCATCGTGATTTATTTCATTTTACTTATAAGATGGAGTATTAGAAATGGGTCGTCAAAAATTTAGATTAACCGGTGGAGAACACCTTTTTGCGAAAACAGCAAACGAAAAAGGTGTATAGAAGATAAAAACTGTTAAAGAAGTGAATAACTATCTCACTGCCTAACTATCTCAATATCTAACTATCTCCAAGTTTCAACTTAAAACTCACTTTCTTAACAGTTAGGAAAAAGTCTAAGTAGGGATATAATTCAAAACCTAAAGCCTGTAAGATCGAAAACCTTCCAACCAGGCGGAGGAAATTTTAAAGATTTATTAAATTTCATTATGGTTTATGAAGTAGGTACACATAAAAATACCGGAAGAAAGACATGAATGGTTTTTTCCGATTCTTAAACCATTTTGGAAGAAATAATACAATCTGAACCACAGAATACATGTTAAAAATCAACAGTTAATCAATTTGAACAAGTTATATAATTTGGAAATCGGGGTTGGGCCGCTGTTAGACGGACAGGTGGTACCTCCCAAGTAAATATATATAAATTTAATATTCCAGTTGTTAGTAAATATTGTTGTAATTTAATATTTGTTATCTAATATACAACATTTAGATGTATATTTTCCCGTATACCAGATCTACACACATATAAACAATTTTTAAAGTGATTTATATGTCGCTGCCACTCGAATCTGGTAGATTTGGGTACTTTTAGCTATAAAACATGTAATAAACGAACATAGATATTAAAAATAAATTCATAATACATTTGATTTACAATATGAATTAATATTGAGTGGTTTATACTATATATGCAATATTATCAATGTTAGTATGCCAATGTTTTTTTTTTATTAATCCACACATATAATGTAGAAAAAGAATTAGTATTCATAAAAAAATTTAATTTTAATTTCATGGAATATATATTAATTTTGAACCAGAATGTAATAAGCATAAATAATAAAATATTTTAATTCTGTGTCTTACTATATTTATAAATGTCAGGCTTCTGAAAATTTTTAGAATTGCTCATAAAGAGAAAATACCTACATGGAAAACAGCAACAGTAAATAAAATTAACATAAGATCATGAAGCATCATCATGGCATAAGTTCGTCAAATGGTCTTAAATACGTGGTGAGATCCAGCATGTTATTTTTTTTTGCGTTTTTTTTTTATCCATCACAACAGCCCTTTGTTTCTTTAAAACTACTTATTGTTTCTGTTGTACGAATTTGGCATGCCTTAAGCTTGATCGTATGCGGAGGCATTTGGAAACGCCTCCTAATTACTGTTTGGCTCCTATCCAAACCGTTTTGCAAATCGGGGGTCGCCGATCTTTCTGCGGACGTGATCTACAGCTGGTGAGTGCTAGACCACTGGCTGCTCTTGGTACACTTTTCACACCGATTATCCGTAGTTTTTTATTCTTTGTATCTGAACCGAAACGAAATAATTTTTCAACGATACTCTATGTGTTTCTTCAGTTGTACGAGTCACATATATTGTGTCTTTTCGTAAGAAATGTCCGTTCTTTATTATTTCTATAATTCAAAGTGGAATTAGGGGCCTTCCGTTCTTTATTATGTTTATGTTTGCGTATTTTAATGATCTGTTATTAATCCTTTCCTTTTTTATAATATTTACTATCGCTACAATTGAACGAACATTGTTCTATGAGGCATTATGGAAAGTCGACAAGCTACAAGAAACACAACCACCGCGTTCGGGAAGGGTGTAATTAGGAAAGGACCATTCGCCGTTGGTTTGAGAAATTTTCGCCTGATGACAAAGATTAATTCATAATTATTAATAATTAATTTTTCTTTTCTACCCAGAGATGGAACCATCACATCCACATCTTACTGTATGTGGATATGGCATATTGCAACTTTTCAAAAAACAACCTGCATTGGATATTCGGATGAACCAATACTCTTACTCGACATAGCCAGATGAAACCTTATGTTTCACGACAGACGGTGAAGAAACTAAACGTGCTGGGTTACAAAGTCCTCCCACAGTCACCTTATCCACCAGACTTACCTCCAAATGATTTCAATCTGTTCAGAAATTTAGACAAATTCTTTAAGGGTAAAATGTTTAAAAATGATTCTCAAGACTAAAACACATTTTCAGACTTTATTTCATAACAAAAAATTGCATTTTCAGTTCTGGGATTGAAAATTTTATACAGTGTTTGAAAAAATTTAGAGAAAATGAGGGTAAATGTTTTGGGTAACTTTTTTTTTATTTTTTAATGATTTTTTCTGAATACCCTTTCCTTGGAAGACGGACATTTCCATGTCCGTATTTGTATAGAAAGTTCTTCGTATGGAAGAACCTGGAATACGGGGATCTTACTGTGATTCGGATCAAAATACATGACAGCATAACACGAGAGTATTTCCCGTTTCTTGGATGGGTTTCCAAGATTCGCTTTTGGTTTAATCAGAAAATATCGTTAATTGTTAGAAAATCAACTGCCTGAATACCTAATCGATGGGCGTGGCTTCGAAGAGACACACCGCAACGGAGAAGAAGCAGGGTCAGGAATGTGTAGCGAGGTGAGATGGTAAGGTCAGCAGGGGTCGGTGAAAGTGGCCAAGGCTCTCTCAGTCGGCACATCCAATTATCTAACTCTTGCAGGCTCTCCGGGGTTACGCATTCTTGCGGTCATAACTCCCCATTTAGGGTAGGAAGGTAGCTCTGCAGCGACAAGTCATTTTATTAGTAATAAAATGTTTGAATTATTTAGAAAGCTTGGCAGCAATGACAATGAAAGGATCAAAGGGAAGCATTAATAATCAGAATTTATTGAAAAAAACTCATCATTCTAGTCACCAACATAATATATTCAAGTAATACTAAAACCTGAAACCATGTCAACTTATACTTCATACAACAACCAGTAAAGAATGTACAGTTTCTAAGCCAACAGTTGTACAGGGATGTGATTAGTTTGAGATCACGCACAACCCAAGCAATATTTAAGCAATAAAATAAAATGTAATGTAAACCAAATCATTGAATCAATATACCAAAGAATTATAATCCATTTTGCGGTTGATAACACTTGTGATGATTTTCCAACTCATGGTAAGCGGAAAATTACCCAAATCTAATATTGCTTGAATCAGCATTTTCTATTCACATTAAATTATTATATATTGACTTTTATTGCATACAGTTTTCCATTTTAATTAAATTAGACAAATCCGAATGTTGTACAATAAAATTAAACTTCTGGACAAAATTTCTAAAATTATATGTGGGTAAGGGTATATCTAACGTAAGTAATTAGCTATAGTTTTTGTTATATCACGTTACCCGCCATTTGAAGGCTTCATACATAGTTTTACGCAATTTCCTACACGAATTCTTGCATTTTGAATTTTTGTACATGTATTTTTATTACAAAATATGATCTAAATGTTTGGACAAAAACCTAATGGAACTTCTAGCTGGATGTGGGAATAGATTGAATTAGTGCAAGTGATAAACTTGGAATAGTTCACATTAAAAATTATCTATTTAACTATGGTCCTTATGTTTTTATGTTTTGTTTTGAAGAGAAAATATTTGTCCTGGCCGGGACGAACCCGGGTCGTCTGCATTTCCGTAACAGTCCTCTAAACCACTGAGCTACCAGGGGTCCCAAGTCAGACAAATCAGTTCTCTTCACCGATCCGATATGCAATTTTTGCGATGTTTTAGAGCACTGCAACGGAAATGCAGACAACCCGGGTTCGAATCCCGGCCTGTGCAAATGTTTTCTCTTCAAATAAAAAATAATCACCATCAAAAATAACAATTAATAAAAACATATTAAAATAATATTTTTTTTTTACTTTAATCGTATTGCTTAGTATTAATGGGGGTAAAACCAGCTGAAAGTATACTAGAGGAAAATAGGTGTTGAAAAGTGGGAACAGAAAACAGTAGGTGAAAAGCCAACCGCAGAAATATATGAGGCGAGAATGGAAGAAAGAATGCCCCTTTTCTAGAGGAAGGCCCAAAAACATACTGTAAGGTCAAGAAGGATTCGGAGAAAAGGGGCATAGATTGGAGCAGGCGAAGTCATCTGATCCAAGACCGAGCTACCGGGATCAGGTTCTAAAGACGGGATCCTCTACACTGATCAACGTAGGAGAGGAAAATACTAAGAAGAAGACTTAGTTTCTAATATTACTAGTGCGGTTTTTTCCCACATAATTCTATTTGTAAACACCATTCTTGAAGGTGCCTGGTCTGGAGCAAGTATAAAATCAACTATTTCACAGTTCTTTTGTAAATTGTACAGATAATAATAAGAAAACATTTATTTAAGAAAACATTTTGAAAGGTCAAAAGGGACTTCACCACCAGGCACCTTGGCTGGGAAAGTGATGACAGAATTTATATCGGGGAGGAGATGACGACAAGCAACCGTCATCTTTATTGGCTAGCAAGACAGAGGAAGGCCGCAGGAAAAATCAAATACCTTTGGTTTTCAAGGGGACGAGTCAGGTGCCGAAAAGACGATGGCATGCCAGTCGTCATTGTTAACATGGCCGGAGATTTAGACGTCTTCCAATGATGCAAACATAGCTGTTACCATACTGTAGCGATTTCTTTTTATAGTTGCCAGAATTTTTTTTTATATATCATTTGTAATAATTACCTTTTTTGTATAATTTTTCAAATAAGGGATATCATTTTGTGTTTTTTATTAATTTGAATACGATTAGAGTTATTTCTTCATATCTTTTCTTTACTAATCTCCGTTCATATCTGCATGTAGAGTCTATTTTTCTTTTTATAATCCTATTATTATTTTCGTTTTATAGTCTGAACTTTCATTTATTTTTTTCAGTTGAAATTATTATTTATTTTGTAAAAATTCATTATTGTCTGACTCGCTTTACTCTAGTTTACCGCTTATTGTGTGTCTTAAGCAATTTTAATTCACATAATTACAAATGTTCCTTTTCACTCCTAACTTTCTCTGAAGTACATCCCTCCTTATCCCTATATGACTAATATCCTATTAACTTGCCACGTTAACTCCCAATCCCTCCCTGCTCACTTTGATGAATTCCTCGATTATTTCCTTCATAATTTCCATCATATTATTGCCGTTTCAGAAACCTGGCTCAAACCAAATATTCCCTCCTCCTCTATATCAATCCCTAACTACGTCCTCATTCGTCATGATCGAACGGACCGAACTGGTGGAGGTGTTGGTCTCTTCGTTCATGAAAGTCTGAGAACAAAAATCCTTCACAAGTCTCCTACTTCCGACTTCCCTCATTTAGAGTACCTATTTGTAGAAATTTCCTCAGATTCATTTGCCCTTCTCTATGTCATTACATATCGCCCACCTCAAGTTCGATTTGATCCAGCTTTAGAATCCTCCCTTTTCACCTACGTTCCTTTATACAATAATGTTATAATAACCGGCGACTTCAACACCAATTTGTGTTCGGACTCTTCCGACAAATCTTACCTCGTAGACCTAATCCATTCCCTCGACCTATTTATCGTTCCTTTTCAACCTACTCACCATACCCAGTTCTCGAGTACATGGCTCGACCTTTTTTTAATAGATTCCTCTAAAAACTTATTATCCTCCTCTCAGAATCCTGTATCCTTTCTTTCACACCATGATCTCATCAGGATTTCCTATAACGTCTCGACTCCTAAGTTTGTCCCCAAGGAAATTACATGGCGGGACCTCGGCTCGTTGACCCCTGAAAAATTAAATCCTTTTCTCGATTCACTAGCTCAATCTTTGGATCCCATCTATTCCTATCCCTCCATCGATGAAATGGTTGAGTGTCTTTCCTCCAATCTTCTCCTATTCCTAAATCAACACGCACCCCTAAAGACCTGTACCTTCAGACGTCCTGCAGCTCCCTGGATTAACCCTGAAATTAGAGAGTTGATGAAGAGAAGAGACGCAACTAGGAGGCGTTTCAAACGAACACGTAATCCAGATGATTATATCTCCTTCAAGATCCTTCGAAACCTTACCCAATCTTCCTTGCGACGAGCTAAGGCTCAATTCTTTCATATTTCCTTGTCACAAGCATCAGATCCCAAATCCAGATGGAAAATCCTTAAAAATCTCTCCGTAGTAAAGTCAAAAACCAATACCTCCTATCCTGTCTCCCCCGATCAACTGAATTTCCATTTTGCCAACCCTATCTCAATATCGTTCTCCTCCTCATACTGCTTTCCAAAAACATCCTTTGAACCTGAAAATTTCTATTTTACAAATATTTCACCAGAAGACCTACTCTCCTCTGTCCTCAAATCCAGAACAAATGACTATGGTCCGGATCTAATTCCAGTGAAGCTAATTAAACTATGTCTTCCTGCCATCTTTCCTGCCCTATTGCATATTTACAATTTTTCCTTACAAAATTCCATATTCCCATCAGCTTGGAAAAAAGTCATAGTCCGTCCGTTGAATAAAGTTCCTGTTCCTTCCAAGGTTTCCGATTTCAGACCCATCTCCATTCTTTCTAACCTCTCAAAACCTCTTGAAAGACTAGTCCATTCACAGCTTAATTCCTTCCTTGAGCAAAAAGCTCTCCTCAATCCTCTTCAGTCAGGTTTCCGATCCCAATTCTCTACTCAATCCGCTTTGCTGAAAATTACCCAAGACCTTCAATTCTCCATAGACAAACAGAAAATCTCGATCCTAGTTCTCTTTGATTTTTCAAAAGCCTTTGATTCGGTTAATCACGAAATCCTCCTTTCCAAACTCCAAAATCTTTCTATATCAAATAGCGTTCTTAAGTGGTTCCATTCCTTCTTGTATCACAGATCCCAGACAGTTATCATTCCCAATAAAACTCCTTCCTCTTCCCTCTCACTTACTCGCGGTGTTCCTCAGGGATCTTCGCTCTCTCCAACTCTTTTCTCCATCTATATTAACGACCTTCCTGATTCCATCCATCATTCACAATACCACTTATATGCTGACGACCTCCAAATCTACCTTTCCTTCCATCCTACCGAGATGCTAGAGGCGATCCGAAGGTTGCAAGAAGATATTGACAGTATTAACGCCTGGGCTGCGAACAATGATCTGAGATTGAACGTCGAGAAGACGAAAGCCATTCTAATCGGTTCCAAGCATCTTATTAATTCCGTTCCTTATTATCCCCTACTCTATCTCAATGGGCTACCTATTCGTTTCCACACTTCCGTTAGAAACCTTGGGGTAATCTTTGATCAATACCTGTCCTGGAATAATCATATTTCCCAAATTATCCGAAAATCCATTGCTACCCTCAAACAGTTCCTGAGATTCCGCGATTCTATGCCCCTTAAAATCCGCCAGCTCCTTGTCTCCTCTCTCATTTTTCCTCACTTCGATTATGGCTGCCTTGTATACGGTGGACTGTCTGGCGGGCTTGAGATCAGATTGAGAAGACTAATGAATTGTTTCATTAGATTCATCTTTGGAGTTTCCAGGCGCTCCCACGTCTCCAGTTGGTATGCCGAATTGAAGTGGCTCTATCCAGTTTTCCGGCGGCAATATTTCCTAGGTGTACACCTTTTCCGAACTTTTACAACTAAAAAACCTTCTTACCTTCTTGATTTGTTTACTCCTTGTTCCTCGGTCCATTCGTTTAATACGAGATCCCAGTCCATAAACCTATTCATTCCTTCTCACAGAACTGCCTCCTTTAAAAAATCCTTTGTCATGCGTGCTACCTTGTTTTGGAATTCCCTACCTATTTCCATACGCAAATCCTCATCCTTAACCTCATTTAAACACCATTTATTTTTCCATCTCCTCAGCAATCAATCTCTCGAATATATGTAAGATTAAGATTTTCGCAACTCAGAGCTTTGAGCTTCATTCAACTATTTTTTCATTTATTCTTCTTTTTTATACAGATTCTTGTATATTATATATTTTAGCATACTCATATATACGTATTTTAAATGTTCACCAGTTGTATTAATTTTAGGATTAATAACCATGCTACATAATTAATTCCTGACTGTCTTTAAATGCCAGACAAATGTCTCTTTATTGTACATTGTAATTATTCTTAGGGGACTAAATGTCCCAGAATAAAATTTATTTTCTTTCTTTCTTTCTTTCTTTCTTTCAAAACATTTAAATATATCTCCTGACATTGGTAATTAGGAGCGGACATAAAATTGAAACAGAGGTTTAGAGAGCGATGTTGCTAAAATGGAAAGGACATTAGGGAAGTCGTGGCATCGTGCTCATCAAGTCGTGTCTCTGGAAATGCCTCCATTCCTTACCTATGCTTCCTCTTTCTTCCTTAATATTCCAAGACGTTTTATTTTCAATAAACGTTTCATTAGATGCCTCCAAAAAGTAGGTAAGAAAAACATAAAAACACTATACAGAAAGAAGTGAAAGAAATGATAAATACATATTATATTTACAGCCCCAGTGAATTTGAAGTGGATTTTGTCCAGACAGAGATAACTCCTTTCACAAAATCGGAATCGTATCATTCTAGCAGTTTTTGGCTTTAAATGGAGTTGTAATGTAAACAATAACTCATTTTAAAGCCAATGCCTTCCTCAACCCCTTATTCACTATGAAAATAATTCGATTCCGCTTAGTGAAGTACAAGAAACTCATGACAATTAGACTTAACCGCTTATTCACCGGGGCTGTAGTTATATAATTTAACGCATAAAGTTAAAAAAAAACATAGGTTATTTCACACAAAATCAACTTATACAAATTTTAAACTCCAGGTTATTCAAAATGAGGAAAAAGGATATTTTTATGTTGTGTCCATAAATATAATAAAACATAAATTAGTTCTAGATTTTTCTATTTTTATTTTATTAGTTACAAAGTATTTACTCATGCTTAGGGTTAGAGTATGAGCTGCTTCAACAGTATTTAAATTAGGTTAAGTCAAAATACAAACATAATACAAAGTGCATGAAATCTGAAAAAAATCACAACTTTGAAGTTTCTGTTTTATTTTTTTTCAATACATTCCACTATTACATTCAGCCCTTTTATTTTATTTTAATCATAAAACTAAATATTGAAAAAAAGGAATTGAAATTATGGATTTTTCCCCGAGTTCAATTGAAAATTCAACAAGAATAGAAAATCTTTTAAAAAGTTAAACTATATAAACGTATCCAAAAAAATGTTGGTAAAAGTATAAACAAATATTCATAAAATGAATTTAAAAAGTTTGTTTCTATCAAGTATCAAATTATCATCTTACTCAAGTTTTGATGAATCCAAAAAAAAAAGGTTTGAATGAGTAAAAAAAACTTGTTTTTATGTAACTAATTTTATTTGCATAATTATCTATACAATACAATTACAAGATATATTACATGTTTTGTTTACATTATATTTACATTTGCATTAATACATCTCTTCACTACATAGGCATAATTCTACACTGGACTTGTATCATACAGTTCATAACTTAAGAAATTATTACTAAATAAACCATCTTTTTTCTAAGAGCTTTAAAAAATAGATTTACCAGCGTGCACATAAAATAAATATATTTAAAAATTTTATAATTAGCCATTGATATAATTTAAGATTTTGAAGTTTTGTGCATTTAAATAATGATTGTCATATCATACAAAATTAGCTTCAATTCTATTTATTAATTAATTAATATTCCTCATATAAATTTTATATGTATTTCTCTTGCTGAAACTTCACATAATAAAATTGCAAGAGTTTTTTTTTCGCTTTTTACAAGTCGTTTCCCAAATAGATACCTATATTTAATCTTAGATTAAATTAGGAATTATTGACATTTCTTAATACAAAGTAATTTTGTTTATTTACAACAGTTTAAAATAACGAAATTGTAAATTTATTCCTAACGAGACATCAGACCTATTCGTTACGTGATTGGTTCAAGTTGCTGTGAAACTTCAGAACTACTTACTAGCTAATAGAAAAAGTGGTGCATTCAACACGCAACTGTTAGCTTGAGAAATCAGGAACGTTTTTCCAATTTTCTTCGTCTTAGATCAGTCATATACCTATTTATATACTAATAATATCAACATAACCATTTATGAAAAATATTTATTGTTATTCATAATTTTTTATAGGTAAATATAAACAAAAGTAAATTCATAATTAATTGTATAATCTCACAACCATAATTATTTTTAGAAAAAATAATACATTAATACCATTAAAACCTTCTCTGGTTAACGGTATAAATAGACATAACAATCTTATAGCATGAATAAAAATAAAAATATTCCAACTAAAGTTTAATAATTTTTATTAATTACCTTATCTGTTTCAGGCTACTTCAACGTTAACTAGACAAATGCTCTAAGCTCTCAATTAATTACAAAAGACTCATATACATGACAATCTTTAGACCCATCTAGACTTACGAAATAGAACTTTGGGGCTCCTCTAAACCATTGAATTACACACAATCCAAACTCAATCCTTACGATCCAAAATCCTCAATGCTCCTATCTTTGTTACGAACATGACCTTAATACCATAATGGCCTTAATGTCCCATCCGATATCAATCTTTTCATGATAAACTTCATTCCCACCCAAACCTACTAGTTTCAAACCTACCAATCTCTTCAATCCCTGGTGATCCTCAGAGGCGTCTGAAAAGAAGATGGCCTCCTGATCTACGAAGTTGAACTTGCTATTTGAGTACTACCACTGGGTAGTTTCTCTATTTGTCTTTTCATGTCATTGTATACATTCATTCTATTTAATTGTTGTATAAATATAATACAGTTGTAAATTACATTGAATAAATTATTTAAAAAAAAGAAAAAAATCAACTACCTTATACTTCTGCTAAATTTCAAATACGTTTTCAAAGATAAATCGTTTAAGATAATAATTATAAGAAATAAACTCAGGGTTGTTTGTTTATTTAACGTCACTTTACGCTGCTATGGCTAATCGGACGACGCTACTGTGGGAGCTCTAAATTTTGCCTATCCAGGTTTAATTAGGATAGGGATTTTTCAGGGATAGTCTGACATCATACAGGCTCGGGACCCCCATTTAACGTCCCTTCCGAAGGACGGCATAACCAAGGATTTTTACTCCCTTTAAATAATCCTAGGTCCACCTGCCGGGCTACGAACCCGCAATCTTGGGCTTAGCAGTTTATTATGCTAACCACAACACCACCGGTCGCCCTGTCTTACAGCCAGGTTCCACAGGTCCGTATTTTTATTTTTTTTTCCATACACACTAAATTCTTCTTATTCTTCCACATCTGGTTGGCGATATGTAAGCTTATAATTTAGTACTGTTAGGCTAAAATGCGGAAATTGATATACTGGTCAAAACATAGATAAAAACCAGCCTCTTAGCAATTACTGGTGAAACACCACAAATTGTAACTTGCGATAAATCACGCTTTAGTATAATAACAAAGATATGGCAGGAAATACGTGCGATCAAGTTTAAAATTTTACATTCGTTAGTAGGTTGAAAATTGCTGAAATAAACAAAACTGAAGAGGAAATAAAACTCTTTTAAAAATGCATGTTCCATAGTTACTAAGTGACTCAGCTCGAACCTATACTGCTAATCTGTCGTTTCACGGATAGTAAACATGAGATACGCAATAAAAATAAACAAGGACAATTTTCGTGACTGAATCGTTTGAAGTCTGATAACTCCCGAGTAGTCTACAGGGACACTTATCACTAGTGATCTCAATGTAGAGCACGCTAGTTCACTCTACGGTATCTTTTTTCAATGTGATCCTTGCGTATTTAGTTATCGATAGGATAGAAACGTTACAATAAAGCATATTATAAGAAATCAGTTAATAAATAATTTATTACAAAATAAATGAAAATTCTTTATCTTAACTCATAGTTATCGGAATTGTTAAATGAAAGGAATAATACTATTTCTAAGCCCAACAGTTGTGCAGGGAGGTGATTTAGCCGAGATCACACTCAACAGGCCAATTTTTCCCGCTATTAAGGATACCCAATTTGTAGAGGCTAGGTGATATCCAAGACAAGGTCTCCAGATTCCAAAGGGTCAATATTTATTTATCTACCTTTCAGCATACTTAGCATATAATTTATAATCGCTACCTTGATCTCTACTTTTCATTAATTTATTTTGAAATAATTAGTATCATTATCAATCAATGCATAAATTTAAAATATAAATATATATGTATAAACCTGACAATGTTTCAGATAAATAATTGAAAAAAAAACCCGGAAAGTTGGAAAAACTCAGATGTTTGAGACCAAAAAAAAGTTGTGTGGTTTTATGAAACCACGATACAAGTGAAACTTTTTTCGGTTTGTAGGCATTTATCCAAAAAAAAAATTGAAAATTATCCGATTTAGGGTATTAAAATTGCGTTTTTGATCTTAACTTAATTATTGAAAAATGGGAATGATAATGGAAAATCAATAGTAGAAAAAATAATTCAATTATAAAATGTAATTTCAATTTGCCTATTAGAGTACGGAATACATATTTAATACAGTCATTTAGATGATAAACGCATATTAAAAAGTAAGAGCAATATTTATTTAAATCATTGAATCGTTGTCAACTTCATTTATTCTATCAATAACTTCATCTTCGCTTCGAGTCTCACAGTTTATAAATGTAATTAACATTTTATGGTAACTAAAATAAGTAAATGCTTGTACCTCGACTCGTACTCGTATCACTGCAGCTCGTGCCATGATTAGAACTGGCGCCCGATTTTAGCCGCTTGGATTCCTGACAATATCTGCGGCATCTTTCCGCATTTAGTCGCTTTCGATGCAGAATTTTTTCTGTAAAAATATTTTTGGATATAGGTTCGCCACTTTGAACGATAAACGTATTAAATCCAACACTCGTCGCTGGACCCCTACTAGTACTCGGGACATCTCTCGGCATTCTACTAATTTTTTTCGGCGGCTCCGAGTGTAGTTCAGCATGTGAAGATGACTGAAGACCTAAATAAAATTAAATATATTGAATGAACCGAATGAAAATTAAAATACCTCATCAAATATTCATATGAAGTAAGTAATGCGAAAAGGTAATGTAATGCGACATGCAATAGATGAACGAAAAATTTTGGGGCGATAGAATAAAAGTTTCACTTTAAAAACAAATGGAACCAAGAAACTACCTTTATTTTATACCATAAAATTGAACTTGACAAAATTTATAAAATTACATGTGGGTAACTGTATATCTAACGTAAGTAATTTGTATTAGTTTTTGTTATATCACGTTACACGCCATTTGAGCATTAATTAGAATATTAGCTATAGCAGCATGTGTCAAATGAATATACAAACACGCATTAACGAAAGAAAGAATAAACCTGGTAAAGTTTCAAGAGGCCCCTAAATCCTGTAAACCGACTTGCAAAACGTCTTACCTAAGCCTCCATTGATAAAATCGGCTTTATTCAGATGGGATCTAGATAGACGAAGGATCGGATAAGCTATCTACAACTTGGCACAATGCTTCAAACATAAAACGCCCCAAAGACACCTCAACCAGCTTTCTCCGGCATAGCGTACTTGTAATGGGAGGTTCGATTGTAGTCCCGTAGCCGCTTAGGAATTTTCTGATTGAACGTGTCTCAAACACTATAAAATCTTAAATTAACACAATAGGTGCCAAATAAGGCAACTATGGGCACTTTCTAAACTGTAAACCTTTGTTCTAACCCACGACTTTTCTTCTAGTTGGACTTAAAATTCTTTAAATAATAACAAGAAATGCAAAACCAAGAAAATAAGTGCTACTTTAAACTTTATGGGAAACAAAAATGAAAAATATATCATTGGTCTACAATACAAAACTTGAATAAAGTTAATCCCGCAGAAGAAGACTCTCGGAAATCGATTTTTAAAATTATTTTTCTTTCTTGATAAAATTCTTCATCACCTTAAAGGAGCTCCATCGTAGATATCGTCAATAAAATATATTGAGAATTAATCCTTTGATCTAGTCCCTATGTTCGAGTTTTTTAAACGGTTTCAACCTGTATGAACTGAACCTTTATTGCAGAAAAATAATTTTGATTGGAAGGTATATAAGGATACCTAAGAAAAAAACCTGAACCACTACAGCCGAAGAAGATCCTGTAGGATCCATCTATTACTGTATAGATATTTTATCTGCCAACGCCAGTTTTGAATCTGGGTCCTGCAGCATAACTACTCTACACACTGAACTGCCCCTATAAGGATACAACCAACTAAAATACTCATCATTAACATTTAATTAATTAAATCTTATACCTAAATCTTCTATTTATTTTTTAATTGTTTAATTTTTTTCTCCTCTTTATACTGATCGATTTTTTTTCCGGGTCTGTTTCTGAAAACGGATGACGATTATTTTTTAAATATTTAGTATCATCTACTTTTATTGATAACTGTTATAACCTAATAGAAATAAAAATTTAAAGTCAACAAAACGTTGAGGCTGTTACAGCATATAGCAAATATGCTTTTTACAATATGAATATCATTAGTCATCATTACCCTCATAAAGAAAGTCTAAATTTTTTTTATAACAATTCAAAAAATGGATCATCGATTTTGGTTGCCGACTTAAATGGTGAAATCTGTTTATCCTTATTGTGCCAGGTTTTCGAAAAAATAAATACTTCATATCTTAAAAATTTCTGTTCAGTAACCACATAGTACATAGTTGGCTATGCAAAGTATTCTAATAGTAGACCATGGCTGTTTCAATCACTGATAAAGGTTAGAGTTACTACCAGAAAACTCTTATAAAATGTAAAGAAAGATAAAATCATCTAATTTACTTATAGTACATATGATTTACTCGGTCATTAAAATGAATTTCTTAGAATTGGCGAAAATAGTTAAAAATCAAGAATCAAGCACAAAATATGCTCATTATTAGGGTATTATACGTCAAAAAAGACTCTGTTCCAAGGGACACGAAATGAAGTAACCTCAGGAGCTCATACTCAAAGAATCGAATCTCTATGGCCATCTCTCAAGATAAGGAACAAGAGAGAATGCGTTACCCACCAGACGATGATAGATTCGTACCTATGTGAATATATTTGGAGAAGGAGGTACAAAAACAGGGATTTATTTGAGCAGATCCTGAAGAATATTGTGGATTTTCGTCCTCCAAATTGAAAATTTATATCTATAATTGTCTTGGTTATTTATTGTGTTTTAAATTATACATAAATACAAACATATGTTCTTTTATTTCTAATAGGTTATAACAGGTATCAACACAAATTATAAGTAATATAATATATAATATATCATATAAGTAATCATAATTACCGAATGCATGCGTTTTCCGAAACAGACCCTTTTTTTCTAATAAAATTCCAGCAAAAACTTCCTTGATTTCTATCTTCCACATTTCCAGTATTTACCATCTTACACTTGGTTGATGATGTTATTACCCTAACTCACAATACCAGCCAATTCAGTTGGTCAAAAGGCATTCAGTTGGCCAAGACATCCAAAAGGTAAACACCTACCTTTGGATTAACATGGATGTTTTGATGACAAATAAAACTGTTGTGCCCTTTACACTTGTTCCGATACAACCCGTGAAGGGTCCAGTACTTAGTGAGGATTGTATTGTTTCTAAATTAACGTTTGTACATGGAAATTTATTTGACCGAGATCGAGCTTAACCGCCAGGTTTATACCCTATTTAAGAGTAACAACTTTATAGAGTCCTGGGTGACGGCATATAACAGAATAAATAACTATTCAATCCTAGATCTTCCATGTCTTGTCCGCCGATTCATAAAATCACACATTTATCCATGATTGACGGGTATTTTGTCTTCCAGATTTAAACAAATCTATCCTATAATATTAAAGAAACTTTAGGATGTCTATTATTAGATTTAAAAAACAAGGCTTTAAGGGACCCTACAAGATGAAACAGTGGGAAATATACATTTCTTTAAATAATAATCAACGATTTACATTATGTAACCAACAATTACCCACTAACCTCAATATCTCATGTATCCTGAAACCGTGGGAAACTCCATTCATCTTTAAAATCTCCTTGGGGATGAAATGGAATATAGAAGACTCTTAAGATTATGCGAAATGGAATTTTGTTCACAGCTCCTTTAACAGTTTAGAATATTTAGTTATTTAGTTAATAAATTCAAATAGCTTAAATAATCATTTGTCCAATAAATGAGTATTAGAAATTAAAAATACGATCTGATCTATAACTATATTTATTGTTGCTCGTAGATGTAAACTCAAAATTGATGAGTCACTCTAATATATATATAAATAATTATCAAGAATCGCACGATCCAGTAACACTATTTCTCTAGTACACAAGACATGAGTCAATAAAAAGCATTTATGTATAATTAGGGACTTTCATATTAAACGCGTTAATGAATAATAAATAATCCATAAACAGAAGATAATTATTTGTGTATTTTTTCATATTGTTTAAATTAAACCTAGAGTTTATTGAAGTTAATATTTTTGTTCTGATTACTATTGTACTCAAGGTTATTTTTCTTTACCTGAATGAAGGAAGGAAATAATCGTTTGTTGAATAAAACCTGATATTTATTCGGAAGGATTGAGACTTACGCAACCACATCCTCCGTATGTAGTGACCGGAGAAAGTTTATGAGGTTCCCGAACCTGCAGTTAACACGCATCGAAGTTCGAATATTGGCAGCGGTTTGAGAAAATGTTGAATAATCGATTCTACAATTAGGCACATTATGCCAATTCGAGTGGCTAAGCTGTATTATGGAGCCAAATCACCTACTAAGACATCAATGAACGTATAATGAGCGTGGTTTCCATTCGCATCTAAGGGATTCTCATTCATGGGGCTGATAACGAAAGTGGTAGCTACTACGTGCTAAAAGCTCGTGTTAATAAAAGTTAAAGATAATAATTTACTGAAGCTGTCGACATTCAAGTTTTATAGGTTAATAGGCTATAGGTTATTTTTAAACGATGATATAGAAATTTGTTGATTCTTTTTGAAAATCGATTTTTTTTCTAATTCAATGTGCAGCTTCTGTAGTCTTTCTGTCTCGGACTATCTACTCATCAACCTATTTTAGTTAAATAACTGCAACCTATGTTCTGAAAATCACATAAACAACACCCATCTTAGTCTAACAATATTTACGCGCTTATAAATTGAAAAATGTTATGTAATTTATAAAATTCTTATGTCAATATTCTTTGTTTCCATCATTCCTGATTAACCCACAAGCCAACTCTTTCGTTTGGCTTCTAAAAATATCTTCCTGTCCAGAAGAAATTAGATTATAAGGAGGGTGAAATTGCCCTTGAAAAAAAAAATGACAATACTCTTAATGTCCTCTGTCATTTTTTGAATGGACAGCAGATGAATTTTACAAATAAATAGATTCAGATGAATTAAAACAAAAACAGCATCTGCCAGACTAGAGAATGATTTATAATATGAATTACATGCATTTTTTATGATTTAGAAAATATGTTTAAAGAGGGTAGCGAGCATATCATGAAAGCTTAAACGGGTTCAATAAAATAAATCGAGCAATTAATTTCAAAAACAATTTGTTTATAGGGGCAAGGAATAATAAAAACCTATGAAAAAAATAAAAATTCTCGAGTTATGTACGGTCCATAGATGGCCAAATTCATGGAAAAAAAAAATATATATATATATATATATATATTTAACGTTGATTGGCCTAAAGAGCACAGATGTAAGTTCAGAAAACAATATATAATGATATAAAAATATTATGTCGTGAAACGCAAATTTTTTTTGTAATAAAAAAAAAAACTGTACAACTACGACCCGTGAGCGAGTCTGGGGTTCAGCACTTGGTAGAGACTGTGCTGTTTCATGGACAACGGTTCTGAAAGGAGGTGACTTGTCCTAGGTCAAGCTCAGCCACCAGGTTTTCCCCCTTATTTTGGGTACCCTATTTTTATAATATTTTATAGAGGCTGGGTGAGCCCTAGGAGGGTCCTAGATCCCATATGATCCATCTCCCGCCGCAAACAGACTGCAAAATAAAGTAAAGGAAAGCCAGGATTTCCGGCATGGCGACTCAGTGCTCTACCACTGAGCCACTCCGCCCCCTTTTTTTAGGTAATAATAAATCAAAAAAAGGAAAGCAATACATCCATTATGAAATTACTTTACGCGTTCCTATATCTTCAAAATCGAGAAGAAGAAGAAATCAAATAAAGGTTGACACCAACTCTAAAACTCAACAAATATTGGCAGAGGCACATCTGTGGGTTCCCGACACCATCATACGCATTAATTGAATATTTATAAAGGGCACCAGGCCTTATGAAATATAATCCTGAAATGATTTCAACACTATTTAAATTAAAAATTTTAAGTACATGACCATATGTCAGAAATAAACGAAAAAGCTTCATGGCCTCAACCATAATCTTTATACAAAATGGTATTAGTTTTTTTTTTAATTCCTTAAACCGGTTAATACGAACTCTTCTCAAATTTATGTGAATACAAAATGAATCATATAAGGATATATTTAAACTACCCTAGACAACGAACCTTGATTGAAAAATTAATTTTCGAAAGAAGACGTTGGTCATTTTTATTTCTCTAATTCTATCTTATCCCATATGATCCATCTCCCACCGCAAACAGACTAAATAAAAGTAACTGCCTGCAGCGGGATTTGAACCAGGATTTCCGGCATGGCTACTCAGTACTCTACCACTGAGCCACTCCGCTCCCACCTTTAAGTATAGTAATGTAATGTAAAGTACCAATGTATGCATGATGGTTGCATATTCACGCATTAAGCTAAAGATTATATATAACACATAGGAATTTACATACCGTATTCCAATCTTAAATAAATATAAGCATTCTATTTATCACCTCCTTCCTGAAATTCGAATTTTAATCTAGGTAGAAAAATTCAAAATAAAAAGGACAAAGCTTCAACAAGGAACGCACGAAAAGTTTCAAACATAAATGAATGATAGATGCCAGATAATAAATTCGAAATCGAGATGCAATTGAGAAATTCTACAAGAAAGAAGTGATAAAATAAGAGAAAATGCAAAATAAAACCTTGATAAGTGTCTCCATATTACGAATTGGAAACAATATGTGAAGGCGTTGGCATTTTCAATATCGTTGAACGTGGCACAGTAACCTGCCTAACACCAAGAGGTGGTATCCTAGCATTCCTAAACGTGTGCAAACAAGCAAGAGTATACCCTGTACAAATTAAATAGTCATTTACTATAAATAAAATTATATATTTGAATAATTTTAAAAAGACTATTTAACGAACAATGTTTAGGAAAATAATTAGTTGATCTAAAAAAAATGTTAGTTCGACCAAGGCAAACAAATATTATAATAAAATAAATATGTGAGGTTATTTATTAATGTTATTTAAATAATAATATTCGTCAAATAAGTTGGACGGACAGAGTTTCAAAAGGGTCTGTTATGCAGAGTGTAAGGAAGAAAAAAGAAGTAGTGATTACTATAAAGAAACTCAAACTGC
Source organism: Troilus luridus (assembly GCA_964056705.1). Lineage (NCBI taxonomy): Eukaryota > Metazoa > Arthropoda > Insecta > Hemiptera > Pentatomidae > Troilus > Troilus luridus. The sequence goes on from OZ057415.1 coordinate 79,072,215, forward strand.
CAATACTTGGGACAAATACTGCTTCAGGATGAACTTATTGCAGCTTGATAATTCAGGGAATGATTCAAGGAAGAAGAAGCTTTGGATAGAGAATGACACGACTTTAGATTCTTGAATACTAAACTATGACACGACTAGTAAATATAGTAATATTCTCAGTAATCGTGGTATATATAGTAATATTTTCAGCATTACTACGAAACAAAAGAAGTTAAAATAATAATATCCTTTGGACAAATTAAGCAATAAAAATCTCATCAGGATTCATTTTCTCTCTAAGGAATAATTCTACTCTTGCGAGAACTCATCATTAAAAGGAGCTTATGGCGTACTCCAACCGAAGCAATTGGAAAAGTCCTCGCTTTCCCGCAAGCTCTACTTAACTTAAATGCAGACTATAATTCCCTTTATAATTGGACCGATGTTGAAGGAGTGCAATTAATGCATTATACGCACAATTTTGTCCTATTAATCTCGTCTATTAGGATGAGATAAGAGTTAACTGCGTCAAGAGATCATGAAAGCAGGGGCAATGGGCCGAGAAATGGAATGGAGCTGATTTGAAAACAGACTATAATTTTGTAATAAAAACTCGTAACTCTAATGTGCATCTTTATTTCTTTATCGCCTACAACACACATATTTATTTAGTGCCAATTATTTTCTTTCTATAGATAGTTCACCGTATACTTATCTAATTGTATGTACGTCAGTAACCATCCTTAATGCAATTTAAATGCATAAATTTTGCACATTTTAATAATATAAACACCGTTAATATGGTAAAACGATTACAAAGTATGTAATACGTTATATCTACAGCCTCGGTGAATAAGTGATTAACTCGAATTCTGTCCATAGTTAACGGAATCGTGTCATTGTCGTAGTTCGTAATGGCCAATGCTTGGTAGGGTTGAAATGGAGTTATTGTTCATATTATAACTCCATTATATCTATACATCCATTACTATAATTCAAGTTCAAAGAACATTCTTCCCCTCGTAGACATCGCAAATAGGGAGAACGCGGGGACATGGGATCCGTGAAAAGAAAGGATATGGCCATGACCGGGGAGCGAGCTTGATTGATCCCAGGATAGCTAAATTGGTAGAGTTCCAGACTAGCGATTTGGGTGACCCGGGTTCGAGTCCCGGTCCTGGACATATCTTTTCTTTTCAAATAAAAATATTTAAAAATTAATAAATTCAATAACTAATAATATATAATGACGTAAGTCTACAAGATCCAAATTAAATAACTGTTCAAAGAACATTCTTCCCCTCGTACACATCCCAAATTGCGAGAACGCGGGGACATGGGATCAGTGAAAAGAAAGGATATGGCCATGACCAGGGAGCCAGCTTGATTGAGCCCAGGATAGCTCAATTGATAGAGTTCCAGACTAGCGATCTGGATGACTCGGGTTCGAGTCCCGGTCCTGGACATATCTTTTCTTTTCAAATAAAAATATACATCCATTACATATATCTAACTCTTTCTGGGAAAAAATCGACTTAACCACTCATTCACTGGGCTGCATACATATGAAGAATATCAATCATGCACATCAAGCAATATCCGAGGTTTTGAAGGGAACGACGGATCTATAATGACGAGAAGTCCAAGAAGCTGTCGAAAAATATTTTCGGGAGGTGGAGCGTATATGTATACGACGAAGGTATTCAAAAGCTTGTTTACAGGGTTCTAAAATATATTGATGTTAACAGTTATTCAGAGAAATAAGGACATGTTTTTACTCATATCTTGTAAAATTCATTCAAATATAGACTACAAAAAGTTGTAGCCTCTGGTCTTGGGCGTACCTCAAAAATCAAAACTCGGTGTAGTTTTCATATTTTTCTACTGCCTCACATTGTCTTGTTTACTTCTATTATATTTACTTGTTTTTATTTAGTATTTATTACTTTTAGGTATTATTTGCAGTATTTAATAATTACCTGGCTACTACTAATAGATGATATTTGGTACCCACTGAATCTTTTGCCCTAGGGCATTCAGCAGACAAACCGAATTATTTATCTGTAAGCTTCTGATCAGGTCTCTAAAAACTTATCCTTTGCAGACTAAGTATTTATAACAGGTTTAATGAAATTTCAGAAGTTATGGAGGCCAAGTTGGAATGGTTATGGTGGTATTAATTATTAACAATAAACCCCTAGGAAATTGAAGAGAATCTGCATTGAACAAGAACTTGAAGAGGTAGGATGAGATAATCCGCTGTTGTGGATGCCAAATTGGATCCAGGAACTGAAAAGGAGGCGCCAGAGATCGAGCTTCACGATTAATTTTATTTTTTAATTTTGATTTAGGTCATATATAAAGTTTAGTATATTAAGTGCTTATTAAAATCTAGTTTGTTATTTAACAAATATAGAAACACGATTGATAAAATTAATTAATTTTCTCCTATCATTTTTAACATTTTAGGCTTAACAGAAAAAACGTATATTCCAGTTTTATGCTAATCCACAGCAAGTTGAACCAATCGTATCTCTTACTACATTCATGCATTCATACATTGAATTCTGTCATTAAACAGTTTTAAAAATGTTGACACAAACGCTCTTTATAATTAAGCTTAGTTCCGACATGAACGTAATGAAGTTTATAAATTATTTGGACGGTGATTAAAGATATATTGTCGTTCTCAGCAACACAGCCTCAGACTGTTGTTCAGGCAAGCTCTTATTAAACCTAAGGTAAGCTATAGGAAGCAGAAGAAGCGCTAGGCAGCAGAGGTTTATTACAGCGATGAGACCTAGACCTTGGACTACCTCACCCTCTGCCCACTGCCAGGCCAGAGCACACCCTTCTCCTGGTACAGCAGCCGCCCAAGGTTGCCCTTCCCCTTGGCTCCACCGGCACGCGGGGCCCCGTGTCCAGGCCGGCCCCACAGCGAATTCCAGGTGTCGAAGTGTCGCTGAGCGGTCTTCACATCTTCCTCTTTCTCTGCCTGTCAAAAATCACTTTATTAGTAAACGTTATACACAATGTTGTGACTCTCTTGCGTGCAATACTGGCGTGTGCTTATTATTTGAAATCCATAAAATTACCAAGTAAAAGGACGCTGGAAACTCCATTTTTATGTTTAATAAGTATTTTGTACCAAATACTTTTTTTGAGATATGAAAAAGGTCCACCAAGTCCTTCTTATATGAATAATATATATATATTTTACTATCCTACCACTACTAAGCAATAAGTATTGAAATGAGGTGAAATTTTCGATAGGCAGTTCTCAACAATGTATTTTATAGGTTTCTCAGCCAAAAAATCGCACTTTTTTTTTTTACTGAATTTGAAGATAATAAAAAAAATGGACATTACCGGGTCATTATTGGCACTTAAATAATTTGGGTAGTCGAGTGTTTTTAATAGAAACCCACTAAATGTTTCTAGTTGTTAGAGTGATAACTATGAAATTCATTTGAATAATAATTTAAATAGTTCATAAAGGTATAGATACGTACACACACAACACAACCACGTACATACGAATGCACACACAATTTTTATTGCTAATGAATTTCTTATTGAATCCATTTCTTATCAACATATGGGTTTCTTAAAAAAATAATAAAATGTTTAGTTAAATATTCTAATTCTTGGAATTAATAAAAAAAAGTAAACTCAACCGAGCTAACGTTAACGAAAGCGGTTTAACTTATGATATAGAATTATAAAAGATTGTCTGAATTAGCCAATGGTTGCGCTGCTCATTTCCAGAGGCCAGATAGAAAAATTATTTTTTATTTCTATGAATAAAAAAAATATAAAAACAATTTTTTTTAAAAATATATTTATTGAAATTTACAAATGTATACAAAATACATCAAGTAAATAAAATGACTGAATACATTGACATGAAAAGACAAGTTGAGAAACTACCCAGTGGTAGTACTCAAATAAAAAGTTCAGCTTAGAAGGTCACGAGGCCATCTTCTTTTCAGACGCCACGGACGATTATCAGGAATTGAAGAGGTTGCGAGGTTTGAATCTAGTGGGTTTGAGTGGAAATGAAGTTTGTCATGAAAAGATTGATATCGGATTCGGGCCAAATCAGCAATAAGTTAAGGTCATTATGGATTACTTTGTTCGTAACAAAGTAAGGAGCATTAAGGATTTCCCGAAGGATTTTGGATTGTAAGGATTGAATACGAGAGGAATTCGATGGCTTACTGGAGCCCCAAAGCTCTATTCCGTAAGTCCCGATGGGTCTAATGATTGTCATGTATATAAGTCTCTTGTAGTTAATTGGGAGCTAAGAGCGTTTATCTAGTAAATGTTGAAGTAGCCTGAAACGGCGAGCTGTTTCTTGTATGAGGATTCCAAGTTAAGTGTTTGTCAAGGTGTAGTCCTAAGTACCGGAACTGTTCTACAGGACTTAGAGGGATGTTATTAAACGATACCGGAGGGCAGGAAGTCGCTGGTTTACGACGGAGATAAAAACAATGTTGGTAGGATTGGCCAAATCGAGTAGAGGACGAAACCTTTCCCAATGATCCTTTGAGAGTGTAAGGACATTCATTCCCAGAGCTAATGATGCATGTCCCTATCCAGGACATAAAAACAAGTTGTTTTTTTTCGGAAGACAAGGGTTGCATGGTACCTCCCTCGAACCCGCAGACCATCCCGAACGAGGGTAATAAGTCCGTCATCCTTTGATAAAGTTCTTAATGGGATGGGCGGGATCGATGAGGAAGAGGAACCGAGGTATCATTTAAAAAGTTGGTTAGGGGGGCGTCCTGTGCCTGGTACTTTGGGGTCATCCGCTAGATCGAAGGATGAGCTATAGTAAATAACATACCATTGCCATGCACGCTATCCCCGTGTCAGCCCATGTCAACTCTAGTCTCCCGGGCTAATATAACCCCCCTCCTGCTGAAATTTAACCCCCTCCTGAGATACTTTATAGATCATCCCTGTCATCTCTCGCTCGGTTCATGTTGCACTGCCATTTGGAACTTAGGAACACACTTTATGGGAGGGATAAAAAAAATAATTTAACGTGTTCTACCTACCTGGAACTGCAAAAATACAGCCAAGCTGGCAATAATGAAATAGAAAAAACGTTAACTGCCTACAGCAAGGTTTTTACCGAGCCTGTTTCAATAAATTGAATTAAATCTTGAAAAAAATAACATATCCTTATCAATGTATTATCAATATATGAAAAAGAAATCAATCAAACATTCATCATCCGCTTCATGTTTTAATTTATTACTATTCGAAAAAATATTCTGTTAAAACATGGCGGTTAAAATTATTCTGTTAAAATATAGCGGTAAAATTTAAATCTTCACGTTTATTTATAACAAAAAAAAAAGAGACAAGATTTTCTGAGGAAACTACTCGTACATGACAGGTTAATTTAATTTCATAATAGTTTATTACCATTGCCGCCAATATTAAATCGCAAAAACTCAAAAGGAGATAGAAATCAATTTTTTATATGAATTCAGAACTTTCAAAAAAAGCTCCCAGTTTTTAAAACAGTTGCGAAGTACAAAGCAGGCATCGTGATGGAATTAAAAACTAGATCTCATTGTTTGTACAGTATATTTATTCATTTTTAACTATTTCTCTCCTAAGCATATATATCATTATCATTATTTTATAACAATGACCAGGCAAAGTGTAACCTTGGTCTCCAATCTTAGGATTCACTTTAACTTCTATGTGAAAAAAGTAGCCACGAAATGCCATAGAGTGGACACTATACGTTGAACCACTATTAATACTCATATGGAAAAAGCAAAACACAGAGTTATCTTGATGGAATGCAAAGATTGTTCAAAGAAAAAAAAAGGTGTTCCAGATGAGAGTTTTAATTTTACTTAACTTTTTTTTATTTTATTACCTATAAATTTTGCAAAGAGCGGAATGGCTCAGTGGTGGAGGGATGAATTGCCGTGCCGAAGGTCCCTGGGGTCAAATCCCGCTACTTGGCAGACTTTCATTTAATCTGTTAGAATCCGGAGATGGATACTATTAGATTTAGGACCTGCGGCACACCTAGACTCTATAAAATTGGTACACAGAACGGGGAGACAAATCTGGTGGTTGAACGTGTCTCTAGGATTAATCACCTCCTTGCACAACCGCTGTCCAAAAAACAGTACAGTCTTGAAGACACTTCAACGGTTACTGTTGTTTGTTTTTGTTTTTTTCTCATTTAATTTACATTTGAAGAGAAGACCTCATTCTTTGGGCTCAATTCTAAAGCGATTAGCAAAATCGTTTGAATGGTACACTAGATCCTTGCATTTTTTTCTTTAACTTGGAGCAAACCATGTTATTACATTCATATTTTATTTTATTTAATATATTGTTATAATATAATATAATAACAACACCATTTCATTTATTTATTTTTAATAATTATATTTTCTTTGTTTTTGTTTCTAACTAAATGTATGTTTCATGATCCAGAAATAATTTACTCCAAAGTAGGAATTCTTAATCAGTACTCTCTCTCTAAATAAAACATAAACTAACATTTTTTTTTTTAGAACTCCCCTAAATCTTTTTGGTGCTCTGTTGACTGGAGTATTTGGGAAATCATAGATATACATTTCCTCTTCACACTCCCATTCGAAATAAATCATCGTATCGGCGCCGCAGTCCTAGAGTGCCGTTCGAGCTAATTACTTGTTATCACAGACATCATCTCCAGTGTGTGGTCGATCGGCCGAGGGGGTGAGCCGATCGTTCCGATTTCTATTAGCCGGGGATCACGTGAGGGCGAGGAGTACCCTCTGCAAACAAGGCTCTCCTAATTTCCTGTGAGCACGGAATTGGGTTACCGTGACTTGGCTCACACGCTGCCGCTTCCTCTCCCACGATCTACCGCTTACTCCTCCCCGATGACATAGAATTTGAGAAGAAAGTAAAAAAAAATAATGAAGGAGTATCCAAAATGGCTTCATGGTTGATCGATAGTAAGAGTATCTCTCTATCTACCTAGTGGGGTCATTGAAATCAAGAGTTCAAAGGGTAAACGCCCAAACACCTGGTATAAAAAGTATATTCTTGCACCGATGACTGCTGTATATGGAGGTCATGGGCTATTGAAAATAATGTGTGTGCGCGCGTGCGCGTGTGTGTGTATTAGTAGAGTAGCTACACTGGAGTAGCTCTAGCAGCGTTACAGTAAATTTTACATGTTTTTTCTGGAATCATGTTGTGACTTAATTATGGAAAGATAAGAGTTAAGCAACATTGAATTTGGTACATTGAAGTACTTGGATGGAAGGTACGTTCTCCAAGATTATCCATTACCCCTCCCCATCATGATCAACTACAGGAAGAAATTTACCTGAAAAGAAAAACCTGTACCACTGCAACCCCTCTCGTGCAAGTAGTTGATTTGTTCGAGATCACGCTAAAACCGCCAGTTTCCCTCCAATTTAATGTACTAACTTAAGAGAGCTTGGGTGAGCCCTAGGAGGGTCAATTGATTCGGATTTCAGCCCAAAATCTTCAGCATAGGAATTTAGCACTCTCTATACCCTGGTCCCCTGAGAAAACAGAGAAACAGATATACCATATGCCAAATAGCTACTCTTAGATTGAAAAATAATCTTAAGTAAGGTTCTGTGTGACTGATAAACATGAGCTGCCACGACCCGTAAATCTTAACCGGTTTGTCATTGTAAACACGTGATTACATTTAAAGATCTATGAGTCCTGCTCTGTCCTCCACCCGTGGAACCATCCGAGATCCCAACGCTTCTATCCCAGCCCTGTCAATGAATAATTATTAATTAGTAATATATTTTTAAAAATAGGTTGTTGCAAATATGACTCCATAACAAACAGTTATTTGAACCTAGTAGAAAAGATGAGAAGAAGACAACCGAACTATTCCCAACGGAAAAGTTTTGGGGTTATAGGCAGTCTGCTTCTGCACCATGGAAAACATTGTTCCTTGCAACCAAAATGGATAGAAACCAAAGAATGAAATGAGTTTTCATTACCAATTGAGTGGTTATCACTAAATATACCCCTAAATGTTCTCTTCACTTTATTAAAAAACAAAATGATATTTTTATAAGGGTGGATACTTTGTTTAACAAACTTATGATGAATTGATTTAGCAATAACTCTATTATTAATATTTGTTTATGTTGATTCTTTATTACAAAGAAACTAATAATACCAACCACACTTATGGGCAATGAATGTTATAGCTCCGTTAAACACGTGATTACATTTAAAGATCTATGAGTCCTGCTCTGTCCTCCACCCGTGGGACCATCCGAGATCCCAACGCTTCTATCCCAGCCCTGTCAATGAATAATTATTAATTAGTAATATATTTTTAAAAATAGGTTGTTGCAAATATGACTCCATAACAAACAGTTATTCGCCTATTGATTTTACATAAGTTTGGGAATCATTTTAGGTGAAAGATTTCTTGAATATCGGATATTACATAACAATCACTAGATAATTAATGGTGGAAGCGAAGAGGCTGAGGCGTCATCTTTGTCAACATTTGCGATTGCTTCACAACATTCCGACATCTCCTTAAGATAATGGACGTTTCTAATAACACATACCTAGCCATAATTCATAGTAAAGAGATTTAAAATCAAATCCTGGAAGTACTCATTCCATATCCCATCTTATAAAATAGTTTCAGATATGGCTTTTTCAAAAGAAAAACGAATTTTTGCAAAATTTGAATTTTCCAGCTAACCCTTCAGGCGCAATGGCATTGTTTGAAGCTTTTAAATTCATGCGATTTTCATTTTCAACGTGTTCTTTTAATAAAGTTATTTTTGTAATTATATCATGTTTGAGTTTGAAGTTTTATGGCACTAATGACACAAGTTAAAATTTTAAAAAATTCAAGCTTTCCAATAATTAATAAAAGAACTTCAACGCTATCATTACAATAGGAATGTTTCGCTCATATCATATCACCTCAATACTCAATTTTTTTATTTTTAACACACCTGGAACTTTCAAATACCTCTAATCCTGAAGATCATGGTCTGCATAATTAGAAGGCTTATTAAGTTATTATATCGTCACCGGCTTTAAGAATTGTGCAAAGTTTTAATTCAATTTGATGTTTTTAAGTGTCCGAAAATCGAGTATAAAGATTCCGTTACATAAATATAGCTCCTTCAAAAGAACATCATAATTTAAAAAATCTAATTGTTCAATAGAGGTGTTTGAAAGTTCCATGTGAGTTAAAAAAATAAAAAACTGTGTATTGGTATAGCAAAGCATTCCTACTGTAATGATGGTATTGAAATACTTAAATTAACAATTAGAAATTTTTTAAAAGCTTGAAACTTACGTGATTTTATCTTGTGCCATTATTTCCATAAAATTTCAAGTTCAAACATGATACTACTCAAAATATGATTTAATTAGAAACTTCAAGAATGGTGTCAAAATTGGAGAATTAAAATAAATCCTAACAAATCCCATCAAATTACCTTCACCCTTCGTCGTAAACCTACGAATTCCTGCCCTACTGTATCCTTTAATAATATTCCACTGAACCATGTCGAACAGATACGTTACCTAGGACTCCATCTGGACAAACGTCTCACATGGAATCCTCATACAAGACTGAAAAGACAAGAAACTGCTCGACGTTTTCGCCTATTTCAACATTTACTGAACAAACGCTCTAAGCTCCCAATTAATTACAAAAGACTCATTTACATGACAGTAATCAGACCTATTTGGACATACGGAGTTGAGCTTTGGGGCTCTACTAAACCATCCAATTCATCTCGTATCCAGTCCTTACAATCCAAAATCCTTCGTAAAATCCTCAATGCTCCTTTATGTCACAAACAAACTCATCCATCATGAGATTCACGAATATCTAATAATGGTAAATCACATAAGCAAAAAAATATTCTTCATCTGGGCCCCGGGACATGTGGGTATTGTCGGGAACGAGATGGCTGACAAGCTGCTCGAGCAGCTCTAAGCCTCCCAGGTAGAGGCACAGCTATTCTAACCGCCCAAGAACTTGCTCGCCCCCTTAAAGAATGTATAGACAAAAGATGGCAAGCAATGTGGGATGAAAGTCCAGGCAGTAAATTGAAATATATAATAAGGGAAGTAAAAGCCTTGGGCTACATCTAATTGTAGTAAACGCCCTGAAGAGGTGGCTATTGCTCGGCTTAGAATAGGACACACCCGGCTTACCCACGCACATCTCATAACAAGGGATGCACCACCGATATGCCTTAGGTGTAATAAAAATCTTTGCATCAGACATATGTTTGAGGAATGCTACTCCTATGAAAAAATACTAAATCAGCTCAAAATACCGCCCGGTGTTAAACAATCACATAGAGACAGCAAATTAGAAATTGACAAAGTGGTGAAATTCATTACAAACTGTAAATTAATAACCAATATTTGATCCTCCATTGTCCTTGCTATAGATGCATTTGTTGTTTTTTTCGATTGCTTTATTTCCTTATTATAGATGTATAATTTATTAGTATGTGTGTGTATATGAATATTTTTTTTAATTTATTTTATTTTTTTTTTTTTTTAAAGATAAATAATTATAAAAATCAAAAATCTACAGGCGTTGATGACCCTAGGGATTTACGTGTCTAAGCAACAACAAACTCATCCATCATGATCTTAATATCCCATATGTTACTGATTTGGCCCAAACTAGATACCTATCCTTCCATGACAAGCTCCATACACACTTGAATCCGCTAGTCTCTCAACTTGCTTTCCATACTATTCCTGATAACCCTCCGAGGCGTCTGAAAAGAAGATGTCCTCGAGACCATAGAACTTTATTGGAGTGCTACCGATGGGTAGTTTCTCCACAAGTGTTTTCATGTCATATTGTACATATTAGCACATTTACTTGTTATAATAGCATTATAGTTGTAAATATCAATAAATTAAATAAAATTAAATTAAAAACAATACAAAAAAAACATGTTGGAAATAAAATATCAGATATGCAATTCCTGTATTCAAATGTTTCAACCAATAAAATTGCTATTGAAAGGTTATCTCAATTAAGCCAATTTTTGAGTTATTTAATTGTATTTTGAGGGAGCGATATAGGGGAAGCTAATAGAATCGTGTTAAAACCAGGCTTATAATTAAAAACATTTTTTTTTTTTTTTTTTTTTTAATAATCGTGTTACTGCTAAGTTCAATGAAATTTCGATTTTGATTGATCCACCTACAGTATATACAGAACCCATCAGTAAATTTCTCTTCCTTTACATTCCTTTTGAAGAATGTCTTTCCGAAAGAAAAGAAGTACATGGAAAAGTGATTAGGGTCCTGTGTTGGGATCCAGCCGGCCTAATGATGACTTAGACCCATTCGTAGAGAGAATCCTCTTGTCCACAGCTTTCTTCAAACACATTTAAATAGGAAATTAGAAAAGAGCTAATAATAGAACAACTAAAAGAGTTAATAAATGCGGCTAATTATACTGTCAAAATATAGGTTTTTTGAGACACAATGTTTTTCGTTTGATCAAGCGATAGACAATGCTTACATCTCTTCCAACCAGATAAATATTTATTCAATCACAAATATTTAATAGTATTATTATATTACATGTAGATTTATTTATGTATTTATGTGTTCCTAGATCACAAATAATTTTTGCCTTACGTGTGGAAGATAGTATAAAATTGCTACAAAAAAAAAATAGTTGACATGTATTTAAAATTGGCCGTAGTTAATTACTTTTTGTTCATTATCTTAGGAGGGTTCAACTATAATAGTAATACATGTTCAACTATAATGAAGGCGATTTATTATAATGTATGTTATACATTTGTAATGTATAAGGTATCAGTTCCGCGGGTCGCTTCAAGTTAAGTCACAAGTTTTAAATTTTCGTAAATTTCCCTTTTAAATTTCTCGAAAAATAAAATATTCGCGAGTTTTAGGATCGAAAAAAATGTGTAACCATGGGAAATTAGTAAATTTCAGGAATCATTTCTTTACGAAAAAGGTTTCTACAAACATATACCAACATCTTTACTTCGAAATGTTAGTTTAAACGTTTATTTCTTGAAGAAATGATTGCCGAAATATACACGTTTCACATAAATACCTTTTTTTCACATTAAAACACAATTATTTTTATTATTGAGAATATTAAATAATGAACAATTGAAAAGTTAAAACTTGTCGTGCTTAACTTAAGCGCTTAAGCGACAACCTGCGGAACTGATACCTATTATAATATAAGAAAATCTTCCAATCAGTATGCATTATTACTATAAAATTTTATACTAATAATAATAATTACTACAGTTCTTGGGATCAATGAGGATTTCAGAACATATTCTTAATAAAACGATTGCATTAGTTATATTCATGAATAATTCATTGGGTCGGAATTTCAAATTAAAATAAAACAAATTCTTAATTATACGGAACAAGAACTTTATGTTTTCACATTGTTAATTTGATTTCATAATACGATTTTCCGTTAATTAGCATCTATAAGCATATCGTGTTTGGGGTACCTAATTAATTTACGTTTGAACAATGGTGAGAACATATATTACGGTTTTAGCAATCTTTGAGGAAATATTATATATACATACATACATATATATATATTACTGTAGCAAAAATAATTTCAATAGTTTAATTTTTTTTTTTACATCTTTTTTAAGACTACACAGTACACTGACCCATTAACGAATTCTATACAAAACTTGTTAGAACGTTATTATTGTTAATAATAATAAAAAAATAACGTTGTTATTTAGAATTTGTAAATAACTTTAGGTTTAATCCACTAAATATGAGTTATAGAGAAAATAAATATGTGTGCAGTTATTTTCCTCTAATTCGTATCTTATAGATTAAACCTAAACATATTTACAAATTAAAAAAAGGCTATACCACTACAACTCATGAAGGGTCTGAGGTTCAGCACATGTTAGAGACTGCACTGCTTCTTGGACAAGGGTTGTGCAGGAAGATGATTGGCATAGATCAAGATCAACCACCACGGTAACTATATAGAGATATTCGGGTATTATCAGATTACGTATCCCGTTCTTTTCTTTTCCTTATATTTTTTTAAAATCCTTGACAATAGTATGTAGTATGTCCAAGACGATATGTTTGTATTTGCCATGCTTTAAAAGTAGATTAAAACAAATTATTGTTTTCTGATTATTCAACCAAAAATAAACAGTCGTAATCGAATGCTCTCGCTTTGGCAACAAAAACTACTCTAGATACATATTTTGGTTGAAGTGTTATGAATCGACTGATTTTGTCATAAGTTTGAGATCAAAGAGACATTTTCAATCCTGAGACTAAACGTAGACAATTCTCCCCCGAAATAGACCGCGGGGCCGATTAACCTTTCGAATGGTTGAATAGAGAAGGGCCGCGACAGTGACAAAATCACCAAAGAAAATGGAACGTGAATTTGTGGTCTGGCATAGATCTACATGTTGTTATTTTCGAAGTATGATTATGTCTATTATGTCATGCTGTAGAGGATCGTAACAGTGTTCTGGACCGTTCATATACAGGAGAAGGGGGACTTATAAACTAACTTATATTATACAATAATACATATTATTATAATATTACAATGACCATCAGTGTCATATTCAACTCTTGAACAAATTATATGGGTGATTCCATTTTGAGTGTTTATTAATGTGTTATATTGTTTGCTCTCTCAAGCCATCAATTAACGACCTATTTATAAAATTTTTGTATCAATATAATCCTTATGAACATATTTCATCACTTCTTTCGTATAATTAAACTTGCGGTACTAGAAAAACTTACAGTTTATCACATCTATGTCAGTACTGTGTCATGTCCATTTCTAGATTTTCCTATGAATTTTTTTTATCTCAACAAATGGTCCAAAATAATTATTCCACAATGTTGCAATACAGTTCATAAACAAATTTAATAGTTTTTTAAAAGAATTTCTACCGAAATGACGTTATGTCATTACCGTGGATGAATGTGTCTGTGCCGTGGCGCGGATAATTTGAAATTTTATTATGATTCTTAGCATCTCCTTATTCATTATTACAATGAAATAGAGTAATGATATGGATTAAAAAAACTAAAAAAGTTTACTTACAGAATTAAAATTTGCATAATAATAAATGTAATGATTAGAACAGAATGCCCCGAATGGCCCGTCTTCCAGTCCAGTGATCAGTATGATTAGAGCCTTGTAGATATATACCTTTTGAAGAAATTTATTAAAATTAAAAAAAAAAATCCTGTATCACTGCAATCCATGTAGGGTTTGGGTTGGAAAATGGAAGGGAATGTAATATTTCTACGACAATGGTTGTCCCGGAAGGTGATTTGTCCGAGATCACGGTCATATACCAGGTTCTCCCAAATTTAAGAGTACTCATTTTATAGCGGTGAGGTGAACCTAGGAATTAAGAACCTAAAGATTTCACAGGATCCATCCGAAGCTGTTGACCGATTAAATAATTTATTTTTAACCCGGAACCATCACCATAGCAACTGAACATTCTACACGCTGAGCAACCCCACATCATATTTTATTCAATAAAAAATAAATTTTACGTTATGTAAACATTATATTTAAAAGCCATAACCAAATGGCTCTCAAGAGCGCCACCTCTTGGAAAACGGACCCTGTTGACATCCTGAGTTTAGGAACAAATGTAAATATAATTATAAATAAAAGAGTATTTAAATATAAATTATTGTTAATATATAAAGTATAGGAGTTCAAGACAACAAACTCTTACTTGATTCTAATCCTTCTTTCTAAGCTTAACAACAAACGAAACTTACCCTAAAATCACCCACAAGTCACAAAATCGAGCAAAATTTACCCGAGGACCTGCTCAAAACTAATGAACGTTTTTCTTTTCCTTGCTTTAGAATTATAATCAAATTGAAAATATGGGATTACTAAGCCCTGAAGAAAACCAGGTACGTGAGTCGAAACGTCTATTTTAGTATTTTAAGGAATTATTATTATTTTATTTCCACCCGGACCAAGAAAATCATACTTTAGTACAACCTCCATTAGTGGTATAATTGCCTATAACACTTCAGAGTAGCTAAAAACCTCTTAAAAACTCAGGGTAGCAACTATTGGTTTTTTATTTTTACTAAATCATTTTAACAATATACGATGAATAAATTGAATACAGATTAATGCACACATTTAAATATCTAGATAACTATTTTTACATACCCTCAACAGGATACAATATACCTTCCCGCAGATTGGAAGATTTTACCCTACCCACCAAGGATACTGAGGTCAAGGGTGAGGCTTAGAAACTCAGAGAAAGTTTTAAAGAGTTAATCGATTCTGACACATTACCAAAAGTTTTTGTTGTTTTTTTCTCAATGATGCTTAGTATGGTGAAATTCCAGAATACGTTGTTAGTGAGACATACTTTAGTAGAACCCAATATTATAAACCCGTTAGGAAAACGGCAAATGTCTCGAAAACGCACGTTCCACAGTTTTTGCAGGTTTATTTTGTTGCTAGTCTTCAAATAAAAAATACACATATATACATATTTATTAATTTTTATTTGTATTTATGATAACATAAATAATCGGATATTGTAGACAAGGTATTTAAACAGGCAAGGTACATAATATACTTCAACAGATAAGAAAAAAAAAAGTTGACTTGTATTAAAATACCGAAGCGTTTAAATTTGTTTTTCATTTTTAACTGAAGATACACAAATGTATATTAATACAACTATGTATGTGAGTGTGATGATAACTCATAAATTACAATCTTAATGAATTACTATACATATCCTTGCCATCATTCGTTGTTGTTTATTCATTTAACTTTACTGTATGCTGCTATGGATAATCGGACGATGTTACGCTGAGAATAATAAATTTTGACTATCAAAGTTTATTTAGGATATGGATTTTAACGAGGACCTGACACCGCACAGACTCGGAACCCCAGTTTTATATCCCTTCCGAACGATAGCATAACTAAGGATTTTTTAATCCACCTGCCGGACTGCGAACCAGTGTTATACATCTTCAACCTCACTTCAGTTGTCACATTTTTTTTTTTTAACTAAATGAGACTGGCTATAGTAATAATCACCATATCTTCCAAACCAAGTGTTGATCCCTATTTAATATGACCGAAAACAACTCCCTTCCATTGCGAGTAAGGATGTAACAAATCCAGTTTATAACAAAATGTTATACTTCCCATATTTATAAATATAAATAATTAAGTTTTAATAAAGCCACTTTGAAGATATTAAAGTTCTAAGCCTACCTTAACTTGCCCCCTCTTCATATTGACCTGAGCGTTGAGGTCTCTCAAATAATCCACCGGACCAGAAGTGTCTTGCCAGGCTTCTTTACTGAAAACAAATATATTATGTGATATAATAAATTCTTATGTATTCTTCAGCATGATAAACTAATTTATGTATGGTAAATATAAAAATAATAGTTCACTGGAACATAAGCCTTACCCATGGGTGATAGCCGCGTTAGTCACATCGCAAGTCGGAAGGTGAGAAGATTTCTTGAAGGATCTTCTTCTGGCCATCAGGGGTACCAACTCTATACCTCCTGTCAGCGCTTCCTGTAACAGGTATTTACTATTTGTATATAATGTATTTATACAGTATTCTTAAGACTTATAATAATAAAAATGTATCAAAAAGAACAATGGTTTGCTATCAACCTATGCTCAGTTCCACATTAGCCAGAGCTTTTATCAGATTTAGGATTAATATGATAATGGAGTCCTCACGTCAAGATAAAACGCCAGTCACTAAATCATAAATTCAATTTATTGCATTCGCCATTCAGTAAAAACTTCAAATTAAATTTTAGACTAAAATTTAACACGCACACTTACAAATTTGTGGCATCTTCAAACAGAAAACGACGACAAACTTTTCAATTCAAAGTGGTTAGACTTATCACCAAAGCAGCATGGTATGTCATAACAAAACTTGTCATAAGGACTTAAAAATACAAGCGGTTTCCAGAAAAACAACACCCAAACTCATTGAAGAACATGGTGATGAAAACGGTCACTACTCACATCCCTGTCAACATTAGGAGGAGACTAAAAAGAACGTGAAAGGGTACTGTTCGTCATCATCCCTTCCATGTCATTCTGTATTATTTTACTGTCACCCAATCTGCTGATTATCAATTATTTGTATTTGACAGGTGTGGATAAAAATATAGACAGAAAAAATATATATGATAGATCCATTCTATTTGATTTTTTTTAACAGTATATTGTATTATATTATAGTATCATTTCTGGTTCTTCGATTATCTATGGTTCATTTCAGTTACATCTAGGTTCCTCGTGTGGGACTAATACCTCGATACCCAGTCGCATCCAGGTGATCTCCTCGAATCACACCACTAGGAGTAATGTCACGAACTAAGTTCCCAGGGAAAGGAGCAGAACCCACTTTCCGCTGAACACGACGACACAGCGACACCAACCTGTTCAACTCAATTATAGTTCGGCAACCGTGGACCATGAGGCTGAGGTCACCAACCATGTTATTTCCTATTTCCTTAATCCTCAATCAAATGAAGGCGGGGTAGCTCAGTGGTAGAGAGCAGAGTTGCTAAGCCGAAGGTCTCGGGTTCAAATCTGGATGTGACAGACAAATAATTTAACCTGAAGAAACTCCTGAGGAATATTCAAAAACCTGAGGAAAATCCTGGTGTTTGAACGTGATATCAAACAAATCACCTCCCTGCACAACCATTGTCCTGAAAAGAGTACTGTCTCTACCAGAGTATATAGCAAAGATAAGTACATAATAATGTGTATATATCTACAGCTCAGGTGAAAAAGTGGTTAGGTCGGATATCGTCCAGAGAGAGTTAACTATTTTCAGATAACCGGATATTCTCGTAGTTTTTTGCTTTAAATAGAGTTGTAATATAAGCAATAACTACATCCCATGCCAACGCCTAACTTGGCCCCTTATTCACTACAAAAATAACTAGATTCCGATTACTTAAGTACAAGATACTCATTTTAGAGAAAATTATACTTAACCACTTACTCACCGGGACTGTAAATACATAATTTGAAATTAAAAACTTCTTATATAGAATTAAAAATTAAGATTTCATCCTAACAACTATTAATCTAAGTTGAATCCACTAAAACTTATACACAGTTTATTTATGTACTAAACGGTTTTATTGTTTTTTACCTAGGTATCAAAAAATTGTATTCTTTTTTTTTTTAAGAGGTTTATTTTTTCAAGAGTTTTCAGTGAAAACACTTATTCATCTATATCTATACTTTAATTAAGTATGAATTGATTTCTTTAGAGTGTCCTTAAGGGCCCGTGCAAATCAGTACGAACACATTGATATCATTTGAAAGATTATAAGCATCATTTGAGAAGTAACAGAAAAAAAAAGTGGCTTAATCTGTAGTATAATTATTATTAGTCGCAAAGGTCCCAAAGTAGAATGATGGTTCACGCTTGGGGCTTCTTTTTTTTCCTATTTGTCAACCAGGTTTTCATTATTTGCGGGAATTCAGCTTTTCTTTCTTCGCTTCATCTTGTTCTAGTTCTAGGCGCTTTTGTTTCTAGCTCCCATTTTTCTACTTTGTTACCAGTTTGTCAAAATTAGTAATTTTGGCTAATTCAAAGTATTTTTTAATATTTTGGATCTATTCCGCTCCATTAACATGGGATGTTATGTATTTTATTATTCTTTTTGTAAGTCTGTGATCGGGAAGAGTTAAGACGTCTTTTTCTCATGTCTATCTCATATGTTAGAATGTTCTTTAGTTTTAGACGTTTTTTGTAATCTATACCCTTCTTCGGTCCATCTTGGTCCCAGAATCCTCCTGATTATTTTCATTTCCTCTTTTTTTTTTATATTTTCCTTATCTGTTTTTCTGTTTAGTGTCAAGGTTTTTCTGGCCTGTGGTATTACTATTTTTGTTTTTAAACAAATCTACTTACAAGAGTATACTCCACGATAATTATTATTTCAGTATTCACATTTATAACGTACCTCTTCTGCTTGGTCTGTTAATAATAACGAAGAAGTAACAGAAGTATATAAATAATTAGTGAAAATTGTGAAGTTAAATTAACGTTAGCTATAACTATTAAAATATAAATAGTCTGATTACATCTGTAATATATATATATATATATATATATATATATATATATATATATATATATATATATATATATATCTAAAATAGTCACTATAAATTACAATTATATATTCTCAGCCTTCTTCATACTTGTTTCCTCCTCCATTCAAGTTACACCTCAATCATGATTACTTCATGATTTGTATCATTATGTAGCCTCCTGGCCAGATGAATATTATGTTTATTTTACTTGTTCTTTATTGTTATTCTAAAGGGACTTGTCCCAGAATAAAGTTTGTTTTCTATTCTATTCTATTCTATTCTCAACCAATAATTATTTAATATTAAAATTTAACTATGGCAGATGCAATGATAGAATTACCTCTGGTGTAGAATAGTGGTCGTGAGCCTTATCCTTAATCATGAGCTGCTTCGGGGCTTTGGCGTCTATTTGGTCTTCCAGCCTCCGGAAAGCTTTCTCCCCCGTCCAACCCTGAAGGGGAAACAATTATAAACAAAATATGTATATGATAAATTAGAACCTCATGATATCTAAAACTGTTTCTATGTATTGCTATAGTGGAAACTTTTTAAAATATTAGGACAGTTTTTCTCAGAGATAATATAATTTTATTATGGAATAAAAATATGTTCTCTTCTAACTCCTAGTTTACAAGTAGCTGTATTAAAATGCAATAAAATGTCAATTTTTATATGTTTAGCTGAAATTCGCCTTTGAACGAAGGTTCTGTTGTTTGCTGATTCTTCTTATTATTGTGTTGCATTGTACTGCAATTTATTGCATTTTAAGGGATTATGTGAGTTATGTTACAAATGATGTTAATTAACAATAACCATGATGGCGTTGGGGTACTCAGATTTTTTGAATTTGTGTATATGTAATGTAATTAGTAATAAGAATGCAAATGGAAAAAACCACAAGCAAAGCCTTATGTTTCAAATCTGGGGTAAAAACAAACAAGTCGACGTTTCGCCTATTCAGGCATTATCAAGATACAAATAAGAGTAAGATCAATCACCTCTCAAAGAAGAAATGCAATACATCTCAGCGAATAATCGCCCAAATAGGCTCATAGCCTGAGACTGATCTTTAGTTTGAGTTGTACGTCTTGGGGTGGAGGTGCGGTCTCAGGCTATGAGCCTATTTGGGCGATTATTCGTTGAGATGTATTGCACTTCTGCTTTGAGATGTGATTGATCTTACTCTTATTTGTGTCTTGATAATGCCTGAATAGGATAAACGTTGACTAGTAATTGTTTGTTTTTACCCCAGATTTGAAACATAAGGCTTTGCTTGTGGTTTTTCCATTTGCATTCTAATAAATGTTAATGTTTCGTTTTGAGTTTTGGCTCTATTTTATGTAATTAGCAATATTTTATGTCAGCATGAAAAACATTTTTAACGAAAAGTGTGGATTTTGTAATGAAACACGATAAGAAATAATATTGTGTTGAAATAAATACTTTTTATTAAGTACAAGGATTACATATTTCTCTTCAATATCCAATATTAGTTCAGATTAATTCTCACAATACTGGAATTTGTTACTTAATTCTGGAATGCATTAAATGCAATGTATGATTACGGAGCAGTATTGAACTTCTTCTACACTCAAGTTAACGTTTTAAACTATATTTCTTATTTTCAGAGCCAAAAAAAAAATTTCTATTTTACTAGTAAATGGAGCAGGCTATCTCAGTTAGTATTGGTGAGTTACTATGACGAAGGCCGCGAATTCAAACCCGATTCCAGAAGATAATTTATTATTTAATCTATTAACAGTTGGGGATGGACCCTGTGGGATTTACAGTCTTCCTGGGGTTCACCCAGCCTCTATAAAGTGGTTATCCTTCATAGAAGAAAAAACCTGGTGGTTAAGCGTTATCTCGGACTATCTGTGATTAACTCCCTGAACAGCTATTGTCCTAGATAGGGTACAGTACCTAACCAGTACCACTATATGACCCTACATGGGTTGAGTGTTTTTTTAATATAAAATAAAACCACTCGGGCAAACGCATACTTAGCACACGTGTGCTTGTTGAGCAAATTTTGCCATACAACAAATTCAATATAATTTTATTTTGTTAGTGTCTTTAATATGAACTAAGTATTATATATTATATTATGGGACTTACCAAAGAATGAAGGAAGTTCATGCCAACCTTGGCCGGATGCCTCCACTGATGCCCCCCGGGTCCTGTTCTGCCGAATTCGGTAGTCATTCCTCTCTTCCATGTCGGGAGGAAAACAATTTAAATTAGGCTGAACTGTTTAACATTTACAGTGGAAAGTTTGAACAACTTTACAAAAGCATCACCTTCATAAAAAGTTTAAGCGTGGTAAAGTTAATCAGGTCGGTTGCGTCAGCTTCCGAAATAACTTTTTATCAGATTCAGCGCATTACTGCAGCAATAGCATAACAAATACCGGAATTTACAATAATCGAACTACAAGCATGTGAAAAAATTTGAAAGTGTGAACAAATCTATTTTTCTCTTCTTAATAAAATTTATATAAATAATTTTATTATATTGAAACTAAAACAAAATTTTATAAGTCTTACATCTATGAAAATTAAATAAAACATGGGTTCTATAGCCGAAAAAACGACAGTACATGGTATCTATGTATACTATACCTTAAACTAAATTTATATTATCTTGAATAACATTAGTTTACATTATGTATATGAGGATGAAAATTGTCGGGGTGGAGTCAAAAATATTCTCTTAAATAGGGAAAACTGTTTATTGTTTATTATACAATAAATTTATTAATTATTTCATATTTTTTATGAAAAAAGTATGTTTAAAAGCCTGACTACTATAAAAATATAATTAAAAAAAAAATTAAACATTGGTTGGATTGATAAATCAACTACAGTATACATACATATCTATATATTTATATTGTACATAGGAAGAAAGAGAAGATTTAAACATTTCAGGTATGGTTTACTTTTTTTTTTAAATTATACCATTCCCACACTGCCCAATCAGTTTTAAATATTTTTTTAATTTATGAAATGAAGTACTTAAGTTTTTATTTATTTTTTTAATTACGAAATTTATTTTGTGCAGTTCAATTAGACCTGAAGAATATGAATCTTAAATAGATATCATTGAAGTAAACACGGAATAAAATGTTTTATGGAGGGTTTTATGTTCGACTATTTCTGAAGATAATGAGGATATTTTCGATTCCCTAATCATAACCAATTTGTTTAAAAATATTTTACAATACAAAAATTATGTGTTTGCTTGTTTATTAATTAATGTCATTAGAGAATGTTTTTACTATTCGCATAAAAAAAATGGAATTCTGGCTGATTAAATGGATTTTTAAAAATATATTTTAAACACGCCAAAATTAATATATAATGATAAGTCTAAGTGAACGTCTTTTTAAGAAGTTATAATTGTTGCTGGTTTATTTCGACAAGGACCCCGATTTTATGCAATTTGACCAATATAAAAAATACATTATTTGATTTTATGATTTATTAGAGCAATTAATGAGCAGAAAACATTATTTTCTTTAGGTATATTTTATTTTAATTACCACTCATGATAATTTTTGTTTGACTTCTTGAAATCTTCAAAGTATATATTTGTAGATGCCAAACATTTACCGGATTAAATGATAGTTTTTGTTTTATAAGAAATTGTGTGTGGTAAGAAATCAATGCGATCAATGTATACTTTTAATATTACTCAAAAATAATATCAGTAATACGAAACAAAAATATGTTTTAAGAACTTTAATTAAAAGGATTTATCAAAGTTTTACCGAAATCGTAAATGCCGATTTGGTCAGCATTGTAGTTGCTGATCGTAGTAATAATAGGTTTCATGACATAAACTAAAAATCGTGCACTTTATGTAAATAATACGATGATATATTGCGTTGTATTTTCATTTTTATTTTACCATCCTTAATATTTTCTTTCCTCCCTTCCAGTTTTCATCAAATCGTTATCAATAAAAAATCGAGAAACCAACATTACCGGGCTGGCTTCTTAAAATTATTTGAATTTATTTTGTGAATTTTAGTAATATATGTTTCTTTTATATAATTCTTATTTGCCCGTACATCTCAAAGAAGAATCCTGAAAGAACCATTCCTCTCCCTCCACGGAAAAAAAAAAAAAAAAAAATATATATATATATATATATATATATAGTAAATAGATCCTTTTAGTCAAAGGAACAATGTTACAATCTCAAGCGTGTGTGTATAGTGCAGTTATTCAGATTTGGTAAGGCGTACTACTACTTGATACTATTGCTGCATTGAAAGGTTGCATCTTGCAGCTTGTACAATTGCAACTTGCAGCATGCAGCTTGCAGTGCTACAAGATTGTGGAGACTTCCAGAGCTCGCTCACCTGAACCTCTTCCTGTAGCCGGCTTCTCCACTCCTCTGCACGCCTCTGTTGCTTCTCAGCCATCTGCCGCTCTGCGCAGAACAACATCGATTTCACTTTCAATCTCATTCACCTCCAGCAGCTATTTCTACGAGAAAACTCTTTAATTGGCTCTAGCCTAGTTATCTAAAACTTGGAATTCCCTTTTTAATTTGTTTCTCCTTAATAGCTAACCCCTGGATTTCTGAACTGATTAATGAAGAATATTGACCATTTTACTTTTAGGAGTCAACGAATACGAAGAAAACTAAACCGCTCATTGACTACCTGTTGCTGTAACAAGCCACAAAGAGTGCTTATATTCATAACTAGTTAATGGAGGGTGTTATAAAAACGTCCCCAAACTTTATCTTAATACTTTCTAATTCTGTTTGTTTCGTTCAGGCTAATATCTTCAGCCTTTGTGAATGGTGAGGTAGATATATATATTTTTTTAAATGAATTTCTTGTACATAAGGAATTGAAATCGTGTTATTTCTTTAGTGAATAAGGGGCTAAGTCAGCCTATTAAAGGCAGTAAACAAGCGTAAATGCCAATTCGTTGATAGTATAATTTAAAATATGCCGTGTGTGCCTTATTTAAACTTTCTAATACAAAATAGATAAATCATACCCAGGTCATGGCGGTAAGAGGTTTTTATCTCTGGCAAGAAGGCGTATCTCCAGTGAATATCCACCGATCTTCGAACGTCTGGTTGGTATTGAAATCTGAGTTCTGGGTCGGAAAACTTCAGTCGCCTCCTGATCGCAGGTAGGCTTGGGATTCCTCCATCTGTTGTCTAAATAAGAAATGGAAAATTAGCATAATATCACCGTCATTATTACTTTTGTATCCATTGTTCACTCAGAAAGAGTACAACTGAATCTACAGCCTCAATGAATACGCTGTTAAGTCGAATTTTCTCCAAATTAAGTTTCTTGTACTTCTGGAAGCAGAATCGTGCCATTCTCATTCTGCTTAAGTGGCCGAGTCAAGACTTGGCTTGAAATGGGGTTATTTCTTATATTGCAACTCCATTTAAAGCCTAACGAGAGTAATACGATTCCGCTTCTCTCATCATGGTTAACTCACTCTTGCACTGTATCTTAACCACTTATTTTTATATACATTATTATGCAGACATAATGATGTAGATTCATCTTGGAATAAGCATCTTGGACTTGGAAAAAAAAATACAAAACAAAGAAACGTTAGCAAACTTTCTGGATTATTTGGATGGTGCGTTTGTGCATGTAGGTTTACGAGAACTCCTAGGATCATTCACAGACATCGTAGCTCAAAAAAAAAATTGCGATTTATCTTTTGCTACTTCTTAAGTGAATATAGACTCTACTTTTTCATCTTCTTTATGTTAAAAGCTGTGGTACGTATTTCATTGTTCAATATGTTTTTACATATAAGTTTATACTTCTTAAATTAGATAAATACAATTTTAGACCATAATCGTTATTATGTAAATGTGTATTTCATGCTCCAAACTTCGTAAACAACTACTCTTGAGCACCTTAAATGGTCAATTTGATTATAAAATACCAAAGCTGCCAAACTTATAAAAACTGATTACAGATATTATCGGTACGATAGTTGAACGTTGCCTTGCGAACAGGAAGATGTTACTAACAAATAACCTGAACCACTTTAGCCCTTGAAAGTTCCTGTGTTCAATACAGGATAGAGTATGATACTTGCTTGTTTGTTTATTCGTATATCGTCACTTAATAAGCTGTTAATTGCTAATTGGACGATGTTTAAATTTTGCACATCCGAGTATAATTAGAATAGCGATCTTTAACTACTACCATAAACCGTGCAGAATTGGAAAACCCATTTTACGTCCATTCCAAAGGACGACATACCCAAGCATTTTTTACTATTATATCATAAAAAATCTAAGGGCCACCTGCCGGTCTGCACACATGCGACCTTGAGGATGAATGATTAGTATGCTAACCACTACACCACAGGTAACCGATCTTAGAGACTGTACTGTTTTTAAGCCAACGGTTGTGCAGGACGGGTTACTAAGATAGTGTTATGTAAATTCATTACTCACCCCTCGGGCTGGGACACAGCACCTGAGATCCTGCCTCCGGTTGGTGTAGGCGTTGGGCGCCCCTCCGCCAGGCATACCGAAAGGCCAATAAACTGGCTGCAGGGAGTTCTAACATCAAACAAACCGGTTAGTATTCACAATTCCACCATAATTAATAGTCATTAAAACTACTAGTATTAAGGTACATTCAGTACAACAGAAAGATGATGCATTACTACACATCATTATTGTTGTTACGAGTATTCCTTCATATGAAATGATTATCACTTCTGATCACCAAATTTGATAAATTATGATATAAGCCGTACCCCAATATATTTCCGAAGAGTATGTATCATTAGATACCGATTAAAGTAAAGAAACACATCGAACAGACAACTGAACAAAAATAAGGAATTCTTTCTCTACCACTTCTATTTAATTTCAGACGTTAAATATTTATATATATATATATATATATATATATATATACATATATTATTATAAGAACCTGGTATATGGTTCCTTATATTAATAAACAACCAGATATCAGTATTACCAATGAAAACTTGTAAAATAAAGCGATAGTGAAATAAAACTGCAGACTAAAAATAATTTCATTCAAATTTTTGACAATTTTAACAGCAAAGAAAATTATTATTTTAAGTAATTCACCCAGTATTACTGATAAGATTACTTAGCCTTACATTCCGACACTAGCGCAACAGTTTAGGAGTTTTGACTTAAGAAAACATCATGAAGATACAACATATATATATATATATATATATATATATATATATATATATATATATATATATAAACAACATTTTAACTTTAAATGATATTGATGTTTAATTAGTAATAATAAAATTTATTTATTATTCACAGGCCAATTTATGGCTATAATGTCTACAATAATACAAATATTTTCGACTAACAAGGTCGATTATAGTACTTATACTTCCTGTTTTCCCTCTCTGTTTTATTTCAATCCAATGGCATACAACTCCCTAACACTTCACACCAATTATCCACTTTCGAATGCCTTTTTTAGTATGTTTATTACTTCTGAAAAATATTTAACAGATTTTATTTCCATCTACTAGAAATTGATGAATCTTATGGCATTAAAAAATAATAATCTCGCCGAACAACGCCAGATTCGAACTTTTATACCGCCATTCTGTAACTTCTCAAATGACTTCTCCAAGTCATTGTTTCAAAACATAATTACACGTTGGAAACTTTTTTATAACACTTTTGATCTCTGTTTTCGAAAGATCCCACTTTTGGATCATGTTTTATAAATTAAAAAAACAAAAGCCGGCAAAAGGTTACAAGATTGCTACACCCTCTCCTCTTATCTGTTATGGTGCCCGTGTGAGAGGAAAATACCGATAATTGCAATTAATAATGAATAATGATTACTAACATACCTTGATCATTTCTTCTTTTTTTCTTACTTCATCATTAGCTTTTTTTCTCCTCCAAATTTCTTCTCCTACCTCTCTGTTCCACCTTCCCCTATCGGCAGGTGGCAGTGTCATCATTGTATCATCCATCTAGTGACAGATATAACAAATTCATTAATTATTTACTATTTTTCAAGAAATCAGAACTTTTCACCGGTATTAATTATATTCTTAAAAAACCAACCGGAAATTTCTAAAATCGGACAAGATCGTGTGAGGTCACGTTTCACTCAATAAAAGAAATCTTTCAAAAGGCCTAGCTCATTGGACCAACCCTATTCAAAACCACATAACCAATAAAACTAGTAAAGCGGTGTAATAATAATAATAATAACATAAGTTAAAACTATTTACAGTCATATGTGATGTAAAGCAATACTCTTCATTTTTTTTTTTTAATTACTCTTTAAGGTCAGCAAGTTTTTCAGCTATAGCAACTCCTAATTACATTATAACTTTAAAACTGTACCACTTAAAACCGTGAAGGCCATCACCGGTTATATTATTTTTACATTTTTTTGCCAACGGTTGTGCATGGAAGTGATCAGCGGAGATCACGCTCAACCGCTCGGTTTTCCACAATTAAGAGTACCCAATTTATTGAGGCTGGGGAAACTAAGTTTTAATGGAGTAAATTCACGAGCGTTAATAGAATAAATAATTTATATGCCACAGCTGGTTTCGAATCCGAGATCCACAGATCAGTAATCTAGCACCCTACATAATGAGCTATCTTCCTTCACCTACTTGATAATTATATCCTAATAAACAAGAATGGATTTCAACTCCTCAACTGCCTTTCAGGATAACTAGTCGTCTGCAACTAAAAATGTGAACGTATGGATTGTAATTATATTAAACTGTAATTGTATGGGTTGCAGTAAGTTGATTTCAGAGTAGCGCAGTGTGTATAGTGCTGTGTTGCTAAACTGATGGACCCGCGTTCTACAGCCCTGGATCGACCCTGCATCAAAGTATTTTTATAATACAGTGGAATTCCGATATTTCGTATCCCGATTATTCGTATTTCCGGCTAATTCGTACAAATTCTGCGGTCCCCAGAGAAAATCCCGATAAATGGTATAAAATCAATGCATTTCAGACCCCTCGGTAATTCGTATTATTTTTATGCTCGAGGTCACTTATAACGTCATAAGTGTTTCCAGCTTTAAAATCTCGTTACTTAGTACTGTTTTCGAAAGAGAGGGTGAGAACAGTGAAGCAGATATGCCAGGGAGCAGAATGAGAATAAATGATTTATAGGAAATCACTCAATTTGTATTGTTTTTATACACAAGTGTGTGTGTATTGTTTAGAGGCAGAGTAGATCCTATTGTTTTTTACAGGAGAGACAAGTTTTCTAGGAAATCTCATAAGTAATTCGTACTGTTTTCACTCAAAGGAACTGAGGGAGAGTTCTAGGAATTTTATTAAGCTTTTCTTAAAATCACACTTTTATTTACAATTCAGTCTCGTTTTTGTTACCGTTGTGACACATAATCATGCCTCCAAAATACGTTAGCCTCTCTATTGAAGAGAAATAAATCATAAACTCCGTGACCATTGGCTGTAAGCTAATTGACGTATCAAAGCATTTCATCGTCCCTGGTTCAACGATCACATCAATTTTGAAGAACAAAAACAAAATCACTTCCCAGACTTGTAGAGAACTTAAAAAAGCGGTTCGTACAAGCAAGGAATTCAAATGTACCAGTTGGAGGTAATATTTGAAGGGAAAAATCCCGAGTTTTCGCAGAAGACCTTCGTGCAAGTGATGTATCGTTCGATAGATTAAAAAAGTTGCATTAATACGTTTTTTAATTTTTTTTATTTTGTACTCCCGATAATTGGTATTCCCGATAATTCGTACCAAATCTTCAGTCCCTTGATCATACGAATTATCGGGATTCTACTGTATAATGAAAAATAAGAACGATAAAGCCCACCATTGGACCCCGTACCAAGAACGGACGAGGCACCAAAAGTTGTGTTGGGGAGGATTCGTGCATTGTTCTTCGATTATAGGCGACCGTCAACATCATTGCCAATAAGTGTTACAGCATTCAATGATATTTAACGACAGTTCGTGGGAAACGTTCTAGATTTTATTGAAGTTCTCAACAATTGTTAATCAACTCCAGTTCGAACCCGTCATAGCAAACAATAACATAACGTATTATAAGTAATATAATCCAAATCAATGGTTTGCCTTTAAGTTCAGTTTCATTTAAATACTCCAAATAACATTAATAAAAATAAAATAGAGTACATGGTAGAGACTGTATTGATTCCCAACCAACTGTTGCGCAGAGAGATAATTTGGCTTAGTCACACTCAAACGCCTCAATAAAGGTTACATACAACTTTATAGCGGCTGGGTGAGCCCCAGGAGGGTCTGTAGATTCCACGGAGTCCAAGTATGGATGTTGACAAATTAAATAATTTATCTCCCTTAGTCGGATTCGTGGGGAGTGGAGCAGCTCAGTGGTTGTGGATAGCCAAAAATAAACGGGAAAAATCTTCCGGTTGTGCGTGATCTAGGACAAATCACCTCTCTGCACAACCGATGTCTAAGAAACAGTCCAGTCTCTACCATGTACTAAACTCCATACCCTTCACGGCCTGTAGTGGTACAGGATGAAATAATTCGTCCCAGGACCTCCTATTAAAATGCCCCCATAATAATGTACATAAATGTATATATACTTAAACATGATAGATGTAGTGATGAGGAAAAGTCATCACAATATGCGGTAACATTAACAGAAAGCACTTTTTAAACACATTACTTATTATTAAAAAAATAAGAAAAAAATTAAACATGAAATATAATTCAAAATTAGTTACCTTTTATGATATCGCTATGAATCTTGTTGCCTATATCGGCATTGAAACTATTCTGGAACGGAACGAGCTCTGTAACTGGGTCAATACGAAAACGTAGGGCATCGAACCAGTCCCATCTCCATTTCTTCCCTCATTTCATGTTCTCACGCATTTCAGAGTTTAAATATGTAACAACTCAACTATAAATACAATTTTATTTAAGCTATAAGGTTTTGATGTGGTGTAATATAATAAATACCGATGCTTTCGTGACAACTGTAAGAAACTTGATAGATAAAATATCGGGGAAATGATAAGCCAAGGGGTACTATTGACAATATGATAACTTAGCGAACAACCATTTTAAGTTAAAATATTTAAATAAGTCCTGAAACGTTCAAGTTTTTATCAAAATAAGCATTTTGTATATTCTTTATATATATTGAATTTTAGATACTAGAATATCTTAGAATAAAATAAATTTATTGTGAATTATTCCGCAGATTGTAGCTTCGAGTTGAGTAACAACAAGTTTTAACTATTCATTCGTTTCCCTTTTAATATTTTCCAAAAATACAAGTTATCATGAGCTTTAGTATGGAAAAGATAATGTAATACGGGAAATGTTTATACTTCGGT
The DNA here is from genome assembly GCA_964056705.1 of Troilus luridus. Classification (NCBI taxonomy): domain Eukaryota; kingdom Metazoa; phylum Arthropoda; class Insecta; order Hemiptera; family Pentatomidae; genus Troilus; species Troilus luridus. The sequence goes on from OZ057415.1 coordinate 79,102,788, forward strand.
TATCATTTCAACTGGAAATGCGCGTTTCTACAAACATATATCATCTATACTTCTAAATCTTAGTTGAAAATCTTATTTCTTGATGAAATGATTGCCGAAATCTACTCAATACCTCACGATAACTTGTATATTTGGAAAATATTAAAAATGAAATGAATGAATAATTAAAACTTGTCTTAACTCAACTCGAAGCGATAGCCTGCGGAACAGATACCAAAAAATCTATTAAAAATTATTTCGGATGTATTAACCATAATCGCACTTAACTATATATTTGAAAAAAAAGCCTCATGAACCACTTGGCTTTGCAGCTTATGGGGCTTCAACCCATCTTGAAATTATTTTTTTTCGCTTTAAAAAATCAATATTTGTATGACTTCATACTCAAATACTTATGCTTATACTAGTGTGGAGTTGTACTCATGCATTATACTATCTATAGTACTAATAAGAAGCGAGGAGATGGTTGACTGGAAGATCTGAGTAAGGTAGGAAATAGTTGGGGGTGCAGTCAAATAAAACACTAAATAGGATGTTAATAGTTGGGGGTGCAGTCAAGAAAACACGCAAAAATAGGTGAAACTATTTTATTGGCACTTAAAATAAAGTAGTTTCACCTATTTTTGCGTGTTTTCTTGACTGCACCCCCAACTATTAACATCCTATTATAGTACCTACAGTCAACTAATTTCTTTCTCACATGAAAAACACTAAATAAGTGGGTACTTATTTATTATGTGCCGACGTTCCGACCAACTTTGTGGGGCATCTTCAGGGCTAACTGAAGCTGAGGCTAGACTCAACAGTGTTCTGTGACGTTTTTATATCTAACAGTCTAGCCTCAGCTTCCGTCGAAACGTCGGCTCATAATAAATAAGTACCCACTTATTTAGTGTTTTAATTGACTCCACCACCAACTATTTCCTACCTTAGAGTACTAATACTACATTTCCTACAAACTGTAAATATATTTCATGAAACCATCCGATGAAATTAATTCTATTTACTAGATGTATCCAATAAAGAAATGTGGGGTATCTGTTCCGCAGATTGTCGCTTCGAGATAAGTCACAACACGTTTTTACTTTTCAATCGTTTCCTGTTTAGTATCCTGGAAAATGAAAATAATCGTGAGTTTTGTTATGAAAACAGAGTGTTATGAAATGTGTACATTTCGGTAATTGTTTCATCAAGAAATTAACGTTTCAACAAACATTTTTAAGTACAGTCATTCATAGTTACTATGTATATATAGTCAATAATATTTACTATATATATAGTAATTAAGTTATTTTTGTTTTCGAAAATATTAAAAAGGAAACGATTTAAAGTTGACTTGACTCCATGCGACAACCTGTGGAACCGATACCTTAATTTCTAATGAGATGTATACTCTACTGTGATATTCCAATTTTTAAACTTACTCTTTTAAAAATTATTCAACAGCTTCATTTAAAGTGAATACAATGATCACAAGTTTCTTGACTGCTGATTTTGGACAAGTGTGTTCAGTTCCATTTTAAGATTCCAATTCAAGGAATCTACAAACTAGACTACTGCATAAAATATGAATTCAAGAAAAAAAAAATACAAACGGATAAACAAGTAACTTATTTATTTCTGAAGTAAGAGTTCTAAATATTTTCTTGAACGATTAAACTCTAAATACATTTTCTTTCTTCGCACTGTACCGAAATGGCAGGTTTGTATCTGTAGAATTCTCCCGCTAATAAGCGTTGGAACACAAGATATAAGATTACATAAGAAAACATATTTATTTATATAGTTGAATTTTAAACCTTAATAAATTAAATAGGTTGAGTGAAATAATTAAATTGATTTAAAATATCAAGAAAAAGGAAAAGTGAAAATATGCCTTATAAATAAGAAAAACTAAAATCGTGGAGGCTGGGGTGGTGTGCTGTTGATGTTTTTATCTCTGACGTGTCTTAGCCGCTAGACTGTTAATTTTTAGGTTTAAAATTAAAGACATTTAGTTATTAAGTGTGTTAATTAGGTGCATAAAAATGATTCAAGGTGCATTAGACGAGCTACGGCGAATGAATAAACGTCAGGTATTCTAATATTTCTGATCCGCTATGGTACTTGAAGGAAACCTGGTATGTTCTTATGATTTACTTGCAACTATTTCATTAATGAGACCTCGTGTGTTTTTTTAGTTCATTTACCAATGTCTCAGTTTCGGAATGATAGTGTCTTCAGCCCTTATGATATGGAAAGGTTTAATGGTTGTAACGGGTAGTGAAAGCCCAATAGTTGTTGTTTTAAGGTATGTTTAAATATTTATTCAGAATTATCACTATTTTTCTTTATTGCAATGCCCATTAAAACATCCTTGTGTTAGTTTTGTTTATTAAATAATTTCTTGGATTCCTATCTAAAGAATCTCACTTTATGAAATGCTAATGATGTACTCCCCAATTCCTCCAATCATTTCAATTATATGATGTTCATTTCTTATCAATAGATCATATGTGGATCATTTAAATAGCTTTATATTCCATGTTCACCATGAAACGATAGATCTTGTAATGATAAAGTTATTCTCTTTTGAAAGAAATTGATATCCAATTGAAGAAATATAAACAGGATGATAGTAAATTTCTTTATTTACAATCTAAACCTCTTAAAACTCATAACATATGGTTGTCATTGATTATATTTTCTTCTATGTTACGATTCCTTATGTTGCTCTAAATGTATGTATATTGCTATATTATGATGTTGAACGATCTGACGTGTGCTAATTCTATTTTGCTAATTATTATTTTAGTGGTAGCATGGAACCTGCGTTTCATCGAGGGGATCTGTTATTCCTCACAAACTTTGAATCGGATCCAGTTCGAGTAGGAGAAATTGTAGTTTTCAAAGTGGAAGGAAGGGATATTCCTATTGTACATAGAGTTGTCAAGCTTCATGAAGGGTAAGTTATTTTCTTATCAATATTATAAATTTTAAAAAATAATAATTTTTAACCAATAGGTACCTTTAACAATTAATACTGATTTTTATCAAACCAACAGTTATCTTTAGTTTATTCAGGTTTATTCTATTATGTCCGGGAAGCAGAATTTTATAGTATTGAACATTTTTATACACTAACACTAAGACAGAATCAGATTAAATGTTACCAACTTATTTATAGAGCTGTTATTTAGTAATTGTGTATAACCGCTCAAAAATGATCAATAGTATTGGGTAATATGTGGCCAAATCAAATAGATATGCCTAAATGCATGAGAACAATGTTGTTCCTAATAAGTCAGTTCACTGCTGATACTTCACCTTTCCATAATTTGGGAAATAATGAAATAAATTGTGTGGACGACTTTAATTAGTTATTGTTTCAAGAATGAATTGTTATAAACAGTTGAGGCTAATGAAGGAATGATTGTACACGTACAAACATAATATTAAACTAAAATAATACTAAAGAGTATGAAAAAGCATAAATATGTTGTAAATAAAAACTTGTTAGAAATAAAAGAACCATTGAATAGAAATAAGCATTTTACTTTCAAAAGTTTATTATCAATTCATATTAATAGCCATATCTAATCATCATCTATGGTTTAATAATTTATTATTTTTTTATGTTGTTGCTAATCCTTTCTACATATCTATCATTGTTAAAATTATTTAGAGTAACATTTGATTCAACTTTCATGAATTTCATACAAAAAATTTTGACTTTTTTATTTAACTTAAGAACTTCAAAAGTATCATGTTTATGTACCAGTACCATTTTAAATTTGTTTTGTTCATGAAAGTCTGTTTATTTTTATTAGTTAATTTCTTCAGTATCTTTTTTAATAATTTTTTTTAGTTTGCCTTATGTTACATTTTGAAAAGAACTAAATTCATTCCTATGTGAAACAATTTTTAATAGGCTACATTTGAACAGTTTCATCTCTTATGAAGAGGCCTAAGCATATCTTGTCAGAATAATTATAGCAAGACTATACATTATCTATTCAAAGACTAGAAAGAACTCTAATAGTTTCTCATAAACTCAAACAACAAGAATAATATATTAAGCTTGTCCATTAATAGGTTTTAAGTTGTTTTTTTTAAAATATTTTAATATGTAATCTAATTTATTATTGAAATTAATTTTTGTTGCTGTAGTTATGAATGAACTTAGATTTAAAAAAAGTTGTATCCTTATAAAATCAATCTAATAAAATTTTATTTATAAATTAATTATATCATAAAATTATTTGATTGTAAGGAAGTACCATATTTAAATATGTAAAATTATATTTTGTAAATGTAAATTTCTAAATAAAATAAATAGTATTATTTAAGTAAATACCAACTTCAGTTAAATTTCTCTATATCTTAATATTGAGACTGTCCTGTTTATGAATAAATTACGTATGATACTAGATCTAATGTCCTTGATCAGACTAAATATTCTGTAAACTTCTGCTATACTAGCTATCAGATAACACTTCTTTAGAAATAATTCAAGGTCTAATTATTATCCTTCTGTTTTAGGAGAAATGGCACTGTTAAATTTCTAACGAAAGGTGATAACAACTCGGTGGATGATCGAGGGCTGTATGCCCCCGGTCAGCTATGGCTAACCTCTAAAGATATGGTCGGTCGAGCCAGAGGTTTCCTTCCGCACGTTGGAATGGTCACTATCTACATGAATGAATATCCTAAATTCAAGGTAAGTTAATTAAAATTACACAATTATTTATAATCCTTATTTTATTTGAACTATTCATTATGCTTATTTTGGAGGTATTCCTAGCCATTTGATCTGACTTGTATCTGGATTGTGATCTCTGTTAAATCAATATAAACAAATTTCGATTAATGGATGTCACTTCAGCAATTATTTAAAATTTTTATGATTTTGAAGGAACAAAATAAAACTTAACATTACATAAATTGTTACAACTCAAGCTATATCAATTTATTCAAAAATGAAATTCATGCTTGTTGTTTTTCACTGCACCAAGACATCAATACATTTTTTACTTGATCCCTAGATGGCAATAGAATAAATATTTTTCCACTAAAAGCACTATTAATGATTAATATTTCTGAAGTCATACTGCTTTTAAGTCTATTTATTAATTCTAATTAATATCTGTTCCTCATTTCAACTAAATTTTATAAAAATACATATGTACGATAAGTAACCCTAGATTACTTATTTAGGGGTAATTATTAATTTATGTTTAAATAATTACCCTCATTAATCACTATTTAATTACACCTCACTATTCAAATTTTTACTAAGGGACCACTCACTGTAGATGTAATGCTTTTTTTTTTCATTTTTCTTAACCTCATGAAAAGGGAGCAGAGTTCCTGGATCAAACTTACCTTTATATCTGTGATATGAAGTAGAAACTATTCCTCAGAGCATTTTTTTATTATTTTTTTTACTCCAGGCCTATATAAAAAAAATTTCAATACCTGTAGTACCAGTTAAGGCAGCATGGCCAGAGGGTTTCTGTTGCTGACAGATTAATTCTGAGGTTGTTTTATATATTTTGATAGATTTATTTTTTATTTCCATCACCCTCCTGAGCGGGAATGTGTTTAGTGTGCTGTGGATGTCCACCTGGCAGTGTAATTAGGCAAGCAAAGACTCCCAGCCCAACATACACCATCCATGATACAGCTTTTAGGATGGAAGATAGACATATACATTTTAAAATAGAAAACATTTAAGATATTAAAATATCAATAGATACACGAAAAAAAATTTTTGTTTCTAGAATATTTTAATAAATTGTAATAATTTTTATCAAATTCATCAGTAAATTACTATGCTGTAGAAGATTAATATTTTTTTTATCTTTCAGTGTGCTGTTTTGGCGGCTCTAGGATTGTATGTTCTTGTTCATCGGGAATAGCGTAACACTTCTATGTTAGGCTCTTTTAACATCAAAACACTCCAGAAGCTTGTCTTCTCAACTTGGCTATGTTCACTGAAGTTGAGTTCTTTCATTAATAATAAGATGGTGTTTACTTTTAAAAGGAACAATTTCCTTTGGATTGTAAACTTGCACAAATTAATTTATATCATATTTAAAAATATGTTCATGTTAAAATCGTGATCGGAAAGGAATAGTCTTCATTATGATAACTATTCCATTACGAGTAATAATAATTATCGTTTCGATTTTAATTCTAAAGATGATTATCAAAAATGTACGAGCAAAAAATACGTCTAGTTCTGTAAAGGTAGATCAGCTGTTAACTGTGGTTTATCTGTTTTATCTAACTATGAAATTGTAATTTATTGTTTAAGTCTAGTTTTGTTATCCATGCAATATTTTTGTTTAAAAAAAAAAAAGAAAAGAAAATCATCTTATTTCTGTTATTGTCTCTAATCTCTGCATGGATACCATAACTGAACTATGTTACATGGTTTTGTGATCATGGTTTTGCTATATTTCATGCAATTTTATTTAATTAAGAAGTTCAATTAAAGATTAAACATTAATTTATATACTTAAAAAACGTCTTGATTTCATGAAATTTATTGAAATGTATATATATAGTGATTTTGTATAGATGTGAATTATAATTCATATTTCAATATAAATTAAGGGCAATAGGCCCTATATGACCAATGTCCTCTCATAGTGAATGTTTGTCTCAAATTCTTATGATATACATTAAACAAAGATTCACATGTATTGTTTACTATATTTTTATTTAAATATTTAAATTTTTTTGAGTTTTTATTTTTTAATATATTTTTTTTATGTTAAAATCAAAGGGGTTAATTTTTCGTTTCAGTTGTTATTATTTTACTATTTTTTTAAATAATTGTTAATGGATAAAAATCATGCATTTAAGTACGAAAAGTATTTGTTCCTTTTAAAAAAAATGTTTTGTTCCCTAAAAGAGAAAAAAAGCTAATTGGAAATACATTTATCATGTAGATATTTGATTTTTTTTTTTTATATGTCTCATCCTTATCATGCATTGAACCTTCTTACATATTCAAACCTTAAATGTTATAGTACCTTGTTTACTTAAGAAAATAAAAATTTAATTTAATAATCCCTCCCATTTACCTTAATAACTCACCCTTCCGACAGACAAACAAATACTTTTTTTTTATAAATGTTTGTACAAAACGCTTGATGAATTACATGGAGTCCTCATATTAAGAAAAACGCCAGTCACTAAATCTTAAACTGAACCTAATGCATTCTCTATTCAGAACAAACTCCAAATTAGAAACAGGACAATAATTAAACACGTACACTTAATAGCTAAAACCAATTTGGACATATACATTACAAATTTATGGCATTGCTAAACAAACTCACAGAAAACGTCTACAAACTTTCAAATCTAAAGTACTCACATGTCACAAAAGCATCTTGGTATGTCAATAACAAAACTCTGCTTACTGACCTAAAAATATGGTTGACAAACACAAGGAGGAAATTAAAAATAACGAGGTGGATTGAATTGGGCAGGGTGTGGAGTCAACGATAACACAAAAATAAGCAAAAGTTATTTTTTAAATAAAAATAAACGTGGATGAGTGGTCTATTACCATAGTAAAATGAATCAAGCCACCGGAGAGGTTCTGTTCTCCTTCATGTCTCTCATGTCATTTTGTTTTGTTTTTCTGATAGCCAATCTGATGATTATCAATTTTTTTTACTTGACAGAAGTGGATACCAATATAAAGAGAAAACAAAAATTAATAATTCAAGTTATACAAAAAAAGTACTATGCGGGGAGGTAAGATGGTGGAGACCTTACTCAACCACAATTTTTACGCCCTCAATATAAACTCATTTATGATAATTAAAATTGTATGCTCTCATTGTTATGCAAATTAAAAGTTTATTTCATTGTCACATTTGATGTATACATAAATAAAATAATTAACCACACAATTAACAATTGCTCGATTCTTGTCATCAATACTCCATTATGACTTAGGCCCAGTGATCAAGTCTTTAGCAGATAAGAGCCATTCATATAATATTCCAGGTTTCTTTTTCGAATTAACATTTATATCAGTTAGATTATCAATCGATTTCTTAATAAAGACGTATACTGACTCATGGCTGCTCGTCTTTTTTACTTTTATATTTCCAAAAGTATGCTTTTTCTTTTTTTTAGCAAATTTGAAATCATTCTTTGAACTTCTTTTATACTTATCGTCTATTTGTTGATTTGAATAATTTCTCACAACATTTTTAAATTTTACTTTCTTTTCTATGCTTGTGTCACTTGATCTTCTAACCTTTACATGCTTCTTGAGACGATTTGATACATAGATAATAGTTTTTGATTCGGAACTGCTTAAATTTGAAATTTTTAAGGTTTGAGTTCTTTTATGTTTCTTTGCAGCAGAATCATTGCATAGGATACCTGTTTCATTTTGGTGTTGACTTTTTTCTCCCAGTTTACGCTTTCCTCCATCCAGATCATTAATATCTTTAAAATTATTTGGCAAAAAATCTAAATCTAATTTTAATGGAGTTAATATTTCTAATTTTTTACAACCCCTTCTTAATTTTCTTTGCTTATCTTGTTCTATGTAATATAATTTACTACCAGTGCCAGCTTTATCACAATCACTATCAATGGGTTCAAAACTCTGACTATTTTCATTGTCATTATTACTGTCAACACCAGTTTCAACATTGGGTATTTCTCTTTTTAAATATGTTTTTTTTCCTCTAAGTGACTGACTATTCCCATTTATTATTTCAATGGGAAACTCATTAGGAGCTTCTTTTGTTTCAGTTCCACAAGCTTTATCATCTTTCTTATTATCATTCTGTAATTCTGACTTTTTAATAATTGAAGAATTTCCATTATCAAAATCATTTTTGTATTTGAAGCAAATTTTTTTAAATCCTGCTAAAAGGTTTTTTTTTAAGGTTTCAGAAGATTGGGCATGATCATTAGCTTCTCTTAACTTTTCCCCATGTTCATTTCGTTTTTCTTTCTTACACTTTTTTAAATTGTTTATTTGTGCTGTTTTATTCTTGGAGGTGTCCATTGATCTTGCACACAATGAAACATTTTTATATTCATTAATATCATATAGACCATCACTTTCCACCTTACATTTATTCATCATAACTTGTTGAGTAAAGTTACTCTCAAAATCAGAAAACAGTTTAACTTTATTTTTTCTGTGAATTTTTTTATGTTGGAAGTCTGTGTTGAATTTAGATTTGCCAGGTGTATTCTCAGGATTTTGCTTAACAGATTGAAAATCAACTGATTTAACTGGAGGAATAAATTTTATACTGTAATCATTAGGCCATTTTGTTTTATTTTTTAATGCACCAGTGTTCACTTCAGCAGCAGAGCTACTAGTCATTGTTGAGGTGTCTCGAGTTGATGACTCCTTATCTAATGAATCTGTTACTCTTTCCATCTCAGTTGTTTCATATAAAGAGGTCATTTCCTCTTTATTCTGTAAAACAGAATTACGGAGCCATTGAACGACAGAGTCAATGATATTCTGTCTGCCTAACACAGGTTCGATATATTGCTTCTGATCCAAATTTAGTATTCTACTTTTGTAATTAGTCGTGTTTTCATTACTTGTACCAACTTCAACTCTTTCCAAATGTAATTTTTTTCTCATTTCTTTATTCCTCTTGTTCTGTACACCATCAGTCGGTTTTTCTACTTTATTTGATGGCTTGAACCGAAAACGAATACGCAATTTCTCAGTTTTCTTATGCAAAATTTTTGGAAACGGATACAATATTTCTGCAACATAATCAGAACCATTCACGTGATAGATTTTTCTATTACCATTTTTATAAACTTTATGGCTATTTCTCAATAATGGAAAACCATCTTGGCCCAATAGTTGTCGAAATTCATTCATCTGATGACAAAACAATTTGACATTTATTGATATTAATGAAAATAATTGAATCGACTATCTCAGAAATGACCCACATTATTGTGCCAATCTATATACATGGATCATTTCTAAAATAACTGATCAAATTTATTTTTAGTAACAGTATTTCCTAGGAAAATAAATGATTAAACGGACTATTTAAAAAGACAGTGGTAATTCCATTTATAATACTTGATCAAAACTATGTAAAATTTTAATTTAAATGCGATTGGTTATATCTTAAGTCTTTAATGGATCGAATATTTTTAATATTTTTTATTTAGTTGTTTAATTACATAAATATATACATGTGCAATTTGAATTATAAAGGCAAGTTTCACTTTTTGAAATAAAAGTTTTTCATGAAATTATAGCTTTATATAGTAATTTAAAATGTTTTAATATTGATGCTGACTGCAAATGTAATCAAGAATTCTAAACGAAAATTGATTGGAAAGCAACATAAATATGGTTTATACCCTGGTATCTGTTTATATTGACGACTGGCTCATATAATTACTCATGAGGTGTAATATTCCAGCATTTTTTTTTCAATTAAAAAAAACATGATGAACATCTTATATTATTGATTACTATTAATCCATTCTTAACTTTAGCAATTACCGCTGCCTTTTTTTATACTTCAGAAATTAAAGAACAGTTAACTGAAACTAAACCTGGCTATTTGAGACCCCCGAAGCCTGCCTGCATATGATCCATGTTACTTTCTGCTTGTCTTTGCCACAAATTATTGTTCCACTATACAAAAAATAGTCGGACATAAAAATAGTAATATATCTCGCAAGAGCGGACTCCTCTACTGCAACCGAAGTCCCTGATCTGTGTACATGAGACAATTTCTCAATGAGCGGCGAAAGGCCGTCATTTTTATGTTCTTGAATCTGAAAATCAGCATTGACTTCGAGAATGTTTTTTAAAATAATTGAAATTTTTATGACTATTATAAAAGTATTTTTAATATTAAAAAAAACCTTTTTTTTGTTCCAAACATAAATAACTTCACAATAAAATGCATTTGTTGTGAGGTTAACTATGTTATATTTTATACATATCATCATTAAATCTTTTTCTTTTCCCTTTGTTATGACCATGGCCTATTTTTTTTATTGAGCCAATATTTTAATCATTGAATTAAAAATTGTTTGTAATATCTAACCTTCCATTATATAATAAACAAATAATACAAAGAGTAAGTTAGAAGGAACTCTACAAGCAAAAGGAGAAATTTAAATGAGTAAGAATGATGCCAGTGCCTGTGAGTAATTGTATTAATTCGTTTGTCTTCAATAGAGAAATTTAAAGGGCCATCAATGACAATTAACTTTCCTCCAGATTTCTGAAGGAGCATCTTCCACTAATGTTTTTTTGATTAATGTATTCACAATTTCGTTGTGAACTCAAGATTTAACAATTTAATCTCTTCAATTAAACTTTTTTTAATTTATTTATATTTCTGCTCCCTCCTCTCTTCACTAGATAATTCCTAGTAATGTTGAGTGAATCAATATCCCTGTCAAAACCTAATATCATCATAAAAATATTGCCTTACACATGATTCCTAAGAATTAAAAGTTGAAGACATTGAAAAAAAATTAGTTGAATATAATACATTTTTTTAAAACTAATATGTATAAATAATAGAGAAATAATTGAAGAGATTTGTATCCATTATAAAATGAAAAGTGACTTTTAATGCAAACATACTTTAATTCAATTATCAAAATCATTCAGTTTATTATAAGTATTAATTGTTTTTAAAATGAAATTAGACCAAAAAATATTAATGAACTAAGTACAATATCCTAGGCCAGCCTCACAAACTTAAATAGAAATTTTATAGTAAATGTTTAATTTCTTATCCATAAATACTCTTGGTGTTTTCTATACTTAGTTAACTTAATTTTTTATTTAAATAGTAGTTTCTAGCATATATGTAATATAGGTTTAGACATTTTCCAATTGTTTTCATTATCAATATATCAGTACTTACATGGGTACTTAGAGGGAGAGGTAAGAGCTATTGCTTTGAACATTTTTCTAAAAATAATTCTGGATCATTGATTTAAATATTTTTATACAATATCTGTGTAATACAATAATTAATTAAAGTGAAATTGAATGTTTTTTAATTGAACTGCATTAGTAAAATAAGATGTTTAGTCATCATTCAAAAAACCGGTCAGAAAATTGTTCATGGGCACTGATGTTTAATTAAAACTGTTAAGTTTACCACCGATATTGGGTCTAAAAGTAAATTGTATACATACATAGAAAAAGTGCACTTCAAAAATAACACCATCTTCATGTTTGGCAGCCTCTTCGTAGTAAATGTATTTAGCCTTGAAATAAACAATGTGCATTTCCAGTGGATACCTGGGGCACGAATGGAAGTCAAAGTAGTTGCCTTTGAAAAGGAATAATAAAATGTAGTTAAAGAATTGACTCTAAATAAACTTGAGTTATATTTCCAATAAAATAATGTTCGTACTTTTCTCCGTCTACTGAATGCATGCTCCCTTTTGAGTTGTTCTGAGACCAGTGGAAATGGAGCATCGAGAAGACATATTTTCCATCAAATGGACCTCCGAATATGTAGGGACGAGTGTTTTTCCATTTTCCGCTGAAGACAACTATATTTGTTAAAATATAATGGGTTAGTTGTTTTTTTACTTACAAAAGTAATTGTATATAAATAATATAACAATAGATATGCATTATGAAGTATTTGAATTCCATTTTTTTCTAATTTTCTTGAATAATATTAGTTGATCTTATATTTATGGGGAAAAATCAAACTTAAATAACTCCTTAAATAGAGATAAACTATTTATTAGAAACTAATGTTTCAACCCACATTATAGTGCTTCTTCAGGCCTGAATTGGCATGATACAAACATATAAATGAAATATAAACAAAATAATTGGATCTGAATATGAATTATATAAAAATAAAAATATTGCAGTAAACCAGATACAAAAGTAGTAATAATTTAAATATATTATTTTGATATTTTGGACTAAAAAAATGGTTTTAGTAGTAGTAATGATGAGAAACTATGTAATTCTTTGACTTTTACTCGGGCCATTTTCTTATGTCTTAATGAAATATAATTACACATTTTGTCAAGAAGTTTCTTTATTTTTTTAATAATAAATTTAATGAAGAAACTTATAATTTAATAAAAAATAAATGGTGCTAATGTAGGACGGTTGTTTCTATTGTCTGTTACTGCAGACGATCTATCTGGATAAAATTCAGAAGGTTTTCATCTGAAGTTGTTTTAAGCCGTGTCTCTTCTATAGAGCTATGATTGCATTATAAAGAGGTTGTGATAGCCGAGAGTGTTAAGGCTTCCCCTTAGCAGCCTTAAGAATCCCTGAGTGGATTGATTTATTCATATTGAATTTATTTTGTGGCGGCCACATGTAATGAATATCGACCTTGCCGCTGTGAATGAAATAGGTCGTTTCACTTAAAAGAATAACTGCCTTTTTCAGAAATAGCAAATATTAAAAGCCAATAAGTAAAAAGAAAAAAATCTTCAGATATACCTGTAACCACTACAACCCGTGAAGAGTCTGGGGCTCAGTACATGGTAGAGCCTGCACTGTTACTTGGACAACAATGGTGCTGGGAGCTTATTTGTCCTAGATCAGATTTTCCCTTATTTTGGGTACCACTTCATAGAAGCTGGGTGAGGCCTAGGAGCTCCCATAGGATCCAACTCCAAGTTGCTAAAAGATTAATTAAAAGTATGGCAGCGAGTAGGATTTGAACCTATGGCCATCGGCATGGCAACTCAGCACTCCACTGAGCCACTTAGTTGTCATTCAGTTATACGGTGGTACTAATAATGAATTCCTTTCATTACAATACTCACCCGTCTTGCCATTATTGGTGATCTTGGCGCGGGCAGGTGGCCTGTGGAAGTTCTTCCTCGACAGCTGCTCGAGTCTTATCCCTACCGCGTCCCTCATCTTCAGCTCCACAGGGGCAGGCAGCCTTCTTTCCTCGCACAGCCATCTCCTCAGTTTTTCCTTGTCCACCTTTGTCCCTGAAGAAACAAATTGAATTTATTATAGGTTAACAAGGAAGTTACTGATGCCAAAACTAAAAACTATGTTCCAGAGGAGAAGGATCCCTGCTGAATATATAGCTTTGGTATATAGGTTTAATAGATTCAATGAAATAGTGGTTTATAAAATGTATGTATTGTTTGTTAAACATTATCCAATTGTTTCTGTTTACAATATCGGTACTTGCATGGATACCAAGGGGGAGAGAGGTAAGGTTCATTGCTTTGAAAATTTTTCAAAAAATAAATCTAACAATTAAATATTTTAATAAATTATTCATGAATTACAATAATTAATTAAAGCGAAATTGATGAAGTGGCAAAATTGATTTGTTTCCAAATTTAACTGCAAATGAATTAATTAAATTAAACTAAATGAAAATGAATTTATTTTTTGTTTTATGTTTATGTCAAAATAAAGAGTAAAATAAAAACTTTTTTTTGTACATGTAAGATATTCATTTTATTAAAAGAAGTTTCAAACAAAAGTTGTTCAGCTTAAACTTACCAACAAGAAAGAACCAGTTACATAATAAGCTAGGACTATCGTTAATTGAGGGATTGGCATGGAAAAGGGAGTTAGCAAGACAATGTTTATGTTACAATTAAGATTAAACAGAAATTTAAATCAGTCGCTTTGGAAAAAATTATTTTTTCTAATGAAAAAAATCATTTTTCTTTGTATAAAAGGTATTAATTAATCATGCCAACAGGATAGAAAGAGTTGTAAATCAAAACTGGAAGTGGTTTAGTTTCTATGAACGGTGGTAGTTACCATTTACATTTCAAGCTTTCATATTTAGTTGTCAGAACAGTTTTTTGCCTATAAAATTACTTTTTCATGACTTACTACCTTTTCTTTGTCAACGCTTCAATTGGCAGATGAATCTTCAAATCAGTAATTTTTTTTAAATATCTTTCAAGAAAAACCTGCATATCAAGAAGTTTAAACTCTATTGTTATAACAAAGTTATTAATAATGAAAAACCTAGCTGAAACTAAAGGTATGACCATTTCCGACGTTAAGTAAGTTCCTGTTGTTGGAAACAACATAAACGTGAACCAAGTCTTTTTTCATTCAATAGAAATTCTAGTTTCCTATCGGAATTTTGTATTATTTTTTTTTTTTACTTAATTATTTCCATTCAGATTCAAATTTGAAGGTAGTCTAAAACTGTAATAAAACTACAGATTTTGAGATCCACATCTGCGTAAAAAAACATGTTGGCTGGCTTTCACTGAATTTACTTAAAAATCAGATGCTAGCTGATTGACTATTGTGATGTACATAGCTCTGACTTCCGCCGACAAGGACCTTATTTAATATGTCCCAGACCAAACAATTGTGAGGACACAGATTATGGTTGTTGTTTTTAAACTATTTTATAATCATATTTACCAGCAATATATTTTTGACATTTTAAAAATAACTTTATTGTATTAATTACGTTTTTCTAAAACAATTTCGACCACACGTTTCTGCTTTCTTGACTAATTTTCTTACAACTACTGGATCATGCTGATGTGCCTTTGTAGTGAAAACATTAAATTGTCACTCTAGTCGTTAATTACAGCTATAAGTTTAATAAAACTGACTTACCTTGTTATCCTCTTACATAAAATCCCTCAAAATGTGTAAAGTTTATAATCCTTCCAGATCTTGACTATTAACTGACGCATTTAAACAAATAGAACTATAAAATAAAAATTTGAATTTCATTTTTGATTTTTAAAAAACATCCGAATTTAGAGCTTAATTTGATCTATAACTGCAACCATTTGTATTTAAAAAATTTGCATTTCACGAGGTTATAAACAAGATTTATGAGTTGTCCATATGTTATCGTAAGTGAAATGCTCGAATGTTTTCCGTTGAATAAATAAAATTAAAAAAAATAAAATCTTGGAATTCATTTAAAATTAAATGTAATGATTAGTTTACATCGTTATCTCACAACACCTTGAATGACAGACATTGACTTTGGAATTTCGAAAATTAATAGACCAAATTAGAAAAACGTAGACGGGTACAGAATTAAGGGGGAGTAATTAATGAACCAAATCCTTCATTAGAAAAACATATATTTAAGTATGTAGATATACATAATATATTTTTAACTATATTACGTATTTTCGAAAACGAATATATGCCTTTTACCGTTCAAATTAGAGCTAGTGAAATGCCCCATGAAGCAGTTCATAATTATCTTCGTAGAAAGAGCTGACTTCTGTATATTTTACAGGATCAATTAAAAGAATGATGATTCCAATTTTTTTTTTTACTCCCTTATCATATAATGACGTTCAAGAGAGGTTTATTTCAGGCGTCATTGTAGACTTTTACGTCTCAGGTAGATTCAGTACAATACATTGTAAGTACACAGCAATTATTTCAATCGTTTGCCGATTCTGTTTTCTTTAAAATTTTAAAGATGATCTCCCCTTCCTCATCTTAATAGTACCCCTTACAAATACGCATAGGTATACCTATAAATAAATAAAAAAAATCACTTCTAAAGCAGAATTTAGTAGAGCAGTTATATTGTTTAACGTAACATTAAGCAGCCACAAATGTACCTTATGGGATCTAGAAGCCTCCTGAGGCTCACCCAGCCTCTATAAAGTGGATAACCTTAATTGGGGGGAACCTTGCGGTTGATCGTGATCTCGAACAAAATCACCTCCATATACAACCGTTCTCCTAGAAACAGTACAGTCTACCGTTTACTGGATTGAAAACCCTTCTTGGCTTATAGCGCTAAAGATTTTAAAAAAAATATAATTACAATATTATCATTGTTTTCGGGCAGAAGACTCCAATTCACAATAACCTTTCGATTGCAGACTTAATGAAAAAAACATAGTATGGCGAAATTACTTATTTCTTAAAGCTTGTTCCCAAATTAATTTACAGCCACTTAGCATACTACTATTCTTTGTATAAACTCAAAGTATCCATAGATAAAAGTCAAATTGGCTATAATTAAATGGAAGATCCTAATTTTGTGCCGGTATGATGTAGTCATCTGTTTTACAAAAAGTATGAGATAAACTTAAATCAAGAGCGAAATAGTATTTTATGTCTTAATCCAAAGTTACATCTGAGGAGGCGGTCGATGGCTTAAAGTTGGGCTCTCCACGAAATACTTCGTGAGCTTTCATTTCACGAGGCGATAAAGATGATGTATACGGTCAAAAGGATTCCTTTCTAGCCTTTTTTTAACTTTACATTAAATTTAAAAAAACAGTATTACTACAGCCCATGACCACGAAGTGTCTTGGATTTAGTACATGGTAGAGCCTGTACTGTTTCTAGAACAACGGCTGTGTAAGGTGATTTGTCCGACATCACGCTGAATCGCCAGGCTTTTACCCCAATTAATGTTTACCACTTAATAGAGGCTGAGTGAGCTCCAGATCCCATATGGTCCATCAGTGGTTGTTAACACATTAAATAATTTATCAGCTACAACCGAATTAGAACCCGGGACCTCCGGCACAGTAAATCAGCGCACTACACATTGAGTACCCCGCCCTCCTCATTTCTCTCTCAAAAACTCAGAAAGCTGAATATTCATACAAAATTATATTTTCTAAAGCACCACGAACTGTTTAATAACAATAACTATCTATCTACAATATTCAAACTTCACATACCCAAAATATTAACTCTGAAATCATAATTAGTCTTCGAGGTAATCTGTTTCATATTAGAGGTCAAATTCAGATTTAGATGTAGCATTTCACTATTTCGGATAAAACATTTAAGAAAGATATATGAAACGAGCTATTCAGTCTGAGTAAAGTAGTTATTGTTTTAGAAATTTATGATTTTTTAGTAATATAAGTTACCGTAAAATCTACGCAAGTTATAGCAATGGTTATATCACAAAACTGGAACTAGAAAAAAAAAACGGACACCAATAATGCAGGAATCTACAACAAAATTTTCATTTCATTTTCAACCAAGAAATTAATGTTTTTCTCGACCAGTTAGAACTAACTGATCTTTAACCAGGGTTCATCGAGTAATTGACACTTTTCAAACACGTTTCCAATTGGCTTTAGAAACAATAATTTTAACTCATTGTTATATAAGCTTTGTACGTATTAATAATATGAATTATAAAAAAAAAAGTTTATATTTTAATTTTTTTTTATGGTATAAATTAAAAACATAACTGTGGGGGGGGGGGGGGGTTAAATATCACAATTTTGCAATTTTTGTCCAAATAAACAGCCGTAATATCTTTATCCTTAGGACGAATAAGTACTAAAAAATTTTTGTTAATCTCATATGCTTGTTATTCTGCTGCACTCTGCACAGCTTCCCTTAGAATATGTTAGGAAAACATTGATTATAATATCCCTGGAGTTTCGTGAACATAAAGTATTGCTTAATGAGATTATTTTAGAGAAAAATTCAATTTTTGAAATTTAAAATTATCCGTCTTGGATCCTGAACTCTATTAAAGCTTAACACGTAATAACTTTATAATTTATAAAAACGTTTATGTTTTGATGTTTTTATGGGGTTATATAGCACAATTCTGCACATTTTCCCAAATAATCAGCCGTTGTACATTTATTATTAATAAGAATAGGTGGGTAATAAAAAAAAATACAATATTTTAATACATATTTTGATATAAGTTGAAAGTAGATATCTCAAATTAACAGTCTTTTTTTTATCTACACAACATACTTAAAAATGGTTTAAAGGAAGACATAGCTAAATTTAAAGCAATAAAAGGCTATTCCTCTTATTCTTCTCTTAACAACATTTTTTTCCATGTTTACTTCCGTATCTTAGAAGTAAAAATATTAATTGATATAGGAACAATACGTTAATTTTTTAAAGCGGTATTGCTTATTTTGTTTTCAACGTCAATAAGCAATACCGTCAATGTATCTCAAAATAGCTTTGTTTATATTCGAAATAGATATGGACATTTCATAAACCATTTAATGATGATAAGTATATGAAAAAAAAACAATATATCATTTTCAATTTGTAGCGTTTGCTTTAGAATTGATAATTGATATACAATTCATATATGTATAAGGCACAAAACAACTTATAATGACATAGGTAAAATACGTTTGACGGCTGATTTTGAAAGAACCTTGAAACACTTTTTTCACACTTTTCAAAAGTGGTATTTTTCACTTTCGATACTGTTCATTTGACTCTAAGATATATATGTAATAATGTAATGATATATATCATAACATTTAAGTATTAATACCTGATTCTCAAATACTTTAAGCATAATTTACTTTTAAATTGTTGAAAACGCAAACAAAATTATAGATATTTGTTTCGTATGATCAATTTAAGTGCAAAGTGGATTTGACCCCTCAAATAAGATTGTTTAAAAAAAATAAATTCAATGATAAGAGGGAATAAATAAAAAAATTGGCAGCTAATTAAAGCACATCACTATCTACTATGATGTTATCAGCCGGTGTTTACACACAAGACCTTCAAACCCGGGGGCGGGAAAATAGACTTCACAGCTGACGATGGCGTCCGAGGCGGCGAAACCGGGAAACGAGGGATCAATAGGGGCGTGGGCATCGTATCCAAGTAGTTGTGCTCCAGCCGACGGGGATGCCAATAGGTAACAACCTAATTGTTTTGTCACCGCACGGCCTTCCACCTCTTGCACAAGCATGTCCTTACAAGCTATACCGATGCCACGATATTTAGCTTATCCATGATGCACCTCCACTGTGGGTTAACACCGCTTGCTATGTCGCTTCAACCTGCACTGCTTCTCTTGTTTAGGATATGTTAATAAAACATAGCAAATAACGTACTATTTGCTATGGCAATTCCATAAACCTGCCATTCTTTCAAGTAGACTAGTTTTATGCGTATTTCTCGATAATCGTCAGTTCAAAAATCCTATTATTGTTATGTTTCCATCAAGGTAAATACATTTACGTCTTTTTCAGCTCGATTTAACATGCAACAATTTCATTTCAGAAATTTATTTCATTCATTCTTCAAAATTCATTCCTAAATCCTTAAAGTGTTATATTAAGATAATGAACTAAATACTTTGATGAACTTTGTGTCCAAGACAGATCAATAGAATAACTCATACAATTAGAACAAGATATTATCATTAACAAAATACTTAATATTCTTATTGTTATAAAGGAAAAAAACGTTATACACCATTAAGTCATTCAGTTAATGTCAAAGGCAACAGTGGCGTTTGAAATTTATAGGATGTCAAGTTTTTTTTTACTTTTACGGGGCATTGTTTAGTAAGTAAATCGTGATTTCTAACTAACAGTTGGCAATGATTGTAACCAATGTTTTACAGACTTATCGTTTAATCAGGTGGAAGTATTGAAGCAAACTGGTTCAAAACTACTCAATACAACCGGTTCATACAAACGTTCTAAGTAAAATAATAATTAATATCCTCACTACTACAAAAATACCAAATGTTTTTAGACCAATTACTAAAGTAATATATTAAAAAATAGTAAAAAGTATGTCTCTGCATCAAACTTAAAGTGAAACACAATTCTATCGACTGTATATTTCCGGTCAATGAAATTGAAATTGAAGGAAAATAGTCGAAGAGCACTCAATACAAGTAAAATATATTTCGGTTCATACCAAAACGTCTGCTGTTTTTAGAACTAATTATTACATTATTATGTTGATTAAAAATCATAAACTATATTTTAAAAAATATTTCCAACGTTGTATTGCCACTTAAGGTGGAATACAATGCTATGAACTGTAAATTCAGGGTCAATGAAATTGTATGAACAGGAAATAAAAACATTGCACAGAACCTCCCCAATGTGTGTCGGATCGATATACCTTATTTTTTCACAGTTTTCTTAAAGTTTTTAAGTGATACAAGAAAACCGTAGTCCTTAAAAACCTTCTCCCTTTGAGTTTGCAAGTGGTTCTAGAAATGTTGATCAATATGACATAGAATCCGCAAAGAATTGCGTGCTATTGGACACTACGTTATAATTTATGAATGTGATTGAATGACTGTCGGGAAACGTTACGTAATTTTATAAAAATAAAATGTGTATATGTACATATGTGTTTGCCTGTGTGTGTGAGTAGAGTTATATCCAAGGTTTGATTGTGCTATTTTTAATCTCACATACCTAAAGAGCAAGTGCAGTGTGAATACACGTATGATAGATATAATGCAAAATAATTAACATTGCAATTTCATTCAATGTTTTATAATTTAAAATCATCATAAAACAAATCAGATGTATATATCCCAAGACTTCAACCATCAACCAAAATAATCAACTAATGTTTTTAACTAAATATGTGAGAACATTGCGTACCATAAAGCGAATAGAGTTTTAACATATTAAAGTTCTAATTTTAGTTTTTTATTAAATTAAATTTTATTTTAACATTGAAAAGTAATATCTCAAAACAGGTATTAAATTTCAAACAAGAATCCTTAAGTCTCTACAATAACAGAAAACATGGTATTAGATGAATTATTTTAACCTTTAATTTTTCAAGTAATATCAACAAATAATTCATTACCGTATTAACACGAGCAAACAAATGATATCAAGAAATATATACAAAATAATTAATGCATTAAAACTTATAATATTTTCAAATATTTTTAATTGAAAAGAAAAGACATGTCCAGGACCGGGACTTGAACCCGGGTCGCCCAGATCGCTAGTCTGAAATATACATAGTATATATATTCAAATATTATAATATTTTCATTACTTTGATTAAACAATGTTAATGATGGGTGTTAAAAAAAAGTTTATTACATTCATCGGATCTCAATGAATCAATTATAAAATCGGTGAAGCAATTACCACAAAGAATCCTTACATGGATATAAACAGTCAGCCTAAAAACAATTAACAATTAAGCCTAAAACTCGAGTATATGAGTATATGTTGGTTAGGTAATAAATAATCATATACGTATATGTATATAGATACATACATACATTTATATATATAGTATTATATAATAATGTAGTCAAATACGATCAACATAAACCGAAAAGTAAAGCTACACTAGCAGGCTTAGAATAGAGAACCTCTGAAGTAACTCCCTTTGAATCAAGTTCCTTCCTTATCAGTTGCTGAAATATTCTATTCTTCTTCTATTTTAAAATTCTAATCTTTTCTTAGAAAGATCAAAGACAAGCGAGTTTTCCAACTGTTAGATTTATGGGAAGATTTCATGAGCTGTGGCAACGGACTCTTTTCTTTTTTTCCATATGATTATGCAACGTTGAATATTCTAATATTTCCATGTCCTAAATCTTACTCAACTAAGAATTGAAAATCTACCAATAACTCAAAACCCAATGCTCAATTTCTTCTTTTGATTATAGTTTCAATAATGCTATGGTATTTATGAAATATGCTTCTATTTTTTTATTTATTATTATTTTTGGAAGCGAGGTAGCTGAGTATGGAGACAAATTATTTGATCTGTTAACACCGATGGATTTTCCGTGTGGGGATCTGTAGACCCTTCAGATGTTCACCCAGCCTCTATAAGGTGGAGGATTGCTTTCCTGCATAACAGACTCTACCATATACTATGCCCAAGACCCCTACAGTGGCACATGATTTTTTAATTATATATCATGTTGTTTATTCCTCGGAATAATAATTTTTGAAGCACATAATGTATATTTTCGAACGACTATTTTTATTTTAAATAATATTAATATTAATATAACGTAAGACCAGCCGACATTTTAGAAAGAGACACCTTCAGACACAAAGTAGACAAATGGGAAGTTGTATCAGAGCAACCTAAGTGGTCGGAAGAGGATACAATACTAACGGTGTGGGACGGTGGGAGTCCTAAATTTTGCCTATCCAAGTATCTGTAATGAGTACCTGGCGCATAGAACCCCATTTTACGTCTCTTCGGAAGGACAGCATATCCAAAGATTTTTACTGCCTTTGAACAAATTCCAGGGCCACATGCCGAATTCCGAACTCACTACTACCTTTTGTGATTATGTTGGAAACAAAAACCGAGGTGATCAACAGTTGTAATAATCTTAAATACAAAATACAACCTTCCACGACTAGGAATAAAGTACAGACATTACGACTAAGCTAATCGAAATTGATTCAGGATTGATCAACTTACAAGGAAGTAAACAATGGATAAAGAAGCATTTAAAGATAAGTTTGCCACACTTTTAAGCGGCGATTAATTTTTCTAATGACTCATTTAATAAAGCGATATTATTATATAATTTAAAACATTATATCCGGCACTCTGCCTTGTAAAATATTTCCTCGAATCAAAAACACTGAGAAGTTATATGAATAAGGGAATAAAACAACGCTGGCTTGCACATGTGGCAATGACGCTTGTTGACAACGATATCCCTGGGAAGAAAGGAGAGAAGGAATTGCATCAATAATGAAAACTTGATATATATATATATATTATATTATTATTATAATATGGTTACAATAACCATTAGAATAAAAATACAACTTTACAAAAATGGAATTAAGAACCTTGGAGTAAAATTAATTTTTTTAATTAATTAATATATTCATTGAAAGAAATTTGTTAAATGCCACCTGGGACAGATTGTACATGTGATATTCTTTTGCAAATCTTCCCTTGGAGTAAAATAAAGGATATCCCAATAAATAAAAATAATTCAAATAATAATAGTAATTGCACTATATCTAATGTTAACATCCTGTGACTTATTATCATAACAACCTGTTTTCACTCACCATACCATATTTAGAAATGATATCAAATCAAAATCTACGTTTACCGCGTGATTAATTAATTACTGCTTATTTAAGAATGTACGAAAGTATATAAATAATAATCAACAATCGGTGGTTGATTTTTAACTTGATTGCTTTTTATTTTGAGGAGAAGAAAAATGCAATTCGAATTTACAAGCATAATAACTGCTTTCTAAGGCATAGTAAAAGCTGATCAACTTTATGTAAAATTAAATATTTTATTTATACTCATATTTAACTGTAACGTAAAAATAAATAATAAACAGATAGATAATTCAATTATATTTATTTTATGTTTGAAGCAAAGTTTGTTGCTACCAGCAAAGTGCACTTCTCCACCAGCAGAAATATAATGCTATTTTTATGTCTGTATTAAATAAACAAGGTGTCAGTAACATTTTATCCACGTTGTCTAGCATATTTTAATACCAAATCAAGAAAGACTCCGATTAAATTATTAATTTTTTTTTTACCAAAATCTTTTTAGTACCACCAGTTTCGGTTTGGAAAATTTAATTTAAATATAGTATGTTTTAATATGATAATAAATTAACATAATATAAAGGATATAAAACAATAATTCTGAACTGTATTTTTTATTTATTTTAATAAAATTTGAAGTAGAAATTTTGGAACCGATAATCCAAGCCCCTCCTTATCTAAAAAAAAGTTCTAGATTAAACAATATTTGAAATCAATTTAGATCGGTACCCACATTCTTCAATTTTGTGGAAACAAGACCACAAAACAATAATACAAGCAATTTAAAAATTTATCAATTTACTATAACTGACAAAACACTTAACGATATTTTCCCTAATTTTCTCGTTTGTCAACATAAATTGATGTTAGCATACAAACAGAAAATTCTACATTTATTCGACAATAACCTCGCTTCTTCAATTATTTTAAAATATAATAAGACCATACATTTGTAAAACCGTAACTTCCTGCTGAAAGCCAAAATGTCCAAAACCTATGAGTATCTGGCCGGAAATAACTATACATAATTACCTAATTAATATTAATTATATGAACATTTTGCTATTCCGTTAACTACAAAAATTTGTAATATAACATGTTCATTAATTATTTTATATGTTCTCGTCTAATAACAAACCAATCGATGGCCTAGAAAACGACCAAAACTACTTTATATAAAGAACTTTGGATGAATCAAACAACTCTTCGGTCCTCCGAGAGAGATGTTTGTTTTACGAGATGGAGAAACAAGTGCCAACGATTAATTTTGGGATTCGTTTCATAGCCAAGAGTTTTAAGAGGCCGCTAATGGCTTCACCAACTCAACAGTATTCTAAAATGGAGAGAGCTTTTCGTATAAACGGCGAGTTGTATTATTTTACACGAAACTTCTACAACTTTTCTAATTCTTATAAAATTAAAAGATTTCAATTTAAAAAAAAAAATACATTTTTGCTATTAAAAAAAAAATGTAGGACTCCATACACTATACTATAATATCCAACTAGATACTTTATTGTTTAGTTTTAAAGGCAAAAAAAGCCAATGGTTATAACTAGCCAAACCGATTTATTATTTTATTATAATTTTACGTTATTATTTGCATTCCATTGATAATTATTTATATTATATTTATGGAGCGAGGTACCCCAGTAGGTATACTGTGGAGTTGCTATAACGAAGGCTCTGGGTTCAAATCCGGCTAAGGCAGATAAATTATTTTATATTATTTAATTAGCTGTGGTTGGAGCCTGTGAGGTGTGAGACTCATCCAGCCTCTATAAATCGGGTACGATTAATTGGGGAAGAAAGCTGGCAGTTGATCATGATCTCAGACAAATCACCGAACTTCACAATCGTTGTCCCAGAAACATTACAGTACCATGAACTGAACCCGGAACTCTTCATAGGTTAGAGAGCTGCAGGTTTTTTGTTATAATATAATATTTTAGGCATTTATTATTTCATTTTTACGTTTTATTTATTGTTTTTGTAATTTATAATCTACCTAAGGACTACAATTAGGTAATTATTGCTTTTTCTCTTTACTTTTCCTCCAGAACTCTGTTTTTTTAATGAGCTCTTTTTATCACTTGTGACCTATGATCTTGTTGGTAGGTTCTTCCTGAAAACCTATAAATTTCTTTATTGCTGCTTAAAAATTTATATATGCTGTGCATAGTTTCCTCACCAATTTAGTTTTATTACAAATCTCATCCCACTGGCAATGTACTTTGTCTGTTTTCCTATTTTGAAAGAATTTATGAATCTGTAATTATAGAGTTTGATTCATTCTTTCTAGATGCTCATGAAATGTAGCTGGACTCTTCCTAAAGTCTGCAAATTTAGGTCAAATTCATCAAGGTCCGTGTTTGATCCTAGAACCATGTATACATCATTAAAATTTGTTTATTTATTATTACTAATATATTTTTTTAAAAGCTGAGTAAAAAACACAGGCATTACCTGTGATGAAGTGGTTAGCATATGAACCTTAGATATCAAAGGATTTTTTAAAAGGGAAAAATGGTTATCCCGTCCTTGGAAAGGGACGTAAAATGGCGTTCTCGAGCCTTCGCTGTGTCAGGTACTCGTTAAAGATCCCTATCCTCATTATACCTGGATAGGCAAAATTCAGGATTCGTACTCTGGAATCGTTCGATTAACGTTAAAGAACATTTGGATTTAAAATAAATACATAATAGTATTTTATAACGGAATTACTTTTTTTCCGAAATGCAAGATTGTTATTAATAAGATATACTTATTGACAAACTTATAATACTTAACTGTTTTATGTTTGGAAGCTATTTATTTTTATCGTACGAACGTATCCTAACATTGGAATAATGCCCTTGTTGAGCTAATGAAACATAAATTCAAAATAGATATCTTATTTAACGTTTTCCGGTCTATTTTTTTCTTATTCTCCATGATTTATCAAGCCATATACCATATATATATATATATATATATATATATATATATATATATATATATATATATATATATACTACTAATAATAATATGCTAATAAGAAAATAATCAATCTGTATTACTTGGGTCTTTTATTTCCCGATGGTATTTTTAATATTTTATTTAAAAAAGGATAAAAAATATTATGAATACGTGTCATATTTTCCAATATTCATATGAAATCTACAAAAGGCACTCCTCTTCCCAACAGAGAGGTTTACTAATTGGAAGAGCAGCTGCGAGCGAAAAATGGAGGGTAGAGAAATGTTCGATCGCACTGTGGCTTTGCTCGACCATCCCTCACTGTTCTCTTTTAATTAACTCAGACCGCCTCTGGCTCGTGTTATGTATCAGCCTCGCGAAAAAAATTAAGCAAAAAGTAATAAAACGGGATATTAAAACATTATTTTAAACAGCAATGGTGAAAAAAATATATATTAAAAAAAAATAACCTGTACTACAATTAATAAATCGAAAAGGAGTATCAATTGAAATTCTTTCAAAGCAGGAAAACAGATAAGGAACATGGCTGTGATACGAGCCTTGAAAGGAGGAAATCATACACAACAGATGTAAATTTAGAACAGCTTTCTAGAATTGTGTATAAGTTTTTTCAGGAAGAACAAACCAATAAAACATCAGAGGTTAAAGGAGAGGAAACCAGATTCCGAAAAAGTGCAGTTCTGGAGGAATATCGAATATAATAAACAACAATTATTATAAATAAAATGAAATGGCTAAAATATAATTTAAATATACCTGAAAAAACCTGCACCACTAAAACCCGTGACTTGATTTGGGTACCAACTTTATAGAGGCTGGGTTAGCCCCAGAAGGGTCTTTGATCCATCTCCGGCTGCTAACATACTAATATAGTTCTTGCCACCAGCGGGGTTTGAACCAGGATTTTCAGCATGGCAACTCAGTGCTCTACCACTAAGCCACTCCACTCCCTTTTGATCATTTAAATATACAATATATTATAAATGGAAGGGTTAGCGTTCAGTACATGGTTGATACAGGAAGATTAGAGATAAGAAACTGCAATCATCTAAGAGTATTCCTTAGTTGGCTTGTAAAGAAAAAAATAATAGGTAAAATATAAAAATAAAATAATAAATAGCTAATTTAGATAAAATATAAACATACAATATAATATAAATGGAATACAGAATATAGTATAAAAATACAATAAAATAACAAATAGATTTTAGTCTAGTAATGGGGCCAATAACCATTAGCAGTTTTTTGCCATTAAAACAAAACAACTTATCTTTTCGAATTTTATTTGTATATTATTCTATGTAAAAACACAAAGTATCGATAAACTTCAAATTATTTATAATAATTGAAAGCTCCAAGTTTGATGTCGGTATGATATAGTCATCTATATTACAAAAAGTAGAAGGTAAAGTTAAATCAACAGGGAAATAGTATTTCTTGTCTTAATTCCAAATTATATCTTCGGTGGCGGTCGATGGGTTCAATTTGGGCTCATCACGACATTTCGTTACCATTGTGAGCTTTCATTTCTCGAGGCAATGAAGATGACGTTTACCATCAAAAGGACTCCTTTCGCTGGTCTTTTTTTTAATTTTACATTAAATTACAAAGACAAAAAAAAAACCTGCACCCCTAGAACACATGAAGGATTTTGATTTCATTACATGGTAGAAGCGTTTTGTTAGAAAACGGTTGAATAGAGCGGTGATTGGTCCAAGATACGCTCAAATGTTAGGTTTTCCTACTCCAATTATGAGGACCCAGATTAAAGGGACTGGGTGAGTCCCAGGAGGGTTTGTAGAGCCCTGAGGATCCATCTATGCCTTCTAACAGATTAAGTAATTTTGCTGCAATAGCCGGGTTTTAACCCGGGACAGCAACTCAGCACTGTTGATTTGAGTATTCCCTATACTTTTTTGTAATATAAACTCAGGACATCCTTTCTATTATAACTAATATGACCTCTGTTGAAAGTTTTTTTTTGTATAATTTTTTCTTTCATTGTATATATGATTCAGTATAGATACATTTAAATTATCCAAGTTTGGTATGTTTGGTACAGCATATAACTTTGTGAATCGTAGTTTCTAGGAGAAAGGTTGAGCAGGGAAACGATTTGTCCGTGATCACGCTCAAATGTAAGGTTTCTCCCTTTCAATTATGGGTATCCAGTTTAATGAGGCTGGGTGAGCCCCAAGAGGGTCTGCAGATCCAGGTTCCATCGATGGCTGTTAACAAATTAATAATTTGTCTGACACGGCCAGATTTGAACATGGAACCCTCAGCGCTATATATACTTAGCTACCGAGCTCTAAAAAATTGAAATTAAATATAAAATATATATCAGAAATTATGGATAAATATTCAAGCGAGACAAATGTGATTTATTGGAGTGGTTTTACATTGTCTGCGATCAGCGATTGCTGGCACAGTTGGACGATCTCCAATCCCTGAAGGTCTTCTCAATGCACCAGTGAACTATCCGGCTCGCAAAGGATATGTGCTGTTAGGGGACTTTTAGCGTATATTTTAAAAATTAATCGAGAAATCAAAAGTGTTATTTAATCGAACTGTTCGGTGAGAAGTAAGATTACATCTTATAAAATAAAACAACTACAGAGGACAACAATGAAGGTAAAGCTTACCAGTAATTGTTGGCTAAGGTCAGTTTATACCTCTGCTTAATTTATTGATTTTGTTTTTTAAAATTACCTCTCAAGACGCTATTAAAACCATTTATACACAATTACAGTGTAAGCACGATGAGGGTCATTTGAAATACTATACGTAAAACAAGAAATTCAGTAAAATTTTATTCATTTATTACAACCATGACTATAAAGAATGAAGTTCCAAAAACCTTCGGGGCCCCTACCTCTGTAAAAATATAATAATAATAAAAATTATTAAATATTATATTATTTTATCATTTCACTGAATTCACCATTTTAAAGTGTCCTAAAAAAGTCCAAAACATGGTATATTTTCATTTCGCTAAACGGATAAATAAGAATTATTTAAAATACTAGATGGTATTTTAAAAATTATCCATTGTTAAATATATTATAAAAATTTAAAATTTAGCAATAATAATACTGATGATAATAATAATACAATTATTCATGAACCTTAAATATTTTCTTTTTTTATTATTTTTTGTAGGTTGGTACCACTATGATGGAATGTTTTTTATATTTGGGAGCTTTCTTGAAATATTAAAAAAAAATGTCCTTAGTCATTAAGTGTACACTTTAAAAACTCTAAAAAAAATTAACATAGATAAACACAAATCCGTAATTTGAAATAAAGTAACCTTTGTATTTTCTTTTGAATTCTTATGCAGTTTCTTCATAACTAAAAATATAATCTAATAAATTATATTTTTATAATTAGTAACATACACCAATCAGTATGGGTTCAAGTTGGTCGTTTAGTCATCGAATATATGAGCTGTTATTTATGAAAGTCCATTTTTTCATGTTTTTAACACTGAGCATTTAGCATGGAGTGTTTCCAACACCATATAACTTTTAAATCTTATTATGAAATAATTATAGTTAAAATTATTTAAAACATTAAACGATAATTTTTTGTATATCCAAATGGACTTACGCCTCTTACAAAAATAACTGCTCATATCCCTCCTTCAGTAGAACAACAGAGTTGGCATTTTTGAGTTAAGCCTTCAGTAGCAACTGAATTGGTCGATGATTTTTATTTAAGGAACGACATAGCTTGTATTCCATTTCCAATATTTTTCTTTTTAATAAAGTCATATTTTGAGTTACGTCATTATATATTATTATAATTTCTTTCTTTTATTTTTTGTTAGTTGTTATAATTTTTAAATATTTTTATTTGAAAAGAAAAAATATGACCAGGACCGGGATTCCAGCCCGGGTCTCCCACGTTTTCCCACCGTCGTGGTGCTTTACCAACTAAGCCATCTACTAACAACAAAATAAAAGAAATAAATTATAATAATATATAATGACGTAAGTCTACAAGATCCAAATTAAAGTAATGTTTAATGAGCATTCTTTCCCGTGTTTTCCTATACATCGCGAATTGCGAGAACACGGAGATATAGGATCAATGAAAAGAAAGGATATGTCTGGCCGAGAAGCGAATCAGGATGGCTTAGTTGGTAAAGAACCACGACGGATACGTGGGAGACCCGGGTTCGAGTCCCGGTCCTGGTCATATCTTTTCTTTTCAAATAAAAATATTTGAAAATTATAACAACCGACAAAAAAATAAAATAAATAAATTATAATTATATATAATTTTGCTATTATTAAATTATTTTTTGTCCCAACGTTTCTAATGGAGAATTTTCTGTTTCAGGACCGAGATGGCGTCGCTGGACGTTATCAAGAGGAAGAACAACCCAGGTAAGCTGCACACTGATAACTCTTCAACACAATCCTCTACCTAGAGCGCGCTCTAGAGACCACTCCAGGGACCGCTCTATCTATAGAGCGCTGTGTGGGGAAGCGCTATTTCCAAAGGCCTCCCTTACCGCGCTCTAAAACTGTCCCACTTATTTTATTCTCCTTTATAGCTTCCTTTATGATATAGTTTTCGGCTAACAAGAAAGAGAGAGCTTATTAAAATAGAACTAAAAACAGGAGCTAAAAATGAACTTAGCTCTGCGGCCGTAGCGGGTGGGGGTTTTGTCAGTTTAAAACAACATTAAATTATATTTGGATCATGAATTCATACACCAATGTGTATACAAAATCCTAAAACAAAATTCTACATGTGTATAGAAAATCCCTTTATGAATACATAAAAATACTAAAACTATATATTAAACCAAAGGTATATCGACTTTTAATGCAATGCACATCAACTATGTTATCAGGAAAATAACCAATTATCGGTGGTAAATTATAGTTAATTTATTAACTAATTGAGAGGCAATAGATTTTTTTCATTATTGTTGGAACCCGATTATATAATTATAAATATTGTAAAACTAAATTTGATTTTTATATATTAGAATCCCTTTTCAATGTATAAAGTTCATATTACTCGGTATTTTAACATGACGTATTTCAAGAGAATCTTGTATTTTAATACTTATTAGTATCTTATAAGGGAAATACTTTTTTCCGTAACACGAGAGTGGAATTAGTAAGAAATATTTCTCTTACAAAATACTTGATAAAAGATATCAATTAAATATTTTCTTTGGAAACTACTTTCTATAAATGCTTGTATAGTACTAATGCAGCCTAATATTAGAATAATGGCCCAGTGTTGGGCTAACAAAATTTGAATACATAATTAATATCTTATCTAATAATTTCCGGTTTCTTTTTTTCTACTTTTTCGGTTATTATATTTATACTAATATACTAATAATGAATGAATGAATAATATACTAATATACTAATAATGAAATTTATAATCTGTTTTACATGAGCCTTTTATTACCCGATGGTATTTTAAGGCTTCTATACTCTTACCGCAATACCCAGGAGCTTATTTTAGTTTTTTTCTCGTTATCTAAGTTTTGAATTCAATTTTATTATGTCGTTGAGATCAGCAATTTTTATCAAGGAGTAATTAAATCTAAAATAGATAAATTAACAAACATTATTTAAGATTTAAATAAATATTATTCAACAGCAAAGATTTATGTTTATTTATATAAAGATATTTCCCGATCCTTGTCTACATAGATAGCCTTTAGGTTATCGAGTTTAATATAAATGTATGAGCTGTCACACTTTTCATGGAATTTTTATCATCCATTGATTATAATACAAAACATAATGAAACTAAATTAAATTTTTTCTAGAAACAGAGAAAAATAATCATGCAAAATAACTCATTTTCACATTCCTTGAATTGAAGGTTGGCGGCGATGAATAAAAACGAAGTATTGAAAATACAATTTTTCGAAAAGCTCAAAATATACCCTAGTTCACAAATGACTTCATAGCATAAAAGTTATTTTTATAGCTTAGATGTTTGGATTAATACTTAATTTATTATTTTCATGTATTATTATATTAATTTTGTAAAATATCCACGAAATGCAAGAAGGGAAGGCAAGAAAGAAAAACACAGAAATAAGGAAAACTGTTTCAAATGTGTGTCGATATTTCGGTCCAAGTTAGAGGCCTTCACCAAGGCTGGGGGAAACGAACTTTCAGAAACTGGGGGAAACGAACTTTCAGAAACTGGGGGCAACTAGAATAAAGGAGATCAAAATGAGAAAACAAAGCGAAATATGTTACACAGTAGTACGAGAACATAAGAAACGTTTTTGTTATCTTCTTGGTTTTCTTTTTATTACAGTTTTGATATTATACACTTTATTATCCTTTTTTTTTTGGCCTTGTCGAAGTTCTTTTACTTAGGCCATAACATCGGTACACATTCAAATAGAATATTACTTTTATGACAAGCAGTTAGTTTCCTGAACCGACCGTCCGATTTCTCCTTGAATTAATAATAACTTCATCAATGCTTCCATCATTAAATAATTGACCACAGCATTATAGAAGAGTGTGAGACTATCTAAAGCAATTCATATAAAGCATTAAGCTGTTAATATTTTGCTTAATCACGAATACCATAATATAATTTGTATAATAACAAGAGGGATAACATTCCACATATTTTTTAATTGTTTTTCAATATAAAGAAAGAAAAACATGAAAAAATAAATATAAATAAAACAATAGAATAAAATGAATTTAAAAAATAATGAGAATTAAAAAAATAACAGAAAAAAAAAATAAGATATCAGAATTGAGTACTACCAGTGGGTAGTTTCTCAACTTGCCATTACTCATGTCATTTTGTATCACATAGCCTATTTACTGGATGTATTTTTTTTATTATACAGTTGTAAATATCAATAAATTAAATTAAAAAAAAAAAAAAGATATCAGAAAACTAATTTAAGTAATAAATAAAATAAAAAATGAACAAAGACATTTAAATAAAATATATTGTATTAATGCAATATTGAAAGGAATAAATAAAATAAATAAAGAAAAAATGTACTAAGTATGTTTAAATAAGTAAATAAACATACATATGGAGTAAACCAAAGTAGTGTGATTCTATTTTTTTTTTTTAAATAATGGAAAGAATAAATTAAATAATATAAAAATTATATGTAATACGAAAATAGATGTAAATACGAAATATAATGAAATAAAAAATATATGTAAATACGAAATAAAATAAAATTAAGAGTATTCTAGAAATATTTTAAAAATATACGTTATTCAATACGTTGGACTCTTCATTATTCTGCTAATTCCTTGACAGCATCTCCTGACCATTTTTTTTATAATTCTTTTTGAACATTTCTATATTTTACGTGGGGCAAGTTTCACCTGTTTTGTGAAGTGCCTTCTTGATGTATACAAGACCAAAGGCTGTTTATAGAGAACAGTATCTGTCTATAATAAATCTTATCTCTCACGGAACTTGAGTTCAGGGCTAAAAGATTTACGTCTCTAGTGCTTTAAGCCGTAGCTGCATATAAGAAATATAGAGCAGTCTAAAACCGATCCATGATTTCAGATTGTATTTATTTTTACTTTATTTATATCTTTTACTGTTTACATTTGAAGAATTATTGTTATTTATGGGCGTTAAAATTAAATTATCACACATGGTTCTAAGCCCTAAATATCTCACCTAACGGTGTTCACAAAAAAGTCTTAAGTATTAGAAAAGCAGTTTTACATTTTTCAACAACACACTAGTAAATGTTAATTGCTAAAATTAATTAACAATTAAAATATATTGTTAGAAATAATATTATAATTGTTTATACAATTATATATATGTGGTAATAAACAGAACATATATGGGGTTGAAGATCAAAAGTGGATAGCTCCGAAATATCCGGTTCTAAACATGAAATTTCGGAAGCACAAAATTGCTTGACTAAAATAACGACAAAAGTGAAAAAGCCAATTTTTGAAATTTTGGAGCTATCCCCTTTTAATCCTAAACGCCTCGTATGGAGATTAGAAATATGCATTTAATAATATTAACTGCCCTCCTTTCATTTTAGGGTTAATTAGAGATATTGAAAAAACCCTTACCACTACAACCCGTGAAGGGTCTGGGGTTCAGTACTAGAGACTGTATTCTTTCTTGGTCAACGGTTGTGGAGGAAGGTGATTTTTCCCAGATCACGCACATCTGCCAGATTTTTCCCCCATAATTTGAGTACCCACTTTGTAGAGGCTGGGTGAGTCCCAGGAGGGTCCTAGATCCCATAGATATGTTCAAGATAAACTAAAATATCGATTGGTATTCAGATCAGCAGCTTACAGCAGAAAATAATTATTAAAAAAGGATAACCTATTGTTTTTCTAATTTTATTAGTTAGCACAAACTATAACGTCAACTATTTTATTATTAATTTCATTAAAATTGTAATACATAAAAAATAACATTGTCCGAAACATTCTATTTCATTTAAAATATTTGCCTTACACTATGTGTTAATTTTGGACCAATTTCCTCCTTTGTCTGATGTATGGTTCAATCTGTACATAGTTCCCACATGCTGATCTCAGACCCTTCATAAAGATATGTTATTAATAATTCATTTGTGATTCTCCATATTTTTCTTAATGCTTGTTTGAACTGTTCACCTTGACCTACTCTTTTCTAATATGGTGCCTGTAGATTGAAGATTATTTTATCTCATTCTTTCCAACTTACTTGGCTTTCTGCTCCAAATAAGACAAAAGGTCAACCCTTGACTCTGTACCCTGGACACCATATTCTGTGATATTGGTGGTTGTATTCGCAAATGTTCAAATCACCGATGAGGTATTACAGATTTTCATTTGAATAATAGATTAAAAGTTTCATGTAATGTGTATATCACTAATAATTATAAATTAAATGAGCAGCTACTAAAATTTTACAGATAAGAGTAATATATTTAACCAAATTACATTATATGTTATTTCAGTTAACTAAACGTTACAGAATTTTACAAAATGTATTTTTTGTAAAAGAGATTAGCATAATTTATTAATTGTCTTCATTTTCACGGTAATGAATAAACATACACACTCTTTTTAATGCATTTAAGTCAGCTATAGCGTTAATTTAAATACATTAAAATTTAATTAAATGCCAATAAAAATAACGCTTTCTGGATTAATATTAAACATTAAACAGTGGATGGATATGGCAATGGTATTTTACAATTTTCCTCGACCTTCTTGACAACTGGGTCACAGTTGACATTTATCTTCGACCTTTATTGTTTGTTAGGCCAGCTATAATGTCAAGAGCCATACTAAAACCATATACAATTATTTATGTGAAATTTATAATATTTTAAGAAATAAGAATATTTTTATAACAATATTTATTAATTAACTATTTAAATACATATAATGGACTAATTTCATTCATATCTACTGGATTACTATGGTTTGAATTCGATTAAAATTTTTTATAGATCATTTAATAGTTTATTATTAACGAAAAGTGATAGATGTTATTTTTTAAAATTATTTTAATGAACCGGGGATAATATAATTTTTAATTTAAAAAAAATAAGCGAAAATTGCATTTAATTGTTATGAGGCATCGAAATTATTAGTAAAATGTTCTTATGACTTAATTTTTAATTAAAATTGTGGTTTTAAAACTATCAATACAATTAAAATATTACCTTTTTTTATTAATGGGCACAATTGAAATATTGCCTAAATGTCCGAGAAATAAAAAAATAATTATATTTATTACTCCTATTTTCCTTCTTGAAAACAATAACTTTTCTATATTTATCTATATTCTATAGATATCGAATATTGGAAGGGAATTCGATTGCTAATAACCCCTAGTACATAGTTTCCGGGAATGTATTTGTAATTGAGGTGTATTGCTATTTTCTGGGCCGAACAATACAATTAAAATTTATATGTTTCCAGTAAAATTGTAGTAAAACATTTTTCCGATAACAACAATAATAATAGTAATACATATATACTATTGAAAATCCAACTGTATAATTTAATAAAAGCAAATATTTAAAAAAAAATCAATAATAAATAAAAAATAATATGCATAAAGAATTATAATAAATAAATATATAAAAACAAATATAAAATTATATATGGCTATAAAGACTAAATTTCTACTTTTATATTATTTAATGGAAATATAATATTTGTATGGAAACTTAAATAATTTAAATATGTTTTAAATAAATATTGCGTTATATTCACATTTTTATTTTTATGAATTAAAAACACATACATAGATACAGATGTGACTGTGTTCATCCGTAGCACCTGATTTTTATTTTTTATAAATCCCCGACAGTGAAGATTTAGGACATAGTCCTCACTAATCCATACCTCCATTTACTAAACCACGTTCTTCTTAAATTATTCTCAAGCGTGAAACATAACATAAAGTAAAAGTCATCCTAGGAGTCTCCTACAAAGTTCATAGATTTCGGGATAAACGATATCGAATTTCTTCGAACAATACCATCGATATCAACTGTCAATGTGGAGATTGCCTAATTACGAACCGTTCTCTTAAATCTCTTGATTAGAAAATGAGTTTTATAATAATAATCTACACGAAGATATAAATTTAAACAAGTCGTAGAATAAAACGTTATATAAAATATTAAAACTCCAATTTCACAAAAATATCGAAGTTTTACTAATTGTTCATTTTAAATTGAAATCACCTGTACTTTAGTGAAATTAAATAAGTATATACTAAAAAATAAAAAAAAAAATGAGAATATAATGGATTCTTGGATATATAATAATATTAACTCTAAGATACAACAGTTCATATTTCATTTTCTGTATTATTATACTAAAAGGTCTTGTCCCAGAATAATAAATAAAGAATTTGAATAAATTCTTTATGTTACTATTACAACAATTATTATTATTATTCTTTATACGAAAAAATACGTTCTTTAAAGCTCTCTTTCCTATTGGGGAACAATAACAGCACCCTTCCTGTATATTATATTAATTATTTTTGCTGCTTTATAATTGTTGTGGTCTAATTTTTTCTTTAATTTACTATTAGAAGTTAACTCTTAATTTATTTTTATTTAATTAATTAGTTAAAATTTTAGTGTCACTCGAAGAAAAATAAGTGTTTAGTATTGTTAAACTAAAAGGTGATTCCTCCAAGAATATGGAATACAAAAAAAGGATTGGGAGTTCAGCATTACTATCCCGATTTACAAAAAAGGTAGCTCCACTGAATGCGAGAACTATAGACCAATAAGCTTGCTTTCGGTGGCATACAAGCTATACACCTCAATCCTAGAAAGGAAACTAAGGCTTGCAGTTGAGAACCAAATAGAGAGGGAACAAGCGGGATTTCGCCCAGGGAGACAGACTCATGATTACATTTTCCTATTACGAAGCATCGCAGAAAAAGCATGGGACAGAAATACGAATGTATACATGGCTTTCCTTGATCTAAAAGCAGCATTCGACTCTGTCCCTCGACAAGAAATATGGGGGCTAAAAATGTGCCGTAAGATCTCATCACTGCAATTAAATCAGCATATGAGGCAGTAAAAGGAGTAGTGAGGATCAACGGAAGGGAGTCCAAGCCTTTTCCCATAGAGAGAGTTGTGAGGCAGGGCGACAGCTTGAGTTCTCTTCTATTTATATTATTTATGGATGAAATCCATTCTATTTATTTATATTATTTATGGATGAAATCCATAAAATCTGTAGGTGCCGTACTGCCTGGACGGTCATCGGCAAGTGGAACTTGAGAAATGCTATGTTCCAAAGCCTGTTGTATGCCGATGACAAATTATTGATTGCGGAAACGAAAGACAAGTTGCAGCAAGCCCTGGTAACGGGAGGAAGAACTCATCGGCAAAGGAATGACAATAAGTGGCAATAAGAGCAAAGTACTAGTGCTATCAAGAGAGGAACAAGAGGGTGTCCAGCTGATCTGTAATGGGGAGGTACTTAAAGTTGTGGAAGAGTACACCTACTTGGGGACAATCATTAGCAGCAGGGGGAGAATCGACCCAGAAGTAGCTAACAGAATATCAAAAGCCAACCAGGTTTACTGCCCTATTTGCAACAGTATAGTTGGGCATAGGGAGGTTCGAAAGGAAACCAAAATGCACATCTACAAATCAGTTTACCTCCCAACCCTCACTTACGGATGTGAAAGCTGGGTTATGCTAGACAAACAAGCTAGCCGAATGACAGCGGCGGAGATGAAATTCCTCCGGAGAGTTGTTGGAAAAACCAGGAGGGACTGCATCAGGAATGAAAGAATCAGAGAGGAGCTGAAAGTGATCGAGCTGAAATATTCCATAAAAAACCGACAGCTAAAGAGGTTTGGCCACGTCTGTCGGATGGACGAAGAGAGAGAGAGAGCCAAGGAAGGCCATGGAAGCTAGACCCAGCTATGGCATAAGAGGAAGTCAAAGAAGAACAAGAAACCAAAAGGTCACGTCCTAGAATAATGCTTTATTTTTTTAATAATTATTATTATTTTATGCATTAAAATTAAAAGAAGTAAACAAAAACAACTTTAATTTCGTTATTCAACTGGCTAACAGAACTTTTATATAAGCCACCCATATAGGAAAAAGAAAGGATAATAATAACTTCATATATACAGAAAGAAAATAAAAACATAATATATACAGAAAGAAATGGGCTATAAACGAATTTCCTTACCAAGCTCTTACATTTTGACATAAATAAATAAAAAAGTTTCATGATTGACGAAACCTCATAAAACCGATTTAATTTCCTTATATATCATAGAAAGTGAAACAAATTTACACCGAAGGTTTGCTTATCGTTCCCCTCAAGCCAGCGGCAAAAAACAACAATTTATTGCTTGTTGTACAATCGAAGAACAATTGGATAACAACTCGGAGTGGGTGTTTATCGCTCGAACGGGCCCGAATATAATGTAGATGCTATCGCCACGATCTGAATAACCATTTTCAATCTTATTTACATATCCTTATATTTCGGTCGGGATGTAGGCAGTTGGTTCCGCTTTGGTGGGTCAATGCAACACTAAACAAACAACAGGATTATTTTTATTTGTCTTCGAGCTCGAAGTTTATTGTCTCAGGATACAGTTAAACAATAAACTCTGAGTGCACCCACTTTGTTTATAATATAGCTAACGTATGGGATAGCCTCCCTTTCCTGACCCAGTTGGAGTACAAACGGGAAGTTTATCCGGATAAAAAAAAACAACACATAAATAAATTTATTTTCTTTTGTGTTTGGAACACTCCACAGTAGCTTTTGAATCGAATTTCCTCAATGAAACTCTACGCTTATAAGCTGTGCATGTATTATGATTACGAATATTTTTTACTAAGTATATGGTAAAAGTATAGTGCACTGAAACAAACCTGTGCCTTAATGGCATATATCTTTTGGCAGTAAAAATAATAATAAATTAGCATTGTAAAAATAATTGTTATCGCCATGCATTAAACTATTTCACTAGTTATCTTAAAAGCATATTACTATAATAGTAACGCTGAAATATAGATATTTCTTTCCGCATAAATAACCAAAGAGGTTACAATATTGCTCTTCAAAAGACATCTTTGAATGTTCCATATGAGTTAAAATAGAATAAAATTGCATTCCTATTATATGGCTCGTTTCACACTTCTACTGTCTGGTTCGGTAGCCGCCGAAAACAAATGAAAACTTATCTCATACACTCGGTCAGTATCAGGTTTGATTTCACAACCGAATCATCGAATACGCAGTCGCCCACTATGTCCATAATGCTCACTATGGAGAAAAGACAAATTATTGCTATGATGTTTCTCTATAGAAGAAACAAAAAACGAAAGAGGAATAATCGATTTCACTGGGTGCACCCTATCCTCACCAAATGGGTGGAGTTTGGTGCATTTTATACCACTATTTCGAAGTTAAGGGAGCACGAAGACAGATTTTCCAATTACTTTACGATGTCTACGACATCATTTGATGAATTACATATGAAGTTGATGGACTGTCTTGAATATGAAATAATATTTTCGCTTGCCGAAAATGTAACCGAACCGAAACTAAACCGTATATGTGTGAACGACCAATAGTTTTTGTGAACCTTGGACCCGAATAGAAACCGATTAGTGTCGAGGGGGCTTTCGGCTCTATCAGGTTTCTATTAGGTACCGAACACACACCTTATCGCCGTTCCACACTTGTCCGGCGGCTACCGAAAACGAATCGAATATGCACCGAACCGAACCAAACCGTATAAGTGTGAAACGATCCTAACGATGGCATTGAAATTCTTTTATTAACCATTAAATTTTTTTTTTAAGTTGAAGCTTTTTCAGTTTAACTTATGTTAACATTCCCATACAACTTCAACTTTCAACAGGATACAAATCAAAATATGACTTTATTGAAGAAAAAAAAATGTTGGAAATGGAATAAAAGATATTTAGATCCTGATCAATTTAC
This sequence comes from Troilus luridus, assembly GCA_964056705.1. Taxonomy (NCBI): domain Eukaryota; kingdom Metazoa; phylum Arthropoda; class Insecta; order Hemiptera; family Pentatomidae; genus Troilus; species Troilus luridus. The sequence goes on from OZ057415.1 coordinate 79,144,004, forward strand.
AATAAGAATTCATAAGTTTTAAGAGTAAGCTACTTAAAATTTAAATATCTCGGAGTTGAGCTTTGGGGTTCCACTAAGTCATTGAATACTTCAAGTATCCAATCAAAATCGTTCGTAAGATTCTCAATGCTTCTTACTTTGTTACGAATAAAGTCGTCAATAATGATCTCAATATCCCATTTGCAGCTGGTTTGGCCCAAAACCGATATCAAACCTTTCATACTAACTTTATTCCCACTAAAACTCACTAGTTTCAAACCTCGCAACCGCTTCAATTTCAGATAATCCTCCGAGGTCTCTGAAAAGAAAAAGGCCTTGTTTAACTTATTTAAATCAGTTGAGCATTAAAAAGTCGTAGATTCTCTACTTGCGATTATATACCATTCATAATATTAACCTGTTGTATTATTTAAAACAGCAGTAATTTTCATTTTGTCTTAATTAAAATCTATTGCTGATTTGTTATAATCACTTTTCCACTGTCGGCATAATTTAAAATTCTCTCTGAAGTGAGGTAAAAAAGGTTTAAAATAAAGTGAAACCTAGGAAATACAATGTTGGATATATGTGGAAATTGATCCACTAGCTCTAGTGCCAGCAATAAAATAAAGTAACTCATCTAAAATTTTAGATAAGTCATTTTATACTCTCCATTTAGAATCGAACTCTCTCCTCATTTCTCTTATCACAGGATTTGAGTATACCATGAACAGGAAAAGGGATGAGAAAAAAGGGGACCAGAGTATACTTCGATAAGTTATCTCGAATAAGCATCACTCATCACAGGCGCGAAGTCGGTAAAAGAGGACTCCTTTTAGTTAATGTCGAATTTTTAGTTAAACAAATAGAAAAAGTAAAGGTCATAGAGATTTTATCAACGTTTTAACAAACATATTAGGAACTTCCCCGACAAGGCCATAGAACTAAGATAACCAGCCTACCAAGCTGTCTAGACGAGATGATGTAAATATCACTTCGAACACTAACTGGATACGTATCAGTATGTTCACCAAACTACACTAACACGTGATAGAGTTGATTACGTTTTGTTTTTTCATTCCAACTTGATTTTTGTAGATTCTCCATCATGGAAATGAATGACGAAGGTAGCTTTCCCTTGTGTTGGTTCCAGTAGGCTGTGTGATCGCATTACTCACTGCAAACATAAATCCGGTTTGGTAATTTACTGATGGGATATCGATTCAAAGGGTCCTGAATTAAGTTTATTATATTTTACGTAGCCTGTCCGACTCACATCAAAGGTTCAATTAGTTGGATACTGCCTTATAATCAAATAAGTCAAGGTAAATGCAGTCCCTTCTATAAAATTAATAAACGAGTCCAAAATTTTCCAATGCAATTTTCAGAAAAGGGGGCTTAATCCAATTAATTGCCATTGAAACGGCAGAGTGACAAAGTGAATGGAAAATTGTTTATTTGTTTAACATCACTTTATGCTGATGTGGCTAATCGGATGATGCTACAAGGGGAATCCTAAATTTTGTATATCCAGGTATATTCAGTATTTTTTTATTATAGTAGAACAGTATTTTAGTATATTCAATTTTGACTCCCTTTGAAAAATCCTAAGCGAAACCGCGATCTTAAGCATAAAAGGTTATTGTCCCAATACAACTGCACCACCGAGTCCCTCGGTCGTATAACTGTTTAATTTTGCGTAAAACCTTATCTCACTGAGGCTATATTTCTGTTTGAGCAGCAATATAGTTATATAAGTGCACTACAACTCCTTTGAAAAACCTAACACAGGAATTATTGCATTTATCACCATAATAATAAATTATATATATTAAAATTAGATAACAATTGAATTTTTTTTGAAGAATTTGAACGCTGTTAAACATAAGACAATAAATAAAAGACATGAGAACCATACTCGACCTGCCTTACTAATTAAGCTGTTTAAGCAACTCCAACGTCAATTAACACTGCCTTGGAAATCAAGGAAAGAATGTTTTCTTTAGTGAATCCTGTAAGAGCCTTTAAGATTGTTGGGCTTAGTAAAAACCAAATTCCTTTTTTTATTTTTTGAAGTTTATAAGCATCGTGTCTGAGGGGCTGTAAGTAGTAGACAACGTCTGAGGGGTAGACCGAGGCATTGGTGGGAAGTTGGCGTAAAGAGATCTTACGGATTTGGGTTTTGGTAATATACCGTGGAAAGAAGCTTGTTTGCAGAAATTGGAGGTATTGTGGTCGGGTATTCAGATTCTCAAAGCTGCTATTACTATAACAAAATTATGCAAGTTAATTATGAAGTTTATGCCGACTGTTGATCTGAAACCATTACAATCTTTAATCAATTCATTTATTGCATTTTTCGCTGTTAAACCATTACCCAAATCAGGGAAATTTCACTGTTGGGTCTATAAATAATGGGTCATAAATTATAAAATTTCAAGTTACTTCGTATTGATTTTTTTATTTTATAGTTTACGGTATTGTGTTGATTATATTTTGTTATGTATATGGAACAAAGTAAGGCATATTACTGTCAATATTAGTACAGTAATCTTTAAATGATGTCAATGAATCATCACATTGCCCTAAATCGTGTTAAAACAAAAAAAATACATAAATACTTATTTATTTAGAAGATAAAATGAGCTACTTGACTAAAATTGATGGTTACTTGATACAGCGGCAATGCCAATGAGTCAAGGCTTAGGGAAGAATTTACGACTGGGGTGAGAAGACAGGCCAATATGTTTGTTCCATGGTAATGAAGATCTGTTTATTACTTAGGTCACGTCCCAAGACTAACCAGATACAATACGTTTTCTTTATATATCTATGTCTGTAATGGTAATCATAATAACTTACTAGGCCTAAGATCGCGGGCTCGCAACCTGTCGGTGGCCTATTGGCCTAAATTATGCTATTTTTTTAAAGGAGTGCTAAAGTGCTGAGTTGCCAGTGGTATCTGTAGATCCTCTCAGGCCTCACCAAGCCTATATAAAGCGGGTACCATCAATTGGGGGAATCAGGCAGCTGAGCGTGATCTCTGATAAATCACCACTCTGAACAACTGGCATCCTAGAAACCAAACAGTCTCTACCACGTACTAAATCCAAGACTTGATAATGGGTTATAGTGGTGCAGGACTGTTTTTTTGTTTTTGTTTTTTTTAAATATTGTTTCTTCAGTTAAGAAGTATTTTAAGTAGTTATCAGTTAAAACATAAACTTATTATAGTACTTTCCTCAAGACAAGCACTCATAATTTATAAACTGCCAAATATAGAAGAATAGAAAAATGAATTTATTAATGACACAATTATAGTTAAACAAACCGAAGACATATCCAGGTCTGATATTATTAACAAATAAATACAAAAACATGTCATTTTAATTATAATTTTTCGCTAGATCAACATCAGAGACAAACAAGAATACTGCCGACGGTCCTTTCATCTGCGGCAGCAACCCTTCCATTAAAGCAATCCCCCGAAATAAGTTAAACAAATTCACTTAAGCTATATTAACATCGTTTAGTGAAAGCTCTCAGTTATGGAAAGTTGATGGGGATTTCTAACTCGATTCTGGAATTCGTTTTCGGCATTTGTTTGATAAAATTGCGTTTGCAGATTGAGTTTTATTAGGCACAAAAGCACCCTATTGTATTTTCTTTTGTAAGAACAGAAATCGTACATAAATACAACGCAGGTATTGAAAAAAATAAAAATTACATAGTTTACTTATATTTTTTTTTTTTTTTTTTAATTTATTTTTGATATTTACAACTGTATAATAAAAAAAATACATCCAGTAAATAGGCTATGTGATACAAAATGACATGAGTAATGGCAAGTTGAGAAACTACCCACTGGTAGTACTCAAATATCTAGTTCAACTAAGAAGGTCACGTGGCCATCTTCTTTTCAGACGCCTCGGGGGATTATCGGGAATCGAAGAGGAAGCTAGGTTTGAAACTAGAGGGTTTGAGTGGGAATGAAGTTTGTTATGAAAGGAAAGATACCGGGTTTGGGCCAAATCAGCAACAAATGGGACATTAAGGTCGTTATGGATGACGGTATTTTTAACAAAATAAGGAGCGTTGAGGATTTTACGAAGGATTTTGGACTGTAGGGATTGGATACGACAGGAATTCGATGGCTTAGTGGAGCCCCAAAGCTCTACTCCGTAAGTCCAAATAGGTCTTATGATGGTCATGTAGATGAGTCTTTTATAGTTAATCGGGAGGTTAGAGCGTTTGTCTAGTAAGTGTTGAAGTAGCCTGAAACGTCGAGCAGTTTCTTGTCTTTTCAGTCTAGTATGAGGATTCCAGGTTAATCGTTTGTCGAGGTGCAACCCTAAGTATCGGATCTGTTCTACCTGCACCAGTGGGGTATTATTAAAGGATACTGGAGGGCAGGAAGTCATTGGTTTACGACGTAAGGTAAAAGTGATTTGATGGGATTTTTGAGAATTTATTTTAATTCTCCAGTTTTGACACCATTCTTCAAGATCAGTGATATGGGATTGGAGCCTTTGGGATGCAATAACTGGATTGGCGTTGACTGATAATACACATGTATCATCAGCATACGTGGTAAGGATAGTATTAGGATGAGTTGGGATGTCAGCTGTATAAACTGTATAAAGGATTGGGCCAAGGATACTACCTTGAGGAACACCAGCAGATTGGGAGAAGAGGGATGAAAGGACATTATTATGGTTTACCTGGAAAGTTCTATTTGTGAGATAGGATTGAAGGATGAGAAAGTAGGTATGAGGTAGGAATTTACGGAGTTTGTAGAGCAAGCCCGGATGCCAGACTCGGTCGAAAGCCTGTTCCACGTCAAGAAAGACGCCCGAGCAATATGATCCACGTTCTAATGCAGAGGAGACTACATCCACCACACGATGACATTGCTGAATAGTGGAGTGGGATGCTCGGAATCCAAACTGGTGATCTGGTATTACATGATTTGCATCAAGGATGGGGTACAATCGTTTGAGGATGAGTTTTTCTAGGATTTTACCCATGCACGGTAGAAGAGAGATAGGACGGTATGAGGAAGGGTATTCTGGTTTTTTTTTAGGTTTGGGTATCATTTTTACAATGGATAATTTCCAGGGGTCAGGAAAATATGTGGAGCGGAGTACAGCATTATATATATAGGTAAGGAATAGAATGGCTTTTCTAGGAAGGTGTTTTAAGATATGAATTGTGATGAGGTCATACCCAGGAGCTTTGCGGGAAGGTAGTCTGTGAATAATGTTGGATATTTCTGTAGGATGGAATGCTTTGGGTGGAAGGGACATTTGGAGGGGAGCATCTAACGCTTCTTTTATACATTCAATGTGATTTGGGTTAATTATTTCAGAATGTGGATGAAAAATTTTGGAAAGGTATTGACCAAATAACTGTGATTTTTCTCCGTCAGATCTTGTCCAGTTATTTGATCCAGTGAGGAGTGGATGATTAAATTCCTTGAACTTTAGGAGTTTTTTGGTGGTCATCCATAATGATTTGTCGGTGGTTGTAAGATTTTCAGTCCAGGTAATTAAATTTTGAATTTTGAACTTCTTGATTTCTGCTTTCAGTTTGTTAGTTAATTTTGTATAGATAGATTTATCTGCTGGATATCGAGTTCTATGCCACTTCGATCTTGCTCTGCGTTTTTCTCTTAATAAGATTCGAATATGCTGTGGCAAATCAGTCTGTTGATAGTTATTAATTGTATGATTTGTGATGTTATCATGTAAACTGCTTCTGATTGAAGTTGTAAGTTTTTCTATGGCTGTATCAATGTCTTGTTTTGTCTTAAGTGAAATTTTTAAGTCCAGTTTGTCCTCCAAGTCGTAACAAAAATCGTCCCAGTTGACACGTCCTGTAATCAATGAGGGAGGGGAAGGCTTGGGAGCAAAACTTGAGTGCAAGAAAAGGAGGACTGGACTATGATCTGATGAAAGGTCGTCCAAGGATTCAATATTGGCTTGTGCGGGAGAAATCTGGGATGTAACAAATATGTCAAGGATGTCGGGACGTTTTTTGAGGGATGTAGGCCAGTAGGTGGGATTTTTTGGGGCAAGGATTGAGTAACTCTTTGAGGATGTGAGAGAGGATAGAATATTTCCACGGGAGTTGGATGTTCGACAACCCCATCGTTGGTGTTTAGCATTGTAGTCTCCTCCAGCAATGAAACGCGGTCCAAAAGATTGGAATAGGGAATCTAAATGGTTATGAGAGATGGAACTACCGGGAGGACAGTATACAGCTGAAAGTGTGATATGGAAAGGTCGTGAAGTTATGGATACTGATGTTGATTGAATAGCATCAGTTGGAGTAGAAGGGACAAGGGAATGAGAAAGAGTTTTATGGATGAGAATGCTGGATCCAGCATGTGAAGTGTTGTCTGGGTGGTCTGACCTATAAGTAATATAGTCCCGTATATAGAATTTCGTACGTTGAGTGAGGTGAGTTTCAGTCAGCAAAGCTATATCTATTTGTTTGTCATGGAGAAAAATGTCTAGTTCGTCACGGTGATTGAGTAGTCCGTTTGCATTCCACAAAAGGATAGTTAAGGGCTTTATGCTCATCGTGGGAGGTTAAGTGGAACTTCGGAAAGAAATCTTGTGAGTAGGACGATGAGTGGTTTGATGGTGTCCTGAAGGTCTCGCAGGAAGGAAGATAAGATAACGTTAATGTCTGTTGGATGGTGGACTGGATATACATCTGGAGGTTGGGTTGGATAATTTATTTGGAAAGGATGGTTGGCTGTGAGTTGAGTCTGTGGAGCTGGATTTGTTTTTGTTATATTATGATTTAGGGAATTTTTTTGAGGGTTCTGAGAGGATGGGACCGGTTTTTTTTGTTGCGGCGGCAATTTGACCCGTAAGGGTAGATGATAGGGAGGAATTTGCTGACATGGAGGTTCAGCTGTAGGATGGGATGTCTGGAATTGAGGTTGGGATCCCCGAGGCTTGGGTTGGGAGGTATGAGTCCTATTAAGGGAAGCCTGAGGCTTGAGTTGGGAGGTTTGAGGCGCCCGAATCCGAGGCTGTTGCAGATTAGTTGTGCTGTCCTCTGTGGACGCTGTACTAGTAAATTGTTGCAGTTGTAACGTTTTTTACTTATATTAAAATAGAAAATGAACATTCTCTGTTCTATTTTACTATTTTTACATTATCTGCTTATTTTATTCAGGAATGAATAAATAAAATATTTTTTTAACATATCCTTTTATTAAATTTTTATTTTAGTCAAATAGGCATGTAATTGAATAATAATAGATGGTAGAAATAGCCATCAAAGAATTTACATCTACGTTGCAAGTCAAAACATCAATTGGGATCCCTTGCGGGGCTGCACGTATATACATGATTGATTAAATAGTTCCAAATCTAAAATATTTTCAGTATATTTCTTATCTTATAAATGATAGAATCCATAATTACTCACCTTTACTTGTATTAAGTAAGTAATACAAGGGTTAATAAATTTTATTGAGTGTGTAAGCAATCAATGTCAATCATGTGTAAGTACTGATTGTGGGTACAATAACTGTTTCATTAAGTAAAGACAACATTGAAGTTTTTTCTATATTATAATAAATAGCCAGTGTCGAAAGGGCAAATGATTGTTGATTACTGAATTTGTAAATTTTGACAAAAGTGCGCTCATAAATGTGAGGCAAAATTATATTTACTCCTACTTAGCATCTAAATGTTACATAGAATTCATTTATTCGGGAAACCGGGGCAATGAGAACTTCAGCCTCTATCTTTAAATAGTTGATTAAAAAATTAGTGGATATAAAATATCTAATTATATATACAGGAAAGAAAATGATTGACCGCGAAATACAGACATATATTACTTGCGGGAATAAACAGAAAAATAGTTTCACAAAACCTCACGCTGATACGTACCATGGTCCCTCCTTAATCAGTCCCTATGAGGCCAATTCGTGGGTGCCCTATGGGTGCCCTTCTCACTGTACAATTGGGTTCAAGTGCTGTGACAAATAGGTCTAGCGCTAATGGTTATGGATGTTGAACAGACGCATGAGGATCTGAATCCTCGAAGCAGACCGTTCCCGGAATAAACCTTGGATCGGGTATTTGATATCTAAGTACAAAATACAATGGTCACGATTATTATTCATAAGCGCGTTGGTTGTGAATTGCCTCCAGTTGGCTGACGGATCTCAAATACCTGTGAAGTGGAGGTACATGAGGAATCCCGAAACAGGGATTTGGACTCAAAAAAATTTGCTTCATAAGTACTTTTTGCAAAAGCATTAAACCGCTCAGCCACACCATTATATATTTATTTCTCCTTTATATTATATGAAATTCAATACTTTTTTTCTGTCGGTACTTTAGAAATTTAGTCGACATATTCCAGAATGGACTCATTATATTATACATCATGATGAACGAAGCGAGATTAAGAAGGTAGGTGTTATCAGCATCAGTATTTTCAGTGTTCAGGTTATAAACAATTGCGGATAACAGACCCACGGTATCGGCTGATACACAAGTACCAAATCTTTCTATGAATTTTTTATCACTGCATCAAACCTAAATAAAAATGCTTTGTTTGTTTTGATTTTTTACTTGTCCACATCGAAAATTGATCACTAAGTTTTTTTTACTTCCTATTTTGACATCAAACAACCAGAGCTATTTAAAAATATACACATCTAATTGTATTAGTATTTTGGGATAGAGCTGATGATCCCCTGGACAAAGAGAAGCTCCCTATCCATCAGTCAGTTAGAAGAGACAGAAGCCAATTTGTCTGTGCCGGGGTCGCCACGGGTCCTGGAGGACAGAGCAAGCCTTCAGCCTACACTCACACGCTAGGCCGCAACTCACGCCTCGATTTATAAACGAGTCTCGGGTTCTATTCGAGGAGCATTAACATGTCGTCGAGCAGTTTGTCCTCCGTCCAAACAACCGTTAGCGTTTGTTATCTTCCTTATTACGCTTCGGTGTTGAGGAAAAAAAAGTAAGACTTCTCCAGGGTGAGGTTATTTTTACTACAACGTAGTCCATTACGTTATAATTTAGAACCTCGAATAGTTCTATTTCTTTCTCAACATCTGTGTAAATAATTTGGAAAAAATAAAACATGAAAGACGCATCTTTGTAATAACAACAAACTGAAAAGTAGACTTACATCTATTCAGGAGAAAAAATATTTCTCCTACTCCTTTGTCATTTACCTCAATTTTAGATTTTTAACTAGAGAAGTACAATGGTGCCATAGTTTCAGCATATCACTTTGTTTTAATTACACAATTTTTTTTTAAACTATTTTAATGTCAATAATATTATCAATGAAATGTCTTTAATCCAATTGGCTGGAAGTTTTTAAATAAATAAACATCCGTTTACCTGGGAAAGGACTTTATATAAAAGGTAATATAAAATAAATTAAATTTCATTGATCACGGTTACATAAACATGTCTACTTGCAAAATTCCCCTTTCTGTTACATGTTTTTATCTATTTTATTATTCAATGAAATTTACAACTGTATTATACTAATCTGTTACATGTGAGTGTTATATAACTGACAATATCTCGCCATCATCACACCCTGCTGTTCCATTTCTATCTTTTCCAAGTACAGACTCTATGAGGGCTTTCCCTACCTGCTAAGTAACCCTTCACAGGTTTCCAATAATATTTATAGCATTGTAAACAGTGTTACATATAACAAGTTATTCATCTTTTATCTATACTAGTCAGTCTTTTGTATTACTGCCGAATTTATCCTATATCCCCTCCCTCTAAGTCATTTCGGATTCATCCTACTCATTTGATGAGTGACAGCACTGATGATATCTCACTAAAATGTTGACTTTCAGAATAATAAACATACATTGACCCCGACCATTTTATCCATTAATTAGACGATATTCATTCCATCAATCAACCATAAGTATTTTGGAAAAGAAGCATTGCATAAACTATCCTTAACCACCCTTGAGTATTCATATTGATTTTTTAATTTATTACGTGAAGGAATATCACTTGTACCCTTTAGTTCCTCAGCCTTCCCCCTCATGAGATAGGGTGTATTAGATCCTGACAACTTCTATGAATGAACCGCTAAGATGTGTAGAGACCGCTAAGACCCGTAGTGGCGCTGAGGGTGCTTTGAGAAGAAAGATATCGCCTCGCCTGCCAAGGGACAGGAATAGACTGGCCGGCCTGGGGTCACCTCTGCCTGGACGCCTAACTAATCAAACCTTTATAACTAAACCAACTCCTCATCTTAATATTCACATATACATGTACGATCAATCTAGTTTTATCATGTAAATATAATTAATCATAATTTTTATTTTTAATTAGACGTGTTATTAAAATTTTCTTAGGACGGCCATACACGTAGAGTAGTACAGCAGAGGTAAACCTCTAAGGTGTAAGAGATCGTAGCACACCAAGATGTTTAAGAACTTCATAGGCCACAGAAATGGTTCACATTTATCAATAAATAAATAAAAAGGCTTAGCGAAGCCGAAGGCTCGATGCCGATACCACCAATCTTAAAAATCTCTGTCCATGGGCCATTATCCAAACCCAAATCCTTCAGATCACTCGCAAACTTCCCAGCTACGTCTCAGTGTACCCCTCAGGCGATTACCAGTCGGCACAGCGGTTATTAACTTTTTAGGAATTCGTTCGTTACAACTTTACAAGCCAACAAGATTACCTCGTTGCGTCAATCCAACATCTTTACAAGCCCATCTTGATCTTCCCGTCGCTATCATTTGAATAATATTAACTGGGCGCATGCTTCGCAATTCTACCGCCACGTTACACATATGTTAGAAGGGTGATGGTTTTATAAATTCTGATTTTTATATTTTGGGACAATAGATGCGAAGTTAGGTTCACATTTATATACTCAATTAATTCACCCAAAACTGGATTGCGTTTCAACAATGACATGATGATAAATTATAGAGAAGTCAATAAAAAAAGAGAATAATAATAAATAATTTCATATAAACATAAATGAAAACAAATAAACATCTTTCTGCGTTTGTGTAACTGCAAACGTTGTGAGGTAAACCTCACGGATCCACATACAGGCGGTAGGAAAAGTAGTTTCCGATTACAGAGATCTGTTTACCTCTGGAATCAGAGCGGACAATAGAGGTGAACTTCTGCGGTACACTTCAACGTGTATGACCGGCCATACTTCATTATTTATATTTTTTTTATATACAGGCCTGCTGGTACAACTCAAAAGATCACGGAGTTTCCCCCTTCTTCTTCCTAAACTCCTTCATCCCTTGTTATTGCTTCAGTCCATCCTCTTCCATTAAGATTCCTCCTTCCCCCACCCCCAGGAATCGTCAGTTTAGATATCTTCTTTTCGTAATCCTCCATCCATCCAGTCCTCTGTGATATTGAATTTCTTTATCTTCTCCTTTATCCTTCCAACATCCACCCTGGCCCTTGTGATTCCATATTAAACTAAAAACTGTCCATACTATATACACTATGGTTCTGGCTCATTCGGACCATATGCCCTCAGAAACTGAATCTTCGCTTCCAAATGGTACCTCGGAGCCTTAATTTTACCATAGAGTTATTTTTACTTGATTATTTATTTGTTTAATACAGGCCTATATATCGTTCTTTTTCTTATTTCATGGCTCTACAGCCCATTAAAGAACCTTGGCCTCCTCGAAACGCTCCCGCTAGTCCTTCCTGTATTGTGCAGTGGACTTCCAATTCCCACTAACCCCTAAATTCCATTAGGAATAAAATGACAAGATAATGTTTCAATATTTATTATATATCGTGATTTGATGAAGTAAAAAAAATAAACATGGCATTATATGAAAGTAATTAAGAATATTAACACAGGTGAGTCACACATTAATCCCTTTATCACCAACATCTAAAACAAAAAACGCTCAGGAAATTGTTGTGCTCTAAGCCGTTTATAATCTTTCTCTCCCTTACCCACAAGTCAACCCGGTAGCAGGATAATCACACGAAAACATTAATTATTCAAGTTGGTCTGCACGTGCCCCAGTTAGGGGTGAGTAATACCAGGCTTGTCGATTTGAAGAACAATAATTATTGTTGTTTTTTTATTTATTAATGTAATTTTTTATTTTAAATATGCAGTAACAGAGAGAAAGCAGGGTAAAGTAGTGCGTAGAGTGCTGAGATGCTATGTCGAAGGTTCCGGGTTCAAAATTGGTTGTGGCAAATAAACTATGCAATCTGTTATCAGCAATAGATAGACCCTGTGAGATCTCAAGACCCTGTCTCTATTAAGTAGGTACCAGAGGGGGAGGGGACGTGGCAGTTCAGTGTTATCTCGACTAATCACCTCCCTGCACAACAGTTGTCCTCGAAATATTACATATACTGAACCCAAGACTCTTCATGGGTTGTAGTGGGTACAGATTTTATTTTTAAATATGAACGGGAAGAGAGGATTAAGAACATTCGATGAACTGAAGATCCCAAACGCTTTTAGCCAATTAAAAACTCATGATTAAAACCAGGCCCCAATTAGGAACAAGCTAAATGAATAGTCTTCAAACTGAAGGAAGGCGCTGCGTGTAAAATATATTCTCCAAATACATTAAATGTATTAAATATAATTAAATTTCATTAATAAATAACTTTTTGTGATTATACTTAAAAAAATATAAAGGAACTGCTCATGGAATAGAGCAGTTCAAGTCAAAATATTTCTGTGAGAGATACATTCTATACGAACCTCCACAAACGTTATGTAATTATTTTTATCGTTTGAATATAATTCTGATAAATCTAGTGACGTTGGTTTACAGATAGTCTATGTTTAGTTTCTGATCAAGTTATCTTCAATTAAGGAAAAATTCCGTACAGCAAATAAAATTAATATATAAGCACTTTTTTATCAGTTGTTGGGGTAGGTCCAGTGTCAATCAAAATTTCTATTGATAAAAATTCTTTTTAAACTTTTAAAGTGTATTTTTAACAAAAAAAAATGTTATTTATATTTATATAATACTACTATATCTAGAAAGATCTACTATTTTTATTATAGCGACATAATAATAATATAGCTGTATTGACATAATATTATGACAAACGCCTCTCCCATAGGAGGTAAAATGGAGTTCAGCTCCAAAATATAATTTTACAGAATAGTAACAAAATAAAATAACCAACACTCATCACAAACTACAAAAATAAAACAAAAGCACTCTTTTAGAACAAATATAAATAAATAATAAAACTATATTTTTACCACTTTCAATACAAAATAAAACAAACATCACTCACTACAAACTACAAAAACAAAACAAATACATGTCAATGAAACTTTATACCTTTTACAGACTCTTCACAATTCTGTACTGGTTCCTACTCTTCGGGTAATTTCATCCCTCTACCTCATGTACTGTCCTCCTGCTTACTGACATAAAAGGCGGTAATCTCTAATTTTTAGAACTTTTGACAAGGCTTAAGTCTATACGAAACGTTCAAGATCACAAGCAGTTAATTCCAACATTTTTAAAATTGACTTTTCCATATTTTTCGTTGTTTAGTCAAGAAATTCAGTCCAAAACGACACTTTGATGCCCTTTATCTTATGATTTTAGTCCGGTTTTGAATTTAAAGTTTCACGAACACAATATTGCTTGACTAAACTAGCGAAAAATTCAACTTTTGGGTATGGAATAGAGATTGAAGATCCCAAATGCTTCATATGGCTTTCAAGTGATCTACTATTCCCGATATGAAAATTTTATTCCAAAAGCAGTTACTGATATTAATAGATAAGTTTGGCATACCAAATTCGAGGAGTATTGCTTCATATTATGATATAATTATTCTTGAAAAACTATAATGAGTTTCCTAAATGTATTTTACAAACGGAAGTTAAAAGAAATCACCTGCACAATATTCGAACATCTGAGTTATGTAAATTACGAATGTAAAAAACGTACGAGATACGGCCATGCGTGAAGACGGGCGTGTCAATTTGGATACTATATGGTCAAAATAAATCCAGTACGCAGTTTTCTATTGAATTACTTTCTTTACTGCATAAATGGAAATAAAAAATAAATCATTTACGATTTATATGTTTTTTCTTGCATTTGGTTGCATCTATTATATCACCGCCTGAGGGATCTCGTGCCACATTTTTGCCTTGCTCTCCAGTTCGTAGCCTTGGGAATTTGATCTTGTGGTGAAATATTTTTTCATCAACCGCAGACTCCGACCTTCTCTATTTACATGTCAATGATATTAAGGCTTGCATATAACGAATATAATATATTATAATAATTTACATAAATTAAACTACACGGCTTCTTGATAATTTTTTTATTAGTTTATTCATGAATTAAGTGAAAACCAGCTACTGATAGATATTTTGATGCAATATCTTTATAATTTGGTTATAAGTTGATGTAAGAAAATCGATCGTAAGATCCAGGCGAATAACCGAGGCAACCGAAAAACATTAAAGTAAATAGTAAATACGAGAAATTCAACTTAAATATTTGCAGATGATTATTTTACCGAGGATATTCAAACCCGTATGCCGAATCTCTCAAGATTTCACTAAAATACGAATAGGAAAAAAAAAATTCCCTCTTTATTAACTTAGTCTTTATTTATTTTTATTTGTGTGGAACGCCGTTTCAGGCTACTTTAACATTTACTAGACGAACGCTCTAAGCTCCCAATTAATTACAAAAGACACGACAATCATTAGACCCATCTGGACTTACGCAGTAGAGCTTTGGGAATCCGCTAAGTCATCGAATTTCACTCGGATTCAATAATTACAATCCAAAATCCCTCGGGAAATCCTCAATGCTCAATGTATATACATTATAATTTTACGAACAAAGTAATCCATAACGACCTTAATGTCCCGTCTGTTGCTGATTTGTCCCGAATCCGATATCAATCTTTTTACGACAATCTTTATTCCCACTGAAACCAACTAGTTTCAAACCTAGCAACTTCTTCAATTCCTGAAAATCCTCCGAGGCCTCGTGACCTTCCAAGTTGAACTTGTTTGAGTACTATCACTGGATAGTTTCTCTACTTATCTTTATTTCTGGCATTTACTTGTTGTATTGTTATAATAAAGTTGTAAATTACGTTAAAAAAAATTCCTATGAAAATTCTTTTTTATTTATTCTTTGTTCGTTATATAAATAAATACGGACAGACTCTATTGGACTGTGAATATTTTTGAAAAATCTTTTTTAGTTCTAAAATGATTATTAAAAAAAACGGCATCAAGAAGAAAAGTTGTGCAAATGATAAACATTAAAGTAAATATTTGATAAGAGAAATCCAGCTTAAATATGTGCAGTTGATTATGTTACCAAAAATATACAAACTCAAATGATGAATCAAAGAAAACAACTGTTATATACGATATCCACTTTTCTAGACATTACAATAGGAATTAGGCCATAAAAAACAAACAAAGGAAGACAACTTTTTATTAGACATTATTATCTTATTTTTAAGTGAAAAGAAAAACAAATGATTATTTTTTACCTATTCTTATCGGTCATGTACATCATTTTCATCTGAAATAGTTTTATCAGGAAAATTTACATAAACATTAGCAGTAACCGTTTTTAATTTTTATGAAAGTTTACATACCCTATTTCGTTATATTATTTGTTTTTATTGTATTAGTAACAACAAATTATCCATAAAAATGTAGATAACCGATATTTTCATTACGATTGATCACGACCCACTTGTAAAAACGTTTTGACCACCTCCGTTTTATTAGGTTATCCAGAATGCAGATTAAAAAAGCACTACCACGAGAATTGCAAAAACAAGAAAAACAGAGAAACAAAAAAAAACAGTAATGATAGATGCAGTTTAGTGTATATACACGAGCAGAACAACAATAAATAAATACAAAAAGAAAAATTTATAAGGTATAATAGTAGTAATATAAGTTGTATAGTAATTAATAAAGTAGTATTAAGAAAAACGAATAGACAAACGTTTAAAAATTCGTAAAAAAAAACTATTTCTATTTCTTTTAATTTATTTATTGAAATCTAAAGATAAATAAGCTGTAATACAAATTATAAGTAAATATTATGAATGAAATAATGACATGACAAACAGGCGAGTTTATTTGGACTCATGGGGCACAACTTTGGGGGTTACAAGACAGTAGAGAGAGAAGTACGTCAACGAACTAATTCATTGAACTAGATCCGGAAAATGAACTATGAAGAGCTTTCTCTGTTTTGGTGAACTATAGTGCTTTTTAGTTCACACCGCTTACCAGGAGAGACGAGGAGTAACGTACTAGCCGGAGACTAATACTGACTGAACTAAGTAGAGATGAGAAGTAAGTGAACGATCTAGTACAATGAACTAGTTCGTTCACGTACTAGTCGGAGACTAATACTGTCTGAATTAAGTGAACTAGTTCGTCGTTCCTCATTTTCTGGTTCAATCGTGTTGTGTATGAGTTGCCATATGTGTAGTCTGTAATAGTTTGGATCAAGTGAAAATTAAATTTCTTTGCATGTTTAAATTACCAATGAATTACATATTTTACATTGAATAATTAAAAATGAGATATAAAAAACAAAATCGTTTACGTTTGTTTATGTTTTGAGTCAATATGTATTTGGAGATTATACATTTTTAAACATTAGTCAATTGAAAAAAAATATAAATATATATACTTTTTGTTTTTGGACATAGTTTTTGGATATAGGTAATCCTATATGTGACTATCTGAAGCATTAGAAGTACCTAAATAAACACGGTAAGGGCCTAGGCCAGATGTAGTAAAATGACCTTTAGGGCTTATTACCTTTACTCTCAGAGATAAGGTCAGCTGTTCGGAAGACGCAGTCAACAAAACATGAAGGAATTGGATGGAGCGATGCTCAAGAATCAGCAAGTCACATACAGCGCCCCCCTTTCTTTGTGAGTAGTTTCTTAAATATTTGTGATTGAAGGAAAAAATGTGCCAGATAGACAACACGTTGTGTTTTAAACCAAGACAATTATCTGCAACGAGTTTCTTATCGTTTATAAGAAAAAAGGGAAAACCAATTATCAGGGTATGAAAATTAATAAGAAAGCAAATATTAAAATGAGTGAATTCAATATAAAGAATAATATGGAAGAACAAGGAATATTATTTAGGAAAAACGCAGCGGACGTAAATGTAAATAATATAAAATAAATGTAGAAGTAAGATAGAAGTGTTTTTTGTTTTTTCTAGAACCTTTATAGTTCATTTGACCTCTCAGTTTCTCCCCCTTTTTCCATAGTTCGATTCCTCTCTAAGTTCAGTACATTTCTAGTTCTTTTGAAAAATGAACTATGTAGTTCATTAGAATGAACTATCTAAAAAGTAAAACGAACTACTTTTCCCACCCCTAGAAAACACGTCTATGTACAAAAGATTCAGACAACACAATTCAAAATAATAAGACAAATTTTAAATGCTCCTTGGTTTGTTTCGAATCAAACTACACGCAACAACATGGGCATACCCAGTGTAAAATCATATATTTACAGCAAATACACAAACTTTCACTCGTTAATACACGAATATAAAAATCCTCTTGTTCTTTTTATTTCCTACTCTCTATTAATTGGACTTCCTATGATAAGGTTAAAAAGGAGATTGATATAGTCAAGAGACTTGCTCAGAAACAATTAAACAGTAATCAAAAACTTCATGTTCCTAGAAATTGAGGAGAAACATTGAGATCAAATTTACTGCGTGCGATACTGCGCAGGTGCAAATATAACAAAAGAATAAAGGTTGTCACTTCGATTTGAGTCTCAAAAAGGTTATCAGTTCCGCTGGTTGTCGCTTCGATTTGAGTCTCAACAAGTTTTTACTTTCCGTTCGTTCATTCTCCAAAAATAAAAATAATCGTGGGTTTTAATATGGGAAAAAGAATGTAAATATGGAAAATTTGAATACTTCGGTAATTATTTATCGAAAAATGGACGTTTCAAAAAATATAAATCATCTATACTTCGAAATGTTAGTTGAAACGTTTATTTCTTGATGGAAATACGGTAATTATTCCGCAGGTTGTCGCTTCCAGTTGAGTCACAACAATATTTTCCTTCGTTTTCCTTATAATATTTTCCAAAAATGCAAATGATATATAGTATGTGATATGTGCTGTAGTATGTAAGCATGCAGTAGTATCATGAGCTGTAGTATGGAAAAGAGAATGTAATTACGGGAAATGTGTATAATTTGGTAATCATTTCATATAAAAATAAACTTTTCAACAAACATTTATCATCTTTAAATATTTATATTTTGAAGATAAAAGATTTGTCCAGGAGCGGGATTCGAACCCGGGTCTGCACGATCCTAATTAAATTAATGTTCAATGAGCATTTTTCCCCTTGTATACATCGAAAATTGCAAGAACACGGGGATATGAGATCGGTGAAGAGAAACGATTTACGAGGTACGTGCCAGGATAGCTCAAGTGGCAAACTACAACGACGGATGCGTAGGAGACCCGGGCTCGAGTCCCGGTCGTCGACAAAATATAAATATTTAAAAATTATAATAACAATAATAAAAAAATAATAAAAATAAATTATAGATCATCTTTACTTCGAGATGTTAGTTGAAACTTCTATTTCTTGGTGAAATGATTACCGAAAGCAACTCACTACCCATAATTATATTTTCTTTTCCATAATAGAGCTCACTATACGTTGTATTAATGGAAAAGACGACTTGCGGAATAGATCCGAAATATACACATTCTCATAAATACACCCTTCTTTTCGTTTTTCCATATTTTAACTCACAATTATTTTTATTTTCGAGAAAAATAAAAAGTTAAACTTGTAGTGGCTCAACTCGAAGCGACAACCTACGGAACTGATATATTGGCTTCACTCCCCAAGCTATGATCTCAATGAAAAGTCAGATCCTTTGATATGAATAATATTTAAATATTATAAAATGTGATGCCACCTTGAGATCGTTATATTTGATATATAGTAATTCTAAATCATTAATAAATAAGAGACGTATCCCTCTCTCCTCTAAAGGTAAACATGGTTGCTGACTAAGAGTTCTTTATTGAATAATAATAATTATTGAATAACATTATATTTATTGGGTGCAGTTCATATCTACAGTTTCAGTTATTAACTACTTACAAAAAAGGAAATGGAGACCTTTTCGCTATAGGTGACAGTCTACATGGAGCGCCGGCTCTAACCCATGTAGCGCCCGTATGCAATCGTGACCTAGGCGCCCTCTAGTAGGCACGTGATTAAAATTGAACACATACAGTTATACAAGGTGTTACAAAAATGGCTAATCCCTTGAGGAGGTGAATGTGCCCAAGAAACTAAATTTTGCTATGGGTTCAACATGAAATGTTCAACATGAGGGTTCAACATGATATGTAACTCCCCAGGAGTCTATTTTCATACAATTTTTTTTTTCTACAATACAATTCTATTTTTATTAAACTAAGTTTTCAATACTCATTATATTTATATCTTTTTCATTTTATTTTTTCTGTTTAACTTGATTTCTCTCTTTGTATTTTGTTTTGCATTATCACCTTTCTATACATCTATTATGTAATCATCTTTATTCATATATCCTTTCATAATATATCCTTCACTTTTTTCGCTCAATTTTTCTATATTTCTATATTATGTTATGTTTTCTGTATCTGTGTATGTTATGTTTTCTGTATCTCTATGTTATGTATTTTTACAGTCTATTCCGTTTTGTCTTTTTTCTCATAGCCCTGAAGATGACCTACACAGTAGGTCGAAACGTCGGCACACATATAATATAATAGGTTTCAACTTATTTGCTGTGTTTTTTTACTGCACCCCCAACTATTTCCATCCTATATTAGTACCTACCAGTCAACGAATTTCTTTCCTACATGAAATGAAATCGCGAAAACAAAACTTTACCCCTCTTGGTACCCGGCGCCGTGTGCCCCGCACACCCTGCACATAAAGTAAAGCCGGCCCTGTAGAGTTACCCGCTCCTTGCCTACAACTGCTTCTCATGTCTCTTAAGAGTAAAGGTACCGAGCCTAAGGGACATTTAAGCTATCAGCCCGATCCCCCTTAACCTATTTACTTTGCTACTTCTAATGTAGATAGCGTCACATATAGCAGAACTTATGCTAGAAAAAAGTAGAATGTCCCAAGGCCATTTTCATACAAAAAAAACTTATAACCAACATAAACATTTATGTAGACGTAGTAAGAGAGTATGTAATTAAAGAAAAATTCAATTTTCAGTCCCACCTATGATTTACATATTGCCTGTATATATAATATATGGAATGATTCTTCTCATTTGCACATTCGTTATTCGCCGCAATTACGTTTTTCCAACTCTCAATAAGGAAGAAACGCACCAGGGCAACAATTCCTCGACTTTTTATCCAGTTGTGAATCATTTGAAAATCTGGTTCGTATTTTCTAAACACCGCTTTAAGAAGCACTGCGATAGATCAAGGGGTAACAAGTTGGCTCGACAGCGCAAGAACCAGCTTCGCCGCCCACACTCTTACCTTAACGAGAAACATCTGATAGGTTAGAACTTATAAATTATCTACACGTGAAATAAATATAATCCAATTCCACATCTGGCCTCAAGTTTTCACTGTCGATGAGTTTTTTAATTCGTGTATTGACTCTTCCAATTCTTTTTAAATTCGGTTTCGTAGAATCCCCTACCGTTCTATTTGAGGAACGTTTTCTATTTTATTTTAGCCATCAGATAAATGGTCGCTCGTTCGCACAACAAGGTATTTTTAACTCTCCTCCCTAAGAACGATATATAAATATTCATCGCGTCCAATAATTGGTGTGCGACTGTGTGTTAATTAGTAATAATGTCAATCAATCATTCAGCACGTAGGATTTTTATCCTTGGAAATATTGTAATCAGAAAATTGATTAGTTTGTATCATACTAAACATGCAACTTATGTAATGCACGGAATTTGTCTGTAACTACGTATATATACCTCTATAAAGCCTTATTAGCACATAGGTATACTTAATAAAAAATAAAAAAAACCCTACACCACTACAGCCTACGAAGGGGACAGGGAGGTAATTTGTCCAAGAACATCCTCAACCCTTTGATATGGGAAAATTACATCAACATTTTTTTATCAGTAAGCAGCGATTTAAAAGAAAAGGAAAACATAATTCAAGTGATAAGAACAATTAAAACTAACGGATACACATCATGACTTCTTTATATACACACCTATTCAACTGTAAATTAGGGAATCGAAAATTGTTAATGAATAAAATTGAAATTAAAATAACCTTGCACCGCATCATCTATAGTTAATTGAGCACTAATTACTTACTAAAAAAAAACAGCAAGATATTTACTAAAGTAATAGTTATAGCTAGATATTTATATCTATCAGATAATTTGAGCTTTGTATATTTAAGTGTTAGGCAAAAAATGAAAAGTGCAGAGGTCGTGAAGTTCTGAAGCTGGTTCAATTTCTGATCAATTGTCCTGGTTGCAATTTACTGATTTAAATTAAATGATTAAAAAGTAATCAGCAAAGGTTCACGACAGACTATGACGGAAAATTAATTTTCAGTAATATCACCCAAAGCTAATGTTTGATGTGCATTACACACATTGGATTGACCGGGAAATTTGGACATACAACGTGAGTTCATAAGTATTTTTATTTTGAAGAGAAAAGATATGCCCCCGGCCGGGATTCCAACCCGGGTCCTCTGTCTTACCGTGACAGGACTCTACCAGCTAAGCTACCGGAGTTGATACCAGCCGGGGACAAATTTTTTCTCTCATTTGATCTCATGTTTTGCAATGTATACACGAACATTACTTTAATTTTAAGAACGTGTTGACATACGTCATATTACTATTTATAATTTATAAGTTAGTTGTTTTAATTTTAACATGCCGGGGGCATATCTTTTTTCTTAAAAATAAAAATATTTAAAATTAAAACAACTAACTAATAAATTATAAAAAAACTGTGAATTCTTAACGTTTGGTAGAATAATTTATTATCCCAACAATGTTTTATTTCATGGCATAAAACCAGGCATTCTTCCTTCTACTATAAAGTACTTTTTTGTGGCTATTGTTTTACCTAGACTGGTTGTCCGGATCCTGTTAATTTTTTATACCATAGCCAAACCCCTAACTATTACATATAGGAGGAAATGGAAAAATATAGAGCTCTACAAAGTTCCAAAGAAATTTTATTTTCATGTGGCATAAAATATGTATATTTTAACTAATATAATTGTATATAATATTATATATATTGGCGATAATACTTTAAGTTAATGTTATGAGGTGATGTTTATGTTTCGAAACATCTTATCTGAAATCTTATTAAAACTGTGATAAGGGATAGATTCTAAAGGAGTGGCAAAATCAGCCGTGCCTAGCTAGACTGACAAAAACTACCTCACAATAAACCATAATAATTACCGTGTTAATTGATAATAAATTTGAAAAGCAACTTAAGTGGGATCAGATGTCATTTAATTTACATATATTTTTTAATCGAAGATTAATTCAGCTAAGACAATGCAAACGATTTGCGAACACCCACCTAACTCCAGTGCCAATCATAATATTATCTCAATCGGCGAGGCGTAACTACTGCCAAGGGTAACACCTACATTTTTTATATTTATAGATCCGACATTGCGAACCTCTCGTCATCTGCTTCTTCAACTTCCTTTATAAAAGTATTTTATGATACCATTTTAATGCTCTTTAAACAATACTTAACTTTCCCAGGTATTCTTCAGGATTATTTTCAATATAAGAGCCACAAAAATCCAGTGAATTTCTAATAAATGTCATTACCATCCTGGGAAATAAAGAACAGAGCAACTAAATCATTCTGACAAGATACATGGATTCCCCTCCTTGACATGTTTCATCAATAGATTTTGATAATCCATCCTCATAATCAGGTGAACCAAAAGATTCATTAATATAATTTATTTTCATAACTCATAGGATTCCACCCTGAGATCTCATATAACTGAAATACAGGAAATATTAACTTGTACTATAGTAATGCATAATAATATATATTTATCAAATAAAAGTATCCCTTCCTTTTCTGGGTGCATAAGAGTTGATTATTGGGTAGTTGTTTAGTAAATGAATATCGTATATAAGTAAGTGGATAAATGAATCTTTATAGTCCTGCCTGCATGCAAGGCATAGGTCACCTATGGTGGAGTGGTTAATAAAACAACCTTCTATGCCCAAAGTTGCTGGTTCGTTGCCCAGCAGCCTTAGGATTTTTTAAAAGGATTACAAATCCTTGGTTATACCGTTCTTTGGATGGGGCGTAAAATAATAGTCTTGAGTTTGTCCGGTATTAAGTGGTCTTTAAAGATATAATGAATGCAGATATAATTACACCTAGATAGGTAATGTATAGGACTCCAATTAACCATTGTGCCATAATATGACGTTAAATAACTAAACAGTAGAAAATCTGCACAGTACAGACATATTTATTTCAGCTAGTGATGAATCCGCTGGTGAGTGAAAAATTAGGGGGAATCCGCCTTAATAAAAAATAAACGCTTCCAATAGATACTACAAAAATATACTTCAATGTAACAATAATTGTGAATATCTTAGATAAATTATGATTTATTAGGTGCGAGAGAAACAACCTTGGCTCTCCTTGATATGAATCGACCGTCGAATGATACTAAAGAAGACTATTAACTTGTAAATAATACGAAAGAAAACTCAACAATAATTAAAGAATGGAATAAGTTCAAGATGTCTACCAGATGCCAATGATGCCTTCAACTAAAACAAGTTTTAACGAGGGGTTGTTACCGATGTGTTGGTCGTTGATTGGCTATAAATACTTCAAACCCCTACAACGAAGTTAACTATTTATACCGACGACTTGTACGAAACAACCAATTTAGACACGAGTTTCCCTCTTTTTCGAAAACAATCTCTATTTCCAGTTTGAGAAGAACAAAGAGGTTTATTTTAAATGCTGTCATTGTGGAAGGCCTATCTGTTAGAGAACTGCTCGTTAGGGATCGCTTCCCCTGTGATATCGTGAATTATCCCTCCACGACCCTCCGGGTCGTAGGATGCTTGGGGGATGTGCAGTTCCTTCTAAATAGAAGTTAAGCCAGACAAGTACGAATGTATGGGTCGATGAGTCACGCCTAGTTTGGCCAAGACCCTTTTGGCAAGCGGAGCTCGTTCCCGTTCGTTAGCCCAGTCGCAAGTTTCAACCGTCACAGATTAAGCGATGGCAATAATGGAACACACCATTTAATTGTATAAATTCAATACTTATGATATGGTAAAAAAAACAAAAAACATATATTCATGAACAGTGGATGGACTCATTCCGGGGCAAACATTTACAATACTATAAACTAGAAATGGCAAAGTAAATGATTGATGCCATTAGTTGCCGGCCGAATTTCCCTACTCTTTTAACCCCTTCTCCACCCTGTTGAATGTAAAGAAACAATGTAACATAAGACATGGGAAAATATATATAAGGGACAGAATAGCTACGTACAAAGGGTGTAGAATCCGAGTTCGAGAATTGCAGCACATAAATTATTTAGTCTGTTTACATCGGCAAATCAACAATGTGGATTCTGCAGAATGTGCTGGAGCTCATTAGTCACTATAAAATTGATACTTCTTATTGGTTGAGCGTGATCTCGGCCAAATCACCACCTTATTTAACTGATGGCTTAAAAAAAGTATGCTTCCTACTTTGAAATGATGTACCTAACTAGAAACCCGTCATCATGCTTGTAGTAGTACAGGATTATGTATGCGCATGCTGATAAACTCAATATCGTAAAACATAGACTTCGTTGATACGTAAATAATTAATAAATATAAAGTTATGATATGTATAAAACTTTATATAAAGCAAATAATACGAACAATAAATAAATATTATATTTCAAATTAGAGAATATAATCCTCGTCACAACAGATATAAAAAGAATTTACCTATAATAAAATGAATTTGTCCACCAATGTGAAATTAAAGTACTACAATCCTGCAGTAAGACCAGAGATTTTGTAAGACACAGAACCAGCTAATCCCTCAAGTCTGGGAAAACTCTTGAAGATCGAAAGGCGAATACTAAGAAGAATTTATGGCCCAAGAATATTAAAGGGAAGCTACAGATTGAGTTCGAATAAAGAAATATACGAAAAGACAGTGGACTTAGAAACAACTAAGAGAATAAGTCGACTAAATTTCTACGGGCAAATGGTCAGGATGTATCCAAAAAAAATATGAATAAGCAAATATTTGATAAGATATACAGTATGAAAACCTAGAATGGTTATACTAAACAGATGAAAGAAGAATTTAAAGGACTTTGTGTTACTGATGAGGACTGCCTGGACAGGGAGAGATTTAGGAGTTGATTAGAAAACATTACGGTTATGGGAGGAGGAAGAATGAAGGAGAAGAAAGAACGAGCGAGTAAAACCATGTTTGTCTGGTCCTTTGTTGGTTAGTTCGCAAAAAATTAATAAATAATAAACAAATAATTAAATAATAACAAATAAAAAAAGGTGGATATGTGAAGGAAATAAAAGAGGAGCTGGATAGGCTAAAGATCAAGGATAAGTACTGGTTGGACAGAGAGCTTATCGGGAAAAAACTAAAATAGGTTGGGGTGCTTGCGGGTAGGAAGAAGAAACGAGGGAGAAAATGGACTGGGGAAGAGTGAGAGGAGCAGTCCAGGAAGATGAGAGAGTATTGGAGTAGACGGAAGGCGGAGAGTGTGAAGAAGATTTGAACGATATTCGCGTGGTCCTTGCTAGCCGATTCGTGGAAAAAAAAAAAATAATAAATAAAGACTGCATACGAAAATAGTTATTTAATTTTTTTTTTAATTACAAGATATTCAGATAGAAGTTTGTGAAGAAAACTTTGTGCGACAGTGTTCAGTGGAGGACCAGGATGTGACTGTCCACATGATGTAATACATAACTTTCAATACCACACTTACATAATTACTCCATCTATGTATTTATAGCTTATATAAGCTGATAAAACAATAATACAGGGTGCTCAGAACATTGAATATACATACATATATATATTTTTTTTTTAAATAAATTTTACTAATACCGAAAGATGTTACGATTCCGAAATAAAATAACTATTTCAGACCCACATTCTAATTAATACTCTAATAGGCTAAACATTACCAATCTAGCCTGAGAAAGCCCAGACATAATTCACTTGAACCCCATCTGCGGTAGGTTCGTGGCCAGATGGTGCGATGACCGAATGCTAGCGATAACCCGCAATATCTTTCTAAATTATATGGCGCCCTTTCCAATAATAATAATTTAAGGATATATGATAATTATTAGAGGAGATTCATCACAAACTATAATATTGCAGTTATTTTCAAATCTTTGTTTCAGGGATTTTGGTTCAATGGTGCATCTTATTGCCCGTTAATCTAATTAGTCAAATATATTATTCCATATCAATCAATGAATATTAATCAAATAATATTTCATTACTTATGAAATTCGATTATTTATCTTTCCTTACCTAATTTGGTTATACAGCTGAAATCAATATGTAGGCGTTAAAGTATTAACTAATTTATTGTATTTCGTAAATAAGAAGTAGAAATAACTTCTTATTTTTTAATTTATTTATTAAAATCAACAACTGTATTGCAATAATACAACTAATAATTGGAATTAAAGATACGTAGTGCCATGAGATAATGGCAAGTAGAGATAAACTACCCATAAGTATGGCGGAATCAGCAACAAATAAGGAATAAGAGGCTTTATGGATGATTTTATTCTTAGCGAAGTAAGGAGCATTGAGGATTTTGGATAATAAGGATTGGATACTAGAGGGGCCAACTGTGAGTAGGTCTAGTGTGAGAAGTGACTTGAATGTGCAATTAAACATTTTAATATTTTGGCCTCAAATGTATAGTCTATTGCTTTTTGTACAACATGCTTGTACTTTGATGTAGTTAAAGCCAACTAGTAAAACCCATGAAGAGTCTTGGTTTTTTAATCTTTAAGGACTGTACTGCCTTTAAGCCAACGTAGGTCCATATATATGATTTGAACGATATGCCACACAACTTCCAGGTTTTCCCTTAATTGAGGTAGTTACTTTATAAAGGCTAAGTGAGACCTTAAGGAGTCTCCGAATCCCACAGCATCTATTTACTGCTAATAACAAAATAAATAATTTATCAGCTATCAGTGACAAACCTCTCAATTACTGACAAACCATGAGAATCAGTGTAAGAAGGGTATATTTTTTGCAAGATATAGCTTTTCAAGATTGCTTGTCTAAACAGTAGTTGTTATTTTAGAGATACAGTTTATGGGATTGAGATTATTGATATAGGAATCCTTGTAGGAACGGTCCCTGATAAAAAGAGGCTGCTATCACTTCCTTGTCCTCTTATCTCTCGCACTTCTTTCCATTCCCACGCAGTCATTGTCATTGTTTAATATTCTTAATAAATAAACAAAATATACCATAATTTAATAAAATTATAATAGAATACATAAATTTCAATACATATAAAATTGAACACATATAAAACATAAATAAAAAAAAAACTGTACCACAACAGTCCACGAAGGATCTTCGGTTCGGCATACTGTAAAATACTATACCATTTCTAAACCAATAATTGTGCAGGAAGTTATTTTGGCCAATTAAGGGTACCCACATTATAGATGCGGGGTGGTCTGGAGGAGGGTCAATGTGTGCTGTTAATATATATATATTATCATAAATTAAAGTTCTTTATTTTATTTTCTACTTAGGTAGATTTGCATCGCATAAATATAAACAGAAATGTTACAGGAACAACCTCCATAAAGAACTAAATGTATTTTACTGAATCGAAAATAAATAGAATAGTTAATCAAAAGCAAACTATCCAAACACCTGATATATTCCTTCCTTTGCGCGAAGTGGGGTGCATGAAAGCTTAAAAGGCAAGAGAACTTAATTTAATGGAAATTGAGGACACAGTAGAACTTAAAACGCCCTTTGGGAAATTAACGAAGAGGAAGAGGAAGACTCGATTCTGATAAGGTCTCGGCATGTTTGATGTAAATGACGTCAATTAATTGACGTCACAGTTTTTCTTTTGTTTGTTTGGATGGAGGGATGAAATTAGCCTATACCTGTCCTATATAAAATAAATAAATAGTGATTATAGAAATTAGATAATAAAAATATATTGTTTGTATATTTATTCAAGTTTAACTAATCATTTCAGACCGTCGGTTCGCAGCCCAGCAGTTGGATTTAGGATTTTTTAACGATTACTTGGTTATTCTGTCCTCCGGAAGGTACGTGGAATGGAGGTCCCGAGTCTGAAGGTTGTCAGGTACCTACCCGCTAAAAGTCCCTATCGTAATTACACCTGTAAAAGAAAAATTTAGGACTCCCACTGCCCCCTGTCCGATCAGCCATAGTAGCATAAAGTGACATTTAATGAATAAACAATAAACAAATCAGCATGGTTCCGACATTAATTTCAGCCAGGAACGGATTCGCCAAGGAGAGAAAAGTAAAGAGGTTAAACCCTATTCATAAAAAAATAGACCAATAGCATACAAATATAAATAAAATATTTTTTTTTAATCGAGACTGTCTAACTTAACTAACAGTCTCAATATTTCGTCGACTGTTATACAACATGCATAATGTACATCCAAATTCAAATCTAAACTGATTACAGACATTTCTAATCCAAAAACACTTGAACTTAGAAAATTACTTTTAATTTACATAACGATTGTTGCATAATCATTCATCACTTCTTTTTGGAAATGTCACTAATAGTGATTTATCCAAGCTCGGGCTTAGCAAATTTTTAAATAAATAATTAAAACTTTTTTGTATATATTCAAAGATTGATTGTAGAGTGAGCTTTATAGAAATAAAAAATTGATAGTCTGTCGATAGTAAATTTCCTTAGATTTACCGAAACTGCTAGATACCATTGAATTTTCATCAGAGAGATGACTTTGAGTGATAAAAAATGTTTGACTGTATAATAGGAGCTTTATAACTAAGTGCGCGTCAACAGAAATATTTAAATATAATTCCCGAAGCTAATAAGTTAGTTAACATCTCAATTAATCTCATGGAACGACTTCAAAGGACGGAAATATATAGAGTTATTACAGCCATGGGCAGACAGACAGTGAAGTTGATGATGATAATTAATAAATGTGGTGAGTACAGTGAGTGGAGGAGCGCTGACATCACGGCCGCCATATGGTCCTCCTGAGATGTTAAACACAGCTGCCTCTACTGTAGGGTCGATCCCTGTATCGGAGGTTGTCCCGTTTAGGGTGGTTAGTCGTAGAAAGGTATTGGAGTAACATTTATTTGTATACTCTATGTCCCCTTTGATTTGCGGATGATTTGGTTCTATTGCGTGAGGGGGAGTAAATACAACTACGTTGATGAATACATATAATGAAATAGGGTTCGAAGTACATTCGGATAAAACGAAGGATGCGGTTATTAACAGTAAAGACGCGATTAATATAATATTGTAGAATGAAATAAGGTTAAGCATGTCGAGAAGTTTAAGTACTGAGGGTCTAATATAACAAGAAAAAATAAAATTTAAGAGGAAATAAAGGCAGGTATGTCGCGAAATTATTAATTTTTTAATATATAATATATACAGTCAATTTAAAATCAAGCATTTTCAACAAATTCATTTATAATACTTATATTATATTTAGTTATATTACTAAAACAAAGATAAATAAAACTTTTATTTGTTGATAAACGGAAAGTTTTAATTTATTAATAACTCCTAACTGTATTTTTCCTCCCGCCAACTGATCGAGTATAATCGTTCAAAGAATCAGCTAAAAATACTTTTTCCTTACTTGTCTAACCAATGATTGTATTATGCACTTTGTTGTCTTCTGTACTAAGTAATAATTTTACAGTATTTGATGATTAATTGCATATCATATGTTATTTTAAGTCACCCATAGGACCACCAGTCAGCGATAGGAGATCCACATCAGATTAAATTATAAAGAAATATGGCTATTAAATAAAGTTAAAATAATTATAATAAAAATGTAAAACAAAAGTATTTTGAGATGGTATCGATAAAATAAAAAAAAACCTGTACCTTACAACGCAATTAGGATGAGACATGGCAAAGTTTTTACTGTTTCTAAGCCAACCGTTGTGAAAAAAATTATTGGAAATTATTAGGGCGAGATCATGCTCTGCTATATGCAATGCGAATTCAAAGCTGGCTGTGGCAGATAAATTATTTAATATGTTAACAGCCATGGATGGACCCTGTGGTATCTACCGACACTCTTCTATAAAGTGGTATTCCTATAAAGTGGAAAACAATACTCTTTTTGATCTCGGACAAATCACTTCCCTGAACAACCGTTGCCCTTGAAACATTACAGTCTCTACCATGTAATGAACCCAATACGTTTCAAGAGTTGTAGTTGTACAGGTGTTTTTTTCCCCTTATTACTCGAGCAGTGGCGGGTATAGCTAGATTTGTAGGTATACAATTACACTCATAAGAAAGAGGGACAGATTTCTTGTCTTGAATAGGACAACTCAGGTATACATCTTAGTGTACAGGAACCGGTATAACGGTTCCAAAAAGAAAAAATACTTTTTTTTTGTACCAATTGAAATATTTTCAATAATTAAAAAAAAAACTATGTGCTTTCTTTAATAAATGCTGGAAATTTGTATTAGCGAATTATCAATAAATAGTAATAGAAGATGATAATAAAAAAACAAATGGACTAGTACAACCCATGAGGATATTAGGTTCAGAACATGAAACGAACCAAGCTTTCTCCAAGACAATGGTTGGTTCTGTTTAGAAGTGATTTGGCGGAGATCACGCTCAACCGCAAGGTTTTTTCTTCCAATTAAGGGTTTCCAAATTATATCAGCTTTTAGAGGGTCACCAATCCCCACAGGGTCGGTTTACGGCTATTAACAGAATAAATAATTATATGCAACAGTCGATTTCGAATTCTGAGTTCAGCAACAAACCACCCTACATAGAAATTTTATAATCAACACGATTTAATTATCTACATTAATTTTAACCCTTGAATATAAACCAATCTTAAATCAGCAAGTGCAGTGGTGTTTTTAAATATTTAAATAAAAATTTATTTATTTAAAAATTTCGTTCTCAATTATATTATTATGCTTACCATGGTTATGATCTCGCAATTACTGAACTAAAACAATCACTATCATCTGTAATAACTATCTTTCTAATTTTTAAGCAATCGAATTATTTCTGCCAACAAAATAAGCTAATATGTCATTTTAATTAACTACCTGCTAATTAAATTCGAATAAACACTTTATAGGATCGTTGTGTATTCAGTGCATTTCCGAACGATTGCGGAGCGTGTTGTGCACCCCTACATAATAGGCCCGGTGTTTGAAATGATTTTGAGAGGAGGTCGGTTTACAAGAGGAACAAAAGAACCATGCTGGGTTGTTCTTTTTTTCACTAAATCACTCGACAAGAATAATTCATAACTTACTGCATACGCACCAAGTCATTGCTTTACAATTATATATTCAATGGTCATTTAAATACTAATCTATAAGAAATATCAATAATAATTAATTAAATCAATTCCGCTAGACAGCACTAGTACAGCAACACCTATTTCTGAGCTGTCCTCAAACAAACAATGGTTCGAAACCGATAATTGCTTCAATATTTTTTGTTCTTCATCCGCCACAATACAGAATGGGGGATAAGGAAATTAAAGGAGGGATATATATGTAAAATATTCGGTACAAACTCTAGACATAACAATATTCAGTATCTCGGAAACATGCAATTACCAAATATGTTATTCGACAACATTTCTGTGTCTTGTAGCCACTTTTTGCCGAAAAATAGGGGACTTATAAACAGCCTATTGGCTGACTACAGCCAGTAACTATATAGACAAAATGTAGTACAAAAATTCAATTGCATTACAATGTGATTAATCATAATTGTAAATTCAATTAATTAAACAATATGCTGTAATTCCTATCCTCCAATCCTCACTTTAAAATAACCCTTAAATATTATTTATTTTCACTTAGATGCAACCAACCTGCTGTAGACTAATGGAAACGTTACATCAACTGTTCTTTCCAATGAGCTTTTAAGAATTACAAATGATGAAACATAACTGAAGATAAAACTTGACTACTTCTTAAAAGCTTTTATCGTTTTTACTTGTACCTCATTTACTATCATGGGTTATATAGTAAATTAATTCATCCATCATCATAATAAATATCAATATTTTATCTTTTAATTTTTTTTTTCTATTCAAAGTAACTCTTCAAAGAACCGTTTACTTATAGGAACATTCCAATACACAGTAATCTATGTGGCTTTTAATTACTTATTTACAAAATTAAATCATTACATAATTAAAAATGCATACAAAAAACATTATTACTTACCTCCTAAGTTTAAATTTACAAAAAATTATTTCAAAATTGTCTTTATATATGTTTTATAATGTATATGTCTTCTCTATGTAGCTCGTTTTCTCTGTTTCTCTGTTGGTATGATCAGAAATATATATAATTACAATAGACTTACGTTAATTTCAAATTTGCCGCCAGTGGACTTAGCCATCTTCGAACACCACAATTGCCATCACGTCACAGCCATCAAATTCTCCAGCCTTAACTCCACCAATGATCATGATTCTTCTTTATATTTCTAAAGAATATACAGATTTTTAAATAAATGATTTTACTTCATTCGGATGTTCTAATTTACAAAACACCTTTTGACATTAAACAACTAATATATTAATTAAACTTAAATGATTTATATTTTATTCTAATAACTGTTGACCATGCCAGACTATAATTGGCTAGGACGAATAATGCAACGAAGGTAGAAATGTAAATACGCATTGCATAATAACCCGAGTACGGCGACCGATATTCAAACGAAGGCATTAACTTTGTTTACTATCCCATCTTGAAACTATAATGCTCTAAAGAATTTATTTTTATAAATTTGGATATTTAAAGTCAGATCGACATTTCAAAATAGTATATTAAATTCAATCAAAATACGTTTATTATGTAATATACATATATTAATAATAGACCAATAATCTCAATTTCTTACATAAGAAGCACCAGATGAAAGAGGAGGGAAGATAAGGTAAACAAATAATAAAGTAAATAAACGTATTCCCTAACCCATAAGTCTATAGCCTAGCCAGAATAATTCACTGTTGTAATATAAAGTTTTTGGAGGATCAACATAAATTAAAAAGAAATATTAAAACTACAGATATTCTTCATTGTTTGAGTTTAATATGGAGATAAAATTATGTTCTGTACTAATTTAAAACAAATGTTAAATAATGTACCAATGATTTTCGTTTTTGGTTATTAGTTCCTAAACAACATTAATAAACATTAACGTAATAGTAATAAATATATCGTATACAGACATAAAACTTTTAAGTTAATACACTTAAAAGTTTATAATAGGTAATAAACCAGAATTAGTTATTTATGAGGATACATATAGGAGTTAATTTCAAAAACTTAATCCTCTACATTAATAAGTTTATAACAGGGGAGTATATAAAGGGGGGCAGGGGGACTCCCCCCCCAAATATTTGTTTCCAACTAGAAAAACCCGTATTGTATATTCTTTAAAATAATTTTTTTTGCGTTTAACATTTTTACATTACCTGGCACCCCCAAAATATTTTCTACTGGTTTAAAATATGAATTCATCAAATAACCCAGTAGCTATTGTGCCTGAAAGCGAGAAGATATAGAAATAATAATCGTATTTCGTATTTTTTAAGAATACGAATTCTAATTTGCATATTTCATGCATTTTTAATTGTGTTTTGCAATTAACTTACATCAATTCTGGAACTGTTCACCTCAGCAGACATTATTCTAATGTTTTCTTAATAGATGTGATAAAGAACTAATGCATTTTGGCGGACTACAGTGTTGCATCTGAACCAAAATGCAACTAAAAAAATATTTTTTTTCATATACATTTGTTAACTGTCATAAATTATCATTATAAATAAATCTATTGTATAAAAACATAATGTATGTTAAGGAAAAAATGACCGATATTTTTCGGGTCCCCCTTGATAGTGTACAGTCAGATCCTATTAAGAGCGCTACAGTTGGCAGCACGGACTGTACACCACACACCAGGCTCTATAGTTATATTTAGTTGAGTGGAGGGAACCCATCGCTCCCCAAGCTTAGTGTTAGATAGGCTACAAACCAGGCAGATTTGTTCTCACAAAGGTCCGCTTTGTTTTTGTTTTTAAAAGAACAGTTTAAGTTATTGTGTTAATTTTTTGCGCGGTGCCATCCAGTTAAGGATTTAACCTCGTCTCAGTTTTGTATTCTGGTTTTGTATGTATTATTATTTTACAGTTTATATGTGCCGATTTGATAGTCTTGGACAACAGTTTAGTGTATTTTTATTAATTCGATATTATGTTTAATCATTCAATCACTAAAAAATCAAGAATCATTTCAAAACAATAAGTCCGGGATTTAAACAAATGTAAATTGGAATATTTAATAAACGGATATTAAAATGTCTTTTCAATTAAACAGGTTTTAATTGTTTCGGTGTGTGAATGGATTATGAAAAGTTTATATTTGCATCATCAAATTTAACTGGGATTTTAAAAATGATATCATATCCTTGTGTGAAGTTGAGTGGATTTAGCTTTAAGTACTATTTTCCCCTTGTTAAATGACGCATTAAATTCTTAGTAATATAAATATAGATTACATATCCGATAAACGTCATTTGGTGTTTAGTTCGAGGGCTGTAAACCGTAGTTCCCGCGATATCTATTAAGCTCATTAAGCAATTTAGTCACTTAGACTTCCCCTCCCGCGCTTGGCGGGAAGCGAGCTGTTGTCCAAGGATATCAAACCTTATCAGTAGACTTAGTTGTCATGGTAACCGACTTCTTCCCCGACAGATCTGTCTGACAATATTGCAACCTATGTGAGATGTCTTCTTTGCTATCGCTCACTTTTTCCTGACATAAGTGAAGATATGATAATCGTTATGCTCTGCCTCATGATGAAGATTCTTGAATATTCTTCGGGAAAAATAATTCAGGCGGGAAAGCGCAAGTTCAGAAAAAGGAAAAAAGGTAAAGTTATTAGATGTTTTTTCTGTGTTAAATTTCTACTGATTGACGCTAAACACTACTCTTATCAAAATTCGTGACTGATTATGTGAAGTGATAACATTTAACCCATTTTCTGTCAATATCAACTAATATGTCTTAAATGAATGGTCTCTGATTGTATTATTACCTAAAAGACTGTTAGAAATATAAAACATTCGTTAAAAAACGTCTCTCTTTTTGTGATTAATTTAATGCATGATGATCAACACTTAATCATTCCAGTTTTTTATGATAGTGACATTAACATGTGGTTTTTGAATATGAATATAGCAGTAGCCTCTTGTATTATACTACATTGCATATCACTTTTTATATAAAGGAACTATTTGAAAAATATTCCTTAGAACTGATTTAATTATTTGATTTATTCTGTATTGTTTACATTTTATATTGTTATCTGATAAAAAATATCCTTCTACCCTTACTTAATAACATGAGACCAGTGTCAGAAGTTCTGTTTGTTTTGAATATTCATTAAATTTTTAATTCTATGTAAATTAAAATGATAATCAAACTTGATATGATATTTAGGTTTATATCCGAAAGAGAGTACCAGGACAGTGCTGATTTCAGCATTTATTATTCAAATCTATTTTTCTTAGTAATTTATAATAACCACTGTTTTGTTTACTAATTGAAAATTTTATGTTAAAATATACTAGTTGTTTATTCTCCATATTTAGATTGCTAATTATCAATTCAAAACATTTTATTTTATAATTTTGATTACATTTATGTTTGATCTTTGTTTTATCTCAATAAATATTATCACTCAAATCCTTTTGTTAGTTTTTTTTGTAACAACAATCTTCTATCATCTTATTAAATTGCCATAATAGCTGTAATAGGTTCTTAAAGTTTAAACTATATTTGCTTTATTTATTAGGGCCAATTTCCTTTCTGTTAGGACACAAAATAGCTTCTTAATGAAGTATTATATGTTTATTTGTGAATTTTTCTAGCAATCTCATTAAACTTAAGAAAAATTTTATTAGAAAGTTTGTTATTTTATTATTCTGACTACAAATGCTGTGTAAATCATATTACAATTTTCTTTTTTTTCTTTTTTGTTCCTTTTTTAAAGTTTAATGTTTAAGCTAATGATTCTTAATCTTCAGAGCATTATTGTGTATCAATGCTTAGTTCATTCATTCAATGAAGTTCGTTCATTACAGGATTTTCACCATAAGATTACATTATTCTTTTCATACAATCTATGTGTTTAGATATATTACGATCTCACAACAATGAATATGGTTGTATATTTGTAAACTTTAATTGTAATTTCTACTTTACTAGATGTGAGATGTTTATGGAAAGTCATTGAAAGGGTAATCATTTTTGTATCAGATTTTTGGGTAGTTATTTCGCAGGTTGTTGCTTTGAATTGAGTTACAACAATTTTTAACTTTTCATTTGTTCCCCTTTTAATATTTTCCAAAAATTCTAATTATCATGACCTTCAGTGTGGAAAAGAGAATGTAACTATGGGTAATGTATAGATTTCGCTAATCATTTCATATAGAAATGAATGTTTTAACAAACATATATCATCTTTGGAATGTTAGTTGAAACTCTTATATCTTGATGAAATGATTACCGAAATCTACTCATAACCCGTAATTACATTCTCTTTCCCATACTAAAGCTCATGATTACTTGTTTTTTTGGAAATTATTAAAAATAAAACGAATAAATAGTTAAAACTTGTAAGTCAACTTGAAGCGACAACCTACAGAGCAGATACCGATTTTTGTATGTTTCAAATTAATTTCAACAAAAGTATGTTTATGTTAAAATGAAGCCTAATAAATTATTAAGTTCATTGCAGGATCTGAAAGTGCTAGCAGTACTTACAGAAAACATTAGCTTATATTTGTTGGTTATTTTTATTTGTCTTTACGAACACCATTTCCTACTCCTTTTAAGGCATAAAAGATGGGTTATTCCTTCAGTTACTGACTTATTTAATATTACTAAATTAAATAACATATTTATTAATATTAACATAGTAAAATGTTTCTAACAGCAATTAGATAATCTAACCAATGAGGGAACATCAAGAGTAGCTTTATTAAAAGAAACTTCAAACCATCAAGATAATATTCAAACCACATAAACCAGATAAGTGTCAAATTAGTTTAGAATGGCTAAGGCGGTGTCTCACTTCTTTCGATTACTATTATCTCACATATCTGTACTGAAGCACTATATTACTAGCAAAACCTCCTGATAAGAACACATAATAAAACAGACAGTCAAGTTATAAAAGTTAACTATTATTTAAATCAAAAGGCTAGATGACAGTTATTTTGCCTACTAATGTCAGTAAGATACAGGTATAAAAAAGTTCTGTTTTTAGTGACTGTTGTTTAAGTTAGCTACTTTTAATCACTGTTTTTCTTTAATACTTTATGTAAAAAATTCCAATTGTTTTGAAATGCTTTGTAGATTACATATATTTTCTTGTTACACTCATTCTTATTTTAAATTATTATAAATTTGTGACTTATTACAAGTTTATGTTGAAAAATTAAGTTAATGAATTGAAGATAGCTGTTGGAATATATCTCTTAATTAATGGATTTTACAATAGTATATTTTTCTAAATTACTAGTGTAATTCAGTAGTTCTTCATTTTATTCATTGATTGATTTACCAAAAAGGCACTTAATGCCAGTGGACACATCATAAGCATATATTGGTTTAATTAAAAAATAAACTGTCAACAACGACTTAAAGGCTGTCTTATATAGTAAAGATGAATGAATTATCATAAGAATTTGACTGATTAACATATTGAACTGACTGCCCCTTCCTCTGCAGGTATTAAGAGTGGGTGGTAAAAACTCAATTGCCCAGAAGTGTTGGAATTTTAAATTTGACCCTGATTACATAAACATTATGTACCGATTATATTGCACTTTTTATTAACTTATAGGTATTCATGGCTTCCAAGCACTAGATCACTAAAATATATAACATTATATATATAGAGAGAGAATGTTGAGATTTTTCCTCAGGCCCCTCTGCGGAATAAAATTCAATTCTCATTTACTGGCATCACACATCTGATTATGGCTTTAATTTCCCAAAGTCCTACTCCAAATCACTTTCATTCTGGATTCATATCCTATTCCTTTATTGCTTTGGTTATAAATATATAAACTGTCCTAGAATTGTTCATAAATATCAAGGTAATGGTATTTTTCTAAAAATAGCTTTGCACTTTCTGTTATTTGTTCCTATTAAAATTGAGCCTTAACTGCCAGAATTGTTTGTGATATTTTTTAAATTTCTTATTTAGCTAGTAGCTTCAGAAATAAAAAGAAAGGTTGTCTGCAAAAACTCAGGTGTTTATTCAGCAGGTTGTCGCTTTGAGTTGAGTTACATGTTTTAATTGTTTATTCGTCTCTCTTTGAATGTTTTCCAAAAATACAAGTTATCATCAACTTTAGTATGGAAAAGAGAATGTAATTTGGGAAATGTGTATACTTCAGTAATCATTTCATCTAGAAATGAATGTTTCAACAAGCATATATATTGTCTATAGTTCATAATGTTAGTTGAAACTTTTATTTTTTGATGAAATGATTACCAAAACCTACTCATTTCCCATAATTATTTTCTCTTTTCTAGACTAAAGCCCCCTGATAACTTTTACTTTTGGAAAATATTAAAAATGAAACGAATAAACTGTTTAAACTTGCTGTAATCAGCTTGAAGCGACAACCTGCAGAATAATTACCAAAACTCTTGTTTAAGAATCACAATACTTATGGTGAGATCAAGCTTATAAAAAACATGCATTTTTTCTATAGGAAAAATATTTAATATAAAATTGTTACTTTTTCATAGTGCTGAATTTTAGATTTTTTTTTTTTTTTTAATTCATCTGAAAATTTAAATAGACTTTTCAATTGTTAGTTGTAGTAGTTTCCTGTATTATAACATAATTTTTATCATCCCTCGCTGGTTAACAATGAACTAACTTATTATCATCTGCTGCTTATTAAATACAAGAGCAGTAGTAGTAATTTGGGTTCATTAAAGCTTCTTGGATAACAATAAGGTGGTTGATAGTTTCTTAATTAATTCTAAAAGATTGAACCATGAAACCAAAGAAATATTGTATTAAAAAAATTACCGTGTATTGATTTCTTATTTTTTTAATGAATCATAACAATTACATCTTTTGAACTATTCATTTGTAATATAGATCAGATAGAAATTTATTGTGAACTGTTATAATCAAAGTTTTACTTATTTTTAATTTTCAGTTCTTTTGTCATCATATTGGTTAGTCTAATACACTAATATTGTAAGTCATATATTGTCGACTAGTAATACAGATTTTGTGCTTAAATAATTATACCAACACATAGTGATCTTAAGATTTGTGCTAAGTGTTAACAAGCCACAATAAGCTGAGCAGTTGTTATTATTCATTGCCTCATATTATTTTTTATTAACTTATTTTTTTTTTTAGTCCATTTAGGGTTTTTAGGTTCCTGACTTATGTTTAGTTTTGGTCAATCTTTTATATCTCTCCCATTGAACAGCAATAGTAAGGTTTTCTTAAGATTGAATTTTGTGTGCTATTCAAGTTTAATGTTGAAGGATCTTATTTAAATTTGTCATGGCTAGGCAAATGTATTTAGATTATAATTGTTATAATCTTTTAGTCTCCAAACTGTTAACATCATGCTATTTAATTGTGAGCATAATTCATAATGTTATTTTTTCGTTGATGTATTGAAAACATGTTAGCTAGGTGTATTTATTTAATGTATTGACTATGTAGTGTTATGACTTACGATTCGATATCTCCTATTAATATAACAATATTAATTATTGTTAATTATTATTATCCATATATCGATATAATATTAATATTATCGATATATCCTACTATCTATTTAACCATTTATTTTATTAATGATAAGTAATTTATTTATTTTTCATCAGAGGGTGTAAAGCCAATACTGCATGAAAACAGGAATGGTTGTAACAGACAATATTACATAATCTTTCAAGTATTGTGTTTAATACAAAGTTAACCTAGATAACAAACTTGTAGAAAATATAGATAGATAAGCATTACTATTTGCCTGAGATATCACACCATTTCTGTGGTGTAACAACATACATATAAAAGTATAATTATATGTGGTTTATAAACTGTAAAATTATGTTTAGATCAGAAGACTTTTGAAAGTCATAGATTCAAAGTAATTGAATATATAGAATTTGTAGGTGCTACATTCTGAAGATAAAAAATGTTTGAGAACTAGTTAAGGGTAACTAGGTGTTTAAAAATTATGGTGGCCATTTAACAAAAATATGTTTGAGTTTATGGTTGAGCATAAGTGGTTCACAATTTATTTATTCTGTTTTATCAACCTGAAGTTGTGAGATCACTTAGTCTTTTGGAAGTGGATATAAAATTTATAAAAGGATGAGGGCACTTTTATTAGAGTGGAGACAAATCCTGAGGGTTGGAGGTGGGTGCTGTTCACTTCACTTTCTATTTACTAATAATTAATAATTACAAATAATTATGGCATTGATTGGTTATAATTAAAATAATGATGTTATTTTACAATTTGTTTTGAGTTTGAAAAATTTTATTATATAAATATCATACTATCGAAATGATATGGTACACTTTGACCTTTTGATTGACAACAACATCAATAGAAGCGTCAAAAACAAATATGTTTTAATGTCTATTTTTATAAATCTTAAATATATTTATGAGTTAAACCGTTGTTGTTTATTTAATGTAACTTTATGTTGCTATGATTGATTGGATGATACTGCTGTGGGACCCAACATTTTGCTTATCCAGGTATAATTAGAATAGGGATCTTCAATGGGCCACAGCCACCCAGGCTCGAGACAGCCATTTTACGCCCCCTCCGAAGGATGACACGCCTAAGGATTTTTTACTTATTAACGCGAATCAGCGATCTTGGACACATTAGGAAGTAAACATTGAGATTTCATGCTACCGGAACAAGATTATATTGTTTGGATAAATTTTCATTTTCCAAAAAAATTGAAGTCTCTTTAATGTCGGCTCACTTATTTTCACCAAGGCCTCTTAATCTCATGGCTCTCAATATATTTATTTTGTAATTATGAACACGTGTATGGAATGCCATTTGTTTCTTTCCCACTGAATGCTCTGCACTTTTCTCGGTGTGAAATAGGTCAAAGATAAAATCTTTGAAAGTTGGTATTGTATTTAGTGTAGAATTTGACTCTATCTTCTACTCCAAAATATGGCAACACTGCTCATGAAGCAAAATAAATAGGGATTATTTTCACATAATTTAAATATTTATATGAAATGAATCTATTTCAATAAATCTTTAAATTTTCCCTTTGATCTCTATGAATTTTATTATATACGTTTAATATTTTGCCATAAATATGGACGAGTTTTTTGAAATGCATTTGCCTAGTATTATGAGTAGAGCGGTTGGCCAGCCTGCAGCTCTAAATATACCCAATTGATGCTGGCCCCTGCCCAATGGACTCTACAACCCTGTTCCTTCTCCTCTTATTCACTTTAACTTGAAAGAGAAAGCACGGTAATTTTTCCTGATTCCTTTATATTGTGCTTAAGGGATTTTGTTATCCATTCTTTTATTTATTTGGATGTTTTGGTGCTATTTTACTGAGTGCGTAACTTCGTCCATTTTTTATCACTTCATTCCATTCTATATTAGTTGTTTAGCTAACGTGATCTGCGGACTTCATCATCATATACATTGTGTTTGAAATAATAGTATTTAAATTTAATGGAAACCTATTGAAGTAGAAAACAATCCAGAAGTTGTCATTTTCGTCAAACAAACGACGAACCTTGGTATCTCCCTAATCGTACTTTGACTAATGTAAGGCCGTTCGAAGTACGTGTGAGTGTAAAATCGAAATTAATCATTGCATTTCCTACACATTAGGAAGTAGATACAAATCGGTATCGGACAATTAAGGGTGTCAACTGCAAAAGTCTTTAATTCCACATAACGTTAATTATGAGGTAGTAATGATTATTACTATTCGCATGCGTTTACTGTTGGAATAAAGAGTCTGAATTTGTCTTAATGTGGTTGTGTTGTTTTTTATTTTTATTAATTTATTTTGCATTTAAAAATAGTTAGTGCTTGCTAGCCTTTCTTCATCCACTAAAGCCTAATTACTTATATCAAAGTTTGAAGAAATGGAATTGGAGTTCGCCAGTCTCCGCACTCTCTGGCTGTTGCAGCTGCTCTTAGAGCCTATAAGCTCATTTGCCTTCTTATTTTATATTGTTTTTTGCGAAGAATTCATTGATGATATAAAAAATATGCATATTTTATTACACTTTAACTTTTAATAATTTGATTTACCATTATCGAGCGGAATAGCTCTGTGGGTGGAGCGCTGAATTGCTGTGATGAGGGTTGCGGGTTCAAATCTGCGTCTGACAGATAAATTATTTAATCTGTAGACAGCCGTGGTTGGACCTTGTGGGTTCCGACGACCGTCCTGTGGCTCACCCAGCATCTACAAAGTGGGAAACCTAAATTGGGGGGAAAACTTGGCGGTTGAACATGATCTCGCACAAA
Organism: Troilus luridus; assembly: GCA_964056705.1. Taxonomy (NCBI): domain Eukaryota; kingdom Metazoa; phylum Arthropoda; class Insecta; order Hemiptera; family Pentatomidae; genus Troilus; species Troilus luridus. The sequence continues at coordinate 79,186,944 of OZ057415.1, forward strand.
TCACATCTCTGCACAACCGCTGTGCTAGTAACAATACAGTCTCTACCATGTACTGATCCTAAGACCTTTTATGGGTAGTAGTGGTATAGTTTTTTTTTAAATTTACTATTAATTAATAATTTTATTATAATTAACTTGAAATGTATCTTCTATTTCCTGTTCTCTATTAAGTTAAAAATTATGTACTATGTTGGTTTATGCTGAAAGGTTTAAACCCCTTCTGTCATCAACACCTATCGTTTGATATATAGCTGTGGTTCCCAACTTTTTTTACCACCCCCCTCTGTTACATGATATTTCTCTTACGTCCCTTTTGCACAATAAATTGTATGAAAATATGAAAAAAACAAACAATAAGTATTAGATTAAATACAAAACATTCAGTTTTACCGCCACAATATTATAAGTTTCAATTTAAGGTAAAGAAGTACCGGTAAGAGAAAAATAACTAAAATTAAGTAATAATTTTTCATTTTCAACAGGTCTCGCGCCTCACCTAACTTGGGTGCCCCCCCCCCAGGTTGGTAACCACGGCTATATAATCTTTACTGTTGTATTAGAATCTTTAAAAAGCAAAAAATCAGTCTTTTGTACTGCAAGAACTTAATTTTGTTTAAGTGGAAAATAGTTGACTGGGTTATTCTAATGTTGGATTGAATTGGTCATGGAGTGCAGTAAAATATAACACAAAATAAGCAGAACTTAATTTTTTCTAAAAAACTATTTTGTTTTATTTTGTGTATTAACTATGTGTTAATAAATAAATCCATGATGGATAAAATTGTGTTAACAGAAAAGGGCTTGTGGTAGTTGGACTCAAGACAAAAAGGTAAAATAAATAATTGTGGCCTTTAAACAAATTGAAATAACATTTTTGTTTTATACTGAGTTCAGATTTGCGTTCCAATGTATTTCATACCCGCATTTAACTTTCAAATAAAATTCTAAAGGGACATACTGCATTACAAGCGATGTTCATACATTTGAAATAGGTTCAAGTACATTCAAAAAACATCTTTCGATGTATTTATTCGCAAATATTTTTCAGATATGAATTTAATCATGAGCTTTTCAGGAAAAGTGTGATTTAGATTAGTACAGGGTTCATTTAAGACTCCGTTTTGTTCAGATGCTCTGATGCTTTGAGGTCTGGCTTGCTTATATTGGGCCTGGTATCAACTTAGAACTTCAAAAATAGAGCTCTTAGTTCTACAACCGAAAATAGTTCTCTGATAACATCATCTTCAAATAAATATCCTTTGATTCCTACGTACCTGTTACAAGATTGTAGTTCGATAAAAATAGTATGTATTATTTAATATTCAATCTTGACTTAAATATCCTTTTAGCTTGAGTTTTACCCTCACAACTTCTAATGAATTAAATTACCATTAATAAAATAAATTATAAACTTGTTCCTAACAGGCAATTTAAATCGCCAAATAAGGCGTTTGATCTGTTGAGTGATAAGGAGTTAATTCCCATCTCCGCCTTTAGGTCGTAACAGGTTTTTAAACTAAAATATAGGCTATTTTGTAATAACTTTTGCCATGGCATTATCGGAAACTGTCAGGTTACACACCAAACTACATTCTTGTTTTCTCATTAAATTTTCTGCATTAATGGTGTCCAACATTTTTTGCTTAGTTCTCAGAAAAATGAATGTTCTCCCATTTGTTGGAACACCAAGAACTTAAGAAGAGAAAACAAAAATGAACAGTCATTATAAGCGGCACCTCATACAACACATTATATTGTTTATATATCAATTAATAAGTTACTATATTTATATTACTTGTATTAATTTTACCGGAGACTCTCCTGGGGCTCACCCAGCCTTTATTAAGGTAATTGGGAGAAAACCTGGCGGTTGAGCGTGAACTCTGACAAATCACCTCCCTGCCCTACCTACAAACAGCACGACTCAACCACGTACTGAACCCCTGACCCTCATGGGTTGCAGTGGTACAATGTTTTTTTAAAATGAATTTTAAGTTAACATCTAGTTTGTAATTTCAAATTCAAACCTGGCTGAGATAGATAAATGAAGTAATCTGTCGACAGCGACAGATGGATCCTGTAAGATCTTCAGCCCCTCCTAGGTCATTAGACCTTCTATAAAATGGGTACCCTTAATTAAATGAATAAAAACTGGTGGTTGATCATGATCTCGTACTCACTTCCTTGCATAACCCTTATCTTAGAAACAGCACAGTCTCTTCTATACTGAACCCAAAACTCTGCAAGGGTACAGATTTTTTTTAATTTAGCATATTTCCGATGTATCAATTATCTGAAGTTCATAATTTAAAAATATATGTTATTATGTACTACAAATGTAGAAAATACATTTTAATAAAATATAGTCCCTTTTTTCTTTTCTTTTTCATTTTTAACCGTGACGTTTCGAGATTAATTTTTTTTCAATCCCTGATTAGTAGTATTATCTATATTTTTATAAGGTTGATAACATTATATGTCAATGATTCATTTGATAAAATTAATGAATTTGATTGAGTAATGACTATTATAAATCATTAAATTCAGTTTGATGAAACAATAAATAATTTTTATATTATCTGTGTAAAAATATACAATCATTAGTTTATTAGGATTCACATAACAAATTTCATATAAATCACGTAACGTTTCAAAAGGGATTACCTATTTTTAAATCGAATTACCTATTATTATAATACTAAACCGAATTAATATCTATGTGTACAACTTCAAGTATTTTTAAGTGATCTGAATTATTGGTTATTACTTATTGGAAAATAACAGATATTTAAAATATATAAGATATTTAAAAACAAAAAAAATAATTTAAAAACAACGGAGTTCAACAGAAAGTAAAGGCGCGATTAAAGACAGTAGATTCTAGTTATATTTCGTTCTGGATAATATTAAGCTCGCGTCTTTTGTCCCGAAATCTGTTAATCAGAACTTATAACAAACACTATTATCCTTCCAATTGTTCTTTATGGATACGCTGAAAGATGAACAACGTTTTAAGGTATTCGAAAATAAGGTGTTGCGTAGAATATTTGGTCCGAAAAAGGATGAGACCACTAGAGAATTTATATTACACAACGCAGTATTGCGGAGCATGCCCCCGTTTTATACTATTGAGGTGATATCGTCGCGAAGATTGAGATGGGCTTGTAAAGTTGTTGGGCTGAGTAACGAGCGAATTCCTAAAAAGTTAATAAGCGCTGTGCCGACTGGTAAATGCCTGAGGAGTAGACCAAGGTGTAGGTGGGAGGATTGTGATAAGGGAGACTGGTGTAGAAGTTTTTAAGCAGAAGGTGGAGGTATCAATTGGCGAATCGCATCCTAAGTATCTATTACTAAGCATTTGTATTATCACCATGTATGTCGGAATTAAGTGGTGGGGAACATTTTCTTTGCCATATTTTAACATCTTCCTTTTGAACTTGCAAATGTTTCTCCTTTTAGAGATGTCTTATCTCGCTCTCATAATCTCCGCCACATTTAGCCTTGAGTGTGGGATTAGGTTACCATTAGCAAAAACAAAACGTCCCTTTGTGGACTGTGTACTCAACTGCGACAGCAACTTGTACTGACCAACAGTTCATTATACTATATTGTACAAAATATTAAAATAATAATGATGTCATCATATCCTTCATTGTCTATAAATTTCTAACATTATTTACGGATTTTTAGTTTCTTGGTCTTTGAAGCACATTGATAAAAGTAGAAAAATCGTTATAGCTTGCAAAAATAAATAAATAAAGTCAACATATAAAAGTCATATAATGTACAATACAACATATAAATTTATGTTAACTTATGTCATATAATGCGTTCAGAATCAACCGCAGATAACACCAAAGTTTCTAAAATTGACTTTTTTATATTTTTAGCTAGGTTAGTCCATAAATTTTGTTTAAAATTACACTCATTTCTCATGGATTTATTCCGATTCTCTACCTGAAGTTTCGGGAGTATAAAATTGATGACTAAGCTACCATGAAAAAGTCAATTTCTGAAATTTGGGGTCATCCGCTTTTGATCTCATACTCATCAAGTATTAAGATGAATTTTTAATTGTGATTGAAATACGAATAATGTATGTGATAGTTTATGTCCGGTAGTCTTTATTGCAGTTTATTGTTGATAAGTTAAGCCTGTATTAAGTTGCTACAACATGTTACATCACAGTTTGAACAAAAATAATACCCAATACAAATGTAATATATTTTCAAGAAATGGTGAATTACTACAGAACTAAGTAATGCACTAATTGTTTTTCGACTTTTAAATGAAATCTATTAATATCTTTACTAACTTTTTTTCCCTTGCTCACCAGGTATGACCCTTGGCCTCTTCCATTTTCCCTCCTTACGTATCTTTCATCCACTTCACCCAGTTGGGTTCACCCAACCTTTATTAAGTTGGGTACCTTTAATTAGGTACTTAGCTCAGCTTGGGGCTGAGCGTAATCATTCACAAAAAAATAACGTTTTAGTATATTAAAATCTAATATTGCGTTCTATGTTTTTTTTTTCTTTTTCTTATGTATTATTTTTTAATTTATCTTCTGAATCTATTGGTTTAATATTTATACTGATGTCTGGTAGGGTAAAAAGCCAATATGGACATCACCTGAGCATTAAAGTCATGTTGCTTATTTAGATAATATATTCGGTGATGTGATTTGGATATCATCTGTGGTGCCTCAGTTGGCATAGACTCAAGAGATGATGGTCCGATTTTGTACTGTGTATCAACTGACATCATAATCCACTAAACTGCATAAGCACTTCATCCTTTCTTCATCTACTCCCCCCCTTACTCAAGCTATGAGGTCACTGCTAAGTGGCATGGGCTGTCATAAAAAGCTATAAAACCCATTAAAAGCAACGGACCATAAAATGTCCGCTAATGCCCCCTTATTTGCCTTTTCCCCCGACATCGTAATTCTCGTCTGGAGTGGTGTGTTGCTTCAAATTATATGAACTTCAAGCGTTCCCTTATCCAGTTAGGTCCTTACTAACTATTAAGTAGTTAAAGTTATTACTGGTATCATTAAATAGGTTTTTTATTGACACAATCAAGGAGTTCAGTGCACTCTTGTCTAATATTACCTCGTTTTTCCATCATCATTTTTCTTATATCCTAAAGAATAAATATTTTCTCCAATGGTTTCAATAGTTGGAGCTATGGAACTCTGTATAATTATTATATCTAAGATAATGTATCATTTGCTCAATTTTAATTAACCCTTTATTTTATTGTTTCAGGTGAGAAAATAAACATCATCGTGCATGAAATTGAATTTTTTCAGTCTGCAAGGTGCGTTCTTTTCAATTTTCTCCATTTTCTTTTTTTTATTACCCTCCATCTCGCGATTATTACTTTTTCAGACAAAGGTCCATTTTGAGTTTAAATTAAGCATTTGTGAATGTTTCCCGAATAGACCTTCATACAAATACACTATTAGGTAAGAATCTAGGAATAAATGAATTTCCCTAATCTAACGTATTTCTTTTATTATGTTAGCTTTCATTTACTTTATTCTTATTTCAAAAATCGGTTCCTTTTCCTTGCAGATTTTTTTTTTTTAAATGCTCGAAGAATAAAGAAAAGATTTAAATTCACAGCACAAAATATTTCCGCTTGGTTTTTCTAGAAAATGTTTATCTACACTTTGCTAGTCTCTTTCATTTTTGGCGTATTTAACAAATTTTATAAATGTTAAGACATGAAATGTTTTCAGTGAAGATTACTTATTAGTGACGATACTTTTTATTTAAAAACTTTTACACCTGAAGCCCATAAAGGGATCTTTCGTTCAGGCCATTGTAGAGACTATACAGTTTCTAGGATAAGGGAGATGACTTGTTAGAGATCACACGCAATCGCTTGGTTTTCCCACAGCTAAGGGTACCCATCTTAACTGTAAGTGAAAATATCTACAGGGGTGAGTTTCAGGAGGGTCTGTAGTTACCACAGGGTCCATCATTGGCTATTTAAATGATTAAATAATTTACCTCACACAACAGGTTTTAACCCGGAACTTTCAGCAAAGCGATTTAGCACTTAACAAACTGACCTACCCCGATCTCCATTTTTGGGTACGTTTTATAGGCTATTCCAAAAAATATATGAAGGTAATTTAATTTAGTAGAGCTATTTATAGAGGAAAACACATGCTCAAGCCTGTAAACAGAAATTAATTATATTAATATTTATATTAAAAACATGATTTTTCAAAAATACTTTTGTAAATATTTTGTTAAATGACTTAAATGATTTCCCATGTCTTTTGTTGTTTCCTTTTTAAGGAAATTAATAAATCCTATTTATTTTAGGTGATCCTAATTATTTTATGTGATAAGTAGGAGAAGCTATGTTTTTGCTCAAGGATAACTATTGATGTTTTTAATATTATACATATTCAAAAATAATATTTAGTAAATTAATTCAACGTTGGGACAATATTGCCACATATAAAAAACATTAAAATACTAATTCAATGTTTTTTTCGTGGGATATATAACATAAAAATTTCATTTACCGTTTGTTTTAAATGGATTCTTTTAGTATTTTTTGTTTTGAAACTCTGCTGTTCTAAAAGCTTGTATTGAGGAATACGTTGTGGCATTTTTAGGTAACTTGACCCCCCAGCATACCCTGGTATGAAGGCATTGTTCTTCATGCCAGAAAAAAAATAATAATAAAAATATAACAACCTAATTATTCTCTTAGAAAGGCCTTTTAATAAGAAAATTCCTGGACAAAAGAATGGATTGTAACGTTGAGAAGGCTGATGGAGCCACCGTTAGAGACGACCTGATGGGCTGACAGGAATGATGACGGCTAGGTCAAGGCAACCTGTTGATGGATCCAGATCATTCATCGCTCTCTTCCGTCTTCATCACTTCCTCCTCTGTTCGTGGATTTAATGGTGTAAATTTTAGGCACTCTCCTCTAATACTGGCGGCAACACTGATTAGGGAAGAATAATCTTGTGATCTTTTGACATTTGTATATGTCTTCAATTGATAAAACTTCATGCAAATGTGGGATTAAAGGGATGACGATACAAAGGCATTTAAAGGCTAATAATTCTAATCATTTCTCGGTCTTGAAATTACTAAGTCGAGCATTTGTTTTAGAATTTAAATTTATAAAATTTTCATCCTTCCAACTTGTCTTTATGGATGTCAAACGGGGCCGTTAACGTTGACAGATGAAGGTATTGCTTACAACATTCTGTTCTAAAAAGGATAAGACTCTTGCTAAATTTAGGAGGTTACTCAAGACAGAATTGCAGAGCATCCACTCGGTTAATATAATTGAAGCAATAGCGTCCCAAAGTACAAGATGAGCTTGTGAAATTTTTGTGCTTATTAATGAACGAGTTCCTAAAACGTCAATAATCGCTATGTCCTCCATGTGCTTATATACATGTTTGAGGGGTTGACCGTAGCGTAGTTTGATAGATTAGGTTAAGAGTGATCTGGCGGATTTGGTTTTGGGTAGCCCTTGGACTGATGTTTGCGGGAGGAGATTAGTGGTATCCCGTTATATCCGTGGTATCGATCTTGGGGTTCGCTAGGCTATCTCATTATTATATGGTTGTCCTTATCGAGAGTTGGATATTCTAGCTCATTTATTGGGAAAGTATCCAAATAACATTCTTTGGTTCAACCTACGGCACACTTGAGAAGCACGTATACTGGCTTCTTAAAAAGTAAAAGTACTAATTTTTCGTTGAAATGTTCTACCTAAATGCTGAAGGTTCCACTAAATTAGTAGGTTTTCTTCCGTTGCAAATAAGTACTAATAGTGCATATGATAATAGACAATAATACGATGTACGGCAAATAAAAGTATAGAGAGTAATTCGACGGAAGGTAATGTTCGGTGAAAGGCTTTAGTTCGCGAACGATCCCACTTGTAACTGGTTATTTTTTTAAGTTCTGTGGTTATGGAGGAAACCGTTATTTTAGTCCCACTACGAATACTACACAATTCTTCATGTTAAGACTAGGCATTTTCTTATTTATTTTTTTGTCCAATTGAGACCCAATATTTTTTTCGTTCTAACTCATAGTTTAATGTCAGTGTTAGTCAATATGTATTTTTTTCACATCGATTTATTTGTTGTTTTTTTTTGTCTGGACGATTGGTTCAGCATGGTTTGTAATAAAGCTACTTAAAACATTTTAGTCAACAAACTTTCCGTTTTTATCTGACTACCAGAAAGCTCAGGTCCTTTCGATATTCCTAACACCCTATCCTGACGGCGGACTTGGAGGATCAATGAAGGGACTTTATGAGATGCTTAGGGGATGAATCCATGAAAATAATTATGGATTTAGGGTAGGTCATTGACGGAAGGTTTATGAGGGTTGATGGATTAATGGCATTATGTCGGATGATCTTCCCTTATCGAAACATTTTCGTTATTAACTCTTTTTAGGGTGTTTCTGACATTTACCGAACAACAGTCCAATAAGTATGTTTATTTGTGTGTTTGTGTATATATATATATATATATATATATATATATATATATATATATATATATATATATATATATATATATACTCTTGTAAATATAGTAGAGCCTCGATTGTCCGAACTGCATTATGCGAACAGATCAACTTCGCCATTCCTTTAAAATACGATTGAAAAGTATTTCCTCTAAAATTTTATTTCCTGGAACCATTGCTTTGCAGAAGATGTCAAAATCGGAGCATTACAATTTTACAACATTCTTTGTTTCGGTACCATAAAGTGCTATGTATAAATTTTTATTGGTGTTGCTTTCTTTAACTATGTTTGTGTATTTTTTAACTTACGAACTACACAATGAAATAAAGATTTTTAATACATAAACGTGATTGTTGTTTTGTTCTTTTTTGTGTCGATTGGCATTCTTCTTCTTTTAGGAGAATTTTGGTTATTCGAACTTTTGATTGTTTTAACTACAACTATGTCTTTAGTTATATTACGAACCAGTTTGCATGTTTTTAAAAGTTTTTCCATTTAACAGTTTTAACATATTTATCCCTTTATATGCACATTTATAAACTTTTTTTTTTTGTAACTTGAAAAATTAAAATTCTGGACATTTCATCCACTGATTTTCTCAGTCCTTAGTGGGATAGTCTACATAGTCATGTAATGGGCGTTGGTGGCAATATATTAGAACGTGGAGTAGTCCCTGTTTCAGAATAAAAAAAATATTACATTAATGTATTCTACCGGTTTCGGTATGTAATTATACCCGGTTGCGTCGTACAAGACAAGGAGAAAACGCGGGATGGTTTAGACGTGCCGAACTGCGGTGAACATAACAGTACTTTTCACTTGGTGATAGTGTTCAGCTTTCATATCTTTTGTACTCTTGTCTGTATTTCTCTTAGCATTTTTTTTAGCTTAAACTTGTGGAATATCGAGAATGTTAAAATAATTTATGACAAGACAAAAGTCGCCATTCACCTTAAAAGTATATATATAAAATAACTAATTTAATACAAAATTTAAATTAACAAATCAGGCACACACACTGCTCCAAAAATGTATATACTCTTACATACTATTGCATTATATATTAAATTTTGCTGATCCTTCATGGTACTAAACCCATTATCTACCCTATTCATTCATGTTTTCAAAATTTTTAAGTTTTCTAGTAAAAGAAAGTTGGCATCTTAAATCCTAATAATTGTTACTTTATCTTCGTAATTACAAAAAAAAAATTGTTCTATCAACATTGGTCATATGCCCAAGTTTCGGCTTAATTTCTGGTACTCCTTCAAGACTTAAAAATTAACATACAGTAACAATGAAATTCGCGGAATATATAAAATGAAAGAATTCGTAGGAGTGTTGCAATAGAAACATTTTCTTTTCTTTTTATTAAAAATGAAATGGTTCCTTTAAAAATATCTAAGTAATTTGATAAATGACTTATCTACAATGGTCCGAAACAATTTGTTTTCTTATATATCTGGATAACTAATTATTTATACCTAGCAGTGCAATTTTGGTTTTTTAATAAAGCTTTAGTGGCTCTTATGGATATTACATTAAATTAGTAACACAAACAATTCTTTAAAAAAAAACTATTTTTATTATATTATTCAATAAAATATTAGTTACTTTTTATTAGATTATATAAAATAAATAAATAGGTTTTATCTATCATTTACTTATTATTATATTGTGGTTTTAATGATTCTATTTTGTTTGCTTCTCTTATTGATTATTGATACATATATAAAATAAAAATAATAATAATAATATTTTATTAATTTCATTATAATTTTTACATAATAACAATAATAAATATACAATATATTTTTAAAATTTGTTAATGTTGATCTAGATAAAAAAGGTCAAAAACCTTTCCAGGATATAGAAATTCTCAATCTTTTGAAATTCAGAATTAACATTTATGTTTATGGATATGCTATTATCATTAATGTTTTATTTTAACTCCATTCCATATTAAATAAAATATAAACTATCGTTTTAAAAGTTTTTTATTATATTAAAACAATAATGATTTACAACTAAAAAAAATTAAATTGTCATCAATTTACTATTATAGTAGTAAAAGAATGTATATGACTTAATAATCTATTGAAGTTTTTTAGTTTTTTGAAGTTAGTTAAGTTTTTTTCTTGATTTAAAGTTTTTAAAAAAATGTCTATAATTTTACATTTTAGAATTATAAAATATTGCAAATTCTTTAATAAATTATATTTCACCTAGAACTGTTCATATCCGCCTATTTACTGTAATCTTCTCAGTTAATGAGATATATTGTTGTATACCGTTTACGGTTTATCATTTCCTGGAATAGATATATACACAAATACTGATAAGAAGATATGGCCAAAACAAGAGCTAAGCCCCTCCAGTTATCCAGTGGTGGTGCTGCCCCCGAACATGCTGGAGCCTCCTGTCCTGTCAGACCGGCCGTCCAACAGGAATTATCTCAAATATCGTGCGCAGTTGCAGTTTCTCTTTCTCAAAGTAGAACTAGATATTGTTCTAAAACATTTTCTGGGCAAAGCTTACGTCTTCATTTTGAGTAACTTGTTTCGGAAGTTCGGTTGCTTGTTGGATGCGGAACATTTAATCGAGTGCTTTGGCTGTTTCGTAAAATGGTTTGGAGCCATGTTCGGTGAGTCCAGTTATTAAAATTTTTTAACTATTTATTTAAAATTATTGAATAAACTAAAAGTTTATTTATAACTAAGATCTGCATAGTTATACTCTTTAGTAAAGTTCAGAGCTACCATTTCTAAACGTCACCCTAGCATTACCATACTCAATAGTTTTAATTGAAATTCTTTATTAATGTCATTTGTCCTACGTTTTTTACTATACTATATATTTTCAACAAGTGTTTTCAGTAATTTAAACTTTTTTTAACCATACATAAAATATCTTAAAAAAAAAAATTACTTTTTTATTAAGTAACAGTTAAATAATTTTAATAAAATGCCGATAATTGGAAATAATTGTTAACATTTTTTTTTTCTTTTAGTGTAAGTTACAGATTGAAAATCGCTGCATTTTTAATAAGATAGTTTTTCGAAGTTCTTTAGCTATAGATTTCTAATGATTAAGTTTCAACACTTTTATTCTAATACCACTCATTCTTTCACCTAATTCTTTAATTTATTATGTATCTATTTATGTTTGATAACTATTATTATTAAAATATAGTTTACAACTCCACTATGATAATAAATGAATAAATATATATCAAATGAATGTTATTCTTTAAAGACAGTTTAGTATTTATTGTATAATTATTTTTCTTTAAAAAAAAAACATACTACAATATGAGACTTTCAGAATCAAAAGCAGATGACTCCAAAACTTTAAAAATTGACTTTTTTTTGCCTTTTTCGGTAGTTCCGTTGTTTTGTCTAACTGGACTCTTCTGCCGCCTTATTTCTCATGGTTTTAGTCCTGTTCTGGGCCTAAAGTTGTGGGATTAGAAATTTGCCCGACTAAATATGTGAAAAAGTCAATGCTTGAAATATTGGAGTTCTGTGCTTTTGAAACTGAACGCCTCATGTTGGCAAATTTGATCATTCATACATTTCATGATTCATAGTAGTATAACTTTTAATACCTACATACTCTATCTTATAAGTATTTTAGGTGTATTTAATTTTGTTTAAAGTAAACATATTTTCTTTGTTAAGTTTTTATTTTAAACTACTATTCTAGTTTTGTATAATTCTGTATTCTTTATTTATAAAATGTAATTTATGTTTTTTTGAAGCCGTTCCATTAACATTAAGATTGTTTTTAAGTGTACTGCGTCATTAGTTCATGCCACTAGATTGACCACTAAGATTAATGTGGATTCCTTTGCATTAGTTTCACTGTTGTTTATTTTCGACAAAACTAATTCTATTATGTATACTGACTTGAAGAATGTTTTTGTTTATACATTCGATTCAATGTATTCATGTCTATGGTATTATATGATGAGTCATCGATCTTAAGTCCAGAGTTGTTAGGCTTTTTTAAGATTTTATTTTCATAGTATATATTTATCTTATTATATAAACTTTTTTATTCCGTTTATAATTTATTTACGATTCATTTACTTCTTTTTTACTGTTGTATAGTAACTATATAAATATAATATTATGTTTTACCTCAGTAATAGGCTTTCACAATTCCTAATCACATATGTTTTGGTGGTAAGAAAAGTGGTTTTAAATCTAATTTCCGTAGAGAAATGCAATCTTTTGGTATTATGTCAGGCCATTGAAGAAATCTTATTGAATTCTTGATTCAAATTCAAAGTTCTTGAACAGTATAATATTGATCCAGTTAGTACGCGAATGTTACTTTAAACATTATATATGTTGATATTAACGTATTGAAGAATATTTGGTTAAGTAGTCATGTGATCTTATTTGTATATCTAACTTTCTTTGGCTGTAATCACTAAAGACTTTACCATGGGAAGAAAACATGACAGTTGCCCCATATCATTTTCTTATCTACTGAATTATTTACAATGTTTTTAACTTTTTAAATTCATTTTCAAAATCGGGCTGTAACTATTATAATTATTCAATCCACCATAACATTTTAAGGATCCGATTTTTTTCCCCATATAATCTGCGACGTCTTGGGTATTACATTTTACAGCCTTGTAATGCTCCCATCCTTAAATAATTGGTGAATATTACAATACTTTTATAATGTATTTGGAAAAATTATAACATTTATTATGGTTGGGAAATTCAGTCGAAATAGTTCTTCTTCTTGCAATATATTGATGCTGTGATAATTACAAGCTTATTGAGTTGTTATTATTTTTGTTTACATATGTCCTACATTAGGACAGACATGTTTATTATTTCAATCATATATTTTTGCTTTTATTAAGGGATATGGTTGACCTATTGACTAAGGGTGAAATGATAATCCATCTGTCACATTTCTGGTCATAATTATTTCTTAACCCCTTACACTTCGCAGTGTAAGTATTTGCGATTTCTCTTCCCCCTTCCTCGACATTGCAGAAGAAGAATAGCCCTGGTCCAGATGCTGGCCGAGAATTGCTGTAGGGACGGATGAAGCTAAATAGGAAGCTGACGTAACTGGATCACGTGGGGCAGCTTTATCGAACCACCTCCATTCATCCTCTCTCCCCATCTTCACTTTTTCTCTCATGTATCTAGAAATATAGTTTCTTTTGATTATCTTTAAAATTGTATTAGCCTCCGACAATTAGTCATTAAATTCAACGAACTTAATCATCTTTTTTTTTTTTTACCAAAATTGCAATGGGGTCAGTAAATGTGAACTACGTTCTTAAGACAGTATAATATCACATAATTTTAAATTTTCCATGCATTCGATTTAAATTATAAAGCAGTGCTATATTTTGTGTTGTCTTTGTTATTTGCCAATTTTTAAAATTATTTTAATTTACCTTATCATTAGGTGAACCTAACTATGACCTCCACCCGGACATTTTTCTTCCCCGTTTATATGCGGCCAGCTAATAACTATCCAAATAGGTGATGATACTTCAACTAGGTGTCACTTGAGACTATAGGTCTAATTTTAACAATTATCAAGCATTTAAACTATTGCCCTAGGTTTATTCAGCAATTTTCATTTGAAATCTTTAATTTACAACCCGCAGATATTGCTTAAACAGCCAAATTTAAAAATTAGAATAAATTTAATTTAAAAAATAGGATATATGTAGAAGTATGGTTCAATTGCTCATTAGTGTATAATAATAAATAGAAGTTTTTTATATTCGTCATTATCTATATGTTTATAAAAAATCAGGGCAGTCTGGTATACATGTGTGCGTGAGTTTGTCAACTGGTGCCATCTCGTATCGTAAAGATGAAACACCGACCTTCAGCCACAATAGAAAACAGTTTGGATCGGGGTTAATTGAAAGTAATAATTTTATTTCAATGTCCAATTAACCGTTTAAAACAGTTTATATTTACAATGCAGGACGTTTGGCCACTTCAATAACAAAAGCCATTTCAGGAAAAGAAAAACAAAATAAAAAAGAAACCTAGTTTAATGCTCATGGATCGATATTAGCGTTTGTTTTCTTCCAGAAAAGGAATTGTTGATAAAAAGAAAATCGATTGACTATTGTTCATTTCCTTCTAACAGGTTATTAACCGATCAGTTTGAAAAATAATAGCTACAAAAATTGTTAGGACCTGGTATATGGTAGACGTCAGGGAGAAGCTAGGAAAATTTGATTTTCCATAATACCAACAATTCTGTTAATAAATTGGTGTTAAGCAATTATTCTATGCATTCTTACTATAATTCAAAACCTTTCTCATTTAAGTATAAAAAATATTATTTCATCCGCGCAAGAAAAAGGGAAATAGTATTTAAATGTGGATAAAATATGATAAAAGACCAATTTCATAAGAGTGGAATTCCGTTGAATTTTTGTTTTTATATATTTTTTCTTTCATTCTATATTATGATTCTGTACTGATATATTTAAATTTGCCCAATAGTAATTTGATTCTGGTCTAGCTTGGTACAGCATGCAAATTTTGTGAATTGTAAAAATCAAATTATATGAGAAATAAATATTTAAAAAAAAAGGAGGGGAAAAATTAAAATATTTAGTTTTTTCTCCTTCCACTTAATAAATGTCACGTTTCCCGCCTTCTATTATCTCTCTATTATATAAAAAAGTTTTACAGTGATGTAATATTTTATCGACATTGCCTAGCAACGAATCGAAGAACACCTTTTTCTTCAGTCTTTTTTTGTGCTCGATCTGATAAATTACAAATACTTATGATCTACATCACAAGGAGTGATGAAGACCTCCAATGTGGGTCGAAACTTCATTTTATAATAAATAATTTTCTAATATTTAAAGATTTTTTTTTTACTATTGTGACCTAGTTTTGTCTGTTTTTTTTTTATTCAACTTTAGTTATACTGCCATATGTAGGCACCTTAACATAGCGCCTTTTAAATTCTGGGAGACCTTAAATGATACGTTAAGCCTATCTTCTGACGAGTAGATTTACTTTGTTAGGCTTAACCTCAAAGGTCAAGGATTGGTTGAGGTTTCTTTATCTAGCTAGCGGAAGTCCATAACTATTATTTATCAAAGACTAAAGCAATGATAAATATTTTTGTACATTTCATTAAAAAAGAAGTCTTATCTTAGCGTATATTAGAACATAATGGATTTAAAAATATTATTTTGACATTATTCAATTTTTAATATAATTTTTATTAAGCTCAAGGCTGATGAAAATATTTTTTCTGCCCCTAGGTTTGAAATCAATACAAGCCTTAGGGCTAAATATACAAAATACAGACAAATTGAAATTGTACATGGCAAATATTATGTTATGTTACTAGAAATATATTATCAATTCGAGTGATATGTAAAAATTATGGGATATTTTATCTAGAGGGGGCACTGAACTTAGGTTGAAACTTGCAATTATTTTTCACATCATATTTGCATATAACATCGTACATTCTGTTTTGTGAAGTACAATATTTAAATCTACAGTCCTTGTTAAAATGTCGGATTTATCTGAATTTCCGGTAACATATTATTTATTACGTCATCTAATGATTCCCTATACTATCGTGTACATACTCATTTACATTTTCTTAAGCGTCCGCTTTATCCCGGGGTATAAGTGACAGTAGGTATGAAATCATTTATGGCCCGGTCGGACTCGCTGCTTTGTGCTGCCTCGAAGGACCTCAAGTGATGAAAGCCTCTTCGTCGGGAATGCTGCAACGCCTACTGCCAAGGCCCACTACAGTTCGTAGATGGCAACCTGCTGCAGCTGTATCCTATTAAAGGACCAGTCCTTGGAGCACTTCCTATCTCGTCTTTTATCTGTTTCTCTCTCTCTCTCTCTCTCTCTCTCTCTCTCTCTCTCTCTCTCTCTCTCTCTCTCTCTCTCTCTCTCTCTCTCGCTCTCTCTCTCTCTCTCACTCACACACACACATACACACACACACACACACACACACACACACACACACACACACACACACACACACACACATACGTATATCTCGATCAACATCTTTCTGACCCCCCTCTATCTACATCTCTCTCTCTCTCCCTGCCTCTCTCTGGTATCTCGACATGATATTAACCCGATTCTATGGAATACGATAAAATTGTGAAACCAATTACTTAAAGCTGATAAAGAATACTTCTTCTGTTCCTAGGTTTAAATTCAATAAATATCAGAATGGTTCTTAGGGAAAAAATGCTATGATGTGTATATAGCTACATAAACATACGAAACTTTGTAAGTTATGAAGGATAGATAAACATTTTGATACCTGTAATATGCAGTTTTATTGTTGAAAATATACAATAAATTGTTTATCGTTCCCAAACGTTCTCGCCAAAGATCTCGGCCCAGCCAATCTCCTTCTCTAAGACCCTTCGCTGCTCTGCTCTCCTCCACATACTGCACATACCATCTCTCCTTGGATCGCCCTCTTTTCCTACTTTCTGCACGGCGATGGTCAAAGATTGTTTTTGGCTATCGTACCTCTGGTATTGTTTTTAAGTGGTCTTACCAATTTAGTCTCCTTGTTTCTATTTTGTAGAGGATAATTGTTTCCTGCTCTATCAGTAGCCTTATCGTGCTGTTAAGGACGTGTTGAATTCTGGAAATGGAACGTCTCCAGAAGTTAATTTTTTTTTAATATAAATTTATTCACAACTTTTAAATTATAAAGTTATTAATTGCGAATTTTTATTCATCGAAAATTTTGATCCATACCAGCTTACAGATTTCGACGGATGCCAAAGAGTTTATGTTGAATAATTAAATTATCTGTCAGGCTGTTAATCATTTTATCTCTTGGTATTTATGAAGGCATTATTATGTCATATCTATCGAAATATATATTTATTTGTTGGAATATGTAGAAATATTTTTTTATTATTTTCTACTTCCTTATTATCGTGGATGAATAGCATTTATATTCAAGATACCGCCTATAATTATTCCTAGCTCTGTTAGGTTTAAATAAATAATTCAACTTGTTTTTAAATATTAATATCGACGATAGAATAATAGTAAAAAATACATGGTTAGTCGCCTGAATATACTGACTCAGGAGGTTAGAATTCAGTCCACGTCTCCTAATTGTCTTTATGGCTAGCTGCAATGGCCGAATTATTTCTCAATTTTCTGCGAGAGAGTTAAACCCAAGGACTTAGTAGAAAACTTTTAGCGTTTTATTTACTAGATTAGTTCTTGTATTTGTGAATTTAGTAAGCTATATTGGAAATTAAATTTTATGTTATATCTTCTTTTATCTATACATTTAATTTTATATAATTTTTATCCTATTTTTAAACTAATCGGAATTTAACTGAACTACATATTCGTTTAATATAGGGGATTAGATTATCTTTTTACACTTTAATGTTAAAATTACTCTCTGAGCTATGAAATTTTATAACTATCCATTTATTGTTTTTATTATTATGTATAAAAATAAGAATAGATAAACATATAAATTCCAAATAATATACAATCTTTTATATAAATTAAACTGACTTAAAAAAACTGTTATGCACATTTAGCTGATGGGAGGATTACGAGGATTTGACTATAAAAACCTACGCTGTTTTACCTATCAATAAACATATAAAATATATATAATATAAATATATATTATAAATAAATTCTTCATTTTTTATTTTATAATAACTTATCCATTTATTTATTTTAACAATTTTATTTATTTTTTACATTTCTCCAAAATTACTCACTTTCTAATTTATAAACATATTCATTTTTTGTTCAATCAATAAAATCACCTATCTATGCAACCGTTAAATATAAATTCTTAGTTATATCTTTATTGTGAAATTCTGTTCGAGTGGCGTTTTCCTTCTTAAGGGTTTTAGATGATTACAAATCCATCATGATTAATAAAGCAGAGAAAGATTTATTTACAACAATTTATATTTCTTTAGTTCGTCTGATAACCTAATGTTCGATACTATTGATCGTTTATAGTTAAATTTTAACATACGTCGTTTAAGGAAGATGTTAAATTTTCATAGTTCGAACTGTTTTTATTAATATGCTAACTATAATAATAATATTTAACGATCATGGCCCCGTACAAACCCGTAAATTTTTTTTTACTGAGTTTTCCAATTTTTTTTTAATATTTAAATTTTCCAAAATAAACTGTATTATGAAATATTTTCACATTTCCTAGTCTGTTGTGTTAATTTTGGGATTTGATTATTTTTTTCTTTTTGAAACTACATTGTACAGATAAAATCCCAACTTACTCACATAAAATTTAGTATTAGTAAAAGTAGTATTAGAACAATGTTTTACTACAACTTTCTCAGTTTGAAGTATATTCTAAAATATCTAATTTCTCAGCATTTTTATTTTTCTATTGAAATTTGATACCACAGAAGTTTAAAGCTGTGCTTTGCTTTCATAAGGGTATACTTTTATTTGATGCCATTAAAATGATGATTGGAAAATATGATAAAATGTTATAATATAAAAAAAAACATGTTCTATTTATCACTGCACTATAATGTATACTCAGTGTCAAAATTTTAGACACACTTCAAAAATTGTTATCCCTACCCTCCCATCTTTTCAAATTACCATATGTCTCTGTATGTCTCCCCGTGCCGAGTGAACTTTGCGACTGATGAAGAACTCCGCTTGATTCGGCGGGCTATTTCCCTACAACTCATTCCGTCCTTGTGGAGTGAAGAAATCAAGCGGCGCTCTTTCTTCGGAAAAATACTTATTTTTCCGAAACTCACGTTCTTTTTAGGTCTATTTTGAAACAAATTCAACACTGCACTGAAGTAGAAATGGTATTTTAACGATTTCAACTCTAGAGGATTAGGAAAATAGTAATTAACAACAAGTGCGTCAAATCATTTTGACGCGTATAAAATGTCAATGTTTCTGATATTGGGTTTATAAAATCCTCAATGTCTGAGAAGATTGTCCCATTTCAATATCATAATTATACTTTAAACTGTGCTTAAAAAAATAATATCAATCAAAAATAAAGAAAACTTGAAAAGTTTTTTTAAATTTCAATGGGGGTTTCTAACTTTTTGACACCGAGTGTATTACTATTTGGTATTTATATTATATAATATAAATTACTTAATGTACTATTTACTGTATTTCTTCGAGTTAATAAATTTAGCCTCGTAAATTTGTCTACTGTTCCTCAGCCGGTAGAGAGACTCTCCTTGAAAGGTTGAGTGAAAGCTACGCCTATTAGGAGTCAGTTGTCTTCCTTTTCCGCACTAAGCATAAGCCTCCTTCCACTTTTAAGATTTACGTTTGGCATTTATATATGAGGTTGGGATCAAGTGCAGGATAGTAAATATTATTCAAATATTAAATTCAAGAAAAAGAAATATATTTAAATATCTATTTTCAGAAGATTTCAAAGGACTGATTGATAAAATAGGCGAAATTACTAAAGTTGTGGAATATTTCATTCTGTCTCATTCATCGAACAATCCCAGATTAACAAGCAACTCACAGATTACCAAACTATTTTCAGTATTTAAATATTAAATGCTCAATTAAAATATTTAAATATTAAAAAGGTTAATGTGTTGTAGTTACGACTGCATTATAATAATAAGAGTTAATTATTGTAATTTTAAAAACATGTCGATAAATTTTATTACATCAGGGAATATTTAACGTTAAAAACAAATAAGGCACCTATTCTTCTAGTCATTAAAACTAAGTGTTCTTTTGTTTGTAAAAAAAAAATCTATAGTGCAACTCTCCGAGAGTGAGTGAAAATTATATACATAGCTGTGCCCACCAGCACAAAACAGTAGCATACATTATCCTTCATGCCAATGGTAAAAAATACATTTATAAATAGATAAACATCAAAATAAAATTAATCTAAATCCTTAGTTATGCCTTCGGAAGCGTAATGGATTTAGCTTTAAAGCTTGCACGGTGTCAGGGAGTCGAAGATCTCTATCCTAATTATACCTACAGGCAATAGGCAAAATTTAGGGCTCCCGCGGTAGCATCATCCGATTACCCATAGCAGCAAAAAGTGATGTATAACGAATAAACAATTTTGAGGGGACAATACGACTTAAAAGTTTGAGGATCACAGATTTTGAATTCAGTTTGTTATGGGGCTTAGTATACCTCAAGCGCCTGCCGTGGAAAGTTAAGAGCTGATTGAAGTCTTCCTGAATCTTTTCTTAATGAGATAATTACAACACAAGACACCTTACTCAGGATAACCAAATGTTTGTTTGCATTTGTTTAAACATTGACAAACTATTGAATTAAAATCAAATGTAAAGTAATTTTTAGCTTCGTACATAATATAGGTGTGTATATTCATTTGAAGTTATCATTTAATTATTTACTTATATAATAACATTTAAACTATCTACTAATTAACTATGATAATTTAAATGATGCATTTATTTTTTTATTTTAATGAATTTTTGTCTACCCTAATTAGGTAAGGTTTTGCTCATATTAAAAATAATTAAGCATTCCGTAACCCCTTATAATAAAAAAATGCATTGAAAAAATGTTTTCTAAAGACTGCTATTTTCACTATGTTTCATTTCTGCTATTCAAGATCTGGCGTAATAACTTCAGATTAATTAGAGTTTTGGGTTAACTCTAATTATTAAATAACTTTCTATACCCTCTTTGTTTTGGTTTTTTTTTAAATTTAAACTTCATCCAATATACCATACAAAGCCACATGATATAATTAGAGGGTTCAATAAGTTGTATAATATAATAAATAATTTATAATAGTATTAGTAAATTATAGTTGTATTATGTTTAAACAAAGTTTTTAGTTAATATATTAATGTTTAAGCCTTCATTTTTCAATTTTAGTTTTTAATGAGTAAAATTTAAACAAATTTGTGCATAAATATATCTATGATAAATATAAATATATATTTTTCAGTTAAGCATAAAAAATATTGTTATTTAAAATAAATTAGCATAGTTAACTAATTTATTGCTTTGGCTTTGAATAGCTCCATTGCCCCACGGTTCATAGGATCCCCTTCATCTCGTAAATATCTCACTTGTTTTTCAAATATTAATACAAATTATTTATTAAACTAGGAAATTGTTTTTTTTTTCTATCTATAGTCTATAGTTATGACCATAATGTATAGCTCCTCAGAAAATTAACTCCTCAATCTGGTGGGCCCCTTTCTTAAAGTAGCGTGATGAGCCACTTTTTCTCTGTTTTCTCTTCTTTGCCTTCTTAACTGTGAGAGTTTGAAAAATCGTGTAAAAATTCGATGTTCTTGCTAAAGTAGAGTCAATAGGCTACGCTTTCTTTCTCCTCTGATCTAGAAAAAAAAAATGAACATCTATATAAGTAAATTTATAAATAAATCTGTATAGATTTTTTTGAACGTTAGAGCCATGGCAACTATAAACCAAGGAACTTTAAGTCATAGAAGCCCTCCAACATAATGGATTCATTACACTGCGAGGAAAGATGGCACTGATTGTCAATTTTTAATTATAATACACTTTGTTTTTTTTAATTGAAATTGTTTTAATTATTTTGATACAGTGGCTCACAGTCAAAATGATACATCTGAATATTGATAGCAGTCTTTGAATGAATAAATAGTTCAACTTATTGTACATTAAAACCGATAATGCAATCAATAAAGATCCTATTTATATGACCTTTGTGTATAAAAATATAAAAATAAACGAGGAATTAATAATAAAAATAAAACACATTTGTTTATTGTGATGATTACCAATAAACACAGTGAAAATTATACATCTTTGTTTTTCCATATATTTGTTTACTTTAAACTATTTCCCTTTAGTTACTCTCTGGTGTCGAAAGTGTTAGGTTCTTTTCAAAGTCAGTTCCTCAAAATCTACGAAATAGAATTTTTTTCAATAATGGGAGTATACAAAACATAAGAACGGAGTTGGTCATTCGACATTTAAAAAATATGAAATCTCTGAATCAAATAATTAAATTATTTTTAAAAAGCTGTTCAATTGGCCAACATATTCGGATAGATTCAAAAAGGAAAACTCTGTTGCCAGAAAAAAAGTTTTAAGTGGAAGAAAATGTTTAGAATTGGGGAAAAGACGACCCAAGGTTTAAGAAATAAAACAAAGTCCACGTTTAAGTGCAACCCACAAAGCACCTAAAAAGTATTGAACTAAATAATAGTTAACTTAATTAAAGTTTATAACTAGTACTCACAAAATAATAAGAAGTGACGTGTATCATTTTGGCAGTGTGTTAAAATTATTTATTCATTTATTTTTTGTTAATTTTTTTAAATAATCAAATTTGAAAAATTTAAAATATTTACTATGGACATATTTAAATTGATATTACAAATTAATGTGTTGAAGAGTTTCTGGTTTTGTTTCCTGTAATCATTTATTTTTTCTTTCTGTTTCTTTCTACGAGCTGTATCAATTTCATTGTCAGCCATTGTATTTTGGTCTAATTCACCTAATAATTGTTTTTTTAAAACTTTGGAGTTGACTAAAATATTTTTTAAATATTTCCGCAGACGGGATAACAGGAAAATAGAGCGATTTAGAAAATAAAAATACTTTTTCAAATTATCTCCTTTTTTACTTTGATAATAGTTTTTGAATTTTTGTTGACAGTATTCCAATTTTTTAGAATATTTCTTTTCTTCTCTGTCCAACCATTCGTGAAAAGCCTATTTTTAATAAAAAATAAAAATGAAAGGCCTATAAGGAATTCTGTCGTTGAAGAGCTTTGTAGGTCAGCATTGATCTGTGGGTTAGGCGATGAAGCTGAATATGTTTTGTATTTCTTATTTAGCTTTCTATATACGTTTAATTTGTGTAGCTGTGTGTATGTGATTGCGCGTATATATTAATGTGTTGCGTACCCCAACCGGATACGACCTTTCTTCTCACTGTGGTTGCGAAGGTAAATGATATTAGTGGTTATATCTATTATCTCCTTAGTTTTCTCCTTCAGATCTTTTTTTTTTTATTATGGGTCATCATTCGTTTTTTGATGAAGTGGTTGGGGCATAGGTGTTGCTTGGAGGCAAAAAAAAAAATTGTTTTTTGATATATCAATGGTTCCTTAACCAAAATTGCGAATAAATATAAATTAGTAATAATATTTAACTAATAGTAATAATACTATAACTAATAAATGGTCATAAGAGGAATAAAATGGTCCGAGTGGTGCTGAAAAAAGTCTCTTGATTAAGGAGAATTATTTATTTTTAAGCCAACGTTTCGACCCACATTGTAGTTCTTCTTCAGGACTTGTAATGGGCCTAACCCCTATAGTAATGGGCTTATAGTCAATATGATATGGTCTGTAAGCCCAGAAGAAGACCTGCAATGTGGGTCGAAACGTTGCTTTAAAATAGTTATCCTTACTTAAGAGACATTTTTCTGACAATATAACACTGCAACCATAAAAATTTATTACACTTGTCTTTTGTTTATATCAAAGTCATATAAGACACATAATTAATGCATAAAGAAATGAAACTTTTTTTTTATTATTTATTTATTTGAACATCCTTCCTTGTCTTGCGGGAGTACGGGTTTTGACGATATTAATTATCACACAATAATTGTATTGTCTATAATTTTCTCACTCTTAATTTTCTAAGTTTTTCATAATGGCTCCTACGTTCGGTCATTTCCATGGATTCTTCTTCCGAGATTGAAATTTTATTATTAGTCATGTTCTGAAGAGGTGACGCCTAGGTTTATTTTTATGCATTTATGATACATAAGTGCATCTAATTTTTTTACAGGCTCAATTATGCTTGTAATTTAGCGTGCTGTAACGCAAGTAATGATTATCTGAGACTTGCTTTGTTGACACGAATGCCTTAAAAAGAACTGTCTAATTAGAAAGGAGAAGCTGTAGAGATAGAAGAACAAATTGTGAGAAGTCTCGCAGTCGAGAGACACACACGATGACACGCAGAGAAGTGCGTTGACAATAGGACTTCACTTCTAGCCACATTAGACGCTGGCTGAGCACAATTGTTCCTCCAGTTTTCTCCTTTCCTTTGCTATAGCTATCTTCCGCGTAGAGATTATGTTCCATGTTCAATATTACTTATGCCTTAATGCTTCGAATTATCCAGATCTACTTTCCATAATTGGACTTTAAGAGAGCTCTTTCTGAATGCATTAGCAGGTATTATGAGAAGCTGTACAAAGTCACCTTAAATTCTCTTACCTGCGTATTCGCATATTTTTTTAAATGCTGGAAATTTAGAACTTATTTATTTTTATAATATACAAAAACAGAGCATTTTTTTTTTTTTTTTACCTCTACATCTCTACTTTGAATACAAACCTAACATGCTTTTGAGTAATGTAGAAAGTGGTCTATATAATTATAAACTAATTAGAGAATTTATTATGTTATGACGTTTCGGCCCAATTTTCAATACATTAATCATCATTTAGGCAAAGAAAAAACAAAAATAAGTTAAAAGCACCAAAGACAATAATGAATAACTAACAAGTTTATCTAACTATTACATGAACTCAAAAATCATTGTTGAATAAACAATTAAAATATCAATAAATCTACTTTAAAAGATTTAATTTAAAAAAATGTATCCTATTTACTTTACTACTATTACTTTTTTTTTAATGAACCATAATTACTAAAAATTATTTTCCTGTAAATACGCTCAAGCCCACACGTATATACCTGTTTACCGGGGAATAAGTTGTGCACTACAATTTTGTCCACAGTGAGTTAATTGTATGGAGGGAGGTGTCATTCTCGTAGTTCTTAGCTTGAAATGGAGATGTAATATTAGCAATAACTCCTTTTCAAGCCAATGTTTTACTTATCCCTTTATTCCATACGAAAATAACACGTTCTGCTTCCCTAAGTACAAGAAACTGATTTTGGAGAATATTCGACTTAGCCACTTAATTACCGGGGCTGTAAATATATGATATATAATTTTAAACCCACTTAGGAATTTGCCCAAATTTCTACCCACCTATAGTGTCTGTTAAGACCTTCAAATTACTGCAAGCATCTCAAAGGGATACTTAATAGATTAATAGTTTTATAGGTTTGTATTTTGATTAGGAATCGCATTGAGGTTTTTCCAAGATGTTATACGATTGCCCAGAGTTCGTTTCGGTTAAAGATATCTATGCCATTGCGATAATCCGTGGATTTAGGGGGATTTGACTCCTCCCTTGAGCCTCAATGAGCTTCAATCATGTTAATGGCAAGGACACCACCGAACTAGCTCTTCTATGACTCACTCTATAAGTAGCGCTAATAGAGTTATGCAGTTATGCTTCTTGACATCCGTCGCACGTTTGGTTACTTGTCATCCCACTAGTCTATCTCCTGGGAATTTACCTATCAGGAAACCACAGGGCGCTTCTTAATATCATCATGTCTATAACAGGAACAAAAAGAAAAAGACAATGAAAGTATAAATCATAAATTATCGACTGAGCTGTAAGTTCCACTTCCAGCACGACCATTCTTGCCGTCGCCTTTTATCTTTCCGTCTGTCTGCTCCTACGACCAATGCTATTACGACCAATTCCGACGGTCATATTTCTTCAAATTTAGTACAAACAAAACAAAGAAATTAGGAGGGTCTTCAATGTGTGGAGGATTTTTTCTTGTTTCTTCCATTCCAAAATGGTTGTTGTTTTGATGTTTCGCAGTGACTATTAATATTTTTCTCTTTGATTCTTGTGAAGGGGAAATGAAGTTAGATATCATGAAGTAAATGGTCTGGGTAGAGGCCAGAAAAAAATCTCTTAAATATGGAAAACTGTTTATATGAAGGCCATCTTATTGACCCACATTACAAGTCAAGCTTACAGTCAATAAACAGTTCTCCATATTTAAGTGAATTTTTTCTGACCTCCATCCGGACCATTTTCTTGTTCATATATATAAATATATTTAAGATGAACTAAAATTATTCAAGAAAAATAGATACAACTACAATAGTTTTGAAATTATTAATTTTTTTTTAATGAAAGGAATTATTTCTTTTGCAATGTTTCGGTATTATCTGTGACTTCCATAGCTTGAACGTGTAGAATACTTGCGATTCTTTTCATCGAGCAATAAAGTTAGTAATTTTGTCAATATCACAAGAGAAAAATGTAAAATGAGCCAGACTTTTAATGGGAATTCATCATGTATTCATCTATCTATCTATATGGCGCTACAACCCGGGGTGGGTCTTAGCCTCCTATAGGAGCTTCCGGCATCCAGCTCGATCCATTGCTGCTGCTCTCCAGTTCTATGTGCCTAGCAGTAGCCTGTAGTCAGTCGCCACACTGTCCATCCACCTCAGTTTGAGTCTGCCCCTCTCCTTCTGGTACGGTCAATCCTATCTTTAAGGACTCTTTTAGGAATTTGACCTTCCTCCATCCGAATCACATGGCCGGGCCAACTTAATCTTCCATTATTTATAACTTACTGTA
Source organism: Troilus luridus (assembly GCA_964056705.1). Lineage (NCBI taxonomy): Eukaryota > Metazoa > Arthropoda > Insecta > Hemiptera > Pentatomidae > Troilus > Troilus luridus. The sequence continues at coordinate 79,213,994 of OZ057415.1, forward strand.
TTCATACCAATGTATAGTATTCAATAATAGTTTAATAAAATAAAATCATTTTGTCATTAATATACATCAATGACTTTTTCTGTCTGAATGAAGTCAATTTTTGCTCTGTTTAGAATAAACAATACTTGTAATTTGACCTTAACGATAATAAACATCATTCATTCCTGTTAAATGAATCATATCTGAACTTTATGCATGTTCAGGTTTATTTGTCGACTAGCATATCTTATCACTGCTGTGAGTCATGTTATTATACAGCCATGTTAAAAAACCCTGCAGTTGTTTTTTGACATCCGTCATAGATTTTGCTCTTCATTTCCCTGGCTTCTTCAACTTTCCATTTCTTCGGCAATGTTGTAAGTACATTTAAAAGTTTTTATATAATGTTATTATTGAAATTTGCAAATAAATGTGAAAATAAGTAACTACGTTGTGAGATTAATACACAATATTGTTTTGTAAAAAAAAATCTTAAGTGGGCTCTTCAACTAGTTTTTAATTGAAAATGGGTCATGAACGTCGTAGCAAGAATTAAGAAATAATATGTCATGTGATGTATTGATATGTCATGATGGATTTTCCTACCATACATACTTTACTATGTTTTTATGGATTTCCAGATAGAATGAATACCTATCCTATATAGTTTTTAAATAATTACAATGAGTTATTGTATTAAAATTGTAAAAAAAAAAGAAGGAAAAACTGTTCTAGAAATTTGTTTAATTAATAAAGATTATCAGAAAACCATGCAGAAAAAACTTATTTATCCTTTAATATTGGGAGCAATATTCTAAAATCCGGTTTGTTTAAGGCAAACAAAATCCTAATTTAGCATGCTTACCTATTATTATGAAAGCAATTATTTACAGCTACAGAGTCAATCGATGTCAATGTCTTATGACAATTTAATGAACCTTTCCTTAATTATTGAGTAGAAACTCTACTTTCACAATTTATTATACACGCTATTTAGGAACTTTGTATTTGATTAAAAAACTAAAAAGGTAATAATTATACATAATTCTTGTTGTAGTTAATAATTATTATTTAATGTTTGCATTAATAGAAATGTCCTATTAACGGTGTTTTTACTGTTGATAAATCGCTAGAAAGCCTATTACTGATTTTTATTAAACTTTTATTTCTATCCTTATGTAAAGTATTACGCGAATTAAAAAAAAAAATAATATTGGTTATTGTAAGAAGTGAGCAAGCTCATAAAATGATAATGTTTCAATTGATAAATTTAAGGCTGTTATGTCTTCCAAAATGTCCATGGTTTACAAGAATCCTGGATTCCTATAACGTCCAGGCATCGAAGACGCCCATACTTCCTTAAAAGATGCTCACACTCGAACTCCCAGGCTCACATAACTTTACACTGAGCTGTCAGTTACTCGACAAGGTTCATTGCATTACATAATGTTAAGACTGCGAAGATACACATACTTACATAAATCCTAGTTTTACATAAAATTAAGACACTGGAGATGCTCATACTTACAGGACTTGCATAACATTAAGACATTCTAGATAATTTGCTTTAATGTTTATATTAATGAAATATACAAAGTCACACTTAAAGGAATGTAATCATATCCGTACAGTTTTGTTCTTCATTGCCACCAAATCATAATCTCTAGGTCATCATAGTTCCATTGAGCGGTTCAACTTCTACCGGTTGTATGGTTCATTACCTTCTTCTGGAGCAGTAATGGGGATGAGTAATAAGGCAAAGAAATGGTTATCTGAGTCAGCTAGATTTTATTGTTCTTTTATTAGTAAGGGTAACAATCCTCAGTCTCAGGCAAACAATCCGTATTGTCGATGTTATTATTAACAGTAACAAAGTAATGATGAGATACACTTATTGCCATTTTTAATTGTGACAAACAATTGAAAATCGTGAAAATCGTATTTACCATTATAAGTATACAGTTTTTAAATAGTTTTTCTTGTTTTACACTATAATATTGCTTATACTTAATTACCTAAAACTAATCCAAAGGGTACATATTATTGTTATTATAAATCAGTTACAGTTTTATCGTGTTTCAACTAAATCTTCCATAAGAGATTTTTATTTTATTCTATTAATGTTTGTGTTTTCAGTGAGGTTCTACTTTAATTAATTATTAACCATGTTACCTCCACCATTTTAAATTTTCAAACTCACAATGTTCTTGTAAAATCATCGGTATTTTCATATGGTTTTATATAAATAAATTATTATAATAAAACTCATGATTGACATGAAAATAGTTGACTGGGAGATCTAATGTGGGATATAGATAGTCTGGGAGGGGGGGGAGTCAAAAAACCACTAAATAAGACAAACTCATTTATTATAGGTGCCGACGTTTCGACTATCCATAGTGGCTCTGCCTTCTGTCAGCCATGAAGATGACCTAAAACGTAGGTCGAAACGTCGGCACGTATAATTAATAATGGATGGATTGGGTCAGGGGGTACAGTGAGTATATATATATATATATATATATATATATATATATAAACGAGTTCGTCCTGACTGAAAAGACCATCGCAGAGCCAAAACGGCATAAGCTACATACTTGAAGTTTGGACAGTACTGGCCTTTTTATAAGGCCAACGCGCTGTAAGAAAGGATTTTTGAAAATTCGTCCCCTAAGTGGGTCAAAAGGGTCATTTGTAATAAAAATAAACGTAATTATTAAAGCGAGCGCCAAGAAATTTTAGATTTAGCTTCTACATTAAAAATAAAGAAATACGTGTTTTTTTTACTTTTTGAAAATCGACCCGTAAAAGAGTATAATACGGGAAATCGTATAATGTTATCTATATACTCGCTGACTAGGACGCGTTCCTGTGGCATTTCTAATGGTTGATTTTTAATTCATATATCGAAAATGCAGCACGTTAAAAAAAAAAGTTTGCAAAAAACTATCATGGTCATTAATCGAAATAAAACATAGCTAGTATTTTAAGTTGGACAATGTTACCTATCTGTGCGAAATTTCATTAAAATCGGTCAAGTAGTTTCGAAGATTAGCGCGGATAAACATCGTGATAAGAGATTTTTATATATATAGACTAGCTGACCCGGCCACGTGTGTCTGTGGCTGTTATAATAGTTTTAAAAAATATTACGTTAAAATTTGAATGTAAATGGATGAAAAAAATGAACTAAATAGATTTTGGATTATACATTTTATATCTAAGTATCAATCCTTTATACACTTTATACAGCTGACATCCCAACTCATCATAATACTATCCTTACCACGTATGCTGATGATACATGTGTATTATCAGTCAACACCAATCCAGTTGCATCCCAAAGCCTCCAATTCCATATGACTGATCTTGAAGAATGGTGTCAGAACTGGAGAATTAAAATAAATTCTCAAAAATCCCATCAAATCACTTTTACCTTACGTCGTAAACCAATGACTTCCTGCCCTTCAGTATCCTATAATAATATCCCAGTTGTGCCTGTAGAACGATTAACCTGAAGAAACCGCTCGTCGTTTCAGGCTACTTCATCATTTACTAGACAAACGCTCTAAGCTCCGAATTAATTACAAAAGTCTCATCTACATGACCATCATACGACCTATTTGGACTTACGGAGTAGAGTTTTGGGGCTCTACTAAGTCATCGAATTCTTCTCGTATCCAATCCCTACAATCCAAAATCCTTCGTAAAATCCTCAACGCTCCTTATTTTGTTAAGAATAAAATCATCCATAACGATCTTAATGTCCCTTTGTTGCTGATTTGGCCCGAACCCGGTATCTATCCTTTCATAACAAACTTCATTCCCACTCAAACCCTCTGATTTCAAACCTAGCTTCCTTTTCAATTCCCGATAATCCTCCGAGACGTCTGAAAAGAAGATGGCCCCGTGACTTCTTAGTTGAACTTGTGATTTGAGTACTACCAGTGGGTAGTTTCTCTACTTGTCATTTTCGCATGTCATACTCTACTTGTTATTTTAATGCAGTTGAAAATATCAATAAATAAATTTAAAAAATAAACTAAAAAAAAACTAAAAATTATAACAATATCACTAAAATCGGTCCAGTAGTTTCGGATATTTGCCCGGAGAAACATCGTGACAGGAGATTTTTATATATATACAGATAGGATTCCGGTTATTTGTTATATGATAGGGACTGAACTCAGAATCTATTAGGCGTACAGAACTTCAGTAGGGCTCAAATTGTAGCAAATTTAATCTACTTTAAAAATGGTTCCTTCGGTTTTTTCCAAAAACGCACCGATTAGGAGATACTGGGCAAAAACTGAAATATCTTCGAAATTTTCAGTTTTTTAGATTTTAGCATGCTCTGCTCTACAAATAGTTGTTTGTCCTCTTAATTTTTAATCGTGTATCCGAAGATATTTTTTTAAATATAAATTTAAATAAATATGTCTACATCATTAATATTGACTATAAATATGATCTACAGATTAACTCCTGCGTTAAAATATAAATTTCATCTTAAATGCGAATTAAATCAAACCTTTTTTTTTTTAACGGTCTTGATAAAATCAATTTACTGCTTCATTGAATATATAACGGTCACGTCTTGGAAGAATAATCAGGTCTCCACTGTTATAAAATATATCTTCTTCAGTTGGAAAGATACAATTTCAAACATCAAGTCGTTTCTTTAAATAATAATTATTGATAATTACACCGATCATTAGCTTTCAGATTATACAACAGGATACCGGCAGAAATACAGTTCCTCTAAAAGATTATGTATCTTTAATTATATATTTGGACTGTAACGTAGGAAATGGCAAATAGACGGTGAAAGTAATCGCTTGTAGAAAACGAATCTGGAAGGAGCCGCCCAGTGAAAGCAATGATAAGACCATTCAACCAGTTCGTCCGGAAAATACGATGTAGTTAGTGACGTCACCTTCCTCTTGCCCCCCTCTTCCAGCATCCAGGGATGAGTCAGATATATTTTACCCTTTATTTCTTCTATCCTGGCCGAAGTCTATTCTGTTGAGGAAATGTATTTATATGTATATTAACAGAAATTAGAGCGTGTATTATCCGAACGTCAATTATCCGAACTAACTCTCTTACTACATTATCATTCCGAGAAACTAAGTTTGAAGAGTATTTTATCCTAAATTTTATTTCCTAGAACTGTCACATAATACTTACTGCTATTCTTTAAATAATTAGAGACGTAGCTGCCGCGAAGAAGAAGTCTTCAGTCGTTGGATTCAAGCAAAGTAATGACATCTTTCTTTGTTTCAGAACCTTGTTAAGTCTTGTGTACATATTTATATTGATATTTGCATCTATAATATGTACGGATATTATATATAGGTTTTTTAAGTGAATTTCGGTAATAAAAACTTTTGATTATCCGACTTAAGGTTAACTGATAACATTAGTGTTTATCGACGCCCTATATTTTAGAGTGACTATATTTTTCTATACATAGAATATTATTCGACAAGATCTTGTACCCAGCACCCTTTGAGGCGTTATGAGATTTGCCATAATTTCACTTTTCAGTTTCTTTAGATATCGACGTATATTGTAAATAAGATTCTATGTATGCATCTTAATCTCTGATGTGTTTCTTATGTCGTAATTCTCCCTCAATGAAGACATTTATTAACAATTTTATACATATATACTTCTACAGGCATATACAAAAGGTTTTATTAAACCCTTTATCCTAAATTATGGTATTACTCGATTTATATCTATTTCTTTATGATTAGGTTTGCAATAAAAGTAGTTAACTTTTTCACCTAAATGTTAATTATTCGTTTCCTATTTTATTATTCGCCATAACATACTAAAAATAGATTCCATACTACTCACATTGTCTAAAATAAATGAATTATAATACCACAAGTTGTATTTTTTAGTATAAATAATATAAATCATCCTACAAACTAAAAATTTCATCTAACAAGGTGTAAGAATATTCTAGCAAACTCAGACTGGATTTCATAACACAGACTTGCATATATGATGAATTATTTAAAACAATGGGATTAAATAATTGTTTTTTAAATAAAAAAGTATTGTACAAGTAGGTAAATAATTATACAATTCTCTATATATTTTTCAAAGCCTTAACTTCCGACCCGAATTTTCCTAGACCTATGATAATATTCATCACTCAGTGTATTAAAAAATAAATAAATAAAGTTTGAACTAATGTGTTTTATCATGATAAGTAGCGAGTTGCTACTTATTCAGCTTAGGAGAGGCCGTTAATGTGAATAGGGTGTGTAATATGTGTATGCAGTGTATAATAGCGGTGCTAGCGTTGGTCCCTGGGGCACATAGCTCTGATTGGACGGTTGAAAGGGAACCTGCTTTCTATAAGGCTGCGCGAAACCTCCCTTGAAGTAGAATCGCAGGTGGGAAGTTGTAGAGAGGGAGAATATGGTTGGTATTGAAATGAATGTTAAATAATTATTTGATTTAAACGTGTATCCATCTTTCACAATGATTCATGGATACGTATATACAATAACTTCATCTATACATACACAATCACATACGAAAGCATGTATAAATACACTAGGTAATTAAGCTGTACTTGGCTTCATCGTGTTTTTTAATATTTTATAAAATTATTTAAGTTAGTCTTTAAGTAAGAATTTGTTGAATTAAATTCAACGTAATTATTTTGAACGATTATCTAAGTTTAAAATATAACCTTTTTTCTTAGCAAAACACAGGATCTTACAAAATAATTAATAATTTATATCAAGCAATCGAACTTAGTGCGTACTAAATTAAATAATGAGAAAATATTTTGACAAATTAAACAGTATTTAGTAATATTTAAAAGTTGTTGTCACTTATTTAATTTAAATTAAAAATGGATAACAGAAACGATAATACTAATATTAATTCTTTTTTGGCTAAAGGCCGGTTTTATAATTAATTAAAAATTATACTTTTGCTATTTGGTTTAAGTATAGTATGTTGTTAATATAAAAAGGGTATACATGTTACTGGTTATAGGAATTAGTGAGTTATATAAAAAAAATGTGCGATAAGAACAATGTTTGTTTTTCCATTTATGCTACTTTAAAAAATAAACTGTATATCGTTGTTATAAATATTTCACTCCATATATATAAATCTATGGTATGTTGTATAGTCTAAGCTCGCCAGATTATTACACCTCTTAAATAAAATAAATGTATATATACACACATACACATGCATGTGTTATGTTTAAGTTAAGTGCTCGCGTTGCTAAATTAAGATGTTTCGGCCAAGACCTACTTCGAGAGCTCTAAAGGCTAGGCGGTGTCTCTTGCTTTATCGATCCGTTCAATATTCTCTTTTAAATACATTCTTACACAATAACTCTTTTAAATGCAGATATATTTTGCAAATACAAAAATCCAGTTTATGACCCTTGAAAGTAATTAAATAAATATTCAATATCATTCCCTTATTTCATTATTAGTCTTAACAAACTCAAACTAGATCCCGTACTAAAATCCATGCACATAATAAAATTATTTAAAATACAATAAACATGTATAATTCATTAAAAGTAAACAATTAATAAAGGGTCACTTAAAAATCTCTAATTTATTTTTAAGTGCTATTTCTTAATTATTTGTTGAAATAATATATTTTTAAATTAATCAAATATATATCTATTTTAACCTCATATCCATGAGATTCCATTATATTCATTTTTAATTTAATTCCAAAAATCATTTGCTCCCCCCCCCTCTGCCTGCTATTTATTATTTTTCTAAATGTTGAAAATCGTATTTAATTTTATAGTCTTGTGATTTGAGTACTACCAGTGCGTAGTTTTTCTAGTTGTCATTATGTTTCACTTAGCCTAATTACTTGTGTTATTGTAATACAGTTGTAAATACCAATAAATAAATAAATTTTATAGTGAAATATTAAAAATAAAAGTTTAAGAAAGAGACCACTAACAACTATATATATATATATGTTTTTTTATTTGAGTTTCCCTGAAGTTGAGGTTTTCTTCTACCAAATTATAATTATATTTGATTTAATTTAGAAAGTATAAATCAAGAAAATGTTAAATAACGAGATGCGGAAATAACAGTTTACATTAAATTATTTTTGTCCCGTTTCCGTTTGATTATTTTTTAATCTTTAAGATATGCATCATTATTATCATTCTTTTATACCACTATATTCTAACAATAATTAATTTATTGAAATAATTTAACGTTAATTTATATATTTAAAGGCCTATATTTGTTATACCACTGTAATTGTTTTCCTTGCAGTATGACGATTAAAATCTTTTATCATCACGTATTGTAATTTTATCACCTTAGATGAAATAAGAAAGAATCCCGATGAATGACTCTTTATTCGTTATAAAAATTTAATTTTGGAATTTAGTAAAAGTTTTGGAAATAATGCTTCGGTATCGTATTCTTTGGTTTGTTGGTTGACCATCTTCAACCCCAAACATAAGCATTCGTTATGTATGCTTAGTTAAACCTTTTCATGGACTTAAAGTTAATATGTTTCAATAACAATATTCGTTTATAATCATTATATATTGTATTTGAAGTTCCTTTTAAGTCGAAATTTTGTATTTCCACTGTATCAGTCACTTTAAACTATTTTCTTTTACGGCCCCAACGCCGGAATGCGGAAATTTAGGTCTGGTTAAATATTTGGAGAACGGTTTTAATTTTTAAATATTTACTGAATCGACTAATTATAACCTAACGACTCAGAAGTGTGGCATGGAAGAATGGAACGCAGTTTCAGTTTTGGTGTTTCCGAGAAAAAAAATTACAAACAAATAACGTTTTTATTTTTTTTAAATTGTTATTCTTGTTTATTTTTCGAATTATTTCACACAAGAAGTGTAACTAGTGTATATTTAAAATAAATATATTTTAGGTTCAATAAATACTAATTACAGATGTGCCAACTAATGATTAATACATATATTTATTAATTTGTCTTCTAAATATTACCATTTTGATAGTAATCATTTAAAATAGTTTGTTTTTCTATAATTGTTCTAATTTTTTAAATATTAATTGTATAAAAATAAAGCATAGTTGCAATAAGCATAAAAGTTAGGGGAAATCTTCTGTTACATATTTTCTAAAAAACATTTTAAGTAAATGGAATTTTAATGATTTTAAATTTTGGCACATTATTTCGGGTGTAGTACTTGAAGCGACAAAAGTTAAATCCTATAATTAAATAATAATTTTAAAATTTATTATTTAGCAGTTTTATTTTAATTTTCAGTTTTTAGATATTTTTGGATAAGTCGGAAGTGATATTTTCTTGGAACTCTCTACTTCTTTATGCCTTGTGTTGGCAGGGAGGGATTGATCGATATTATTTCCTTATATATTATTTGGACTAATTGGGAATGGGACAGCTGAGTGAATAGAGCGCTTAGTTGCTGTGCTGATGGCCCCGGTTTGAAATTCAGCTGTGGTAGATAAATTATTTAATCTGTTAACAGCCATGCATTGACACTGTGGGATCTGTAAACTCTCCGTGAGCTCACCCCGCCTCTTTAAAGTGTGTAAATCAAAGGGCACCCCTTGATTTGAAAACGTGGTGGTTGCATGTGATCTAGACCAAACCTTCTCTCTGCACAACCGTTGTCCTATACCAACTGGTTCAGTCCCTACCAAGTACCGTACCCTAGACCAAGACCCTTCATGGATTATAGGTGTAGAGGTTTTTTTATTAAATTGCCACTCAATATTGATTATATAAATAATGCATAAACAACAGTTTTAGTACTTTCTACGTGATAGAAATAACCCTGCCAAGATATTTACGATTATAGAGTTGTAGTAGAAAATAGCCACTTGGTTCAAGATCGATATCCCATTCATAAACTCTTGCCCTAGGGATTACCTACCTTAGATCACGCGAAGTTGCGGTAGTGGATCGGGCCATGGTATAAATCAGCTACAACACGATATATCTCTATAATTATAAACTGTTTTGCGTTTATCGTGTTATTAATAAGTTACGTTAGGCAAGGGCAATTATATTGTTTTTAATTTATCGTCCTTGTAAACATTGTAACTAATGAAAAACTGCGCTAAGGTATGAACTAGTGAATTAAACCCAAACCATATACTCTGTAGACTCTGCTGCGTCTACTCATACTAATATTATAAAAAAACAAACACGACTTGTCAGTAAACATGGCATCATTCCAGTTGGTGTCCTCTTCAAACTGGCTATTGCTGCAGGTTGCTTCAAAAAAGCTCAAGAAGTAAGACCATTCTCACACGAATCGTTTGTGTCGATTAAAGCCTCCTTGAAATGCAATGAGGATCTGGCAGGCATTGTGTTAAGAGTTTCTTCTCGTAGCGAAGATAATATTTCTATCCTCTCTTTTCATTGTATCACGTTGCTATCCACTACCCGATCTCCAACTGCGCTCTGAGAAAATGCTTTGGTTGCTCATTCTCAGAATAATGTTGCGAACTTCGGGTTCAACATTGTGTATGTTTTTTATTTATTCATTTAATACTACCTTATGTTGATATGGTTAATAGGACGATGCTACAGTGGAAGTCCTAAATTTTGCCCATCAGTTATAATTTGGATGGGAATCTTAAGCGAGTATTGCTCAGGTTCCCCATTGTATCTTATACGGCATAACTAAGTAATTTTTACTCCCTTTAAAAAATTCTAAGGCCATCTATTAGGCTGCGAATCCTCTATCTTCGGCATATAAGGATATTATCTAACCACTACACCACAGATGCCCCCTCAAGATGATGCCTTTCCATGTTCGATGGAAATGGGTTAAAATAGTGAAAAGCAGTGAGAAGTTAACAAACATTATACAACTAAATTTTATTATTTTTCCTAATGCTTTAATTAACTTTTCTTGCAGTTGAAAAATAGAATCATTTCTAATAAATATTAGTGCAGTTTATTATAAAATGCTTATCAAAGCAAATAACACACAAATATACATAATTTCTATTTTTTTATTTTTTTTTTTGGCGCAGTTTATATGATTTTAAATATTAATTAAAACTAACACTGGTTGTGAAAATTGTGTTTTTAATAAGGCCCACAAAACTATCCTTTTTTTTTTTTTTTTACAATTTCAAGAAGTTAAATAGTTGTAGTTAATTAAATAATTCATGTTTTTTATAATATTTTGCTCAAATAAACAAATTCATAGAATTTTTAAGAATAAGTAATCAAGAGATTTTATTTGAAACCCTTTAGTTATGTTGTGCCTTAGTCAAGCTTAAAAATATATATTTTTAAATTGGAATTTTGCCAAATTTTTGTAAAGTGCATAATGGTTTGTCTGGTATGCATCTGCCGGGAAGCTTGCGATTTAGAAAGACGCAGCTATATTTAGAGTTGAAAACTCATCCTTGTGTCAATGACATTTGGCCTGCTTATCATGAAATTCCTTTGCATTAATTTGCACATCATTAATTAATTATTTATTTTTATTGTTTGATATTACTTCATACTTTCTCATTATTAACATTAGCATCCTTAATTATTTGTGTAGGAGATTGGTATTCTTAATTGTTTACAATGAGTAAAAAATAATTAAAATTTTAATGAAGGACATTGCTTTGGTCATGATTTCTTGGATTTTGTGATTTCATTACTTTTTGTAAAATTTTCAGATAAAATCGTATTAGGTTATTTTATTTGTATATTTCATCTCTTTCTTAGTTATTGAAATATTTTCATATTGAATTTAAGGTTTGTGGTACATTATGTATGTATATATATTATAAAAACCGCTGTGTAGACCCCTTGAACGACCTAGAAGACAAACTTCTTATACCAAGGAAATTCCCCGCCATGATAAAAGTCCTTGAGATCTAATTTCCAAGATTAATGAATAAAGTGGTATTCTCTACTAGTTGATTCATTCTGACAATACACCACATCCTTGTTTTTTTTTTTTCTTTCTTTCTTATATAAAGCAAATTATAATATAGATGTATAAATATCTATTATGGATAAATATTTATCCATTGCTATGGTATAATCAATCATAAATAATGAACGTTCATTTTAATGAATATTTCAATCCCTATCCACGTTCCCTTTTTCTCAGTTATTTTTGTAAAATATATGAATTATTATATTATATCATGAATAAATTATTATATTTTACTTTTTATTCTTTAAGTATTATATAAGATAATAAAATATATTTCTTGGACAACTCTAATAAAAATGAAAGTTCTGAGCATAAAATAGAATAGACAAATAATTTTATTCTGAGTCCAAGTCCCTTAAGATTAAAAAAATGTGTACTGTAATAATAAAAAATATATCTGTCCAGGATGCTACATAATAAAAATTGGATGGTATTTGCATTATTTGTTCTTAAAAGTTGAAAAAAACTACAAACTAAGTTCTTGTCATGAAAGAGCCATATATGATTTAGAAATAAGGATAAAAATAAATAAATAAACGCCAATAAAATATAAAAATATTTCATATTGTATATTTCTGTACCCCGGAGGTAAAGGAGACCATGTTTCGTTTCTTTAATTGTTGTATTTATTCAGGAGAACCAGTTTTCTATAACTTTGTTTCTTCGTTTCTTATAAAACCTGTACCACTACTACCCATGAAGGTCTGGGGTTCAATACATGGTAGAGACTGTACTGTTTCATGAACAGCGGTTCTGCAAGGAGGTGACTTGTCCTAGGTCACGCTCAACCGCCAGATTTTTCCACCTTATTTTGGGTACCCTATTTTTATAATATTTTATAGAGGCTGGGTGGGCCCAGGAGGGTCCTAGATCCTATATGATCCATCTCCCGTTGCAAACAGACTAAATAAAAATCATGGCCTGCAGCGGGATTTGAACCAGGAATTCCGGCATGGCAACTCAGTACTCTACCACTGAACCACTCCGCTCCCTGTTTCTTATAGAATCCTAAAATATTTTCTATTTTGTGTAGCATGGTGTTTTTTACATCCGGGAACATCTTTATATAATAAAATCATATTACTTACTATACATAGAATTATCTGTATACTGATTATTTGATTAATGCATGGATAAAACTGAAACTTTATTGAAAATTGAATCGGCTTAAAAACTATTTACAACGTGTACTTACTATTAAATTTTATGCTTATCTAAAGTAATTTAGAATGTTGGTCGTTTTAAGTTTTGTTAGTTATAAGAATATATATATTTTTTATTATTAATATATATTTTTTAATCATGTTTAAGCTAAAGTTAGTAATTAAAAATTGCAAATTTTGTTGTAAAAAATAATTGAAAAGAAGAGGAAGCGATTTATTTCTAAATTCTTTGAAATCAAAGATCTTTTTAAGTTCCTAATTTTTTTCCAATAGCGGGTTCCGAAAGAAGTATTATCTGTAAATAGAGGCTTTCTCTTAGCTCAACAAAGGATGCTGATTTCATTTTTTTTCCTTCTTCATTTCTTTCCCTAAGTATCGGGCATTCTTCAATTTTCTTCGATACTGGGAAGATCCGCTTTCCCATGGGATAACTACGGCACGATTCTTTACAAGTCTGGACATGATCTGCGTATTTCGGGTGAATTGGAAAATGTTTTTTTCCGTTTAGGTTTCGAATTAGGAATAAAGCCTGGTATATACCAAAGTATTATGATTATATAATTGGCATAAAACACTTATTTTAAACAAAAGAATAATGTTTGTAAAAAAAATTATAGGAATTGCTATAATTGTAGTGCATGATATTTTATAATTTTTATTTCCGTTTCAAGAATTCTTTAAAGCACTATAATTAAATCGTACTAAAGCTGAAATATGTTCCTGTTGTAGTAAACCCAAACCCTTCATGGGTTGTAGTGGTACTTTTTTTAATGTTTAATTTTCGTGATAGATCGAAAGCACGGTAATAAAATCCTTGTGCAGCTATGCTGAAGATTCCGGGTTCAAATACGGCTGTGGCATGTAAACTATTTATTCTGTTAACAGACTATGTGGGGTTTACAGACCATCCTGTGGGAGTACCTAGCGTTTGAGCGTGAAACTTGAGAAACCTCCTTCCTGCACAACCGTTCTCCTATACATAATACTCTCAACAACCATCTATTCAACCCAATACCCTTCACGAGCTGTAGTGGTACAGGTTTTTTTTTCATATTCTAATTAGATCCTACTACAGTTAAAATATTTTTTAAAGCACTTTCAAATATTTAGTATGTCGGAATTTAGATCTTCAATAATTTAATACTCTTTGATTTTCCTAAATACTAAAAGTAAAATATTTCTTGAGACTATCTGAATAATGTTTTCAGTTACACTTGTAAAGATTCTCTGCTCGGTTACGTGTCATCTTGTGCAACGTCATTTATTATTATTATTGTTTTTTTAGGTTTCACTTGTTCATTTAAGGATATAGAAGGATATAAAGATGATATGGCACGGTATTTTAAAAAGTCTTGATTTGTATTCGCTCGGTACATGAGTTTTATTCCGATATTATTCGCCTTGCCACTGAGGACTTGGCTTTGATAAGAGCTGGTGCTGCCAGGATGGCGACCGAACAGATAAGAAGGTTAATCATAGCGGACGCATTCTTCGCAAGTGATGTGTTTCCCGTTCTGAGTCTAGACGTCAGAATACTTGACTTAGTTTATTTTTTCTTTAAAAAAATATATATATATATATTAATTGTTATAATTTTTAAATATTTTTATTTGAAAAGAAAAGATATGCCCAGAACCGGGAATCGAACCCGGGTCGCTCACGTATCTCACATGCTCGCCCAACTGAGTTAACCTGGCCCGCATCTCGATCAGACGTATCCTTCTTTTCACATAACTTTACGTCTGGTCCTGGCCGAATCTTTTCTTTTCAAATAAAAATATTTAAAAATTATAACAGTTAATAAAAAATAAAATAAAATAAATTATAATAATATATAATGACGTAAGTCAACAAGATCCTAAATAAAGTAATGTTCAATGAACATTCTTCCCTCGTATACATCGCAAATTGCGAGAACAAGGGGATATGGGATCAGAGAAAAGAAAGGATATGTCTGACCGTAAAGCGGGCCAGGTTAGCTCAGTTGGGAGAGCACCACGCTAGTACGTGGGCGACCCGGATTCGAGTCCTGGTCCTGGACATATCTTTTCTTTTCAAATAAAAATATTTAAAAGAATATATACTTTGACAATCATTCTTTACACTTTTAAATAATGCATTACTTGTGATCATAATCGTGATCTTACATCTTACACGATTTTACTTTATTTTCATACTGACATTTTCTTCACTTGATAATCCCTGAATGGGACTGAACAATTATAATTAAATTAGATTTATCAATGTGCAGTTAAATTTTATCCAATATCAACTGGTTTTTTCTCTCTCTGAGTGACTTAGCTAAGTTACGAAATTTAAAAATTTAGAAGAAATCTAAGGTACCTTTAATTTTGTTTACTTGAAAAAAATAAATCGCCCCGATGTAAGTCTTAATAGAAAATGTGCAAGTCAAAGAAAAAATACAATATAAGGGGTTTTCTTGAATTAAATTCAAATTTCCAAAAATACCTATGCAAGTGCGTAAATAAAATGCATAAACTGTAGTGCCTTTTGTATATACATGTTCTAAATGAAGTATATTTCACATTAAACTAAATTTGAACTTATAAAATGTATTTAAATAACAATGTAAATGAAAGTTGTTTGATGAGCCCAACAAACCATATTTATACTTTCACTTAGATGTGTATGAAATATATAAGTTTCGAACGCGAAAATTGTATAATCATTTTATTCACTTTTTTATGTATTCGTGTATTTTAAGGTTTCCCTCATTCAATCAAATAACTTTCTTGCATATTATGATTGTTATGGTTATATGTTTATAAAACTGATTTTTTTTAAACCTGTACCTACAACCCATAAAGGGTAGGTTCACTACGTAGTAGAGACTGCCCTGTTTCCAAGAAAAGGTTGTGCAGGGAAGTGCAGGAAATATGTCCAAGATCACGCTCTAAATTCTTGACAATTGAAGGTACCCACTTTACTGAGGCCGGGTCTATAAAAGGGTCTGCATATCCACACACACACGCACAGAGTCCATCCATGGCTGTTAACTTATAGATCATTTTTCTGGGACAGATGAATTTCAACCCGGGGCATTTAGTAAAGCAACTCATCACTCAACATACTGAGCTAAGCTGCTTCTCTTATAAAATGATAGTAGTATGAAGCTTATTAAATTGATTTTCATTATGCAATGGATGTTATTGCAACATTGTCGAATAAAAGGCAAGGTCGTTACAGAAACGTTATCTGTTATACCGATATAACAGAAGTGTAAGTTATGTCATTGGTTTTAGAATTTTTTTTTTTACATTCCTTTGAAAAGCGACTCATTAATCAATCAATGTATGTATAAACTTTTAAAGATCTGTGTTGGACATAAGTGATAGAATCAAGTTCTCCCAAACCATCCAAAGAATCCAATCTACCAATTCAAAAGTATTGAGTAATCCAGTAGGCGGAACATTCCTTAAAACTCGTCTAAAGATTTGGACTCCCGAACAGCTTAATATAATGAAGAATCTCTACTACGCGTTGAATCAATAAATTATCTCAAGTACACAAGTGTCAACCAATCGTATGGCCACAGTTATTAAAATATTTTGCTTGCTAAAATCTTAGAAATTTATGCTCATAAATGATAAATTATTCACGATATTTAAGTAATACATGTACATAATAAGTAAATTATCAATATTTTGTCGGAATATTTGTTAAATGCTAGTAAGGGTTCTCAACTCATTTTTTTCATGAAACACCTGTGTTGCTCCACACAAATAAAATGTGTTGTTTACGCAAGTTGTATTGGTGTCGGGGGATTCTCCCCAGGCGTTCATTTTCCACGTGCTGGCATTTTCCAATATTACGGGACCCAGTAATACATCCTCCCTCTTTTATAGCGGTATTTCCATCTTCCATTGCAAAACATCTGTACCTCCCTCTACACATTTCTCACAGTTATGACCGAGTTATTCTCTTGTAAGATATGATTCGATTTATAGAAAAGTGTGAAGTTTTTTATCGATTATTTTCTATGTAGAAGAGCATTGGCATATTGCTCCTTTATGCTTGGTAAGTGAAACCATTCGATTCCAGCCGTCAGCCTGATTACTTCCAATTGATTTAGAATACGCAGCATTTATACAGGGTTAAGGACATGACCTACCATAGGCGGCGTTGGGTACAATTTAGGTTCAATCGATTTTCTCTTATCGCCAACCAATTCAATTGAAATTGAAAATTGAACAAAAAGAAGAAATTGAACTTTCTTTTTAGCCAACTATATATCTTTCATTTTGAAATATTCTTCTTATTTTGATGTATTCTATTTTTAACATATAATACTCATATCATATCATATATATATGTGTGTGTGTGTGTGAAGAAGATTATTTAGTGATATTCGCGTGGTCCTTGCTGGCCGATTCGTGTAAAAAAAAACAATATATATATACATATATACATATATAGTAACATATAATATGAATATCCAGGGTAGTAGAAAGTAGTCTATTTTTTATTTTTTTTTAATTTAATTTATTGATATTTATAACTATAATAATATTACAATAAGTAGGTCTGCTAATATGAACAATATGACATGAAAAACACTTTTGGAGAAAATACCCGTCGGTAGCACTCCAATAAAGTTCTATAGTAGAAGGTATCGAGGGCATCTTATTTTCAGACGCCTCGGAGGATTATCAGGAATAGAATGGAAAGCAAGGTGAAAGACTAGCGGATTCAAGTATGTATGGAGCTTGTCATTGAAGGATAGCTATCTACTTTGATCCAAATCAGCAACATATGGGATATTAAGATTATGATGGATAAGTTTGTTTTTGGCATAATAAGGAGCATTGAGAATTTTACGAAGGATTTTGGATTGTAAGGATTGATACGAGATGAATTGGATGGTTTAGTAGAGCCCCAAACCTCAACTCCTTATGTCCAAATAGGTCTGATAACTGTCATGTAAATGATTCTTTTGTAATTTATTGAGAGCTTAGAGGTTTGTCCAGTAAATGTTGAAGTAGGCGAAAACATCGAACAGTTTTTTGTCGTTTCAGTCTTGTATGAGAGTGAGACGTTTGTCCAGATGGAGTCCTAGGTAACGTACGTTAACTGTTCGACAGAATCCAGTGGAATATTATTAAAGGATACAGTAGGGCAGGAATTCAAGGTTTAGGACGAAGGGTGAAGGTAATTTGATGGGATTTGTTAGGATTTATTTGAATTCTCCCATTTTGACACCATTCTTGAAGGTTTGAGATATAGGATTGAAGAGATTGGGATGCAACAAATGGATCCTTATTTACTGATAACATACATGTGTCATCAGCGTACGTAGTGAGGACAGTGCTTGGATGCCAGCAGTATATATCGTGTATAGGATGGGACCCAGGATACTACCTGGTAGTCTATTTATAATAAATATGAAAAGATAAATTAAATATAATAAACATGATAAAGTTAAATCCTAAAATGTTTTTACAATTGTAAAATTACAGTAAAATAATATAAACAGAACAGTTGGATAAGTATGCGATATAAATAAGTGTTCTGTTGTGATTATATTATTTATATCTATCGATCATTGTTTATTTTATTTGTATTATTTTTTTATAATTTTACAATTATAAAAAAAAATTAATGTTTTCCTTTTTCATCACTTAATTAAAATCTAAAATTCATGAGGACGTTGGCTAAGTTTAGATCTGACAACATTTATCCTCATTAATGCTAGTTAACGTATTTATCTTTTAATCTAGAAACTTTATTACCATTAGTTCTATTTAACGAGCGCGACCATCTTTAAACTAGATAGATGATGTTTTTATTATATAAGATGCTTTATAAGTTATTTTATAAATAAATATTATTTGTTATTTCCTGAAGAGAAATGATAAAAATGGTGCAACTTATCGAAATAAGTATCCTCCAATTAAGGGTAGTCACTAAGGGCTGGGTGAGCCCCGTGGAAGTTCTGCATATCCTAGAGGGTCGGATCCTCAGCAGATATACTTGACACAGCGTAATCAATTAATTATTCAAATAACGTATTACAATTTCAAACTGGTTTAAATGCATATAATTATGGATAAACATTGCTCAGTAAACAGTCAACGAGATTACTTGAACATTAAGCGATATTGTTTATCATTATTACAAAAAGCTGTCAAGTAAACGCAGATAACGATAAATATCTACCTGGACATTTCGCAAGAATGTAGGGAATGCTATTCGGTTGAGAAGTTGTAAATTGGTGGAGCTCCAACACTTTTAGCACAAACAAGGTCATTTGGCTCAATTTACTTTTTAGATCTATTATTGTAAAAAGGCAATATTGTCAAATGTAATAAATTTGTATTATGTATATGTGTGTATGTATGTATGTATTTATTTATGTATGTATGTATGTATGTATGTATTTATTTATGTATGTATGTATGTGTATCCCATAGACATCCTATGGAAGCAGCCGAGTGTCATGCAAAATAATTTAAATATCAACATTATAATTTAGAGCTATGTTTAATGTTGTGAATAGATGATTATTAGTATTTAAAAGCGTCGTAAAAATAATTTAAAATTCAATTTAGGTTGTTTATATAAACATTTTTATTTATATTATTGTAGATAGGGCGCCTATCATATTATATTTTACTCGATTAATATAGAGAATTAATAAATATATTTTATTATTTTCCTGTTTCTTTTTCAGCTTTATTACCTTATAAATATTAATACTTTCTTTACCATAATTTATTTTTATCCTCTCTTAAATCCCAAATTTACGACTTACAGGAAACGACCGTTAGCAAAACGCTTATCGATCGTTTACCAAATGTGCATATCCTTCTGACTTCTGGAAATCCTTCAGAGTGCCATTACCCTAACCGTTCTCCTTGGGGTCCGCATGGGGTCGTTACGATCAGGAATTACGTGAAGGAAACGTAATATGAAGATCAAATTAAAGCTGCACAACCTTTGTTATTACGGAGCCAGGAGGCCTTGGTCTGTCAACACTCGTCGATCGGAAGTTACCAATTATTAGCAGGCTAGGCAAATCGGTTCGAACCATCTATGCACTGATTTTCCTACCCACTTTTCTTTCCAGATAGTGACAAAACTGATTGTACCGAGAATTGCTTAAGACAAAAATCTCACAACCTTCTTGTATTCTATTATTAGTTGTTTTTCCTGCTGAACGTCCGAGTCGGTTCTGTCAGGTTTTGTTTTGTAAATAAGAACTAACCATCCATTAAGCTAAATTTGGAAGAACAGTAATAATAACAATTAAAACATTATCGTTCAAGGATGCTTACAGGTAGTAACAAGTAAAATTGTTCAATATTTTCCTGTGCAGGCCTATTGTCAAAACAATGATCTCAGGAAGAATTATGATACATTGATATATTTCATTACCAAAATAATAATATGGTATGTCATCGTAAGATTGCCATAACTGAGATATCGGGCATATTTGCTTGTTTAAGTGATCCATAGCAATAATTATTAACTAAAATAAATATACATTACTTTTCCATAAGCGTGCATCATTGATTGGCTGGCAGTTGTTTTAATAAATGAACATCCTTTTACACCAGATAAAATAACTTTACTTTTATTGTATCGTGACCATGGTTACACACAAATACACGCCTATTTATTGTACCTTTCTGTTATATTGCTCCATCAATAGAACGATACCATAACTCAAAAAACCTAATATTTCGGTAGAAGTATTTGAAAGTTCCACGTGAGTTAAAAAAAAATGGGTATTGATAAAGCAAAGCATTCCTATTGTAATGATGTTATTAAAAAGATTGTATTTACCATTAGAAAAATTTTAAAAGCTTGAAACTTTTTTTTTATTTTAACTTATGTCATTATTCCCATTAAACATCAAGTTCAAGCATGATAAAATTCAATTTATGACTTAAACAAACAAAACAATAAAATAGAGCCAAAACTCAATGGCATTTGCAATTACTCAAGAATTCCATTTGCATTCTAAAAAAAAACAAGTTAGAAATAGAATATCAGATATATCTTTCCTGAATTAAAAACGTCAACCAATACAATTGCTACTCAAGGCTTTACTCAAAAATGACCATTTTTGAGTTACGTAGTTATTCTTTCAAAGAGCGTTATTCAATATTATTTATTATGTATTAATTATTATTGTAAATGGTTGTTTATTTATCGTCACTTTTTAGCTGCTAAGGCTAATCGGGCGAAGCTATGTTGGGAGTCCTAAAGTTTGCCTATTCCGGTATAATTAGAATAGGGATCTTGACGATTACCTGGCACCGCATAGGCTACGAATCACCAATTTATGTCACCTCCGAAGGATGGCATAACTAAGGATTTTTTAATTCCTTCAAAAAATACTAGAGCCACCTGCTGCAATCCCGCAATCCGTACTTGTTTTCTGGGACAAAACCAGATATTTTTGCCAATATCTCCGTAATACTTTACCGATTCTAGAACATATTTCATTGGATGTATTCTTTACTCTTAACATTTATACATTTGATGTGATGAGGAAGTGATATGGAAGAATTCTCCTTTTTCTCTCTTCGTTTGTTCGAATACTTCAGCGGTGACTTCACACTGCATTCAGCTCACGAAACGACTCCCTTGGTTGGAAAGATGTTCCTTAAATGGGTATCTGAGATCTGCTATCCAAACCTGTTTTTCCCATTCTTTTTATCCAGTTCAATTGAAACCATGCTTTGCTGAAGGAATTCGATTGCTTAAATCGGAGTCGGAGTTTTCATTAAAAATAATGGAATTTTCCCAACTGTTTGTTAAAGCTATACATCCGGCTTTGTTTGCGTTGTTGTGTTTATTTATCATTCCTTTATTCACTTTTAAGGATGTACTCTATTTCTTTTCGGTTTTCATATTTCAGTAGAAATTTCAGTTTGTACCATATTTTTTCGCTAATTATGCAGTCACCTCTCTCCGCATGTACCCCGAATAACTCAATAATGGTTTGTTGTATAATCTTGAAATCTTTCATTTAAGATTGTTGTAATATCTAGTTTTGTTCCTCCGGTTTTGGTCAGCAAATGATTACCGGAAGTTACTTGAAATCCATAATTGTTAGACAATAACTATACAGTCAACAATTATGTTAAAGCGAACTGTAATACTTTATCTTCTTTTTACATTATTTTATTTTAACTACTAATTATTAGGTTGTTCTAATTCTTTTATCTACGCGTTGTTTTTATCATTATGTCCTTTTAGGTTATGCCCACCTTTTTTAGTTAGAATTTATTTATTTATTTGTATTTTGTATATTGATTCCTGAAGGAATCCTGCAAGGGGGTCGAAACGTCGGTTTCTAATAAATAGTTTCGATTTTTAAGAAATTATTTTTTTAACCTCTACCTGAACTATTTTCTTCTCTATAGAACGCGTAAGTTATTTAATTTGGTTTATGATACTTATATGTCAATAAAAATAAATGATTAGATTTTAGTTTAAATTGCCCAATCAGAAATGTTATTTTACTAGTGCTCGTTGCCCATATATGTAAAATATTTTTAAATTTAGTGTTAATAGTTTTATATCTATTTTTATTTTCGCATTCCCTAAGATTTGATTTGAATAAGCAATATTCAAGAATATATACTGTAATATGTAATGCGTGTGACATGAAAATAACCTGTTATATTTTAGATAGGGTTAATAAACCGGATCTTACAGAATAAGCTGTTGAATTGAGTGAAACCGTTTTTTTAATTCGCACTTGAACCTAAAAGGAAGAATACGGATCGTGTCTAAAGTTATCTATCCATTGAAATGACTGCTTCGAAATCTGTTCTGGTTTCAATATTCTGCAACATGGTGTGAGGGATCGTGTTATTTTTAGATTCGATTTCTTAAATATTAAGAATTTTTCTGTAATAATCTTTTTTTATAGAAATATATTTTACTGTATTCAGTATTCAGTGATATATGATAATTTAGTAATACTTGAATCAGTACATACAGATTTTTAATTTGAGTAAGAATTACATCTACAACCCCGGTGAATAAGTGTAGAGTTAATTTTTTCCAGAATGAGTTACTTGTTCTGTGGGAAGCTAAATCGTGCCATTCTTGCTGTCCATAAGTTGCTAAATCAGGTATTTGTTTCAAAATGGAGTTATTGCTTATTTATAACTAGAACTCAAGCCAAAAAACTACGAGTTTGTCTCCGCTTCTCAGGTATAATTAATTTTATGTTGGCTAAATTCGACTTCAACACTTGGATATTTTGAGCCAGCTAATTATAGTTTAATTGTGATAACTATCGCTTTATAACGTGACATTATAAAGTACAATATTTTTCCTATATTTATTTTATTATAATAGTTGTAGTTTAATATGCGTATAGGAAAAATATGAAATGGTGTCCACTTGGATTTTTTTTAAATTGTCATCATTAGTTTATTTATTATTATTGTTATTATTAAGCTCGTCAAAGTAGTCCTAACGAAATTTGTAATTACAGATTAATTTGTATTGCTCATTTTAATTTAAGTGGCGTTTCTATTATTTTTTTAATAAATACAATCTGCTTATAAACTCGCAGCATTACGCCGACTTGCAAAATGACTTCTGATTGTGATTCCTGAAATAGGGGCTATCTATGTATTTTCTTTGCAAGTTGGATAAATAGAATTATTAAGGAGGTGGGAACGAAAAGAACATATTTGTGAAGTAAAACATTTTTAAAAAAATTCAAAATGCTTATTACATGAATTGTTGATATTGGTTATATTATATTTTGTTATTCAATATCGCTTTACAAGTAAAATATAAACAATGGATATAAGCAATTCCTGAGTATGTTATTATTCTTTATTATATATTTTTTTAATTTATATTATTATTATGACATGTTATTTGCTAAAGGATTTGTTATTGGCAGTCATTACGTGCAGTTTAGTTGATTATGTGCTATAAGTGCCCAACAGCTGAAATTCCTTGAGGTTTTAAGTGCTATCCATTTGACCCTACACGAGTTATTTTTCCAATTATAAAATCGTTACAGCTCCAAATAGAGTTTAATCTTGGCAAATTATCGAAGTAGTATGGGCGGTAAAGTTATAAACAAATACCAAGAATTGTGCAAATTATTACTGCCTTAAAAACATGTTAAATTGCTGGGAATAATAATTTTTTACTGTTGTATTAGGTGTGTTTAACTATCCCCTCTGTGGCTTAAGACAAATATTAATACTAAGGAATGTTGCTTAAAATAAAAGCATATAAAATAGAAAAAAGCGTGTGATAAACCTTTCTTGTTATAGACGAAGCCTATCTAATCGCTTGCCGCCATGATTGTAATGGGAGTATCGAGGCTAAGAGAGAAATCTAGGATTTAAAGAATATTTTTTCAACAAAGATTATTTTTATAATCTATATATTATTATTTAGAAAAGAAAGGACTTTTTTTTTTCCTCTGAAAAGTATAGAGTTAAAATCTATAACATTCATGGTTTCCGAATTCTGTATATATCTAAGTACACATTTTTGATTATTTTATTGGTGTTAAAAAATGCAATTAGTATTTTTCAAAAATAAAGGTTTCAGAATGGTGTAATGCAATGCATAGTGAATCCCACGACATTAAATAAAACAAAAATGGACCTCCTACACACTACTCTCGACATACCAACGGTTACAGACTTCATTAAACGTAGACACATTAAATTTTTCGACATCCTGAAATACTGTACCAACCGACTTTTCAGGACCCTCACCCCAGCAGGACGGCCACAAACGTGGCAAGACCATGTACAAAATCTCAGCCTAGACTGAGAAATAAATAAACAAATATAAGTAAAATGACACGGTGAGCCCCATCACCGGAAAAATATAAAGTAAATGAATATAAATAAATAAATTAGAACCCTTCCATTATTCTCATCCTCCTCTTAAAATGTACATCGTACAGTACCTTCAAACCCAAAGCGGCTAAGAAAAAAAATAATACATTTTTAAATTTTATTATTAATAATTTTATAAAATGTGCTTAAGGTTTGTTGTTACTTCTAATAACACGTTTTCTCTTTTTTATCGTAAATGAAAAAAAAAGAGAAAACCTTTTTAAATAATATTATATATTTTTTAATTGTTATGATACAACCAGATTAATAACTAGAACAAACAGAATAATAACTCTCTCTCTCTCTCTCTCTCTCTCTCTCTATATATATATATATATATATATATATATATATATATATATATATATATATATATACATATATATAATATGAAAGAACAAAAAAAATATATATAATCAAGCAATTTTTTATTGTATATATATACAATAAAAAATTGCTCGATTATTATATTTCTTTTTTTTTTAGTTTAAATTTTCAAATTATCAAAATAAAATTAACATTAAACCTGTAATTACAGGAATCTTTTTTCGTTTCAGTTCGGCTATAATTATTCTGCAACTTTGTGTTTAGCAATATTAATAACAAAATCACTTTAAAGTTCAAAACGGTATTAAGAATGATAATGAAAAAATAGAAAATTGGCGTGCAGTCATTTTTATTCTGTTATGAGCTTATTTTACCTTATTATAACTTGTTGATTTGTATTTTACAATTACTCTTGTCTTATTCTTGGAGAAAGGTATATTTAATATTTTCGCGTGGGTGTGAGAGGGTTTTATTTTGGAAAGGTTTTGGCTCCCATTCCACACTCGCCGCGCCCCTTATTATAACTAGCCCAGTTGACAACTCAGATATTTAGTAGACACAGGAATGAAACTGAATCATAGAGACTATTTGCTCTGCTAAACTCAAACGGTCGCATGCTTTAAATATTAGAAAATTCGGCACTTGTCCGGTTACAAGTACTTCATCAGGTTTTGGGTTTTTTTTTAAGTGAAAACTTTTTTAGTTGCGTTGTGCCATTTTTAGTAGGGAAAAACTTATGTGTTCGCGTCACCGACATGCTCATGCCGTATTTCGCCAGACTTACAATTTGTTTCAATTAACTAGAGTTTAAATGTTAAATTATATTTTACAAAATGGTCGTTTAATAGTTGCACAATTCGTACTAATGATTACTTAAAACATCAATAGCTATTTAAACATTCCGTTTCTCTAAACGATTTTATTTGTCCTTTATGTCTTTATCAGAATTTGATGGTGTACCCTTGATATTAGGTGGAGATTTCAATATCAACTTTACATATGATAAAAACCTACTTCTTATTGAATTTCTAAATGAAGCATAAATTGAAAATTCAGTACTACAGAATATTTGTTTCTTATTGCAGTTACTATATGCCTATTGTATCTTTTTTAAGAATATAACGTAATGATTTAAAATACAAATGATCTAATAATTGAACTTAACGATGGTAACAACGCTAAAAGTGTAAATAGTTCATCAACATCTATTTAAATACAAATACAAGTTGTAAATAATAAAACTGTATACCAATTATTCTTTCAAATAAGTTGTATTGAGCTTGTGCAGTCTTCCATATGTTTTGATTAATAAATAACTTACCTACTTGAAAATGTAGATAATTATTGAATAATTATTCCGCAGGTTTTCACTTCAAGTTTAGTCACAAATTTTAACTTTTGATTCGTAAAACTTTTAATATTTTCCAAAAAAAACAACAGGTTATCATCAGCTTTTGATAAAGTGTGAAAGTTTCAACAAACGTATATTATCTATACTTCGTAATGTTAGTTTTAAACTTTTATTTCTTGATGAAATGATTACCGAAATCTACTGATTACATCCTCTTTTCTATTCTAAAGCTGTTATTTTTGGAAAATATTAAAAATGAAACGAATGAACAGTTAAAACTTCTTGTAACCCAACTCGTAGCGACAGCCTGAGGAACAGATGCCTAAATAGTTCAGTCTATAATTGATTTAGAGATTGTAAAAAGATCACTGTTATTCTAAAGTTTTGATTTTTCCTTTCTGTCGGTAGTTCTCATGACTTCCTATTTTGATATTTTTTTTTGTGTGATGAATTTTTCATAAATTCTCATGGAGGGGGGTACAAGATTGGGACGGTCAGTGCTAACAATTGGCGGTGGTTGGAGGTGACGTCATCAATGGAGGGGCATGCGCGGAGCGCTCAGTCGATCCGAAGGCTTCGAGGTGTGTGAGGTGTCAGTGCTCCGTGTTCCTGCTCTAGTGTATTCCAACCCTATCATGTTCCAGGACCCCCCGTGACGTCTTTGGGATCCGTTTGTACCGCATATCTACTGTATCAGCCAACACGTCTGCCCTCTACAGTCATCACATCCTTCAACATGATAGATACGTCCTATCTTCGACTTATCACTGTTAGGGATAGACATCCGATTTTCAAGTTGTACAGGGCTTGCCATTCAGTTCACATAGATGTAATATAGAATGATCACAGTTTAGGGCGTAGTTTTAATATATAAGCATTCTTCAGTCAACATTAGGTAAGATGAAACCATAAAACTAATCATGCAGTATTTTTTTAAACACTCCACTCATTATAATTTTTTTTTAATTATTCGCACTGCTTTTTCATCACATTGAATTGCGCCAAGTCTACTGATGAACCTACAACTATATTTATAAATATAACCAACACATTAGACGTAACTTTACAACCGCCAACAATGCTATTCTGCACCTCACTCATCAAAACCGGAACAACAATTAGTAATTGTTGCGTTTATTTTTGAGCAAGACATTGGGAAGTGCTAAGATCAATAGCCAAGATCTGTTTCACTTCCAACCCTGAAGTATCGAGACCTCCCCTTCCTTTTTTTTCTCTTTGTGTTCTGCCAAGTCAGATTCGAAAGTTTCAGTTTCTAAAACCAATATTATATTATAACTTTTTAACCTCATCCATTTTTTCCATTCGATTTCTCCGCTGCCTCGCCTGCTATTGAATTTTTACAAGTGCTAAAATACAAAGTAGTGGGTAATCGGCTATTGCAAACACGTAGGTTGTAACATGTGACAAGTAGGTGCAAATTTTTCTTTTGTATTCAAATCGCCAAGGATCTTACGAGATTGACAAGTCGTCAATAAATGACAAGGAGTTGTCTGTCATCCATTAATAGGTCCTCTTGTTCCAAGTCTCTTGCTTGTTAAGTTAATATTTTATCACTTTTTCAAGCGCCTCACAGAATTATATTGAAGTAAAACATTAGTAGAAATAAAACAGCATGACTCTAAGTCATCACTTCCCATCAGCTGATAACCAGTGATAAAACCAAAATAATCTAAATTTGTATAAATCAAAAAAACTTAATTTATATTAATGAAGTAACCCTGAAAATCGTTATGTGTTTTAAAACATTGTTTATTTTTTTTAAACATTTAATGTTAAACACATCCTCCTGGATGCAACTGGAACAATCAATGTCGCAACCGAAATCAATATGTCTTCTCTTGTCACTTGATCAAATGATGGAAGAAATAGTTCAATAATTGTTTTGTTTTGTAGTTCCGAATTATTTTAATATCAACGTTTTAATTGGTCTAAAAATAATTAGTACGTATTTACCGAATTTTTATTCTTAAGAGTACATTATCGTTTATATGCCCTTATTCTTTTAATGTTTATGTTTATTAAAAATAACATACTCGTAATTTCTTTAATCAATATTAGTATGAAGACCAAGCTGCTTAGAAAAACTATAGGCGTTTTTTTTCTTATGTAAACAATCTATGAATGTTTGTAAACTTTATTATTGTTTATATTCAAGTTATTATTTCTATTATTAATTTTATAAACCATTTGAATTATAATATGAATTTTAATTGATTAAAATCATTTAGGAACCTACTTTTTTGCGTTTTTTAGAAAAAAATAGTATGCATTCAAGCTTGGATGTATTTTTAATATGAAAGTCGTGAGAAAATATTTACTCATACATTATTTAATACATGACTCTAAAACCTGTACCACTACAACTCATCAAGCGTCTCGGGTTCAGTACATGGTAGACACTGTGCTGTTTGTGTTGCCAACGGATGTGTTCGGAGGTTATTTGGACAAGACCCTTAAATAATGCAACTCTTTTAATTTTGAACAATGACTTACGGGGTCTTTTATAACTTATCTATGGATGAGTATATTAAAAATTTGGTATCTTCACCAAAAAAATAATAAATAGTAGCGGTTAAAAACTAGGGAGGATAGTTCAGAAAATTGGCAATAAAAAGATTTATCACTGTTTTATATTATATATATATCATTATAATTTATCTATTGAATGTGTAGTAAATTTACACTTAAAGCCATATTATTTTTAATTAAATTCATAGATTTGAATGTTTCGCTGTTAAAACTAATACTTGTAAAATTAGTATCAAATGATTCTCTGCTTGTTTTTCTAAGTAAATAAAACAAAATTTAAAAAATAAATATGTATGAATTAAAAGAAAATTTATTATATTGATATTATATAAATTTAATTTATAGCATATAATCACGATACTTTAAGAATAAAAAAACGGAAAATACCGATAGTATATAGGCCATATATCTGATTATTATAAAATTCGGCAATTTGTATTTATTGTATTCAAAAATTTGTGCATTATCTACTTTAATTGTATTTAACAGCAGTTTATTGTGGTAAAAAAGGTAATAGCAATATAATTTTTATACTTGAATTTAAGATGGGCGGTATATTATCCTATTTTTTTAATTTTCTGGTGAAGAGAAAGAGTAACTATCTGGTTTTATTTGCTATTTTTTTTTTTAGAAAGTCTAACCAAAAGTGGATATTATATTAATGTAAGATATATGAATATTCTGGTCCTAAATTAAATTTATCGATAAAACTTTTACAGCTTATTTTCCTTCATATGTTTCTTATCAGCTTCAATTTCCTTCTGTTCCGAAAAATATACCATGTATGATGCAAGCCTTTTATATCATTCCTTTTCGGTTCATAAAAATGATTCATCTTTGATAAATGCTCTTAGAATCTTCTTTTTAACAAAGGGAATAAATTATTTTTATAGCTCATAAATTATTACCAATGTTTTTGTTTTATTAATTGAAATTTTTATTAATATAAAAAATAATTAAATCACTACTACCAATATTAGAAATTAATATAAATCTAATGATTTTAAAAATAAAGGAGGAAATATCTTTAAAGAATGTAAAACAGCGCTTAACTAGCATTTGTTTAAAAATATGGATTACATATCTAAAATAGTTTAAAAAAACACTTCTATCCCTCAAATGTATTCCAAACAAACTAAATCAATCAACGTAGATCTTTTATTCTTATTGAAACATATATCTTAACAATGCTTTTAGGAAACATTACGAAAATTAAAACAAAAAGAATAATCAAATGTACTTTAATATTTGTGGGGAAAAAATGGTCCGGGTAGAGGTCATAAAATTTCTCCTAAGTAGGTAGACGAATTCTATTATTATTCAAGATTTAATATAATATTAGATGATATTTTTAAAAGGATCTCCTCTTTTTTTTTTCCTGTGATTTATGTTACTATTATATAAATGTATAAACCTTATTCTTGAAATGACACGCGACTCCTGAATAAGGAACACACGTAGGGATTCCTCACATTAAATATTCATGTGGACCCGTGAGTTAAAAAAATAAATAAACACAAACTCAATAATGTTATCATTTGAAAAAAAAAATTATCGTTACATCTTCATCATATAATTTAAAAAAGATCTTAACAGTTGGAAAGAGATGTACTATTTAATTAGCATTAAATAATTTTAAAAAATATTTAAAAAAACAATAACAATAAGACATGAAGTCAGTATATAAACAAAATAATATAATAGGATTATAGAAATAAAAATATCTGATTGTTTTTCGTTGTTGAGTATCCAGTTATAAATATTTTTCTAATTTTAAATAAATGGATGTATATTAATCTATTATTGTTATTGCGTAAAGTTTGTACACTCATTTTTATAGCCTCCCAGTTTATTCTTTAAATTAGAGGAATTCACTACACACAAACCTATATGTTTTTTTAACATGGTAAATGGTAATGTTTTATGGATGGCTTTATCGTGTGAAATCCTATTCCAAGTATTCTCAATGTTTTATTGAGGTATTGTGATAACAGTTAAGCCCCTGGAAACAGATAAGATAAGATAACCTAATTCTTTATGTAATGTTGGATATAGCCCACAAACTTATATGACCTAAATGGCAATTAAATGTTTATATCTGTTTAGCTTAGATGCTTTTAATAATATTTAATGAAGTATATACACATAATAGATACATGTATAAACATATACACATGATCTATGCATATACGCACGCCTGCATTTTGCACTAAAATAGTGGTTATGAAGAAACCACTAAGTATCTTAACTACTTGTGTTTTTCAAAATTATCCTATTAGGTACAATGCAAACTGTCATATTTATTAATAAAAAATATTATTAATAAAAAATATTATTAATAAAATACATCTTTAGTTGAACAGTCATTACAAAATTTTATTAAAGATTTAATAAGAAAAATCGGAATAAAAAATGCAGATTCTCTAAATTTTTTATTTCAGCATTTACGATGTCTGTTGAGATTAATTTACATAGGAAAAATCTTTTTTCAAATTTTAATCTTCTACATGTTTAATCGTTATTATGGGTTTCGTCTGAATGACATTAAACAAATATTAGTGGCGAAACATCTGAATAAATAAACTATTTCGTTTTCTTGACATATTTCAAATTTTTATGGGCCCGCATATTAGTAAATGTTTGGAATTTTAAATAACTTCGTTTATAAAATTTGGAGATAATTTCAAGTTCTGTAAAATTAGGAGTAAAAAAAATCTTACCGATACCATGAGGTTTTAAGGAAAATAAAACTATATGAATGATAAATCTTATTATGATAAATTTTATTATAACTGATGGTGAAAATAATCGCTATGACTTGAAAGCCATTTAAGAGGACAAATTTCGAAGAATTAAATATTTTATCTAAATAATAGCTGAATAATTTTCTAGTAATTCCACCAAATTAGTCCAATATCTCTCAGCAGTCTTCGTTCTTATCCATACTTCGAGATTACTTACTTTATATGCCGGAATAAACATTACAAAAAAAAATAATTAAATAAAATCCATAATTAAAAATTAATAGAGGAACCTTACTTAAACTCTCTACCATTTATTAAATTCTTGTTAGAGAAATATTTATAAAACACAATTGTCAATTGTGAGATGTTTTTTTCTGATTCGTGGTAAAATAATTAAACCGTCCTGATTTCATTGAAATTTGATTTTTTAATTAAACTGAAGTTTATTTTAATTAATTAAAAATGAAATACTACAACCCTTGAAGAATCTTGGGTTCAATACGTGGAAGAGACTTCTGTTTCTAGGACAACGGTTGAGCAGGGAGATGATTTGTCCTAGATCACGCTCAACCGCCAGACTTTCCCCTCAATTTAGGGTATCCTCTTTATAGAGGCTGGATGAGGCCCAGTACGATCTTC
Source organism: Troilus luridus (assembly GCA_964056705.1). Classification (NCBI taxonomy): domain Eukaryota; kingdom Metazoa; phylum Arthropoda; class Insecta; order Hemiptera; family Pentatomidae; genus Troilus; species Troilus luridus. Next base: position 79,246,549 of record OZ057415.1, read on the forward strand.
AGATCCCACAGGATCCATCCTCGTCTGCCAGATTAAATAGATTATCTGTCACAGTGGATTTGAACTCGGGGCCTTTGACACGGCAACTACGCCCTCTGCCATTGCTTCATAGCCCTTAAGATACATTTATTTTTTGGTCATTATATATTTTGTTTATATTAATGTATATTTTCATGCGTGAAAATATTCCAAATGGCCCTCCTAAAATTGTCCGCTCCATTTCTCTTCTTACATTAAAATTAAAATTATTTGTATTGGCTCTCATTGTCCTGAAATAAAATACTTCTTTTTGAGTTGTCGAATTTTCCCCAAAACGAGTTTCTTATACTTCGAGTAATCGTGTTGTTTTCGTAGTGTATAGGGGGGAAATTTTGGCATTGTCTTGAAAAGGAGTCATTGTTTAAATTACAATTCCATTTCAAGATAAAAACTGAGTGACTGGCACGATTCCGCTTCTCTCAATACAGTCAACTATCTCGGGAAAAAATTATGCTTAACCATTATTCACCGTTGCTGTACAAATATTGTTATTCCAAGACCCATATAACTATTTAAAATTCTGGGAGACTATGAGTGAGAAAAATATAGAAATTAATCTAAATTATAGTCTGAAAAATTATCATTCACAAGATCCGTCGGTATTTTGCTCTCCACCTTCTGATTTTTTTTTTTTTAAGAAGGCCCATGTTTCTAAATATTAAAAAATGAACATTGTTTATAGCAGAATATTTTGAAATTATACAAATTTCAAATAGTAATTTTTTTTCTTCTTAATTTTTATAGACCGGCTGTGCTTATGTATATTGTGACATAAATAAGTTTTTCAATTTCAATATATTTATATTGATGTTTATTAACACTATTTCTTGTAAGGAACAGGTTTTTAAGATGGATTGATCTTTAAATATTACGACAGAAGTGACAGCCCATCGACACAATCCTCTTAGGGAAAGCTAGGTCGGCCAATTCAAACAAAAGTGAAAGACGTCTCAGTAATTGAAATTCCATCCAGTTGCAAGAGAGAGAATGTTTTACTTATTCGGCAACACATCATTGTTATAAACCTCGAGACATCAAATTTTCACTGATATTTTGTGTTTTGAAAGATGTTAATAATAAATGTGGGTTCGAAACCTCCTGTGACCTTCTACCTTTATCTCCTCAAAGTGTAGTGCGCCCTAAACCTTCGTAAAATATCTTCAGAGGTCTTGAGATTGAATTCGTGTCGATTTTCATAGCGCGTGGCCTTGGTCTCAAACTCTAACCTCTATATCGTCCAAGGCTAAATATTTATAATATATATTTATAAATATATAAAAATTTATTGGGTTTGATATAAGGAATAACCAAAACTTCCTTACCTCCCCTTAACCAATCATAAATTGGGTATATTGAGACCTTTAACACCCAATCGATTATTCTTTTAACTCCTCACAATGCAATAAAACCTTTCATGGCTTCACATAAAAACAAGCTTATGTTGAAGTATTAAACGTTACTAGATTCTATTATAATTTTAATTAAATATTATTTGATCTTTAATAACAAAAAATTAATGTATAATTTAATTTTAAATGGATTTGTTTATCACAAAAAAAAGTACATTCTACAAATGTTTAAAAATAGCAATGCTTTGAGCATTCGTTGATCGATATCTATATATAACGATAAGCCATAATATGAAAATCACCAAGACCGTTCGATTTTTATTTATTTTTATTATTATAAGTTGAAATGTGGAAATTGCAAATCATTAGATGTATTTTTTAAAATTTATAACTAATAAAGCGTATTGATTATCCACTTCTTTTTAAAAAATCAATACATGAAAAAAGCCTATACCCCATTTCTTGTAACTTTTTATTTTAATCTAATCTTATGTTCATCACGGATTCCTAATCTACACAGACACAATTTTATCTTTATTTTTTTATTACTAATTTCATTAAAAGAATAATGAATTACGGATATATGTAATTTTATTTTGTTTGTTTTTGAATTATTCAAGTCCAATGTATCAGATTCAGACCAATGAATGAAGCAATTCGTTTTACTTGTTTAACTCAAATATATTTTTTTTAACTTTACACGTTTTGATTTTTTAATTTAAATATATTTACTCAATTCTTTACCAAATAACAAAACTGAACTATTAGCTATATTCATTCATTTTTTCGCCACAAGCCAACTAAAGCATACACTAAACTATTTTTTTTTTCTCTTTTATCTTCCTCCAGAACTTCAAAATTAGCTACGAGTATATTATTATAATACTACATATTTCGTTTTCATTTTTACAAAATATATGCTGACATTAACTTTATACTGACTTTTCGATACTGTTTGACATAAGTGTCTTTTTTTCTCTTCAAAGCAAAAAAAAAATTACTGCTACCAGTGTTATAACTTATTAAGTTTATTCTGGGGGTACTCAATTTACTCTGTATAATATGTTATATATATATATAATATATAAAAAAACCTGTACCACTGCAACCCGTGAAGGTCTGGGGTTCAGTACATAGCAGAGACTGTACTATTTCTTGGACAACGGTTGTGTAGGGAGTAAATCTGTTTATATTATTTCATATATAATGAATTATTTTTTTGAACTTAAAGCAAGGCTATGGCCTCTGAGTGCTAGATATATCGTGGGCGATCTGCCCACACTGACTTCTGGGCGCCATCTCCAGACTGAGAGCTCTTCAATGTGATGAATTGGCAGTCGCGTTGAGACTTTTTTTTGTTTGCTGTATTGCATTCTGAAAAGTAGAACCCTTACTAATCATGATAAGTCATTGATTCTCTACTTCATTTAATTATTTTTCCCTAATAAACATATTTTCCGCAGTTTCATGAATAGAATCTTGAATGTAATCCTTTTTTTTTAGAACTTGAGACTCGATTTATGAATCGACGATGTTGTAAGTTCATTTTGACTGAAAAATGAGAATCAGTAAGGATTTTTATCTATCGACGGAGGACTTCTTGAGAGGTATATACTGCAATGAGTGTAATAAAAAATAATATGAGTTGTATAATTAAATAGTATTTTATGATTCTGATATATATATATATATATATATATATATATATATATATCTTCATGTATATATTTCCATTAGTCGAATATGTATGTAATCCAGTTAACGTAGGACCAAGAAAAGACAGGAAATAGAAATTTTTAATAGAAGATTTGCAGATTCAAGTTTTTATTATTATTTTGTCTTAGCGAGGGGGAGGGATAGTTACAAATTCTATTTTATTACCGTAAATTGATCATTAAAAAATAATCATAAATTAATTTACTTTAATCATAAGCTTCGTAGGTTTTAGTTTCGAGTAAAATCACAAGTTTTAAATTTTTACTCGTTTCCTTTTTAATATTCTCGAGAATAAAAATTATCGTGAGGTTTCGTATGGGAAAAACAAAGTAATTAATGGGAATTTGTATATTTCGGCAATTATTTCATCAAGAAATGAACGTTTCAACAAACTTATATCGTCCATACTTCGAAATGTTAGCTGAAACGTTTATTTCTTGATTAAATTATTACAGAAATCTACTCATTACCCAAAATTACATTCTCTTTTTCATACCAAAGCTCTAGATGATTTGTATTTTTGGAGAATATTAAAAAGAAAACAGTTTAAACTTGTTAGAACTCAACTAGAAGCGACACCCTGCGGAACTGAAACCTGAAGATCTATATTTAATCACAACACCTATACTAGACTAAACCAGAAATTCCTAACCTTTTTGCCACTCAGTATTTCCTTAAAAAAATTCAGGTAATTGTTTAAAAATTCTTAATCAGTGGGGATTTCATTCCTAGTAATATTAGAAAAAGTAAATATCGGTGCTTAGAAATTAATAAATAATCTTTATTCATTATTTATTGATAACAGAATTGTTCTTAAATTTCTGTTTTTAAAAAATTTACAATTATTTGACAAGAAGTTAATAATTTGATATTTTTTTCGCTAATTACAAAGTAATCCATCATCACGCGTAATCCACATATTGAGGACTATAAATTGAAGTAAATTAAGCAATAAAAGTTATCCTTATTCGAAACTTAGTTGTATTATTGAGAACCTCAATATGATGAAATTATTTATTAATAAGAAATATTGTAAGGTATATCTTATTTATAACTTTATTTATTTTTAAATCGAATTCCCATTGTTTCTGTAACTATTTTTCGGTCTGATGAATACCATAGGGTCATCCTTGTCCTTAACAAAGTCAACTGTGGTGATTATTGTATCTCTGAGTTTCTAATTTATTTTTTAATAGCTAGTTTATTTATTATTTTTTTGCTTACTACAGTAAAATGTCCCAGAAAAAAATAAAATGTCCATGAAAAGGTTTGTTGTTCTATTCTCGCTAGATAATTTAATGTTTATTTAATAATAGTTGTAAAAATAATCTTTCAAATACTACTGTGGATGTAAGAGCTGCCACTTTGTTAATAATTTAACAATCCTCATTTGTTCCATCATCGGTATTTTTTTGCATTTACCTCGATATTTGTCATGCTTAGTTCTGATACTAGCGTTAGCAAATCAATTATATTTCAAAGATTTTTTCATTTGTATTAATAATAAAATTGTCGGAGGTTATTAGTTTTCTTGATATCACAAAATATTCTTTAAAAAACTATCTTCCAAGTTTATGATTTTGTGACAGCCCACCAATACACATATAAGATAGTTTCTAATAGAACCTCTGTGAATCCAAGAATATAAATTATCTTTTTTGAGCTACCCAACCTTAAATGAATATGTTGGTTCTTTTTTTTTTTTTGTTTGTTGCATTTTATGAAATACCTAGCATCTATATACGCCATTTCCTCGCTAACCGCAAAACTTGAGAACGGCTCGACCAATTCGGCTAATTTTGTTTTCAATATTTTTTTAAGGCGCAAAGGAGGTTCTTATGCAGAGAAAAATCGTAAAAATGACGAGGGAAATTATAAAAACAACAATTTTCTTTTCCCATACAAACCACTCTGTTCCCAGCTGTCAAACATTTGACGTCAATCAAAACAATACAGAGGCGCGTTAGTTGTTAGTAAAAGTTCATTAGGGTCCAGTCCCTATCATATAATAAAATAATAAAAGTTTTTGTGTAAAAATAAAACTTTTCTGTTTAATTTTTTTATACAAGGCCAAATATATCATAAAGCAGGTTCCCTGTTGCCGTGACAGATGGCGACTATAAATTCCTGAAAATGGAATAAACGGGCAATTAACCAGAAGAAATTGATCAGCGTTGTGCAAATAACAGTTTAGTGAGGAGTTCTATTGTAGAACAATTATCAACATAATAAATTGATTTCATTGTTTAAATCTAGGCTGGATCTTATGTTATCTGGTAATCATAAAATTGTAATAAGAGCTGATAAAACTCCTGTAATAAAACATGCGAGATGTTTCAATGCACTAACAATCGATGAAGTTGCCATTCAAATGGTTGGAGAATATTTGGAAGCCCTTTGTTTTAGGGTAATAGGGCAGAACAACGTCTGCCCCGGGGCAGCTTGTTATGTAATGAATTAAAATATTTGTCAACTGTCGTTGGTTTTCTTAATTCGATGAATTGAAAAAAAAAAACCTGTACCACTACAACCCATGAAGGGTCTGGGGTTCAGTACATGGTAGAGACTGTACTGTTTCATGGACAACGGTTCTGCAAGGAGGTGACTTGTCCTAGGTCACGCTCGACCGCCAGATTTTTCCCCCTTATTTTGGGTACCCTATTTTTATAATATTTTTTAGAGGCTGGGTGGGCCCCAGGAGGGTCCTAGATCCTATATGATCCATCTCCCGCTTCGATGAATTGAACAATCAAAACTGATACTGGTTGGATAAGAGACATCTCCAAAGCATGTATTACATAACATGAAATTCCTTTAATAATATTTTAGAATAAAGGTTCATTTTTTAAATATTTTAATGATTATTTCAACTATAGGATTATAAAAGGATTACAACTGTAGGGTAGTAAAGCACTAAATATTCGAATTATGATAAGCTCAGATTTCGACTGAAAAGGATGCTTTTTTTAATAATTTTAAATAAATTAAATAACATCAAGATCTGCTATAATTTTAATAAATCCATCGAAATCGAATTTGACATTTGAATACAAAACGGATAGTTACCAAGAATCGCCCTAGATAGCATTAGTGGGCGATTACAGCTGATACAAATCGATAATTACAAAAATTATATTAATTATTATTATGTTTACTTTTATTTTACATTATTATTTCATTTTACAACCCATTTTAAGGTATTTATTTATTGACAAGTTCCACTTTGTTCGAGATTTTTAAGAGACCTTTTGCATGTTAATCATTATATTTATTTATCTGAATAGAGGATATCGGTTGGTTACTAGTTTTAAATAGTAACCAATCGGCCAAGTCTCTTAACTCATCGAATGAATGAAAACAATCAGACTCTCTAATTTCCCAAAGAAATCGCCGGTGACTCATCCGTTAATTATCTACGTTTGGATCGATGAACAGATGGATAGAACCCCTTTACAACCTTTTCAGCAACTAATGGATAGTTGACTTATTGATGCAATTACAATAGATGAAAAATATAAAAATGAACATACATAGACGAAATGAACGACAAACATATAACAACTATACTGCGAAATGTTTGTTGAAACGTTTATTTATTGATATGATTATGAATGATTATAAAATGATTACCGAAATACACAAATTTCCCATAATTACATTCTTTATTTTCATACTTAACTCATGGTTTAATTTTCGAGAAAATTAAAAAGAGAACGAACGAAAAGTTAAAAGTTGTGACAACTCGAAACGAAAACCTGCGGAACTGATGCCTAACTTTTCGCTTAAATCAGATATTCGTACTGTAATCCCTGTCCATCATCAGATTAATTAAATCCAACGTTAAATTCCTCCGATGGATTCAGCGTTGAATTCAGAAACTGATCAAATGTTACTGGGTAGCATTGGCTTGTCAAGAGCCGCTCCTTATAAGGAAGGATAACAAGGACGGAGGTTATGTTTAGTTTTCACTTTTGTTGATAGAATTTAGTTTATGTAAGTTATGCTTTGCTCGATTTATCTGCTCCGCTTATATTGTATTAATTTTATACGCTTCATTCGGTAAGATTTTATGTTTATTTAGTTTTCTGGCATTCTCTAGTGTGTTTATATTTACAAGACACCTTAAACTGTTTATTTACTGATATATTTTCATATCTGTTATCACTGATGCTGAGATTTTCGCTTATCAGTTATTTTTATATAGTAATATTATGTAGTAATTTTAAATATATGTTTGTAATGTTTCATTGTAAATATATCTTATGCATAGTATTTACAAGGAACATTTGTGGTTCCCAGATCTTTCAAAAACTTATATTTAAAATAATATAGTTGGAAAAGATTTTATTACAGTTCAATCTCATTTCATATTGATATATATTAAATTATATTTACAGGATGATACATTTGTTTTTTGATGTACAATAATTATAATTAGTAGTGAAAATTTCATCTTCTATTCATATTATTAATTAATTTATTCATACCTTTAATTTCAGGTCTGGCAGTGGGTCGTGGTATGAACACTGCTGATGATCTTTCATTAAGTCCTGCTTCTGACTGCAACTCAAATAATGTAGAAACAAGTTACGCTAGTAATACATCTGATTTAGAGTTCATACAAGATAATTCAGATTACCAATGGTAAGGAAACATTAATTTGAATTTATTATTGTTTTATGTATTTAAGACACTTGTCTGAATTTGTTGTTTTGATTATCTTTTTGTTTTATTTTTTCATTGTAGATTGTTTCTTCAATCTATTGCCAACATTATATTTGTTTGAACCCTCATAGTTCTATTTAAAATGTTTTTCCAATATGAGTTTAAATTTACAGTTGAACAGTTGAAATATTAATTGTTATGTAATTTATAGTCATACACAATAAATTTTAATCTTAATGATAACACTACATGCATTAGAAAATTAATAATACATGTAGTAATACATCTGATAAGATATCAGATAAGATTTGTGGAATTCAACTTGCTTTGCTCATTATCTTAATAAAAATAATAGGTGATGGAATTTTTTTTAAATTTATTGTCTTGATTACTTTTGATCTCAATTAAATCTACAATTACATAAATAAATCTGCCTTGGTTGAGTTTTGAAGGTACAATCCTTTTTTCACTTTTAAGACAACGGGATTTCTTTTCAATTATAGGGACTTCTTTTTCTTGTAATGAAGATTACCTATTATAGAAAAGAAATTAATCTCAGAAACAATGCTCACTCTCTATTTTCTATTTCATTGACTTCGCTCACTATTTCTGAAAATTAAAATTCACTCAAAAAGACATAATATATATTACATCCATGGCTGCTCAGTTGATTTGTTCCATTTTACAGAAACTTCATGCATATGCAATTACTAGATATTTTTTATACATTTATAAATATTTCTGTAAACATACTCTTAACATAAATGCTGTTATTAGTTTCGAAATGATTGTATGACTTTAATGATGTTGAAATAGTTGACTGGATTTATCTTATAATAGAGTGAAATGGTTGGGGGGCAGTCAATAAATTTTACATAAATAAGATTTAACTTATTTTATTTGTGCCAACATATTCGTCAACATTTCGGGTGACCATCATCAGGGGTGAGAATAATAGAAAACGAAATAACTATATAACAATGCTGTACCAAAAATATGTGACCGGTTATATAAACAGAAGTAATAGGAAAGACAAGAAAAAATTACAAAGAGTAAGACGTAAATTATAAAATAATGACTTCTTTATGTTTATACTTCAAACACTTAGATTATAAGGTTAAATCACATCGCTTACAAGCAGGATAAAAAATCATTTTATACTTCCAAAATGCATTTTGAACACTCTTAACTTAATTACTTAAACATTCTGTTGACCTTTTTTTCTAACTTTTTAAATTAGCTATCAGTTGGACATATGGGGGGGATTAACGAATAAATAAATTGTAAATAGAGCTATTGATTGACCTACAAATTACTATTTTATTAATTATGTTCATTCTTTTCCATTAGGTGTGTTGATTATGGATACAGAGAAGTCAGCCATCGCAGTGTCCTCTCATCCTGCTACGATGAGCTGGCTAGAGATCTGGATTCTCAACTTGCTCAAGTTGATATGGAAGATTATTCTGCACAAGAAATACTTTCCACACTTCCTGCCATCTGCTGCCCAGAAATACAAGTAAATTCATTGTATTGCATTTTACCTTAAATTTATTTTATATAATTTATAACTTAAATTGTCCTAAATTTGCATCCTGATCTGATCTTAATAAATTAAATTCTATATTTCTTTTTTCTTTTTTTTTTAGGAACTGTTTCAGTTAGAATTTATTTAATTATGTGTTCTGTGGGTTTTTTTTTTTTTAATATCTTTTATCAGTAATAGAAACTTGCAATTGGAGTGGAGGGTAACCTTTTTATTTTATTAAATTCAATGTTCATCATAAATCATGAATACCTTTACCACTATAACACATGAAGGGTTTTGTGCTCAAAACATGATACAGAGTGTACTGTCTCCTAACGAATATTTCTGCAGGGAGTTAATTTGATTGAGATCATGCTCAAACACTAAATTCCATAAATTAAGAATACAGATACTTTGCCAAGCCATTTTCGCTAGAGTATTTAAATCGTTGACATTAATCGTTCCTCTGGGCACTCTATAGCAGGATAATTACTAGCTTTATTTTTTTTATGTGGGTTAAAATCCAATTTTGCCACTCCTTATTTCACTCTCCTCCTCACTAGCAGGTAGTGATGTTTTATGAATTATAAACTAAACATCTGTAAGGCTTTAAAAAATGTTCGTTCAGTAAAATTATTTAATTGTAGTAAATTAATTTCTTAGTAATAATCAAAATGTAATATGAAAAAGGTCAGTTTTCTTTTTCTGCTTAACAATTTTTATATGTTTTTTTCAGTTTTATTTTATGGTTTCTGTAAGCTTTTTTATTATTATTTTATTTTTATATTATAGGCTGAAAGGCAGGGAGAAATGTTTGCCAGCGTTTCTGGCTCCTTAATGGTGAAATTTGATTTTGATTCATCTTTAAGTCCACATACTAGTTCTCAGGTGTGTTTATTCTTATTTTATTTTATTTATTTTTATCCTTTTAACAGTTTGAGTTCATCCCCCCCCATTATTTATCTGCTAATGCTATATAATTTAAAACTAGTGCTCTTTTCTTTGTAATCTCTTATCAATATATCTCCAGCAGTGTTATGATAACCAGGCAGTGTATTTTAATTATTTATTTATTTTTTTTTTAAGAGAACTGGTTATTTTGTACAGCAGTTCTAACATTTTAATGTCATTCTAACATCTTAATTTCTTTTTAAATGTTATACATATTTCAACAACATTTCTTAATCATAACAGGATGAATCTTCTATGTCCCTGGGGCAATCGGAACCACTGTTCTCGCCCGTCAGAGAAGCTACCCTTCCAAATTATAGCGTTGATTCCCTGGACGAAGGTGAACAACTGATTGTTACTTGCCAAGCTAACAAGACTAACTATACCATTGCATTCCATGGCTCTACTGTTATGGGCGAAACATCAGAATATACTGATACTGGTAATTTTGCTTGATAATAGTAGACCTTAAGTCATAGGCTTAACCTATTTTTGAAATTAGCTAATATTTTTTAGGAATAGTGTTTCATGGTGAATCTACTCATAATTTTAGATAGTAACATTGATAATTAGTACAAAAGCATGATTATTAGTATTAGTTGAATTAAAAGAAAAAAATAGTTATTTAATGAATCTCTAAGTATATTAGCAGAGATTTTTAGGCTACATAAACAATAAATTTAATGTTAATACGATGAATGAATTTATTGTTAATTTTGATTTCATAAAACTTAATGATTTTATCCCTTTGGATTATATTGAGCTGTTTAATAGCCTATGACATTTAGGTAATTATTTGATTTAGATAATTACTGGATTAAAATGTACAGGTAGTTAACAGTTGCTTACATAATTTTATTTAAGAACCTTTTAAAAATTAAATTCAAAGTTACTTATAATGGTATCCAGTTCAGACATTGTGTATGGTATTTAATCAAAGGGTAATCTTCAGGTTAAATCACAACAATAAGGCTGGGAAATGTCCATTTACGTGAGGTTAGTGTTATTAAAATATGGCTTAAAGAATTTATGGGAATATTTATCACTGAAATCAAGTTAAAGAGGATAACAAAAATGTTACTCAGTATATGAGCTTTTGAAATGTTGTATGATGCTGCTAAAATCGCTTTATTATTACATAAAACATTTAATACTAAAACCCATGAAGGGTCTTGGGTTCAGTACATGGAAGAAACTGTACTATTTCTAGGACGACCGCTGTCTAGTTAAGTGATTTTTCCAAGATCACACTCAGCAGCCAGGTTTCTTCTTCCAATTTAGGGTACCCACTTTATAAAGGCTGGGCAAGCGTCTGTGGATCCCATATGGTCCATTATTATGCAGATAAAATAATTTACCTCCCACAGCCAAACTTAAACCTGGAAATTCCAGAATAGCAGCTCAACACTCTACCCAGTTCCCTTATTATTACGTTTCAGTTCAAATCATTTTTCTCTGTAGTACTGCTTTTAAAATCATGCCTTCTCTTTTCAGTTCTTAAAAAAAATATTTAAAAATTACTAATTGAATGTTACTAATCCCATTTGTGTTGTTTTTATTTATAGAACAGTTTTCAGTACTGTACATTAGAGAATCTTTACGATTGACTGGATAACTTTAAGACTTGAGTTAATTTTAAGTGTGTTCATTGTTATAACTTATTGTTCAGTTCCACATTTGAATATGTCTGTGCCAAATGACGATAACGATAAGCCCTCCTACAGTTAAAATCATTGTTTTAAAGTTACTCTGACAGTCTTCAAGTCGATCTAGCTTTTGGTATTATTTACAAATTTAGTGATTTTATTTATTAGGTGATAGTATGATGTCAGTAGAGGATAAACCTGAAACTAAAATGGCTGCATCTGATGCACCTACAACTACTTGGAGTAAGTTACGGCGATGCCCAAGGGGTCAGAGATCAAGAAGTAAGACCGTAAGCCTCCCAGATCTCGGGCAAGGGGGCCCCTGCCTTTCTACGTCTTTAGCTCTTGGTTAGTGATTTCTCCATCTCCGTATTAAATATTTGTCTATCTACCTCTTATTGCACTCAGATTGTGAGGTACTGATTTTTTCTTTTATTACATCACAAATTCCCTCTGTCAGTTCACACAGTTTCTACTTATATAATTTTTATCATAGATGTATTGTAAATTATCATGCAGTATGATGTGAAATAATAAGTTTATATTAGATAATAGTTACCTTTTGTTAAATCTATGTAAGTAATTATAAGATAATTTTTTTTTAATTATCAAAATTTATTTAACTCTTATCTAAGTATTTTGCATTAAAATAACATTTAGTTATACTTAGCTGCATGTTAATATTTCTAAGAGTAAGTTTTAGCTGAATAGTTAGTTGACTAATATTTAATTTATTTTAATATTTTGTATTAAATTATGAGAGAATTCAGATATCACAATCTTGTGATTTGTTCTATCTATGCTATCATTAAATGAAATTGTGTTATAAATCAGTAATTTTATCAATAGTATTGTCACTTTGTCACTAATGGTTTTGATCTATCTTAAACGGAAAGTCTTCAACAGTATTTTTTTCGTCTTTCAGTTTATTAAAATCAAATCATAGATGTAATATTTAATAATAATAAAATAATTTAGTAAATAATAATTATGCATAAATGACAAAACAAAAAGTTTTTAATAAGTTTTCATTCATAAAATTCATTGACTTCGAAGTAATCCTAACAATTTTATATTGTACGCACAAAAAATAAATTGATAATGGTGGATGTATCATTGACCTTAAAATTAATTAATGGAAAAGTTTATTGTCGGGAATGCAGTCAAATACAGGCCAATATCAATTTCACCTGTTCTGACATTTTAGCCCAAGTTAACTAGGTTACTATTATTTAATAGTAGTATTTAAATCCGTGTAAATTTTGAAAATTGGTTTTTAGAAAATTATTTATTACTTTTAAATTTAGGGCTTTATAAATGAATCAATATTCATAGTATTATTTTTTTTTAAAGTATTGAACATTTTTTCAGTTAAATTTCGAGATATATAGGTGTATGCATGTTAAATCCTTTTTTTTTCATCAACTTTTTCATTTATAAAATGATAAATGCGTTTTTTTAATTTTTTTTTATTTAGGAGGGTGTGTAAAGCTTTATGATATTCAGAATAGCGGTTCTGCTACGTCAGAAAGCTTTAGCGGTAGTGGTGGTCCTGAACTTTCTGGTACTAAACAAGGTGGCAATTTCAGTCTCCTCCGCATGTTCATTGCCCAGAGAGCTAACTCCGCCGACCAAACATCTGATAACAGGTAGGGCTTTTGATACAATTAATTTTGTGCATGCGAAAATGGTTTAAAAAATAAATAAATTATATATATAATGTATATTTGCCAACAGCCTCTTGAGTATGGCATAATTCTATATAAAAAAAAAAGTTTGGTATAGTCTTAAATTTATATTCCTGTTCGTTTTTTTTTCTAAACCCTATTTGAATAATCACTCAAAACTTCCTTTTTATTTAAAAGAAATGTATAAGTGCAGAACATTGCTCACAATAATTATTTCTCCCTTTTTTCAATTCTTTAAAGCTCATTATATTCTTAATATTATTTTCATTTGATAAATATTGTCTTCAAAATACAAAAATGCTGTATAATGTTAATAATACTAAAGTCTTAAAAATAAAAATAAAATAAGGATCCCGTACCAAATTTTAACAATGCCAAACTAACCTAACGTGTTGCATAGATATAATTCAAAATAAATTTTTTTTAAACTTGAGTAGGTCTGAAAAATTAAACTATATTAATTTATTGTATTTTATTTGTTATTAATTTTTAAATATTTTTATTTGAAAAGAAAAGATATGTCCAGGACCAGGACTCGAACCCGGGTCGTCCAGATCGCTAGTCTAGTATGGCAGAGTTCCAGACTAGCGATCTGGACGACCTGGCTTCGAGTTCCGGTCCTGGACATATCTTTTCTTTTCAAATAAAAATATTTATAAACTATATTAAGGTTGTGATTAAACTATTCCGTTCAAATGGGTTATTGTCTGTCTTCATTCTATTGTTTTCTAAACTTTACTTTGTTAAGTAATTTTTCTTTCTTCAGCTACGCGACTGTATGTCTTCTTTAAAACTATTCAGTGCTACTTTATTCTATTATTTAACTTTTTATCCCTTCATTCATCAAAATATCGGAGATGGATTTTTCCACTTTGTGGATTTTCATACTTTTTTTTTTAACTTCGCATGAGTTCCTAGAATATATTGGTATATTCATTTTTTTTAAATTTGATCTAAATTGGAGCTAATTGAGCACAAGCCACATATTTTTATCGTAATAATGTGATTTAATGTAACTGATTTACAATGATCTTTAATGTGTACTTTATTTACTGTTTATTTACATTAAATAATTGGTGCTAGTAATCTTACTTCCAATCCCATAGTATAGCTTCAGATTTAGCATCACGGTTATAGTTTTCAGAACTAAAATGTACATTCGGTTTGGGATGTTCTTTTATTCTCTCATCATACTGTTATTCTGTTGTTGTTTTTTTTTATACCTGGTATAAACAATTTTCTGATGGGTTTATTTGTGTTTTTTTTTACTTAATTGTTACATCTATTTTTTTTTAGATTTACTTTTAAACAGGTATTTTTTGAGTAAAAAAACTGTTATTTTATTTTTATAATTTTAGTTAATTGGTTACTTGTTAAGTTATTACTAATGAGAAATAATGAGCTTGACCTTATTTTTATTTTTGTTATATTGTTTGGTTTGATTGGTATTAAACAATTACAGGAAATAAATTTATCATCATATTATTGATCTTCGCAGATTATTTTGCTTTTTTTTCCACCTGTGTCAAGCTTCCAGAATCATCAATAATACTCAATTTGCCTTAAAGTTTATGCATCATCTTATACACCAATTTTATAAGCTGTGATGCTGGATATACTCAATAAATATAATTGCATGTACTTAAATAGTAAATATTTCACAATAAGACCAATCTAATTTCAAGCATACTTCACTACCAGTGGATAACAACCTACATGTTGTTATTTAATCGCTAGCACAATTATTTAGCCGTGTGCTTTTGTTATCATGAGCATGTTAAATTGTTACCATTTATTTATTTTTTTCACAAGAGCTTTAGATGGCTCATCCACATCACCAAACACATGCTGAAATGTAAATGTTTTGTGCCGAATAGAAGTCGTTCTTTGCTGAATCCATCCTTCCAGTCTTTTGTTAATTCAGCTTTGCCTTTCGCTTACTTTTTCTTCATTTCTAAACAGCTTCCCTTTTCTCTTATAGCCTAATTTTTCATTCTTTTAGAAATTTGGGAACATCTTTACCAACTTCTACATTTTCTGAGCCCAACTGTATTCCAGGTCGAAAATGTTACACCTTGTTAAAGAAACTTTTATGGCTTTTGATACTAAGACAGGCAGAATTCTATTTTGAGGAGTAAGTGTCAGTATAAGCTAGAAGCATTTTCTTCGCACTTAAAAATCTCGTAGTGAGTGGTTCTTTTGGTTTGTTGCTTCAGAAAATTTAATTGGTTTTCTTATCCTTTTGATTTATTGTGACATCCATTTCTTTTTAAAATTTGTTGATGTATTTCTCATAAATGCATACCATCATTCTGTTAGCATATAATGACATTCATTCTTTCAATATGCGTTAACTTTTACTTTAATGATTTTCGTGCAGAACCACAATTTTTGTATTGTAGGCAACATTCATTAAATTTGATAAAATGACATGTTTATTAACACACTCATATAAGTATAAATTATTAACAAAATTCTCATTCTATGTTTGATTAGTAATTGTTTTAAAAATATTAACATTGCATTTATGCAATGATAGATGTTTGGGTGGTAAAAATTATGTTGAAATCTGATTAACTAATCCTTATTATTGAATATATATCTGGTTACACAACACATAAAGGTTTTTGGCTTCATTTATCCAATTATAATTTAAGAATAATTAAATTTCAATCAGTTTGTAATGTTCATCTTGGAAAGTGACATTTCATATTTGACAATCAGATATACTTCAATTTCCTGTTTATCATAGATTTACTAATTTTATTTTTTATCTAATATCTATAATTTCTATCTGCACCTTTTCACAAAAAAACTTTTTTTTTAAATTCCGTTTTACCTCAGTTCAGTGACATCAATATGCAAAGTTTTATTGCTGAATCAGTCTTCTTCTATTAATACAAGATTTTTCACAATCATTTTGTCATTGCACTGATGGGTAATACAATTTATGTTTTTATTTAACCTTTAATGTTATTTATTTTATTTTTCAACTTATGGTTTGGCATTAACATTACTAATTCATTAGAGCGGAAAGACAAGATTCCGATTCTCCAAGTCTATCTGCATGTTACGAAGATAGTCTTGTGCGAGAAAGTGGAAGCAGTGTCGAGCGTCTTTCTTCAAAGTCTCCATCTATATGTACCTGTTCTCTGTCTGCTTCGTCTAACAAGTGTGTAACTCTACTAGCATGTTTTAATTTCTTCGTTACAGTAGACCCTTGATTGTTATTTTAATGTTTCTTATACAAATTTAAATTGAATTCTGATAATGTATAGTATCTCTTTATGACGTATTAGTCTAGTGCCCAGGTACTTAAAGGTCGCAATAAATTGAAGAGAGCTACATTTTTGATATGTTGTAAGGGCAGAGTCTGAGTAATGTAAATCCAATTTTGCAACCAAAAATTTCCCGGATGGGAAAACTTTTGGCAGCCAAAAAACCTCGAAATTTTCGGGGTTATTTCAGTTTTTGGCCTGTATCTCATAATCGACGCATCCCCCCCCCCTCCAAAAAAAAGTCGAAATTTTAAGTTTTGCCCGACTTTCTTGAGGAACACCGGCCGAAGGAGTGATACTACGATGAAAGTCAAGGTAGTAAATATAATTAGCTTTAATTTAAGCACAGACTAAGGCCTGTAGGTGTAACAGATTCTGAGTTACGCCTCTTTGAAAATTGGTAATTTTTTCACTCCCACTTTCCCCAATTTTCCTTTTTTTTTAATTCCCAAGAGAATTATAACAACTACAGGCTTGTGTGCTTAAATTTAAGTTAATTAAATTTAATACAACTCCATTTCACTTGACTTTCATCATAGGATCACTTCTTCGGCCTGTGCTCCTCATGAAAATCGGCCAAAACTTAAAATTTGGACTTTTTGGAAAAAATGACCAATTTTCAAAAGGACGTAACTCAGAATCTATTAGAGCTAAAGAGCTGCAAATTTACAGGTTGGGCTCAAATTATAGGAAATTTAATGTACTTTAAAAATGGTTACTAATGTGGTTTATCAAAAACCCACGGATTAACAGATATAGGCCAAAAACTGAAATAACTCCGAAAATTTCGAGGTTTTTCGGCCACCAAAAGTTTTCCCATCCGTTTTTTGGTAGCAAACTTGGATTTCCACTAGTCAAACATGCCCTTACAACTTATAAAAAATCCAGCTCTCTTCAATTCATTGCAACCTAAAGCCCATTACCTGGCCGCTGTCCTATATAGTTTCTCATTATGGAGGACAAATAAAAGTTTTAACTTTGAGGATTTAATTTATAGTTGCTGCATGTACTTTTATAATCCACTGAATAAACAGACCAACCCTTCAGCCATTTTCATTAGTATAAATATTTATTTGTATTTGCATTTCCATAGTTTTTTTTATTATAATTGGACAAATACTTTATAATCTTTAATAGCTTGGCTATTTCATATATTTTTAGGCTATGGGCACTCTATGTGAATTAATAACTCATAATATTACAACTCAATAGTAAATAACTCCTCAATTGTAGGATAGAACAAATTACATTTTCTGAATTGTCAGTAGATATCTCTTAATATTGTAATGTGCTATATCTACATAAATGGTTAATAATTGTTAGTTTTATTCCAATTAGATCTAATCTCTCATTCACACAGTACACTATTTACATTTTGGTGCACAGAGACAGGAGTAAAGTCATATTGAATAGATTCACATTATTAATTATTTTATTCATACTAATAATGGGTGATTCTGAATAATTAACATATATACAGTTGTAACATTCATGAATTATCAAGGGCCTACTGTTTTAATACTTACCATTTAGTTATTGCACAATTGGCACAGCAGACTATTTTTTTGGTACTCTAGAAAGGATAGGCATGCATTTTCTAAAGTCTATACTATTTTTGTTTTCTGTTGACTTTGACGTTTATGTTATTATATAATCAATTATATGGACAAAAATTAGGTGGACCACTAAGGATCAATGGAACACAGCTTTAATACAACTTTAGTTAACAACAACTATGTTTCATTTTTAAGTTAAAAGCTTCAATATTTTTTAAATAATATTTATTGTTTTTTTTTTTAAACTAAAGCATTTAGCTTGTCAAACCAAACCAAAAATCTCATTATATCGATCTGAAAGTACAAATGATTGACACAGAGATGTGGTAAATACTAAATGAACTCCACCACACTTATTACTCTAAAATATTATGCTGATTTACTTCTTAAGAGCCTTCTGAATCAAATTTTCCATTGAAATTTATTATTAGGCAGAATATTGTTTAAATTGTGTCACCAATATACAATAATCCAATAAATAAAAGATACATAGGAAATACTATATTGTATTGTTACATTTAATGAGGTTATTGAATTAACAATTTTGGAAGATAGTTTATCAATTGATTTGTAATATTTTTTTAAATCATAGGTTCAACGTAAATAACAACAACAGTATTGAAAGAGATACTCCTACTAAAGTTACTACGGGTACTGTAATGAGCGGAGTCTCCGAATTTTCCGCTGCAACAAACAGCTCAGACCCTGTTACTGGGGATACCAAAATTTGCCCACTGCATACAGTTGATAGGGCAATACAGACATCTGTACGGGAACCTTCAAACAAAGATGTGAGTATATTAAATTGATGTTTTTTGTATTATGTCATTAATAATAAAATCCTTGCTCATTGGAAAAAAAAAATATAAAGTTTGAAAACAGCAATTTCAATTTTATGATGATCCTCGCCTACAGTCTAATCATAATGAGGATGCCCTTTGTAGAGCTTGAGGCAGCTGTCCCTGTCTTCCATCAGCTCATTTCTTCCATTCCATTTCATTTCTCTCTTCCCGAAACCTTCTTTCTCTCCTTTTCCCACTTCAGTCTTGGTCTTCCTCACTTACTCCAGTATTGTATGTATATTTTGCAGTGTGGCTTGGCTCTATTCTTATTTTACATGTGCTAATTTTCGTAAACATAAAATCTGCTTTATCATTAGATGTTAGTTGAGTAATAAGGTAAAACTAAAATTGTATTTACTGGCGTAAAGAGTCAATTTGTCAAAAAGTAAATAAAATTTAAACAAATAATATATGAAATTGATCAGTATCATAAAACTAAATTTTAATCCAGTAATGTTTTATTAGAATCATTATTTTTATGGTTTAAGGTTTTTACAATTTAATCCCTGTTTTTTTAAATGTATGATGGATATTGTTAAATCCTGACATAAGATATCTTTTAAATTATATTTAAAATTTAATTTAATAAATGGAAAGGAATTGGTCTGAGTTGAAGCAAAAAAATAATTCCTTAAATAGTGAAAATATTAATTAGAAAGGCATTTCAAACTACATTGCTAGTCTTCTTCAAGGTTTAGTGGTCGTTAGTACGGGAATGACTAGTGATTTAGATGACCATTAAGCCCTGAAGAAGACTTGCAATGTGTTTCGATACTTTGGTTTATAATAAATAGTTTCACTATATAAGGAATAATTTGTTTACCTCCACCCAAACTAATTTCTTCTCCATGATTGTAAAATCAATTAATAATTATTCAAGATATTTAATAAATAAATCATTAATAATTAACATTCAATTTATTATTTTTATTTTTATTCACTATACCTTATTTATTCTCTATGTTTTAATTATAATCTTTCTCTCTTCCAGTATAATATAGAAGATAAGAAACCTGTTTACGTTTTGTACCCAAATTATACTCTTCCTGATCTCGGATTCTTACGAGGGGGTCCATCAGCTGAACGTGTACTTCTCGCTCCTGTTAAGTATACTACAAGGAGTCCAGGGACCCCACCGAGTGTCACAGATCCCACACCTCAGAGGACAATTACAAGGAGAGATTTGGAAAGTTTAAGGCAAAAAGGTATTGTTTAGTTTTAGTTTATGATATTGGTTGATTTTATATTATTGGTACCATTAACTTTAAATCAATTGATATGTTGCATCACTCTCTATTCCAAGTTATTATTATCGTTCTCATTTTAGTATTCAAATTATTATCAGCCATATCTATAAATTTTCTTTTTTGTTTTGTCTTCTTTGCCTTTATATCTTATCTTTGTTTCCTTATTAATTAAACATGCATATGGTCTAATTAACATTAGTCATCTTCTCGCTGATAACTGATGCTGTGTGAGTCTTAATTATCTGTGGAGATGTACAATAGTTTCTTCTTTTTTTGACTGTTTCTTCATTTTTTTTTTATTGTATCTGTATGTTCTGTTGCTGTGTACAAGCTGCTGTTAGTTAAATTTAAAATTACTTATTAGAAGAGTTCTTAAATAAATTAGAAAAAAAACAAACTTTAAGTGACTATGTTATCTGTTCATATTATTTTTTATTTTATTTTACTATTGCTTATCAGAAGTACTAGTCCTGTTTATATGTACCAATGTTGAATATGGAATTTGAACTAGCTTTAAAACGGTAACATCTCACATCTGCTTATGATATCCATAAGAGTACATGAAACGCTTATGACTCATTATCTTTATCTCTTGTGATTCATCGGGCCAGTCATTACATACTTTTTGGTTGCTGTGATATCATTCCTAAGGTGATGAGCAATCTTAATGGTAAAACAACACAGCAACTGATGAAGCATTTTAGTGAGTTGAATGACATGTTGAGTTCTTTGATGTTTTTTGTCTTCAGTGACCCATGTCATATTTTTTTTTTAGTTTTAGTTTTTATTAGCCATATTTTTATGTTTCATGAATCTTTTTTTATTTCTTATTCCTTTACTTAGAAATAGAACTATACAGAGTTAGGTTATGTGCTATCTGCCCTACCCCTGCTTCAGTTATATTTCAGCATGCACAATATTCCTCCATCTCTTAAAGAAAAACCATAATTTTAACTAAGTGTTCTAAACCTTCTGCTTCCTGTTTGATAAATTGTTGTGACAAGGAATGTGTTCATTCTCTTTATTTACTTTAAAGAAAAAGGCTACATGAAGTTATTAT
This sequence comes from Troilus luridus, assembly GCA_964056705.1. Classification (NCBI taxonomy): domain Eukaryota; kingdom Metazoa; phylum Arthropoda; class Insecta; order Hemiptera; family Pentatomidae; genus Troilus; species Troilus luridus. The sequence goes on from OZ057415.1 coordinate 79,268,114, forward strand.
AATCCCAGTGTCGATCCAAACTTGTTAAAAAATAAAATTCATTTTCTACTCGGGAGTTAATTATTTAACTTTGTTTACTTTTCCATTCTAACTTTATCATATAACATGCAATTGCAGAAGGAAGTTTTCACTCTGAAGAGTGGTAGATGTACTTTTGCTGAGCTCACCTTTATAAACTCTCGAAGGCTTTTATACAACTTGTGACTTGTATATTATAAACCATTAATAACAATAACAACTTATTATTATATAAACCCATTAATATACAAACAATTAACATTTAACAATTGGAAAGAAAAATTGAATACTACTAATGAGAAAATTGTTGACTAAAAATCTTACAAAAAAATAAAATGCTAAATAAAAGTTTCATTACACAATTACCAAAACCACATAAATTATTAAAAGGTAAAAGAAAAAGGCAACAGAGTCCTTCTGAATAGAGTTTGTTCATTTAATGTTTTTATTGTTAATTTTTAAAATATAAACGAATTTTGTATTGTTACTTATTCTTCAATCTTTATTTTTTAAGGGCTTGATCATGTAATGGATTGGTCGAGTTTGACACCCCTCCTTCCTTCAGAATACTGGTCTCTTTTATGTGAACTACCACAGGTTAGGCAACATTCTGGAAACAGGCTTGAAAAACCAGCTTTCCTGACGACACCTACTCCGCCTCCGGGGAAAGAAAGCAACCCTCCTCCGACACCAAATTGTGAGTTACAAATCTGATCTCAATAAGAATTGAATTGGACAATTTTTAATTTTAAATATTATTAAAAATTTGTTTATTTCCTTTCCCAGTTGGTGGCAAAACCAATGTTAACAGCTCTGGCTGTAGTACCGCTACAGCCCCTTCATCAGGTTATCGAGGATCGTCCACGCTCCTTTCTGAGTCGGGTGGACCTGCACACAATATGCCTGCTTCCAACACTCCTGCTAATAATCCACTATATGTGTACAATTATAGCGGTGAAGAGAGAAGATCAAGGAGGGGGCAAGAAGGAAAAAGGTAAAACTAGGCGTTTAATTTATTTATTGCATAATATTTCTGATTTGTTATTAAAAATAAGGTAGCTCATTTATTTTTAAGTTTTCTTTAGTTTAGATTTTTTTTTTTTACAGTTTATGTCATAAACTCCTTATAATTATGCCAAAACCTCAAATTAATGAAATCAAATCTTGTCACTCTCCCAACTAATTACTTATAATTTTTTGTTTTCCAAAATAAAAGAAGTGCAGAAAGTCTTGGGACAGTTACTTGTTTCTACCTTACTCTCATCCCCAATTGACATGCCTCACTGTAAAAATATATTCAATTGTTCTTTATCTCATTTTACTATCCAATAATAATCAGTTATCTGTTATACTATACCATTTTTACTTATATTTGTATATAATATTATTTATATGAGTACTTTCTGTGTAAGTTTAATAGACTACGCATCCTTGTTTCATTTATGATTAGAAAATCCTTGAATCACAAAAACATAAAAATGATATATCATCTGCTATTAAACCACGACTGTGTGATCAAAAATCAATAATTTGATGTTAATATTATTAGAAATTATATTTTATCACTGATAAAAAATTCTCAAGTGTGAATGCATCATAACATATACCCACTGTAGTATGTTTTAACTATTGTTGATTTGATTCTTGTAAAACATGAGTTCGTTACTTGTTTATTCAATTAAATATAAAGTTCTTAGGGCGTGAGAAAACTCTCATTCTATAAGCGTTTTATATCGCTATGTATATATAAAAAAAAAATCATTCATGTTGCTGGCATTTTAAATTATTCAAGATAATAGATATACGCATTATAATATTAATGTTTTTTTTCAGGTATAGCATGTTTGAGTTTGGGGCTCTTGAAGATAATATCAATGAAGCAGAAGCGGCAAGGAATAAAAGAAAGTCTTATCCAGCTCAACAACATAAGGTTTTCATTTTGTTTCCAATTGTATTTATTTAAAACACTTTTGGTTTTCCAATATGAATTCACGAGTTTTTTCTCCTTTCATTTTAGGAAGATGAAGAAGCAAACGAATGCTGGGACGATTGGTGGAGGGATACAACAAAGCGACCGCACTCGCCACCATCAGCTCACGCTAACAGGCTGGATCAACTTCTGGAGCTGAGTGGTAACGAAGTGTCCTGGCAGCCGCAGGATATAAGGACGCTGAGGGATCAGGTAAAGAAAATGCAAAATTTAATATTTCAAAATTATAATTTGGAAAATATGGAAGATGCTATATGTTACATGCACTCATATTAAGAAATTTGAAATAAATATTTTACTGTAAGTATTAAAAATTTGCTAATTTCTCGGAAAATATTCTTGTTTATTCCTGAACTTACTCTATTAGCATAAGAAGGTTTAATCAGTTAAAGCACTAAAGTATTTATGAATAATTTTTTTTAAAGCCAATAGATAATTAGTTTCTGATAATCTCATTACCAATATTAATGTTAATGTTAATTTAATATTAATTATTCCTTTAGGTTAGCAAGTTTTTAAGCGAAACAGGAAGGAAATGCGTGAGCTTTGCAGATAAGGGAGATCAACAACTCACTCCCCCTAATTCACCAACATATCAGAAAGGATATCATGTGGGTTGTGTTCTGTTTACTTCGTACTTATTTCTTAAGTTCTTCCAAATTATGTCTTTGAATGTGCAAGATTTTTTTTTTTAAATTTTCAGTGTAAACAGTCAGGACTTTCAGAAATGAAAACATTTCCTGAAGAAAGTTGCCGAAGCCGTTATGATTTTGCCAACAAGAAGAGTCAGTATTATATTTCATAATCTAATTTTGTATAAGTAACTATAAATATGATATTTTTTCTAATAAAACGGTTTATTTTTTAGAACTGCTGGAGAGAGTTATTCGAGGTGTTGAAAAGGTTCTTGAGGTTGCTCGTGACGGAGAACAAGAATCTTTACCTTCTACCGTTTTAGATTCTCTTTGCCCACCTTTGTACTCTCTTCTGACAGATGGCCTGAGGCCGAAGATCGAAACAGCTTTCGGTCCTATTGGTAATTCTGTTTGGCAAGTCGTCGAAGCTTCAGCTCAACAAGGTTATTAAGTTAATTTTATTTATTTAAAAAAAAATATATATAGCTGTCTAAAATGTTGTAGCACTATTGTGATAATAGAATAACAAATGCATAGTATCTCAGGAGAGTGAAAAAACTGTTTCGGGTTCATTTAAAATCAGTACATATTGGCTACCTTTTTTTACTTGTGTCATTATACATTTTTTTGTGCCTTATAGATGACCTTATTTGGATTTCACATCAATTATCAATCCTAAAGATATAGCTACATGTAGAAAACAAAAAATTTGTTGTTTTTTCTATACGATTCTTTGCCTTTGTATCGATGATATTCATAAATATTTAGTGTTAAAAATGATGTCCAGTGTCATTCAGAATATTGGTAAAGAAAAAAAACAAATTATGTTTTATCCACCATGTTTCAACACTCAGTGAACCTTTTATGTTATAACATAATTTGAAAAAAATATTTTTTGTCAGAAATGACTTCCCTATAATAACATAATTTGTAAATAATAAGTTGTACATTTAAATGACTCAATTATCAAAACCAAACTTGATTTTCTCTGTTTCTGATCATTATCTAATTTTTAAAATTTATATAGGTCCGATGACCAGGGCTCTTCATGAATTGGTCATGAAATTGAACAGTGAAGATGTCCTTTCAGAAGGTCTTATCAAGTTTAATGCTTTCATCTTCGGACTTCTTAAGTAAGAGAAATATTATTTTTTTAATTTGATATTGATTGATAGCTCATTTCCATTAATAGTCTCATTTTCTATTGCATTCTTATAAATACATACATATAATATATTTTATATTCTAGTGTTCATGGTATGGATGCTTGGATGTCATACATAAGGACAAGGGAAAGCATCTTATCGAAACATTACACAGAAGAGAGTCTTTTCCTGTCAGCTTCTAGAGGCCATGCTAAGTCACGTTCGCTGACAGATTCTCTATTAGCCGCGCTCAGGCCCTTATCGAGGGTAGATTTCCACTTAGATTTGCTGTATGAAACCCGTCTTCTTCATGAAAGTTTATTACAGCTTGCTGTAAGTATAGGATAGCATTTTCTTTTTGTTTTATATTTTAAAAAACTACTTAATATTAATATAAGTAAATCAATAATTGCTATTTGTAATTTCACTATATTTATTTTTTTTCCGTCATTAATTTATTGCCGAAATATTACTTACTTTATGGTATTGTTTTAATATTTTAGAAGTTACCCCTTTCACCATCAGGAAGTTCAGATATCACTACAGATTCTTTACTGTTGAAGAAGATTGTTCAGTCTATCAAGAGTGGTCTAAGTGCAGGAACCACGTCAAGTGAGGACCATTCACTTGCTTCCGGTGAGTTTTATCAATGAAAAATACATTTGTAAATTTAAAACATAGTTTGTTTATTTAAAAGTATATGAACTAAACTAGTATATGAGTTGTATACCAAAATGAAACAGTATAAATTAACTTCATTATTGATCAATTTAGGAAAAATATAATCTAATTTCAATTTTTTTAAGGATTTTTGATACAAGGAATTATTTTAAAGTAAAAATATTTTTGTGGTAAATATTATTAAATTGTAGTTTAAAAAAAAAATATCATCATCTTTTACTCAAAGTAAATGTGGGATTTTTTATTTTAAAATAATATGAGTTTAAATAAATAAGTAGAAAATGTTTAACGTATATCAAAAGTTTCATTTAAACAACAAGCAAAATAATGGGACTGTTTTATTTTATTTTGTACATATTTTTCTATCTTAATTATTAAACCTAAAATATATTATTGTCTTTCAATCTGAACATACAGTGCAAAGTCAGTAATCTAAACTAATTGCTGTTGGAATGTTTTAGCATTATCAACAGTTTTTAAGATTATATATCAATAGATACAATGTTACAGCTTAATTCACTGGATATATTAGTGAATATTCTCTTAAAATAGATTTTGTAGACAAATATTTATATTTTTAATGGAAGTTATTTTTTGACTCGTTGCTGTTGGCATGTATGGACATTATTCTTTGTCAGCCATTGGATCCAGTAAACTAGTTGCTATCCTACATTTGACATTCTTCTTTATTTGGTACTTTTTTCATTCATTTTTAAAAACATTACTCGCAAGAACATATAAATGAGGAATGACAAATATTTTGCTATGTGTCCCATTTTGTTTTTCTGAAATGAAATGGTAGAGGATGATTTTGAGTGTATGCAGGTTAGGAAAATTGTCAGATCTTTGACAAAAGAGATGGACTTTTTTATTTGAAATTATTCTTTGGCTCTCTTGAATATTACTGCCTATAGAATCTTTCTTCCCTCTGCAAAAGAGATGTTTTCTTTCAGAGCATTTGGAATTTCAAAGTTCAGATTACCTATATTGCACTGTTATAGTATTCCTCATAATCAAATATTCTAATTCACATTTATGTTGTTTTTTTATTATTTAAATTATTTCTTCGTACAGTAATTAAGTATTATTTGTCTCAGATACTCCACCTCCACCACAACCTGCTAGAAATGCAAGACCGAGATCATGCATTGACCCCGGACAGCCGCAACAAGATGTGGCTTCTACAGCCAGGAAGAGGTGGAGTACTGTTCACGTCGGGTCTAGACTGGCCTCCGCTTACGACAGGCTTCAATCTCCGAACAGTCAAGAATCTAAAACGTAATTATTCATTAATAACTTCTGTTTGTTTGCATGAGAGCTTAAAAGAGAACTTTTTTTTTTTGTGAAGTTTTTTTTCCTTTTAATAGACACTGCTTACTGAAGGGTATGCTTCAACACCATCAAAATCCTAAATAGTTAAAGCTGTAGCTCTCAATTGGGTTCATAGACAGCAATTGGGTTCATAGACAACGTCAATTTCTGTATTGATGTGCCATGGATTAATTAATCTTGCTCTGAACATTCAATTCTTAGTATCTTTTCGCAGGTTGTCACTTGAGTTGAGTTACAACTAGTTTTAATTGCTTATTCCCTCCGTCGTAAACCAGCGACTTCCTGCGCCCCTGTATCGTTTAATAACATCCCTCTTAGTCCTGTAGAACAGATCCGGTATTTAGGACTACACCTTGACAAACACTTAACTTGGAATCCTCATACTAGACTGAAACGACAAGAAACAGCTCGCCGTTTCAGGCTACTTCAACATTTACTGGATAAATGCTCTAAGCTCCCAACCAATTACAAGAGACTCATATACACAACAATCATTAGACCCATCTGGACTTACGGAATAGAGCTTTGGGGCTCCACTAAGCCATCGAATTCCTCCCGCGTCCAATCTTTACAATCCAAAATCCTTCGGAAAATCCTCAACGCTCCTTGCTTTGTTACGAACAAAGTAATCCATAATGACCTAAACGTCCCGTTTATTTCTGATTTGGCCCGAATCCGATATCAATCTTTTCATGGCAAACTTCATTTCCACCCAAACCCACTAGTTTCAAACCTCGCAACCTCTTCAATTCCTGATAATCCTCCGAGGCGTCTGAAAAGAAGATGGCCTCGTGACCTTCTAAGCTGAACTTTTTATTTGAGTACTACCACTAGGTAGTTTCTCTACTTGTCTTTTCATGTCAATTTATTCAATCATAATATTTACTGGATGTGTTCTGTATACAGTTGTAAATTTCAATAAATATATTTAAAAAAAAAAAGAAATTGCTTATTCATTTCATTTTTAATATTTTCCAAAAATACAAGTTATCTTTAGTATGGAAAAAAGAATGTAATTATGGGTAATGAGTAGATTTCGGTAATTATTTCACCAAGAAATAAAAGTTTCAAATAACATTTTGAAGTATACATTCTCTTTTCCATACTAAAGCTCATAATAACTTGTATTTTTGAAAAATATTAAAAGAGAAACGAATGCAAAGTTAAAACTTGTGACTCAACTCGAAGCAACAACCTGTGGAATAATTATCCAATTCTTGCAAAGTACTGTAAGGCTTTCATCTTAATTTTTTTCTCCAAGTCCCGGACTTCATACTTAAAGAACTTTGTTGCTGCTTAAGTAATGGAAGCCCTTTTCAGTCGTATGATGTGAAGATATTTTTATACATGCCCTGATATTGAGTTTTTTTTTTTGTTTCCTTGTACAAGGTTTTCTCCATCAGTTGGACATCCATTATATTGTTTAATCTATTATTTTGATTGGATTTAATTTTGGGAATAGCTCTGGACATTCAGCCTTCAGCTCATCTACCCTCTAATTTTAATATTCCTCGACAGCTTTTAAAGTTAGGTTATGTTCCCTTATCTGATTTTTATTCCTGTTATTCCGATAATTCTTTGAGTAGTATTTAAAGATGGGTTTTTGTATAATATTATTTTTTAGCTAGTTAGTGCTAGAAACATTTGTTGAAATGCTGTATTTTAATTGTAAACACTTCTAGACTTCTGATTTAGATTAGAGTTCTATATAAATGTACGGGCGTGATTAGACTGAATAGAACAAAAAAAGATAAATAATGAAATATAATATATTAGTAGAATAGCGTCGGGGTTTTAAATAAATTGGCGAGATACTGAAACATGTGGTTTATTAAATTTAAATATATTAAGGTTAGACATTTGATAATTAAAGAAAAAACAGCGAATAAACAATTTTTACAAAGAAAGAGACAAAAATGAACAATGAATAATGTTATGCAAAGAAATTATTAAATCTTAATTATTAACTGGAAATGATGCTTCGTATGAACAAATCTTAACAGTGGAATTTATAGTCTTTATCTTATAAGATGAATGAAATGAAATCTCTGAGGATGACGACGACCGGTGAACAGGTACTCTTGCTAATTGTATGAAAGAGTGGACTTACAATTGGAGAGAAGGATTCTTTTCATTGGCTCCGAGTGTATCTGGTTACTAGGCGATCTGGTGGTGCTAGGCGATCTAGGGCCTTGGGCGAATATATCAATGTCCTGCGGTGAACGGCGACCTTTTGGTGAATGTCCGTAGGTTTAGGATTCAGTAGAGAAGAGTGGAGAGATGTTGCCAGCTCGGAGTCAAGATGCGAAGTGAAGTGAAGTGAAGAGCGATTCTGCCGACAGATGGTGTTTCAACCTTCTTTTTTAATCTAGGTGGCTATAGCCGATCATGGCGGCGGTGACTGGTGAATTTGAATATACTTAAGCCTTAAATGTTACGCTACTGAACATCCTCTTTATTCGTCGCCATGGAAACAAAATGTGAACAGATCTGCGAGATTCTAATTTTAATTTATGAAATTGATCCGCGACTGAACATCCCCCCCGCCATGGCACGATAGTGGCATCATAAGAGGGTAAGGGGGCGTATGTGTGACCGAGTTATTGGTGGACTGGAGAAAGTGAGACACCGAACTACAATGGTGGGCTGGAGGTGAGTAATGATTTGGAGAAGATGGTGACGATGGAGACTAAGATGGTGACCTGGGTGAATATGTGGGAGGTATAGTTGTGCAATGAGGAGATGTTGAATGTTAATGGGGGAGAGCCGCGGTAGCTGGGACTTGTAGGTGAATATTGTGGATGGTAGAAAGCGGGAGACGTCGGAGAATAAGAGGGAGAGGTTGATGAATACGCAAGACTCGGTATTGCTTGATGAACTGGGTGAATATGATGGTATTAGAGAGAATTAGTAAACTACAATGGGGATGTAGAAGGAATAAGTTTGAGAAATAATAGGGGGAAGTATGGGAATGTGAGAATGAGATAGGAGAATGCAAGAAGCAGTGTTGCTTGGTGAACTTGGTGAAAAAAGAGGAAAGGTTGATGAATGTAAAGCTTACGTAGGTGGATAGGAGGGAGATGTTAGGGAACAATTGGAAAGAAACCGTGAGAATAATTTGTAGAAGCAGGAGAATAGTGGGAAAGATGGTGAAGATGGCGAATATGAGAGAAAAGGTGGTGAACATGAAGATGAGGTAAGGGGAATAAGATGGGGAGGTGAGTGTGAGAGCGAAGTCGGTGAGTGCGAAGGGGAGGTAGAAGGAATGAGATAGTGAAGTTGAAGAATAAGAGGGAGAAGTAGGCGAATATGATGGTGAGATAGGAGCATGAGATGAAGAGGTGGAAAAATATGAGGTGATGTGGGTGAATAGATAAGAATGAGCAGTGATTGATAAACTGGTTGAGGGTGCTGGAGAATTAGATGGAGAAATTGTAGAATAGTAGGCGAATATGATGGTGAAGTAGGAGCATATGATGAAGAGGTGGGAGAATATAAGGTGATGGGGGTGAATAGCTAAGAAGCAGCAGTGATTAATGAATTGGGTGATTATGAGGAAGAAGTTTGTATGTACAAAGGGGTGCTGGAGAATAAGATGGGAAAATTGGAGAATATAAGGGAGGCCTAGGTTAATATGACGGTGATGTAGGTGAATCGGAATGAGACGTTGTGGAATAATTAGAACTAAAAACTCAGGAGAAAAATTTGTGGACGCGGGAGAATGAGTAGGATTAAGTAGGAGAATATATTGGGCTACTAGGTGAATATCATTAGCAAGATAGAGAATACCAAGGACTAGTAGTGGATAGGAGTGAGGAGATTGGTGAATATGTAAGAGAGGATATTGGTGAATATGTAAGAGATGAGATTGGTGAATATGTAAGAGAAGTGACAAATTGGTGCTTCCAACTTTTGAATGGCGAGCATCCCTATTGACGGTGATCGGCGAGGGTTGCTGGAAGGCGAGAGAGAGGAGAAGAGATTCGAAGATGCAAGAGAGTCCCTTGGTAGGCCTGGTTGTACCGGTGGTTGGTGATCGGCGAGCAGAGGCTTCCTCAGGCGGACGTAAGAGAGGATACACGCGTCGAGCGGTTGATTCCTCAGGAGGACGTAAGAGGGGGTATACGCGTCGAACAGTAGTTTTCTCAGGCGGACTTAAGCGAGGATAGATGCGTCGAGCGGTTGATTCCTCAGGAGGACGTAAGCGAGGATAGAGGCGTCGAGCGGTGATTTCCTCAGGCGAACGCAGATGGGGGTAGAGTCGGTGACGATAAATATCTCTGGGGAAAACCCAGAGACCCGGGCGAAAGGATTGCGGTAGAGTATGGTGATTTATCGGTGTATCACGAAAGGTCGGCTTGTATGGAGGTGAATTTTTTAGTGATCCCTGCGAGGTTGATGAACGACGCGCGGAGGCTTTATCCGGCGGAAGTAAGAGGGGGTATAAGTGGAGATGATAGACATCTCCTGAGAAGGCCCGATGAGAAGGGCGAAGAGATCGCTCAGGATTGTGGTAACCTTTCGATGGGTCAGGAAAGATAGTCTTATGAAGAGATGGATTTTTGCAGGGTACCAGCAAATGATGACCCAAGGTTGGCGACTGGCTAGGTGATTCCCGAACGGGTGGTGGAGACGAATCTTGCAAGGTGGGAACAGTTGATGAAGAACTATGTCCGGGTTCGGTGGCGCTGAGGCGTTGAGCGGAATTGTCGTGCGGCTGAGGGGGCTTACATTCCGGAGACACTGACCGGGGGGAGCCGTGCGGTGAATTATTTGATGTTTCCAGTCGCGCTGCGGGAGCGAATTGTCGTATCGGAGATGGAGCCTTGGGCGGAAGTGACTCATCTGTTAGTTCATGAGCCGGGGCGGTGTTTAAAGGTGAAGCAGCGGTGATAGCAGCTTTAAGGCGGGAAATATAGGTCAATAAATCGGCGAGCGTTGGAAACTCTTCCGGATGCTGAAGTTTAAATTCTCTCTGGGTGACCGGATCAAGTTTCTGGAATGCGATAGTATACAATAAATAATCCCCCAGATTTGGAATGTTCGATGTTTTTAATTATTAACTGGAAATGATGCTTCGTATGAACAAATCTTAACAGTGGAATTTATAGTCTTTATCTTATAAGATGAATGAAATGAAATCTCTGAGGATGACGACGACCGGTGAACAGGTACTCTTGCTAATTGTATGAAAGAGTGGACTTACAATTGGAGAGAAGGATTCTTTTCATTGGCTCCGAGTGTATCTGGTTACTAGGCGATCTGGTGGTGCTAGGCGATCTAGGGCCTTGGGCGAATATATCAATGTCTTTAATATATTAATGTTTTTAATTGTTGACATTTTGAAATAACCCCATTCAACCGGGGCAACTCAAGAGGTGGAAGGAAAATGGCCGGCGGGTTAGGTGGCGGGGCAGCGGTATTACATAGATCGAATATCGTTGCTTCTAACTCCACGGCTTCTAACTGGACCTGAATAAATTGTTCCTGAATATCGGATGGGATCGATCGTCCCTTATATTCGATAAGTAGGGCAGTCTTGGCGGTACGCATTTTGGAAATTAATTGCTTTAATTGATCAATATAAATTTGAGCTAATGAGATTTCGTTACTGTTCACAGTTGTTTTACATTTTTTGGCGAGAAATTGGACGTCTTTTAATAAACTGATTAATATTGCGTTTTGAGATTTTCCCTTAAAATTAGATTGGCGACGATTGGCCATTTTAAACTATTAACACTTAATAAAAAAGGGCTGAAAGAAATTACAATGAATAATAGTATTGAATAATGAGCCTTAAATTTAAACAATTGTAACCTAAATAGAATTGAATAGATAGTCACATATGTGGCGGAAGTAACCGTAAACAATATGGCCGAATAACTAAGTAAACAATGAGGCAATATGGCCGTGAAACCTATGTGGAAGTAACCTTAAACAATATGGCCGAATAACTAAGTAAACAATGAGGCAATATGGCCGTGAAACACCAATGGTTCAGTATCTGCCGAGAAAAATTAATGCTCTTATTAAATTCCCGGGTTTCGGCACCAAAATGTACGGGCGTGATTAGACTGAATAGAACAAAAAAAGATAAATAATGAAATATAATATATTAGTAGAATAGCGTCGGGGTTTTAAATAAATTGGCGAGATACTGAAACATGTGGTTTATTAAATTTAAATATATTAAGGTTAGACATTTGATAATTAAAGAAAAAACAGCGAATAAACAATTTTTACAAAGAAAGAGACAAAAATGAACAATGAATAATGTTATGCAAAGAAATTATTAAATCTTAATTATTAACTGGAAATGATGCTTCGTATGAACAAATCTTAACAGTGGAATTTATAGTCTTTATCTTATAAGATGAATGAAATGAAATCTCTGAGGATGACGACGACCGGTGAACAGGTACTCTTGCTAATTGTATGAAAGAGTGGACTTACAATTGGAGAGAAGGATTCTTTTCATTGGCTCCGAGTGTATCTGGTTACTAGGCGATCTGGTGGTGCTAGGCGATCTAGGGCCTTGGGCGAATATATCAATGTCCTGCGGTGAACGGCGACCTTTTGGTGAATGTCCGTAGGTTTAGGATTCAGTAGAGAAGAGTGGAGAGATGTTGCCAGCTCGGAGTCAAGATGCGAAGTGAAGTGAAGTGAAGAGCGATTCTGCCGACAGATGGTGTTTCAACCTTCTTTTTTAATCTAGGTGGCTATAGCCGATCATGGCGGCGGTGACTGGTGAATTTGAATATACTTAAGCCTTAAATGTTACGCTACTGAACATCCTCTTTATTCGTCGCCATGGAAACAAAATGTGAACAGATCTGCGAGATTCTAATTTTAATTTATGAAATTGATCCGCGACTGAACAATAAATAAATCAGTGTTATGTGAAATTTTAGTTTTTCGGCTTTAAGACTTTATTATTATTAGTTCTGTAAATAGTTAATTGCAAATATTGTAAGGAACTAATGCATAAAATAAGCCTTAAGGATGATTTTCTTTAATTGCAACTTCCTATAGCAATAGAAAAGAACTATCAGGTTCATGTATCTTCCATTGAAAAACTAATTTAACTTTGTATTTAGTTTACTCTTGTGAAATAAGAGTTGGTTTTGCTAAATACCGTTAATATATAAATTTGCTTAAATTTTAGTTTTATCAGTTAGTCAAATATTTACATCTTATATAATTTCATCATCTTGCTTCTTCGAATGCCTGAGAATATTGAAACCTTTTTGGAAACTGTCTCATTAATAGTAACTATAAGCAATTAGTTTTATCTGCGACCACACGCGCATGTTCGTGATGTCATTGAAGCTAAGTTATATTTCAGACTAGTGTTTTAGTGGGCGATTAAGGAAAAAAAGGTTTTTATCCTTATCAAATAACTTCTTTACTCTTTCAAATATTGGAATAAAGGAGATATCTAGGTTAGCTAGAGTTAATGTGTGAATGAGGAAACGAAATTAACAATGTGAAAAGAAACAATCTTTGAGCGGAAATCTGTCTTAAGAAAATTATAGTGAACCTGGAAACCTAAATAGTAATTAATACAATTTTAAAAGATAAGAAGCGGAGTGGCTCAGTGATAGAGTGCTGATCTGCCAAAAGGTTCAATACTGCTTTCTGGCAGACTTTTATTTAATCTGTTAGTGGCCAGAGATGGATCTTATGGGATCTAGGACCCTCCTGGGGCTCACCCAGCCTCTAAAAAGTGAGTACCCAAAATAAGGGAGGTAAATCTGGAGAAACAGCTGTTGTCCAAGAAACAGTACAGGCTCTACCATGTACTGAACCCCAGACCTGATAAGAAAACATAGTATGATGAATACAGATTTATTTCTTGTTATTTAGAGGAAGTTTATGAAAATATAATAGTTATATGGAGGCAGTTGATATTTTTTATTTTATTTTGAGAGTAAAAAGGTTGGTCATTCAAAGTAAAATTTGACCTATTGATGAAAATGTGTTGTTTTGGTTTTCTGTTAAGCTTCATAAGGTTCAACCTGCTATAAAGCTGCTTTTTAACTATGAATAAACTCACTTTTTTTCCTATTTTCCAGAGTTCCATAAATAAAAAGTTACTACTTTATAATTTTATATTTAAGAAAAGCATATTTTGTATATATTTAATTGTAATAAATATGCATTCAACTTTTATTTATTTTTATAGTTTCGCACACATCTGGCTTTTTGCATGTTGCCTTGCTACGTTGTTTCTCTCTTGCTACGTTATTGGTGCGAATCTTTCTAATTGTATATTGATTCTGTTATTTGTTCTTTTTGGCTTGGCATGCTTCTGGTTCACTTAGGTTCCTCTAGGTTGTTCACTGGCTTCTTTCTTATTATGATTTTTTAGGATCGAATCTGGGGGAAAGTCAACTGGTAGTGAAGAGTCACTCGAGGCTGATGAAGAGAGTAAAAAGACTGGTGGAAAATTTAGAAGTCTTCAACGTAAATGGGAACTGCTTTCAGGAAGGGACAATGAAAATAAGACAAGGTTTAATATTATTTGTTTTTGAATTGATATTTTTTTTCCATTTTAAAAAGCATAGTTTTGAAACATGTATTGATGATATGTATGAATGAAAAATGTATTATTTCGATTAAAAAATTTTCAAGAGTAAAGGTGAATAAAGTGCCTTAACTTAAAAATAAAATGTCTGCAATTTTAAGAAGAATTTTAGTTGAAACTGAATGAAAAGCTCCGCTCTCAAAAGCTACGATAGAGATAACGATATTTTTAAATAATTTCTTTGGTGTTGAATAATTATCCATCTAGATGGATGGTTCAAGTCAAGTTTATGTTATTTGATTTCACATGGTAGCTCTGTATTTTTTAATTATTGTAAATCAAAGAATATTTGTTGAGATCTGGTTAATATATATTTTAAATTCATCATGTTCTTAAACCCAGAAATAAAAATATGTAATTTATCATTATCCCTTTCCGCATCAAGGTGACACCGATTTCTTTTCCTGAATTTACCTTTCTTTTTATAATTTTACTCTCTATCACTTCATTCATCCCAAGCAGCCCCAAAAGTTCTAATCTTATTAAACAATTAGTTGACTCTAGAAAACCACTGCTCTTTTTCTTAATTCCAACATACCTGACTTCTTCCTTGACTAGAATGAGCGATTGAAAATGGATCAGGGTATAAATGACCTTATGTATTGATGTCTTAGTAATTAATTTTAAGAAGCATTATTTTATATTTTATTATTGATGTTTGGTTTTCAGAATACCCCGATCACGTATTCCTCGCCCCGTTACCTCGCCTGTGAGGCCAGTTACCACCAGAGTTCCTACACCCGCTAGTCTTCAGAGGCGTGCCCTCTCGTCAATTCCTACTCAAAGGCAAGTTTCTTAATATTTTTCTTAACCATAGCTACAGAATGTCTTATTATATATAATATAACAGCATGTTTTTATTGAATGTAAAATATTTAAGTATGTTTCCTTATTACATAAAATTATAATTGTTAATTAAAGAGATCTAGGATGAGGCATTGTTGAATTAAAGGAAAGCCGGATAATCCAGAGTGTTTGAAGGAAAAATCCTTAAACATTTTTCTTTTCCTCCCGGATAGGTTTCTCAGTAGCTAACTCTCCACCTCTTTGAAAAATTTTTTTATGAATTACCATTAAAGTCCTGATTTAGATCAATTTTAATAATACTTATTAAATTTCGGCTTTTCATTTTACAAATTAAGCCATAAAGGTTACTAAAGTTTCTTGTCCTTTCTCATACTAGTACTACTATGTACTAATATACACAAATCAATAGACTAGATAGATTATTGGTTAGATCAAAGTTCCTTTTATTTGTTATAATAACAAAGAATACATTATAAGTTAAGAAAATAAAAGTATTATAAAAAAAATTCATAGCCTTTGTAGTGATTTTTTTTGTAACAATAATAAACTATCTACTCCAGCCATTATGTAATGGCAAAAAACGCTTGACCAACAGGTGTCGTTAGAGTATAATTGTAAAATACTTTTGTCT
Organism: Troilus luridus; assembly: GCA_964056705.1. Taxonomy (NCBI): domain Eukaryota; kingdom Metazoa; phylum Arthropoda; class Insecta; order Hemiptera; family Pentatomidae; genus Troilus; species Troilus luridus. The sequence continues at coordinate 79,283,940 of OZ057415.1, forward strand.
GCCTTTCAAACAACAAGTCTAAGATTCTTTCTTTGTTCATTTTTCTTAAGGAGCAGTAGTCGAGAATTCGTTGACGCAAAACGAACAGAGGTGCGACCACGGACTGGAGGTCTCATTAGGCCACCGGCTCCTGGCAAGAAGACCACACCAAACAGATCCTCCATACCAAGGTCGGTCTGCTTATGGTTACACTCGTCTAATGTTTAGAATGTTTGTTCCAATTGAATACTTTCAAGCCTTTCTTCACTCTAAACTGTTTACTTGAATATTGCACTTATGAAATTCTCTTTCATAAACAAATATTCTATTGCTTGATTTCATGTCATACTTCATTAATGTTAAAGCTATGATTATTATAATTGTTTCAAAGCAAGATTTTAGATTTATTAATTTTCCAGTTTAGAGTTGTAAATGGCTTACAGATCTCATTGTTAGGTATTAAAATTCTCATATGGATATAATTTTTTACTAAGTGTCATTGTAGGAATTTATTGTTTTGTTATAATTTACATCAATAAATTATTGGCTGTGTAAATAAATTGTAATAATAAATAAAATAAAGAAATTGTAAATAGATGTATCAAATGTAAATATCGAAAGAGTATGGAAAACATTATCTCTGAAATGTTTTATCAGTCTATATTTTATTGTTATATACATTACAAGGTTCATAAACATTGTAAGTTGATAAATTTGCAATCACCAAGAGTGGTAGAGTAAGGTTCTCATTGTTTTTTACCTGTTAAATATGTATATAATTTAAAATAAATGAAACTTGGTAAGCATTGGCTGTGTATATATGTGGCAGTTGTATATAAAATATGTATATATTTGTTACAGTCCGGTATAAATTACATATCACTTAAACTACAAAATAGTAAAATCTTCTATCCGAAAGGTTTCTTTTATGGTAAACTCTGATAATAAAATTATTATTGTTTGCTAAAATAGTAAAGGAATAATTTTAACTTTCTAAATACTAATAAAAAATAGAAAAAAAATAAAATCTAAGCATGGTTTTGTTTGTTCTCTGGGTCATGTCTGAATCAGCATGAGTATGTGGGTTATGTGAATAACTTTTTTATGAAAATTAAATGGAAAAAAGCCTGTTTGCAAGTTTAAATATAATTTTTTTTCTGATCATCTATCTTCTAAATAAATTTTCAATAACTAAAAAGTCCTAAAAAAAAAAAAGGTCATAGGATATAGATAACACGCATGACTAATACTTATAAGAGATTATTTTTGTATTTATTAAAGCAATGTACAGTAAGAGGCAAAATAAAGTGGTCATCTGTATCATGATATAGTTCATATTTATAATAATAGTTAATTAGGCTTATAAAATAACGACAAGAGGTCTTATGAAACAAATTTGGAATAAATAGAAGTGTTATAATCACAAAAATTTTTTTTTTTTTTTTCAATGGTGTCTTTCAAAGTTTTACTATATTTTGGATAAATTGCTCTAGCAGGTTTTCTTGAAGAATTTTCCAGGTTTTAATAAAGGGTGACCCCTTTTTTGCCTCTTTGTGTATTAATTGTTTAATAGTTAATCCGAAGTGTAAATTTAAATTACTACCTTCTACTGCTTCAATTAAACTAACTATTGTAATTGATTAAAACCGAATAATTAAAAGAGTAGAGCTCAATTCAAGTTAAATGATCAGGGGTGGTTTGTCTATATTAAGTTACCAGGGAAAAAAGTCTGCTTTATCGATTCAATTCATAAAGTTTAAATTAATTTCCTTCAACTCAACAATTATCTTTATTAAAATTAGAATTTTCATTAGGATTATTTTTATCTAATTTTATTTTTTATATATGAACCTTCAGTCAGATTGAAAGTTGAAATTTCACTAAAAATGCATTTTTTTTAAGAATAAGAATTAAGAAATTTGAACAAATTTTAACCTTATAATTGATATGGTTGATGTCTATTAATTTCTAAAGCTATTTTTCAATTTATTTCTACTTGCCCGATTAGCTATAGCAGGATAAAGTGACGTTAAATGAATAAATTTTGTTTCTACTCATCTAGTTAGGCCTATTTTTTATTCAATGTTTGAGGATTTCCTCTAAAAAAAATATTGTTTGGCATTTCTGAATCATTGTTCCTTATTTCTTCTGGGTTTGCAGTAACAGGCCAATTTATTTAGTAATGATTGAACCATGTAAAAGGAAGGATGCATTTTGGTTTTGGTTTTATACATAAAGTTTGTGATTGATTAATGCATTGCATTTTTATTTTGAATAATATACATAATAGCATGTATTTACTAACATACATTTCTTTTTCCGAATGGATCATATTCTACTCCTCGGTGGCTACTCAATGTTTCATCTTACGCACTCCAGAACTGTTGTGACAGTTACTCACAGACTCCCATCCGACTCTGGGCATCTTGCCTTCAACGAAGGGGAGCGGTTACGCTTGGTACTGGAAGTTGATGATTCGTGGTTGCTATGCTGCCGGGGAGACGCCAAGGGCCTCGTTCCACGTTCCGCTGTTATATAGCAAACAGTGATATTTAACAACAACCAAAAAAGAATTTAGAGAAGGGAGGGATGTGTGGAAGTGTTATTTTTCGAAAGGTGATTAGTATAATTTCCTTTCCTGAACTTTTCTGTAATACAAATTTTACTGCTATAATATGAAGTATAAATTTGTCGGAACTATAGTTATGGTTAACCACATTATTATATTAAAAAAAAATTCCATTGTAGATTATGTTAGTAAAAAATATTCTGTCTTAATACTTAGTATCTAATGCATTAGAATATGTTAATTCTCTTATGTTCTACCACATAAAGATCTAGAAAAAGTTCAGGAAAGGAATTGGAAGCTAGCTATTTTAATGATATGGTCGATTTTACATGAACATGTTAAATAATACCCCAAGGTGGCTATAGTAGTAAATATTATAGTACAGTCTGAAACAGAAATGTTTTAAATATTATGCATTTGACTTTTCACACTGATGACTGATACTGATAATTCTAAACCAATGGAAAATGTTTCTCAATGTAATATGTGCATTGCAGCAAAATCACTTACTGATGTACTCATGAAATGGCACCGTCATTTCTTCCTTCTGAAACTAAACTAAACTTCAAAGGGAATTCTGTATTTTTTTAAACCAGTAGATTTTGGAACTCATTTAGGAAATAAAATGGTTCCACTCGTTTACGGCTAACAATATTCTCCCGATGGTTTGTGTGAGCATGTTTTATTTTTAAGTTATGTCTTTGTTTTTATCATATATACTTAACCTGATATTGATTGATATGTATATTCTGATTTCTATTTGGAAATTAACATAGTTTGAAGTTTGAATTTGTAATTTTCTGTAACATTTTATTTTAATAATCTTACAATATTCTTGTAATAAATGTCTGTCATTAGATTTTTACTGATTTTCATTTTTCATTAAAGATTAATGCGACCATTAGTTAACTTCCAAACCTAATTAATAACTTCATTATAATTAATTACCTTATAGCTTCCCATTTTAAGATAATCCCTTTCCTCTCTGTATTTTTTTTTTAAATGTAAAACTTGTACTTATTTAACCAAAGAATTTTTTCTTTTTTTTGCTTTTGTTATTGTGAATAAGCAACATTTGTTATTACTTCATGTATATGGCTTTAAGTGATATGAATATGTTTATACTAGTCAAATGTGTTTTTTTTTATGTGAATATATAAATATATATATGTATTTGTGTATATGTAAAATGTTAACTTTTTTTAGCCAAGATTATTTCTTATTTAAATTTCTTGAAGAAAATCTAAAAAAAAAAAATGAATTATTTAATGTTATTTTTTCTTTCTTTTAAATTATAGCTTTTTCATTCATAAATTTTATTTTATTTTTACTAGTTTACATTTTTCATTTGCGATTGCTTTTAAATAAAATGAATGAACAAAACAACTTATAAGTATTAAAGCATGTCGTCAGGTATTTTTGTAGTTTAATGTTAGAATCATGTACTCCTTATAATAATAATTAATGGTTCAAAAAAAAAAGAAAAAAAATATCCTCGGTTACTACAATGGTTATAGGCTTATTTTTAATAAATAACAAAGTATTCGCTTATATGATAATATTTTTATGTGATTTTTTTTCTGATTCCCAAGTTGTATATCCCTTGTATATTTTTATTGCCCATACCTTTAAATTATATTTTAAAAAATAATGTTCAAAAGTTATATTTTTTACATTAATTTTCATATCAGAGTTAATTGAATTAACAAAGTCTAGATGGAAGTCCTCATATCTTAGGTTATAGTAATAATCTGTATTGAGACATTAGTGTGATATTTATTTTGTGATGTTGCTAGCGTAGAAAATTTGCAACTTAAAAAAAAAAAAAAAGACAATATGGGACATTTCTCATTTCAGAAATTCTAAATCTAAATGAGATTATTAGCAGATATTATTGAATTAATCTTTGAGGATTATTCTAGACTGGATTTGAAAACACTTTAGAGCAATACTCTCTATCTCTTACACCTTCTATATTTTTGTACGAATTTTGTTTAGTTAATAGCTAGTCCTGTAGTACTAATTTAATTTTAAGAGTTAGACATGCTTAGTTGTCTTATATTTGTTTCGATGGTAAGGTTTTGTTCACGATCGAAAACGATTTTCGACTCGATGTTTCGTTGATCGCCTTCAAAGTATTTGGGCCCATTTATGAACATTCCTTGAACTTTTTAAGTTCTTAGTCTCGTTAAATGTTGGGGTGATACGAAACAGAACGATATATATATTTACGACTATATTTCGAAGAATGCGAGTTTTTTTACCATTCCAAAGTCAGCAAATTCATTTTGGTCCTATGAATCATTTTCTTTCAGTTTTTACTTGTTCATTTTGTTCAACGCATTCTAAAGTTCCCTCCAATTTATTTATTTTTTACATTAAGATTTCTTTTTTTTGTTATTCATACCATTTTACTTACACCTTCCACAAAGGTCTTGTATTTTTTATTCTCTGAATTAAAGGGACACAATTGTACAAACAGGTTAATTTGTTTATTTGTGTTATTTTGTGTCATGTACATAATCAGTATTTTTGTATAATAAACTTCAACTTTAATAAATATAAATATAATTTTTGGCCAAATTGAAGAACAAATTTATATACCATGTATTTATTTTAATATGGTTTTCTAGAAATAATGAATCTTTTCAATAATGGCAAATATTTATGAATATTGCTTTTCTTACAATAAGACTTTTGCTTTTCCTATTTAATCACTTCCTAAACCTCGGTAATTTGATTCAACAGCTTTATATGCCTTAAATTTTATATAATTATGTAAATATACCAATAAGTATGTATTATATCGAAATTCAGTAAGTGTACTAATCATTGTAGTGCCATTACATCTGTACCTTTAATGTTACAGCTAAATAAACCTCTAAATCAGATATGTTTTTATTTTCAATTTCCTCATTATTTAAGGTTGGTCTGGCATTTCAACCTATCCTATTCATTCCTTATCTGTCATTTAATTATAACTGCGTGTTGATAATTAACAATTTGTTGTGAAAACAACTCAGAAAGAATGTCCTGGAAATTATCAGAAATGACAACATGACATAAAAAACATTGACAATTGAAGCAAAATTTTGAAATGATGAAATTAAAATTAAGTTACTTAAAACATAATATTGGTTTTATATTCTGTGATATCACTATGTGGTGAGCTTTGCAGTCTTGATAAAATTTGTTTTAAATGTTTTTATGTTGATTGGTATTAAAGTTAATGTAATAATTATTATTTTCAAGTTCAAATTCTTTTTATCCCTCCTATCTACATATATCTGTGTCATGATTTTCCTTTAATGAGTTCAGGGTAGCGTATCAATAAAAAATCAATGCCTTATTATATTTATTTGGTATGTTCTTAAAATTACATATATCTTCGCTGTCAAAACAATACCGCCTATCTAAAACTTTTTATAAAAATGAGTTAGTAATGGTAACGCATTATATAGGTTGAATTACACACTAAGGAAGGCACATATTAAGGTCAGCAACATGGCAAAGTATGATTTTTTGATACTTCGCTTCAATAGTTCTGAAAAAAATTGCCAAGTCTACATTCGGCGCAGTTATTTTTCTCTCCTGTAAAGTTACCCAAAGTGTACTTAGGCGGTATTGTTTTGAAAGCGACGATATCTTATTTTTATTTAGAGTCCAGACAAACTATTGCCTTTGTAAATAATTAACTGGTCTGTATCAAAGAGATGAATTATCCAAGTTAACAAATAACTAATCAACGAAGAACCGGTTTTCCACAGGAAATACATAACACTTTAGAAAATACTAAAATTTCCATTTGTTCTATTTAAAAAAAAACCCGGGTTCAATATTTGGTTAGTAGTGTAGTGTTTTTCTAAGTAACAATAGTTACTTTCTAACTATGGTGAAGAAAGATGATTGTCTGGACCCAAACTTAGCTAACAGGTTTTTTGAAGAAAAAATTATATAGATATTGTAGAAAATAGAACATGATATTCAAGAGATGCACTACAAAGACCTGAGGGCTGGATAAATATTATCAATATATAAGATGGGTGACAGAAAAGTTTGCCGGAATTATCGCGGGATCTGCGTTCTAAGTTCAATTGCCAGGATTATTGGTAGGCTGCTCTGGGACAAGTTAGAACAAGGATACTCTACCCCTCAGGAACAAGCGGGATTTCTCCGCTGGACGGTCATGTACGGACAATATTTTGTTGTTCGTCAACTCATTGAGAAGTCCCAGGAAAGGAAGCTAGAACTCCACGTGGCCTTTATAGACCTGGAACAAGCTTATGACAATGTGCCTAGTGAAAGGTTATGGATACCATTTGAAGAAGCAGCCATTAGTAGGGCTCTAATAAAGGCGGTGAGACACCTATGCAGCAACGACATATATCAGATAAAATGCGGTAACCACCTTTCGGACCCTCTTCATGGTACTAAGGGATTGAAGCAAGGTTGTAGCATGTCACCCACTCTTTTCAAGATATACCATCACGAGGCTGTGAAACCATGGTACAGGCAGTGTGGGGATGTTGGGCCGTACAATGACGGCGAACAGCTACAATCCTTATTCTTCGCTGACGACTAGGTCGTGTTTGCGAGGCGGAAGGTCTGAAAAATTCAGGGTTTTGTAACGAAATAAAATCTGAAAATGCGTTTTCGACTAGAGATTAATTTTTAAAAGTTTTACCTTAAAGGAAGTTGTCTAAATTTCTGAACAGATGTAAATCTGTTGGAGAGAAGTCGGGCAAATAAGGCCAGTATGGGAGGACTTCCTAACCTAGCTCGTTCAGTTTCTTCACTGTCAGTCTTGAAAAATGAGCTCTGACGTTGTCGTGTAAGAGTGTAGGTCTTTTCCGATTAACTAATGCAGGTTGTTTTTATATACGATTTTGTATAGTATCAATTTCGCTGTAGTATGACGTGGGTGTGATGGTTTCACCTCTGGGTAGAAAATTAATTATTTATTTATGAATTAATCTGTGTCACCAGGTGAAAATTTCTCAAACCAATGTGGAATGGTCCATTCATTAAACATCTTTCTACGAGCACTGTGGTAATATTTCTTGTAGCATGGGCTGCGGAGTGTTCAAGTTTAAACTAAAAAAAGAAAGGCTCGAAAAAAGAGTGCTTCCATTATCATATTTGAAGGCATACTAAACAATGTTCGTTCAATTGTTGTGGCAGTATTATTAAAAAAAAGAAAGGATGGTATCTGTTCCGCAGGTTGTCGCTTGGAGTTAAGTTACAACTAGTTTGAAATGTTTATTCATTTCCTTTTTAATATTTTCAAAAATTCATGTTATCATGAGCTTTAGAATGGAAAAGATAATGAAATTATGGTTAATGTTAAAACTTGTTATAAATTATGTAATTATGGGTAAAGTATAAACTTGTAACTCAACTTGAAGTGACAATCTACGGAATAATTACCCGAAAATAACAGCTCCTTGCAATCTGTAAATATAAACAGAAAACAAAAGCAATCGACTATTTTCACTTTGAATTTTAGGAATAATACACAATGACCCACTAAATGAATCAATGGGGTATATAAAGGGGGTGGAGTAACCTCTTTAGCCTCGGATAATGGAGAAGCGAGAATGTAGGCATGGAATGTTCCCATTTACGACCGGGTTAAAGAGCCCATTTGATTAGCTTTGGTGGGAACTATACTTCTGGCCTCCTCACCTTGGTCCCCTAATGGACCACTAGCGACTGGAGATCATCAAAGGAATGGGTATTCCAATGTTTGTGCAATACAGGCCCTTTTGTCTAATTGCTAATAGGGGCACTTCGTTCCAGCCCATCTTCTCCAGCGAAGGTCGTTTCCATTAAAGGTTATAAGCCAAATTGTTCTGGGGATTGGTGGAAATTTTAAATAATAATGTCTTTCCCAACTAATAATATATTAATGATAATATGAATCATTGACCATTTGCAGAAAACAAAACAATTATTTTAATTCTAACTATAAAAAAGTATTTTCCGTAGTGAAATGTACAAAAAAGACCTGTAATAAAAAGGGGATGCAAGAAATACTCATTGTATGTATCTGTCATTCAAAATCATTCATATTTTTAACAATTTAACTTTAAAAAAAATTAAATAGGCAGTCATGAGAAATAGAAGTAACAACTCAAAACTTTGGAATAACTGTGTTCTTTTTTTGAATTTCTAAATCAGTTATAGTCTAAATTTTTCAAGTTTCAAATCTGGACATTTAAAGTAACGTTAGTCTCGTTTTCACTTATACTAACACTCCAAATAATAATTCTTTACAATTTCAAGCAGTTTATTTATTAATCAAAATATGAAGGCCCTTCAACCACTACAAAAAGGGCCTTCGGTTCATTATATGGTAGAGACTGTGCTCTATCTAGGACAAAGGTTGTGGGGGAAGTGATTTGTCCGAGATCAAACCACAAAGGGTACCTATTTTTACAAGCTGGGTGAGTCCCAGGTGGGTCTGCTGATTCCGCGGGGTCCATCCGTAGCTATTAATAAATTTAATAATTTATCTGCCACAAGAGGGTTTGAACCCGGAACCTTTAGCGTATCAACTCAACACTCTAGGGACTGAGCTGCCCCACTGCCTTTTGTATGAAAATAAAATAACTAATTGAACTACTGAAAAGTGATGTTTTTTTACTTTCGATAATTTGTATAAGCGATATTCACCTCTCCCTTTTATTCTATCATTTTCACTGAGTCAGGAGGCAGTACTTCTTTTCAGCAATTATTAAAAAGTACGATCTCCCCTATCCTGACACTAACTATACTTAGTGCCACTTACACTGGCTGCTTGAGAAAGTACTGAATCAGAGAATCAGGAAGAATGAATGAGTACTCGGTATGTGAATCATTTGTTTTTATTTTTTCTGTGAGTGAATGACACTGATTTGGTGCAGTTGTTTAATCATTTAACGTTACTTTATGCCGCTATGGTGCTAATCGGATGATTCTAGAGTCATATATTTTGCACCTCTAGGTGTAATTAAGATAGGGATCTTTAACAACTACACCACAAGTGGCCCCTACTGATTTGTCTCTTTAAATTTCATCTCATCACTGTTAATCCCTTCTTTGACTTTCCCTTGCAGATAACCGTTTTCTGTATAGAGTATAAAGATGTATCTAGTTTATCCATTTTTCTAATTTGTTGACGGCTACTGTAGTTAAAATGCATGTTATTATTTCTAAAAAAAAAAACTATATCATCTACATGATTAAACAATGGACCTGACTCTTGAGGAACTCTTTTATCTACCTTCTGCTTTGGTTAAAGAAACCCCATTACACCCCCTAACACCCTCACTACATACTAATGTCTTGAGGAGAGAGGGCATTAGATCTCGCGTGAGGGAGGAGGCATTAGGCGGCAATCTCTGAGAGTGGCCCTACAATAATTATTAGAAGGTGGAACTTGGCCGAGCTCCTGGCTTGGACTGTTTGCTTTCCCCGAGTTATTTGCTGAGAACTGTCCGCAGTGAGGGAGCTTCCCAATCTTTCCAGCACATATCTCCTCCGCTCCTGGAGGAATTTATCTCTCCAGCCAAATAGATTACCCTTTTATTTAACCGACCGTCAGTGCTTCTCATTATCTATGAATTATTAGCAGGCAGAGGCTACTCAAACATTAAAAAAATAAAGTTTCCTCGAAATTTTTTTAAATTTTTATTATTACTTTCCCATTACCTTTACATGGAAACGAGTAGTTCAGTTTGTCGAGCACTGAGTTGCTATGCTGAAGGTTCTTAGTTCAAATCTGGGTGTGGCAGATAAATTATTTAATCTGTTCGCAGTCACGAATGGACTTGGTGGGTCACGAATGATCTGCAGACCATTATGGCGCTTACCCAACCTTTATAAAAGTCGGTACCTTTAATGGGGAAAACCTTGGCGGTTGAGCATGATCTCTAGAAAATCACCTTCCTGCACAACCTCCCTAGAAATAGTAGTAAAGACATGTACCGAACCCAAGATCTTTCATTTCTAGTGATACTCACAAAGTATTTTGGTCTTGAAAAACTTCAAATCCGAAAAGTTTTATCCTGAGCCCAAAACAAGACTTGTAATACGGAGGATGTATGAGAGAACAGCTTAGTCCAAAAACTAAAAATTGTATAAAACTGAAATTACTTATTTAATATAATATATACTACAGTGTAAGGCTAAGTAACTACCGTGATTTAATTTGTTTTGAATTATTAAGGCAAATGGTATTCAAAGATTAAAAAAACAGCGATTTTTCTCGATTTATTGAAAAAAACAAAACAGATTCTTCTTCAGATTTGAATTTTCAACTGAAATAAACTTTAAAAGCCAGTGCAAAGCATGTCTTCCATAACAAATATTGACACCCGAATGCAAAACTCATCTTACAAAATGGTGTGTGATGAAAACATTCTAGATAAAAAAAAACTTGTACTAAACTAGAGTTATATACTTAATAAAAAAAAAATCGAAGATATTTTCACAAATTTTTCACCAAAATCGAATTCCCAAAAATGCCATTTTAAATAGGTTTTTCAAATCTCTCGGAAATTAATTTATTAATTTCCAACTTATTTTGTTTAATTTATTGACGGCACCCCATTGACCATTTTACACTCTTCAAAGAACTATCCAGTCAAGTCATATACCTGGTGGAACAATCCAGTCCACTTGAATGATTTATTAATACATATATAAAATAAATAGTAAATATAAAAGTAAAAACTTAGTCATTAAATTAAGTTCATGGTCTTAAATTGATCAAGAATTTAATAAATTATTTGGTACAGGTTTGTTTTAAATAACAACATACACGCTCCATGGAAAATTCTTTTTTTTGTATGTACAGTGGCGGCAAATAGTACTTGCCCACCCAGTTTTTATAAAACTATCAGTCATAATGGAAATAACAATCCACTGAACTTCACGTTAATAAAAAGTATATTTAAAACTAAAACAATTTTATATGTGTACAATAATTAACTGTTTAGATTAATGGAAATTATTTTTTTTAAAATATGAAATCGTGTGGCAAAAAGTATTTGCAGACTTTGTGTACTTTCACTAATATCCTTTGTTTACTATTTATTAATTCTTAAACAAGTATTATCTACTCTATCTAATGTTTTCCCACAATGCTAAAGCATTAGGAATTAAATTCTTTAGATACGGGTTAACTATCATGCCAAAAACAAGTGAATTGAGTTTCGAAACTCAATTTGCGGGGTCAACAAAAATCATATCGTCAGATTGCAGATTTATTAAGTATACATTTTTCCACGGTCAGGTACGTCATAAAGAGATAAGAGGAACGTGGGACAACTGAAAACAGTGAGCGAAAAGGCCGTCTGAAAAAGTTGTATACCAGGATGAGGAGAAAGATAAAAAATGAAGCTATGAAGCATCCCCTAGTAAGTTTTCGAGACCTGGCTAATATGGTCCATACAACTACTGGTGTTCAGGTTAGTGACAGGACTATCAGATACTGCCTGAATTCTAAAGACCTGCATGGTACAGTACCTCGAAAGAAACCTTATATTAATGAAATCAACGGTAAAAAGCGTCTTGCTTTTGCCAGAGAATATTTACATAAGCAGCTTAGCTTTTGGGAAGATGTCGTATTCTCTGATGAAAGCAACTTCGATTTGCTTGGGTCCGATGGGCGGAAGACTATTTTGAGGCGGCGTAAGGAAGAATTAAAAAAGCAAAATGATTATGTTACAGTAAAACATGGTGGTGGGCATGCTGTGGTATGGGGGTGTGCCTCATACCGTGGTGTAGGGAATCTTGTTTCTATTGATGGAATTTTAAATGCTGAGGGTTATGTGAACATTTTGCGTCATAACCTGCATGCAAGTACCGAAAAAAGGAGTATCAGGAGTCGATATGTGTTCAAGCAGGACAGCGAACCAAAACACACTGCCAACAAAACCAAGGAATGCTTGATATTTAATGTGCGAAGACAGCTGCACACCCCTCCTCAATCATCTGACATAAATATTATAGAAAATTTATGGCATATATTGCATTAGAATGCGAGAAAGCATCACATCACTAGAAGACACCATTTGAAACAAGTACTGGTCCAAGAATGGGAAATAATCTACTTGATTTGGTTAAAAACTTGACCCACTCCATGCCCAGACGTTTACAGGCAATTATTGATGTCAATGGACTTTTTACGAAGAATTAAATTTATATTTATTCTCAAAATAAATTTTTTTTTTATTTTTCCCCATTAATCTAAACAGTTAATTATTGTACACATATAGAATTGTTTTAGTTTTAAATATACTTTTTATTAATGTTAAGTTCAGTGGATTATTATTTCCCTTATGACTGATACTTTCATAAAAACTGGGTGTGCAAATACTTTTTGCCGCCACTGTATATGTTATGACGTGGATGTAGGAACACGAGATCCCTTAAATCAGTACACTTAGGTCGGACTGATCGCGTTAAGTACTTTTCTCTGTTTACCAGAGCTTAACAAACACTTCTCTTTACCAGCTCATCTTAATTCCTACAAATACCGAGTTTAAACTCCAGTCACCGCTTAATCCTCAGGTGGCCCAATATTAATTGGCTAATACTCAAACGGATAATTCAGCAATGGCTTCATCATTAGGGACAGGAATGGAACATAAAATACTGAAAACACTGATATAAAAATGATATAAACACTGAAAATACTGATATAAAAATACTGAAAACATAATAATAAAAATATAAAGCTCAACGTGTAAAGCGTTGAGTTTCTGTACTGAAGGTCTCGGGATCAAATTGAACTGCGGAAGATAATAAATTAGCCCTAAATGGAACATATAGGATCTGCAGACCTTCTTAGTACTTACCCAGCCTCTAATGACAGAAAATATTGTGATAGAGAGGTTTGTAGTGAATCAGTCCATTTTCTTTATTCGTTTGTGGATAGAACGAGTTACCAAGTATAATATATGTATAAATATGTATATCAAGGTATGAAAAGTGGGTTGTCCATAGTTTAAGCCGAAATATTTATTTATTGAGTACGAGAACGATCAAAGCATAAGATGTAAAAAGAAAGACGATTGATGGCTCAGATCTTGGCGTAAGAGATAAGCTAGATATTACATTGGACGTAATAGAGAATGGGTGAGGATGGAATTTTCTGTGAATTTAAATGGTTTAATGTTGAAAGACAAATATATCATATTGTAATAATTGAAAAACGTAGACTGTCAAGCTTATAAAATGTTTTAGAAGGCCGTGCTCTATTCCAGGATGTATAATGAAAATAATTATACATTAATAATGATTCAGAATATCGGTTCGAGAACAAACGGATGGAAAGGTTATTCCATCGCCCATATTTTAACAAGAAGGGCCATTCTGTCGATGGTGTAGCAGTAATTGAAAAGGAAAATTCTTCTCTTCCTCAGTTAGTAATAAAATGTTCTAACAACCATTCTGACTGTCACAGCACCTTCGATGAGAGTTTGAACAGGGTTTTAATTTTATTGAATGATTTGACCAAAACTTTTAATTAGGACCTCTTCTGTCGTAAACTTTCTTGTGGCTCCGTTCATCGGTACTAATCAAATACTGTGGAATCCGTTTTCGTTGGATTCAATCAGTAACTAACTAACTGTCTTAGGAAAGGGAGGTAGGCATTACGTCATTTCGTTCAGCGATGAATATCGTTATTTGTAATTAGAAACCATACAAATTATAGAACTGTTCGCCAGAGTGCGAACAGTTGACTACTTACCACTGAGTCCAGCGACGCTGCAACGAATACCTTCAGGATACTTGTAAAACATAATAGGTGTTATAAAGTATTCAAGGATAAACAATATCCAATCCCCTTGTTTTCTCAATTAGGGTCAGTGCGTAAAGCCGATTTAAAAAAAAACACTCGTAGCACCACGACCCATGAAGGATTTTGGGTTCGGTAAATGGTAGTCACTATCTCTAGGGCAATTACTCTTATTAGGATGCTTGACTATTACTAGGGTTACTCTTTCAATGCTCGTTGATATACTTTTCCAGTGATTTCATTTGGCATTCATTAAAAAAATTCCTCTGTTTTCTAATAAGGGAACATGCAATATAAAATTATTCATGAGAAACACATGTGGTATCTAAATTCAATCTAGAATACATATAACTTCAATGATATTTGGTATCAACGATGAATTGCTTACATTCGCAGTAAGAGTAAAAAAGAATACGTTTGACTTCTAAATCGGTTAGATTTCGGCTTTATTATATCTCCCATTGATCTCATAATTGTAATGATCTCCAGTTCTGGAAACCATTAAATTACACTGCAATTGACAGTAGAAGAAACATTCCTTAAAATTTAATCTACTAAGCCACAACCCTTGAAGAGTCTTCGGTTTAGGTTTAGTAGATAATAGAGGTTGTACTATTTCTAGGATATCGGTTGTGCAGGGAGATGATTTGGATAGTTGAGAAATAAACATGACTCAACCCCCTGCTATTTTCTCCTAATTTAGAGTGCTCACTTTAAAAAGGCTGGGTGAGCCCCAGGAGGAGGTCCAGATCCCACAGAGTCCATCCGTGGCTGTTAACAGATAGCATAACTAATCTGTTTGAACCTGTAACCTTCAGCATAGCTACTCTCCACCCTTAACACCTAACTATCCCGTTCCCCAAAACAGAGTCTAAGATTGTTGCCTGTTATGTTAAGTCACTTGTCTTTCTGAGTTATTATTTTTTAATAAATAAAATGTAAAATAAAATTTAAAATCTTTATTTTGAAACATGTACAGATATTTTTTACATAAATCTATTTTGTATAGTATGACTTTGCATCCCTCATTGTTATTATACCGTTACTTTTCGGTTAGTGGTCATATCATAGACGCTGAGGGAAGACGGATCACTGCGGACTCTAGTTGAGGTTGAGAAGTGGAGGAAGCGGAGAGGTTGGTGTCCACCGGAGCAGGGGCCATGAATATTTAGTGGGGGGGGGGGGGAGGTTCTTCTATATCGGCCCCGCTCTGGGCCAAGGCCGTCCCCCTGTCGATTTATCGCTATCATATCCACCGTCGGCTCTGGGCAAAAATATTAGACCCAATTATTCCCATAGTCCAAAGTCCGCAATATCAAGCGCTAAGGAAAAAAAAAATGAATAAAACTTTACGGAGAAGTATAGATTCACTCAGTCTTAAAGCAAGGTGGTTCACTTTCATCTGTACCGTTCAATTTGGCACTTGAGTACGTTTTTAAAAAGGCGATACACTCCGAAAAGGGTTTGAATTTGAATATGAAAAGTTTGCGTGTTTGGGTTCGCGGACGATTTGGTACTGTTGGGTGAAGAGGTGGAAACAATAAAAATAAATACAAACATTTTGATGAATGCAGGTAAGGAAATAGGGCTGAATGTAAATTTGGATAAGACGTATATGGCTAGTAGCAGAAAATAAGTATGCGTTTCCAGCAGTGATATTGTTGTAGGAGGGAATATGTTTGTTTGTTGTTGCTTAGAGGCGTAAAACCCTAGGGTCATCAACGCCTGTAGATTTTTATTATTATTTATCTTTAAAAAAAATAAAAAATAAATAAAATATTCATATACACACACATACTAATAAATAATACATATATAATAAGGAAATAAAACAATCGGAAAAAACAACAAATGGATTTATAGCAAGGACAATGGAGGATAATATTGGTTATTAATTTACAGTTTGTAATGAATTTTACCACTTTGTCTATTTCAGATTTGCTGTCTCTAAGTGCTTTTCTAACATCGGTTGGTATTTTGAGCTGATTTAATATTTTTTTATAGGAGAAGCATTCCTCAAACATATGTCTGATGCAAAGATTTTAATTACACCTAAGACATATCGGTGGTGCATCCCTTGTAATGAGATGTGCGTGGGTAAGCCGTGTGTGTCCTATTCTAAGGCGAGCAATAGCCACCTCTTCATGGCGTTTACTACGATTAGATGTAGCCCAAGGCCGTACTTCCCATTTTATATATTTACATTTACTGGCGAGTAGGAGTGAATAAGTTTGAACGTGTCGAGAAGTTTAAAAACTTAGCGCCTGCAGAAATTAGGAAAATTAAAATTTAAGAAGATATAAAGGTGCGATTAAAATCAGAAAAATCCTTGTTATTCGGCTTCAAAATAACTAAGCTCGCGTCTTTTATCCCGATATCTAAAAATCAGAATTTAAAAAACCCAACTCATCTTTATGAATTTGAAACGTGGCCGCTAGCTCTTGAACTTGTGCCATCAGGTAAACGTCTGAGGTGTAGACCGAGGCGTAGATGGGAGAGTGTTAAGAGTAATTTGGCGGTTTCGGTATCGACCCTTGGGTTCGCTAAGCCTTATTACTATAATAATACAAGGTCTGTTGGGACAACCAACCAAAAAATAAAATAAATAAAAAAAATAAATATATATATATACTATTTAAATTTAATTTTAATTAATTTTAACCTTATTTAGACTTAATTAATCACATGCCATACTTTATATTGATTTTGAAATAATTTCAATCCATATAATTTTATTAAGTTTTATTGTCTTCATGGAATTTATTTTACTCTTATTACCTAATAATTAGTTGTAATTTAACGTTTGTTCATTATATTCCATTACGGTATTTTCTGTATCCAATCTTAATTGTTTTTAGTACTTGCACTGTTGATGTTACTTGAGTTTTTTTTTCTGAACTCTGGCGATGGCCTAAAATTAGGTCCGATTGGCACAAAATAAATAAGTTTGACTTATTTGTTTAGAATTCTTAGATCGTGATATCGTAAATTTTTCACTATAGTAAGGATGTACTCGTATACGTCCATTTGACATCAATCAGTTGACAGTAAAGATACTCTTTTTTTACTGATGCATACATATTTTCCTGAAAATTGCTACAACGATACGAATTTAGTATAATTTTTGGTTATTTAGACAGAATAATACTTCACACAGTGTTATTGAGTTATCGGTCAATGACATTAAGCAAATTGTTCAATAAATTCGTTTTGTAATAAGGAAGTTTCATCAATGCTTCCCTGTTGTCAGAAATGTTAACATCCTTGTCCTCCCTTCTTCTTTTACATGTAGATATACTAGCTCTGAGATTAGGATGGAAAGAAGGTAGGAGAGTAGATTAGGGATGTAATAAATAGTTTATAGTTTGTAAGAGAATAGTATCTAAGTTAGATGTAATCTCTAGCCAATAAGTTATAATGATAGTCAACAACAATAAGTCACCTAATTAGTTCATAAGAATTGTCTATTTTATATCTCTTAAATATCCATATTGTCTGTTTAATATCTCAATAAGCCTATATATTTCTTACAAGTCATCAACGGTTTGATAACTACTGCATCAATGAGTCATTTATTTTACTAGAGTAAATTCGTTCTAGCTTTATCTTTCTTAAGGTTTTTACTTTCTCAAAGCAAATGTCTTACCATGATCTTAAAGATGACTACAAAATAAAGGTTATAAGAAGTTTTACCTGATATGAAAATGGAGTAGATAGGGATACGATTGGATGATACTATCATCACAACCTTTGTCAAATATTTGGTTTTCTTTTCTCCTTTTTTTCGGCCCCTGACGGAGCCCCTGATCTGAATTTTTATCCAGTCATGATGTGGAATAAGAAAAAGCTTACAATAAAAGCCACGTGTTCTCTCTCCATGGATAACCATGCTAAGCAGCTTTCAGTAGTTCTTTTTCGAAAATGTTCCTCACTAGAAAGGAGTGTATAAGTAAGAGTTATATGAATAATAATAAATAGGAAAAGATATATACTATTATATAAAGAAATTAATTTGTACAAAAAAATTAATGCCATACTGTATAAAGGATTATATATCTATGTAAACTAATATATTATCAATAAGAGTGGGCAAAACCTCAAAAGGAAACAAATTATAATGCATAGGAAAAATCCTGAAAACAAAGAAATACATATATTTATATCACAGAAAAATACATATTTTTCGTTGATACCTTTTCAAAGTTATAAATGAAGAACATTATGATTTTAACTAGTAAAATTATCATTAAGCCATTAAGGAAGGAAAAGTTGACAAAAGCAGTATGCCGTCCAAAAACCGGCTAGCGCCTGGCCGTGTTACAAAACTTCTGTCGTCTGGAGGAAGGTTAAAAAAGTACATCAAATTTTCATAAAAAAGGATTCATACATAAATATCAAATGATAATTATTAACAATTTTCATAAAGTTTTATCAAACGAAATATCACGATGGTACGTTTATTGATTACCCCAATCCACCTCAGTTTACAATAATATTTACGACCTGAACTGGTTCCCACGAGCTAACGTTTAGGAAGATCCCAATTCCATGTTTACACACGACCAACAGACCTTTCAAAGAAATAATATATTGTGTGTCCGCCCAGTTTCGAATGTTAACACGGGGTCCGCTTTACTGACGAAAAGTGGTGGAGGCGATTTGCCCCAAGGGCTTCCATCACTTTCAACGAAAAAAGGGGGTTGTTTTTTCGTTATAGAGCTTTCGTATTTTTCTTCCTAAATCTGAATTAAAAACACTTTTTTTTTTTAAAGCATTCATCTTAACAAAAAATTATTAAAATTTATTTTTCTTCCAAAAATCAAAAAGAGAAAACTGTACCACTACAGCCCGCGAATGGTCTGGGGGTACAGTACATGGTAAATTCTGTACTGTTTCTTGGACAACGGTAGTGCGGGGAGGTGATTTGTCCTAGATCACGCTCAACTGCCAGATTTCCTCCCCTTATTTTGGGTACTCTCTTTATAGATGCTGGGTGAGCCAAAGGAGGGTCCTAGATCCCATAGGACCCATCTCCGGCCGCTAACAGATTAAATAAAAATCTACAAGCGAGTGATATTTGAACCTTGGACCTTCGGCATGGCGACTCAGTGTTCTACCACTGAGCCACTCCGCTTCATCTTAACATTGTTGCAGACCCAAAAGCTTAAAACTACTGATAATTTTGAAATAGTTGTATTAACTTCTAAATTTTAAATATGCTTTAGTTCAATCTCAGTAAGTATTATTATAAATTATAATATATAGAAAACCCAAGAAGTATGAATTTATTGAAAAAATATAATTTTAATCAATCATTTAAAAAAAGAAATATTTTTGCTACAAAATATTATTCAATCAATTACGATTAAAAAGTAACAAATTCCGAAAAAAATCTAATTGAAATAAAAAAATGCAAACTAAAATTATAATGGCGTTTCAATCAATACCTTCTGCTCATTCTCGTTAAAACTTTTTTTATTGTTAACACACAAATCCAAACATTTGATATTTTGGTAATTATTCCGCAGGTTGAAGCTTTGAGTTGAGTCAGAACAAGCTTTATCTTTTTATTCGCCTCCCTTTTAGTATTTTCCACAAATACCAGTTATTATGAGCTTTAGTAACGATTAGACAATGTAATTATGGGGATTGTCTAAATGAAATCTATAAATGAACGTTTCAATGAACATGCGTCATCTCTACTTCGAATTGTTAGTTGATACTTTCATTTCTTGATGAAATGACTAACAAAACTACTCATTACCCATAACTACATTCTCTTTTCCATACTAGGGCCCATGATAACTTATATTTTTGGAAAATATTAAAAATTAAACGAATAAACCGTTAAAAGTTGTTGTAACTGAAAGCGAAGCGACAACCATTTAAAAAATCGGCAATATTAATAGAGATGAAACATATTTCTGTTGGAAGTAACTGTCTTTGTGTTATGTTAAGCTGGAAACGTAGATATGACGCAGGCGGTGACACTAATGACTATCACGACAGTAAATTGTAAACAGATCCTGTAACAGCCAACTAGCACGGCTCTTAAGCCCGCCTACGCTTTAGCAGGCAAGTATATAATGCAGGGGTAGGCCTCTCAACATCCTCTATAATATTCAAGTCAGAATATCTTAATAGAGTCAATGCTACTTTAATTTTTCATTTATCCCGTACATGACCGATAGAATGTGAGAATAAAATTCCCTTAAACGCAACTTAAAAAAATAGTTTACTGTGCGAAGATTCCATAAAGAAGATTTAAACAGCCATCTATGGACCCTGTGGGGTTTGTGGGGGACCTGTGGGGTCCTACAGACCATCTTGAGGTACACCCAGTCACTATTAAGTTGGAACCGTAAACTGGGGAAAAACACGCTCAACCGTGATTTCGGACAAATCCCCATTCTGTGCCACCATTGCCTCAGAAAACGTAGTGTCTACCATATATTGAACCCGACATAGGTTTTAGTTGTACAGAGTTCTTTTTATTATTATTTTTTTTTTTTACTAGCACCAAAACTTTAATATTTTTTATTTTATGATTATTTTTTTTATGGTAAGACTATAAGAGTAGAGAAGAGTCCAGAGCGATATTTTGGATGGATAATCAGTAATTAAATTTTATTCAATAATTTATTTTTGTTGAATAATATTAGTTCACCTTATATATATATATATATATATATATATATATATATATATATATATATATATATATATATATATATATATATATATATATATATATATATATATATATGAGGTTTGTTTGTTGTTGCTTAGAGGCGTAAAACCCTAGGGTCAAGTATATATGAGGTAGAAGTCAAGAAAATTCACTTATATGGGGAAAACTGTTTATTCGTGATTGAGCTGTTTATTATAACCCCCGATCCTACTAGCCCTAAAGAAAACCAGCAATGTGGGTCAAATTACTTACCAATAAACAGTTCTCCTTATATAAGAGAATTTTCTCGACCTCCATCCGGAACATTACCTTCCTCGTATTTTTATTATTATTTAAAATATGAAATAATCATTTCCCCAGATTACTTTTTATTTTCTATTTTCGTTTCAGAATTGCTACTTTCTACCCAGAATGAATTCTGAAATATTAACTAAAATAAAGTATTACAGGTTGTAGTGGTGCAGGTTTTTTTAAACTAAAAAAATATGCATTTGAATGACGAATTATGACGTAAATCACATGAAAGCCTATTAAACTCCCTGGAGGTTTTCTTTTCGTGTCGGCATACTTAGGACCACATAATCTTTTCTGTCCTCTCTTAGCCTTGATCTTGCACTGTACTCATGCCTTCATAAATTGCCGATGTTCTTCCTTACTTTCCTTCCTCCCTTTCTCTTTCGGTTTTCCCTGAAAACCCTGTTGGACATTTAGTTTCATCCTGAGACATTTGCATTCTTGAACATCTTCAGAAGTAATCTCCATCTCCTATATGTCTTTTTCTATCTCTTCGAACCAGGATGGTATGGTATACGGTACGGTCTTCTTCTCTTGAAAATGTTTAAAAATCCGGTTCGTCAAAAGTATTGGTTTCATTCATAGCAAGTGTTTATAAAATTTCGGTACTTGTCCAATATAGGGGTTCCACTATGCTGGTAAAACTGGTTAATCTAGGGACTGTCAAACAAGAATCAAAGCTCGGCCGGGATCGGCTCCCTTCGGATTCCCAAACCCCTATAAAAAATATTTTATATCCCTCAAATGATTAATAATAACACAATAATATAATAGTAATAACAATAAAAGGATCGTTTTATTAACAATAACAAAAAGAAATGTTTAATAAAAACACAATTTAATAGTTGTCAAAATAAAAGGAACCAACGATACAACATAAATTAAAATAACAAAATAAACAATCAATAAAAAAAAATTAATAACAACATACACAATTAATAACAAAATAACATATAAAATCATTAGCATTATGAAATATAGAATTAATATTATTTATAATAATATAATAGGTATTACTATTATATTATTGTGTTATTATTAGTTAGTTTGTTTGTTTTATTTTTTTTAAGGGCAAACAACTACAAATGGTTATTATTGCCCTCACTACTGGAGAATATACATATTTATATTTATATTATTTATATTTAGAGAATATACATGTTTACATTACCTACATAATTACATTTATATATTCTTGTTACCTTATTAGACTTAGTAAAAATATTGTTACATATTTACATAATAACATACCATAACATAACATTAGGCACATAGTAAAACCATATTAACATATTAAACATATAATAGAAATGTAACTTATATGAAGTTGTTTAAATTAAAATAAAACGTTATACATAATTATATAAGATTTATGATATAATATAGAATTTATATTATCCATATAACATTATACACACCGACAATATATATATACACACATATACACACACATACATAAACCCACATACACACATACACATAAACGTGTAAATGTATATGTCAAATTGACTGGTATATATTGGTGTTTTTAATAAATTTTAACGCATTATTTAAAAATTGTTCATTATCCCCCAACGCCTTTTGCATCTGCCGAGGTACGCCACACCTTTCCATCACTCCACTGTACCTAGGGCAATCCTCGAAGATATGGCGCACTGTAACTGTCACCTTACACAGTGTACATTGAGGTGGGTCTTTCTTTGTTATCAGGTATTCGTGGGTCAAACGACTGTGACCAATCCTAAGGCGAGTAATAACTACTTCTTCTCTTCTACACTGCCTGGAAGATGATACCCAGCTACTGATAGTCGGTTTGATTATTTTGAGTTTATTGTCTTCTAGCGATGTCTAAGTACCGAATGGCAATGTACTTTGGATATTTGTTTTTATTTGTTGGAATAAATCTGAAGGTGGGATATAAGAAAGCGTTATTTCTTCTAATAAATGGGCTTCTGATGCTGCTTTGTCGGCTTTCTCATTTCCAAGTATTCCTGAGTGGCTGGGGACCCAAAAAAAAGTTATTTTTCTTAACGAGTCTGCTATTTGTTTTAAGGCCTGGTAAATTTCCTGTATGAGGGGATTATCTGAAAAGGGGTTAATTATTATTAGTTATTTGAGGGATATAAAATAATTTTTATAGGGGTTCGGGAATCCGAAGGGAGCCGATCTCGGCCGAGCTTTGATTCTTGTTTGACAGTCCCTAGACTAACCAGTGTTACCAGCATAGTGGAGCCCCTATATTGGACAAGTACCAAAATTCCCCTTTTCCTCTCAACAAACTATATTTTTTGAACCTTAGTCTTGGGTTTGGCTAAGAATTTTTCTCCAGGTCTTTCTTGCTTTGATCTCCAATTTTATCCAGGCACTCACGAGAACTCAAAACTTTGGAATAACTGTGTTCTTGGTCTGGAAGGCCTGCTCAATACAAAATATCAATAATTTAATTGAAATAATAATTAGCATATAGTTATATTATTTATACCATGTCTTTTGTACTTACATAGATGTTGATAAACTTTATTTTCATTTTTAGTACTATTGCCGTAGTTGAGTTCAACAATACTAGATCATTTGTAATTGAAATCATTTTATAAAGCAATGCATCGAACTGTGACGAATAAAATTTATGGGAAATGAAAAGTTTAACTAGTTATTGATGCTTTAAGTTATTATTAGTATCAATTGCTCAACTATTAAAAGAAGTATAATTAATTATTCTTATATCAATGGGATTCTAATTTGTAAACTACAGTTGATTAAAATAAATCTTATAACTCATGAACAGGCAGCTAATACGTCCCGAACCAGTCGCTCATGTTGCTGAACCGAACACAAGAAGTTTTCCCCCTACCAAAGGTCACTAGACGCGGCTAAAGAAGTTTTTACTTAAAAAAAAGTTTCTTGAGTAAGGTAACACAACCTTTGCTTGTACAACCTAATCATTAGAAGTTATTTCTTTATAACAATATTTCCTTTTCAGATGATATTTATAAAATAAAACAAACAAATAGATATAATTCGGTATAAATTTAATCTGGTGAAGTTGGTAATTAACTGGGTGATCTAATCAGATGAGGGTTTGGTAACTCCCTCTGATGTTGCTCCAGCCTTATCTCTAATTAGAGAAGGAATAGGTATCTGTATTTCTCTTCCATAGGTGTAATTAAATTTCTTGTTGCTCATCAAGTTTCTTTCTGATTAATTAATATAATTAAATTCATTCTGGTCACGAATCGGGTGTGCTGATTTATTAAGTTTAATTAAAATTTCACTTCAAGCTACTGCTAAATTTGGCTCAAATTTTTTATATATGTGACCCCATAATCTTGTATGTAATCATCTTTCAAACTTTTTATTATAAGAATAATTTACATATTAAAAGATTTTAATTTTACACTTTACGGTTAAAAAGAAGAAATCGTTTGTGTTTGGACTACAGCTGTATAGGTAGTATTTTGTACATGTATCTTCATTTAATGCAGCCCTAAATAAAGACATACTTAAAAGATATTTGAACATTTAGAAAGGGGTTTAAAAATCAATATAAATATGTATTTTTATCCATAAAAAAACAATATACATTTATTTTTTTAAGTTGTAATTTTGCGGTTTTGGTATTAATACGGTCATAGATATATGTAGGGAAAACAGAAAAACAAAATATAACAATTATTTTATTTGAAAATCAAGTAAAGAACTATTAGAATTATTGACATATTTAAATCATTAAAATTAAAATAAACGTTATAAAAAAAATTATATTCTTTATAACATTAATTACAGCACAAATCTCATTCTATGCCTTAAATCAAGCATAAATAATGAAATAAACTATCTGTCATGTTAAAATAAGTTTTAAAAAACTCAAATATAAACTTCAATACGCTGTATTATGGCTAATTCTGGTACGATTTACATTTTTGTTTTTTGTTATAGGGTATTTGTTTTATTAGCTTAGGAATAGACATGAAAAAAATCAAGTTTGATTCCCAGAGGCCCCAGAAAAGTAGATCAACAAACAATGCAAATACACCTCCACACATTTCCCCCCCCCCTCCCATTTACCCATTTTATTTAGGCTGGGCTAGTCCCAGGATAATCTGCAGATCCCTCAGTGTTCATCTGTGCCTTTTAACAGATTAAATAATTTATCTGCAAACGTCGTATTTTAACCCAAAACCTAGAAACTCATCACTCTACACACTGAGCCATTCCTCCACCAATGAAATTAATTCAATTAAAATATTTGAAATAATAAATTATGCTATATTTATTCCACTTGTGCAAAAATGTAACTTATGCTCGGAATTTCACTTGGAAATGAACCGACCTCCTGTTCATGATCATTCCCGGACCATTTTCTTCCTCTTATGCTCGGAATAGTTGCTATAACGGGAACATAAAAAAAAAAACCTGTACCATTACAACCCGTGAACGGGTCTGGAGTTCAGTATATACAGACAGTACTGTTTCATGGACAACGGTTCTGCTATTTTTATAATATTTTATAGAGGCTGGGTGAGCCCCAGGAGGATCGTAGATCCTATATGATCCATCTCCGGCTGCAAACAGACTAAATAAAAGTCCTGCCCGCAGCGGGATTCGAAGCAGGCTTTCCGGCATGGCAACTCAGTGCTCTACCACTGAGCCACTCCGCTCCCTTAACGGGAACGTACAGCAATAAACATTAAATGTGAACTGTCAGGCTCGAATTTAGATCTAAATTGATTCTGACTGCTCCCATTTGCATCACATCTGTGCATTGCAAAGAATCTTAAATATTAATGATGTGGAAGGTTTCATTAATTCAAGAATAGCAAGAGCCATGCGTGGGACTCCTGGTATGCTCCTAATGGAAATACCTCAGCCGATCGGCAGCCTGGGATGGTGTCAATGGGAAACAGTAATAAGTACAATGTTCTTGCACAACGGGCGAAACGGAGCCTAGATTATTTAAAACGATATTATTTATAATTGTAGAGGGATAAATTTAAAGTGAAAGTTTTGGCTATAAAATAAATGATAGTAAGTAAAACTGAAGAGATGAATAATAATAATTTGAAGTCCCTTTGCTAAAAAAAAAAAAGTAAAGCGTGAACACTCACATGTACAGAAAATTTAATTTAATAATTTTACATCTGTTACTAAAGCCACCTCATTGTCCATACAATGCCCTACAACACATCATGCGCTAGTATGAACATGTATCAGTATTTCTAAATTGACACATCTCAAAAATCAGTGTTTTTCGGTGGTGAGTTATGACCGTGTTAGAAATGGGTAAATATCTCCGTATCACTCATAAAAACTGTATCAACCTAGATTCAGTGCATGTCTGCCAGAGGATACTTGCGTCACTTTTATTTTCCTAATGCTATTCCAAGCTCACTAATAGTTTTTCCCGTTTTTCCAAAAGTGTAGGTTTCTGACTTATGCCACTTTAGATATACTAGCGCGATGCGTACTTAGCGTTCAGAAAAAAGGTTGTGTTTATGGACTAACTGGAAAAGTTAATACTACTTAACACTTAATATTACTAAAACTTTAAAAATTGATTTCTAGAAATACTATTATTTTTGAGAATCCAGTTTGATAACATAGTTTTTTAGTCCGCATTGCTCCTAAAATAAAAAAAGGCCTGTAAAACTACAACTGAAGAAGGTTCATGGGGTCTTGGGCCGATATCGAACTCAACCGCCTGGTTTTTACTTCAATTTAGGGCACCCACATTACAGAGACTGGGTGAGCCCCATGAGGATCGGCTGAATCCCCAGGATTGATCTAAGGCTGCTATCAGATTTAATAATTTGTGTGGCACGGCCGTATTCGGATTCGATACTTTCAACAATCAACTTAGCATATGGATTAAAAGTATTCTAGATGAAAAAATAGAATGTTACTGTCCGAACGATGAACAATCAACTGAGAGATAATAATTTTAATTTCTGCTTACAAAATTTACTTCTTACAAGTATAATCAATATCAAAATTGCATGTTTCATAGTTAATTTCTAGTATTCGGTACGTATTTTTAGAATATCCGACGTATTTATAATTAACTAAGGATAGAAAGAACGGTGGGGATGGGGCGTAAGAATCCGCCTAAAATAAAATTATTGAACTTTACGTGTTTCCTTATTTTACACCTAAAATTCCATAAACATTCTTTACATTCAATAAAACTTTCATAATGATAATAAAAAAACAACTAAAAAATAAATATTGGATAATTAATGTATAAACATAAAAGTGAATTCTCTTTAAGGTAAATACGTACAGGTTTGTATCAATATCATATCCTACATCAGAGAATTCTTTCAATTCTATCATAGAAATTGATTTCCGCTTAGCCGAGTAAATATAACTAGAGTCATATATATCTTAGTCTACACTCGAGAGAAAATCCTACCTGTAACATTTAGTTTCAACTTTTCCTGGGAAATCCCGGGAAATATACTGCACTACACATCTCAAGCGAAATACACCTCCTGGTAAAATAAATACACCCTGTGTTTTACTATTAAAATAATTATAAATAAATTATAATTTGTGAACTACAAATTATAATAATTTCGCACAAACACACACATATAGAATAGAATAGAAAATTAACTTTATTCTGGGACAAAGTCCCTTTAGAATAACAAATATGAACAGGAATAAAAAACATAATATTTATCTGGCCAGAAGGCTAAATGTTACAAATCATAAAGCGTGAAAACATGACAGAAAACAATTTAAAAAGAAATATATAAACAAAAATTATGGTAAGTAAATAAATAGTACAGATCTTGACAGGATATTAAGCAATTACAGAGAATAGATAAATCCATAGCTTTTGTTAGATGCATGAGCTAGCATTCAATAATTTGTTTACATGATGTACAGCTTTTCAAAGAGCAAAATTAAAAGAACTAGATAACACAATGAGTTATTACATACATTGTATTCTAAGCAAATGACTAACCTGCCTATTCTTTTGGGAACGAGACTATTCTTTTGGGAAGCTAAGAGATGTTGATGCAGCAAGGATTTGAACAATGATAGAGAGGGAGTATGACGGATATTTGGAGGGATTGAGTTCCACATTGTGGTGGACCGGGCGAGAAAGGAACGTTCGAATGCTTTAGTTCTGTGTGAACGTATATATAGATCAGAATGGCGGGATCTTGTTTTATGGTGTTGAACTGAGGATTTGAATTGGAGGAGGCTGTAGATATATTAAGGGTGTTGAGAGTGAATGGATTGGTATAAGAATGAACAGAGGAAATATTGTATTCGGAAGGGAGGGAAGAGCCACTTTAACTCATCATAGAGGTGGGAGACGCGTGATCGCTTTGGAGTACCGAGCACAAATCTTAGAGAGCAGTTCCTTATTCTCTTTAATCTGAGCAGCATTTTAGAGAGGCCTCCATATACCACGCTACAATAGTCAAAGTGGGGGAAGATGAGAGAAGATACGAGAAGCTTACGGGAAGATTGTGTAAGGAGATGACGAGAACGATGGAACAACTTCAGGGAACTAATTGTCCGTCGGGATATCTGGGCGATGTGGGATTTCCAAGAAAGGTTTTGGTCGATGGTGATGCCTAGGTTTTTCACAGAGGAGGTAATCGTGATAGGATGATCGTTTAGGAGTAATGTTGGGAGGGTGTGGATGGATGTAAGGAGGGAATTGGAACCTAAAACAATGGCCTGGGTTTTCATTGCCTTCAATTCCAGTTTGTTCAGCTTTGCCCAGGCACAGATCCTATCTAGGTCTTCCTGAATACTAGCGAACGCAAAAAATAGCTCGGCAGGGGGAAAGGACAGATATATTTGGAAATCGTCAGCATATAGATGATGGGAACAGTGGTGAACAGATTTAGGGAGATCATTGATATAGCAGTTGAAAAGAAGAGGAGAGATGCCACGCCTGAGGAAAGAGTGAGGAAAGAGGAAAGGGGATGATTAGGTATGGAAACTGCTTGAGATTTATCAGAGAGGAAGGATTGGAACCATCGGATAGAACTGTTAGAAAAGGACATTGATTTGAGTTTGCTAAAAAGGATAAAATGGTCCAAGGAATCAAAAGCTTTAGTAAAATCAAGAAGGATAAGCACTGTTAGTTTTTTGTCGTCAATAGCGGTATGTATGTCATTGGTGATTTTGGTAAGTGCCGATTGTGTGGAGAAACCGGGACGGAAACCGGATTGAAGTGGG
This sequence comes from Troilus luridus, assembly GCA_964056705.1. Taxonomy (NCBI): domain Eukaryota; kingdom Metazoa; phylum Arthropoda; class Insecta; order Hemiptera; family Pentatomidae; genus Troilus; species Troilus luridus. The sequence goes on from OZ057415.1 coordinate 79,313,463, forward strand.
TCAAGGAGGTTGGACTGTTCGAGGAAATTTGACATTTGTGACTGGACTATTCTTTCCAGAGGCTTGGAAAGGTTGGAGAGGATTGAGATTGGGCGGTAGTCTTTGAGTGAGACAGGGTTAGAGGATTTATTGATAGGATGGACTATGGCTTTTTTCCAGGAGGCTGGGAATACTCCGTTTTGCAGTGAAAAATTGTATATAAAGAGTAGGACAGGTATAATATCGATAAGGCAGGATTTTAGCAGTTCTACAGGAATCCCATCGAAGCCTGTGGAGTTGGAGTTGGATTTCTGAACAGAGGAAATAATGTCGTTGGGTGAAATGTCAGCGAAGTATAAGTTATATATATATTTCTACTCGAAATATCGAGGGATAATATCTTATCCTCAGGAAAACAAACAAAAATTAATGTAAATATTTTATTTTATTCAGCTGAACGTCGTATAATAGTCACCTCAATATTTCAATTTTTTTTTTTTTTGTATTTAGATACAGAATGCATGCTATTTTATTTTAAACTTAGTTTTTATCAATGTAGCTTCCTTCATTTTAACAACAGTTATGCATTGTTACTCATTTGCTTAATTTCCTCCTTTTTTTCTAAAAGTTTGATTTTTATTTCTTTCGCAACTATCATCGCATCATTCACCCATTTATTTAATACTAAATTTGAAAACTATTTGAAAAATTTCTATTCTTTATCTCTCAATCCGCATCCCGCTTTCCTGTCTTTTCTTTCCCCACGCCCTCAGTAAGTACTCATATTCTGAACTGTTGTTACGTTAATGCACAATCCCTTATTGCACACTTTGACGAGTTTCACAAATATTTCCTAGATAATTTTTACCATATCATAGCTGTCTCCTAAACTTGGCTCAAACCTTTCATTCCTTCCTCCCAATTATCCCTTCCTAACTATTCTCTCATACGTCATGACAGATCTGACGTCAGGGGATTATATATCCATATATTATATATATGCACTATTATATATATAATAGTGGCGTTGGGTTATATATCCACGAAAGTCTTATAGCTAAAATCCTTATTCAGTCTCCTACTCCTAGCTTTTCTCATCTAGAATACATATTTGTTGAAATCACAACTTTATACTCACCTCTTCCATATGCCGTTGCGTACCGACCTCCTCATGTCTCTTTAGACAACCAATTTGAATCGTACCTTTTCCATCTGGTCTCTACCTACAGCAATATCATTACAATATACTCAAACCTATCTAGAGAAAACCAGTGCAATAATAATAGGTTTGAACTACCTCCTTAAAACTATTCCCCATAATCCAATTCTCCTTCTAAATAATAATCCTATCAAATTCTACCTAACTGTCAAAAACCTTGGAATTATTTTTGACCAAACCCTCTCCTGGAAAAACATATATCTGAAATTTCGCGTCGTACCTTCTCCACCTTAAAGCGCCTGAACCACCTTCGTCAACTGTTACCATTTAAAACCCGTAGACTTCTAGTAACTTCCTTAATTTTCCTTCATTTCGACTGTTGCTGTACAGTGTATGGGGGGATCTGGGGATCCCGAAGCATAACAAAACGATAGATCAATTGCTTCGATCGTTTCATCTTTGGGACCCCGAGAGACGCCCGCATCACCCGATATTTGGAAAGTTGAAGTGGCTTTACCCTTCCTATCGCCGTAAGTACTTCCTAGCTTCCTTTCTTTACCAAGTTATCCAATCCCGCCGACCATCATACATTTCCGATCTCCTTAAATTCAAAACCTCGGTCCACTCCCGTTCTTGGCTCTCAGATCTATATACAGCATCCCACCGAACTACTGCTTTTAATAGAACTTTCCTTATCCGATCCTCATCCCTTAGGAACTCTGCACCTTCCTCCATTTCCTTCCAATAATCTTTCGAATTTCAAATCCCGTATATTCAATCACCTTATATCCTTACGATTCCCGAAAAATCTGAAATAACATACTCAGTTTTCAGATTAAAATTTTCCAACGGATAAATGAATGATATGTTTTTATTTATATATAAGTGCGTTATATTTATATCATTGGTTCACTCATCCAGTTAGATATTTTTAAAAACAAGTTATCTTGGTTGATATTGTTTGTATTTTTGTTTCATTATTTACTTTGTTTTTTTCTACTTGACATTGTAATGTGCATATGTAATTATCTATTGTTTCTCTCTCTCTATAATTATTGTAGTCTTATTTCTATGTTATTTTTTATTTCTTGGACTCTGTTTTTTTTTCTTTATTCTTTAAATGTTATCACTGGATGTAATACACAATTTTTTTTCTCATTAATTCTTTCTCACTTGTTAATTTAATTGTATTAATTAATTAAATGTAATCATAACATCATACTACCCTGTATCATACATGAGACATCATAATACCCTGCATAGAGACATGTATTGTTATTAATAAAGAATTTATTATTTTTAAATGAGTTATAAAGTTAAATTTAATTATCTTATTCAATTTATTTTCCTTATTCGACCTTCTTTATATTACCATTTTGTTAATATATTAGTCCTCTTTATTATGAAAAGCTTATAATTGTGGAAAATATTTTAGCTAAAGGGAAAAAAGACTTAACGGATCTAAATGCTCCATCATCATAGGTGGTTTACTGAATTACCGTAAAAACATGAATTAACAGCCTAAATTAAAAACTGTAAAATCATCCTCCCATCTATGCCTTGGTCTGCCCCTCAGATGGTTACCTGTTGCTATGGCGCTTAAATTTTTGATAATTTATTCATTACTAATGCTATCACTTCACTTATGTACCCCAGGTGTTTGCTCTGCGATTCCCCATTGTGCAATCTTCCAAATTCTCCAGTAGTCTCATCCTTTTTGGACTTAATATTGGGCACAATACCTTATTTATGAACACCTTAAACTAATTTTCATCCTTCAATATTGACGGCCATGTTTCACATGCATAAAGAACAGGTGGAAGGATGATAATAACCAGATGCATTTCTGCTCTTTCGTATTATGTTATCTTCTATATTCTAGTTGACTCATGTTTTTTCAAAATGAATATTTTATCCAACAATACTTTTTTTTTCGAATACCTTGAGACGTTGTTCATTCTTCAAAGATAGGGAAGACGTATCACATCTATATAGATCTGTTGAGGGAGTTATAGTTTTATCAATTCTAATTTTTTAATTTCAGGGCAAAAGGTGCAAGCTAAATAGTATCAGAAACAAAAAATCACAAGCATTTCTTCCCATTAACCATGCCATTATTTCTTCTTGCATTTAATAGTTTCTAAATTATCATATAAAATTTAAATAATTAAATGAACCTGTGCCATAGTAACAGCGATTTAACGGTGAAAGGTCTTGGGCTCAGTACATGGGCTTTTTTTGAGAGACTGAGTGAATCTCAGGTATGCCTAATTTATATGTCACTGCTGGATTTGTACCTGGGACCTCCAGCATAGCAGCTCAGTACTCTACACAATGAGCTACACCGCTACCGTAATTATCATATACCATAAGTAATTAAACTTTTCATAGTTTAATTATAGTTGCTGTGAAAAGTTAAAACTTGCTGTGACTCAACTTGAAGTAACAACCTGTGGAACTGATACCTTATCTTGAGCTTTATAATGGAAAAAAGAATTTAATTATGGAAAATGTGTAGAGTACGGTAACCATTTCATCAATAAATAAATGTTTTAACTAACATTTTGAGGTATAGATGATATATGCTTTTTGAAAAGTTCATTTATTGATGAAATGATTACCGAAATCTACACATTTTCCATAATTACCTTCTTTTTTCCATACTAAAGCTTGTTGTATTTTTGAAGAACATAAAAAAAAGCAATGAATGAAAAGCTAAAATTTGTTGTAACTCAATGCAAAGCAACACTCTGCGGAACCAATATCGAATTTAAAAAAATAAATTTTAGACAGTATATTCCTAAAAACTGCCCATACAAGTAAAAAATATCGCTCCATAGTTCAAATCCAGCTGTGTCAGATCAATTATTTAATCTGTTAACAGCCACCTGCAGGACCCTCTGGCACCTGCAGCCTCTCCTGGGGCTCACCCATGCTTGATAAAGGTACCCTTGACTAGGGCAAACCCCTCCCCCCCCCCAACCCTGGCAGTTGAGTATGATCTCAGAAAAATCATTTTTATAGTAAAAGGTAGAGAGTTATATTAGTTTTGAATTAATAACAATGATTAAAGATTTTTAATGAATATTTCGCATGAATGATTGAATTTGTGGAAGTCTTATTTTATTAAATAGTCATGTTTATTAATTATATTTATATATAATGATGGATTGAGTTGGTTAGTCGGTGCAGCCAAAGATACACACAAAATAAGCAGAACTTACTTTTTATTTGCGCCAATGTTTCGGCCTATGATGTTGACCATCTTCAGGGCTAGGAAAAAAACAGAAAATGACTATATAAACCATTGCAGTACCAAGGAAGATTTTATAAACAAAATTTATAATATTGTAAAGAAATACAGTTCTAATTAACTAACTAATTTGGCCCAACAACCCAGTTATGAGTCATGGGCTCCACCAGCAGCTTCCGCCAATCGTCGTGGTTCTGAGCAGCTGCCATTCAGTTGCCCACACCAAGGATGTTCCCTCCATCAGCCGCCACTCCGTCACTATACCTAAGCCTGGGTCTTCCTCGTCTTCTTGTCCTGTATAGAGGCTCTGTCAACAGCTTCCTGGACATATCTTCCTCACTCATGCGAGCCACAAGCCCTGCCCACCGCAATCGGCCCGGTTTTATGACCTGGACAATATTCGGTTCTTTGAATGCGTCATAAAGCTCCTGGTTCTTGCCTCTCCTCCAGTTTCCATCCACCAGCACTCCTCCAAATATCCTGCGAAGGATTTTCCGCTCAAACAGGAGGAGTTCTTGTTCGCAGGGCTTGGTTGTTGTCCAGGTTTCCGAGCCATACATCAGTACAGGACGAATGACGGTCTAGTACAGGTGCAACTTTGTTTGCCGAGAGAGTATGCGACCACCAAGCTGTTTCCTCAGACCAAAGTAACACCGGTTGGCAGAGATAATTCTTCTTCTTATTTCAAAGAAGAAATACAGTGAGTAAGATAAAATTATAGTAGAATTATGTATGAATAAAAGCATTTATGTATAGAATTGGTATTAATGCAAAGAAATACAGAGAGTAAGATAAATTATGAAATAACTAGCGAGAAGAAGTAATGAGTAACTTACATTATGTATAACTGGTGAGACATATAATCATGGAAAATACAGTTAAATAAAATAATTTTTTATTTAATTTTTAAGTATTGAAACGTTATATGCATATGAATTAATATTAACAAAAATTGTGATTTCTTATTTATATAAGAATTGTATAGAAAGTAAGGATACAAAATTGATGTATGACAAATGAATGATGATAAAATGATCAACAATAATAATGATAAAAAATGACGAGAAATAATAATATTACATGAATGTATACCGTTTAGAAATGGAAGAATGAAAATTATGAAAAAAAGAAATAAAAAAGATGAATCATGAAATAACTAATGAAAATTCATTCAATCCATCATTAGAGTTATCCAGTCAACTATTTTCCACTCAAATATATATATGTATAGTTTGCTATTTTAATAGGTTTATTTTATACTAGTTTTAAAAAGGGTAAAGCACTGAAAGGTGAAGCCCTTGTAGCTGGAAATACCTGTTGGCTATATTCAATGTTATTAATTGCTCTTCCATCCTATTTTCAGAAGAAAAAAAATCGTTGTTATCTGTCATATCTACATTTTCTATTCTAATATTATATAATATAGCCATAAATTAGATCAATAAAGTCTTCTTATAATAATATTGATATAATCTGACATATTTATAACCTTTCAAATACTTTTAATTTCTATTGCTGTTTATTGTTGTCCATAAAGGAGGTAGAGGGTGCAACATGTTATCCATAAAATCAAAGAGAATCAATAAATTATTTATCGAAATATATCATAATACATAGTTATATTTTTAAACCATATACAAGAAAACATTTCAACTAATAAAGGTGCATAGCTTTTTTTTTTTTAGAAATAGATCTTCTTTAATTCTTTAGTTGTACCTACAACAGCCATATTTTAAGGCTATGAACTTTTTTTTATTTTTTATTTTAGTTGATATTTTAACTTAATTGTTTTAGTTTTTCTTTTCTTTATTTATTTTTTAATTAGTATTAAGCTTATCATTTTTCTTCGGCATTCAAAGGAAATATACTTTGTTTATTATATTCAAAGAAATAAATTTTTTTAAAACACTGTACTAATATCAGCTGAAACGATAAAGCATAATGTTATGGTATGTATTACATGTAATAATTATACGTGAGTATTAATTTATCAAAATAATGAATTCTGATGAAATTTATTGTTTCTTTTTGTCATACATATGGAGCAATTATTTTTCAAATTGGCCATTTATATTTCTTTGAGATTGGATTATTTGTGTTGTTTAATTTAAAAGGATTTAATAAAATTCAAGTAGTGTAATTGTTAAGCGAGACAGAGGCTTAGAAGTTACAATAACAACTTCAATTGTAATTTATTAAACCAGCTTTGTCCAGTTATCCCAGTAGTGAAAATGCTACTCAAAATTGATTAGATCTCCTGAAATTTTACTCAAAGACCAATGAAGCAATTAGAATCTTGGCTGCAAATTAATATCAGCTAATACCCTGGAATGGTTTGGCATCACAGATTACCACTTTGTTAGATCTTCCATAATATTGTTTTCCTTTAAGTTCTGATTTGTGTTATTGTTGAATAATTGGTTGGTTTTGCTGAGGGATGGGGAGGGATGATGATTAAGAACACGATTATTGTAAAAGAAATAAAGTGAGTAATTTAATTAAACGATTACCGTGATTATGATGATTGCATCTTTTGTTGAAGAGTTCAGAGATGAGGATTTTCCTAGTTTGTTTATTTATTTAACGTAATTTAATGAGCTGTAACCAATCGGACAATGCTGCAATTGGAATACTACATATTGTCTTTCCAGGTATAATTAGAAAACGGATCTTTAACGAGTAGCTGAAACTGCATAGGCTCGAGACCTCTGTTCAACGTTCCCTCCGAAGGACGGCACAGTCAAGGATTTTTTACTTCCTTTAAAAATCCTAAGGCCACCTAACGGGCTGCGAACCCGCGATCTTGCGCATAGGATGTTGTTATGCTAACCGCATGAAAACATTTCGGTTCCAATCCTCATATTCCCTGATTGATATTGGATATATGAAAGTATATCAAAAACATGAAATGAGATTTGAAATTTTTATTTTTAAATATTTTCTATAGGTTGCATCAGTAATATTTATAATCGGCACAGAAACTGACAATAGTTTGTTTTCTAGAACTTCTGTACTAATATTTAAAAAAAAAAATTGTAATTATTTATTATTATTTTTTTAAGTCAATTTTCAAGGTCCCAAAAAGCTAAATAATTTAAAAATGGGTATTTTACAAATTTAAGGTTAATTTTCTGTCATTGAAAAATATTTTATAGGGAAGAGCAATTCACCGATCAAATTCTTTAAAAATAATAACAATATTATTACCATAATTAGGACAATAATAGTCAGGTATATTAAAATAATATAATATATACAATGTCACAGAAAAAGGTCAACAAATATTATACTCGGATTTCCTAGAGATACAGATTGCACAAAATGAGTTTCTGGGATAGGCTGCTACTGACAGCTGATGGAATTCGAAAACAGATCCCTTCCATACATCGCTTTCATGGTTTATACCGATTCATAGCGGCGGATTAACTATATTTAATATTTTTTAATGTAATATATTATCATAGAAATACTGAATAGAATCGATATTATTATTATTATTACTAGCTGACCCAGCCACGCGTTGCTGTGGCTGTTGTAATAATTTTAAAAAATATTACGTTTAAATTTTTAATTTTAAAGAAACAAAGAATCAATGGAAAAATGAATTAAATATATTTTCGATCGCACATTTTATTCATCTTATATAAAAGTTGGTATATAATAAATAAATAATATACAAAATTCTTAACTGATAAAATATAAACATTAGTTTAATGAATGAGGTATAGAGATAATGAATGAGACAATTAAAGATAACCTAATAGCGATTATGTTGGGAAATATTAACAACCAATTTATTAAGCAATGTATGGTTTGAATACACTATCCAAAGGGTATAGCCGGATAAGAAGGTAAAAAATGCCCCAGGCGATATTTGGAACAAAAAAATTGGATCTTATTTGCCATAAAAAATAATGAAGATTCCCAAATTTTTAACTCCCAAATATTAAAATTCACCCTAAAAAAATAAATAAACTAAAACTTAAAAAATCGTTTTTTCTTCATAACTTTGTCAAGGTTTTCCGACGCGAGAGCTGGCCACATACAGTTGTCCATGTGCGAAACATGGATGCTCCAAATCTAGACCACACACTTGTAGTGACTGCCCTTGCGCTTTGTTGATGCTCATTGCAAAAGCGAGTCGAACCGGAAATTGTAAGCGCTTGAATTCAAATGGCATATCTGTTGGAATCATAGGAATACGTGGTAACAGTACATCTTCACCCTTAAATTTCCCATTTAAAATTGTATCTTTTTAATTACAAGTCTCGTACCATTGCAAAATCGTGGTGGATTGATGTTTGAGTAGAATGATAGGCACGCCAATTTTTAGTGTTAAAATGTGCGGTGGCATACCTGACAAATCAAGGGAATTCAAGAATTCGGTTGGGTACTGGACAATTTCGTCTTGATTAATCACAGTATCGATGGACTTATACGTTGTTGCTTCACATGGTATTCGATTCTGAATGCTAAAATTGATGACATTGACATCGTTATTCGTAGCTACTAATATAGCACGTGAACTGAGCCACTGATGTTTTTTGTAATTCTGGGCGATATTTGGGAAAACCCCTCCAATTAATTCATTAATGTGTGGTGTTAATTGTATTTCCGGATTCGATCCTCGTAAACGATTTAGGATATCTTCACTCATGTAATCTTTGTATTTTTCCCAAAGATTGTTTGGATTCGATGGGAAACATGTTGTTAGTATTATCGCAAATAAACTGCGTATTTGCTGTGGCTGAGCAGTATTAGATGCATCAGCCAGTGCAGTGTCCCACTCGCCATCGTTTGCAAGAAGATTTAATTCTTGGCAAGCTTCTCGATAGGTCGCACATTCTTTCCCGTCTATGGTCCTCAAGTCTTGGAAGGATTTTGGTCCAGGTATGTTAACTAACAGTAATCGCAACTAAAAACATTCCTGGTTGTTTAGATGGACTGTATAAACACGACCTAATGCGTCAGTCGAATATAGATTTGGATATCCCTCAACTGGTTTGCCTTGTTTACGCCGCTGAAACTTTTTCGCTGATGCATTCCATGTATAGTATTTTGGTACTTCTGAGTAAAGTAGTGTTTTTGCGAAAGGATCATCCATGCACAATGAGAAGAATGCAGTTAAGGTTGCTTGCGGTGGCGAAAATGCTCTTGTATGTATATTTTCCATTGTAAAATGCACGGGCTTTCCATTTACAAGATGCACTGCCGAATGAACAACAGTTGGATAACGTTCATGAAATGGAAATGAGAAAATACGCCAAGCACCTTCATTACTACTAATGTAGCATCCCAATTGATATCGATCGATTTCATCGATTCGTGCAGATGCATTCCACTCTCCAAAAACTGCCACGTCACATCCTTTATTGACATATTTACAAATGTATTTGATCGATTTGACAGAATTACAGTATTCGACATTGATGTGAGCTGTAAACGTCTTTGAGAGTAATGGTGAATACGGCACAACCCACCGATTATCTAAATCAGTGCCATTGCGTGTCATGAATTTTCCACCATGTTCAATTGATCGCCGACGATATTGTGGATATCCACCATTTCCAGTGACAGTTTCTGTGTGAAAGGTTTTTGGATAGCGTTTTGTGCATTTGCCATCCTTCATACATGGCGAATTTTTGTTGATTGCACCACTTGAACCATGAATCATGTTGTTGGTAACGACGTCGAATAGACCTGGATTATTATCTATATCTGGTATTTCTGCTGAGATGACTTCATCAATTTTGTCTGGTGTAATTGTGTCGACCAACCAAACCAAAATGTGTGCATGGGGTAATCCTCTTTTCTGCCATTCAATGGAATACATCCAACAGCGTGTCTCCCCAAAAACATGCTCTTTGACAATTAAATCCATCAATGATTTCAATTTTTGTTTGAGCACTCCCGCAATTATGCCATGTCGATCCGAAGACGATTGTGCAGGCAACAAAAGTTCTGTGATTTAACCCCATGTCGGATTGCAAGTGAATGTTATAAAAAACTCTGGACGACCGTATGCACGAACATATGCCATTGCATCTTGCGCGTATCATGCATGCCGTGGGCTTCCGGCGAAAGTAGCAGGCAATATAACCATTTTTCCTACTTCATATAGATTCCCATCAGTAGAAATTGCATCGCGTAAGTGAATATATTCTTCTGAGCGCAGCTTAATTTGATTCAATTGAATGAAGAGAAGTCGTTCTGTCTCGATTTTCGCATTCATGTCCACAATATATTGATGGAATAATTGGCGACATTTTAAAATGTGATTGTTTTCGTGACAACGAATCATCAATCGATACGAATAGTAATTTTTTTTTAGTATTATCCGCTGTTTTTATTTTACCTTCCGGGATATTTCGCTATTAACATTGCTTATGCTACAGTAACTGCATTTGGTCCTTGCTTGTGGTGAAATGCTGTTTCAGGTTTGTGTCTTTAAAGACGACATGTATGAGATACGATTAATTATTTTTTTCATACATATTTAATTTTGTCATTCTCCTTTCTGATGATACCTGGTTCGACGAAACATTGACAGGATATTTTGTTTTAATTTATTTTAGAAATTTAAGGTTTCTTTGGAATTTTTCTACTAATTTCTCAACTTTTTAGATATTAATGAGATATACACTTGTAGCAATAACTTTAGTAAATTTCGGCAATAAAGTAACTATCAAGGTTTTTCGTTGGCAATCGTTACTAGCGGGGTCTCTCAGTGTGTGCTTAGAAGATGGACTATATGAGATCAACAGAACCTCCCAAAGCTCACCCACCCAGTCTGTATTAAGTTAATAAATAATGTTTGGAGTCTGGCGGTTGAAAGTGATTTCGGCCAAACCAACTTCCTGCACAATTTTTGGCGTAGAAACAGTTGTAACATGAGTTGTCGAATTAAAAACCCATACTCATTAGTTTGCTGTATTCTCTAATAAGTAGTAAGCCCTGATATAATAATATGTATATATATATATATATATATATATATATATATATAAAATAGTGTGCATATGTATATATATATATATATATATATATATATATATATATATATATATATATATATATTACTGTTCGCTTCGATTTGTCTTCGACGCCCCGAGGTCTCATGTGTCTCGCCGGTACGCTGAGGTAAAGTGGGTTTTCCCTTCTATCCGTAGACTTTACTTCCTTGGTTCTTTCTTATAACAAACTATCAACTCACAACATCCGTCTTATATTTATATATCTTATATCTATAGTCTCCTACAATTCAAATCCTCTATCCAATCCCAGGGCACAAGATCTCGCCCTTCTGATCTTTATATCCGGTCCCACAGAACCAAAACTTTTGAGCGCTCCTTTCTAGCCCGTTCTATCTCTCTTTGGAACTCTCTTCCTCTCGATAACCGCCATGCGTCTTCTTTAACCTCATTTAAATACAAATTTTTCCTACATCTTCTAAATTCCCAACCAGATGCTTTATAATCAATAAATAGTTTATAGATATATTCAAATTGATCGATTGTTGAACTACTGTATATGAAATAGTCCTCATTCATAATAATGCCATTGTTTTTTTATTATTATCAGATGCTATTATTTATTCACTTATTTTTCCAAAAGCTTATTTCTTTTTATTGTAAATATGTCAGTTCTTTTATTTTAATTTTGTATCACATTTTCTTATTCTCTACATACAAAACATACCTGTTTAGTTATTTAATTTCAGGATATTATGTAATTATTGTTTTATTTTGATGTAGGCCTTTGGCCAGATTTATAGTCATTTATTTTGTTCTTCTCTGTTATTCTAAAGGGACCTGGTCCCAGAATAAAATTATTTTTCTATTCTATTCTCTCTATATATATATACACACTATTTTAATATTAATATGGTTCAGTATCAGATACCTTTGTACTTAAACAGGTATGGAATGAAGTTAGTACTGCATTATTATTGTAACATTGTTGTTACAAAAACTCATATGAAATCCTGTTGGTTTAAGGTAGTTTTTAGGTGTTTAGAATAATATTGTTTTTTTAATTCCTCGTCCTGTAGCAAGGATATTATTATTTCGGAACAGACATTCCTCTCAAGATACTACAGAGGCTGGGAAGTAACCTGATTTGCTCGTAGGCGACTGCAATTCATTAAGGAAGCTGCCGAGTGTCATCCGCAAGAATGCTAATCAGATATACTTGACAGGGCTCACCTTAGTTACCTCCTCGGGAGGGAGGGAGAACTTCTCTTTATTCCCTTCTCACTCTTGGGATGTCATGATGAATTAAACATTCCCTTAATTGAAACTTCCTTCAGGGATCCTCATAATTATACCAAATTCGGCCTGATTAATGTATTGTTTTTATAAACATTTCTGAACATTATTTTAATATTCGAGTCATAACCTAAGAGAATAAGTCTAACAGCAACTTGGCTAAGATACATAGAATTCTTTTTATGATTTTAGTTATAGATTATTATTTTATAAGTAAATATTTTCTCTCCATAGTTCATCTATAGGTTTTAGACCAATCAATTTTAACTTTCCTTACTTAAAAAAAACTAAACAAAAATGTTCTTTGGACACATCACACAATTTCGCTTTCCAGCTTACTTTGAATATATCTAATATGTGTTAAAGTGCAGCAATATTTATGTATATATATTTACATTAATTTTTATATTGTTTATATAATTTAAAAAAAAAATGTATTTATAATAATGGCTCTAGTAGTTGACGCATACGGAAAACATTTTCGTGTATTGAAACAACTATTTCTTTATTATTCATGGCATTAATACCTCTCCTAAATGTGTACCCAACTTATGTAGGTGTACTAAATAATGTTCGTCATACTGCAATGATAGTAACTATTATTAAAAATGAGTGTTTTATGAGATCTGATTACATCGTGTAAACACAAACACAGCAAACAACAGAAGTCCACTAATTGCACTTTAAATTTTAGAAATATTAAAAATGGACGTTTCATGTGGCACGATCTGATACCTTATTATGCTCCTTCAAAAGAACCACGCCATTATTCAAATATTGTCATTTTTGACTTAAGCCTTCACTAGCTATTGTCTTGTTTAAAGCTTTTTAATTCAGGAAGGATATATTTGATTTACATTTCCACATTACCAATAATAAAGTCATATTTTGAGTTGTATGAGACATGAAACTTTCAAATACCCCTATTTAAAAATTAGGTTTTTTGAGTTGTGACATCGTTCTTTTGAATGACCGATATATCCAGAAATAGACATGTGAAATGAAAAATTATGTTTAATACAGCTATTCATTGAAACAATTAATTACCGGATAAATTAATAAAATAATTTGTCACTAGTTATATCTCATCATCATAGCCCATCCTATCTACCGATCATGCAGTGTGAGGTTTTAGTATTCTTGGTATATCTGCGGGTATTATTATTTTAAAAATATGAAGATAAGTTGTAACGAGTGTGTACGTGGAATTTTATAAAAATCCATAGTGAAACATATGAAAAAAATAATTTAAAAAAAAATCACCTGAAAAAATGCGGCGTGAAAGAGGAAGGGGAGGGATTCTGTAAATACCATTTTCAGTACACATTAAAGGCGCCATTTGTTTCCATTTTTTTAATTACAATAAACTTATCTCTTCAATGCTGGTTTAAAGCCCTATTATAAATCTAGAACTTTAAGTGTTTCGGAATGAAGTTTATGTTTTCAGAGTTGTTAAATAAAAATCATTAATATTTAAATACTTTTATGATTGTAATTTTATGACTGTAAAGTATATGTGGTGTTAACTATGTTATTTACTTGCTAATTGTGATCAAGTATTTATTAATTATGATTAAAAAAAATACCTTTACCTGCAACCATTGAGTAATGCTATCCATTACTCAACTAAAACTGCTGTGAAGAGTCCCCCATTCCCCCACTAAAGAGGGAAAACTAACAGCCACCTAGATCGAATTTGGCAGTCAGCACTCTGTTATTTTAAATGTTAAATAGCGGTATAACACTATTCATTTTATATTCCTGAAATGTTAAAATAAATAATTTTAGAACTATTTTATATTTAATTCAAGATAGATTTTATTTATTTTGAAGCGATTTTATAGAAATATTTAATATAACCTTAAATCTACTAGAGCCTTCATACATCAGAAATTTGGAGATCTAGCCTTAGCATTACACACTAACGCTAGTGTAGTTTTAACAAATCTAAAGTTTCACCTTTAACTTCTTAATTTTTAAATGGTTGCAGGAAAAATGTAATATTTAACAAGTGAGACAAGTGCTTATAAAACCCTAGTTTAATTTCCACACTTGCTCGTGTGGTAAAATTTACTCGGGTGTAATAAAGTGGCACTTTCCTCACTTGTCAAACAAATAACTTTTTTTTTAAATAAATTTTTTTAATAAATTTTTTTAAATACATTTTTTTAAATACATTTTTTAATAAATTTTCTTTTTTAATAGGCGAACTTTAAACAACTGGTTACTAAAACTTCATACTTGAAGATGGCATGGCCAAAATAATTATTAGCTGTTAGATAATATTCATTTTGGTTGTGCCTGTAATAAGATTTATAGATTATATGATTAGAAGTTTTTTAAATGGACAGACAAATACCAGATGCGTTATTTAAAATGTGCAAATAACCGAGGAGGGGATGCACATTTTACTTAAAAGAAATAAAATATATTAATTATAATCTTAGTGGAAATAGATTTAAATTTTTCCATGTAAATTTCAGTTGGTTTCTTCGAGTTCGGAGTTGAGCTTTGGGGCTCTACTAAACCTTCCAAATCCTCTCGTATCCAATCCTTTCAATCCAAAATCCTTCGTAAAATCCTCAATGCTCCTTATTATGTCACAAACAAACTCATCCATCATGATCTTAATATCCCATATGCTGCTGATTTTTCCCAAACTAGATACCTATCCTCCTATGACAAGCTCCATACACACTTGAACCCGCTAATCTCTCAACTTGCTTCCCATACTATTCCTGATAACCCTCCGAGGCGTCTTAAAAGAAGATAAAAGAAGAACTGCCTCGAGATCATTTACTATAGAACTTTATTGGAGTGCTACCGATGGGTAGTTTCTCCACAAGTGTTTTCCACGTCATATTGTACATATTAGCACATTTACTTGTTATAATAGCATCATTGAATTAAATATAAAAAAAAAATGTCTTCGAGTTTGTTTTTTTCCGTCTCTCCTCAATACATACTTTACTTTTATATTTTGAAAATTAATTTCTAAAAAAATGTTTTTATTTCTAACGATACATTATACATCTTTATCACTATTAGTATTTCTGGATTTTTTCAACTTGAAAAAATATTTATTTTTTAATTATTTATTAAATAAGGTTATCAGGATCATAAACGGATAACCCCGAAATTTCAAAAACTGACTTCTCCGCATTTTCTTTAGTTTAGTCAAGGAATTTTGTCTAACGAAACATTTTTCCAGCTCGCTTCTCATAGTTTTAGTTCGGTCCTGGGTCAAAAGTTTCGGGACTGTTAGCTTGACTAAACTATCGATGTATGAGAAAAAGCCAATTATAGACATTTCGGAGTTATCTGCTTTTAATCATAAACGCCTTAAATACTTTAGGGATTTGTATTTATTTAGTTTTTTTTTATTTTAAACAAAATAACAATTAAGTAGCATAAATTTATTAAGATTCGAAAACAAATAGGAAAATTTTTGTAGTACCCTAAAAAAGAGTTTAGACTATTTTTTTTAGAAATAATTTTCAGGAATTTACGGAATTGTGTATTTGCTTCAAATGTTCAGTTTAAAATTTCCCTTGAACAGTCAATAAGAAAATAATAAACAGTGTGTAAATAGAACACGATGAACTTAAGTGAGGGATGAGAGAAAAAACATGACAGAAGAAGAGAAACAGATGTTTGAGAAAGTTAATAAAGGATGAGCCGAAGAAAAGATTGCGGTTAACCCTGACAGTGAAGTGGAATCAATTGCAAAAGAGAGGATCTGGTGAGGATAAAGAAAGGAAATAAGAAATAAATTGAAGGGGCAATAGGATTTGTGTTGGGCGGCCAGTTCTCAGCACATCTTCAAGTAGAAAATTCATATTTATTTTAAGGATATTTATATATAATTAAGCACATTATGAATGAATAATTTACTTATATCACTGTCTATTTTTTATATTTTATTTCATATAATAGCTTGAAATTGTTTGTTTAATCATTTACGTCACATGCTGCCATGGCTAATGAGCGATGCTAAAGTGGAGTCCTGAATTTTGCCTATCCAGGTTTTTTAATAGTAAAGGGATCTTTAATGAGTAACTAACACCATATAGGCCAGGGCTCCCCCATTTTACGCTACTTCCGAAGGACATCCTAACCAAGGATTATTTACTCCCTTTAAAGAATCCTAAGAAGCCATCTGCTGGGCTAAGAACCACCGGCCTTGAGCATAGAAGGTTGTTATGCTAACCACACCATGTTATAATAACATGATATATTACGAGTGATTCCGTTCACCAGCAGTCTTTTTTGGATCATTAGAAAACAAAAAAAGGAGGGTAAGAAGTTTATATATATTTGTTTATTGTTGGGCCTGTTTGGACTGTTGATGTGGGTTGTGCTGCATATGATTATCATTATTTTGAAATTATTTGGCGTATGTCCTGATGAATCCTGCATCGGCCGAATCTTGACTTTAGTTTTTTCCCAGTATTTTAGAGACTTGAGTTTCTCCTTTCTTTTTTTTTTTTTAATGACCACTTCGGACACGTTACAAAATTATTTTTGGGAAAGGAAAATACTCTGGAAGCGATATGGGGCAATAAAAGAGAAGGGTAAGTGGCGATCAAGGAAGAATCACGAGCTCCGCACAATGTATGGAAAACTAGATCTGGTATCGTTTGTGAGAAAATCCCACCTCAGATGGCTGGGATACCTGGAACGGATGACAGGAATAAGGATGCCAAGACGGTTGTTATATGGAAGAATTGGAGGGAAATGATTGAGAAAGGCCTAGAATGAAATAGTTGAACGATGTTGGAGAATACCTTAAGTTGCTTATAGTACGGAGATGTAGTGTGACTCGCGATGTTCAACTTTTCCTAATCATTTTTTTCTTCTTTAGTCGTGGTGTAGTTTTCCAAAAATAGTCAAATATTTGCTAATAATAATTGTTCATTCTGTGCTCGTTCAATCCACACAGATGTGCGAGAGATGTAAGCATAGTATTCGATATTCTTTCCACTTTTTAGTTACTTCTCATTTTCCTTTCACCTACAGTATTTTTCTACACTATTCCCCTTGATTTTTCTTAGAATTCTTCTTTCCAAGACTTCCAGTTCTATAAAGAGACTAATTCATCGAGATGCGTTCCATTTTTACGACAATGTTATAATGTCTAATTTTTTTCTTCAAGGATATGAGAAGATATTCCTTATTAATCCATATGCCCTTTCCATTTTTAAAATCCGATCTCCAACAGCTGCTTTCTCTAATCCATTCTTTTGTCTAGTCTCTCCCTCTCTTAGTTGTCTAGTTTCTCTTTTAGAAAGATTTATAGGCATTTTTTTTTTCCATATTCATTCCAAATTGATGACGAAATGAAAAAAAAACTTTAAGACTTTACAGATTTCAACATTCACCAAGTATTGGATAATATTTGCAGAAAATGTGTTAATATTTAATCCATTCATCACATATACATTCTAGTTTCGACTGCGTCGTCGAATTATCTGAGACTCAGTTTAATCTCTGTGTCAAATTAGGCTCTGAGGAAGCTATCCAGCATGTCCAGCACAACGTCGACAAATAATTTGACGAGATGAATGAATTAAAAATGTTGACAATTGCAATTTAAGAGAGTGATTAACATCTTAATATTGTTCATAAATTGTGTTTATTGTACGAAAAAAAAAAGAAGTAATATATATATGTAATATACTTTTTCATGTTTTTTACAGGTACCTCGACCCTTTAAAGCTCGTAGAGAACTTAAGCATCACACGGCGGTTATTAAAGTTCCCAAGTAGCGTAGACGAAGCTCCACCGACGATAGATTGCAAAGTGCGATCCCTGTTGTTACAGTAACTAATCATCCTCATCACTCATCGCTCCCCCTTCATCATCCTCTAGTAACATCATATTACTAAACACCTCAAAGAAAGGCTCTTTACAACTTGGAGGAAGTTTACACCGTCTTGGGGAGAGGCTAAACGCTCGGTCTGGCAACAACGGCTTTATAAACTGTATCATTGATCAGCATTTGCATAATGGCGGGAATAGACAATGAGGGGAGCAGGGTCATACGAGAGTGGATAATGTCCTCGCCCGATTCCAAAGATTAGGAAAATTACTTATCAAATTACCAAACTTTTTTTTACAAAATTCAATGATTTCCATAATTTTTTGTTTTAATCTTTTTGACCTATAAAAAAAGCACGAAACCGACTTTATGCTGGCAAAACATAAGAAAGTTGTCCAATATTACGTTTGATTCAAGATAAATAAAAGCAATATGGTACATAGTTGATTCTCATTGGATATAATAAAAACGCCAACGTCACAAACAGGGATTCGGATTAGGTTTTAGGTTTAAAATGAAATTTTAACATTCATAAACTATTGGGTCGTATCTTATGAAATGTTCTTTTTAATTATTTCTAAAACTTAAAGTGGAATTAGTGGAGTTGTTCTGTCTACCCAGCGATGAAACCATACCATCCACGTCATGCTGCGTGCATATTGACATAATGCCATAAAAAAATATTAAAAACAGTCTGCGCTTCACTTTATTCACCAGACTTATCTTCAACGATTTGAAAAATGTTTGAAAATATCCTCTAGTCAAATACGCATTTTCAGAGTTTCTTAGCAAAATACTGAATAATTCCATGCTGGAATAGAAAACTTTATAGCATTTTGGGGAAATAGAAAAATGAGAAAATAGAAAATGAAGATAAATATTTTTAATAAAAATGTTTCGATTTTTGAAATTCATCATTATCATAATTTCTCATCATATCATCCGGCCTAAGCAGAGTGAGAAGACATTTTGCAGAGCTTGATCCTGCTGTCTCTGTCCCTGTGCTGTACCAGATCATTTCTTTTATTCCAATCCATTCTTCTTTTCCTGAGAGTCTCCTTCACCCCGTGCTCCCACTTTAGTCTTGGTCTTCCTCTCCCTCTTTTGACCTCTAATCGTGCATTGTATACATATTTTGTTGTGCCGTTTGGCTCCTTATGTAACATATGTCCAAACCTTTTGAGCCAGTTCCGCTCTATTAGTTCAGAGACTGGAACTGTCTCGAGAGGTCATTGTTTTGTTTCGTACTCGGCCTATTCTGGTCTTCCCTCCACCCCCCCCCCTTCCATTTCATATGAAACGACTCAAGGTTTTTAGATCTACGAAATAAGTTAGGTTAGAGATTAGCATTATAAAAAGGACGGTCATTCTCCAATAAACGTAGACTCTGTCTACTTCGAATCCAAAGACAGATCTTTAAGTGGATCTTTACGTGGAGATGCCTCGATCCATGCGTTCTATCTGTCTCGGTCTTTCGCCAATGCCTTCATGGAACTTTTCCTCTTTTCTCCCTTTTCTAGCCACATTATCCAGCCATAACATCCTTGGCCTTTTGCCAGTTGGTATAGCTTCGAAGAACTTGCGAGGTCCGCCATCTTCGTCCATTCGGCAGACGTGTCCGAACCACTTCAACTGCCTCTTCTCTAGAATTTTAGTTAGTGATTTCACCCCTAGCTCCTCTCTTATTCTGGCGTTACCGATGTGTTCCTTCCGTGTTCGGTCAGCTACTCTTCTGAGGTATTTCATCTCTGAGGTTTCTGTTCTTAAAGAACTTGTATTTAAGAAGATTTGATAACTGAGAAGATACCTGAAGTTTCCCATAACAAAGCGAAGATGATACCCTGGTTGAAAACCACTACACTGGAGGTGGATGGCAGCCATTACAGGGTATTAGGGAAGCAGACTGCAATAAAGGCCTACCGACCTAGGTTACATTACCGAGGTGGGGTAAGTTAACTGAACCGCAGTCCTCGTCTGATTAATTAACCGTAAAATGTTCCCTCCCCCCACCTCTTGCGATTGTTTGTATTAAATTAAAGTGACAAAATCTTGGAATCGTATCTACTGTGAAACGATCTTAAAACACCTAAGGGTTAAGTACGAAAATTATAATACGTACATATTAGGCTAGTTCTATTGTATATAGTAGTCGTAAATAAAAATAAAACTCAGTGAAAGGGGAAATATTAAATAAAATAAAAAAAAAGAAACTGACGAATTAAAAAACATTAGGTGGTCGTCTCACGACACGATTTTTGAATGCCTTATTTCCATTACAGATGTACGAGTATAAACGTTGAGTTAATTGAGAATGCACTATATATAAAATTAATTTTTGTTTATTTATAAAAATTTTAATACAATTAGCTGAAATGTGTTAAAACATTTTACAGTGTCAGTGGTAGTTGTTGGATATCACATACCTTTTATTTGTAGACATAGTTTGTATTGTAACAGACCTATTTTAAATGTATGTTAGGGGATTAATGTAATTTAATGTAATCTAAATGATAAATTTGAATTTTAACTCAACTATTAAAACTTTCCATTCTAGTTAAAGTTAGTTTATTCGAAAACATTTGATTTCTGATTGAGTAGAAACGAATACGATTTTGACAACTAAGACTTATATCGTTTATTTTTTCACCACTTTTCAATACTTGGAAAATAGTAATATTTTAAATATTAATTATAATTTCAATATCGATTATAAAATATTTTTGATTTCCAACTATATATTATACATCTATATCATTAATACTATTTCAGTGAATTCGTTTTCAACCAAAAAAAAATATTGATCCTGCAATTAAAAACTAACTATTTTTAAGACTTTTTATATAACATTCCTAATAATCGTCACTGTAATGCAACAAATCAAACTGGTAGAATTATGAGTTTCTATACTGAGGATTCCGGGTTTAAATGTAGCTGTGACAGATAAATTATTTGGATGACCTTGTTGGAACCGCAGACCCTTTTGGGGCTCACTGTACCTATTTGGTTACCCTTAATTAAGGAAAAGCCTGGAGCTTGAAAGTGTTCTCGTACCCGTGACCTCCCTGCACAAACTTTGTCTTAAAAATAGTACAGTTTCTACATTGTACTGGATCAATGATTTTCTTGTCGGTTGGTAGTGATAAAAGATTTTTCAAAGGTCATCGGTAAGACTACTTTGAATAAAAACTGTAAATCCTTGGTTAGTTAAGTTTGCCCTATAAATTGCTGTTTCTTAAATGACCTTAACCACACAGTTCCAGATTATAGATTTTAAAAAATAAATAATTAAGTTAATGAAGTTATTAATGACTTTATAGTATAATCATGAAGTTGAACCGCTGTTAAGACGGGATGCTGTGTGGGTTGTACGGACTGGATTTGGAAGAGACGATCAATAGACCTTTTGTATCAAACTTAAACCCAATATACTCCCGTAATCCTCATCCTAATGTACAACCAATTTCAATAGTGTCATTTTCCGACTCGTGGGATATCTCCTTTGTCGGATATCATCTCCCGACCGTTTTTCATTTACAATTCGCTGATGGATTTCGCGCTGGTGTCGCTTTGAACGTGTTCGGTTCAGATGAAAGGGTAATGATTTCTTTTGAATGGCTTATGAAAAGTTAGTCTCCAGTTCACTGGCGGAAATTAATTCCCAACTTGGTGTCTATCCTGAACTGGCTTCTGACTTTTTCCTTCCTCGTAGTCAGTATTGAATGTACTCTGTTCGGGAAAGTTTTAGGTGTCTGAGTTCAAATAAATAATAGACCCATTATGGTCTTCTCTGAATCTGTGTTGATTAATTTCGACGTGACTTAAACGAAGTCAGCTGTCGATAGTTGAAACTTTATATTTGATATTCTTGGTAAGATGTAGGTATGCTCTTTTTTTTTGTTACTACATAATTATCGGAAATGGTACTTTAATAAGGTCATATAGATTTCCAAAAATATAAATTATATTAAAATATTAAACAAATAATATAAGTTTTATATTAATGCTTAATGGGGGGGGGGGGATCTCACGGTCGAGCGTTTGATTTCTCGGACAAATCACTTCCTTCACAACCATTGTCCTGAAATCAGTACTTAACGTAATTCTTGATCCTTCATAGTGTGTAATGTTACATATTTCTTAAATATATTAATGCACATACGTTGTAATATATTTTAGTATAAATAGGCAAAAAGAAAGTGGTCCAACATAAACTTTAAACAGAGTTTGGTATTTTTGTAAACTGTACTGTAATAGACTTTTATCTAAATCAATATTTCAAATGTTTACCAACATTAAAGGGAATAATGTTTCAAATTTTGACTGCATGGACTATACCGGTATAAGTACATTTTTGAAGCAACAATACATTTTGATTTAATCAACAATTACATATTTCAATATGAATAAGTCATTTCTGTTAATTTCTAATGTTTAAATATATACTGGAAGCGATCCAGCAGAATGTAGATCTAAAAGTTCAACGATATACCAAATTTTCTCTCTGAAGTAAGTGTTTGAAAATATCTCACTGACACTATTCATAGATTTCAAGACTGCTTATGATACAATTTATCTTTGAACCATTAAAAAGGAATGAACATTTCATCCGAATCGGATCCACCGATGAAATAGAGAAAGATATATAACCGACAGGTTTATGACAAGGAGACTCACTGAAACCTGTATTAATTGATATAGATATGCACAGTTACACCCAAAGGCTCGATTACACGTAGAAGAAACTTTTTTCAACCTGTTTTTTTTCAAGGAGTAGTTTGAAAGTTCTTGCATATGCCGGTTCTTATTGATGACATGAAGTTCGTTGATTAAGCGCTAGAGAGGTTAGAAAACACAGTCTTTCACACAGATGAGGCTACGGATAAATGAAGAACGTTCTGCAAAATTTATATAAAAAAATGTTGGAATGGTATGTCCATCTCAGAAGAATGATCCTTCATCTCTCCTGTAAAGGCTGTCTA
Source organism: Troilus luridus (assembly GCA_964056705.1). Lineage (NCBI taxonomy): Eukaryota > Metazoa > Arthropoda > Insecta > Hemiptera > Pentatomidae > Troilus > Troilus luridus. Next base: position 79,336,921 of record OZ057415.1, read on the forward strand.
ATTTAATTTTCATTTCCAATGCTGAAGGGAGGAAACGGCGAGGAAGACCACAGAAAAGGTGTATAGAAGAAGCCGAGGAAATCATATGCGGTCTTGATCTGAGAGAGATATAGATTTGAGAGATTCCTTCTGTCCAGATATACAAGACAGATGGAAATTTGGTTGAGTATGATGCTTGGTTGAAGGAAACTTCAATGTGAGCAGAATGTATCATTAAAAAAAAAGTTATTATGTTAAGAGATAAACATTTAGTGTTGGTCCAGCTTCCAATACACCCGATATCATATAGGCGAGAATCTCAATACCAAGAAAGTTAGTGCGAGAACCACAGCAGTAAATAACGCATTGTGATATGCGTGCTATTAAGAAGTAAACTCCTTATTAAAAAATCTAAGCTGACATTATAAATTCTCTAATCAGAACATTGGAGACCTATGCGTGTGGAATACTCACATCAAGTAAGTCTTAGGCAAAAAACTTGAATTGATTCGAAATAATGTTTTTAAATAAAATATACGGAGCAACGCATGAGAAAAAGAACCGATAGCGAGTGTCATAAAAGCTTAATAGTCATTTGGTTGCTGAATGTTGTAATATCATTATTGATCCTTACATATATTTCTATTTAAGTTTATTTTTTTATTTATTTTCAAGTGCTTATATAAGCATTATCTGTTATAATCTTAAAATGAACTGTAATTTTTGAAAGTGGTATAACTGTATTTGGCTTTTTAAATGATTCGTTTATTCTTTTAAATGATTTTAATGATTATTATTTCCTAATAAAATTTAAAATATTTATAATGTTAAACATATCATTCTTTGGCTAAGTCCTAGGTGTTAAAATAATAACGTCGGATATTAATGCCGGAATTTTTTAATTAATTCAAATGCAAACGGTCACATATCTCGGTACCTAAGAAAATGAAATCCTAGAATTATGATAAGATCTCAAATGATATTAGGAATTGAAAACTATTGATGGCCTAAATTGAAGAAAGTTTGAAAATCTGAATTTTTTAAATTTCTTTTTTATACAAGATGGAAATCTCAATAGACATCTGAGGCCAAAAAATCCTCAGATAGTGTGGGACTCCAACCCACTAAAACCACCTTGTGCAACAACTGAGCTAGCCCAAGTCGCACCTCTTTCACGTGAAAAATCTCGGGTGTGGGATATATCCCATTAGCTAATCTCCCAATTTAGTGGAATTTTCTTTTGTTTGGAGTTTTAATTTACTTTAATTCACTTTAGTAGCAAGTCACTAGGATTCCCTCTTTTAAGCCGTTTTATTTGATGTAAATCCTCCTCAGCTGTGCTCTGCATTTCTGGGTTTACGTGGATTTTAATTCTTTCATTGTGACTATCCGCAAACTGCTTGTCCATTTAAGGGCGCTTTGGGTTCTAGTCGTTAAGACTGTTGTGACATGAGTATGATGACTCAGGGACACTTCGTACCTCCCTAAATGATTTTTTTTTTTCGTATGAATATATATGTTAAAACAGTGGGATTTGAGTAGTTACAATAATGATGGGAAAACCAAGTAAAAAATATATGCAAACAGAGAAATATATTTGTTTATATGGTTTCCCATAATTATTATTACTACTCATTTCCCAATGTTTTAATTCATATATGTCAAATAATTCATTTATTTTATTCTATAATTCATATTAATTATATTTCATTTTATCCATTTTTACTCTTTACAATTTTTATGTATCATTTTCATTTGTTTGTAACTAGTATATCTAGTCCTGAAGAAGACCAACAATGTATGTCGAAATCCGAGCTTTCAAATAAATAGTTCAACTCTATTTAAGAATTTTTTTCTCTAATTTCCACCCTGAACATTTTCTTCCACCATAAAGATAGTGATAATAAAATAATATAAGTTCATAAATTCCACTTTGAATTTTAGGAGTAATAAAAACGGACATTTCACATGGTACGATCCAATAATAATAATTATTTCATCGTATGAGGTAATCGTTATTCTCAGGGTATTCAGAGACTTTTGAAAAGTCATAAACCCTGAAAACATTCATTGCCTGTGTTAGATGAGAGTGAGAAATAAAATAAAATAATAAAAATAAATGGTTTTTAAGACCACTAATTGAATTTAAACGAGTAAGGTGTGGAGTTGGTCGCCAAGGCTTATAAAAACGGGGAGTGAGCAGTTGGTTTGTCTCACTGCCAGCCGCCTTGATTGCTCTGAGGCCATTCTTTCCCTTATCATAGCCTAGGCGAAAATATTATTAAATTACATTTAAAATAATAGTCTATTTAATAAGACAATAGTGAAACGTAAATATTGAAATTAAAGTCGTTTTTTATTGAAGTGAAAACTTCTTTAGTCGCATTTAGGGGAAAAACTCAAGGTTTCGCGAAAGCAAGATGCTCGGCATGCCCGTGACTTATTGCGCGAGTTTGCCGACACCTAGCGGTCTGTGCATGTGTTATACAATTTGTTATAATAAACTTTAATTTAAAGGTTAGAATTCCATTGATATAGGAATAATAACATTTAACTAAAAGGTCGTTTAATAATAATATAAATACTTAGTTGAACTTTTTGTTTCCCTTAGAATATTTTACATATCATTATTAAATCTCTTGTTTTATGAGATTATTGAAAGTACAAGTGTTCTAAGTATTGTTTAACTTAACGATGATAAATGTGCTAAAATTAAAAATATAGTTCATTAGCATCTATCAAATACAAATAAAAGGTATTAATAATATAACTGTACAATTAGTATATTTTAATGAAAATTTTGATATTTTCTTTTGAGCTAGTGGAGCCTGGTTGGATATTTTGGAGAACTACTGGAGATGATATATTTTGATCAATAAATAAACTACTTGAAAGTTTATGTAATGAGTGTTCTAAGTGGCAGTTTATGTGAAAAGACTAATGTTAATAATTTTAATTTACAAATTTGAAATTTAAATAATTGAGACTATAATTGATATAGAAATTTAAAAAAGAAGTCTAGTTATTGTGAAGTCTTGAATTTTCACTTCAATTGGCAGTCCTCATCCCTGCCTATTTTATTTATTTAAGTTTTTTGTCTACCAAATTTACACACACAAACACACACGTACGTGCCCAGAAACCTCGAGGGTTATCTGACAAAAGTTGTTTTCTTACACGTGGCTGTTCTTCTTTATCCCTCAATGGGATCTCTAAACGAAATAGTGTTATATTAGTAAATATATCAGAGTGTTACGCATGAAAAACATAGACTCATTAGGGATATAAATTATATGTTACGAGAAGACCAAAAAAAATTCTCAAAAGCTATAGAGTTTTCGAAAAAAAAAACAACATAAAATCACAAACTTATTTGATTGTAAATGAATCCAGTGATTGACACACCTCAATAATACAACTATAAAAACATTTTTCATTTCTTTAAATTTTAGGGATACGGAGATATTAAAGAAAAATAATAGAATTCAGTTAAATTCTTGAAAAGAATTTCTGAGATTTTCCTATGGAAAAATGCCAATACACCCTGATCACTCGGGACGGGAATATTATCATGAATAATTTATTTCTTATCAATACAAGGTTCTGAATCAACGGAAATAATTTGAATATTTAAGAAACGTTTGTATTTTTAGCTTCTTAAACTTTATTAAGTGGGAAAGCATAATTAATTACTATAATTGTTAACGACAATTTAAAAATTCTATCGAATGCTTTTAATGAGGGTTCGAAGTAATAAACATTCAACTGCGCCTTACAAAATTCAATTACTATTTAAGTATTATTGATTTGGGAGCTAACTACATGAATGTTTTATGAAAGATAAAGTTAATGGGATTATTTTAAATGTATATATTACAGCAATTAGTTCCTAGTGTGTAAGGTTCAACGCTGCTAATCATCAAAATTAAGATTTGGTTTTGTGCTATAGAATGAAGAACCAGGTCCTTGAAAGATGTACCAAACTCATGACTTTTTTTTCCAGGCTATTGAAAGATAAATTAATTGTTTTTGTTCTACCATGACCGATAATAGAAACTTTAGTTATATTATTATTAAATGTCTGAAATTTCTTTCGCATTACTACTTCTGATACCCGATACCCTTCAGTTTAAGTGGCATTATATGCACTGAAATATTTAAAATGTATAGAAAATAATAAAAAATATATTTTATTGGTATTCGGACATGAGTAAATGGCCATAATGTACCAATAAAACGCCCTAGTTAACCATTGAAGATTAACATATCTTACCTAAAATTTAGTTTTATCTATTTATTAAATTCTGTACATGATTATTTACTGTCCATTTTCAACGGAAAAAAAATCACTAATAACCATTTATTTTTTTATTGTTGGGATTTTGAGTATTTTTTTATAATAAAAATAATTATAATTATGTATCGTTTAATTAATCTATGACAAGGTCTTTCAATAATAATATTACAGAATGTAAAATATGAGCTTTATTGTCTCAGAGTAGAATAAAAGGAATACAAGAGAACCTAAAAAAAGTATGAAGAAAAATAAATTATAAGGTAATTTCTAATAACAAATTAAAAAAAAACAGTTAACAATAGTTTTAAAAGTATTATATGTATAATAAATATTGATACAATTTTTTTTTCTAAAGAACAAAAAACGAACATCCATTTACAACAATGCTTTTTAAAAGTATTATATGTATATTTTTCAATTAAAAAAATATATTATTAAGAAATTTAAAATACACCATAACATAATTTAAAATTAGCTATTCGAAGACGATATATTTTTAATGTTCTTTAAGTTTTTAAAATCCGTCATCTCAGTACATTTTTTTAAATTAATAAAAATATTACATATAAAACCTTTATAGGAAATTTGATGTTATTTAAAATTGGATATGGCCAAGATTTTATCTAAAGAACTCTGGAAGTGTAACTTCCTGTTACAAAACTGAAGAAATTTCTTCTATTACTGAAGAAAATCTGAAATAAAAATGATGACTGGAACAAATTCTTGGACCCATACAATTTGATTGCAATCGATCCAGGTTGGCAGACTTTTATATTTCCATTTTATGATCGGAATTCTCCAGCCTACACAATTTTATTTTTTGGTCTCATCTTCTTGCTCGTTAACAGAATTAGTGTAGTTAAAGTTGGACTATTTCTATAACCATTTCTGTTCTATGGACTATTTCTTTGTTGTAATTATTTTTAAGAATGGGTAATTTTTATAAGTTAGTATTTGATGGTTTCATCAGTACGATTATTGTCCAATTACACTCATAAAGTTAATGATCTAATTAACTGTTTATGTATTTTATTAATCCGATATTCAGGTTGACCGTAAGCTACAGTTGATTCTGTCAACTAGAGTTCTGAGTAGTTAGGTAAGTAGGGCGTTACGTATTTTTACCTTTTTTTTTTTAATTCTATAATAATAATGATAAACATTTTTATTTGAAAAATCATACAAATATTTTATTTTTGATCTTCATTTGGTAAACCTCCCATAAGGGATTCTTGTGAAAACCTGTATGGAGAAACCTCCCATTGAAGGGACTTCTAGCGTGGTTCATCTCACTGCAGTAGATCCCTGCTCCAGAGACGTTTCATCTCCTTGTCGGATTCTGTAGTAATGTGTCTGTCAGTAATGATTGTACCAGTAAGTTTGGATGTCCAGCAAGTGAGTCATGAAATGTTTTGTTGTTTTTCTTGATTGCATCAGTCACTAGTGGTATGTTGAAATATTTGTGTTACGATTTATTAGTAATGTAAAAGGGACAATGTGTAATATAACGAAGGAATTTCGATTGAAAAATTTGTATGGTCTGTAAGTGGGATTAGTTGCATGAGCCACAGACTTGCGAGGCATAGGTCCATTTTGGATTAAGTAGCATGTAGTATGTTATTTTTGTTTGTTAGTGATAGTTTATTTTTGTGGTGAAGTAATCGTCTTAGGAATGAGAGTCGGTGATTCAATTTTTTCTTCAAATTAGTTACGTGTGATTTCCAAGTCAGTCTTCTCTCCATTGTAAGGGCCAAGTATTTTGTTCGAGTTTGTCCCAAAAGCTGGAAGATTGCCGATTTGAGACTCCTCTACAAGGGAGGAGCTAGGCATATGCAGCTCCCAAACTCGTATAGACCTATATGCCTCCTCCCAGTGATGAGCAAAGTCCTGGAGAGTCTGATTTTAACCAGCTTACAGTCAGTTCTTACCCGGGCAAGTCATCCACGGCAATATGGATCTACCAAAGGGAAGGGAACCACTGACGCCCTGGTTCAAATACGTGACGTAGAGGTCTGGACGGAACGATATGTCCTGTTGCTACTATTTGACATATCATCCGCCTTTGGCAGTGTTTGGTTGCCTCTAGTGCTACAACAGCTTCATACTTTTGACGCCCCCAGCAATTTATGTATTCTTCCGTGCAGCTACTTTCAGATCCGTACGAGTAGTTCCTACGAGACCGAAGCTTCCATATAGAGGGGTTGCCCTCAAGGATCAGCCCTAGGCCCAGTTCTATGTAAAACTATTATTTAGTGAGTTGGTGGGAGTGCTATTCCCTGCCACGGCGTATGTGGATGATCTTGCGGTTGTAGTGGCGTCTAACAGCAGAGCTGGAATTAAAGCAGATGCTGAGCGGTGCATCAATCTGGTAGGATGGTGGTGCGAGAAGAAAAAGCTGAAGATGACCGCTGCTAAGACTCAGGATATCCTACTAAAAGGAAAAACTGATAGGAGACACCCTAAGAACCTTGATGTTGGAGGCACGAGAATACGTCTAAGTAGGTCAGTAACTACCTTGGAATAAGATTTAGTAGAGAATTTAATGTCACTCCTCACATAGACTATCTTGGAAATAAGGTGGCTCAGGCCTTGAACAATGTTAGTCGCTTGAGGTTGCTTTTTGGGATATCAGATTTGCAAGCACAATCATCATTTATACTTGAATGATTCAAGGCATTCTACGGTATGCATCCCCTGCGTTGGTAAAAAATCTTTTATACCGGCAAAAGCGCAGGTTGGCGACGATTCAGCGCACGGCTCCTCTGCGAGTCACTAGAGCGTATTGGAGTGTGTCTCATGAGGCGGTGCACCTATTAGCAGGAGCTGTTCCTATTGACCTTCTCCTGCGTGAAGCTTTATACAAATTTAATATTAAAAAGGAAAGCTCAGCAGGTCTACCGTACATTATCTGTACAAAAATAGCCGGAAATCCCCCGGAAATGGAAAGGGATAATACGAGACACCATCGATGAGTGGGATCGGACAACTACAAAAGGTGCTATGTTGAGAAAATACTTTCTCACCACGACTAGCTGTAACATGGATTCTCCCAACCTCCCATGGATTCTCCCAAAGTAGTCCCAATGGACTACTGGATTTCCCAATTCCTCACAGGTCATGGAGGGTTTAGGGCGAAACTTCATCAATACGGAAGGGATATTGACCCTTTATGTCCTAGCTGTGGCGTTCCGGAGTCTGCTGAGCACATTGTCACAACTTGCACCGCCTTTGATTCACTAAGATCCAAACTACTGAGAGGAACCAGACTTTACGTCCTCACCGAGAATGAATTCCCTCAGTTAATGACTCGAGACAATTGCCCTTACTTCAGAGAGTTTGTGTCCGAATGGAAAGCAGGGTTGGGAATAACACTCTTCAATCTTGGAAGGAAAACCCAAGAAAATGGGCAGTAGGAGACATTGAAAATTGGATTGAACAGTGAAAATAGACAATACAGTTATTGTCAAAACCCGTGTTGCCGTAAGGCAAGGAAGGGTGTTTAAATAAATAATGAATTCAAGTGTGTCTGTAGGTTTTGAGAAGCTATGTCTGGGTTAGTACTGGCCGAAAGCATGACGGTATCGTCCGTATTGTAGCAAGTAGTGTTTCTGGCGTCTGTGGGATGTCGTAGGTGTACAGAAATGGACCTAGAATACTGCCCTGCGGTATTCCTACATTAAATAGGCAATAGTCGGAATGCTTACCATCCTGATTAACAATAAAGAACCTATCCTCTAGATAGGATTTTATGATTAGATAATATGCCTGTGGTAGAACTAATTTTAGTTTGTCCAGGAGACCATCGTGCCAAACTTTATCGAAAGCTTGTGAAACGTCCAAGAACGCTGCTGTGCAATATTCCTTCTTTTCTAGTGCCACCGCAATGCTATCAACCACTCTATGACATTGTTGAGTTGTAGAATGTGCCACGTGGTTTTGGTAGGGTAGGTTTTTTAAATTATGTTTTCACATTTGAATATTTGCAATTCATCCTTTTTTTGTCAATTTGGCCGTCTGTTATAGAAGTACTGAAATTACTCCTTACCTTTCTTTTCAAAAGAGTAGAAATAACGGTATTTAATTCTATAATTAAACCTTTTTAGTTTTTAATGCATATTATTACTTTATATTACTGTAAAAATTAAAGAACGAGCCGATTTCGTTACAACTTCAAAATATCGATAATGATAATATTTTTAAATTTTCCGTGTCACGGCACTTACTCATTCATCCACGATACTGACATAAAATAATATAAATAAAGAGACCCTTTACAAATTTTTTTTTTTTAAAGTTATATAAATAAATTTACAACTGTACAACAGAATACATCAAGTAAATATAATGAATGTTTACATTGGCATGAAAAGACAAGTAGAGAAACTACCCAGTGGTAGTACTCAAATAAAAAGTTCAACTTAGAAGATCACGAGGCCATCTTCTTTTCCTTTGAGGATTATCAGGAATTGAAGAGGCTGCTAGGTTTGAAACAAGTGGGTTTAAGTGGGAATGAAGTTTGTCATGAAAAGATTGATATCAGGTTCGGGCCAAATCAGCAGTAAATGGGGCATTTAAGTCATTATGGATTACTTTGTTCGTTACAAAGGATTCTACGAATGATTTTGGATTGTAAGGATTGAATACGAGAGGGATTCGATGGTTTAGTGGAACCCCAAAGCTCTACTCCGTAAGTCCAGATGGGTCTAATTAATTAATTAATTAAGAGCTTAGAGCGTTTTTCTAGTAAATGTTGAAGTAGCCTGAAATGGCGCGCTGTTTCTTGTCGTTTCAGTCTAGTAAGAGGATTCCAAGTTAATCTTTTGTCAAGGTGTAGCCATAAGTACCGGAACTGTTCTATAGGATTCAGTGGGATGTTATTAAACGATGTGGGGTTACAGGAAGTCATTGGTTTACGACGGAGGGTAAAAGTGATTTGACGGGATTAATGGGAATTTATTTTAATCCTCCAGTTTTGACACCATTTTTCAACGTAACTGATATGGGATTGAAGAGTATGGGATGCTAAATTAGACATGTGTCATCCGCATACGTGGTAAGGATAGTATTAGGATGGGCCGGGATGTCAGCTGTATAAACTGTGTAGAGGATTGGGTCGAGGATACTGCCTTGAGGAACACCAGCAGATTGAGAAAAGATGGATGAAAATACATTATTGTGATTTACTTTGAATGACCTGTTAGTGAGATAGGTGATTGAATAATGAGAAAATATGTAGGAGGTAGGAATTGGCAGAATTATTAAATTTATTTACAAATCGAACATTAAATTTTATGTGTTTATTAGTTTAGATCATTTCTTGTGAAAAAAATTGACTTCTTGCGAATTCTAGAAATTGATATTACACGGTATCGATTCTAACTGTTAAACAGTAAGTTTTATCTGTGCTGCAAGTTACATTATACGAAAGAAGTGATCCAATATGTTCGTAAGGATCATATTGATACAAAAATATCATAAATAGATCGTTAATGGATGACCAGTGAGAGCGAACCGTCCAGGACATTAATAAACACTGTTAGAATGGAATCACTCATATACCACAAATGTTACATGTGATATGCTATAGTATTTAAGGTGATTAAGGTATTTAAAGTGTTTTTTAATTTCTCTGAATATAAAAGTGCACATTCATTGAATAACTAAGAAGAATAAGCTGAATATCTGCTAAAAAAGATAAATAATAAAAAACTAACATAAAATAATTGCTTAAGAAACTAGCTTCGGTATAGATGAACACTGTTAGAATGGAATCGCCCGAATACAAATAAAATAATAAACCATACATTATATAACTTTTTCAAAGCCAGTGAGAATCTACTCTCAGTCATTATAAACTGTAGACGCCGATTTTCAATTGAATCAAAACTTGCTTTTCGGGGTCCAAATCACTTGCATCGATTTTTTTAATTAACCGTCTCGCCAAGATTTAGTAATTCAAAATTAATGAATATAGTTGGCAGGGGGTGTGTTCATTGGAAACATTTCTGTATAGGAGAGTATTATTCTGACAGCTGGTAAAATTGGGCAAATTAATTTAACAGTTCTGAAAGTTGGAAATGAGTGCGGGGCTCCACCAACTTTTGTAAAGCCTAAGGCCGCTGTCTCGCAACTTCCTTCTCAAAACCCTTCCTCACTTTTTCTCCTAATTTGTTCGATAAATTGCTCGGATTTATTTTAGATGAAGATATTAATAAATGGAAATAATATCTTCATTGAATACATCAATACAAAATAGATTACAATTGAAAGAAAAGATAATTAAAAAAATATAAATTTGGACCGAAGTGAGGTACATTTGGTTTCTAATTGAACAATTTATCAGAAAATTGAGCCCCTTAGATAAGTTTTTATAGTCATTTAATAAAAATTTCTATACATAGAATGACAAAACAAATATTTAATTCTTTTAAAAACAGGAAAACGTTATGTAAGGAAAATTTAAATTAGGAAAACGTGATTTGCTCAAACAAGTCCAATTTGATTTAAATGAGTTTAATATTTCAAAGAAAAAATAACAGTACCACCACAAAGCCACACAAAGCATCTTGGATTCAGTACCCAGGAGAGACTATACTGTTTCTTGGACAAGGGAGGTGACTTGTCCTAGATCACTTTCAACTGTCAGATTATACCGCTATTTTGTGTACCCACTTTATACAGGCTGGGTGAGCCGCAGGAGGGTCCTATATTCCATAGAATCCATCTCCGGCTGTTCAAAGATTAAATAAATATCCGCCCACAGCGGGATTTAAACCAACGGCACGGCAATTCACCGCTAAATCTCTCCGCTCTCTAAATATTTCAGTGAGCATAATTAAAAAAACTGTAGACTTAAGAAAGTTGTTAAAGGATGAGAATATAACATTACAAGAGGTTCCAAGGCTAGAAGAAAAAAGTAATCTCAGGAACAGAGGAGAAACGTAATATCGGAGAAAATTAAGGAATATTCGAGAAAGCGCCAGGAAGCGTCTATACATCCATGTACAAATAATTGAATTACGTTTAAGTACCCAAAGTATATTGTTAGAAAAACAAAAATGAAAATACAACGGTTACGTTTTTTTTTCAATTTTTATTCAACTTTGGGTGAAGATAGATAGAATAGAAAAATAATTCTATTCTTGGAACAGAATTACAGATATGTACAAAAAATAATAGAATACATATCTGGCGAAGAGGCTATATAATAAGAATCATACAGTATTCAAATATGTAATTACTTGAAAATAAATATAAACAAAAAGGTATATTCTGGTAAAAAAAATGCGAGACTTTAGCTTAAAAATTTTACAAGTAACAAAAATTAAGCTAAACATAAATAAAAGCAAATAAAATATATTAAAAAATATAATAAAAGATAATAGGATAATTAAATTTGAATAATTTGTAAATGATGCTTTCTTCAAACACTACAGTTTAACATTGTTTTGAGTGTAATCATATAAATAATTAATTGTTTATTACTTGAGTTTCGGTTAGTTAATTATATCGAGCGTTAGATTATATAACTAACGGAACATCATCGTAAAGATAAACAAGACTGTTAAGCCATCCTTTAATGTTTGCCATACATTATTAACGTATATGACATAGACTTCCCTTTGAGTCTTATAATATGGAAAGGTTCTCTATTGAATTTCGAAACTGGAAATTTCTGAAATTATATAAATATAATTTAAGATCCTTTTTATTAATTATTAAATCCTAAGCTTTTTGTTTTAAATTATTATGTGAAAAATTAATTTAACTTTAGACTTTTCTTATTTTTATGAATAAATGTGCTATCCAATTTTTGATTCGTTTTGCTATAGTTAAATCTGTGGGAGAGCTCAGTGCGTAGAGTGCTGATTTGCTATCCTAAAGGTCCCGTGCTCAAATCCGACTGTGGCAAATAAACTATTTAAATCGTTAACAGCCATTGATAGACCCTGTAGGACCCTACGATCCTACAAAGTGGGTACCCTTAATTTAGGGAAAACTTGGTTGTTGAGAGTGATTTCAAAGAAATCACCTCCCACCTCTTTCCTAGTCTTGGAAGTAGTACTATCTTTACTCTTCATGGGTCGTAGTGATACCGTTTTTTAATTTATAAAATTGTCTAAATTTAGCTACATATAACAATTGAATATGAGCTCTATATAATCAAATATTGCTGCAGCGAAGTATCGTAGTACATTCTATAGCATTAACATAAACAAATATTGTTTAAACAATTGAGATGTACTGAGTATGAAAACATGCTTTTAGAGAACGATAGAGGAATATTTACTGATAAAAATAGGTGAGAAATTCTAAAAGGGTGTAGCACGAACTGTATAAGATTTGTTGAAGGCGGAATCAGTTCTATAGGAGTGGCTTTACATTTCTCGATGTGGGTATCTCGTATTCAAAGGTGAAACGGAGGGGAAAAAAAGAGAGAGCAAGCTAAGAATATAGGGATGCTTTCGGTTCAAAGTATAGCAAGTTAGGGAAACCGCAGGGATCATTGCAGTCTGATCACTGAATAAACCTGTCTTGCCTCGGCAAACCAACAGATGTGAGTGCGGCAGGTAACTTGGAAGATAAATCTAATAAGACAATAAGGGCAGTTCAAACTCGAGTTCACCAGCTGGGTCATAGCAACTTGGGATCGAACTTTGCCTCTAATAAACAGCTCTTTAGAATAGGAAAAGCAAGTCGTTAAAGAAGAAAAACCTCAACGACATGACAGCTTTCTTAAACCATGCCCTTCTTGAGGCCTGGATTATATTTTCTTATCTATAGGGTTCAAATCTGCTTTGTGCTAACGGCTGTGGCAGATTTTATTTTTTTTGTTACCAGTCGGATAACCTCCAGGGGCTCACTTTGTGGGTACCCAGTGCGAAAACCTATTGGCTGAGCGTGGTATAGGACATATGACCTCCCTGCTCATCCATTGTCCATGAAACAGTGTCTCTACCACGTACTGAACCCAAGATTCTTCATGAGTTGTAGTGGCACATGTTTTTTAAATCTTTTTAGAGACATCGGTGGGCTTAGGTAACTGAAATCAAGATTATTCTCGATATGAACTTACTTTTTAAATGTATACAAGCAGTGTTGTATGACACTAGACAAAGTTCAATAACCACTAACAGAAGCGACCTGTGGTCTAGTGGTTAGCATAAGAAACTACTAAACCCAAGCCGGGATCACAGTTTCCAAGCCGGGCAGGTGCCCCTAGGATTTTTTAAAGGGAGTAAAAAATCCTTGGTTATGCCGTCCTTCGGAAGGGACGGTAAATGGGGGTCCCGAGCCTGTACGAAGTCAGGTACTCTTTAAAAATCCCTATCCTAATTAAACCTGGGTAGGCAAAATTTAGAGCTCCCACTGGAGCATCGTCCTTTTTTGGGATCATAGTAGCATAAAGTCACGTTAAATGAACAAACAACAATCACTAACTTCATCATAATTAGCAACTTACCAATATGTTTAAGTTCAGAAAATATATTCCATGCCTCAGGGCTAATATAAATAGACAATCTACAAGCTATCTCCTAGATGTTTTATTTTTATTTTTTATTTAACATAAAATTAAGTTTGTTATATTTAATAAATTAAATTTGTTCGGTATATTGGTTTTTAAATTATAATTTATTACCTAAATTTTTTCAGTTTTTATTTAGCTCACATTGTTTCAAAACGACGATTCACTCGTTTTTTACAAATTTCGATTTTTTTCCGTTTTGTTATTAAAAGAAGATGACCTCGAGACCATCTACTATAGAACTTTATTGGAGTGCTGCCGATGGGTAGTTTCTCCACAAGTGTTTTTCATGTACATATCAGCAGATTTACTTGTTATAATCATATCATAGTTGTAAATATCAATAAATTAAATTAAAAAAAAAAAGTTATTAAAAGTTGATTGCTATTAACACTTTTCAGAAATTTATTTTGTCTAATAACCTCAAGGGAGGGTATTTTGATTTGTTTGGATTGAATCCAGTTAGGCAGAAGAAATAAAAACCAACCAACTTTTAATTAAATATTTTTTAACGAACTTGAGTATTCTGATTAGGCTAATCACGAGGAATTTCCTGAAAAAATGAGGTTGTTTTCCTGATTTCTGATTAATTGAAATGTTTGCGTTTCTGGATTAATGAATAATGCACTTTCTGAAATTGTGTTTAATTTGCGAGTCGTTTGTTGTTGACAAAAGGTTTAAGGGAAATCAGAGGTTGCAACCAGTTTATAATCAGAGTCGATATTCGTTTCACGAATTTACAATCTTTACCGTGTTTAGATATTATATTTTAAATTAAAATATATTAAAAATGGTTAACGAGGCATGTGATTATACTTTGGAGTTTCAGTTTATAAATTAGTTACTATACGGCTGAATATGAAATTGAATACATTTCTATTTACTCCGAGTTTAAAACTTGAAGGTTTGTGAAAGTTGGAGCAGAAGAGAGGAAGAAAAGATTCTAGGAAGTCGAGCCCCTATCTCAACTTCTGGGGCCTTTTCCTTTCTCAAAGGGGACGAACTGTATGAAAAGATATAGAAGAATACAATCTATATATGAGGAAAAGTAACAGTACGCTGTAAAATATACAAGGAAACGTCATATGTATTGCAAACATGGTATTAAAAATCACAAGAGGCACGAACCATAGCCTGCTATTTATGACTTTTAAATCCTAAAAAGTGCAACAGAATAGAAAACTGTTCGGGACCGAATCGCATTATTTTTTTTAATTAGGTCACATTAAAATTTTGTTTAATGTTTACATTTATGTTTGTTTATATCAGGTTACATTTATATGTATTTAGTGAAAGGTCTTTTAATTTAATAATAAGGTAATAACAACAGTAATAGGAAGGAAGAATGGAGGATTAGAGTCCATGTTTATCGTCAACAACAACAACGTCCTGTTACAACTCTGGGACTATGACCAGTTCAGTGCTAACCGCCGCACAGTGGAACGAACCAACGCATTTGTTGGACATTGGACCAATTCTCTAATAACTAAATTTGTCCTTTATTCTGATTTTAAATTATACTTTATACTTCTTCTCAACAAAATCCATAGATAAATTTATTGTGAAATCAAATCTTATATAAAAAATTCTTAATTGAAATATAAATTTTTCTAAAAACTCATATTTTTAAAGCAATCTACTGTTTGAGGTAATGCATTAAATTAATCGTGCACCTACTGGGAAAAAACACATCCATAATAAGATATTTTAGGCAAATAAAACTTGGGATTATTTCAAACGTCTGGGATTTTTCGGTGAAAATTGGGTGATAAAATTAAATAATCAATTGTGAAAATCGCTCAAAATCGCCCAAAAAACTACCTTCACAGTAAATAACTAGAGTGTTTGAAGTTTTTTTTCCAATAGTCGGATTTTGCTACTAGGTGCTATTTTCCGAGAAAATGATTTTTTCTTTTTATTTTATGGGCCTTAAAAATTAATTTAAAATAATTTCTGTTGATATTGGCGTCTACTTTTCGCAAGTTTTCTTTTTTTTACTAGGTTTTGTTTACATTCATTTATCCGAACAACCCTCATCTAACATAATAGTATCACAATGAAACTCAGTTTGCGTATGATATTTCAACGACATATGTGTAATGGTGCACATAGGTGCAATAGTCCCTACAACAAATCGTCAAGTTTTTAATTTTTGATTTATTTAATTTTTATTTCGTTATTTAAATAAAACAATTATATATACGAACTTACATTTATTATAATTTTGATGTTCCAATTATACCTAGTATATTAACTAACAAAAGTAATTATCAATTATTTTATTAATTTGGTTTAATAATTAAATTATTTGGTTTGTTACTTTTTCCTTTGTGTAACTTTATTTAATACCTATGTATCTGTCTTTCCATAAATACTGTATTGTACCTATTCTCGTAGTATGTTGGTACAATAAATGGTACAATGTTTGATACTAAATAATCTAACATCGAAATATCAAATCTAGAATTTTTACACATTTATCCTAAAAGATTTGATCCTGTTTATCATATAATAAATAGTCCATTCAAAAAGCTTTAAAACCGTACCAATAGCCTTATTCTAGGAGAACCAGAAGCGGAGATATAATTGAATGTCCAGACGCTCCTAACGCTCGTTCCACTGTGCGCCGGCCGGCTCAGTAACTTTTCATCGCTCAGACGAGCACTTTTTTTTGTCATCGCTCAGACGAGCACTTTTTCATCGCTCAGACGAGCACCTTCTTCATCGCTCAGCCGAGCACCTTTTTCATCGCTCAGACGAGCAATAATGAATTTTACAATTCAGATACGGAAGCTAGAAGATTGATTTCATACGGAATCTACATCTGCCTGGGTTCGTACGAATTGTATTACGGTTTTATGCGCATAAAATAAAATAAAATAAAATTGGACCAGTTTAAAAATGTTTTTAGTTTTAATTTATAGTTTTAATTTTTCTTTAGTATAAAATTTTCTTTCTTTCATTTATGAAGTGGTTTTTTTTTTATTTTAACGGAAGTTCAACAATATACAAAAAACAAAGTGTTAGAAATTACAATTGTATAATTTTGATTATGTATTTGGTGCAACAATCACCAATTAAAATGTATCACCTTTTATTGTCAAAACATCGCACTCCGGCGCAGTCCAGTTAAAATAAAATTTATTTTTATTTTAATTTTTTTTTATTAATCATCCCTTTCCCAGTTGATAACGTTGAGACAGATTGGGTGATAAAAAATTTGGTCCTCCGAGGTCGGATTGCGGTGGTGTGACAAAAAGGTTATATTATAAGTTATTTATTTAATATTTTTCTTTTTTATTAGGTAATGATTGTAATATTTTCAACAACAAAATTCTAGTTCGCGTGGGCTCGAACATTCTGTTCATTCACAGTATTCTCTGAATCATAATTTTACCTTCGTATTAACGTGAGAATTTTTTCGAATTGAACCTTCTAATAATAATTTTTTTTTAAATCTTTTTCCTTCTCTTTTTTTTCTTCAACATGGCTACTGAGAAAGATATTGAAAAACATTTGAAGTATTTAAAGTCGAAGTTATCAACGCTTCAAGCCAGAATCAAGGGAGTGACAGACCAAGGAAGACGGGTTGCCACCGATGCTTCACACAAACCACTTTTTTACGCCATGTATGATGATTTAACTTCCTTTCGGCTACAAATGGATCAAACCCAAGAAGAAATTACACAAATGTATTTTCAAGGAGGTCGTGAAAAAGAATATCCCGATGAAAACGAGAAAGCAAGAAAGGAAAATTCCGACCGTTACTATTATGAATGTAAAATTTTATACAAACGTCTAACTGAAGAAGATGCCAAAACAACACGAATTGGTTCGACAGACCAATCGGTAAATGCAACTGCCTCATTAAATGACTCCAGAAATCCACGGGGGCGTTTGCCCAAAATTAATCTCCCAATTTTCAATGGAAACCCTCTTGATTGGCCTCACTACCGCGATACCTATGAAGTTCTAGTTCACAAGGATGACGGTTTAGATAAAATTGAAAAATTTCATTACCTGAATTCGACTCTAAGAGATGATGCTCTAAATCTTATTAAAAATCTCCCAATTCAGGAGCTGAATTATGACTTGGCTTGGGAAAGGCTTATTACTCGATACAATAATAAACGCATTTTAGCCTCTCTTTATGTTCAACGGTTATTAGCATTCAAGCCAATAACTGGATCACCGACGTTATCGTCCTTAAGGCATTTCTTGGATTGCATGGTGGATAATGTAACACAATTTCAGCAGCTACACCTGGCGGATGAAACTGGATTTATTCTATTTAGCTTAGCCATGCGGTGTTTGGATGCATCAACTAAAAGAGCTTTCGAACAAAAACATATTGACGTCGAGTTCCCTACCTTTGACCAACTTACAAAGTTTGTGACTCAGCAATGTAAAGTTCTGGAATTATCTTCATGCCTATCCGAAGATAATAAAATTCAAGAAAATACCAACCGCAAGCCCAAAGGCCATTCATTTATCGTTTCAACGCAACCAAATTCTCAACAGAATAAACAATTACGTACTTGTTTTTTATGCAAACAAAACCATTATTTAACGAGCTGCCCTCGTTTCAAGGCAATGACTGCCAAAGAACGGTTTGAATCAATAAAGAATTACCCAGGTTGTCGCTATCATCTCACCTTGACTCATTCAACTCAAGAGTGTAAAAACAAAACATGTTGTGCATATTGTCAAAAATCTCACAATTCACTGCTGCATTTCCCGAGCCGAAATAACCAATTTAATAGCCAAGCAAATGATGCCGTAACACCTGTGGCCAATCAAAATCCACCTGAAACATGTTCTTCAGTAATGACACATGCTTGCCAAGACAACAATGACACATTGCTAAGTACGGCTATCGTGCATTTACAGGATAATAAGTCGATGTTTAAACCAATTCGCATCCTCCTAGATTCCGGGTCACAGTGTACATTGATCACCCAATCATGTGCGAATGCTTTTCATCTCCCTATTGAGAAAGTTAAAAGAAATCTTTCAGGAGTGGGGCAACATCTAACGGAGGGAATAGGAACAGCTCGTTGCATATTAAAGCCAAGAAACAGGCACGGTCCTTTGTTATCCACGCAAGCAACTGTTGTGCCGAATATTACTGGTAAATTGCCAACGAGTCAAGTACCCCGTGGGGTCCAACAGAAAATCGCATCATATGCTTTAGCGGATCCTAATTTCTTTGAGCCTCGAGAAATTGACATTTTATTGGGAGCTGATTTGTTTTGGAAAATTCTTCGGAATGGAGTACGACGAATCGAAGGTGAGCAAGCCACGTTAATGAACACCGTATTCGGATGGGTGGTTTTAGGACGAATTCACAATGTTGAACCTAGCTACACAGCTTCGTTGCATATTTTATCCACATCAACAATTGACAACTTAATCGAAAAATTCTGGGAACTGGAAGAACCAGCTTCTCCAAATATTCCATCGAATCCTGAGGATGTCGCGTGCGACACTCATTTTGACCAAACTCATTATAGATTACCGTCTGGACGATATGGGGTTCGGTTACCTTTTAAAGGTACACCACCTGATTTGCGTGATGGCAACCAACAGGCTTTAAAACGTTTTTTCTCCTTGGAATCTAAATTTTCAAAAAATTCAGATTTAAAAAATTCATATTCACTCTTTATGGAAGAATATCGACAATTGGGACACATGAGGCCAACCACTGATCAAGCCAAGTATATAATACCACACCATGGTGTTGTCAAAAGGGATAGCTCATCCGCTAGGCTTCGAGTGGTTTTCGATGCATCAATGCGTTGTAAATTTGGTTCATTGAATGATTTTCTTTACGCAGGGCCAAAACTGCAGTTGGACATAGCAGATATAATAATAAACTTTCGCACCCACGAGATTGCCTTCACTGCTGACATTTGCAAGATGTACCGGCAGATTGAATTACATAAAGATGATCGCTGTTATCAACATATTTTCTGGAGGTCAGCTTCCCACGAAGAGCTAAAACAGTTCGAGCTCACGACTGTTACCTATGGCATATCTGCTTCGCCATTCTTGGCCTTACGTGTCATCAAACAGTTAACAATGGATGAAGGCAAGTGTTTTCCTGAAGCCGTGCAAGCTTTGTCGCAGGATATGTATGTTGATGATATCGTCACTGGATCGGATTCACTAGAAGGAGCATTAATTCTTCAGAAACAGTTAATTGATATATTGGAAAAGGGTGGATTTCAGCTCAGAAAGTGGGCCAGTAACTCTCAAGCACTTCTAAACGTGATCCCAGAAGAGTATCGTGAACAGGCCGTGAAGTTGAACCCCAAAGATGACTTTTCAATTAAAATTTTGGGGATGCACTGGGACCCATCCAACGACATGTTCTCTTATCATATCCATGATTTACCAACAGTTACCACTAAGCGCTCCATACTATCCACAATCGCCAGAATTTACGACCCCTTAGGTTATCTCTCCCCCGTAGTGTTTTATGCCAAGGTGATCATGCAGGAACTTTGGAAACATCGTTTGAAGTGGGATGACCCTATACCTACAGACATTAACAACAAGTGGTCAACTTTTATTAAAGAATTAGGATCAATATCAAGCATTCAAATACCAAGAAGTCTCAAACTAAAAACAGCTATCAACACCCAATTAATAGGCTTTTGTGACGCCTCACAACGAGGTTATGCTGCTATGCTTTTTCTTAGGGTCGAACATACTAATGGAGACGTTCATGTTTCTTTGCTTAAAGCCAAAACAAAACTCACTCCCATTAAAACCATTACGATTCCTCGACTCGAGCTGTGTGGAGCTCACCTTTTAGCGCTACTGTATGACTCCATAAAAGAATTTTTAAGGCGCTTGAATGTTGACGACATTTACATGTTCACGGATTCGACTATAGTGTTAGGGTGGTTGAATACTTTACCCCATAAGCTTAACATCTATGTCGCAAATAGAATTCTACAAATATTAGAGAAAACCGAGCGGACATATTGGTTTCATGTGGATTCATCTGATAATCCTGCTGATGGTGCCTCCAGAGGCATGACCCCTTCTAACTTTTTGAAATACCCACTATGGTGGGCGGGTCCTAAATGGCTACTTCAACCGACAACCGAGTGGCCTAAACCAGCCAATATTGATACAAATGTTGTACTCCCTGAAATTAAACTTGAGAAGAACATCCTTCTGACATCAAACGTTCAAGCAAGCACTTATTGTTGGTGTATCTGGTTAGAGAGGTTTTCTTCATTCACTAAATTATTAAGAGTAGTCGCTTATCTCTTTCGATTTATTAATAACATAAAAACATCCAACATCAAAACGATAGGACCCTTTACAGTTCCCGAAATTCACTTTGCCGAGGTCACCATTATTAAATGGACCCAGCAACAATATTTTCCCAAACGTTTCGCTGAGCCAGCTCTGCTATGCCATGAGAAGGAATTAGCACGACTCTCACCTTTCCTTGATGGCCATGGACTATTGAGGGTGGGTGGCCGACTTCGTCATTCTGATCTACACTACGACAGCAAACATCCTGTTTTACTACCCCAAAAATGTCACTTATCTAACATTTTGGTTGATCATTACCACCGTATTACACTTCATGGAGGTTTACAGATGATTCAATCCGCTTTACGTCAAAAATACTGGATTCTTTCCTCCAGACGTTTAATAAAGTTCCGTATATTCAAATGCCTCAAGTGTTTTAAATTAAAGGCGAAACCCTCGCCCCCCTTGATGGGAGATTTGCCGCCTGCTCGGTTCACCAGTGGAAGAGCTTTTCTAAATGTTGGAGTGGATTATGCCGGTCCCTTCCAGTTGAAATTTTCGTCAAGAAGGAATTCCCCTACCACCAAAGGATACATATGCTTATTTATATGCTTAGCAACCAGAGCCTTACATCTGGAGATAGTTTCAAGCCTTACCACTGATGCATTCTTAGCTTCACTGGATCGGTTTATAGCCAGACGAGGCAAACCTATTAACATCTATTCCGATTGTGGAACCAACTTCGTAGGAGCAGCTCGGGAGATGAAGGAAATTTCAAAATGGTTTGGAGAACCTGCTAATCAACATACCATAGTAAATCACTTGGTAGAGAAAGAAATAACATGGCACTTTAACCCCCCTGCAGCTCCCCACTTTGGAGGCATATGGGAGGCAGGGGTTAAATCAGTAAAACACCATCTAACAAGAATTTTATCTTCTACTCCATACACCTTCGAGGAATTTTACACAATTGCAGTCCAGATTGAAGCCATATTGAACTCGCGCCCACTATATCCGTTATCATCTGAGCCAGAAGATTTCCAATACCTAACTCCAGGTCATTTTTTAATAGGCGACTGTTTAACGTCTCGTCCCACTCATGACTGGACGAATGCGGCTGAAAATCGTCTCAGCAGATGGCAGCTGATTCAGCAACGTACTCAACATTTTTGGACGAAATGGCGTCATGATTATTTGAACACATTGCAGCAAAGAATCAAATGGACAAAACAAGCTACGTATTCACCGCAAATTGGTGACTTGGTTTTAATTCATGATAAAACAGCTTCGCCCCTTTCCTGGCCAACGGCACGTATAACAGCCTTACACAAAGGTGCTGATGACGTAGTCAGAGTAGTCACCATTAAAACAATTAATAGGGAATTCCAGCGTCCCGTTGTCAACTTAATTCCGCTTCTTAACTCTGAAGCTGATGGATAGCCATGAAGGTTCAAATTTCCATAAAATCTCATGGAAATTTTGGTGGGCGGGATGTTCGGGACCGAATCGCATTATTTTTTTTAATTAGGTCACATTAAAATTTTGTTTAATGTTTACATTTATGTTTGTTTATATCAGGTTACATTTATATGTATTTAGTGAAAGGTCTTTTAATTTAATAATAAGGTAATAACAACAGTAATAGGAAGGAAGAATGGAGGATTAGAGTCCATGTTTATCGTCAACAACAACAACGTCCTGTTACAACTCTGGGACTATGACCAGTTCAGTGCTAACCGCCGGCCGGCTCAGTAACTTTTCATCGCTCAGACGAGCACTTTTTTTTGTCATCGCTCAGACGAGCACTTTTTCATCGCTCAGACGAGCACCTTCTTCATCGCTCAGCCGAGCACCTTTTTCATCGCTCAGACGAGCAATAATGAATTTTACAATTCAGATACGGAAGCTAGAAGATTGATTTCATACGGAATCTACATCTGCCTGGGTTCGTACGAATTGTATTACGGTTTTATGCGCATAAAATAAAATAAAATAAAATTGGACCAGTTTAAAAATGTTTTTAGTTTTAATTTATAGTTTTAATTTTTCTTTAGTATAAAATTTTCTTTCTTTCATTTATGAAGTGGTTTTTTTTTTATTTTAACGGAAGTTCAACAATATACAAAAAACAAAGTGTTAGAAATTACAATTGTATAATTTTGATTATGTATTTGGTGCAACAATCACCAATTAAAATGTATCACCTTTTATTGTCAAAACATCGCACTCCGGCGCAGTCCAGTTAAAATAAAATTTATTTTTATTTTAATTTTTTTTTATTAATCATCCCTTTCCCAGTTGATAACGTTGAGACAGATTGGGTGATAAAACAAAACGGTTCTCATATCAATAATTTAAACAATAAAAAATGTATGTCAAGTGACTACTAGTTAAAACACTAACAAGGAGGGATCTACATTCCTAGCAAAATAAGTTTGAAACGTATGTTCTCTAAAGTTTGAACTCCTACAACTATTACTTAATACTCTACTTTCAATATTTAGAAACTTAGCTGCCATAAAGTGGAAATGAACTTTGAAACAAACTAATATTGCTTTGAGTCACTTGAAAAATCTTGCAATGTGCAAAAATATTTATTAACGTTTATTTTTAACTGTGGCATGTAGGTACTACACAATAAAATGAATTTAACGTGGTGATTTTTAAAGTGAATTTAGATTATCCGAACTTATTATTATCCAGTCACAACTAGCAACATTAGTTCTGTTAATCGACACTCAACTGTATTTCACTTAAGTTAAATACATAGATCAGATGTAACCTATGCTTTACATTAATCCGAATCAAATTTTTGTGATATAGACCCTCAGAACTGTTTTTCTATCTATTACTATTAGGCTAGCGGCCAGGTTCCAAAAATAGGTTTAGGTCGCAATAAATTGAAGAGAGCTAATTTTGATATGTTGTAAGGGCATCTCTGACTAGGGGAAATCCAAGTTTGCTACCTAATCTCCTAATCTGTGCGTTTTTTGATAAAAACCATTTTTGATGTAGATTAAAAATCCGCATTTCTTTTGCTCTAATAAATTATGAGTTACGCCCCTTTCAAAATTGGTCATTTCTTCCAAAAAATCCAAATATTATGTCTTGGCCGACTTTCGTGAGGAACGCCGGGCGAAGGAGTGATCCTACGATATTTAATTTAACCACAGACCGAGGGTTTTTGGTCAAAAACAGATTCTGAGTCACGCCCCTTGGTTATTTTTTCCAAATAGTCCAAATATAGGAAAGTGGCCAGGGGTTTGAGGGTCGCAAAAAATCGTTGCATTTTTGTAAGGGAATGTCTGAGTAGTGTAAATCCAAGTTTGCAACCGAAAAAACCGATGGGAAAACTTTTGGTGGCCGAAAAACCTCGGGGGGCTAGGTGGCTCCCCCCCTGCATTCTAGTACTACCATTTTTTTTTTGTATAGGTAATTTACAAGTAAATATTTATACTTTACAATAAAAAAGCTGTTTACGATCGTTTCGTGAGGTACAAGGTCATTTTCTTAAAACACCCGCATTCCCCGATTTTCCTTTTTTTTTTAATTAACAAAAGAAGTATAACACTTGTAGGCCTCAATCTGTGCTTTAATTAAAGCTGATTAAATGTACTACAACTTCATTATTAATGACTTTCATCGTAGGATCACTCCTTCGGCCGGTGTTTCTCACGAAAGTCGGCCCAAAACTTAAAATTTGGACTTTTTTTTTTCCAAGTTTCTCAGACAAGCCCGTACAACATATAAAAAATGCATCTCTCTTCGATTTTTTGGCACCCTCAAACACCTGGCTGCTGGGCTATATTTGGAAAAAATTACCAAGGGGCATAACACACAATCAATACCAATAAACATTTTGTTTAGTCAGCACATAAAATATGTTTAAAGCTATTTCAAACTTCATTGATTGTTTCGAACAGAAAACAAAAAAATTAAAACAGAGGAAAAATATTAATGTAGAGTGTTAGAAATTTTTTTTCTAAAACATTTGTTCCTAAATTACTAATGCATTTCTCTGTATATTTATCCATACCTGACAAGTACAACATACTGACAATCAGCAAATCAATAATGAATTTAATTCGTGTATTTATTACGACTAAAATTAAAAATTAAAATGACTAAATTTATAAATGGGAAAATCTGAAAATGCCGAAATGATTGATTGTAATCTAAAAATTTCAATCAGATTAAAGTTGAGATGGATAAACATTTATTCCAACGGATATTTAACCGAATGAAAATATATTTTTTTCAATTTTCTTTCCACTTTTTTTTTCTAAATTAAAAACCAATTTAATATTTTATTTTATTTATTAGAACTAAATGTTATTAAATAGAAGAAAACGTTTTTTCTCTATTAAATACATATCTATTAATTAGATTAATAGAATAAAAACGGATTCCATCAATTTAATTTCCTTCGATTTATACTCAATACATTATGTAACATTTTCCTTTAATTAGACAAAAGCGATGAGGAAATAGAAATAATGAATTTTCCTTTACCGTAAACGCTTTTTTTTTTTACTTTTATAACGTTTTAATAATAATAAAGATTTATTTTTAATGTTTTTAAAAGCAGTGATTTTAAGTTATTCCAATAAATTACTTTTTATAGGATTCTTTTTCCTCCAATTTAGGTACTTCTTTTATTCATCTATGATTACATCTTATATTATTTTTAATTGAGTACTAAATAATTAATTGAGCTATAGAAAATAGCTCTATCATAACCACTACATTTTGATTTTAATAGTAACTAATTTCAATACTCGTTTTCATTTCCACCAATAACAGTCCATTGATCATTCATGATACATGTAAAATTATTTCTCATGCCGTTTTACTGCATTTTACTATCTTTGTAGAATTCATATCCATTCATGTTTTGTTTTTTCATCAATCATTTTATCACTTTACATTTCCTTCATTGTGTTGCATTCTTTTTCGTCCCTAAGAATTCTGTGAATAAAACTGTTGTATCTTCTTCAGTACAGCTTTGATGGTATTGTTATTCTGTTGTTTTTTTTCTGTCCTGATTTGAAATAGATAAAAGCGCCATCACTAATCTATTTATGTTAAATTCAGGTATACTCCAAATGATGTCGAAGAGGAGCTGAAACTGATGAGATTACGAAACTGTAGGAAAACAGCACAGGACCGCGGAGATTGGTCGGGTGTGGTGTTGGAGCTCCGGGTTCTTGCAGGACCGTAGAGCCAAAATAATACTCCAAAAAAATTGGCTTCAGCAATTTTACTTAGAACGACCCCATAGTATGTTACAAAAAAATACTAATGATATTTTATTATTCTATCGATGTCTACAATAAAACTATGACTCGGAATACGGTTAGGGGCAACAACAATTCCATTCCTGATGTCAGCTAAATGCATTCAGACATTACTTTCGATAAATAAATCTGTATTTCACGACGTTGTTTCTCGGGTGAATTTTATGACTGGGCACTAAAATGAACGAATATAAGCATCATCTCATCTTTCATACATGGTGCAACTGTTCTTAAAAACAACTTTAACCGCCCGACATATATATGATATCCTCAATGAAATCCTTCAAAACAAATACAGACGTCGCCTGAATAATGAAATAAACCTATATTATGTTCAAATTATTTACATCATGTAATAATAGTGTTTCTAATTTATTAATATGTTAATCAGTCGTTTCTTAAGGGCCTGGCTATTTCAAGTATTCCAAATGCCATTTCTTAGTGACTTCATAATAATTAATGAACTGCTCTCTAAGATGTGTCTTTGGTACTCCGAGGCGATCCCGCGTGTCACATCACTACGATGGGTTAAAGTGGCTCTTCCCTCCCATTTGTAGTCAATATTTCCTTAGTGCTTTTCTATACCAATCCATTAACTCGCAACACCCTTCATATGTCTACAGTCTCCTCCAATTCAATTCCTCAGTCCAGCACCACAAAACAAGATCCCGCCTTTCCGATCTCTACACTCGTTCCCACAGAACCAAAGCGTTCGAGCGTTCCTTTCTCACCCGCTCCACCACAGTGTGGAACTCAATCCCTCCTTTCATCCGCCATGCTTCTTCACTGACTTCATCTAAATCCTTGTTTTTCCAACATTTCTTTACATCCTAAAATGTTGCTCTCTAAGCAGGTCAATCATTTGCTTAAATAAATCAGTATTGAATAATCGATTTTGTTGTTTACGCGTTTTTTGTTAATTTTTCCCATAAAAGATATAGACTATGTAAAGTCTTAATTGCATGCTATGCCAATCATTTATTTTATTAGTAACTGTTGTTATCAATATAGTAATTCTCGACAATTGGTTCAAATTCTGTCAAGTTTCGTACATTTTAGTTATTTCATTTCTATTTTTATTTTTCTTATGTTTTTGTCACATTTAAGTACTTCATGATTTGTATTATTATGTAGCCTTCTGGCCAGATGTATATTATGTTTATTTTTCTGTTCATGGTTGTTATTCTAAAGGGACTTGGTCCCAGAATAAAGATTGTTTTCTATTCTATTCTATTCTCTTCTATTCCAATAAAATGCGTTTTTCGTTCATATGCATTATTCATTTATCTTAAAATATTTTTTTTCCCTCAAAACAATGAGAATCATTTTATTTTACAAATAGTTTTTACATATTGCTTTTATTGCTTTACCTCAACTCATTTTACTATAAACTGGCGTAGCCTAATTTCAGAAAGGAAAAAACATTTTACTCAAGCTGGAAATCTAAATCCCAAGCATAGGAATTATTTGATTTTTTTTAAATTATGGATTGTGGTGGTGTGTTTTTTCTCTGTTAGGTTATTGTTTTTCATTTAATGTCCTTTTATGTTGCTATGACTCATCGGACAATGGGAATAATACCCGGATAGGGATCTTTAACGAGTACCTAATATATCACAGGCTCGGGAACATCCGTTTTACGTCCCCTCCGAATCCCTTTAGATGATTCTAAGGCCACATGACGGGCAGCGAACCAGTGATCTTGGGCATAGTAGGCCGTTATGCTTACCACTAGACCACAGGTTAATAACTTGAAACGAGCGATCACGTTTACCTGCAGTCTTTTTTTTATCATTAATTAGAAAAACAAATAAGGAAAACATTTTTATATTTTTTTGTTTCTTGTATAACATGATTACGAGTATAGAACAAGTAGCGAGATATTCGTATGCTCCATTTCTTTGCCTTAATATTTCACTAAACTTCTTGAATCTTGGTCTTTATCTCTGATTAATGGGACTGATTGGCTGTTGATGTGAGGTGTGCTTTTTATGATCTTTATTGCTGTTTATATATTCTCATCTTCGCCTTACCTAATAAGGCGAATTTCAAAAATTGAAACTTATTACAGAGGTATTCTAACATTAATAACAAATGTTTACAGATATGAACTTACTAATCATAAAGCATCACTCAGAAGATTTCAAAGGATCTATATTTTCGTAAACGAGTAATAAATATTTTTAAATATTTATCCTGTTGAAAAAATCTTAGTTCGTCAGTTTCTGGGGAACTAGACACTTTTTCAACAAAGAACGGATTGTGATGAATTACAGGTAACGTTAATATAAAATATCACTGCTTTTGAAATAACACGTTCCATCTGAAAGTGAAGTTTATATTAAATGTGGAGTTATTTCTTCAAATAACTTTAACGAAAGGAGTCTATTTGGCGACCTTCAGTGGAATCGATGAAATTCCACGACGTACTATGGACTCGTAAGTTTAATGCAAATATTTAGCAAGAAAATATGTGAAGTATTCACAATGTTTATATCATTGATTAAAATTTGAAGGGTTTCAAGTACTTAGTGTAGTTCATAGTATATCTATCTATCTATTTATGTACATATATATTTTGCCAACCGGACTAAACCTGGATAAAAGATGGTTGGCAACATTGGAAAATTTCAATACTAATTCTGATTACATCTATGAAATAGAATGAAACTTTTCGCTGATATGTGTTCTTTTTGTTTCTACCAGCTATGAACTTCTGTAAAGGAATTCAAGCTGGTTATTTCAAATGTTACTGGGCCATGTCAGACTTAATCACGTTTAACATATTTTTTATGCAGTTTAGTTTTGAACACTTTAAACTCATTAGAACAAAACTATTTATCATGTTTAATAATTTACAAAACCTAATATTTAATATTTATTATTTATTTATATTTTTAATATTATTATATTAAAATATTCTTTTTGTATCGACCTATCGACATTCCTCGTGACTGGCACGCTAATTTTATCCAAAATATCATATGTACTGATGGTCACGAGTTGTTCAGCAGGATTGGTTATGGCATATTTTTTCAAAACCTTAAAAAAAAACCAATTATTATTAACTACAAATATGAAATAATAAGTAAGTGAAAAACGTACTAGTATTATCCCAATTTTTTTTACTTAGAAAGTACGAAATTATTGGTTAAGGAAAAATATAACAAAAATATGGATGAATATTGTATGTATCAGTATACATATAGTAAAAAGTATAATACGTAAAGTACAATATAACTTTAGGAACTATACATAAACAAAATATAAGAACATCGTCAATTTCAAAACATAAATATAATCCTCGTCAGCCATTGCGGAGAAACAGTCAACAGGTTAAACTTCATGATTAGTTAAAAATATGATTAAATAATTTCATTAATACAAGGTAATTGAATCAGAATGTATAAATAATATTCAGAGAGGTCTTGGAGATAGAAAAATAAATAGATCCTAAATTCAAACATCTGTGGATGGTGACATTGAAATACGAAGTGGTGAGATTTTTTTTTTTTTCGAAGTTACATCTGGTTATGGTTAGTTAGGGGCACTATGGTGATGTGCAATATAAAATGTTCAAAATTCTATTAGATATATGTGATGCAAACTTAAAAGATAGGTATAATAGAAAATTCCCATTAAGATGATTAAAAAAATAATTAATTTGCTACGTGTTCTACTTCTCTATAAAACTCTCATATATGAAGAATATAAAACTCTTATGATGTAATCGTGACATAAAAACTGGAAACTGGTCAGTATAAATGAATGCTTGAAAATTCATAAATTGATTAGTATTCGATAATCGTTAATTATGTTTTATTACGTGTAGGTAGATAGAATAATGTTGTATAATTTAAACACTTCCATGTAAACTCCAAAACAGAAATGTAATAAATATTGTAATGAAACAAAATATTAAGGAAGAAATGTTTATATATTTTTCCGCCAGAAATGCTTTTAATTAGTAACGTATTAATTTTACAGCAAGAGGGGTTATTATTTATTAAATAATATATTCTCTTCCAGGAATTTTTATTCAACTCCAATTGGAATCTATTGATTAACATTTTTTGTTATTTATATAAAAACATCATTATAATGTTTCGCTTCCCCACCCTCATCCACCATTTTTATTTTTTTATTTTCTAACAAATGTGTATAAATATTATATTTATGCTCCTAGAAAAATATCCTTCAAGCGTTTACACTATATGCTGGTGAAACTTTCATGGAACCATCCCCCAGTGAATAAGCTTTTTATAAAAAAAGTATATATATAAGTTCAAGAATGGTAAAGTTATGAACCAACATACGGGATCATTTCCTTTTTGTAATCGGTTATTGTTGTAATATTTGTGACTATCGTAACTTCAGACTCAGAACCGGACTAAAACCATGAGAAATAAGGCGGAAATAGACGTCGTTGCATGACTTAGCTAGATAAAAATAAAAATAAAAAACGCTTTAAAGGAGTTACACTTTTGATCCTGAGGTCCTCAATTGTAATGGGTATTGGTACTTATATATTGGAAATAAGCGGATATATATATATTGGGCCTGATCTCGGTCAAACCACCTTCCTCCACAACTGTAGCTTCAGAAGTGATACAGACTCCACCATGTGTTTCATGAATGAAATAAATACCCTCATCGTGGGTTACAAGCATAGATTTTTCAGGGGTAAGAAAAATTGAATAATATTAGTTGACTTTATATATATATGGAGATGAAAATTGTCCGAGTGGTGGTCAGAGAAATAATTTCTTAAATAGGGTTAAACTATTTATCTGAAAGCCATAATTTATGACATCCACAATTTTGTATCTGGTATATTCTCCTCAAGATAATGATGTCTATTTATATTTTATTTAAGTTTGTGTATCATTTTCTTTTGTTTGTATCTTGTAAATCTGTCTGAAGAAGACCTCTAATGTGGGTGGCCTCGTTGGCTCTTAAATAAATAGTTCAACCATAAAAATTATTTCTCTGAACTCTACCCAATCAATTTTCTTACCCCTGAAAAATCTATGCTTGTAACCCACGATGAGGGTATTTATTTCGTTCACCATGACACACATGGTGGAGTCTGTATCACTTCTGAAGCTACATTTGTGGAGGAAGGTGGTTTGACCGAGATCAGGCCCAATCGCCAGGTTTTTACTAAATTAAAGTTATCCACTTTATAGGTGTTTGAGCTCCAAGAGGGTCTTCAGATCCTAGAGGGTTCGCAGAATAAATAATCGATCACCCAAATCCGGTGTCGAACTCGGTACTCAATGTTCAGTACGTCAGGCATCTTCACACTGATTTATGCCGCTCCTTTTTATAAGAACGATAATTCAAATAAATTTAATTTTAAGTTAATCTGAAGCAAGGGTGGCCAACCTGCTGCCCACCATGAACATTTATACGACTCGAGATTCATAATATTTTTACAAACTATATTTATTTTATAATGATCAAATTTTTGAGAACCAATGCATTGAAAAACTCCATTATGTAATCATCCTTGAATTAAAAAATTAGCTGTCAAAATTATAAAATGTGATAACATATTAAGATTACAAAAATTAAAAAATCCTTAGTTACGCCGTCCTTCGGAAGGGACGTTAAACGGGAGTCCCGAGCCTGTACGATGTCAGGTACTCGTTGAAAATCCCTATTATAATTAAACCTGGATAGGCAAAATTTAGAGCTCCCAATGTAGCACCGTCCGATTAGCCATAGCAGCAAAAAGTGACATTAAATGAACAAACAAACAAAAATTAAAAATCGGTTTAGTTTCTGTTTATTACATTCACTATGTTTGCATGTAAGAATAAGCGTAAACACAACGATATACCTCATTATGTTTCAACTTTTCATTGGAAAAAAAATGTCAATAATGGGTTTAAATTTAATGTTGAGATACAAAAAATATATACTCGCCTAGCCAAGAAGCATACCCAAAGTGGCTCACAAGATCGTTTGGGTTGGTCACCCATGATTTAGATGAACATCTTGAATAAGAGCGGTTAAAGAGTTCATCGAAAATAATAAAAAATAAATAAATAAAAACCTGTAACATTGTAACTCATGAAAGGGGTATTTATTGGATTAAGTATATGGTTGACAGTCTGTCTGGCCAACGGTTGAGCAGAAAGGTGGATTGTCAACCGCCAGGGTTTTCTTAATTAAGGGTACTATTGTTATACAGACGGAGTGTATAAACAGGGTGTTCGGATCCGAAAAGCTTTTATCCATAATAAATAATTTAGTTGCCACAGCTAGCGTCGAGGAGTCCCTTGTTATTTGTTTGTACTTTTATTGAGCGCCAGGTCGTTTCCTTGAGATCCGAAGCTATTTTGTTTACTTTGAATAGAATTTACTGTCAAGCGCGTTATTAGCCTAACGATGGAGGTCCCGTATCCTCGGGCCACTGGTCTCCTCAATATTTATGTCCTCTCAGGAGACACACCGGTACTATAGGACCAGAGGCTGATTGCAGTCAGATGACTGGGCTACGGGACTTGGACACAAAGTTCAGTAATTCAGCCGTCTGCATACTAAGCTAACCCACCCTCTTTTGTAAGCAAAAAATGGGAATATTAAGTGAACCTTGCGTCTTCTATTGCTTATATATTTTATGAGCTTTTAGAGTATGAGGGCCTTGGTTGTTTCACATAAGCTGTCCATAGATCTTGAATGTCTAGCCATTACTTAGATAGATGGACAGATCTCTAGAGGACAGGAGATCCTCACAGCTGACTGAGATGAAGATAGGAGCGGTGGTGACAGATCCGCTGATAGCGCCGCCTGGCGGCCAGACTCGGAGGCTTTCAGTCAGTGCTCGGCGCTCGTACTGTTCGGTTAGTCATCCTCTCAGCCGCCTCCGTACCTGACCATCCAGACATCGCCTTTTTTGAAAAAATTAAAAGAAAACCAGGTCAGGCATGAATTGGAAATATTTTGGAGGAATCCTCCCTTGATTGATTTCATTATAATTTTTATTTTTGCCCTAATAAAAAATAAATTATTTTGTTCCCAAATTATTAAAGAAAAAAAATATATTTAATTCGAATTGCTTAAAGTAACGATCAAACAACGAACTCGTTCTGGAATACTGCTTTATTACTAAAGCCCAGTCTCAGTTTAAATGAAATTAAAATATTTTTAAAATTTTAAGTTAAATTAATATTTACTATAAAATTATTTTGTATAAGTTTTCTTCAAAGAAAATATTTAATTTTTAGTCAAAAAACCTATGTATGAAGTTGCTAAAAAAAATAAATTTTCTTTGATACTTGGGAGTGGGTAGCAACATTTTGAAAATTCCAATCTCTTACCTGCATCTCACTTCCATCACATAGCTTGGGTAATTTATAAATTAATGATTTACCATTATAATGATTAATTACTTATTATTGTATTTTATTAAATTATTAAATTTAGAAAATTTTAAAAATATTTTTTTCCAAAAATGTGGCATACTTGCTTATTTTCTTTTTCTTTTCATTTAAGGTCCCAACGAATTTTTCAAATAGTTTTTTTTTTGTATATCCTATAAATAAATTTCATTTATCCACTTTTTAATTTCGGATGGACAAACTAATTAGTGGAATATACTATTAAATAAATTTAAAGGAACCAATTGTGTTATTCATTGTAACATAATCTTTTTTGTAATAACATACTTTAGTTTTGTATATTTTTCGTAATTTTTTATTTCGGAAATCTAACACATTCTTACCGTTTTCGCCACATTACAACGGAATTTTGAATAATTAAAAAACATATATAGTTTTGTATATTTTTTTCGGAAATACTCATTTAAAAAAAATCGAAATACTTCTTTGATGTTTTCGGGATGTTACTAGGATCTTTATACTTATAAGGAACTTATATACAGGATTATAAATATTGATACGCGTCCATATTTATGATATTAATACATTTATACTACAAATATAATTATATAATCTTTAAAGAATATAAAAACCTTAAAGCTTTTTAAAATTCATTGACCTTTATATCGTGGAGTTACAAGTGAAATACACTACATCGAAAATATATGATTTTGAGAAAACACTGTTAAGAGTTTTATTCTAATAACTTCTTTGGTATTCAGTAAATCAGTAAATTAATGAAACTAGGTTATAGAAATCACATTTTTTTTTAGTTAGTAGAAATATCTCACTTTTTTTTATTCAAGTAAAATTGAAAAATCGAAAATCTATAATTTGGACTTAGTGTGTTTCTCATGTAACCCTACGATATATCACTTTTGAGAATCTGGTGTATGAGCATTACACTGACCCATCATTCAGCTAGTTTTAAGATATAAATTAAAAGTAGTAATTTTCTAATATATAATCTATTGTTTACGTTGAAATTTATAATATGTGTAAATATCGTTTAGTAAAAAATACCACGTAGAAAATATTACGTACTATTATGCTGTTGGTAAATATTGTTTATTTTTTTTTTTTTTGTGTGTTGCATATGAGTCCCGTAAATTTCTCTTCACTAATTCCTGCCTTAAATGTGGCAGAATTTATAATTTGATAGATATTGGTTAAAAATAGTTCTACAAATAATCCAAAAGAAGAAATAATTTTACCTTCATACATACCAATGTCAAATTCAGTCACCAAATGGCTTATAGAACAAGTATTTTTTTTTTTTTGAACTGTCAATCAAGTATTTTATATTCTTTTATGTTTGCTCTTCATCGATGTGCATCAATCATGACATTGTAGTTTTCTGTAAAAAGATATTTAAAAAAATGTTTTGTTTTTTCGCTCCTGTTTTGGGGATAGGCTAAAGAGCCATAACGGGATATTTCATGGACAAAAAAGTAATTTATAAGTACTTAATTAATTAAAGTCAATACTTTTATTCGCAATTAATTTTATTTCTATATTTCCATTTTTAATTATTTTAGTACAAAGCCATGTTCATTATTGATTATTGATGAGAATTACTTATCTGTTAATTGCTTTGAATTTTATTATATCAACATGTACTGTGATATGCAATTGTTTTTGAACCTACGTTTTATGCAGCAATCCTATTTTTATAACGAAATTCTTGAATTTTAGGTCGACCTGACTCATCCAATGACGTGTATCGCAGGTATAAATGGCTTATACTCAGCCGAGTGTATATCTAAGTATATTAAATGAAAAAGTTTCACTCAAAGTATGTGTCGAACTTTTATTTGGCAAAACATTATATTCAAATTTTCAAGCGAATATAGAAATTCATATTTATCTAAATAAATCTCACTTCTGCTCAGGAATATTCAAGCAGTTAAGATGCAAATAATTGCTCATAGGTCTAATTTATTTTTAATAAGTTATTAGACCGTATTTCCGTAACACGAAATGTTTTAGAACTAATATTATCTTCGAAGAAGCTCAATATCGTTTGTATCTGGAATATTCAATAATTCATTTTTATGGTTTTTCCATTATAATGAAACATTTCTTTGCATCTACGTATAGAAACAATTCCTCTCTATCTGGCGTGTTCTGTGGTGTAGTGCTTAGTGTAAAACCTTTTAACCAAATACCGCGGGCTTGCAGAGCTTCAGCCTGAGTATTCATTAAAGTGAGTAAAAGATCTTTGATTATGCCGTCCTTCGGAGGGGGCATAAAATGGTGGCCCCTAGCCTATAGAGTGTCAGATACTCGTTAAATATACCTAACCTAATTATATCAGGATAGGAAAAATTTAGAACTCCCAAGTAGCCTGAAGTGACATTTTTCTCTACATTTACAATTTTTCTCTATAAAATGCAGATTTCCCTTCCTCCTGGATAAAAGCAATAGCCCATCCTATTAACAAATCATCCAATAGCTCAAAACCAAATGACTTCCGTCCTATCCATATACTCTCTAATCTTTCCAAACCTCTTGAAAGAATAGTTCAATCCCAAATGTCAGATTTTCTGGAACAGTCCAAACTCCTTGATTCGCTTCAATCAGGGTTCCGTCCTGGACTCTCCTCACACTCTGCACTCTTTAAAATCACTACTGACATACATACCGCCATGGACGAAAAAAAACTAACAGTACTAATTATTCTAGACTTTTAAAAAGCTTTCGACTCACTTAACCATTCCATCTATTTTTCTAAATTAAAATCTCTTTCCTTTTCCAACAGTTCCATACTGTGGGTCCAAGATTTCCTCTCGGATATGACTCAAGCAATCTCCGTCCCAAATCAACCCCCATCCTCTTTCCTTCCGTTGAACACAGGAGTGGCTCAGGGTTCTAGTATTTCCCCAATCATTTTCAACGCTTACATTAATGACCTTCCTAAGTCAATCCACCACTGTTGCCACCATCTATACGCCGACGACTTCCAAATTTATTTCTCCTTTCCTCCCTCTGAGATAATAGCTGCATTGGCTAATATTCAGGGTGATCTGGATCAGTGCCTGGGCTGACCTGAATAAACTGTCGTTAAATGCCGCTAAAACTCAGGACATTCTAATTGGTTCCAACACCCTCCTTAAATCCATCAACTCTCTTCCCCAACTATTCTTAAACGATCACGCTATTACTTTCAGTTCCTCTGTTAAAAATCTCGGTATCGTTTTCGACCAAACCCTTTCCTGGAAAACCCACTTGTCCAAATTTCCCGTCGATCAATAAGCTCCCTAAAGCTATTCCATCGTTCTAGGCATCTCCTAACACTACCTATCCGTAAGCTCCTCATCACTTCTTTGATTTTTCCACACTTTGACTAAGGCTGTGTGGCTTATGGTGGGTTCTCGAACAAGCTTAAGTAAAGACTGAGACGATTTATGAACAACTCACTTCGGTTTGTCTTCGACGCCCCGAGGAAGTCTCATGTGTCCCACCTCTATGATGAGTTAATGTGGCTCCCCCCTTCTGTCCGTAGACTCTATTTCCTAGGTTCTTTCTTATACCAAACCATCAACTCACAACATCCATCTTATATCTATAGTCTCATACAGTTTAAATCCTCTATCCAATCCCAGGGAAAAAGATCTCGCCTTTCCTACCTTTACTCCCGTTCCCACAGAACCAAAACTTTTGAGCGCTCCTTTCTCGCTCGGTCTACCTCTCTTTGGAAATCACTTCCACCCGATATCCGTCATGCATCTTCTTTATCCACATTCAAATCCAAACTATTCTTACATCTCCTTAATTCCCAAACAGATACTGTAAATATTCTACACTCATTATGATAATTTTATTATATATTCTTATCTACTTTTTTATTTTTCCATTAGCGAATTTCTGTTTATTGTAAATTATTATTCTATTTATTAAAAACTAAATTTTTTTTTTATTCTCATATTTAATTGCAGTATTCCAATAATGTAGCCGTCTGGCCAGGTAAATTTCTATTATTTTATGTACAATATTGTTATTTTTAAGGGACCTGGTCCCAGAATAAAATTACTTTTCTATTCTATTCTATTCTAAATAAATAAACAACCCCTCTCTTTGTAAGAAGTCCAATAATATCGATATCAGATTCTTGGAAGGCAAATTAGAGGACTTCAAAATCTAGACATAATTTTGTAGCTTAAAAATTTAGTGAGAACTGAATTTTTCTATTTTCGATTATTTGTTCTACATTTGGGTATTTCGGTGATGATGGTTTTTCGATGGGCAGAATCAAAATATGCGTTATTTTTGGGTCTGAAAAATATATAGGGCTAGTTCAATAACCATATCTTAACATTTTCTATATATATATTACCGAAAAAAAATATAATAATTTCATTAAAAAAAATATGTCGTCGTTTTTTTAAAAACTGTATACAAATAATAAACAAATAAGGAAAAATCACCAAAACTTATAAAGTAAATGGCATGCTCTAAATATAGACACCCTTTAGTTGTAATGACATTTTTTAAAACTGAGTGACTGGCATTTATTCAACTTGACTTTTATTACTACGCTTTCAGTAAGGCCTCTTTAAAATCCATTAAAGTTGACTAATTGAACTTCTACGTTATTTATCGTTCATCTGAATTTGATTTTTTATTATTAAAACCACTTCTCTGTTATAGGATGCATAATTAAATTTTTTAAATTACCCATGAACTCTGAAAAATATATTAAAATGTAAATTTTCATAAATTCTGCTTTTCCGATTTAGTGGGAAGTTTTAATGTAGTTATGGATATTTCATTATTCAATTGTTATAAAAAAGTATTTCTCCATCTCCAAATTATCCACGTTTTGGGGATGGTTATCAATTTGATACTATTTTGTACAGATGCTTGTAAATCATTATCTGTTCTATCTGAAACCTTATCACCTGTCTTTTTTTTTTAAAATAGAACGATGTAATCAAAATAAAAAAATAAGAAGAGCAAATAAATATTTTTAATCTTGGAAATTCTTAATTACCACCTTATTTAGTTTTATAAATTTTCATATTTATATTAAATAAGAATTATTAAGAAGTTCAATCAGGATTCAGAAGTTTTGAAAACAAAATAATGCTTTCATTCAACGTTTTGATAAAAAATTAACATAAGTATAACAGAACAAGGTTATTTTATAGTAACATTAAAGTTTAATGTTATAAAAAAAATCAATTATCGTCAACCAAAAAATAATTATGATAACCACATATTTTTAAAGATGAATGTTTGTATTAAAATCAATGAAAGCAAAACTAATTTATTGTTCTTCAAGTACGTACGAAATATTTTCTGTTATTTAAATTAGAAATTATATTAATATGCTTGTGTGATTCAAAAAGAGAGTTTTGAAAAAAAATATAATATAAAAAATGCTGTCAAAATATAGTATAATATACAATATAAATATAATATTTTATAATTAATTATAATTTTATAATTATATTATATTTTATGTCTTCTATTTGTATGTGTTTTCTTAGACCATTTTTAAAAATTATAAAAAAAAAAATTTAATCGAGTGATATTGTTTTTGTTAAAACATAAATTTTAAAATTTATTATTTACTTTTATTTCAAACACATTGGGTCCAGTATCGTATTGATCCCGCTATATTGGGTATTGTATGATACAGGGAAAGGAAGTAACTTCAGGAATGAAGAAGTTGAGGATGGGGATATTATTTATTCATTTCTGTAATTTCCATATAGCTTTTGCAGCAGGTTCAATTTCAATTCAAACGATGAACTCAGAAATTTCATTTCAAAGAGATATTTTCGGAAAACATTAAACTGTACAGACCAAAACGTAATGAAAACGGTTGAATCTGGATATATTATATCAACATTGAAGGTGAGTCATCATTGCGTTTAAATTTACATTTACTTTGGTGTATTTTAAAAATCAACAAACTCTGTGATAATGAAGTAAATAATAATTACTAATGTTTAAATAAGTATTTCTTTGTGATCACCCCAAAACTATATTTTACATACCATCATTAATTTGAGCTAAAATATCAGAATGAAAAAAATAATTATAATATTTTGGACTTAATGTTATACCTTTGTTGGTATATAGATTGATTTCTGAAACTTTTCCCAAACATTTACCCTACCATGTATGCGGCATTAATATAATTAAATATCCATTTATTCTATAGGAATCCATTCTTTGCCCTTATACAGGGTGTTTCAGGGTTAAATGGCAAAACTGAAAATTTGAACTAAGGACCTCAAAACAAGAAAAAAATTTCCTATGAAGGTATGTCCGCAAACGCTTTGTTTAGGAGATATTCACATCTAAAGATTTCATTGTTACGAATTATTTAGGCATAGTAAATAAATAAAACTTATTTTATTTGTCCCAACTACTTTATTTATTAAATGTAAACCATTAACATTCATATTAGATGTTCAAAGTGATTTACTTGAGCATTCAGACAGGGTCGAAATCTTTCTTCAACAGCAGCAGAGACCAAACTGAAAATATGAACTAAGTGCCTTAAAACAAGAAAAAAAATATTTCGTACGAAGGTATGTTTGCAAATGCTTTGTTTAGGAGATTAATTTAGATAGAATAATATGACCTTGTCTCCCTAACTGTACATAAACTATGGACTTTAGGATTAATAATGTTTGGAATAGAACATCAAAATCAAATAATAATAAGAATAGAACTATCAATAACATTTATTAGTTTGTTTGAGGCTTTAGCAGAGTACTCATTATGCCTTCCATTTATACTAATGCTGAATATGCCGATATGGTGTTTGTGTACCGTTTTTGCAATGGTAATGCCAATGCTACCCGTCATGAATATTCCATGCGATTTCCAAATAGAAGATTACCTAGTAAGTCTACCTTTAACTCTACGTTTCAACGTCTTAGAGAAACTGGTACTATTTGCTGTCGTACCACATGCTGATGGTATTTTAGCCCCTTTACGGAATGAAGAAAGGAGTGCGACCGTATTACAATATTTTGATGATAATCCATCTGCCAGTGTACGAAGAGCTGGAGCAGAATTAAATGTTACGCCAACTAAACTATGGATAACTCTCATTGCAGATGGACGTCACCCATATCATTATCAACGGGTACAAAATTTATTACCGCAAGATTTACGGCAAAGAAGAATTTTTTCAGATTGGTATTTAAATCAAGCTTTAAATCCACACTTTTTAGGAGAAATTTCATGGACAGATGAAGCTACCTTCACAAGAAGAGGTATCTTCAATCAGAAAAATAATCATCTCTGGTTGCATGAAAATACCCATGCAATTTGTCAGCATCATTTTCAGCACGAGTTTCAGTGCAATTTGTGGTTCGGAATAATATACAATATTTTAATAGGCCCACATTTCTTACAACCTCGACTCAATACGGACACATTTTTGGAATTTCTTAATAATGATTACCACGATTTAGTTGAAGATATTCCACTACAACTTAGAAGGAACATGTGGTTTCAATTAGATGGTTGTCCTGCACATTATGGAAGAGCTCCACGACAATGGCTAAATGCTAATTATCCTAATCAATGGATTGCCCGAGCAGGACCAGTGGCTTGGCCTGCTCGCTCTCCAGACCTGGCACCACTGGATTTTTTTGTTAGGGGTGACATTAAACAAAAAGTCTATGCAAGGCCAGTGAATGACCTTAATTCTTTACGAAGACGGATAATTGAGTCTTCTGAAACAATAACACATATCCAGGCCCGTTCTGCTACTGCTGCTGTTGAAGAAAGATGCCGAGCCTGTCTGAATGCTCAAGGAAATCACTCTGAACATTTAAAATGAATGTTAATGGTTTACATTTAACAAATAAAGTAGTTGGAACAAATAAAATAAGTTTTATTTATTTACTATGCCTAAATAATTCGTAACAATGAAATCTTTAGATGTGAATATCTTCTAAACAAAGTGTTTGCGGACATACCTTCATAGGTAATTTTTTCTTCTTTGAGGTCCTTAGTACAAATTTTCAGTTTGGCCATTTAACCCTGAAACACCCTGTATAACGAGGATCTCAATTAAATTTAAAGAATACTGTACCACTACAGTCTTTCTAGGATGACGGTTGTGAACGTAGGTAATTTATTCGAGATCACGCTCAAGCTCCTGGTTTTCCCCTCATTAAGGGTAGGTGCCTACTTTACAGAGGATGGGTGAGCCACGGGCGGGTCTGTAGGTCCCACATTGTCCATCTGTGACTGTTAGCAGATTAAATAATATATCTGCCACAGCCGGTTTTGAATCCGGAATCTTTAACATAGCAAACCAGCATACTACAGACTTATCTAGCCCATCCTATCAATAAAACTTACCCTGTTATCATATAAGAAAACAAGGCATTATTATAAGCACATTAGCTCACTGAAGTAGATTTACGTGTATGTATTTTAAAATACAATGACTTTTCAGCCTCTAGAAAGTGGGTAACCTAAACTGAGTGAACAAACCTGGTTGTTGAGTTCGATACCAGACAAATCACCTCCCTTCATATTCGTTGTCCTAAAAATAGCACATTCAATATTTCTAAATAAACACCAATATTTTCAAAGCACCCATTTAATTTACCATGAGCTTTTGTTGTTAGGTGTGTTGTAATATATGAAATGTCAGTGAAGGTGTAAATTTAAATTATTATCAAAAAAATTATTTAAAAATGCTTTTATTAATCAAAATGGATCCTTTATTCTTCTTAATACACTTCTTCCAAAGTGAAACAAGCATTTCTATCCCCACTCTGTAGAAATTAGGTGTCAAGGAAGCAGCGAAGTCTTGGAAGGTCGAATTCAGGGCATTTTTGTTGTCAAATTTGTTACTTCTTAAAAAATTATATAAACAACAGAAAGAGTAGAAATCAGTTGGAGAAAGGTCCGGAGAATATGGTGGGTGAGCAAGGACCTGTAAAATCAGCTCCTGAAAAAAAAATAAGGTAAGCTGCTGGGCCTCGGTTAATGCATGTGGTACCCACATATCCAGCTTTTTGTCTTACCAAGCTCCTTAAGGTGTCTGGAAACAGTCATGGCACTTGTTCCACGTTGTGGACCTAATTCACGAGTGGTTTGTGAAGCGCCCGCATCAACCAGCTCTTTCAACTTTTCGTTGTCCAACTTAGTCTTCGGCCTACCACGTTCTTTGTTGGTAAGGTCATATTCCCAAGACCGAAATTTTTCAACCCAACTGAAGATTATTCTTTCGCTCACTGTATCTTCACCTTAAACAATATTAATGTTTCGGACGCCTCCGTGACGCTATGGCCAAGTTTTAATTCGTAGAGAAAAATCATACGAATTTCTGCGGAAGATATAATTTTATTCTTAATTAATTTTAAAAGGTTGCTTCAAAAGGAAAAGTATGACTGATTATGAAAAAGGATTAAATGATGTTTCAAACGGTATACATAACATAATTGTTTGTGTACAAATAATCTATTCCCTAATGAAAAGAAAACTGTAAATAAACGAAACTGACATTTCATCCGTTACGACCCAATAGTT
Source organism: Troilus luridus (assembly GCA_964056705.1). Taxonomy (NCBI): domain Eukaryota; kingdom Metazoa; phylum Arthropoda; class Insecta; order Hemiptera; family Pentatomidae; genus Troilus; species Troilus luridus. The sequence continues at coordinate 79,380,199 of OZ057415.1, forward strand.
AAGTGACGCTAACTTGAGTAGTTGAGTACATTATTTATATTTAAAATGCAAAATTGAGTTCCTTTCATTCCGAGGAAATTAATTGTACTGCCTAAGCAAGGCTTTGAGTTAACGCTTGACTGTTACGTTGTAGTGTTACGTTTGTGTTGACAAGGGGATAGCTGTGACCGTCAGTAGGTGTTCTCTTTCAGGTGTTGAAGGTGTCAGGAGATGGGTTTCGGGTTGGCGTGCCGTCCTGGCAGAAATGTTAGTAATTGTCAAGGATGCTAGTGTTCAAAACCGTTCATTTAAATGACTTCGATATATTAACTCCTGTTTCCTTTAATTTTTTTAATGGTAAAACCCAATGCGATATAAATCACGTATGAGCAGAAGGATCATTGAGTTGTTACTTAAACACCCTGTGTTTCCAACATATAAGCAGACTATTGGCATATGGTTTTTACATATTTATGTCAATTTTTTTAAAATTATTATTATTACTACCAAAATTGTTTAGAATTCCTACTATACCACATGGTGTGGTGTTTTAACACTATATTAGTTTTTACACTTCAATGCTAGTATTGCTAAGATTAATTATCCTTAGGAATAAATAATTGAAGCGCTATCAATGAAAAAATTGTATGTTAAAGAAAAAAAAATCTTTTTTTAGTTTTTTCTTTGAATCAAGCCAATGAGATAAAAATTTATTATTATTTAATTCAATGATATTTACAACTATAATGGTATTATATCAAGTAAATGTGCAAAAATGTAGAATATGACATGAAAACACTTGTGGAGAAACTACCCATCGATAGCACTCCAAAGAGATAAAAAGAATACTTAAAAGAATTAGAAACTTAGCTGCTATGAAGAGGAAGTCAAAATTTAATCTAACTAGTATTACGAATTTCTTTGTATTACAGCGCCGATAAAACTTGCTATGTAGCAACATAATTTAATTGAGGATTATATTTTAAAACTACGAACAATGTGATGATTGATTTGCGTTTTCAACTGAATTCCGATTATTTAAACCATACTCGACGGTATTAGTTCGAATAATCCACGTTCAACTGTATTATGGAGGTACTACTAACAAACATTAGCAACTAGTAATTAGTGCTATTAGTATAATTATATTAATCCGCTTATAAATGGAAGCCTTAATTTGAAATAGAACGATTCATATCATCCATCATATATCTATCATCATTTCATGTATTTGACCAGCAATTCAATATAGGTTTTTTTTCCAGTTAGTATTTTTATATTCATGATAATTCACACCCCAAAAAACAAGGTGCCAAATGTCTAATATAACGTGACACTTTCTCTGTGAGCCACAAAGTGATAAAAAAAAAAAAAAAAAATGAAATTTAAAGGAGGAGAAAAACAGAGAATAACTTGACTCCACACAATTGTCCAAGGATTTAAGAGGTGACGACAAATATTCAGAGGCGGCAAAGTTTTAATAAAATGGAGAAGTTTTACATAAAATAAAACAGTAATAAATTGAAGTTACAGAGGCTCTTCTGCTTCAGGCAACTTGTGTTGTACTTCGTTCCTATGTTTACCCTTCGGTTTTGGATCATCCATTGTTATCCCTGGAAATTTTAAAGTCTAGGAGTAATAGATCGTTATTAGTCCCTAAATAGCAATATTGTAAATCAGTGTCTATGTCTAGCATTAATTAACAAATTCCTAATGGTGTCTTCCAATTCGACTGGAAAAAATTATAAGAGTAATAATATTTAACTTTATTCGGTCGTATCTCTTTTGTTTGCTATTATGTTGTATCATTGAGCTTTTGCCAATTTTGTTGTTTTTTACACATTAAAGAAATGATATTATTGTGAAAATTTTCTATTTCTAGATTATTATAGGACAACGGATATGTCCATTAATTAGTTTGCATGTACGTCGTACCTTCGTATTGCGTACGTTTTTATAACTCAAAAGGAAGTAAATTAACAATAAAAAGGCTTAGAGAACTCGAAGGCTCGATACCGATACCACCAAACTCTGCTTACGAACTTCTGTACATTGTTTACGTAATCTTCCCACCTACGCCTCTGTCTACCCCTCAGAAACTTCCCGGTCGGCACAACGCTTATTACCTTTTTAGGAATTCGCTCTTTATTAAACCCAACCACTTTACAAGCCCATATTAATCATCGCGTCGCTATCACTTCAATTATATTAAACGGGTGCGAACACCACAATTCAGCTAACACATTTCCTAAATTCTCCAATTTCCTCACAATAAATATATACAGCGGCTCACAGTGAAATTGATACACCCTGCAGAAAGAAGAAGAAAAAAGAAACAAATTATATTGTTACAGGGATCAAAACCAGAAAACTCTTCAAAATATTTCTTTGTAGTATCAATTTAAAATATTCAACTTTGATCATTTAAAAAAAATTCACAGACAAAAAGGAAATAAATTATTTAATCTCATACTCAAAATGACACATCACTTCTAATTAACTTTTGAGTACGAATAATTTATAAACTTTATATTTAGTAAAAAATTAGTTTAGTACAATTATTTGTAGGTTGTGCTTTAATGGGTCCATTCAAACGTGGATTTCTTTTAATTTCCCTGATGATCCAAGTCTCATCCCTATCAGATAAAATTTGTCTAGTGCTTTAAGCTTTTATTCTGGCAATGCGCTTTTCCTTCTTGAATCTCACCACTATATGCTGAACAGTTGAAAGCCTTTTTTTAATAATTTCGGCAATTTCATTTAAAGATTTACCGTCATTAAAATGTTGAATAACCAACTCACGTTCTTTTAACTGTGTGTGCACCCGTTTTCGTAAAATGTTTTAAAAAACTACAAATTTTCTTCAACTCGCTTTGAAAAGAGCCAAACACTTTCGACACAAGTGTTTAACTAAAGTAAAATAGTTTAAGGTAAACGAATATTGGGAAAAACTAAGGTGTATCATTTTCATTGTGAGATAAGCAATCCTAAACAAATGTGTTTTTTTTTTACTATTAAATCCTTGTTTATTTTTAAATGTTTATATACAAAGTACATACTTCTAGGATGTTTAGTGATTACAATAAATTATTGTTTTTAATGTAATATAATTTGAACTATTTATTTATTCAAGGACATCTATAAATATCTTGTGAATCATTATGACTGTGAGCCACTGTATTTATTATATTTTGATGGAATAAGGGGGAATATACAATAAAATTGAACCAGTATCGGGAAGGTTCCGATAGAGTTTGATATAGAGATAGCTGATCTCTCGGAGCTAGGCTAAGCCTCCTGGATTCCCACTTCTACCAGCAACCATTTTCTTATTTTCCTGTTCCGACATCTGACTTCTTCGTATTTGCATCATAAAATCGAAGAAAAAAAAAGGGTAATTCCTTAAATATAATACAAACACAGTTTTATTCGTAATGACTATCGAGTTAAATAAAAAAGACGGTTCGCACTTCGTCGTATGTCCTCATAAAAAATAATTTTGGGTGTGATATGACCACTATTTCGTAATTGAGTTGTGTTAATATTATAGTTGTTTTTTTTGTGAGTTGGTTATTTTTCGATTTAATATTTGTTGTCACATTAAATATTCTCAGCCACTCACTTCAGACAATTTAAGCCCATTTTTTTTACATATTTACTTCATTCATTTAGATCTATAACTATTTAATATTAAATTGCTTTTATAAATTATGCACCGAAATATAAAATAGGCTGTAAACATCAAAATTTTAATTTAAAAAAATGTAATCCCGCAGAGCAAGATCGAAGTGGCACAGGACTCATTAACCATCAGATAAAAAGTATTACACCCAACTGACTAACAAACTGAAAACGGAAATTAGAAACTACAAAATCCAAAATTTCCTTAGTGTGACTGAAAATCTTACGACTACTAACAAATCACTATGGACGACCACCAAAAAGATCCTTAAATTCAAAGATTTTAATCATTCTCTCCTTACTGAAAATCAAACTTGGTCCAACAAGTCCCATCAAATTACCTTTACCCTTCGCCGAAAACCCATGCCTTCCTGTCCTACTGTATCCTTTAATAGTACTCCGCTTATCCCTGTTGAACAGGTTCACTACCTAGGACTCAACTTAGACAAACGTCTTACTTGGAACCCTCACACAAGACTGAAAAGACAAGAAACAGCTAGACGCTTCCGACTACTTCAACACATACTAGACAAAAGCTCAAAGCTTCAGATCAATTACAAAAGGCTTATTTATGTGACTGTTATAAGACCTATATGGACTTACGGAATTGAACTATGGGGCTCCACCAAACCATCAAACTCCTCTCGTATTCAATCCTTGCAATCCCAAATCCTTCGCAAAATCCTAAACGCTCCATATTTTGTCACAAATAAAACCATCCATAATGACCTTAACGTTCCATATGTTACCGATTTAGCCCATTCCAGATACCTATCATTCCATAATAAACTCCAGGCCCATACAAACCCACTAGTTTCCATCCTTGCATCCAATTCCATCCCGGACAATCCTCCTAAGCGTCTGAAGAAAAGATGGCCTCGGGACCTTCTATAATAGAAATGTAATTAGAGTGCTGCCAATAGGTAGTGCCTTTACATGTCCTTTCATGTATTTATTTATTCATACAGCATTTGTACTAGATGTATATATTACAGTTGTACAATTTAATAAAATAATTTTTAAAAAAAAATGTAATCCCATTATTATTTAAATTTTGATATAAATATTTTGTAATGAACTCTTATGGTAAACTAAGAAATATACATTATTCAAACTTGATCCTTAGATGGTCCGTAGATATAAAACAAAACAAAAAAAATAAAACATTTACATTTAATTTAACAATGTAGAAAACTCCTTTTCCCTATCAGGCTACTTCAACATTTACAGGAGAATCGCTCTAAGCTCCCAATTAATTACAAAAGTCTCATGTACATGACTAATATAAGACCTATTTGGACTTAACGGAGTAGAGCTTTGGTGCTCTAAGCCCTCGAATTCATCCCGTATCCAATTCTTATAATCCAAAATCCCTCGTAAAATTCTCAATATAATAGTAAGGTTACTTTGTTATGAATAAAATCGCCAATAATGATATTAATCCTCCACTTTTTACTGATTTGGTTTATAGCACATAACAAAAAAAGTGACTGCACCCTAGAGGGTGCATTGGGAACTGACGGGTTAACAACAATTTAAGAAACTGAAATTTGTTAACAGTTATTATAAGAAAAGTTAATGCTCATGTTGTAAATTAAGCAATATTATATTATTTGAGTTAATATAGCTTATTAAAAATAATAATTTAATGAATTGAAGAAAAAATAGATGTTTTGATGGTTATGATAAGACACTATGTACAAAAATAGTAATAGTTTGCTGGGATTGACCACTAAAAAATTGAAATCATACGAGAATTAAGTATATATTGCTGATGGGCCCCATTTTAACTATGTATTATGATAACCGTTCTTTTCTCTATGTACACGCCTTTTTTTTCCTAGTAGAGTAAATAGCATTAAAAAAAAAGTCTTGGTTTGAATTTCTTTGCAATAAGATGCAAGCTTGTGCTAGATTATGATAAAGTTACATTTGGGAGTTCCATTTGACTAACAAACAAGGGCTCGACGAACGGACGGGATGTTGTGAGTTTCATGTTTCACAGCTGTTCTTCCTTTCAAACGGGAATGCCTTAATTTTCTCGACCTACCTGGTCTATTTCATGGAACTCTCTACAGCTTTTTGAGGTTATGTATTTATAGGCTAGCCATAGTTGTATTTATCCACTTTTTATCGAATGCTTCATGAAATAATTTTGAATTTATGGTATTTAAATTTATTAAATTTGTTTTCGGGGAAGAAAATGGACCGTGTGGAGATCAAAGAAATAACACCTTATATAGAGATAAACATTTTATAAGAAACCTTCGTTTCGAACATTGCAGATCCACTCATTTCAGATTGTTTAAATAAAACAAATTGAAATGTTACTTGTATTTTATTCTATGACTTAAATTATTCCTATTTTTGTATTTGGTTTATTGAAATATTTTCATTTATATATATTATTTTATTCTTTATAATTTTTCCTATTACAATTAATTTATTTTATCATGCTTGTATTTTTTTCTATCTAGCCCCGAAGAAGACCTCCAATAGAGGTTAATAGTTTATCTCCATTTAGGAAGCTCTTTCTTTCCGTTTGCTTTCCCAAATAAGGTCAAACAATATCATTCGAAAGAAATTAGTTTTGGTTAATTTTTTTCATCAATCAAAGGGAATATTCAATTTATAACATTATACAACAGTTATTGCAGTACATATTTAGAGAAAATATTTGGTGTGCCAATCACCCAGATTTCACTTACATATTTAAATGAAATAAATTTATAAAGATTTCACAAACTAATTTTTGTCATAATTATAACTTAACTACAATAAAGCAAGCATTTAGCATTGACTCATAAAAGAGGCTGTAACATCAAAATTAAAATAATTTAACCCGTCAGTTCCCAAATGTGAACCACTTATGAACTTTAATTTTTTAAAACTTATTTATGCTAGTTGATCTCTAAAAAGAATAAATAAACAAGTTTTAAATTTTTCTATGCCTTAATTAAGCCGCTGCGATGGTGCCCCCTGTAGGGTGCATTGGGCGTCCGGATAACAAAATCACTCAATTCCATAAACTAAATCAAATTATCCTGAATAATAGAATTGAATCAATTTACTTATTTTTAAATTTATTGTTGTGAGATGTAGGGATATAAGTTAACAAAAATCAATATAAATATAATTTTTTTTATTTCACTTACACATACCTAAAAGTAAAAAATATCATGTCGTATAAAATAAAATCAAGGAACAGTCCTACTAAAAATAAAATAAATCCTCCATTATTAGCAGCGTTCACAACTGTAAAATATTCTCTGACTTTCGAAAATTTATCATTTTTTGGGAGCTTATTGTTGTCGCAAAGATGCAAGTATTTTTGGATTTCGGGGAATTTATTTCTTCTCACACTTTGGGCTACTGTTTTGTTAAAAGTATCACTTTGAATCTCCCAAAACATTCTAATATATTTAGGTGTCATGTAACCCGTAAGTAACAAGATACTTACAAAAATTTTCATTTCTTCTACACTAACGTTCAGAGCGTGATTGTGTCTCAGTGCATAAATGTTAGACATTTCAACTAGTAATTCATATATATCTTGGGAAAACATTTTCTCAAAACATTCCACCGGTGTCAAATGTGGACCAACATTAATTCTAGTGAATTCTTCAGCATACTTGATCGTAATGTGAATGAATCTTCATTTTCCTCCCACTTGGTTTGAACCTTTGCTCTTTTGGGATTTTGAGTCGTCTTTCTTGTTTGTTTTCTTTTAATTTTTGTTTTTTGCTTTGATGAAGTCGAGACTTCTTTTGTCCAATCTGAGTCATGTCTGCCTGGTTTGTGAGACAAAATTTCCTCAGCATTGTCAGACAACCGTTGATTTGTGTCAATAGGAGGGTCTTCGTCCTGAGGAGCAGCCAGTTCCACCTGCAGCCTGAGTGACCAATGCACCCTACAGGTGATGCTTACTTTTAGATTGGCTCTGAAGTTTTATTTTTGGTGGCTTATATATAATATTGGTGCCATTTGTTCCAAAAAATGCCCACCTAACTATAAATGCAAAAATAATTTGAGTACTTACGTTTTTCTCATCTTGGTGAGTGAAAAGAGAAGAAAACTTGTCAACACCAACAGAAACCAGAACACTACTGAGTTTGAAAGATTATATTGTCTAGACCACACCTGATATCAACTCCAAATGTGTCCTACCCTTTGACCTAGTTCCAGTAGCACACAAAAATATCGCCATAACCTCCAAAAAAAATTTTGTTTATAGCACATAACAAAAAAAGTGACTGCACCCTAGAGGGTGCATTGGGAACTGACGGGTTAACAACAATTTAAGAAACTGAAATTTGTTAACAGTTATTATAAGAAAAGTTAATGCTCATGTTGTAAATTAAGCAATATTATATTATTTGAGTTAATATAGCTTATTAAAAATAATAATTTAATGAATTGAAGAAAAAATAGATGTTTTGATGGTTATGATAAGACACTATGTACAAAAATAGTAATAGTTTGCTGGGATTGACCACTAAAAAATTGAAATCATACGAGAATTAAGTATATATTGCTGATGGGCCCCATTTTAACTATGTATTATGATAACCGTTCTTTTCTCTATGTACACGCCTTTTTTTTCCTAGTAGAGTAAATAGCATTAAAAAAAAAGTCTTGGTTTGAATTTCTTTGCAATAAGATGCAAGCTTGTGCTAGATTATGATAAAGTTACGTTTGGGAGTTCCATTTGACTAACAAACAAGGGCTCGACGAACGGACGGGATGTTGTGAGTTTCATGTTTCACAGCTGTTCTTCCTTTCAAACGGGAATGCCTTAATTTTCTCGACCTACCTGGTCTATTTCATGGAACTCTCTACAGCTTTTTGAGGTTATGTATTTATAGGCTAGCCATAGTTGTATTTATCCACTTTTTATCGAATGCTTCATGAAATAATTTTGAATTTATGGTATTTAAATTTATTAAATTTGTTTTCGGGGAAGAAAATGGACCGTGTGGAGATCAAAGAAATAACACCTTATATAGAGATAAACATTTTATAAGAAACCTTCGTTTCGAACATTGCAGATCCACTCATTTCAGATTGTTTAAATAAAACAAATTGAAATGTTACTTGTATTTTATTCTATGACTTAAATTATTCCTATTTTTGTATTTGGTTTATTGAAATATTTTCATTTATATATATTATTTTATTCTTTATAATTTTTCCTATTACAATTAATTTATTTTATCATGCTTGTATTTTTTTCTATCTAGCCCCGAAGAAGACCTCCAATAGAGGTTAATAGTTTATCTCCATTTAGGAAGCTCTTTCTTTCCGTTTGCTTTCCCAAATAAGGTCAAACAATATCATTCGAAAGAAATTAGTTTTGGTTAATTTTTTTCATCAATCAAAGGGAATATTCAATTTATAACATTATACAACAGTTATTGCAGTACATATTTAGAGAAAATATTTGGTGTGCCAATCACCCAGATTTCACTTACATATTTAAATGAAATAAATTTATAAAGATTTCACAAACTAATTTTTGTCATAATTATAACTTAACTACAATAAAGCAAGCATTTAGCATTGACTCATAAAAGAGGCTGTAACATCAAAATTAAAATAATTTTAAAATACTCTAGAAATGCAATATAAAAGAATAATAAACAAAATGGTGGAACACACGAAATTCAAATTACGCAAACTTTATCCTTAGATGGTCTTAGTGCAAAAAAAAAAATATATATTTTAAACATTAATTAAACAATATAGAAGTAGAAATAATACAATGAATTCAATTTATACTTATTTCATCACTTTTTATGCTAGATATTATTGTTAAATATTATTTTATAATTTTAAGCTTAGCAGTCATACATAATATGTGAATATTACTGTTATCGGAAAATGGGTTGGAGAAAATATTTCACCTTTTCAAATAATCTAATTTTGTTCAATAATTGAAAACTTTCATAATTCTTATTTATCGATTTATTATTAATCATGGCAACAATCTAAAGTAAAAAAAAAAATTAGATTTAGGTAATCCAACATTTAAGTCTTGTCGTTTCAATAATGACGAGATTTACCCCTCATTTTGAAAAAAATGTTGTTAGAAACAAGGCAGACCTATATCTCAAATACGTAATTTCAGTTTCGTGCGGCCTTTTGCTTTTGATTGACTTACCAAATCACACTGACTCATAAACATGGATTATTTTTTTAACACATTTAAACTTTGTCATTTGGATTCAATTAATGTTAGTACGTGTATATACTCTCAAAAACTCTGAATCGACATTATTTGTTTTCGCAAAACTTTCTTTTAATGTAAACCTGATTTATGGGAAAGTGAAATAATATTATTAAATTACTTATATTATTACTATCGTTATTATTAATAATGCAATATTATAACTAATGCCTTAAAAAAAACTAAAATAGATACAAACACATACTCATAGTACAGTAATATTAAACAATAATATTATATTTTGAGTGTTAATTTGAATTATTATACCATAATGGTCTCACTCATGCTTATACTCAGTTCCCGAGTTACCATTATTAAAGCAAGCAGCTGGTGCTGGAACTTGCGTTCTTCATCATCCTGCGAGGGCGAGTTCAGTCATTGTTGTTTCCTCAACAATCAACGACAGGACTAAAGGTTCTCAAAGTTGAATGTGTCAAGTGGAAGCAAAAAGTTTCTAATTATTACACCAACTTTCTGAATATTAGAACACCATGGCTCATATTCACGTACAACGTTGTTTGCCTCGTTTTTACAAAAATATCACAAAAACTACTGTATTTTGTTATATTTCGCTTCAATAAACAAAACATCATGTATTACTTTTAGGATAAAATTATCAAACTGCATGTATGAACTTTTCCCTCTTATTATTTAATAATGTCCAACTGTCCATTAAAATTATTAACATTCAGCAGATGGGCTTGAATAGTAATGAGATAAAAAAGAGGGGAAAATGAAAGACATGAGGAAAAGCAGTAGCCGCTTTTAATTACGGGTACAACGAATATTTAAAATTAATGTTAAACGTTATTGTTATTACTATTAACTTTACAGAATAAAACCAACAAAAATTTCAACGACAAATGTTATTGATGGTGATTTCTGAGTATATTTACTATTTGTGATTTCTTAGTATCAATTAAAGTTTCTTACATTTATAATTATTTACTATCAGTTTTCATTTTATTTGGGACGGAGTAATAGAGTTCGATATAGGTAACTCTATTGTTTTGGATTCTTTTTGTACCTTATTTAAAACACAATATATTGTATTTACTGGGATTTTTACTCTGAATTATAAAGTATGAATCTTAATATTTCAATGAAGGAAAACATAATTTATTCAGCAAGTATAATGAGGTAATTGTTAATATTTACATTTTTATTTATTTTATAAAAAAAATTGACTGTACCTCTGGATCCTTAAAAAAATATAGAATATATAAATAACTGCACATAAGTTTAATTAGTTCAGAGGATGCTTGCCGAAGAGGATTTGTTGGTATGAGTCCTATTTGAGACTTTCATATTTGTTTATTGACATTTATTATTTTGAGTATGTTGAAAACCACATTCTGATGAAATCATTTCATATCGTCATTTGCTATGGCTTCAATTTTTAAACATCGCCTAGAATGTCGAGGTAGTTCCAAGGATGGAACTACTATGGGTATTCCAAGGATTTTTACGTGTTTACAAAGTACGCTAAATGTGGTATTTACAATTTAAGCTTTTGCCGTTTTTTTATAGACGGGCATTACAGAAGCCATCATTGGATGGGTCTATATTTTCATGGGAAGGACTGCAGAAATAGAGGACATCAGTTAGTTTAATTAAAATAATAGTAATTACAATACAATTAGTTATGATTATTATCACATATCCAAGACACTAATGACTTATTGCTCAGTTTCTTCATTTATAATTTTATTATTTTTAATATATTTAATTTCTGTTCATTTAGTTGTTTAATTTATTTTTGTTTTTTACTGACTAGAACTTACTTTTTGGTTTATATTGAATTGTAAGTGGTTAGCTTCTTGACCAGATAGATATGCTATTGTTTTTGTATACATTTGTTGATCTTATAATTTTTAATATTTTAATGTTAATCTAAAGGGACCTGGATAAAATAATTTTTCTATTCCGCATTGACTTGACCAGAGATAGCATATAAAGCTGAACTGCTCTTCTGAACACAAGCGGCGATGTTAATTAATTCGAGTTTATTAATCGATCCCTCATTAATACTCTAATCGATTCCGCTTTTGTTCTAACCGTTGCGCAGGTGAGGGACAATGCACGCTCTGAATTAGCTCCCCTCCCTCAATAGGAAATTGTCCATTGGCGGCGATTCCTGCAATAAAGGCGAGCTCACCTGTTGCTCGGGCAGGGAATTACTAGATACAATTCCATAAGCTCTTTGATGTGGTAAATATCTCCCCGTGTAACCTTTGTAGCGGAGTGTTTGTTCCCTCGCCAAGGCTATGACCAATAACCGGGGCTTCCTCATTAAATGTAGCTATGAGGGAATACTTGTTGCAGGGACTAGTCTCTATTGCGTTCGTTTTTCTGCATGATTAATGTAGCGGTATATAAATGTATAATGTAATATTAAACGTAAGTTGAGGGGATCATCACACCCTGATTATAAATTGTTTTCTATAAATACATTTGTTGAAATTTATTATTGTATAAACACGCCAAATAAATATAATGAAAGATATTATAATGCAAATGGAAAAAAACATAAGCAACGTTGAATATTTTAAAAGTTAAATCTTGCTAACTTTTGCCAATATGCATAAAAGTGTATGGGTTAACAGTACTTGATATATATTGTGGATCAGCTGATTCTATAACCTTCCCAGCTGGATGCGTATCACCCTCCTTTCAGTTTTGGGTTGAACGTCTTGGGGTGGAGGCACGGTCTCAGATTATGAGCCTATTTGGGCGTTTATTCGTTGGGATGTATTCACTTCTTCTTTGAGATGTGATCTTACTCTTTTTTGTTTCTTGATGCCTGAATAGGGGATACGTCGACTGTTAATTGTTTGTTTTTACTCCAGATATGAAACATAAGGCTTTGCTTATGTTTTTTCCATTTGCATTCTAATAAATGTTAATGTTTCGTTTTGAGTTTTGGCTCTATTTTAGTTCTAATGAAAGATATATAACGACGTGAGAAAAAGGCAAGTAGAGAAACTACCCTCTGGTAGTACTAGAACAACAAATTTAACTTTCATCATAAGGTCATCTTCTTTTCACAAGCCTCGGATGATTATCAGGAGTTGAAGAGGTTGTTCGGTTTGGAACAAGTGGGTTTGAGCGGGAATACATTTTTTATGAAAGAATCTATATGGGATTCATTAACAACTGGGACACTAAGGTCTTTATGGATTACTTTGTTCGTAATTAAGTAAGGAGCATTGATGATTTTATGAAAAGTTTTGGATTGGAAGGATTGAATATGAGAGGAATTCTATGGCTTAGTGCAGCCCCAATGCTCTACTCCGTAAGTCAAAATGGGACTTATAATAGTCATGTAATGGGTCTTGTACTTAATTGAGAGTTTAGAGTGTTTGTCTAGTAAATGTTGATGTAGCCTGAAAGGCATGGTGTTTCCTGTCTTTTCAGTCTAGTATGATGATTTTAAAATTAAGCGTTTATCAAAAGTTGCAGATCTGTTCTAGAGGCATCATCAGTGGGATGCTATTAAAGATAAAGGAGGACAGGAATTCATTGGTTTACGACGTAGGGTAAAGGTGAATTGACGGGATTTAATTATAAAATAAATGAAAAAAATAAAATAATTAAAAACAGATAACATGATCGATACAAATGCAAATTATCGAAAGAGGTATCAAAGCAAAGTACCGTTTCAAGAGAGAAACGAAATATGTTATGTTTTTCAAACAATATGAAATATGTTATTATGTTTCTGACAAATGTAATTAGTTGAAGTTTTTAAAATAGGAAGACATATTATTCATGGTATTAGTCGATAATTTAGTATATAAATAAATATTAGAGGAGACACAGGTTGTTTTCGCTGATAAATATTTTCGGCCGGAACAATCGAAGCAACAAATACCGGCGTTGCCAAATTGTGGCGAGGGGTGCGGTCTCGCCCTCGATTACCAGTAAAAGTAAAGAATAAAAAATAAATATTACATTACTGGAAATGGTAGGATATATATATTGTTACTTTGTATTGTGTTCTTTTTATGATCTCATAATTTGTGATTTTACGCTAATACGCTACTCCTATTTGATGGGTAAAACACATTTTATGATTAAAAAAAAACTAATAAAAATAATTTGCGATTTGAAAAGATTACCTTATCGATATTAATCTGATAATTTTTATATCAGAATCATATAAATCGCATGTTAGAGAAGGGTTAAAATTAAGTATTATCACACTCCAAACTCTAAACAGAGCTTAGAAAAAAAATTGTTTATGTAATATTAAGGTAATCAATTATGGCTACAACCAATAAACCAGAACTTGTATTTCAATTAAAGCAAAAACTAATCTTGTATTAATAATTTTTTATTCAAACATACCATTATTTTAATCTAAAAGCATACTTTTAAATTCAGTTATATTTGTAATTAAGTAAGAAAAACCAATATCCAGTCATACTTCATTATTTATTAATTCTTCAACGTTTCGACACTTAGTCATTATCAATTGTTAAAATATATGGTTTTATTCATCAACCTATAATTATATAACTATACAAAGTTATAAGTAAATTTTTCTGTAAAGACACCAATAACAATTAAATTAACTAAAATAATATAAATTAAAAAAAAATTTGTCCCGACAAATAAAGCATATATATCTCTAAAATGCATTACTATATTAACAATTTAAAATTTTCATCATCTACGGAATACTTATCCACCATGGTCAACTACAAGTTTAAGGAATGCAACTCCGTTTCAAGCCAAATGAGATGATTCCCCTTCCCTCATTACAATTAAATTATTTTACCCACTAAAGAAAATTGTACTTAACAAGTTCACCGGTGCTCCAGAATAGAAAATAACATCTTAATCTTGTCACTAAGAAAAAATATCAACAGGTAAATTTTATCATAATTCCTATAAATATCTCTCATACCTTTAGAAAACAGGTAAAAAGCATTTCAGAGTTTCAAGTATAGGTAATTTTAGATTTCTCAAGTATAAATACTGAATCATTTCAATTCTTAGAAGCTATACATAAATGACAACTTAAATACTATACTGAATGACAAAAAAGAGCCAGGAGAGATAGGTAAACATTATTGATCTATTATTTTAAAACTTAAAAAACAACAATACAAAAATAATTCAACTTCAATAACAATTTTAATAAAGAGTAATGATAACCTGACCTAGTAACCTACACACACTTTATATCTCTTCGTTAATTTCATATAATTATATAAAATATCATATAATGATAATACAAATACAATACAATTAAATAAAAATTTAAAGAATTGTTCTAGTTAATTTATACATTTATAATTTAAGGCATAAGGATTTTAAACAATAGTGTAATAAAATTATATTAACTCTCTTCTTATCTCATAGTTCAAAACATCAAATCATTCCTTAAGCTTGTAGTTGACCACGGTGGATAAGTATTCCGTAGATGATGAAAATTTTAAATTGTTAATATAGTAATGCATTTTAGAGATATCTATGCTTTATTTGTCGGGACAAATTTTTTTTTAATTTATATTATTTTAGTTAATTTAATTGTTATTGTTGTCTTTACAGAAAAATTGACTTATAACTTTGTATAGTTATATAATTATAGGTTGATGAATAAAACCATATATTTTAACAATTGATAATGACTAAGTGTCGAAACGTTGAAGAATTAATAAATAATGAAGTATGACTGGAAATTGGTGTTTCTTACTTAATTACAAATATAACTGAATTTAAAAGTATGTTTTTAGATTAAAATAATGGTATGTTTGAGCAATAACTCCTTTTCAATCAAATGCTTGACTTAGCCCTTTATTCACTACAAAAATAACGCGATTCCGTTTCTATAACTACTAGAAATTCATATGGATCAATCAATCGAATTTTTTTGAGAAAATTCTATTTAATCACTTATTCACCAGGGCTGTTGATATACATTATGCTGAATTCAGTATTTTGAAGTTTAGTATGAGGAGTGGGTTCGCTCAGTACATAGGGCGATGTGTTATTGAGCTCTTGTAGATAAAGTATTTATTCGGTTAACCGCCAGAAATCTACCCTGTTGGATCAGGGTATCTTCCTGGGGCACACCCAGGTTCTATAATGCTGGGATCCATTACATTGAGTTTAAAAAACTGCGGTTGAGAATAATCTTGGACCTTTTTGAATAACCATAGTCTTTGAAACTATTTAGTTCTTTCCATTCACTAAACCCTTCATCTGTTGCAGGGGTACTATTTCGTTATTGTTGTATTCTGTATTCTGTATAAATATAAGTAATAATTTATCAACACTAATTTATTTGAGCTCGTGGATTTTAATTATTATTTAAATGAGAGTAAATTTTGAACCACGGAGTGGCTCAGTGGTAGAGAATATGCCATGCCGGAAATCCTGGTTCAAATCCCGCTGCAGGCCATGACTTTTATTTAGTCTGTTTGCAGCGAGATATGGATCATATAGGATATAGGACCCTCCTGGGGCTCACCCAGCCTCTATAAAATATTATAAAAATAGGATACCAAAAATAAGGGGGGGGGAATCTGGCGGTTGAGTGTGACCTAGGACAAATCACCTCCTTGCAGAACCGTTGTCCATGAAACAGTACAGTCTCTACCATGTACTGAACCCCAGATCCATTTACGTGTTGTAGTGGTACAGGTTTTTTTTTGTTTTCTATTCCAATTATTTCATTTTAATATATTTATATCAAGGATCATGTTGTCTATCTAGCACAAAAGAAGACCTGCAATGTCGAAACGTCGGCTTAGAACATTAAATTC
Organism: Troilus luridus; assembly: GCA_964056705.1. Taxonomy (NCBI): domain Eukaryota; kingdom Metazoa; phylum Arthropoda; class Insecta; order Hemiptera; family Pentatomidae; genus Troilus; species Troilus luridus. The sequence continues at coordinate 79,396,861 of OZ057415.1, forward strand.
TATCTTTAATCTTCACCCCGACCATTTTCTTCCACGTCAAATAATAAAAAAAAAAATTATTTATTGAAATTTCTAACTGTAAAATAGAATACATCAAGTAAATATAATGAAAGATAAACAATGGCACGCGATAAAGGCAAGTAGAGAAAAAATACCATTGGGTAGTACTCGAAAAATAATTGAAATCATCATTTTTAATCTTAGCACATTTCATGAATTCATGAAATTTTTTTTTTCAATATACATGAACTGACCATACTCAACATTCTAGGTAATTTTTACATACGAGGTCGTGTAGTGCTTACATCAGAATTTTTAAAAATGTCTCCTTCAACGAATTTATTGTTGAACTTCGTCAGTTACGAATTTGATTTTCTCGTCTGCCAATTTGCGTGAAAATCCCTCTTTTTTTTATGAAGAGTCCTGTCGGAAATTTTCCGGGGAATATTGGGTTTTGAAAAAGGACTTATGAAATATGTTTTGCTTCAAGAGGACTCGGATTTTTTTTTCTTCCGTTCTTCGACAGTAACCTAACTAAATAGAAGCGGCAGGTTCCGCCCCTAAGGGGAAACGGAGTTTTATTTTTACACTCGCCTCGAGAGAGTTGGGGAGGAGAGAGGACTCCCTGGACCGCAGGCTATTACTAACTTTATATTCCCTCTGCATGAATATACTGCCCTAGCCTCATGAATCACCTGTTTCACTAATACATATGATCTATCATAAATACTGATACAATAATATTGTAGTAAAATATTTAAAGAAAAGAAAAAAAAAAGAAATTATCTTTGTTTTTGTGCCGAAACCCAGGGTTGCTCAGAGGTTGAGCGCTGAATTGCCGTGCCGAAGGTCTCGGGTTCAAATGTTGCCGTGTAAAATAACTTATTTAATCTGCTAACAGTCATGTATAGACACTGTGGGATCTACCGATCCTACTAGGGCTCACCAAGTATCCTAAATTGGGTAACCTTAACGGAGGGGAATACCTGGTGGTTGTGCGTGATCTCGGACAATTCACCTCCCTGCACAACCGTTGTCCTAGAATTAGTACAGTCTCTGCCACGTATTGAACCCAAGATGGCTACGTAACCAAAAGATTTTCTAGTCCCTTTTGAAAAATCCTAGGGCTACCTCCCGGGGGTCGAAACCGCGGGTGACTTTTTGAACTATTTTTACATAAGACAGCATATTTACATCGCGCCTTTGGCCCGAAATCTAAAAATCACAATTTATAAAACTATTAGCCTTCCAACACGTCTTTACGGATGTGAGACCTGGTCGGTAACTCTGAAGGATGGACGTCTTAAGGTATACGATTTTAGATTTAGATTATGTTTTTTCTATGGGCGATCAACATCTAGGTTATTACGCCCTTTGCACCTTTATTTATACTACGGTATTTTAATTTGTATTTGCTTTTTTAATTTTCTTCGGATTGCATACTAATTACTACCTTTATTTATTTCCTAATTTTGTCTTTATTCGCGTCTTATATTTTGTGGTATTGATCTATTTCTTTAAAAAGATTTATTATTTTATCTATTGTATTTTTTGAATCTTCTAGTGCAAGTTCTATAGACCGGGGTATTTTATTACTTTCAAAGGTTTTTTGTAGTAATGTACAGTCTTCTATTATGTGTTTTATAGTCAGTGGTGTTTGACATGATTCGCAATGTGGTTGGGGCTCTTTGGTAATCAAATATGCATGAGTGAGGTTGGAATGGCCTATCCTCAGTCTTGTCGCAACTACTTCTTCTCTTCTATTCCCTCTTATAGCACTTATCCACTTCTTCGTACTTTTTTTTATATTTCTTAGTTTGTTAGTCAGTGGGATTTCTTCCCACATGGATTCCCAATTTTTCCTGATCCTGTTCTTTAAAAATACCTTGACATCGTTGGGCTCATATATTTGAAGAGGTGGCCAATTGGACATAGCAGCTTCTTTGGCAGCTTTATCCGCAGCTTCATTTCCAGGAATTCCGGAGTGTCCAGGGGTCCAGAGAAAAGTAATGTGTTTTTTAAGATATTTTAATATTTCTATATAATTCCGGATTTTGTTTATTGTTTGATCGGATTTGCTAAAGTTTGATATGCTTTGAAGTGCCGACATTGAATCGGTACAAATTAAAATTTTTGGATGTGCACTATTAATTGATAAGAAAAGAGCTGTAGAAATTGCCTGAAGTTCTGCAGTGTATATTGTTGAGTATGGAGGTAATTTATATTTTTTGGGTGTCCCATTCAAAATTATTGCGAAGCCTACATTTTCATTTTTCTTGGATCCATCAGTATATATTATTTCATAATCTGAATATTCCAGTATCTTCTTGTGAAATTGAAGGTAGTTTGATCCTGTGCTCTTATGTTTTAAGGATAGGTCTATTTCATAATTTTGATGTTTCCACGGGGGTAATCGGAAGTCAGGGTCGGCTTGGTCTAACGGCATATCATATATTTCTTTTATAACTTGTTTTTGTCTGATGCCTAAAGGGGCGTTTCTTTTCGTATTTATTTCGAAATTTCTGATCCAGCGGGGGTGGAATATATGGTGGTAAGCTGGGTTGGTTGGCTGAAGTTTGAGTTTTGTAATATAACTGTTTATTAGTTCTTGCCTTCGAAATGTCAGAGGAGCCAAAGCGGCCTCAGCACAGAGGCTTTCTATTGGGCTTGTCCTGAAGGCGCCTGTGGCTAATCTTATCCCTGTATGGTGAATGGAGTCTAGAAGTAGGAGATGACTTGCTTTTGCAGAAGAATAAACCACACAACCGTAGTCTATTTTAGATCTTATTATGCTTGTGTATACCATCAGCATCGATTTTCGGTCTGCACCCCAAGAGGTTCCTGCTAATACTTTCATGAGTCTAATCCTCCTGAAACATTCTTCTCTTAGGTATTTTATGTGATCAAACCACGTTAATTTGCTGTCTATGACCAATCCGAGGAATCTGATGTTGTTGCAAAATGTTAAATTATTGCCGTACATAAAAAGCTGAGGTACTGGGCTTGGATTTCTCTTTCTTGAAAATAATATGCCTCTGGTCTTTTCTATGGAGAATCGAAGATTTTTGCTTTCAGCCCAACTCTGTAGTTTATTTAAAACGTTCTGTAGGGCTCTTCTCATCCACTCGTGGTTCCTGAATCTTAAAAAAATGGCTAGGTCATCTACGTAAAGAAATGCTTTCATTGATCCTGGAATTACGTCTACTATTGAGTTTATTGCAATCGCAAACAGTGTGCAACTTAATACACTACCTTGTGGTATCCCATTATTTATTTTTTTACTTCCAGATGTTGATTCTCCTACTCTAACGTTAATATGTCTTTCCTTTAAAAAGCTTTGGATAAACTTCGGAAGCGTTCCCCTAAGGCCCCATTCATAAATCGTTTTTGTTATTATTTCCCGATCTATTGTATCATACGCCTTTTCGATGTCAAAGAATATGCCTACTGCTTCTTTTTGTTCTACAAACGTGTTGAGAATCTCAGCCTCTATTGTCACTAGTTGGTCTATTGTGGATCTACTTTTCCGAAAACCCGATTGTATAGGCGATAATAGATTAAATTTGTCTATAACCCACATCAGACGTCTATTTACCATTTTCTCTAAGAGCTTAGACAAACAACTGGTGAGTGATATTGGTCGGTAACTGTTTGGTTGTAGCTTATCTTTTCCTGGTTTCAGTATGGGGATGACTATGGATTCCCTCCAGGCCTGGGGGTATGTGGATGTTTCCCATATTTTATTGAATATTAAAAGTAGTTCGTTTTTAATTTGCGGAGGAAAGTGTTTTATCATATCATTATGCACTTCGTCTATTCCAGGAGAGGAGGATTTTGTTTCGTCTATTGCCATTTGTAATTCCCAGATTGTGAAGGGGCAATTGTAATCATACTGGGATGAACTATCTTGTCTTGTGGATGGAGTGAAATCAATTTCACTAACGTTTTTTTTTTGGTAAAGATTGATGTTTAAATTCGATATTGCTGAGAAGTGATTTGCAAGATTTTCCGCAATTATTTTGGGGTCGGTTATAATTTCATTTTGGATTTTTAATATCGGGGTCTCTATATGGTTATTACCAGCTATTTTGTTGATTTTTTGCCATACCTTTTTTATTGGAGTATTGTGGTTTATGGATTCTAGGTATAAAATCCAAGAAGTTTTCTTTTTATTTTTCACAAGATTTCTGACGATTGCTTTATGTTTTTTATATTCTGTCAGGTTTTCTTTTGTAGGTTTTCGCTGGAATTCTTTAAGGGCTTTATTCTTTGTTTTTACAGCATTCCGGCATTCCTCATCAAACCACGGTGTGTGGTTTGTTTTAGGGTTTCCTTTCGTTTTAGGTATTGCCTGTAGTGCTGATTGGATTATGTTCTTTGTAAAGCGTCCTACTGTTTCGTCTACACTGTCTGGTTGGTGTTTTGTGAATTTTTTTATTTTTTCCACAAATTCTTCCCAATTAGCTTTTTCTAGAATCCATCTAGGATGTCTTTTGGTTTTAGACATTTCGGATTTGAAATGTATCAGAGTTGGGAAATGGTCACTCCCATATTGGTCTTTACTGACACTCCAGTTAACTTGAGTAAAAAGGTTAGGAGAGGTAAACGTTAAGTCTATTGCAGATGTGGATCCGGTTCTTGGGCAGATATATGTAGTTTCTCCTGTGTTGAGTATGATTGAGTCTGTGTTATCTATTACTCTTCGGATTATTTTTCCTCTTGTATTTGTTGCTGATGTACTCCATGTATGGTGTAATCCGTTCATATCTCCTACTACAATGTAAGGTGTTGGAAGGCCAGCGATTAGTTGTGTAAATGCTGCTTCATTGATTTTTTCTGTTGGCGGAAGATATATGTTGACTATTGTTGTCATGAAGCTTAATTTAACTCTTATAACTATGGCTTGTAAGGGAGTTTGAACGTCAATCTTTTCTGTATGTAGGTTTTTTTTTACTATGGTTGCCACTCCACCGTGAGCTCTTCCTGCTTCATCCATCTCTTTGTCTTTTCTATAAATAGAGTAATTATTTATACTCAGATTTCGAATTGGGGTTAGTTTTGTTTCCTGCAGACATAATATATCTGGATTTTTGTCTTCTAAAAGGATCCTCATTTCTTCGTATTGAGTCCTAATTCCATTACAGTTCCAGCTAATGATTGTCATATCGTTTGTAATAATTAGTGAGACCTATAGTGTTTATTGAAATATTTATGTGCTGGAGGATTTTTTAAACTATAGTATAATGTTTCTAAGTATTTAATGTAATATATTGATTTAGTATTTCTATTATATATTTGAATGCGGATTTTAAGAATGTTGGTAATTTTTTTCTTTCTTTTTTTTATTTTTTTTCTTAAATAACGTAATGTAATATTTTTTACTGTGTATTTTCTTATTTAAAAAGGAAAGTGGTATAGCTTTAAAGTAACGGACGTTATTGAAGACTGCTACTGAACTAGTTATTTTAGAATTATTTTGCATTTTATCTTTATTCATTTTCAGGTGGTTTCCATTTCGTCACCACTTTTCGATGTTTGTCTTTTTGATTTATTTTTTTGACTTTTGGTTAATGAGTTCCGCCTAGGAGGTGGCGGAGTTTTAAATTCATCGGATTTTTTTCCCATATCTTGGGTATGCGTGAGCTCGGGAGTGTATTCCGAAGAAGCCCGAGTGCGAAGGACAGGTTTACCTGTGCCTTCTAGAGCGTTGGCTCGTGGCACTGGAAGAGAGGAGGGAGGGGAGGGTGTGGGGAGGGAGAGGGATTCACTTGGAGGGGATTTAGTGTTATCAGTGTATCCAATACAGCTGACCTTGGAACTTGAAGGATTCACAATTGTTTTGTTAATTTCTTGTAAATTAAGGGCGTCTGTTTGACAACCTACATCTACTCCTAATTTCCTATTAGTTTTAATTACCTCAGCATAATTTAAGTTTCCTATGTCAGGCCGACTTAACTTATATTTCTTTTTTGCTTCGTTGTACGCTATTTTTTCTTTAAATTGGATAGTTTTAATTTCTTTTTCCTCTACTAATTTGGGACATTTCAGATCTAGGCTAGAGTGATGGTTTCCGCAGTTAACACAATTCGGGACTAGTGATTCACATGGTGTGCCGTTATGCTCAGGTTTTGAACAATATGCACAAATAGGCGTTTTTGAGCATTTATCAGTGAAGTGACCAAATTTTAGACATTTTCTGCACCTAATTGGATTCGGTACATACATTTTAATATTAATTTTTTGGAATCCTATGTGAATAAATTCTGGGAGAAAAGGTAATGAAAAGGTGAGCACATATAAATGTGTTTTCCTCTCGATACCTGCCTTTGTGGTTATTATTCTTTTTATTTCTTTTACGTTAAATTTAGCCAATTCTTCCAACATTTCTTTTTCCTCGACTCCATCTAAGTCTGGGCAAAATATTACTCCCTTACTGATATTCAATTTTTCGTGAGGACTAACTTTTATTTTTATAATTGTACCAAGATTATTTAACTTTAACAATTTCTCGGACTGTTCTCTATTAATTGTTTCCACTAAAATAGTCCCGTTTCTTAGTTTTTTTACATTTTTAGGTTCGCCACATTGATTATTTATTGCCTTATATATTAAAAATGGTGAGACGTTTTTAAGGTCTCCTTCTTCATCTCTTTCTATTACCAAAAATTGGTTTTTATTTTTATTGTCTTCTATTTCACTAGGATTGTCTATACTTTTCCAGCATCTTTTAACTCTTTTTGAGTTTGGAGAACGAATATCAGGTGGTTTATTCATTTTAACCGATTTGTTATTCGTGTTATGGGTTCAATGTAATAGAGTTAATTGAAAGTAAAAACTTTATAGTAGATCAAATTGATTATTTTCCGTTTTATATCAAAAGACGCAACCGCCGTCTTTCAGTGAGAACAAAAAAGAAATAAATATAATAATAATTTCACATAAATTAGTGGATATTAAACAAAATCAATAAACTTCTAAGGTAAAAAAAAAAAAAAAAAAAAAAGAAATAGAAGAAAGAAATTAAATCTAGACTTAGCTGTACGATGAATTAGATCTTTGCTCCGTTAATCCGTAGGTCCTTACTCCACAATAGCTCGATATCAACTCCCCTTAAGGTATACGAAAATAAGGTGTTCCTGAGAATGTTTAGACCAAAAAAGGATGAGGCCACTGGAGAGTTTAGGAGATTTCTCAACGCGGAATTGCGGTGCATGCTCTCGGTTAATATTATTGGATTTACAGCGTTGCGAAGATTAAGATGAACTTGTAAAGCTGTTGGGCTTAGTAACAAACGAATTCCTAAAAAGGAATTAAGTACAGTGCCGACAGGCAAACTTCTGAGTGATAGAACGAGTCGTAGGTGGGATGATTGCTTTTAAAGTGATTTGTAGGATTTGGGTTTGGGTAGTGGTTCGTGGACGAAAGTTTGTAAGCAGAGATGTATGGTATCGGCATCGTGCATGGGGGATCGCAAACCATTGTTATTATATGTTTGATTCTGCACATTTTTCAAATTCATTAATCTCCCAATAAAAAATACTATTTTCAAAAAAGGTATTGAAAGTACTATATACCTAACATTCAAAAGTATGATTAAAACTTAATAATACTACATTTAAATTATTTTTAATATTAATTAACTAAATAAATATTTCAATTCCCCATGATTGTATTTAAAAGTTTATTATTATTATCAGTTACTCGACCCTCGCTAGGCAACACCAATAAAATATTTCATCACTAAAAACTTTTTTATATAATAGTAGTTCATTGCACTTTCAGATACTTCCCTTGGTAAAATTAATTTTAAAGTTTTAGACAAATAATAATTATTAAACTTGAGATAATTTTCAGTTTATAATAAACTACATCACCTAAGTTTGTGTGTACTCTCCATTAACTTCGCGCTCTTTAACATGCTAGATGTTATTCCTCTAAAATGTTTATTTGTCTAACGGTCTGTATAACTCCTCTTGGTTTCTGAAACTTGTTTTAACCGTGGAAGAATAGTTTTCTCAAATTAATTATCATAGTTTTCAATTATCCATTTTTTACTATTGTTGATAGTACTACTAACATTGAGAAACGTTTATTTTAAATAAAATAATAAAGTATTTTAGATAAAGAAAAAAATATGAAAATTAATCGATTATGACCAATACGTATTTTATAATGAGGATAAGACCTATAAACCCATTTAGTGTTTTTATTGCGTTACAATTTCGTAAATCTCCGCCAAAGCTAAATTTGTGGTATATGCCATAAAGTCAGAGGAGCAATGTGCCTTTGGGAACATCTGGCGTTGAGTTGCCCTTCATATCCGGTTTCATAACGTGACTCGTGCAGGGAACGGTTTATAGAAACATCAACCAGTTTATTTGTTTCCTCGTCCTCTGTTCGTCGAATTGGGAATCTAGAGTTATTAATTAAAAGAATCGTAAGGTACGCATTAAAATAGCATATCATACTATCTATAGTATTCCATGCCTTCAATTATATAATCGTAACATCAATTATTGGTAAATATTTTTAAGTATTGAGTGATTATTATAAACATTGTCCCTCCCCTAAATATTCTAAATAATTAAATAGGAATAAAAAAAAAATAATGAAGAGTCTTGGGTTCAGTAAGCTATAGAGACTGTACTGTTTCTTATTCATAAGTTGTTCACGCTACCAGGGATTTTCCCCTATTTTGAATACCCACTTTATAGAAGTTGTGTGAGTTCCAGGAGGGTCCCAGATAGCGAAGGATTCACCCCCAGCTGTATATATAATATATATATATATATATATTTATATTATATATATATATATATATATTTATATTATATATATATATATATATATATATATATATATTTATATTATATATATATATATATATATTAACATCACCATCATATTTATTATAACTTAAGTCACTGAATGATTTAAAATCCAATAAATTTCAGTAAAAGGCAAGAAATTAAGAAGAAGATGCTGCTAACTACAGAACCATTTTCAAATTCGATGTTAGATATAAATAAATATCGCATTGTTTATGAGAAAATAAATATAATTAAAAAAGGTCAATGTATGATTATCCTTGTAAATTGCTAACAAACTTATCGTCATCTATTAACAATATTTGTAACACATTTCATAACATCTATTATCAAATTTGTTTTAGGTTGTGTTATGGCATTATTCTTAGAAAATATGTGTTTTTATTTGTTCTTGTTTTTTTAATGTTTGGAGGATTTGGGATTTTAATAAATAATAATTTTTACTAATATCCTAGTGTACTAATGAACTATTTTATGCATACATAACGTATGATTAATAGATTAATAGCGGATAGTACTATTGGCCTAGTTATAATGTAGGATGGAAATAGTTGGGGGATGCAGTCAAAATAAAAACACTAAATAAGTGAGGACTTTATTGATAGTACCGACGTTTCGACCGACCTACTTCGTCATCTTCAGGGCTATAACAAATAAATATCCTTTATTATATGAGACACTGTTTTGAAAATTATAAACATTAAAATAAACCTGAAATGATTAGTGAATGGTTACTAAGGAAGTAATGTAAGTATTTCCCAGGGTCTGTACCTGGAAAAGGGGAGATGGCCAGATGGTAAGACGACAAAGAGTCAAGACGTAAACACTTAAATATAACGAAACTGGACGTTTACTAAATAGAGATATATTTCCGTAACCATGATCACCATGCAATAAAAGTAAAAGTATTTCCTATGATGTAACTATATAAATCAATCACTATATTATTTATTATATTGTTACACAATAACTTACTGTACCAAAGTTTTAATAATCTCAGGATTGTTTCAGTATCTCATATTACTATTTAAAAACATATTAGATCAATGGACGTTAACTTTTCCTGAGATCATTGCCCGGGCAAGTGAGGACAACATAGCATTATTTCAAAAAAAAATCAAATGATAATTCTACCTTTTTTTTTTGGCTTAGCTTACTCCTTTACATTATGTATTACATTATGTAAAATCAATAAGACTGCCAACTTCAGGAAATCTGAATAGTAGATACTATATAATGGCTATATAAATAATAATAGTTATATAATAATATAACTAAACACCTCGATGGAGAATATCATTGAGGTAGGAAACTGACCTGGAAGCTCCCTAACTTGCTAATATATTCCGATCCCACGATTTACATCATGGAGTATTAGAGGAGGCTATAGTTCTAATCGTCAGTTACCCGCTTTCGCCATTACATTCGTGATCAGTCTAGAACCAAAACGTCTTAATAGTTTACATATTCGGCAACCTTTGCATTTACGACTTAAGTTTTTAATAGTAAGGTTGTTACTCCACATTAATCTTTACGTCAAGATTTTGAACCCTTGGAAAATGTTAAAAAAGCCAAACAGTACAGCTGAATAAGATCTTTTTTTCAATTCTTTCTTAATTAAGAACAATTAAAATTAATTAAACCAGCCTTAGAAAGGTATAAAAAGGTAGTTAGTCCGAGAAAGAAATGTCTTTTAGGTGACAGTTTCTCCCTTCGTCATTTTTATCTTTTTATTATTATCCAGTATCTACTAACTGTTTTTTTTTCCTTCTTATTCTTCTACCAAATGTCTGTTAAACTGTAGTTTAACGTCATCCTTAAAGAACTCACATTTCTGCCGAGAAATTACTATTTAGCAGTAAGCAGTCAGACTTTTTTCTTACGATTACCATTTCAAACATTTTATGAAAAAAATGTATTTATATACTTGTATATATACAAATCTTCTTTATTCCTTCACTATGTTCTTTCTACCTCCTATCCCTCAATTTCCCCTGGCATCTTTGTTATCAGTTTTTTTTACCAAACCCATGCTTTATTATGATTTTTCTAAATTTGTCCCGATCAGTTATGTCGTTTACTTTATTTGTTTTTGCTTGAGGTCTTATTCCTGACGTTTCCTTTATATATTTCGACTGTTGATTGTGATGTGAATTTTTTTTTTTTGTAATTCTGTTCTGGTCCTTTATGTAAATTTGGCCGTAAAAATCATCTCTTCTCATTCTTAAATTACGAAAATTAGAATAATTGTATTAATTTGTTAGACAATTTTATTGTTATTCAAACTGAAGTCCAAGTTGATGAATTAAAAGTTTTAAGTAATTACTTTCCTTCATATTTCTCTCCCTGCCACGAAAAAAACCCAGCGTATATCAATGTGATGGTAGGTGTGGGTTAACTCGATGGTTATAGCACTGATTTGCTGTGAAGGTGGAAAAGAGTTCAAATCTGGCTGTGGAAAATAATTATTTAATGAGTTAACAAGGGACCACCCTTCCTATATAGAGTTGGTTGCCTTAATTAGTGGTAAAACTGATGCCATCAAACTCAAAGGTTGTGCCACAAGGCCTTAGAATACTTTATGGGTTGTAGTGATACAGGCTGCTGTTTTCCTGCTTTTTTAAACCTAACACAACCTTCATAGTTTTACCTACTTAGTTAAATTCTGTTATTTTGATTATTTACTTCAAACTTAGAAGTAAAATATTATCATTAGTGAGGATTCCAAAACGATCTTCGAGATCCGATGGACTAAAGGCTTTTAAAAAACTCCTATTTCAACTATTCTTCGACCTGATTCTCAGATATTTTGAAGGGAACGGAAACAAGCAGGTATAAATTATGAATAAACTAAGCTATTCAACTATTCACGCTGACGGAGAACAATCTGCATTAATAAACCCGAATTTCCTCGTCGGTGCCAGCGCACACCCGACGCCGGCCTCCATCATGCATGAAAGGGAATCTGTTTCGCATCGTATTGTGATAATCCACTCTTGTTCCTTCTTCATGAACATGATTTACAAATGTGTCACATCCGTTATCTCGTGCAACATGATTCGCTTACGTAATTGGGTTTCGTTTATGTTATTCTAATATTCACTCTACAACCCTTCATGTCTCTTTCTCTCTCTCTCTCTCTCTCTCTCTCTCTCTCTCTCTCTCTCTCTCTCTCTCTCTCTCTCTCAAAAAGATAAAATATCCAATGATACTTCCTACAGTTCTTTAAAATATGAAAGGTCACTGATTACCTGCATTAAAAGAAGAGGCTAACTAGAAAAACACGAATATTCTCATCCCTTATAACATTAACTTGTTTCAAAATAAAACGTATAATTTATTCTTCTATTACTTTAACAACTTGTGTCATGATAATGCTTCTCGATCACCAGCGTTGATATTCGAAAATTGTCAGAATAATTATTATTCGAGGTAAGGATATAACGTACTGCTATTGATACTTGAGGAAAAGCAAATAAAGGAAAGAGAAGATATAGATGAAAATATATTACTATATTTGTCTTTGAAAAGAAAAGATATGTCCACGACCGGGACTCGAACCCGGGTCGCCCAGATCACTAGCCTGGAGCTCTAGCAACTAGTGATCTGGGCGACCCGGGTTCGAGTCCCGGTCCTAGATATATCTCTTCTTTTCAAATAAAAATATTTAAAAACTAATAAAATCAATAACAAATAAAATAAATCATATACTATATTTGTCGATTTGGATATTGGCAGTAGATGTAGGTACGGTGAGTATTGGTGGTGTCGACTTCGAACCTTCGTGTTCTCCTCTCATATTTTTTTAGCCTCATACAACTCTTGTATTCTTTCAGCTCTAATACAGGACGAAGCGTAAACAAAGTTTAAACCGTAAACAAAATTTTAAACTGAAAATTTTAAACCGAAAAAACCTTCTCTCTCTCTCTCTCTCTCTCTCTCTCTCTCTCTCTCGCTCTCTCTCTCTCTTAATATGTGAATCTCCATATACCTTCACCCTGTATACAATGTATAAATTATTTTTATTTGTAACAATTTTTAAAATTTCTTCTTATTAAAGGTATATTTAGGGATTCGAAAGAAAGCAATTTTGCATTAAACGAATGTAATAAAATAAATGTTGCTATATACAAGAATGATGAAATTGGGAGAAATTCAATAAGGAGTTAATCAACTGGTTGGTGTTCAAGTTAACACTAAAATAAATGAGTAGCTAATTAAAAAAAAATAGTAGTTTAAAACTAAATGTTTGTGAAATTAATTGAAGATAAACAAACTTAAAATATATCATTTCTATTCAAAATAAATTTATGCAAATAAACCTCTTGATTATCACTGTTATACTGAATGAAAAAACTGTATGAAAATTTAACATCTATCACATCTACTATTTTTTTTTAATTTGCTTGAAATATTTTATAATATAAATATTGCAAAATGAAAACGTATTTAAATTTTCACTTATCCAGTTAATCGATTAAAAGCTATAAATATTTTTGATATAAGGAAAAAAAACCTCGGGCGTCGGATGGAGGATTGAAGGAAGTTATTTCGAATAAAAATAGCGTAGCCAAGATTAGTTTTTATTTTATTTGCCACGTGTCCCACGAAATGATTTTCTATATGTTAAAAACCAATTTTACTGTTTTTTCAATATTAAAAATAAATTAAAATCTAAAACCATTTACTGACGATTATCCCTTTTTCAAAATTCAATTCAATATTTATAAATATCTATTAATAATTATTAGTTGACCGTATGAATGTGGAGTTGAAAAAGGGCTCGGATGGAAAAAACCCTTAATTAGTGGTAAAATACTTATCATAAAGCAACGTTTCGACCCCCATTGCGGGTCTTCTTCATGGTTGGATAGCCAATATTCAAAATTGAAATAATTTGAATTTAAAAAAGGAATGATTTTAATCCTTTTTTATTTTATTTTAAGGATTTTGTTTACCTATGTCTGGATCATTATCTTCTTTCATAAATAAATAACGTTTTAAATTAAAATGATAACTTTTAAGAGCCTGATAATATTAATGAAGTATAGCAATTAAACATGATCTTGACTTCCTGGGTCGTGGTGGATTAGTTTTTCCCGCAATTATTGTGAAAATATGAAAAGAGGGATTTAAAAAATATTTATTTATGATAAGGAATTAGATATAATTTAATAATGGAATAAAATGAATAAAAAGTAGAAAAGCCCAGAGCCTCATTATGGATTACAATGACTTGCCACCCTTATCCCAGTTCCGTTCTCCCGAACGAATAACAAAAATATTTGTTCAATTGAATTAACTCTTTTTCAACACCATTTGCCCTCCAATTGCTGAGTTAATTTTCTCTTAAGTCATTTAGGTGGCTTAAGTAATTTTATAAATTAATTTCTCCTACTTTTTCTCCGTTGATTTACTCTTTTAATATTCTCTTCTTTAATTAAGTCCACTTCTTTCGTTTTTTCAATTACGTGAGTTACTACAGGAACTTTGTATATCCTCAATCCATATATTCGTGTGTATGAATCTTATTTATTAGATTCAAACATTTTTAAAACATAATGTTTTAGTTCTTATATAAATATTATGAATAATATGAAATAAAGTAGAAAACAATTTCCATTGAAAATGTCATAAAAAAAAAAAAAGTTCACCCGTTATGGTAACTAACATGACTCTTTTTTTTGCGATTTCATTTTTGATTAAAAAAATGTCATTCCACTCCCAAATTATGTTGGGCTGGGAGTTTTGATGCCACACAACTACACACAAGAGCTAATCATAATGGAAACAACAACTTGATTAGCCTGAGGGATAATGGCAAATTTTATGGTAACATTGTCACAGAGAATCGTCTAAGGGCACAACTGCATGCATCTGTTCATTTCTAGATGATAATGTAGCTAACTTGATTAGTGCTAGCATTTTTGCCGCCATTTTACTGAATCAGTGTTGAACGAGATCAATAATTAATATGATGAAACTAATTGGACAAATCTTTTTCTTAGAAATTATATCCTTAACATTGAAGTAAGACCCTCCCCTCCCACCTATGCAATACTACGTAGCAGTATATATTCCAAAAGAGATAGGATGGCCTGTAAAATTAAAAATAAAGTTATTCAGCATTAAACTAGTGGTTGAAAAAACAGGCAGTAGCTGTGGGACAGTAACTAAAGCGACACACTTATGACATCAGATATTTTTATTATTTAAAGCATACGGTTAGCATTGTATGCTAAATGCATTGTAAAATAAATGAAACTGATGGTGCTGAGAAGAGGAAGGCAAAATCAGCAAATTCGCCGGCAACAACCCTACGTAATAGGAACGCATATCTTCGAGGTGGTGAACAGCTCCCAATACCTTGGCTCTGTCATCAAAGACAAACTAGATGAAACAGAAGAAATCAGAAGAAGAGTACTGGTTGAGAATTGGGCATACTTTGCCATTGCCAGTTTGCTGAAAAGCAAAAATGTCGACCTCAAAACTAAGATCACTCTCTATAAAACACTGATTCGGCCAATAGTGACATATGCTTGTGAGACATGGACCCTAAACAAAAAGGATGCACATGTGGTGGATAGATTCGAAAGGCGTATCCTCAGACGCATCTTAGGGCCCGTCCAGGAAAACGGTGTAAGGCGCAGAAGAAAAAACAGAGAGTTATATGAACGCTATAATGACACGACGATCTCTTCTTTTCCCAGGTTACAGAGGATGAAGTGGCTGGGTCGCCTGCTGAGAATGGGAGAATAAAGAACTGTTAGAAGAGTGTATGAAAACTGCCCTAATGGAGTGAAGCGTAGAGGTAGACCCAGGGGCGGATGGAAGGATAGCGAGACAAGAAACTGAGATTAAGTTCCTCACATGCACAGGACCGAAGCAGATGGAGCTAGGGGATTGAGCAGGCCAAGGATCGCTTAAGCATCTGTCGCGCAACTAAAAGAAGAAGAAGAAGGTTAGCATTGTAATTATCTGTCGTTATTTATTTATTTATCTTTTTTTAAATATCATAGAAAGTTATTTATGTATGAGTGGAGAACCCTTTTATACCCCCGTAAGGCACTGGCCTGCTATGATGTTCGAGGTTAGCTGTGGCAGCTGTTGTTTGTTTTATCAGTTATGGAAACCCGTAGGGCTCTCTCAAATTCCGCAATGTGGGTGTCATTACTTCGCATATAAGTAGGCTTATAAAAGTACTTAAAATCCTTTCAACATAATGAACCAACGACCCTTCATGGGTTGCTGAATAATCACCTCTGTCAGAAACATGTTTCAGTATAAGAGGGTCAGTTCATTTTATTAGAAACAGGATTTTGCAGCGGACTGGAGTATAATGCTATCGATTCGAGTCGTAATTATTTCGGCACTATGGGTGTTTTTAAAAACTCTTTTTTCTTGACTGGATGTATTTTATGCTTAGGAACATTAATTCTCAAAGAAACCAGATGATACGGTTAGCAATTAATATCGAAGAATCGATCGATAATTGTTTTTTACTTCTATTCTTACACATATTGCAAAATATGTAGTATTAGTTTATTTGACAGTTGAAATGACTGAAAATAATAATTTTTTTATCATAATAATTAGTTTATAGATTTTAATATATAGTAATTGTTCATTTTTCGTAATTATTGTTAAATCTTTCATAAACTGCGCACATCGCTGAATAACTTAGCCTATCCATGCCATGGTTAAAGTTAAGCTTTTTGTTTCTTTTTTTCAATATAAAATTTCTCTTAGTTTGCTACATAATAATAATATAATAATACAGCCTATATAATAATAATACAGCTTTATATCATTCTAGGATTAATTATTTCATGGCTTCCTTATTATACTTTTTATATTATAGGTGTGTTAAAGTTCCCCACAAAGTTAATGATATTTCGTTTTTTTTCGCTAACTATATTCTTTTAAATATCGCCAGCAAGAACTCTCATCGCAATTATTTGAGCTTTCTTAACTGCCCAATAATAAAGCATCCAGTCTAAGTTACCTAACTCTTATCTACTAGAGGAGAGAGTTGGTCTAATAGACGCTATCATTAGTTTCTCTACCCATCGCGGAGCTCGGGGCTCTGCAGGCTCCCTTCCATATTGGCCAGTGGCAACTTCACTCATCCCAAGTTATAGTTCTCCTAGTTTAGCCTAATAATATTGTATTGATTAGGAATTGGCAACTCATTAAGTGAGTTTCTCAACTGTTTCAGTATTGTTTAAATTAATTGGCTATAAGCTTTGGAGGCTATGTTGCGACATTAATGGATGCTATACCCAGGGGATCCAACCCAGAAACTCATAAATATTCTTTTCTGGATAATTTATTTATTTTTAAATCAAGTACAATCAAATAACTAGTTGTACTTACAATAATTACATACATAAAGTTGGTATTCTTAATAGGGTGAAAAAGCTGGTGGTTGAGCGTGATCTCAGACATGTTACTTCCTCCACAACCGTTGTCCCAAGAACAGAATTCTGTCCCCCTTTTTTTTTTACATTATCTGGATTATTTCTAATAGTTCACATACATAATTATTATTATTATAATATTACAATAGGCGCTACAACCCGCAAGCGAGCCATGACCTCCTCTAATACAAATCTCCATCCTCTTCTATCGCTGGCTATTGTCATCCAGCTGTTAACCCCGAGATTCTCCACATCATTTGCTAGGCAATCTGCGTATCTAAAACTTGGCCTACCGACCGCTCGACGACCCTGCAACTGTCTTGTCGACACCAATCCTAGAGACATGACCAGCCCACCAAAGACGATTTAATTTTATCACTGTTGTGATATCTATATCGTTGAGCAGGTCATGAATTTCTTCGTTTGATATGTTTTTCGACATTCCCCTCTAATACTAATGGGACCGAAGATTCGTCGGAGCACTTTACTTTCGAAAATTTTAATAATTTTTTTCTCTTTCCACTTTGTCGTAGTCCAAATTTTGGAGCCATAGGTAAGTTCAGGGCGGATAAGGGTCTTATATAGTGTTATCATAGTCCGCCTCGAAATCAATTTACTGGACATGACATCCTCACAGGCATTTATTGGCGGCCATTAATCTATTTTTAATTTCTGCACCTATCCTATTGACATACGTCATCTGTAAACCAAGGTGTCTTAATTCAGACATATTAAAAATATAAAATAAATTCCTATCGCATTCATTAAAATTTATCTATTGTATAAATAGATCGATACTTCAATGGTTTATTAGTTTAGAGGCCCCGTTGTCATCTTCTTTTCAGAGGGCTTGAAGAGCAAAAGGGTATTGAATGCAATGAATCAACTTGAATAACAAGTGGAAAGGAGCAGCAATGGACTTAATAATGGATGAATAAGTATCCATTTCGAGCTAAATCATCGAAATATTATGGATTATTGAGGATTACCCGAAGGACTTAAGATTCTAAGACTTGGATAGCGAGGGACTTTGTGGTGCTCGGTCAAAGCTCTTGTGTCCGCATTGACCTGATTATACTCATGGTCCTTTTGGGATATTTCGGTTGATTTGTTGAATTTGCCAGGACAGGTGATGAGTTTGACTTGTAAAGAAAAATATATTCATCTTCATTTCAGCTTTGGGTGTTACAAGCTTTTGTAAACTTTTAATACGAGCATTTGAATAATAAGAAAGGTAGTAGGTATGTGTGTAAAGTGCTGATTTTCTTTACTTTTGTATGTTCTGGGTTGAAACCTTTCTCTATAAATTATTTAATCTGTTATTAGCTACGGAAGGACCCTAATACAATATTTACATAAGTACATGAATATAAATATAAACTAATAGATTCTGGTAAAGAACAAATAGAATAAAACACCAAAATAACAATTATTAGACTGAGAGAAAAAATAAGTAAATAAAAGCACTTAAGGTTGTAAAAAATGATATCGTTATTATTGAAGTTAAGTCATTAGTATTTAAAAAAACATGTACTTCTAAAACCCGTGAATGGGTCTGGGGTTACGTACCTGGTAGAGACTGTACTGTTTCATGGACAACGGTTGTGCAGGCAGGTGATATGTCCTAGATCACGCTTAGCCGCCAGTTTTTCCCCTCTTATTTTGGGTACCCACTTGATGAGCAGGATGAGCCCCAGGAGGGCCCTACGGTCCATACCCGGCTGCTAACAGACAAAATAATAGTCTTGCCAGCAGCGGGATTTGAACCAGGATTTGCGGCATGGCAGCTCAGTGCTCTACCACTGAGCCACTCCACTCCCTTTATTAGAATATAAGTGAAGAATATTTACAGTAATTCATCTATCTCTTCTGATGGACATGAGCTACTAATTATAACATAGACGCATTGGGAATTTAGAAGATGCAGTAAAATTTGGAATTAATAAGTGGATTTGAGTGTGGATAAGGAAGAAGCATGACGGATATCAGGTGGGAGTACTAAAGTGTGGTGGATCGGGCAAGAAAGGAACGCTCAAATCTATTGGTACTGTGGGAAGGGATATAAAAGTCGAAAAGGCGAGATCTTGTGCCCTAAGATAGAGAGAGGATTTGAATTGCTGGAGACTATAGACGTAAAATAGATGTTTTATGCTGATTATAATATAATAATTTAAGATAATTGGAAAAAATGGTAAAATAAGAACCATAGACGTTTATAAAAACCTTTCAATACTAAACTATGGCAACATATTTAATGTAATAAGTAACTAAATTATGAAAATAAATTCATAATATTGATCATTTCACATGTTACGTTTTTGTTTTGTAAAGATTTAAGCTTGTAAAACTTTTAAAAAAATCATGGAATGTGCCGATAATTAAACGGTCATATCAAAGAGCTTTTATTTCAAGAAAATAAAAAGTTCAAGTATATAGATCTTTTTTTTACATCATCAAGTAAGGAAGCAACTCCGAAACGATTGGTGAAGTGCTTGCTAAAATAAAGTTTCAAAACAGAGTTTGATTAATTTTACTTTTCTTTGCTCCTGAAACAGTTTTCGTTGAGCTGTGGTAAAGTGTTGGGAATTAATTTTGTATGCTGACTTTAAAAAGTAGGTCACCGATTATTGTTTCATTATTTTTTTTTATAAGATGAAACTGTAGTACAGATGTACATAGGACATAAATTAATATTTAGATATTTTTTTAAATATAGAACTGAAAATACTTTGGCAGAACACATTATTCCTATCCACTTTAAATGTTCAAATTGTTTAAAATCACATTATGTATTTTATACAATTTGATCATTAAAAATACATATAAAAAATGAAAAATAATGTTTTACTGATTTGTGAGTGCCACAAGATCATAATGTAATATTGATCATGTACTGGTCCACGTTTGTACAATTTAGTAAGTTCGTTATCACGCACTAACAAAACTATTTTTATAGTGAAACGAATACTGTATTATTTCAATTTAAAAAATATATATTTGGGGTTGTATGACCTTACTTTTATTCGAGTATAAGATATTAAAATATGGACTTTGTGGTTGTCAGTTTGCTACTCTATCTTTTACTAGAGGATTTTATATTTTTTCGCGTTTTTGTGCGAATTTTTGGCGATTTTCAATTCGTTTTTGTAAAAAATGGGAGCGTAGTTGCTCAGTATAGGGTTGGTAATATCTCTTGATCCCGAGTTCGATACCTGCTGTTGAAGATCAATTAATTATTATGTTGACGACCAGGAATCGACCTTGATGTATCAGGATATCCTCCTGAGGCATACCCAACCTTAATTATAATGTGGGCACCATAATTTAAGCAACAAACTGTTGGCATCTGCCTTGGACAGAGGAACATGGGAATATAGGCCTGATAAGTGTTTTGTACAGCAAAACAAAGCACGACATTGGCTCTTCTTGATATCAGGCGACTTCTTAAATTTTTTTCATCTTAAAATAAAATTTATCAGCAGCCAAAATTCTTCTTTGAACTTCTGGGGTGGTTGAGCTTTCCACCAGTTTTTTTAACCAGAAAATCAAGCTGGGCAAAACTTTTGACACTTTCAAACGTGTAGGTGACAAATGTAATGGTGCCTTCTTATTGCCAGGAAGGATTTGCCAACATATACTTAATCTTTGCTTGGTTCCCTTGAAGACTTATACGCTTTCCAGAATTTTCCAAAGTATAAAAAGTCTGATCCATCAATAAACAGTGTATGTATAATATGACGGAATCCGATTTAAACCGAACTACAAAACCAACCGCAGACCTGTAAAAGAGGAAGAAAATGGTCCGAGTGGAGGTAAGACAAATTTACTTAGTAAGAAGATTTCATATTTTTAAAGGCAACTTCTCG
Organism: Troilus luridus; assembly: GCA_964056705.1. NCBI lineage: Eukaryota > Metazoa > Arthropoda > Insecta > Hemiptera > Pentatomidae > Troilus > Troilus luridus. The sequence continues at coordinate 79,417,975 of OZ057415.1, forward strand.
ACACACATTGCAGGTCTTCTTCAGAGCTAAAAATGAAAGATACGTATAAATTAAAATGATACACGATAAAGGATATAATACAGCCCCGTTGAATAAGTGGTTAAGACGGATTTTGTCCAGAGAGATTTAACTGCTCTCAGATAACGGGAATTGAATCATTCTCATAGCTTTTGGCTTGAAATAAAGTTGTAATATAAACAATAACTCCTTTTCAAGCCAGTTCTTACTTAGTCCCTAATTCACTTCGAAAATAACTTAAGTACCATAAACTCATTGTGGAGAAAGTTAGACTTAAGCACTTATTCATCGGTGCTGGAGATATACTGTTATTCTTTACCGTTTATTTTTTTAATAGTTGTACATGGTAGAATAATTGTACATACACGATACATGTAGTAAAGAATAATTGTATCGAAAAAGAGATAGGGAATAACATGCATTATCACATACGACATGGGGGTAACATGGAATAATAAAAATTTATAGACAGTAACATAACTTAAAGGCATTATTTAAGATGAATTTTTGAGAACTAAAACCAGAGAGGATTGAATTATATAGCAAAGCACCATTTAATACCAATAAACTAATAAATGGAAAATTAGAACAAGATTAGGAATTTTAGACAATTATAGAAATTTTATAGAATTGTAAGGAATAAATAATATTCAACATGTAGACTTGTAAAATTATTACATTATTACTATTACTAAATATATAATATTTTCCATTTAATCTGTTGGATATTACATTACGGGATAGAGATCATGAGGTTCTCACCTCTGAAGATTTTTTTTTGAGAAATGTAACGACAAAGGTAGCCACAGAAGTATTTTCACCCAAGACAGTTCTCGTTAGGTAAGGCCTGATTCGCTTCTCTTAGAGGTCCTCCTCCTTCCTTATCTCATTCAGTCCTGCAGTCTTCCTCCCTCTCTAAGGCTACACCTACATTTGATCCGGTGCGATACGATGAGACGTCTCTAGCAAACCAAATGACTGAAATCTGTCGAGACCGTCTACATTGGATCCGGTCTGAACCGATCCATTTTTATTCGACCAATCCGACCGATTTAGTCGCTGGCGGAAACAAAATAGTTTATGTATACGGAAGCGCCTACAGTGGATCAGGCGCGATTTTAACATTTCGAAATCATTAGTTTTCAATCCGATAAGCCAGCCGTTACCATGTGTGGCAACTTAACCTTTATTGTCTAAAATGTTAATTAAAAAATATACATTGTTATTTGATAATTAACTATTATATAAATATCCGCCATAAATTAAAATTAAATATTATCAATTCTCATTAAAATATTTTATTACTAAACTTCATGATCCATTTAATATAGTAGCGAAGGTTATTATTATTTCCGTTGGATAAAATTATATCTATCAGAAATGTCCATAAAAAATACCTTTTGATAAAATTATCATTTTAATGTTTAATTTATTTGTTAAACATTTAGCAACATTGGGAAGTAAGGGCTTTTCTGATTTTTTATTTTAAACAACAAAATAAACAAAGATTACTCATAAAATTAGTTGGAAAGGAGCCTCGATTGAGGGATCTAAAAAATAATAATAATAAACAATAATTTCTATTTTTTTTTATTGAAACAACTAAATTATTTATTTATAGTGAAACAGCAAGACAAAAATATTCTAATGTTATAACATTACCTCATTTTCATAACATTTGGTTCTTTAAATTTATAAAAGATTATTTTTAATATATTTATATTTTACAATGATATATATATATATATATATATATATATATATATATATATATATATATATATATATATATATAGAAAGTAAGAAATACTAGAATAAAATTAATACCATTATATTCAAAAGGCTGGTTTCATTATCGGTTTGAATAGAATAGAATTACACCAGATCTGATCCAGTGTAGGCTGTATGAAATAAAATATGTGTTTACTGATCAAGTTTATCAAATACATTACACCTTCATAATTATCAGAATAATTTTAGCTTTATTGGATGTTGATTGCAAATTAATTTTGATATTACATGAGTACATCATTATCTCATCATCTATTAGTTCAATAAACAATGATTGTTTTAATGAAAGTTCAATTCCATTTTAACTACATTAAGTATTCTCAAGATTCCAGTTTTTGAAAATTGTTTATTTATAAATTAACTATGTGAGCATGGAAATAAAGAAATATTTAATTGTTCTATTCAATCATGTCATATATAAGTTACTGGTATTACTCCTATAAGTCTTTTATTAGTGCAATTATCATCCAATTGATATGAATAAACATTTGTTTCGATTAATATTTTGAACCCATTTAAATAAATATTGTAACAATTTGTCAAATGCAGATATTTATGCAAACTTTATCCATATCTCTTATAGAGTTATTGTAATTGGAAAGTATAATGTTATGATAATAGCAATTAATTGAGTTTTTAAATTCTTAGTTTATTATCTGGTATTTACTACTATTTGTTTTATCGGCAATAAATTGCATGTTGGAAGGAGATATTGATCTTTTTAATAACGCTTTACCAAGATTTAAGATTATTTGCATTACCTATTTATTTTATTATCCTAAAAGTCTAGTAGAAATTGAAAGTAGTACTTGTATGTCATGGTACCACCACTTTAGTACTCACTGTGTAAAAACCATATAATTACCAATTTACTTATGTTTACTACACATGTGTTTTATAATCATGAAATTCAATGAATTCTATTAAATTCTAAAGTGTTGATACCATAACCAAGCAACTAGGATAATTACCTAGGAGGTAGGCAAGATTCCAAACCACCCATGAGGTCCTGCCTGTGGTTTCGTTACCCATTTTTTATAGTGGATGGTTCGCATCACTGAATCCAGTAGCAGGATGACTGCCTGCTAATGCAACCAGTTTTGCCCTATTAAACCACTCGGCCTTCATTCCTTGCTCCCACATCATCAATCCGTCGAGAACACCATGAATTCTTTGGAAAAGGAAGCCTGGCTAAGCCTCAAGGCTGTAGTGGAAGGATGTCTAGGCAATAACTAGGACCCCAATTACCGAAATTTGGTGGAACGCTTGCGGAAAACTTTCCAGAACCTCGGCTGCCTCATGAGAGTAATGGTTCATTTTCTTCATTCTCACATTCACTATTTCCCCCAAAATTTAGGAGATTACAGTGAATAACAAGGAGGTTCCACCAGGATATAAAAGTGATCGAGCAACGATACCATGGGAATTAGAATACCACCATGATGGCAGATTACTGTTGGAACCTAAACCTTGACTCTGACGGTGAAAGAACATCCACAAGGTCAAGAAAAAGAAAATTCTACAGTGACTAATTTGTACCTCAATTGAACCAAAATTTGTTAAAAATTTTACATATATATATATATATATATATATATATATATATATATATATATATACCAATATACCACATATTGTTTCATTAAGAACTTATGTAATAAAAGATTTGAGTTTGTATTTTTTTTTTTTTTTTTTTATTTAATTCAATGATATTTACAACTATAATGGTATTATATCAAGTAAATGTGCAAAAATGTAGAATATGACATGAAAACACTTGTGGAGAAACTACCCATCGATAGCACTCCAATAAAGTTCTATAGTAGATGATCTCGAGGCCATCTTCTTTTCAGGCGCCTCGGAGGGTTATCAGGAATAGTATGGGAAGCAAGCTGAGAGACTAGCGGATTCAAGTGCGTATGGAGCTTGTTATGGAAGGATAGGTATCTAGTTTGGGCCAAATCAGTAACATATGGGATATTAAGATCATGATGGATGAGTTTGTTTGTGACATAATAAGGAGCATTGAGGATTTTACGAAGGATTTTGGATTGCAAGGATTGGATACGAGATGAATTGGATGGTTTAGTAGAGCCCCAAAGCTCAACTCCGTATGCCCAAATAGGTCTGATGACTGTCATGTAAATAAGTCTTTTGTAATTAATTGGTAGCTTAGAGCGTTTGTCCAGTAAATGTTGAAGTAGGCGAAAACGTCGAGCAGTTTCTTGTCTTTTCAGTCTTGTATGAGGATTCCAAGTGAGACGTTTATCCAGATGGAGTCCTAGGTAACGTATCTGTTCGACAGGGTTCAGTGGTGTATTATTAAACGATACAGTAGGACAGGAATTCGTAGGTTTACGACGAAGGGTGAAGGTAATTTGATGGGATTTGTTAGGATTTATTTTAATCCTCCAATTTTGACACCATTCTTGTAGGTGTGAGATATGGGATTGAAGAGATTGGGATGCAACAAATGGATCCTTATTAACTGATAACACACATGTGTCATCAGCGTAAGTAGTGAGGACAGTGCTTGGATGGGTTGGGATGTCAGCTGTATATATCGTGTATAGGATGGGCCCCAGGATACTGCCTTGAGGAACACCGGCAGACTGGGTGAAGAGGGAAGAGTAGGAACAATTATGGTTTACTTTAAAGGTTCTATTACTGAGGTAGGAACTGATAATAAGGAAGTAAGTTGAAGGTAAGAATTTACGGAGTTTGTACAGCAGTCCTGGATGCCAGACTCGATCAAAAGCCTGCTCTACATCGAGAAAAGCTCCCGTGCAGTACATTCCGCGCTCTAATGCAGATGAGACAACGTCCACCACACGATGGCATTGCTGGATGGTGGAGTGTGATGTTCGGAAACCAAATTGGTGATCTGGGATTATTTGATTGGATTCTATGATAGGATGAAGACGTTTCAGAATGAGTTTTTCAAGTATTTTCCCCATTATGGGCAAGAGAGATATAGGACGATAAGAGGATGGGAGTTCTGGTGGTTTTTTAGGTTTTGGAATCATCTTAATTATGGATAATTTCCAGGAATCAGGAAAATATGTGGTGCGGAGTACGGCATTGTATATATATGTAAGGAGTAGGATCGCTTTCCGAGGAAGGCGTTTTAGAATCTGGGATGTGATTAGGTCGTGTCCAGGGGCTTTGTTGGCGGGTAATCTATGAATAATGTTTGATATTTCGGAAGGATGGAATGCTTTAGGAGGAGGGGACAACTGAAGAGGAATACTTAATTCTGCTCCAATGCATTCAGAGTGGGTTTGATTAAGGATATCTGGATGAGGGTTAAATGTTTTGAATAGGTGCTGGCCGAAAATTTGTGATTTTTCTTCATCAGATCTTGACCAGGTTTGGGATTCGGTTAAAAGTGGATGGTTGAATTTTTTATAGTTTAGGAGTTTTCTAGTGGTATTCCATAAGGATTTGTCAGTAGTACTGAGATTTTCTGTACGGTAATACAAATTTTGAATTTTGAATGTTCTGATCTCTGATTTTAATTTGTTGGTCAGTTTGGTATAATGGCTCTTGTCCGATGGATATCTCGTGCGGTGCCACTTTGCTCTTGCCCGTCGTTTTTCTTTTAATAACTCGCGAATATGAAGTGGCCAGTTATTCTGTTGATAATGATTTTTACTTGGTAAAGTGTTATATTTTATATTGACTTGTATTGCTTCTGTTAGTTTGTCTATTGCAGAATTAATGTCTCCTTTTGTTTTAAGCGGAATTTTGAGGTCTAAATTATTTTCTAGATTTGATCGGAATTTATCCCAGTCTACACGTCCTGTAATCAGTCGGGGAAGAGAGGGCTTAGGAATGGGAATCGAATGCACTTGAAGCAGAACTGGACTGTGATCAGAGGAAAGGTCATCCAGGGATTTTATAGCAGTTTGATTGCAGGAAATCTGTGAGGAAACAAATATATCTAGAATATCTGGACGTTTTTTGAGGGATGTAGGCCAATAAGTAGGGTTTATGGGTGCGAGGATAGAGAAACTATTAGAGGTTGAAATTTGGGATAAGATGCTACCACGGGAATTGGATGTTCGACAACCCCATCGTTGATGTTTGGCGTTGTAATCTCCTCCGGCAATGAAGCGCGGTCCGAAGGATTGGAATAAGGATTCGAGGAGGTTATAAGAAAGAGAATTGCCAGGAGGACAGTATACAGCTGAAAATGTGATATGGAAAGGACTAGTCGTTAAGGTTACTGATGTTGATTGAATGGCGTCAGTTGGAGTAGAAGGAATAAGAGAATGTGGTATAGATTTATGGATAAGGATACAAGAACCGGCATGTGCTGTATCGTCAGGATGATCTGATCTATATGTGATGTAGTCCCGTATGTAGAAATGTGTGCGGTGAGTGAAGTGTGTTTCAGTAAGTAAAGCAATATCTATTTGGTTGTCGTGTAAAAATATATCAAGTTCGTCACGGTGATTATGCAGTCCATTAGCATTCCATAGGACGATAGCTAGGGGCTTTATGCTCATCGTGGGTAATTAAGTGGAACTTCGGTAAGGATTCTCGTGAGTAGAATGATGAGAGGCTTGATAGTCTCTTGGAGATCTTTCAGGAAGGATGACAGGATTGAATTTATGTCGATGGAGTTTTGGATTTGGACTGGATATGGGTCTGGAGTTTGATATTGATAATTAACGGGTAAAGGAAGGTTGGCTGGGGGTTGTACCCGAGGTGCTGGATTTACATTCATTGTTTGATGAACTGAAGGATTCATTTGATTGTTGTGATTGGAAGTGGTAGGATATGGTTGCTGTGGCGGTAGTTTGACTATTAAGGTTTCAGGATGGAGAGGTATATGCTGACGTGGGGGTTGGACTTTAGTATTGAATTTCTGAGGCTTGGATCTAGGATCTCGGGGTTTGGGTTTGGAGGTTTGTGGCTTGTTATAGGAAGGCTGTGGTTTATCTTGGGAGGGGAGAGGTGCCTGACGTTGAGGCTGCTGCTGGTTCGTTGAGGTCGGGATTATGTTTTCCGGAGGTTGAACTCTGGTGATGTGCTGATCTGTAATGGTTTTTGGTAATTCCGGAAATATAGTTGAGTTGTTGAATTCAGGTGGATGAGGAACATTATTCTCTATGCTTTTCCCTTGCATTTTATGTGTTCTCTGTAGCTGAAAGTTTTTGTATACCAGGCAGCCTTTATAATTCGCCGGGTGGTCCCCACCACAAAGAGCACATTTTGCTGGCTCATTTCTGGACTTCTGACATACTTCTGTTAGATGTGAGCCAGCACACTTGACGCATCTGGCTTGGTGGTGGCAATAGGTCTTCGTGTGACCTAAGTTTTGACACCTAGTACACTGTACTATGGTGTTTTTGTGCCTTGGCTCCTCGAATTTAACAGTTGAATAAACAAGCCTAGTGACTTGAAATATTTCAACATTATTTTTGGCTGGTTCCAGTTCGACAAAAAACAGAGGAAGGGGATATTTTTCAGTTGGGTGCAACACTGACGAGATGTTCCTGATGTTATGGCCTATCTCTTCCAGATCTCTCTTGATTGCTGCCGTAGGCGTGGTCGAGTGAAGCCCTCTTAGAACTACCCTATATGATTTGTCTTGTTTCAGTTGGTAGCAGTGGAAATCGTAATTTTTGCTTGTCAGGTGATTTATGAGTTTTTTATATGATTCTTTGTTGGTGGTGTTTATTTTTATATCATTTACTCGGGAGTAACATCTAAAATTTGGCTGCCCGATAAGATCAGATATTTCTTTTCCGAAGTTATAAAAATCACTTATTTTCGTGATAAATATTGGCGGAGGTTCCAAGTCATCGAATTTTTGTCGTTCTTGATTGTTCTGACGAGTATTATCACTGTGGTCAGCGTTGGTGCTGGTTGAGGCTACTGGTGGCTTGACTGCAGTAGATTTACTGCGGGTTTTTGGCGGTTCTTTCGATGGTTTATTTGTGGCTGAAGTTTTTGAACTAGCCGCTTTGTTTTTTTTTTTGTTTGGCGAGTTACCCGCTGAGCCAGGGGCAGATTTTCTCTGGCGTTTTTGTAAAGTTCTTCTTTTAAGATATTGTGAGTCGGTTTCACTAATTTCGGAACACAGAGCTTCTTCCTCCGACATTTCACTACCCGAGATGTCCACATTCATATTTAAATTATTCATTAATTAATGAAAAACAAATAAAATAAATGTTTTAAATGATTAATTATAAATTATTATTAATTTAATTGTATTAAATGAAATAAACATATTTACTAAACTAATGAAAAAAAAAAATAATAATAATAATAATAAAAATAAAAACAAAAACAAGTAAAATAAAATAAAAAGTTCACGTTACTGAGTGTAGCCCGGAGAAGATAAGCACCAAGCCTTGACCTTGATCTTCTATTGAGTATTAGTCCTATCTATTACTGAAGGATTAAGGCCACGTTGCTGCCTTTAGCAGCTGGTCACTAATTTATTTTAGGTCTATTGTTTTTATTAGTCACTCACCTCACTAATATTGAAAGTAAACTGTAGTTTAGTCTATTCACTTTGTTCTGGTAGAGTTTGACGATATGATATGAACGAAATTGTCTGAAAATAATGTCTCAAGTACAGAGCGATGTGAAAATGTAACTTCACTTGCGGCCATGACACTTGGTACTGAGTTTGTATTTATTTCTAATTTTCATCTGGCGGTTGAGCGTGATTTACGACAAATCACCTCTCAGCATAACCGATGACAAAGAAATAATACAGTCTCTACCAATTACTGAGCCCCAGACCTTTCATGGGTTTAAGTGGTGGAAGATCTTTGTTATTATTATTATTATTTATACATATAGAAACCGGTATCACTACAACCCATATAGTGTTTTGGGTTCAGTACACTGTATACTATACCAATGGTTGTGATGACAGGTGATATGTCCGAGATTACCCTCAACTACATCGTTTTTCGCCTATTCAGGGGAACCCAATTTATAAATCCCACAGGATCTATCCGTGACTGTCACGTCTTCGCATTCTTGGTATTCACATTCACCACATTGGTATATTCACTACCACATTTTTCTAACTTAATAATATAATTCTATTATGGAGTAAGGAAGTTCAATTATCTACAAAGAAAAGACTTTACCACTCCTTTGTCAAAAGTGTGGCATTATATGGCTCAGAAACATGATCCATCACTACCAACTTGTTTTTATTTGAAACAGGTGGAGGAGCGGATTTTGCTATATTTGCCGTTGAAGTTAACAACAATGATGTTGGTTACTTGCGTGGATTTTCTTTTACCTTGTCAAGCCACATATATTCCTTTCGGGACTGGAGATAGCACGCTGACTGGAACATTGATATTTATATCTTGTAGTATCAATTTGGGTGTAGTGGGTATTGCAAAGCTGTGTCTCTAGATTGGGCTGCTGAGAGTGGATGTGGGTTGTCCACGGCTGGTGTACTTGCAATTATCAGTGATGTCCAACTACCTCCTTCTTTTAAGCAAATAGTTTATAATTTTTTTCTTATTAAAGGCGGATCAATTTACTTTCTCTCGTCCAGATATTGTCCAATGATAAGTAATAGAAGGAAGAAAAGGACTAATCTAATATCCAAACTGAAAATTGGTATTGATCAGCACCGAAAAACTAGGGAAATCAAGGGAATATATATATGTATATAATGAATATTGAACTTAAATATTGTTGTTTCATTAAGAACTTTTGTAATTAAAGATTTGAGTTTGTATTTTACTTCTAATATTCATCTGGCGGTTGAGCGGGATTTACAACAAATCACCTCCCTGCTCAACCGTTGGCAAAGAATTGATACAGTCTCTACCATTTACTGAACCCCAGGCCTTTCATGGGTTTAAGTGGTGGAGGATCTTTTGTTATTATTATTATTATTTATACATATAGAAACCGGTATCACTACAACCCATATAGTGTTTTAGGTTCAGTACTATACCACTATACTATACCAATGGTTGTGATGACAGGTGATATGTCCGAGATTACCCTCAACTACATCGTTTTTCGCCTATTAAGGGTACCCAATTTATAAATCCCACAGGATCTATCCGTGACTCTCACGTATCTTAATTCATTATACCTAAAAGGACTCTTCCGTTCAAATACGTTCTGTTGAAATTTTATCATTTGACAGGATGTCTTCGCATTCTTGGTATATTCAATGTGCTTGTCTGTGACACACGCTATGATTACAGACCGGGCCTTGGCATCACGTGTATTGGCTTACTTCTCCCCCTCAGGGATTTCTTCCATCTTCACCACATCGAGGACTCCTTAAGCTACGTTCACACTACTAGACCATTGCTTAGACCTGGTCTCAGAGACGTGGTTAGCTGGTCAAGGTAGGCGGTTGCTGAGCCGCTGCAGAGACTAATCCCCGTTGCTGAGACAAAAATTGCTGGTTTAAATTTACGTACACACTATATGAGACATTTGGTAGGCAATAGACGAGGCAAACCTTAGTCCGCCTCAGCAACGGCCTAGGAGCAGCCGGTTTAGTCTCGTCTAGCGTCACACAACTATTTATGTTTCTAGACCAATCTTAGTCAATATCCCTCTTCTCACGACCCAACCCTACCACTGTCTTGGCCGAAATTGCCTACAATAAATAGTTAGGTTAAAGTGTTGTATATCTGAGGAATACGTTAATTCAAGTAGGTTTTTATACCTTTATTTTAATTATGCAATGTAAAATTTTTAATTCATAGGTAATTAAAATTTAATAGCTTTAATAGGTAATTTAAACAAACAAATAAATTGAATTTTCACCTGCTCCAAACTATTACAGACCATACTATACTATTAGCTTCTTTTTTATTTGTCAGATAAGCGCGACCTTTAATCATTGCATCAGTTTTTACTTTTCTATTTCTTGCATATGTTTATTTTATTTCAGTGTGCTATCTTATTTTATGTCATTAAAGCCGAAAGAAGGTGTTTTAATTTGAATAATGGTTTGGACGTGAAAGCTGTGCTATATGCAATTATGCGTGATAAGGATTATGAGATTGTTCAAAATAAAGCCACATTCCTAGAAATAATTTTAAGTATAATTTTATAATTATAGCAATTTTTAAATTGTAATTTTGTATTGTTTCTAAGTTCCTTGAGAATACATTTTTATTTCCCTCTTCTTTCGACCTAACCCTACGACAGTCTTGATCGAAAATTCCTACAATAAATTCCTAGAAATAATGTATAAGTATAATTTTATAATTCTAGTCCTTTTTAAAATGTAATTTTGTATTATTTCTGATTCACTTGAGAAGCTGTACACAAAAATAGAACAAAAAAAATTTCTATATAACGTGTTTATTTTTAAATAAACTTTTATTGTAATTTTTTAATTTATATTATTTGAGAAACGCAAGTAAACTGAATTTGTAAATTCTTTAAAAATCGCATTTAAAAAAAATTATATGTTTTCATAAATATGTTGTTATACCCGTGAACTCTATAAACTTTCAGTCGATAAGTTGGAATATACTTTATTATTTAGTTAACCTACAACGTTGATATTGCTAATGCAATATCAACGTTGTAAGTTACAATTTCCTCCGATTCACCCATTTTTTGAATAAGTTACTTAAATGTAACTTAAGTAAGAAATCCTCCTGAAATATCATTTTTTGGAATTCTACTTCTTGTAAGTTAAAAATTCCTCCTGGTTCCTTATTTTTTGGATAAGTTACTTAAGTTAGAAATCCTCCTGAAATATCATTTTTTGGAAAAGTCACTTAAATGTAACTTATTATTATAATTCTATTATGGAGTAAGGAAGTTCAATTATCTACAAAGAAAAGACTTTACCACTCCTTTGTCAAAAGTGTAGCATTATATGGCTCAGAAACATGGGCCATCACTACCAACTTAAAAAAAACAAACAATGGAGATGGACGTCTGGAGACGTAGTTGTAGTATATCGAAAGTCCAGCACATCCCTGATCACGTGATCAGAGAAAAAGTGCAGGAACCCCACAATATCTTGGTAATAACCCAGAAGGATAGGGGAGAGGCGTACAAAATGACACACTAATTATAAAATCGGTCACAAAATCTTTATTTATTAATAATATTTATTGAACACTTTAAGTAACCATGTATTCTTTGGTTCATTACCTAGTTCAAATTATAGAGATCAATCAACTCAATACAAAAACAATAAATAGAATTACTAAACATCTCTAAAAACTTGAAAATAAACACAAACGTTTTGAACGCCCTAGATGGGTAAAATGACACACGTGTCGTGGACAAGATGGAATACCAATTTTGTAACGAAAATCAGTCGATCACATGCAGAGTTACATGATGCATGACCCCTTTCTTTTACAGTACAAGCACTTAAACCAGACCTCTTTTGGCTTGGACCTGGAGTAGAGGTCATTGCAATAAATGCAAGGACAATCTTCATCATCATCCCCGACTTCGATGTAGGCTTGTAAGGAAGATAAATCATTTTCACAGTCGGATACGAAAATCCAAAGGTTTTTTAACCTTTCTCTTGTTCTTATTTGGAACAGGTGGACGAGCGGATTTCGCTATATTTGGCGTTGAAGTTAACAACAATACTGTTGGTTCCTTGCGTGGATTTTCTTTTACCTTGTCGCAATACATTTACAGGGAGACAAGGAAAGCAGAAGAAGCACCACGGGTAGGGACATCGAAGAACTTTACCGTCCTAGCTAATTTAGCACCAACTGAGGAACCTACGGCGGCCCACCGAAGAAGATTCCCCCAGTTATAATGGACCGAGAAAACTTCACGTTAAATGAGGTGAGTGATTTCATGAAGAAAATTAATATTAATTTTATCAAACAGACTAGGACTGAGATCCATATTTATCTCCAAATAGTGACCGACCGACCCACATTAGAAAGACATCTAAAGACTCTCGGAATTGGGTACCATAGTTTTGCACTCAAAAACCCGACAAAACTCTTCAAACGAATTCGTGATATAAATTCTTGATCGTTCTATTCCCATATCTGATGACAGGAAGGAATTTGAACCTATTAAGGCTTCGGACACAATGCGGATACGCATGCAAAATACTTCACCGGACGGAATGAAAATGGTATTATCACCAATAATGATAACTGTTCCAAAAGGTATCACTACAAAAGATATACAAGACAACGTACGCTCATGTCAATAGATGTATATTCACAGTTGTGAAATACATCCCAAGAAAGGATATCGTTCATTACAAACCTAAAGGGAGCCTTTAGAGGGTGAAGAATCGTGAGTGAGGGAATTTAAAATAATTGCTTTTAAGCAAATAGTATTTTAGTAAATAGTAAATTTTTTTTCTTATTAAAGGCGGAAAAATTTAGTTTCTCTCGTCCAGATATTGTCCAATGATAAGTAATAGAAGGAAGAAAATGAATAATTTAATATTCAAACTGAAAATTGGTTTTGATAAGCACCGCACCGAAAAACTAGGGAATTCAAGGTTTTCAAAGCATTTTTTTTTTTTCAAAACACTCTACAAAAAAATGTCCTCATATGTACTCTTTGAAATAAATATTAATTAGTCATCAAGAGTCTGATAAATCTGCCAACTTTGGATCCTGAGCCCAAACAAATTGAAAAAACTCGCTGGTTCCATGCCCGTGTAAAGAAACAAATGAGTGGCGGAAGATCGTAATCCTTTTATTCTTTACTCCATTCTGATATTTTGTCAGTTGTCGTTTATGTGTTTGATTACGCTTGCTATGTCATCCATAAAAGTGAAAATCCGTTATAAAGTCTCTTGAAGTCGATGGATGTGGTGACCTCGTAATGGGAGCTGCAACTTGTTCAAATCATACAGGCGGTGTTTTGTTCTCGTCTCTTGAAACAGAGATTATATCAGTAGCCATCGCATTACTCATAGCAGGTTCATTTATGGTGGGTGTCATGTCTACAGATTCATTTTCTATAGCAGGAGGAGCATAAGTAGTAGAAGATGAAGTGGTTGGCTCTGGCGTAGTATTTTCTTTATTGGCGAGTGTATATTCTTGCTCATTATACTTATCAATAAAATCTTGATCTTTAAAAACAGCTATTTCACCGCTTTGAGTACGGAGATATGCAGGTCCAAAATACTTCCATCATTTCCTATGGCCTAGTGGGCGTGAGTGGGCCTGAGTTGTAACTAGCCCATGATCTTATTTCTTCAGAAACATATTTTTTTGATTTTCCCATGAATGGCTTGTCAAGTGGTTGTATTTGTGGCTGGGATATGGTGGGATTGAGAGTAAGTAGACATGATTTTTTTTTGCAAGGTATAAATTCAAGATTTCTTGTTTGACTTGTGTGGCCATCTTGAATAAGCTACACCGGAGATTCTTCAGTGGGTTTCACGTGTTGGATAAAATGTTGAAACCACTTTGTAAATAAGTTTGTTTGGATCCAAAATGAAGGCTGCCATTCATATAAGGCACCAGGAGGCGCACCTTTCATTAAAAGCGGATGGCTTCTTTTTCTTGGGAATACAATCATGGGTGGAACGAATGATCCTCCTGCACTCATACTTATCACGCAAGTTATCAGAGAGGTCCTTTCAGCAGAAGTTAGAGCACCAATTTTCCGTTTCCCCTTTTGACTTAAAACTACGAGCATGGATGGAACCACACTTATGCCAGTCTCGCCCACATTGAAAATTTTGTCTGAAAACTTGTAGACATCCATCAATTTCTCGTATAGATTGAAGAAATGGTCCACACTTTCTTTATTAAATCCCCTAGCCCTGCCAATGAAGGTCCTGTTAGGCGGCGAAACGATAGCCCCGGATACCTCTAAATAAGATTTTATCCAATCTTTTATGACGAAAAGTTATAAGTGATATTGTTTTTTACTGCCAGCTGATAGGCTAAACTCATGACATCTTTTCGCGAATTTTAAACAAAAAAAAAACATAAGTAAATATTTTAAAGTAGATTAAATTTCCTACAATTTGAGCCAAACCGCAGGCTCTGTAGGTCTAATAGATTCCGAGTACAGTCCCTATCATATAATAAATAACTGGAAACTTAGCTACATAAATAAAAATGAATCGCCAAATGTGTTGCTAAGCGCAAAACTCGTAATCTGCTCGACCAATTCGGCAAATTTTGTACCCTTGTTTTTGTTAAGGCGAATAATGAAAGAATCACGAAAAATTACGAGGGGAATAATAAAACCAACACTTTTCTTTTCCCATACAAACCACTCAGTTTCTAGCTGTATATCGATATAAATAAAAATGAATCACCAAATGTGTTGCTAAGAGCAAAACTCGAGAACGGCTCGACCAATCCGGCTATTTTTTTCCCTTTTGTTTTTAAGGGCAAAGGTGGTTCTAATGGAGAGAAAAATCGTTTAAAAATACTAAAGGGGGGAGGTGGTAAATAATACAAACAACACTTGTCTTCACCTTAAAATTAATTAAATTAAAAGAATTACCTGAACATTTGGTTGTTCCCCCGTATCTCGAAATTCTTCTTTTCTTCTTTGTTCTTTTGTTCTTTTCTACTTTGTTCTTTCTTTTCTTCTTCGAAATGCTAATATTTAATTTTCGAATTAGTTTTGTGAACAGATGCAGTTATAAAAAAAAAGTATATATTTAAATTTAAGTATTTAAGCTCAACAATAATGCAAATAATAGAAAAAAAAGAATACTAATGCTAAGTGCATAACTCGAAAACGGCTCAACCAATTCGGCTAATTTTTACCCCTTATTTTTGTTAAGGCCCTATATAGGTTCTTTTGTAGGGAAAAATCATTTAAAAATGACGAGGGGAATAATAAAAACAACACTTTTCTTTTCCCATACAAACCACTCTGTTCCCAGCTGTATATCTATATAAATAAAAATGAATCACCAAATGTGTTGCTAAGAGCAAAACTCGAGAACGGCCCGACCAATCCGGCTGATTTTCCCCCCTTTTTTTTAAGGGCATAGAAAGTTCTTATGGAGAGATAAATCATTTAAATATAATAAAGGGGGGAGGGAAAGAATAAAACCAACACTTTTCTTTTCCCATACAAACCACTCAGTTTCTAGCTGTATATCGATATAAAGAAAAATGAATCACCAAATGTGTTGCTAAGAGCAAAACTCGAGAACGGCTCGACCAATCCGACTGTTTTTTTTCCCTTTTGTTTTTAAGGGCAAAGGTGGTTCTAATGGAGAGAAAAATCATTTAAAAATAATAAAGGGGGGAGGGAAATAATACAAACAACACTTGTCTTCACCTTAAAATTAATTAAATTAAAAGAATCAACTGAACATATGGTAGTTCCGCCATATCTCGAAATTCTTCTTTTCTTCTTTGTTCTTTTGTTCTTTTCTTTTTTGTTCTTTCTTTTCTTTTTCGAAATTCTTTGTTCTTCTTGAATTTTCTTATAAAATTGCTTCTTATGTAAAAATTGCTTCTTATGTTATAGACATATTTCTCATGATTTCCTAGCAACTGTTGAATTGTTTAAATATTTTGTGACTGAGTTTTATCATGAAATATAAAACAAGTATATTAAAAGAAATTAACATTTTGTGGTTGCGATTGTATGAAAACTCAAGTATACATAAACATAATTTTCGAATTAGTTTTGTGAACAGATGCAGTTATAAAAAAAAGTATGTTTTTAAATTTAAGTATATTATCTCTACAATAATGCAAATAATAGAAACAAATAGAATACTAATGCTAAGCGCAAAACTCAAAAACGGCACAACCGATTTGGCTAATTTTTTCCCCCTTATTTTTGTTAAGGCCCTATATAGGTTCTTTTGTAGGGAAAAATCATTTAAAAATGACGAAAGAAATAATGAAAACAACACTTTTCTTTTCCCATACAAACCACTCTGTTCCCAGCTGTATATCTATACAAATAAAAATGAATCACTTAATGTGTTGCTAAGAGCAAAACTCGAGAACGGCCCGACCAATCCGGCTGATTTAACCCCCCTTTTTTTTAAGAGCATAGAAAGTTCTAATGGAGAGAAAAATCATTTAAAATGACGAGGGGAAATAATAAAAACAACACTTTCCTTTCCCATACAAACCACTCTGCTCCCAGCTGTATATCTATATAAATAAAAATAAATCACCAAATGTGTTGCTAAGAGCAAAACTCGAGAACGGCTTGAGCAATTCGGCTAATATTTTTTTTATGGCAAAGAAGGTTCTTATGGAGAGAAAAATCATTTAAAAAGGACGAGGGGAATAATAAAAATGACACTTTTCTTTCCCCATACAATAATAATAATATTTATTTGAGAAATAATACAAATACCATTTGGCACATATTGTATTTTTAATGTTCTTTGGAAAACCTCCCTTTGGAAACCTAAGGAATTCTCGTGAAAGTGTGAATGGAGAAACCTCCCATTGAAGGCACTCCTAGCGTGGTACATCTCACTGTAGCAGATCCCTGCTCCAGAGACGTTTCAGTCTCCTCGACGGATTCTGTGGCAATTTGTCTGTTAGTAGTGATTGTACCACTACGTTTGGATGTCCAGAAAGTGAGTCATGAAATTTTTTGTAGTTTTTCTTGATTGTGTCAGTCACGAGTGGTATGTTGAGGTCTTTGTGTAACGATTTATTAGTAATGTAATAGGGACAATGTATAATATAACGAAGGAATTTCGATTGAAAAATTTGTATGGTCTGTAAGTGGGATTTGTTGCATGAGCCACAGACTTGCGAGGCGTAGGTCCATATTGGTTATATATTGTAATTGTAATTTTGTTGTATATTGTATTTTTATTTTTTTTATTATTATTTTATTTATTTATTTTTTTTTTTTTTTAAAGAAAATGGTTGACCTTGATGAAAATTGTGGAATAAAATGGTCCGGGAAGAGGTCAATAAGTTTTTCTGAATATCAAGAATATTTATTCAGTAGCCAACGTTTCGACCCACTCTGTACCAAGGTCTTCTCAGGGCTAAATATGCAAAATACAGACAATTTAAAATCACAAAATATTTGAAAATAGGTTAAGCACGGTAAAAACAAATGTTAAAATAGAAAGGTAGGAAAAAAAAAATTGCTATAGAATACACTAAGAAAAAAACAGAAAGTGCTAAAAATTAAAGAATAAGGTAATATAAATTCAAATGGGATAAATATTAAAGTGAACATACAATAGTATCAATTATCTGAGTGGTGAACAATAAAGATGGGGCAGGGGAGAGCACATGAGAATTATATCGATATACTAATAAATAAGAAAATGTTGATAAGAAATGATGATGATAAGTAATAGAAGTGAGACATACATATTACTACCAATGGGGAAGATGATGTATACATAATGTTCATGAAATAGTATAAAGGATAGATTTAGATTAAGGATAGATTTAAATTGTCTGTATTTTGTATATTTAGCCCTGAAGAAGACCTACAGAGTGGGTCGAAACGTTGGCTACTGAATAAATATTCTTGATATTCAGAAAAACTTATTGACCTCTTCCCGGACCATTTTATTCCACAATATTGTAATTTTGTTTGTTAGTGATAGTTTATTTTTGTGGTGAAGTAATCGTCTTAGGAGTGAGAGTCGGTGATTCAATTTTTTCTTCAAATTAGTTACGTGTGATTTCCAAGTCAGTCTTCTGTCCATTGTAGGACCCAAGTATTTTGTCTGTGTTTGTCTTGGCAATGGTGTATTGTAAAGTGTTAGTGTGGGGAAGTCTGAATGTCTAAGTGTTAATGTTACTTGGTTAGATTTCTGTATGTTAATTTTTATACGCCACTTATGGAGCCAATTTCGTAATGACTTTAAGTGTGTCTGTAGGTTCTGAGAAGCTATATTGGGGTTTGTACTGGTCGAAAGTATGGCAGTATCGTCCGCATATGTTGCAAGTAATGTTTCTGGCGTCTGTGGGATGTCGTAGGTGTATATAGTGTATAGAACTGGACCTAGAATACTGCTCTGCGGTACTCCTGCATTAATTCGGCAATAGTCGAAATGTTTACCATCCTAATTAACAATAAAAAACCTGTCTTCCAGATATGATTTTATGATCAGATCGTATGCCTGCGGTAGAACTAATTTTTGTTTGTACAAGAGACCATCGTGCCAAACTTTATCGAAAGCTTTTGAAGAACGCTGATGTTCCTTCTTTTCTAGTGCCACGGCAATGCTATCAACCACTCTATGACATTGTTGTGTTGTAGAATGTGCAGGCCTAAATCCGAATTGGTGGTTAGGAATTAAATTATTTCTTTCTAATAATGGATAGAGCCGCTTTAACAAATATTTTGGAAAATAGTGGAAAAAGACTAATAGGCCTGAAGGACGTAACTAGGTCTAATTACTTGTTTGGCTTTGGAATCATTTTTACAACGGGATATTTCCATTCTAGAGGAAAATAAGTAAGTCGAAGAATAGAATTGTAGATAGCTGTCAGAAAAAGTAAGCCTTTCCTAGGAAGAAGTCGAACAATTTTAGGTGTAATAGAATCATAACCGGGTGAATTTCTGCGCGGTAATTTTTTTATACAAAATTCAACGTCTGAAGGATTGATTGGTGGGGGTGTTAAAGGCAGAGGAAGTGGCGAAGTCAGAATTTGTTGGACGTCAGAGCTGTGCTGTGGGTCAAGTAGGTCGTCGTGTGGTTGAAATACGTCTGAAAGATGAGAAGCAAATAGGTCTGCTTTTTCTTTACCACTTCCGGCCCATGAGTTGTCAGATTTATGGAGGGGTGTCTTGGTATTGTGGTGATGCAGAATATTTCTAGTTTGTTGCTATAGAGTATTATTACTTGTCTGTAAGTTAGTCGGATGTGTGGTATAAATGTCATTTTTGTATTGCTGTACTCGTTTTTTTTTATCTATTAGACAGTTGGTTTAGTAGTTGTTTGTCACTTGGGTATCGAGATCTTTTCCATTGGTTCAGTGTACGTCGCTTTTCAATAGTAGGGATCTTATGTCGGGTGGTAAATATGGTTTATGTCTGAATGTCTCATGCCTGTGAGATGATTGCCAAGCAGCAGTTTGTACAGTCTTGGCAACGTCCCAACAGCATTGTCAATGTCATCTGCAGTCTTCAACCTTGTATTAAGGTAAATTTTGTCATTTATTATACGATGAAATTCACAAGTCATTATGGGTCCAGGAGTGAGCATCGGTATAGGATTTATAGTGAGAACTTGTCTTGAGAGAGATTGAACGATTGGGGAATGGTCAGATGAAAGATCGTTATCAACACTTATGCGGTGATGTAGAGTGCTTAGATTAGAAGTGATGAAGAAGTCAAGTAGTTCTGGTTGTCGGATTGTGTCTGTTGGCCAACAAGTCGGCTCAGATGGAAGAAGGCAGTCATAACGAAGGTCTAAACACGTATTAAAAAGAGCATTTCCTCTAGAATTTTGCGCCCTGTTACCAAATCGGGGATGTTTGGCGTTGAAATCTCCCCCGCATAAAAATTTGGGTCCTAAAGTGGAGAATATGTTGCTAAACATCTCCTGGGAAACTCGTTGCCTATGGGGACTATATGCGCTAGCTATAGAAATACTGCAGTGATCAATTTCAATTGAAATCGCTGTTTATTGAATTTTGGTGAGGCTGTAATTTGCAAAGGATAGTGATATAATGAACGTTTCACAATTACTGCAGAACGTCCACGGGCAGCACCGCTTTGATGGTTAGTACGGAATACGACATATCCCTGTAAGCAAAATTTTATGTTATGGAAAACATTTCGGTTTCGGTAAGTTGTGCTAAGTCTATGTCATGTTCATGTAAGTATATGTCAAGTTCGTTTCTTCGATGTAGAGCTCCATTTAATTCACTCTCGTAAATTTCAGTCATTTGTTTGCTCACCCCAGCATCGTATGTGATAGAATAAGATCTCGTTGCACCGAATCGGATCCAATGTAGGTATACCTAAGTCTTCGCCAATTTCATCAGATACACGACGCTTTCATATACCAGTTGAACACACGTGCTTCGGTCTTTAGTCTTTATCCATTCCGTATAATGCTCTCACACCATAACACTTCCACACTCGATTGCAGATTGGATATTATCTAGAGATATATGTTACAGTTTGTTCAATTCACAAAACAGTACAACTGCATGTTGTTAACATTAATATCATTGAGTTAAGTCAAGGGTTTCACTCATCTATCTCCTTTTTATGCACCAGCAGGTTATTGTCTTATTATTATTACCATAATCCAAATTTTGAATATGATATTGGATCTTTTGTGTATTTGACTAATGGCTTCAAATAAATTATTCAATGGTTAACAAATGAACTACTATTGTAAATCTGTGTTGGCTAGATTTACTAGTGAGATATATTAGTATTATTGGTTACATGCCATTTTAAATAAATACGAGACATTTGTACAAATAAGTACAGATCTTGGATGGTTAAAAAAAAAAATCACTTCTTTTGAAACAATAGAATCTTCTAAAAAATTCCTAAATCGCTGTTTTTTTATTTTAACCAATTTTTATTCCAGTTTTCTAAAAACCAATTTTTAATATTGATTTTATTTTGTTAATTAGTTTCTTGGAAATTGATAATTTTTTTCTGATAGGTTAGTACTTTTAAAATATTTGTTACTTTGTTATTTTCAAGGTTTTAAGAATTTCGCCGTTAAAAAAATAAAGAAACGTATTTTATACAATTTTTAAATGATAATGGCTAATTCTCCACTACTGGTAAAATACACCCTTAAGAAATGTATTTGTAATGTAGTGATAGAAGGGATGGAATATATAAAAGAAGTAAATACGAGATAATGCTCCGAAACGTTAAAAATACTGAGAAATATTATGGCATAAAGCTTTATTTTATTTATTGCTACGGTTACTTTTATTTTTATTTGAATAAATATTTTGTATCTGTATACGTATGTAAAATTTTATAATTTTCTTAAGCTCTCCCAGATAAAATGGGCACTATTAATTGGTGGAAAGCCTTGCGGTTAAGCTTGATCTACGACATATCAAATACATGCTGTCTTAGAAATAATACAGTCTCTGCCATGTACTGAACCCGAGACCCTTCACGGATTGTAGTTGTACAGGTCTTGAGTGAATCTAACTATGGATATCCTTATTTATTTTATTAATGAATGATTATGAGGAAACAAAATAATGAATCTATAGTACTTACGAGACTTAAAATAAACTTACAGTTAGTAGGGATGGATTAACAGAACTAAGAACGGCTTCTTTGATGAGTGTGATTGTAATGGATAGGGACGTGCTTATTAGTTTTTTAATATGAGCTATTGGGTTGTTGTTTTGATAAACAACCCTAAAAAGAGTTCAATGTCATGGAAAACCGGCTTGAATTTCAAGAACAACAGTGCGTGTGTTAGTGTTGACTTAAAATTGGTGCCAAGTCAATTAGGAAATAGGTTTATAGATCGATCTGTTCATCTCCCACTCACATTCAAAAGAACTTCACTTAAGTTCATATTAACATAATTAATGAAATTTAAATTTAAATTAATAATATTTTTCTGAGAGTAAATATTAAAAAAATATTAAACAATATTTAAAGTTAATTATGTTAAGTTAAGTGATGTGAAACCTATGAACGTCCTTTTGCTTATATAATATTTAGTGGTTTATAAAAGTTTCAGACGTTTGGACGTTTGTCTTGTTTTGGAGTTAGTGAGAAGGTAAATCTGAATTTCTTCTTTATTTTTACTTAATTGATATTTCAAATTGCCGTTCCAACAGTTTACAGGACGTTGTTATCGCTCGGGGCTAAAAATCAGAGTTGTTTTGCTGAGACCGGCTCTTCAAAATACTGGTATTGATTTCATGTTTTTTAGAAGTTTCCCGGTTTGTTTACATCGTAGATCATTTGCTTGAGATCGTGAATTGGTAGTCAAATTCCCGATTCTGTTGATTCCTCCATCAATGTTTTAATTATTGTTTCCAAACAAACTTTTTATCTTAATTAGTTTCGTCTCAGTATTTTTTCTTATTTTCTCAGGTCTCTTTTACGTAATGGTAAAAATGATTTGTTTGTTTAGAAAAACAATGAAATAATTTTCAGTATTACCTAAAAAAAGAAGAAAAAAAAAGGAAACACTCAAGATAGCATAGGGTAAGAAATGGCCTGCTGAAGAATTTGTAACTTACCTCTTTGAGTCTCAGAATTTACTTATCATGGATCCCAAGTATAATGCACTATAGGAACTGGAGTGGAAGCAAGGAGAAGAATATTGTCCGCAAACAGCTGCTGTTTCGGGCTGAGACAACACTTAGCAAGTAGGGTTATAACTAGAAAAACAAAAATCGTCCTATATGGTCCTGATTACCAGAGCTTGTATATAGAGTGGAAACATGGACCATGGCGAACGATACATACCGAAATTTGTTTGTATTCGAACGCAGGATCCTCCGAAAAATATTTGGGCCGGTCTTTGTTTTTGGAAGGTGGATGGACAAATAAAAAATGAAGAAATACCTGATCTATTTGGGGAGCCGAACGTGCTTAATGGCATCAACCGATCCCGACAAAGATGGGATGGACATGTGGCCAGGATGGGTGAGGAGAAAATACCAAAACGTTTATTAACTTTTAGTTCTAGGTAGGTTTGGATCGCTCTCTGTTTTCAACATTAGTCCTTTCTAGTTTGGAAACCCTGGCAGTTCGCCTCCAATAGTCCATATCAGTGGAACGTATCGGTTTCCCTGAAACAGTACTTATCGTACATGCCTCTGTTCCTAATAGAAATATGTTTTCAATTATTAATGGTACCCATCATCACGTTACTGCTCCAAAGGATCGAGTCCAGCTTTGGGGGTTGTATTTATCTTTCTTTTTATATCTTTTTCGGACTTCGGTTTTTTTTTCCATAGAGCGCGATCATTTAAAATTTAAATAATTAAAATTATCGGACTAGCTAATTATTTAAGTCATTGAGTTAAACCCATGAGATGATCTTGGATAAAGAGTGACCATTTTTGGGATGGGTTATAAACGAAATAATCTAGGGAGGTCCTGAGAGAGACCCCAGCTGATGAATATCTAATGAATTAGCTTAAATTAGGACCTGTTTCAATTTCGAACCCCCCCCCCCACTCTCTACAGCGCCCGCCCTATTTTATCCCGGCCCTATCTCTGTATGCGGAATGAGTGTGTTCATACACAGTCTGCCTTTCCCAGGTAATTCTCAGGAACATAACTGTATGGCATGACGAAGTATTAATTATAGATGAAAAGTTTAATAATACATTTGTTTATATTCCCTATATGCACTAGCTCTCCGTATATTCGGTTCTGCATCGCCTATATGAACCTTTACATGGTTTGCTATTAGCAATCGGATGCCTGATTCAGAATAGAGTAGATACAAAAAAAAATATTACGGAACAGTACTCCTTGTAAATTACAAACATGTATCATAAAAAAACACACAAAAAACCAACACATTAGTCAGAATAGTACATAGTAAAACAAATAAAAGCACATATGATACAAGAACAATAAAAGAAAACAAAAAACTGTTTATAGGTTGGATGCTCTATCTCTGCATGCGGAACGAGTGTCTTCACGTACCACCGACCTTATCTATAGGTGCTAATAAATTAAATAATTTATTAGTCAAAACCGGATTGGATCCCGAGATCTTCCGGTCATTTTAGCAAATCTGCGCTCAAATTATCAACCCCACTCCCTTAAGAACCATGAAAAAAGAGAAAACAATTCTTGTGGAATAGTGATCCTAATAAAAACTTCTTCCTCCTATGATCTCCAAAAGGTGGTCATTTTCACTGATGCACGCTCTGTTCTCCAAGCAATACAAGACAGGTCAAAAGCACTGGCAAGCCTAAAAAACCTGGTCTCCGCGATAAATTCGATGACAAACCTTGCTAGAACAACAGTCCTCCAGTGGATCCCAGGGCTGGGGAATCGCCGGCAATGAAAGAGCGGACACGCTGGCGTAAGCAGGATCCCTGATGCCTCAGTTTTCCCCAGTACTCCAATTTGACGAGGTCAAGGCACTTAATAAGGGCACCATCGTGGGGCGATGGCTAGAAACACATCCCACACAGGGCCTCCACGATGACTACTAAAAATTAAGCAGAAGAGAACAAGTGCTTATAATTAGACTTAAGACTGGAATCAGAACGATAGGGGATAAGAACGATCCCCCTATGCGATTGCGGAGAAGAGGAGCAATCAGGTGTCCATATCCTCCAGTCCTGCCGACTTCACGAAAATGTCCGCAAACAAATTTGGCCAGAGCCAGTGACATTGGAGAGGAAGCTGTGCGGAGGCTTGGAGGAACTCAAGAGAACAACCAAGATTTTGTCTCTGTTGACTGATATAGTAATTTAAAGGAGGATCGAGGAAGAAGAAGAAGAATAAAAACAAAAATGATAAAACAAATATTTACTTAAACAAAGACCTAGTTATTAAAATAAATATGAATACCTCATCTGTAGAAAGAAATAGAAAATAAAAATTTTAAATCAGCTTTGATGAGAAATAATAAATAAAAAAAAAAACCTTATAATTTAGGAAACAAAAAATTGAAATAACATAAGTCTGTATATGTACATATAAAATATATCTAATGTATCTTTAAACAGGAATATAAATATGTAAGAATGGATTGGAATACAGCAGTTTTAAATGTTGGTATTTTACATTTATGAACATGAATCATAAAATTATTCGAATTTTTTATTAAGATAATTATTTTTTTGTTTTTAAGAGTTTCCCTTAACATTGTGAACTAAATAAGGATTTTAAAGTTCATTGCAACGGCAATGATTTTCAAATGAACTCTTGAATGAAAAATACTTCAAAAAGTATTTTGATCCGTGTAAAAATGTTTATGAGAACAAATGTACATTTTCGGTGTAACTGTAATGGCGTAAAATTAAATTTATATTAAAATTGGCTTATTTAGCGATTTAAAAAAATAATATGGAACAAAATAATATACTTACAATTAATTTGTATGCTGTATTGAAATTTATTTGCCATAAATGGTATTAACAACATTTTTGATAATATAAGCCTTTGTTTCATTTCAATCTCCATGGCCCAAAAGGTGTCTCAACAACTGCTAAAATACCTGTAAATGAATTGTAAAAATAATGTATGTTAAACGGTTTTTATTTTCTTACAAATTTAAATTTTCCAAACCATTTTGATAACTAAACAAAATTATACATAATGAAAACTTCTCCTAGATATAAATTGTTTATACTAAACTGCGATACAGGACTCTTTTCAAGCTCATTCGCTTCGTCCTCAAGTATCAAGGACCAGTATAGGTTGAATAAGTGTGCTTTTGCCGCAGACAGTCCTAAAGTGTGGCTAGCCCAAATCCCAGAGGGTCATTTTTACAAAATATCTCTTGGTCACTGGCATTTTAATCTTCGATTTCAGAGCTGGATGGAGGCGAATAGTGATTAAATCGGTGGGTTTGAGTTGTGTTAAGCGGTTCGTATATGCTTTGGTGACTTTATTATTTAATTGACTTATTGGTCATTTAAAATACTCAAGCTGAAACCTGAACAGAATTCCTGAATATCATTAACAGGTCACGATTATGATTTTTTCAAGTGATAACTATGAGTTATTGTTTTAGTGGTTATACAGTTTTTTCATGTGCTCCAAATTCAGGTCTTAAGCATTTAATATAACCATTTTCTTAATCTTGATATTAACAAAACGTGTCACACACTATTTATTTTTTATGACAGGTCTGAAAATTTATTGTTATTTAAAATTTCACTAATAATTACTAACACTAGGATTATTTATGAGAGAATTGCATTTCGCAGGTTTCTGCTTATTTCTGCGTTGGAGTTTTGCATAGCTAGGGTTTGTTTACAATTAAATATAATAGTGTTGGGGCACACCAATTTTTCATTTTTTAAATAAAGAAGCTAAAACTAATATCTAATTTGTATATGTAATTTTTTGTGAGGCTGATGAATTATGGAATAGGGGATTACTTAGATATCTGAAAGAGTCCACTAATTTCACGATCCTTATCTTGATGAATTATCAGGAAGGAACCAATAGGAAAAATTGTATGATATACGATGTATAAAAAAGTGTTAAAAACATTTTTATGAACTTTCATTATAGTCTATTTTTTTACTCTTCAGGTTTTTTAATTAAGTAAATAAGAAATGCTCTGGAAAACTGAAATATAAAGCAAAATAAAAAACCGTGTTCTATCAATTCAATCCATTATTATTTTCTCCATCTATCCTGATCAAAAATATTTAGTAAAGTATACACCTGGATAACTAAGGGTACGCTGAAAACAATCTAATACTTTCTATAATTAATTACAACACTTATTATTTTCCTTGATAACATTAAATAATGTTAAATGGATATCGGGAGCGGAGTGGCTCAGTGGTAGAGCACTGATTGCCTTGCCGGAAATCCTGGTTCAAAACCAGCGGCAGACAAGACTTTTATTTAGTCTGTTTGCGGCTGGAGATGGATCACATAGCATCTAGGACCCTCCTGAGGCTCACCCAGCCTATATAAAATGTTATAAAAATATAGTACCAAAAAAATCTGGCGGTTGAGCGTGATCTAGGACAAATCACCTCCCTGCAGAAACGTTTACCATGAAACAGTACAGTCTCTACCATGTACTGAACCCCAGAGCCGTTCACGGATTTTAGTAATACAGGTATTTTCTTTTAAATAGATATAAAAAATGAACTGCTTGCAACTACAGTCCTGAAGCTTACTTATTTACCTATACCTACAAATACTTTTCGTTTTTCAAAAAAAAACTTCACAGATAAATCCCGGATTACGTTGATCCAGCCTCGTTTCACTCTTAACCAATACTGAATGGATTTAATAGTTATTTTTGTCTTTTTTATTGTTTCGCAGTTTCGCTTTCTGTTAGCGTCATTGAAAATTTTATTATAATAAAAACATTAATTAACTTATCTTGCTATGGAAAATAACTGTAATTTTCAGCTCTTACTTCCAATCTTCTTCTTTGACAAGGTCTTTTCTCAAGGCTCTTCCCTTGCTCCTTTCTTCCCAAAGCTTCCGGTAGTACCTCAAAGAAGAGTTTTAAGCCTTCTCGTCTATTCTCTTTACACCGTAGGCCTTCCTGAGACTACCTCAACATTCACATAGGATGGCAGCGCCCTCGACTTTCATCTCATGATGGTCCACACCATTGTATGGAATGCTCAACAAGGTGGCACAAGAGATCCATTCAAAGTAACGGATGAGGAAAACATAGAAAACACCCTCACATGCATATGCATGTGAGGTATGCACCTAATACATATTTTAAATTAAATGAATCTCAACATATCTATAAATTTTTAGAGTGTGATGCATTTACAGAAATTGAGCTAACTATTTATAATAACGGACTTCTCTCATCTATTTCTATACTTGTATAGATAATTTTGTTGGTTTTGATTAAAATTTTGTTGATATCTATAGCGTTAACTCTAAAGAAACCAGCTGAAAATGTTTATTTTGGAATTGATTCATACTTCGACGAAACTCGAATCTAAAATATTCGGATTAGGAAGCGGTGTAAGTTAGTATACAGAGGAGTGAGTTGATATGCCGAAGGCTCCAGCTTCGGCAAATAATTATTAAATGAGTTAATAGCCTAAGCTGTACCCTGCGGGATCTACAACCCATCTGGGACAACTCACATTTCTGCACAACCGTTGTCCTGACAACTCCACAACAGTCTCTAAAATGTACTTCATTAGGTTATAGATGTACACGGTTTAATATAGTCTCATTTTTATATTCAAAGAAAACTGGCAAGTTACTTATAACACTAGCTTAATAGAAATTCCTCATCGTTGTTATGGCCATAATTAAAAGATTTTTTTTTTTGTAAAATAATCCAGAAAAAATAGATGAATTAATATTTAGCTAAAATGATGGAAGTCCGATAAAAATTAGATCTGTTATAAAATTATGCATAGATTTTGGTCAGTAATTGAAGGAAAAAAAATTAACCTCTCTGATTAAATTAATTTATTACATAATACTTTCAATTCAAGAATTATTGTGTTGTTAGTAAACTGATTTATAGTGTTGTCTGTGCTTCAATACAATTTGATGCCAATGAATAATTCTTTATAAATGTAAATTTTAGGTATCATGTATTGTAAAATAAAAAGTATTTTGATAATTTCATTATTTTTTCTTTTATTGGTATAAGTTTTATTTTTTTAATTTTTCTTCCAAGAGAGACAATTTAGAAGGCAACATTACATGAGGCATATCGGACATTTTTTAATAATTCGGTTTACATTTTTTTTCCTCTGGGTTTTGAATATATTTGGTACTGACATTACTGAGATGATAGAAAAAAAAAATTGATATTTGAAGAATGCTCCAATATTTCAGAGGTTGGGCCTCCGTGGAATCTTTTAATGCTCCTAATGGTTGAATTCCTAAACTCTCAACATTCCCTACTAGTCCTAAACTCCAATACAAATAGCCCTTTCTGCCTGTCTTAAAATGTTTATGAATTATTGATTAGGTTTTATCAGTATAAGCTCAAGAAACACGGTTCCTTAATAATGAGATTCTTATCTGGGTTTTATTAAAACATAAATTCAAATTTCTATCTGCTTGTTTTTTTAATGAATGCAATAAATATAATTATATAATATATCTGTGGAAGAAAATGGTCCGGGTGGAACTCAAAAAATTTCTCTTTAGTAGGAAGAACAGTTTATTAAAGACTCAATTGCAGGTCTCCTTCAGGGGTAAATATGCAAAATACAGACAATTAAAATTACATATGGTAAATATTTAAGTTAAAATATATAAATATCTGTGTGGTGGAAAATAAAGCTGGGGGCTGAGATGTAGATACAAAACAAGGGGAATAAATGAAATAAGTAATACAGAAAGTGATACGAATTAAAGCATAAGGTAATAAAGATAAAAAAAATAAAAATAGATAAATACATATTTAAAT
Organism: Troilus luridus; assembly: GCA_964056705.1. Taxonomy (NCBI): domain Eukaryota; kingdom Metazoa; phylum Arthropoda; class Insecta; order Hemiptera; family Pentatomidae; genus Troilus; species Troilus luridus. The sequence continues at coordinate 79,447,709 of OZ057415.1, forward strand.
TGAAATACATAAGTATAAAGGTAACTGATGAAGGGTACCCACTTGTAAAGGGCGGAGAAGCCCCAGGATGGTCTGTAGATCCCACAGGAACCGTCAGTGGCCGTTAACAGATTAAATAATTTATCTGCTATAGCCGGATTTGAACCCGGAACCTTCGGCATAGCTACTGAGCACTATCCGCTGAGGTACCCAGCTCCATGTTATCACGTGTATCGAAGAGCTTAAAAAAAAGTATCATAAGTAATTGTTTGTAACTTGGTCCAAAGATGGGCGAATTCGTCCAGTAGCAGTGTAACAGTTAAGATTTTCAATCCAATGAATTATGTATTTCAATAATTGTATACAGACATTGTAATGATGACTTATTTAAATTATTTTTAATTTAATTCAATTATAATTTTTGTTTCAGGTGATTCCGGTGAGTTGTCATTGCTGCCGCAGTCAAATAGTATGTGAAATGAATATTCTTATATTGTTTTTACAGTTCTTTACTTTACTAATTACTCCCGGTGCTTTAATTGAATTTATCTTTATGATATTAATAATTACTTGAAATAGTTATTATTATGTGTTTCAAATAAGGCAAGTGTTTTTTTATTTTCCATTAAATTTCTTTGCATCATCCGTTGATATAATAGGATGTTTAGTAAAAGTAAAATTAAATTACTACATTAAATACAAAGTTTATTATTCGATACCTTAGTATTTAAAAGTATGACTAGACGCTTTTTATTTATCAATAATTCTTAAAGTAATCATAGATTACAAAAATCGAACAAAAGAAAACTGGTAACTGTATTTTAAATTTACATTAGAGCACTCAATAGTAATTTATTTTTTATAATTTATAGATGTGTTGATTTAATTATGATAGCTATAACGATAATTAGTTATTTTAAAAATTCTTTAAAAAAATAAATTTGATTTTTTCTTGTTGTCCATTGTGTTATTGTTAATAGTCACTATATACATTGTTTGGATTAATATACTAATAATTGATTATTTTATTACTGTAATATCCTCAATAATTAGCTCACGATCATTTGACTCTTCCCCCTGTTAGCAACACTCCATCTTACTGAAGTGTTGAGCAGGGTGTGCCAAATAGCTCGTTCTTATGCGATGCATGTGCCCTTAACTTATCAGAATTTTGAAGTTATCTGTAACTTGAGAAAAGTTTAACCATTAACAGAATGTAAATGCTTGTAAACTTGACGCTCCTCATAGGCTGAATAATTCAGGCTGTGTAATCATAGGCTACAGGCCAATAATGTTCTCAAAATATTTTATCATTCAAGGGTTGTTTTGTTTTCTTTATAGCTTGGCAGGTTAGATCCTTGTCTGTTTTTATAACTGCTTTATAATTCATGTATATATTTTATGCTCACCGTTATTCCACGAAATCCGAAAAATGTATTTATTAATTTCTTTCTTTAACCCTGTTAGGAAAAAAATATATAAACATAAAACTCACTTTTCATTTAAAATTTGTATCAAAGAACTCAATTATTCGAGTTGAACCATATTTAATTAGTCTGGTGGATTGAAAAGGCATGTTTTGTGGAGATAAAAGTTATCTTCTCTTTATGTTACAACACGATACTACTAATCATGGTTGTTTTGCTATGGTTTTCATTTCGTATCTATTATTATTTGTATTTAAATTAAAATTGAACTAATTACAGTTCATTGGTTATATTAATTCCACTATTGAATCTTTGCTATTTTAACAACAAACATTTGGTTACTCAAAAAGAGTAACGTTCCCGATACTGTTTGAATTCTAATCATACTATTTTTCATTCTCTTCAAAGCTAAACTGGAATAATAGTACACTACTATTATTAGATTTAATTTTAAACCAAAAGGACAGTCGTATCAGTTTATGATATATTTTTGTTTATATCCGTAAATCCGGAAATAATATACTGTCTTGTAATTTATTATAATGTCCTTTTAAACTCATACGTCTCATTTTAGAAAAAATAATATTCGTTTTTTTTCTAGATATCACATTATTAAAAACGGGAAATATAACATAGCCTCCCTCTTTAAAGAGCGAATTTTCATTGCTGAGATTTCCGGACCTGCACAAGAGATTGTGTGCCTGAACTTTAATTCATAACAATTGTGAACTCCATAAATGTGGAATTGGTGATCTTAATAATTTTGTAGTTGGTGTTGTTGACTCCAAACTAAACTAGGGACTTTTTTCCAGCTTGGGTGGAACAAAAGGGAATTTTCATTTACATTCCGATATATTTGTTCAGGATTAATACATATGCTGTTGGCGTGGGTATTGAAATATAAAATACGGCTTAATTTTAAAAATACAATTTTTATCTAACAAAGTTTTAGCTTTTAATTTTTAGTTGCTAAGATATTAAATTTAAATTATGAATATTTACTTAATTTTACGAGAAATCCTTAAAGTTAGATATTTCGTTTATTGGTATTTAAAACTATATAACCAAATCATTATTTTGCAAATTATTATGAAATCTAAGACTCTAATAATTGTGTTTTAAAAAATGTTTGTTCTAATGTTTTGTTAAAGCTTTGTTCAAAATGATATCATACAAACTGAAAGATCCAGAAGTTGCTGAGACCTACCCAGAAGCAATATAAGAAAATGCTCTTAAGCATAATCAGTATGATAGCCAGCAGGTGGAAGAAAGTTGGGCAGCTTTCAAGAACATAATCATGGATGCAGCAGGATCAACTTGTGGAAAAATCAGCATCGGCAATAGAACCAAAAGGACTGCCTGGTGGACCGAGGTGGGGAAGGAAGAAATCAAAAAGAAAAAGCTCAGGCGGAAGCAGTATCTGAACACCAGTACTGATGTAGACTACCATCTCTATAAGGAACAAGAAGGAAGGCTAAAGATGTCGTCGTAGCTGCAAAAAGGAAGGCCTGGGAGGAATTCGGAAACAAGATGGAGGAAAATTTCCGAGAAAACCAAAAACTGTTCAGTACAGGGGTATTAGGGTTATGCGTAAGGAGAGCGAGCCAGCTATAAAGCATATAAAGGACAAAGAAGGTACGAGACCAAAAGGAATATTTGGGAAGGCGCAATCCAGGAGGCCTTTGACGGATGAGGTTTGGAATGGGGAAGGAGAAGACGATTGGTACAGGAGAGGGATTCATGGGTCAAGCTCTACAGAAAGGATTCTCACACCGTTGGCGGTAGAAGAGGAGAAGTTAAAATAATAAAAATTTTGAACAATGCCATAATCATGCTAAGTACTTTTTATTGCCGTTTACATCAAAGTAGCTTTTAATATAATAGTACCTAGTAATTACTAAGAGGTAGTAGGACAAAGTGAGTTTAAAATACGAGAGGGGTTTAAGACTTTCCACGAATGTTGTGAAAGGAAAAGAGACATTTTCCGCTCAGGGAAACCTATCTAAAGAAAAGAGGAATTTTCTAAGAATTCCTTCCTTGTTCGTAATTTGGGCTTGAAAGCAACCACCGCCCTTTTCACTTCTCTCTTCTCGGGTAGAGCTGAAGTACATAAAATACACTTCTGGGATTAGCATCCTATAATTTAGTTAATTATTATATTAATAAAATAAATTTACATTACTAATAATTAGAAAAGGTTACTTGTTTAGGCTTAAATACATAATTAGGGTCATCTGAGGTGTACTGGTTAGCATAATAACCTACTATGCCCAAGGTAGCGGGTTCGCAACCCGGCTGTTCACCATAGGATTTTTTAAAGGTAGTAAAAAATTCTTGCATATCCTTCGGAGTGGGCGTAAAATGGAAGTCCCTAGCCTGTGCCGTGTTAGGTACTGGTTTCATATCCCTGGATAGTCAAACTTTTGGACTCCCACTGTAGCATCATCCGATTAGCCATAATATCATGAAGTGACATCAAATGAATAACCAACAAACAAATTACTTTTGATTAAAGAAAAGAATATTCAATTTCTGATTTATTAAATGAATAACATTTCATGTTTCCAAGAAAACGTAATAAAATATAGTTAATTTTAAGTGATTTATAGACAATGTTGTTTTATACTGATATCAATGTAGGAATTCGATTAAAAGCGTTAAAATGGTATACCTGAATAGTTCATACAAATCAACTGAAGCATAAATATTTTAAAAAATAAATATGAAATCAGTGCAATTTCATAACACTGTATAAATAATTGCCACCATTAGCATTTAGATATCAGTAAATATTAATTTTTGTTTTATTTATTTAAAAATCCTCCTCAGTTTGCGGCAAAACGGGTTTTGACTGCATGCATATATTCCACAAGTGAGTACGTGTAATCATTATTTATGTTTTGTGAAAATATATGTGTTTACTGTTTATAGCTGATTATACCTTCCGCGGCTCCTTATTGGTTCGATGTGGCTGACGTAGGAGGTTTTAGACTGCTCCCTTGGGTGTCACCTCCATGTTTTTTTATCGGGTCTCTTCGAGGTGGTTTATGCGGTAAACAAGTCCCTATCACCTTAGTCGCTTCTTCTTTAGAGTTCACAATAGTTTCCAACATCGGAGCTTACTTTTAGTTCCACCAGATAGATATTACCAAGTAGCTCCTATGTGACTTCTTCCGGTCCTCTGATTGAGATATCTCATTATTACATTATATTTTTTTTCTTTGAATGTACGGATGAAGTCAAAGTACTACCAATACTATATTTCCATGAGTCATCAGTTGAAACATATTGTTACGGGCTACTGGGTGTAAAATGGACTAAACTATTACTTAATTCAAGAATCTAATATTTATTAACAAATTAGAAAGAATACAATGAGATTATTTTAAACAGTTAGATTATTAAACTAATATCAATTTACAATAACAATATTCTACTAAATGTTATATAATTTCTAAGATAATATACAGATAATCTAAGATATTGCTAATACTAAATAACTAAACTATTTATATAAATTTGTACAGATACAATAATATTACACTATAGTTTACAATTACAAATTAACACTTACAGTTCGCTAACTAAAGTCCACCGACCGTAAGACTCTTCAAATATGACAAACTGCCACACAGTTTATTACACTTATTACACGGTCACTAATTGTCACTGTTGCTCACTAAGCACTTATTACAGACTGATACTAATACTAACTAACTCACACACACTGCCACTAGTTAACGACTGCTACTCACTGGCTTATTACAGACTCGTCTTATTACTACTTTAATACTACTCGCGGCCCGAACAGCTGTCCTTTTTATATAGGCAAGGCCGGTCGGGGTGGGGATTTCTCGGAAGAAGACCACCTAGTCCAATCGAGCCCGATCCAGAAGCTTCTACGCCATTCTATAATCCCTTCCGCTTAATCCCATTGTTTGCCTAATCTTCTCAGCCGGTTCTCGTCCCCGCTCTGACCGTAACACTGCCCCCTCCTTAAAAGTGCTCTGCCCCAGAGCATAGTCCGGAGAAATCGGGCGGTTATGAGCTTCCCTCGATGGAGACGTATTTCCTTTCCAGGGGTTGAACGTGCACACCAATATGGCGACTCCAGAGTTGGCGAATGTCTGTTCAAGCATGTTCCTAACAACCTTCCACTCCAGGCCGTCATATCCACAGCCCAACTTAGGGATCGCGAGCTTGGTGACACGCAGTCTCAGAAGCTTACTCCGCAAGTCGTCGAGGCTTCGCCGCAGTGCGTCATATGTGGGCTTCTGATCAGTAGCACACTTGGTAACTAAGTAGAACAGGTGTCGTCCTTCGTGCGTATGGTGGAGTGCTTTCCCGACGCTTGGTCCTTGGCGTTCCAGTTCCTCAGTTCCAGCAAACTTCTTCCTGAAGACCGTTGCAATGCCTCGGGAAGTCCTCAGATCTTCGGCGACACAATGGGCCAGAGAAAAGTCTGCGGGTAACGAGAAGATATCTCTGTATACTGTCTGAGTTACTCCACGGGAACCTTGTACCTTAGGTTGTGCAACTGATACCTTACTGGCCTCCACGTTGTTGAGGTACCTTGCTGGTCTTTTGTCGGGCCATGGTCTCCTTTGTATGGGGCCAGTCTATTAAAATGGACTACCCTGGGTTTTCCTTTTGGCTGCTTTCTGATCCTATAGATGACGTCGTTTATCCTATTGATGATCTCAAACGGGCCATCCCAGGAGTTCTGAAGTTTAGGTGAGTAGCCTCGCCTCCTTCGAGGATCATGTAGCCAGACCAAATCTCCAGGTTGGAATCCACCTTTCTCTGCCCTGATGTCGTAACGCCCCTTCATTCTGTCACTGGCTCCCTGGATGTTTGCACGAACCTGCCGAAGGATGACTTCTACGTCTCCCATCGTCAGCACACCTCTCGACATATCCAGCTTGATCCCGTATGCGATCATGAAGTCCATGCCCAATATAACATCTTCATCGATCTCTGCCACGAGAGCGCGGTGCTGCAGATGTTGATCCCCGATGTGGAAGGTGGCATCTGTCTCCCTGTAGACCTTGGCTGGCTGTCCTGTTGCAGTCCGTAATGCCCAAGTTGTTGGTAAGATCTTCTCAGCTGGAAGTGTCTTGGAGTTCAAGATTGTCATGCTCGCGCCGGTATCCACTAGAAGGCTTCGCAGCTGCCCGTTCACCATCCCATCAACGTAGAAGCTGTTTGTCCTGCTTCCTATTGACGCAACTCTGATGGCCTTCCTGGGGGCTTTGACGTTACGGGTTGGACACTTGCTTCTAGGGTGTCCAAGCTGGCCGCAGCCCCAACAGCGTATCTCCTTCTTATGGGTCCTGAGAGCATCCAACACTTTGGTCACTATGTCCTCGACGCTGGTTACCACATTAGGCTCTGCTCCTGCTGCTCGAACTCGCGCATTGCCCCGTACAGACAGCCTGACAGCTTCAAACTCCATGGCCTGAGATAATGCGTCTCCCAACGTTTTCGGCTGGGCGAGCTTCACTGCTTGTTGTGTCTCTGGGTCCCGAAGTCCATCCAGGAATTTGTCGACAGCCAAACTCTCGTAGACATAGTCAGTGACCGATGGGTAGGCGTTCCTCACCAGCCGGGCAATATCCGCTTCAAATTCCTGCAGCGTCTCGTTGTCCTTCTGGACCCTGTTTCTTAACTGTGAGCGATATAGCTGGTCCATGTGGCGGTGTCCGAAACGCATTTCCAGTCTTCTAATCAGCTTCACGTAGTTGGACCGCTCCGACATGGGCATCCCCTGCAGCACTCTCAAGGCGTCCCCACGCAAGGCCAGGCACAACGCTGAAGCTTGGGTCTCCTGTGACCACCCGTGGATCGAAGCCGCTGTCTCGAAGAGAGTCATGTAGTCCTCCCACGGCGTCTTTCCGTCGAATACTGGAATGGTATTGTGAGTTGGCGGCGCCCCAGCATAGGCGGGTAGAATGCTATTACGATGGCTGCCCTCGCAGGTACGGTCGGTGTCGTTCGTCGGTGGGTTGCTCTTACGTCCCTCGAGAGCTTCCATTCTTAGCCTAATTTCGTTCACTTTTTCTCCTAGCCTAGATTCTACATCTGCTACTTTATTATTTATATCGGCTAACTTATTATCTACATTTTCCATTAACTTAGTCTCTAATGTGCCTAACTTAGACTCTAATGTATCCATTAAATCATTTTTTACAGTACCTAGCTTATTTTCTACATTGCCTAGTTCATTTTTAACACTGCTTAATTCATTACCTAGCTTATTTTCTACATTGCCTAATTCATTTTTAAAAGTTGCAGACAACTTGCTTAAATCAGTTTCAAACAGAACGTCCTCTGGATTTTCCCCTAACTCTACAAAAAATTGACGCAAGCGATGTTGCAGTACACTTTTATTTCCGGAAGAATCCAGATCACGTTCTTCTAATTCCCGTTTTAAATCCGCAACTTTTAAATCCATCAATTTAAGACTTTGAGAAGCCATTTTTCAAACAGTAGCCCAATTATTACAAAATACAGGACAAAATAATAACAATTACACTAAATCCCACTTCTGACACCAATTTGTTACGGGCTACTGGGTGTAAAATGGACTAAACTATTACTTAATTCAAGAATCTAATATTTATTAACAAATTAGAAAGAATACAATGAGATTATTTAAAACAGTTAGATTATTAAACTAATATCAATTTACAATAACAATATTCTACTAAATGTTATATAATTTCTAAGATAATATACAGATAATCTAAGATATTGCTAATACTAAATAACTAAACTATTTATATAAATTTGTACAGATACAATAATATTACACTATAGTTTACAATTACAAATTAACACTTACAGTTCGCTAACTAAAGTCCACCGACCGTAAGACTCTTCAAATATGACAAACTGCCACACAGTTTATTACACTTATTACACGGTCACTAATTGTCACTGTTGCTCACTAAGCACTTATTACAGACTGATACTAATACTAACTAACTCACACACACTGCCACTAGTTAACGACTGCTACTCACTGGCTTATTACAGACTCGTCTTATTACTACTTTAATACTACTCGCGGCCCGAACAGCTGTCCTTTTTATATAGGCAAGGCCGGTCGGGGTGGGGATTTCTCGGAAGAAGACCACCTAGTCCAATCGAGCCCGATCCAGAAGCTTCTACGCCATTCTATAATCCCTTCCGCTTAATCCCATTGTTTGCCTAATCTTCTCAGCCGGTTCTCGTCCCCGCTCTGACCGTAACAATATAAATGGACCATTATAATCTTTTTCACTGAGATGATGGCATTGGCAGATACGAGGTATGTCCAGAAAGTAAGGTTACAATAGCCATCCAGTACGAAGGAATCTCTTTTTTCATAATTGGCACCACTGAAAAATCATCGAGCCCTTCAGTCTGTTTTTAAACTTTGTCGCAGTAGCTAAACTCGCCAACTAGTCCTTCGTTCTGTAAACTTACTTTCTGGGTGTCCCTAGTATTATTCTAGAGATAAGAGATTTCTGGAAAAGCTCATTCTTAAAAGTCGGTCTCAATCCACTATCCTATTTTATGCAGGGTATATCTTTTATCAAGTTCATTTTTTATCATTTCAAGAATACTTCTCTCTAATTTTTCACATTCCCAGGAAACCTATTTTGTAGATAATTATATCTTTCACCAACTCCTACTTCCTAATTATAGATAAAGGTCACATTTCAGATACCGAAAGTGATGTCTTTTCCCATACCAGATCGTTTCCATAAAGGTTGTCCACATTCGATATTCTTCACGTAATCGCTTACAATAGGTCGTACTCCCTCACGGGTCATCGGGCCAGCTAAGGAAGCCCTCGGGATAACCGGGTGCCGGCCATACTCCAGGCTTGATTCCTTCCAGGAAAAGTGGCCCTTAGGAGTGTCCTGTAATTGGACTTAGTGCAGTTGTATGTGTACAGGGTATCATTGATTCCTTACTAGAGCAATGCTACGAGCCCCTCCGATCTTTTCCATAGGCGGTTATTTTTACCTTTTGGTATAATTTTTAACCTTAATACTTTAAACAACCATTGGGCCGTTTCATATGAAATACCTTCGTGAAAACAAAAATTATTTAGTTAAACAACTTTATGAAATCAAAACTTTTTTTCAAAATATTTACCATCATTTTCTATACATTTTTTCTAAGTGCTACCAAATTTTCAATCCCAGAACAAAAAACTTCAGGTTTTTGGGATTAACTAAAGTCTGAAAACGCGTTTTTGAATAATTTTCAAAAAATATTTCCTTAAGAAAGTAATCGAAATTTCTGTACATACGGAAATCGGTTGAAGATAGGCCTGGTGAATAAGGTGGATGTGGGATGACTTCGTAACCCAGCTCGTTTAGTTTTTTCACTGTCAGTTGTGAAACATGTCTATGATTTTTTTTTATTATTTCTATACCAGTAGGGTAAAGAAATAATTAAAAAATCTCATATGAAACGATGCAATACTTAAATGAATTTTAGATCGTAGAATATATTTATTTCTATAATATATTCTACCTGCCTAACTAGAAGAAAACTGCTTGATGTAGACCAGACGACCTAAGGTAACCTAGAAGTGGAAGAAGTAGGCACAACATTTGCCTCACTAAGGCAATTACGGTCGTTCCTTTACTCAGTGGAAGACCTTTACCTCCAGAGCAAGGGTCAATCCTCATTCATATGTATAACGTATCCAGCCCATCTTAATCTTCTCACTTTAATGCAATTGACTATATCTTAATTTTTTAATGATTCTCTGAATATCCTTATTATTTTCCGCTCGAGACTTTACAGATTGTTTGTAATTACAGCATAACGGTATATTTTTAATTCTATTTTTATTACTTATTGATGAACCGAGATATGTGAGGGAACGAAGCTTATGAAACTAGTTGAAGTCAATTTCGAAATAATAATGGACGTATGGAGGTAACAGAATCTTTGAATTGATTTTTCGGTCACTTCAATACACCGGATTAAATTGAAACTTTGCACACTTCTTAATGGACCGATGAAAATACAACCATTTAGTAATTTAGTCTCATTATCCTGAACAAGACTTTAGGATAAGCTATTTTTCATATCCGAAGACAGGGTAGTGACTTGTGCCAAGTTCTAAGGCATACTGTTCAGTCGCAAATCAATCTCATAAATTAAAAATTTAAATCTCCACGGGTGTCGTTCACAGTTATTACCATGGCGACAGATAAAAGGGACTTCGTTTCCCCCACTTCGTCATCTCGCACTTCACTTCTCTTGGCATCCAGACTCCAAGCTATCCACATATCTCTGCTCTGCTCGACAAAAGCTAACCTCGCCGTTCACCGCATGATATCCGCCCATAGCCCTAGATCGCCTAGCACAGATACAAGAAGTACACACTCGATACCACCAGATCGCCTGCTAACCAAATACAATCGGAGCTCAGGAAACGAATCCTTCGCTTCAAGTGTAAGTCACTTTTTTTATTCAATTAACAAGAGGGAGCAGTTCACCGGCCATCAATCTCAAAGAAAATATATTTAATTCACCGTAAGAAGCAAAGACTCTACATTCTATCGCCATGTGGCCCTGTCGCCCAGTGTTGGTGTTTTGTTTATAAGAAAATCATTCCGAGTTGAAAATTCATATTTAATAGTTTCTCAGCCTCTTCTGTAAATATTAACCATTCCTTTTGTATACATTATAAGTGATAATTTCTTTATTTTTCTTTAATTGTAATCAAGCATAACCTGTAATTATATTTAAACTTAATAAACCACATGTTTCAGTATCTGGCCAATTTATTTAAAACCCCGACTCTATTCTACTAATATATCATATTTTATTATTTATCCTTTTTTTGCTATTCAGTCTAATCACCCCCCGTACACATACATAGCTTAATCTTTGATACAAGCATATGATTACTGACAGGATGAACTCGGGAGTTTTGAAAATTCTGCTAAAAAAAAAAAAAAGTTTACAGAACAGAGAGTAATATAAAAAAAAACTAAACAGTAGAAATTAATTTTCAATAAGGATAGAGAGATGAACAATAAGAGATTCTTAATCCATTCAAGGAGTGTTTCTTCTGGTTTCAACATGGTCGAATTTTTTCCCTTCCTCGGGGCTCAATCTGGGTCTGAAAATGTTCTTCTTTACTTCGGTATAGAAGTTGACATCCTCGGCCAAGAATTTGAGTATATGGTAGAAACCAGAAGAAACACCTGTTGAATGGATTAAAAATATTGGCCATGGCAATTTATGGGAGTAAAAAAAGATTCATTTAATTATAGTAAATAGTGATAAAGGGTGATTTATAAATAAACAATTAAAAACAACGAAAACATATTACAAAATAGATAATCGATAATCGATAGTCAAGGCTACTCTACTTGCTAATGAAGTTTACTTTATATTATTATTTAATTTATTAATGATACTTTAATAATAATAATTAATTATGTTCTTAGTGGCAACATAATTACAATGCTTATAGCGAACTACTGCTATACCAAAATCGATTTTTATAACAAACAGTTGTTATGCTGATCCGCAGATCACTCCATCACCCAAATGATCGACACAATAATTTATTTTTTGCAAAAAAGATTAACTATATTCATTTTAAAAAATGGATTTAATCGTGAAAATTCGTAGGGTACTTTTTATGATATTTTCATAATGACTCTACTTATTCCAAAATCAGTCCGTAAAATATTTACGAATAACATCCAGAACCCAACTTTTTTTTTTACGAAAAAAAATTAATTTTTACGTTTACCAATATATTCTTACTTTAAACTATTTGAAAATTTTTTTCTACTTTTTAGATTTGTTTTGTATTAAAGCGTGTTTTTTAAATATTACTTCTTTTTAAAAGAACGTTCAAATAAAATAAAAAATGGTGTAGAAGTGAAGTATTTAAATCCGGTATATTTAACCACCTAAATTACTCAGAATTCCCCAAAAATCGGAAATAGTATGTTCAGTTTCCAAAGTTTTTTAATTGATGGATGAATGATGTATTTGACATATATGATACATTCATTTTCTTTCTCTTATAATTTTGCTGCTCATACTTCCAGTCACATATTTTTATATTTGTTAATTTTTTAAAAATATTTATTATAGTTAGTATTATTTATATTTTTTCTTTCATTATTTTATGTTTTGTTTTATAGTTATTTTCTTTTTCATAAAATTTTTAGAAAATCATAATGTGTATATATATATATATATAGTTTTCTATAAATATTGTTTTAGGAGTTAATTCATATTTTTTTAATTATATTTTTATTTCTTCCTCATTTATTAATTTAATTGTAATTAATTAATTAAATGTATTATATTTTACTCTAAGAGATTTTAGGTTATACATTATTCTTGTATTGTTATTCTTAATGGACCTGTCCCAGAATAAGAAAAGTCTTTATTATTATTATTATTATTATTTCTCCACAATACCAAGAAATGTAGGATATTTTACCACTTTACCTCCTTGACTTGTGTAGTACCCTTCCTAAAAATTAATTAAGCGTTTATATAGAGAGATGTGCGGTAGTTGATAGATGTGGTATATAAACAGAGGCTAATGTTATTTGAAAACAAAGTATATTAGGTCAAACAAGGCTTTTACGATCCTTAACATCACTTTATAGCATGTTATTGCAGCAAGAGGGCGTGTTGTTGTATTAAATAGCAACGCAATTAGTAAAAAAAAAATATTATATTCTTCTCCTAACAATCTAATAAAAAATTTGTGATTATATAACCGTGCAAATAACCTGTGCCCACATAAGTGTTTTACTCTAGTAACTTCCAATCAATTGTGTGCACTGGGTCACCTGTGGTGTAGAGGTTATCATAACCTTTCACTATACCCATGATCACAGAATCGCAGTCCAAAAGTTGCCCTTAGAACTGTCGAAAAGGGAAAAAGATGTCCTATGTCATGCCTTAGTTCGGAGGGGTGGTAAAATAACAGTCCCGAGCCAGTGCGATTTTAGGTAATCGTTGAAATATTCATTAATGTTCTTAATGATATATTTAATGGTGTGTTTTATGGGATTAACTGTTAACGATATAATTTAACTTTATTCAAGCATATATAAATAAATACTCGCTATAGGCTTTCTTTGCAATTTTTTTTTTTTTTTATCATGAATCATTAGAATTAGGTGACTTATATTCTGGTAATCATTTCCACGTGTTTCTATTTTTATTTTTAATGTTTTATATTTCTAAACATAACTTTCATAAGGTTAATCTATTGTTAGTAATTTATAATGTGTTTTAATAGCAATAACTGTTATTAACTAAATAGTATAACGCAATTATATTGATATTCAAATTAAGAAGTAAGAAAAATAAAAAAACAATCATATTGATATCGGATGGTTAAATGACCTTAAGTAATTGGCTTATAAATTGGACTTTTGACCCAGAAATTTGGCATTGCTTCTTTAGCATGATTAGAAAAAAACTATACCTCGATCAAATATATCTCGAAACAAAGATGAAGAGGTCTAAAAGTCAGTATTGAGCAATTCAAGATATGTAATTTCCTGTTAAAGCATAAGGCTAATATAACGATCATTATATGCGATTGAATACAAAACTATGCTAGATTGAAATACCAAAATATGTGATAGGTTAGATATCCTAGGTTATTGTATATTTTACTTAATTATTGGGAGGAAATGGTAGAAGACACTGCCGATGTAGATAAGATCGTGTCGTAGAAATGGCGTGACATGACGTCACTTGTCGGGACTTTAACTACCCCTAACACCAAGCTGGCAGCCTGCGGATTAAGTATATCTATGTTATATCGTTTTATGTTACAATAATTATATTTTTTCTTACAAGTCATATATACTGTTTCTTCTATGTGAAATTATGTATTTGGAAAATTTAATGTAATTTTTTATAACTTATAATACACTCTATTTTTGTGGGAGTATTTCCAAAAAAAACAAATAAATAAATTGAAAGATATTTAAATAACAAAGCCCGGTTGCAGTATCAGATTTGCATTAGGAGCGGCCGGGATGAGACCGATCGCTAATAGGATAGCTATGTAAGCGCTCGGCTCACATTAATGTTATCGCTCTACATTGACAAACACGAGTCCGCAGTCCTCTCTCTAATTATATTTATGACTATTCTAAACGAATGCGGTTTAGGGGTTTTGCGGGCCAGTAAATATCCGGCTCCAAATAATGCGACACCGTATTCTACAACTCAATTTGTACCCGTTTCCGAATTAGTCCGAATATGTACAGCTTCATGGATGGATCTCATACAGTGCCATCGATAGCGGCAAACATCAGCTCGCAGCTAAAAGATTGTTGGGAAGTGGTGATGAGGTATCGACCTCTCCTACCTGCGCTGTCAGGGTGATCGAGCAGTTTGTTATCAACTTGCTTCCAAAAGTTCAACTAAGTTCGGGTTCGCTCTCGAAAGAGAGAGAACAAAAGAGAATCGATATATATGGGTGAAGAAAAAAACAACAACAAAATCCTGAAAGTTTATTTATTTTTAATGAAAAACTGGCGCATAACATTAAATTTCACATATATACCGTACTTGTAATAAATTTAGATGTTAGAACTTAGTTTCCACGGAAATTCCAGCCGGTCTCCAGTTACTTTTATCCACCATAGATTATAAACTGAACTCTGTCGATTCAGATACTGATAACACCTATCTTATTCATATTAATGAAAGTTGAAATATAAAAAATGTAGTAATAAAATGCTGAGTCTAGGTCGCTCTAGCCACGCCCTTAATATAAATGTTATTGTTACTTGTTTGTTCATTTAACATCGCATGATGCTGCTATGGCTAATTTGACGATGCTATAGTGAGAGTCTATATTTTGCCTATCGAGGTAAAATTAGGATACTGACCTTTAATGAGTTCCTGACTTCACACAGGCTCTGGGCTCCCATTTAACGCCCCTTCCGAAGGACGGCGAAACTAAGGGTTTTTTACTACCTTTAAAAAATCCTAAGGTCACATGCCGGGCTTATGATCCCAGGATCATGGGCATAGTAGGTTGTTATGCTAACCACTATCATCTCCTTGTCAAAATCCAATTGGTGACCTTGTTCACATAATTTATTCTTTGAAAATACAGAGTGGGCATTTCAGGATAAAATTCCAGGGACTAATAAGAAAACCGTTACAAATAAAGACGGGGCTTAGACAAGGCGACGGCCTGTCACCGTTTCTGTTTAATGTTGTGCTGGACAAGATCATGAGAACTTTCTGGCAAAATGACGATGCGGGTGCAATAATAAGAATAAAAAGGGACAATGTGAAAGATTATGCCTTTGCAGACGATCTAGCCCTGCTAGCAAAAAGAGAGGAGGAAGCTATAAAACAGGTATAATAATAATAGTTTTTATTTCAATATCCCTGAATGGCAAACCCGAAATTCGAGTCCCGGTCCTGGACATATCTTTTCTTTTCAAATAAAAATATTTAAAAATATAATAATTTATTATAATAATAAATAAAATACAATCAATTATGTATTTGCATATAAACCTTCCCTTTAGTCTTTGGACGGAGACTAGCCGAACCTTACAGGTGAAGTTTCTGGCATACACTCTTCCATAGGTCCCTGTCTCGCGCTGATCGCATCCAGAGAGCTACCGCACATCTTCTTGAATTCCTCGGCCCATCGCTTGGGTTGCCGACGTCTGCGTCTCTTCCTATCGCACACGCGGGACCAAAATCACTTCCATGCCTTGCCGACTCTTGATTCTATTTCTATTTTACTTCTCTGTTTTGATGATTTGTCCCAGGTATCTAACTTCTTTAGAGATCTTCATATCTGGGAGTTTGTGGCTGATATTATTGGAGGGTCCGTTGGTCATGACTATTGTTTTTGTGGGTTCAATATCAACCCGTGGTACGAACTCATTTCTTTCAGCTGGTTGATCATTGTAATGAGTTCATCTCAGAGCTTGTAATCAAAACTACGTAATCCGCAAATTTCAATTGGCTAATTTTTATTCCGTCCAGATAAATCCCTTTGTCATGCCAGTCAGCTTGAAAATTCACCTTGCCTGACTCCTTTCCTGTTCGGAAATATTTTTCCTCTTCTTTCTGTTTCTATGTATCCCTTGTTTTCGATGCACATATTTTCTATTATTTGAACGTATGCCTTGTCCACTCCTATATGTTCTAATGTCGTTCGTATATTGACGTGGTATGAGCTGTCGAACGCTTTCTTAAAATCAATGATTCCCAGGTAGAGTTTGAAGTTGTATTCTTGTGATTTCTCTATTAGTTGATTAAGTATGAACAGATGATCAATCACCGATTTATTTTTTCTAAATCCTGCTTGATCTTTAGGTAAGCTTTCGTCAATTGTTCTTGATTTACTTGCGTTTATTATTTTGGAGAATAGCTAACATAAGGTGGAGCCGATTGAAATGGGATGGTAGTTGTTAATATTTTTTCTGTCGCCGTTTTTGTGGATGAGGACTATTTTTGAAGTTTTCCATTCATTAGGTATTTCTTTGTTCTTTAAAATTTCGTTAAAGATGAAGAATAATAACATATGTAATCCATCTCCTCCAGATTTCAAAACTTCATTTGTTATTCCATCTTCTCCGGGGCATTTATTATTTTTTATATTCTTGATCGCTGCTTCCACTTCAGATTTCAAGATGGGAGGTACTATATGATTTGTTTCTTCATAAGTTTCTGTTTTTGACAGAGTAATCATTTGGGCAATCGTATAATTCTTGAAAAAAAACTGTAGCAGATCTCACAATATCCTTTCGGTTGCTTTCCGTAATGCCTTTCTTATTAGTTAATTTAGTTGGCCATAATTTTCCTTTGGCTAGTTCCATTTTGATTGATCAACTGCCATCAAGTATGTCAGCCATTCTTTGTTCTCTATACATTCTTAGGTCCTGTTTTATTTTTTGTCTAATTCTTCTTTTCCAATTATTAAGGTTGGTTGAATTTTTGATTGCCTTTTTCCTTTCTTTGATCATTTGTAGAGTCTTATCGGATAATTTTGATCGATAGTCTTTGGATAGAATTTTAGTTTGGCCCTGAGGGACGCTTCTTGAATACTATTTCTAATGTCAATGTATAGTTCTTGAACGTTATTGTTTTTTCTATTATCTGTGTAGCTTCTTATTTCTTCAATCATTGTTAGGAGGATTGTAGTATTTATTGATCTTATCTCAGGTGTGAAATAGAATGGTCGGGTGTTCTTCATCATATCTAGCCTAAGAGGTCTGAGTTAAAATTTACATTTGACATTATTTCGCAGTTTTTTATTGTATCTATTTTATTGCTAAGTACATAGTCGTTTTCGAACTTATCTCCTGTAGGAGACTTCCAAGTCCATTTGTTTTTTATTTTCTTTTTGAAAAAGGTATTCAGAATTTTGAGTCGATTGCTATGCGCGAAATTTATAATGAGTTCTCCTCCCTCATTTCGCTTACTGTACTATGATTTTCCCATCCTGATTCCTCCCCTATTCTGTATTTTCCCACTCTACCGTTCCAATCTCCCATAACTAATAGGTTATTCTTAGGGCCGACTTTTATTTTATCTATTGTATTTTGCAGTTCTCCGTAAAAATTTGCTTTGTCGTTGCATGAGGAAGAAGCTTTTGGGGCATAAATTTGAACCTGGAATAGCCTTTTATTTTTAAATATAGCAATAGGTTGAATAACTTTTTTAATAAAATTTTTATCAACTAAAAATCCCACGCCACCTAACCCTTTAGTTGAATGTGTGTGCACGAGTAACATACCGTCCTTCGTATTTAACATTGTTTTAAATTTTCCCCTGGTTTCCGCTAGACCTATAATGTCTCACTTTATTTTTTCTAGAGCCAGAATAAAACAGGTAAACACCCTGAAAGAAATAGCTGAGAAAACGGGACTACAGATTTCGTATGAAAAGACAGAGGTTATGACAACGGATGCCAGCTTTAGCAAGGAAATATTGAGCACAAAATATGGCAAATAAAAGTCACAATAAAGTTTAAATACCTAGGGGAGATAATACGTAACACCGGAACAGATAGGGCATCCGTGGAAGAAAGAATAGCCAAACTGGAAAGACTGAACGTTGCCACTGGAAACATATACAGCAAGAAAAAATTGTCCTCCAATGCAAAAATAAGACACTACTGTACAGTAATAAGGCCAGTAATACGGTATGGTATGGACACAGTCAGCCATTTAAGTCTGGAGAAGGTCCTGAAGATTGAGAGAAAAATTCTGAGCAATTCATGGACCTAAAATAACACAAGATGGGTATTGGCGAAAATCCAACGAAGAAATATACAAAAATTTGATAGATCTTGAAACAGTCTTCAGGACCAGGAGATTGAGGTTCTATGGCCACATGGTCAGAATGAACAATAAGAGGCTAAACAAAAAAATCTTTGATAAAGTCTTAAGCTATAAGGGTATAGGTGGATATGTGTAACAAATAAAAGAGGAGCTAGATAGGCTAAAAATCAAGGATGAGGACTGCTTGGATAGGAGCTTTTCGGAAAAAACTAAAAGAAGTTGGGGTTCCTTGAGGCAGAAAGGAGAGACGAGGGAGAGAATGGACCAAGGAAGAGCGAGAGGAACAGTCCAGGAAGATGAGAGAGCATTGGGGTAGAAGAAAGGGGGAGAGTGTGAAGATGGTTTGAGTGATATTCGCGTGGTCCTTGCTGGCTGATACGTGGAAAAAAATACAAATAAATGGGATGAATGATTCATAGCATAAAGCATGAGATAAAGGCAAGTAAAGAAACTAACCACTGGTAGTACTCTAATAACTAATTCAGCTTTTAAAGAAAAAAGTTCTCAGTCCTAATTCTTTTCACACGCCTTGGAGGGCTAACTTGAATCATTGAGGATACGAGGATTGGGACTGGTTCATTCGAATGGGAATAGAGATCGTCAGAAGGGATAGATAACGCGTTGGGGCCAAACCGGCAATAAATGGAACATTAAGCATGGCATAATTAGTATCGAATTAAGGAGTATTCAGGATTTTTACGAAGGATGATGTAAGGATTAGTACGAGAGGTTTTCAAGAACGCAGTTTTAATAGTCGTGTAGATGGGTCTTTTGTAACTAATTATAAATCTAGAGGGTTTGTACGGTGAGTGTTTAGGTAGCCTGGAACGGCGAGTACTTTATTGCCATTTCAGTCAGGTATTAAGCTACTAAGTTAATCGTTTTCCAACATGCAATCCATCAGATCTCTTCTACAGGAATAAGTAGAATATTATAAAGAATAATGGGGGACAGAAAGTCATTGATTTAAGACGGACAATAAAGGTGATCTTATAGTGTTTGTTGAAATTGATTTTGATCTTGTAGTATGACACCATTCTTCAAAGTTTGGGATATGTGATTGAAGAGTTTGGATGCAATGACAGGATCATGACTGATAACGCCCATGTATCATCAGCATACGTGGGGAGGATAGTTATAGGGGAGATATATATGATAGGATGGATGAAGAATACTATAAAATGTATGAAGAAAGGGACGAAGAATACTGCCTTGAGGAACACCTGTAAACAGAGAGAATAATGGTGAATAGACATTCTCTAGTTTTCAATGATTTCTTAAAGAAATAGGATTTTTTTTTTTTTTAAATAAGAAGAAAAAACCCAAACGTAATGCTTACATGCTTATATAAAAATTTTGATAATTCGTTCCCCACCAAAATATAAACCTCTTTATTCATAAAAATAATATATAAAGTAAAGAGGAATATGGGAAAAAAACAAACAGGTACGCTGGAAAACGCCAATCAAATATTAGATGCGTACACAGTTCCCACACACATGCCCATGCATTGGTAAACTCAGCTCTCGACGTATATTGGTATGTGTCAAATATTGAATTAAAAGTCACCGCATTCAATCAAATAGGTGGATTTACTAATTGACTTAATTGTATTTATAAAGCCAGATAGAAATATGCTGGAGTTAAACATCGAGCGGGAAGGATATTGGAATAAATTCATCCTGCATTAGTTTGGTGATTAAATGTTTTGGAAATGTATAATTGGCCTATCATCAACAGCCTCTTTCCCGCCAACTCAATTAATTATAATTTCAACTCTTTGATGACTATAAATTTAACTCTGCGTGCAATTACTTGGTTTTGGAACACCTTGAGTATTCATCATATTTTCCTTACTAGGAACATAATGTAGAGGCCATTCCCAATACAACAACCATAAGTAACCACCAGCTATCTTTTAACATAAGACCTGGTGCTGAATAAACTCTATTGAGTATACTCCGATACCTTAGACAATTTGAAGGCCTTGTGAATTTGGAAAATCTTTCTGCAACGTAGTCCTTTGCACCTACCAAAGCATAATATTCTCTAGTAGAAACAGCAGAAATGGCTGAAATGTGTGGCTCCTAAAGTAAAGGGTAGTCGTAGTATGCATTTATAAAACGTGAGTTCAAGTCGCCAAGAGACAGCCTTAGGCAATGGTGTGATATTTACTAATCAGGATAACTTAAGTGTGTCATTGAGCTTAGAGTTCCATATCACAATCTAGGTGGATTTCTAGTTATATTATTGAGATCAGTTTAAAAAAAAAAATCACCAACTCAAAGGTATCGTGCAATTCGACATTTACCGTACAGTAAGCAAACAAAACGCAGATCATCCTGCCCGGATTTAATTGGCTATTGGTATCAGCTTTAAGCTTCAGTTTATTGGAGATTACTACATAACTATCGGATAATGCAATGCCGTTTGACTTGACGAAGATACTTGCTCATACGGCTGTATTTGCCATGTAACATATAAAAAACATATATAAAAAAGATCTATCCAAAAAGGTCTATTTTAGGCCTACATCAGATAGGAATACTGTTATAAATTTTGGAACCATTCTCCCTTGATGTCTCACACAGATTATCTTCAGACTAAATAGAAATATAAACACGGAAACTACTCTTTACTATGAAGTTTAAGAATCATTCTGAATTCAGGTGTCAAAATTGAGATCAGGATCTTGAATGCGTGCAATCTTACTAGATTAGCTATATTTAGTGTTAGTCGTAGTTGTGGTTAGTTTGTGTGGTCCTGCCCAAACTTCCAGACGCCATATAACAAAGTCCTGTTTCACTATCCTTATCCTTCCTCAAGATAATGAGAAAGACATGGTTAAGGATGAAGATTAAGGGTCTATGGCTAAGATAAACATTTGATCGTTCCCGCCTCACCTTTGTCAAGATCACTATGTCCTAGAAGACTGTTCACAATCCAGCTCAGCCAGGCTTCTTTTGTTAATATATACAATGGTACCCTACTACCTAGGTAATCTATCGTCTCGCAAGCTTGGAGAGAATAACTGCATGGCCTAAGCATTTCTGTTAAGATCACTCAACATACTTCACACCCTGGGCTTAAGTTTTATGAAGTGGTTTTCAGTTAGTTCAAATTAGGATCATTGATTTTGCTGGCTGCTGGACTTGAAATGATCTTCATCCTGGCTTGGTTTGCTTCTGGTTTATAAAAACAGATCTTCGAGGTATCCTGCTCCATTCCATAATAAATCATCACAAACACTCGAGAAGGTATATGTTTACATTTATAGTAATACATATCCACTTTAGTTAGTTACATCTCAGGCCTTGCTCAAGTTCTACTAGATAACACTATAACACTAACAGATATATTCGAAAATGATTAGAAACGATTCGTTTAAATAACAAACATACTTATGATTTGATCAACGTTGTGTTGTAAAATTTATTCTGGTCTTAAAGAATTACTTTGATTCATTGGTCAGACCAGTGTAAAAGTTTCTAATAAAGGATGCGAGAGATTGTATTGGCAAACAAATTCTCTTTTGCTAACTCCAAAAAAACAAACAACAACAGAACAAAAACCATTTAAAAAAAGGATTCTCTAACAGAAAGTATAAACTGAGTTAAAACTCTCCTTTTATGTTGTACCTTTTTATTAAGAGAGTTGAGATATCCTTTTTGTTTTTAATTGACAACTGTTCGGTTCAGATCGAAACAAAAAAACTGAATGTCCTTATAAACTTCCTGAATAAGTCGTCTTTGTAATCCGATTGGTAAGGATAAAAAAATACTTCACACACACATATGTGTGTGTCCATCTACCGATAAAATTAAATTACATTTGATTTAATTTTGCTCCATGAACGTAATCCTAGTTCTATAAACAACATTTTCCCTCAAATATTTTTTGCCTGAACTGAGACACCCATAGAAAATCTGTTATATATAAATATACTTATTGATCGCAACTCTTTACAATATTTACATTACATGCAAGTATTGGAAAGGTATTTGACTGATTAATGTAATTAATACCCATTCTTCATCAATTTGTATAGACCACTTACGAATCAACATCATACACACGTCAATTTATACATATACATATATATATATATATATATATATATATTTACGAATAGAACTATGTGATATAGTAGATAATACTCAATGTTCCGGATAAAATATCCCCACTTTATCACATCTACTTCTGTATTGTCGATATGGAACTCTCTACCCAAACAAACAGGAAGAGACGTGCCAAGGATAGAGAAAATATTGCGAAGTGATGAAAACAGGAGGATGGAAAGGGTATAAAGAACAATAGGGGAATAGAACAATGGGAGTGGTAAAAGGAAGGGTTTGGAAGAGGCGAATGGGGGCCATTGTAGGAGTAGGCTCCGAGCTGCTTTTTCGGCTGGCCCACTCAATACTGTCCTAAATACACAGCTCAATGACTCCCTTCTGAATATGTTCCATTGATTAGACATATCCTTCTTGGCCGAGTTCCCGCTCATGTCCGACTTGATTACCCCTCCTGTATCCACTACTTCGTGGAATATGGTTAAGAGCCCTGTAATGATGGTGCCCCTAATGATACAAATATAATAAATCCACTATAATTTTATTTACGTGTCTGGGGGAGTCAGAACTGTTTCGTGGACAACGTTCGTGTAGGGACTTAGATCACACTTAACCGCCAGATTTTTCCCCTTATAATTGGTACTCACTTTATAGGAGCTGGTTGAGCCCCAGAAGGGTCCTAGATCCCATAGGCCCCACCTCTGGCTGCTAACAGACTAAATAAATTCATGCCGGCAGCTGGAATCGAACCAGGATTTTTGGTGGCTCAGTAATCTACTACTGAGCCACATAATAATAAATAAGATGACTCATTTAAAAAAAAATATCACTTTCTCGGTCCCTAACATAGTCACCTTCACCTCTCCGTTAAGAGCATTATTTCCTTATAAGCTCAACTAAACTTGAAGGATAAATCCTAATCTGATGATTAAACATTATATGCTCAGATTGCTCTCGGCTGATGTTGAGAAAGGCTACTTGGCTAATGTCATAATTGACCCGTTAGTTACCCTCCCATAACTACTTCCGATTTTCCAAACAAAGGTTTAGTACTGCTTTGCTAGTTTGTTATTATTATTATTGTTATTATAGCTGAAAGTATCCGTCGTTGCGAACTTAACTTCTGTCTACGCTATCCTGCGGGTTTAGAATAATCTGAAATGTTTTTGTGGGTTGTGTTCCTGAAAACTCCCGTAAAAGAAGAACAATATGACATAAAACAATTTAGTTTTAATAATGTATTAATTAAGATAATTAATTATATATGTTTATATATATTCATTTTACATCACTTTGTGCTGCTATGGCTAATCGGACGATGTTTAATTGGGATCTCTAAATTTTGCCTATCCAGGTTTAATTAGGATAGGGATTTTTAACGAGTACCTTACATCGTTTAGTCTCGGGACCCCTGTTTAACGTCCCTTCCGAAGGACGGGATAACCCACTTCGTGTAGATTTCCAAGCAACTAAACTTGCTTAATAAACTACATATCTGAAGCATAAAAATTGCTCTCATCTGTTGGGTGGGAAAAGCTAATTAAAGTTGATGTCATGATTAGTTACTATAACTATATCTATTAGTTACCCACTGCTACTTTCAATTTTTCAAACAGTGGTATAGTATTAAATAACTTGCTTTATAATTTACTGCTCATAATTTGTACTTTTGGAATATAAAGAGCTACGTAGTATTTCAAAGGAATATTTGAAACCGTAGGTATCAGTCGCTTCGAGTTAAGTCACTGAAGTTTTAACTATTTATTAGTTTCCTTTTTAATTTTCTCGAAAATAAATATAATCGTGAGTTTTGGTATGGAAAAAAGAGTGTAATTAAGGTAAATTTCTATCTCGGATTAACCATTTAATCAAGAAATGAGCGTTAAACGATATGTAAATTTCTAGCAATTTACAATTAACAATAATTAATAACAATTTTCACTATTTAATAATTATAAAGTAATAACCTTCAGTATCTTATTAGTTAATATTTATAAAATTATTTATATCAGCTAAAATATAGAACTGGATTTGTTTGTTAAAAGCCAAGATCTACACTCACAGTTAATTATTTATACTCAAACTATTTATAAAAATTAACCAAAACATTATCAATATCATAAAAATATAAAAAATATTGAGCTTTTTAATTTTTTTGAATATTTGCTTGTTTTCTATAAATTAAAACAATATCTTAGCTCGTTGTTTTCCATGACTTACTGCAGCGGGATACCTCAGTGTGTTGTCATTCAAATCCAGCTGTGGCAGATAAATTATTTGCTCTGTTAAAAAACATGGGTGGACCCTATGGGATCTATAGACCCTCCGTATACCTTATACATTTGTTCACTAATACTACGTTGTCTTGTTTCCACACGAAGAAATCTCTTTTTCTTTTATTACTAGACAGACATTTTCGTAATACCACGTAACATTTGCATTTGCGAAACTTGTTTACCATTTATTTATTTCCAATTCCATCAATTTTTTAAAAAGAAAAAACTTCAAAGTAGAACAAACATTTTTCGATGTTAGATAGATTTATTGGAAAATCACATTTTTCATTTTCTGAGCTATTTAAAAAATCTGAAAAGTTATTAAGTTTTTGATAACGATAATTAACAATATCATAACCTTAACTTATCTACTCTGTTATAAAGAAAGTAAACGACTGGCCGGAAGGACGCGGCACATTGATTATTTCGATTTTTCCATCCCTTTGATCTCCCCGAACAATTTTCTTAAAAGTGTCCTTTGTTCTCTGAAAGCTATTATAACAATTATATTGGGAGGAATCCATTGACCTAGGTTCATACTTGGTTATTATAAAGAAAGTCAAAATAAAATAAATAATAAGGAAAAATAATCGAACCCATAAAAGGGTCTTGTGACTACTACATAGTAGAGACTGTATTGTTTCTAATCGAGGAGTGGCCAACCAAAATGATCATGCGGGCCATTTTGGAAATGCATCATAATTCCGTGGACCCTGTACAAAATTATATCCCCATATTAATTTAGACCCACTAGAGTAATGTTTTGGTGTGAAAATTTGAAAATTATTAGTTATTATTATTGTGTTTACTATTAAGCTTACATGTAAACATAGATAACATAATAATAATGCTAATACACGCACATAGTAATCATGTTCAGAAATTATGACTTTTTTTCTAATAATCTCAACAGTTAATTTTTGAATATATATTCAATTATAATATGTACAATTTGATATACAAATAATAATTAATAAATTTGTTTTCACTGCTTTTTACATTATGAAAAGAGTGTAGATTGTAAAAATATGATGAATCTCGCGGAACAAAAAAACTGTTCAAGGCCTAGTGGCCGTCCTTGTTTTAAGCCAAGGCTTATTTAGCGATATCAGTTTTGACCTTCAGATTTTTTCCTCGATTCAGAGAACCAACTTTGTAGAGGCTTGGTGATGCCAGGAAAAGCCAATGGATGGGTTCTTGGCTGATAGCAGAATGAATAATTTAACTGTGACAGTGGGTTAGCTCAGAGCTGAACACACTGAGATACAAGAGTATATAAATATATAATATATAGACACAAGAATATATAAACTGTGATAGAAGAATATATGTATGCATGACGTGATCCCATAAACCGGAGAGCAATTAAAGGTCGTCTTTCTCAGTACCTTCTTCAGTCAATCTTGGTATCACATGTCATCTTGGCCAGTCTGTTGTTTTCCTTTCTTAAGGTATGTCCAAAACGGTTTTCCTCAATTACTTTTTCTGCTGGTTCCACTTCAAGGTTCAATGAGTCAACTTTATTACTTGCAATTGATATGATGGGTTGATGACCTAACCCCTCAGTTGTGATATATCCTCCAAGTTGTAGGATACGTAATTTCCTTGACCTCCCTTCTTATTTAACATGTATATACACTAGCTCTAATAATATAAACTATAAAAATATAGTTTTATTATTTATTTATATTTATTTTAAAAGAACGTTTTGGTTATGTTTTTGTAGTTTACAACGAATGTTGTTTATTTTATTTGATATTGAAATTTGTAAAGATTTCGTTTTGCTATTTATTTATATTTGTTCTAAAAGAGTGTTTTGGTTTTGTTTTTGTAGTTTGTGATAAATGTTGTTTATTTTATTTTATATTGTTAATGTTCTTTAAAATTATATTTTGGAGCTGAACCCCATTTTACCTCATAAGGGAGAAGCTTTTGTCATGGTATGATGTCAATAAAGCTTTATTATTATTATTTACACTAGCTCTAAGAGTTAAAGTTAGATCAAGAGTAGACAGTAAGTTACAATGTTACTCCATAGTTAATAATTCACTTATTTGTACAAGAAAGTCTCTTGTATATCCATGTTATATCTGTTCAATATCATTATGGTATTCTTACAAGTCGTCTAAGTTTCTTAACTGATGTAATGTTTTTCCTAGGAATGTGGTTTACTCTGGTTTCCCCGTTATTTATGAAGCTTGAATTTTTATATTAAGCTTAGTGGTTGGTGGCCAAGATTAGAAGAGAAAGTCAATATTGGGATAAATGTATATGCACCTTCAATTTGGTGCCCTTCAAGGCTATATTATTCAGGAAATGTATGTTTACAGCACGTAAAATCTTTCCTGAGTTAATTCTCTCTTTATTCGTAATTTATTATTCAATGCGGCTAACATCGATTTTTTTTTTTTTACATCGGTCCTAATAAAAGTTCTATTTTATTCTGCTCTATAAATCAGTTCGTTCTCTTGTGTATCAGATACAGCGGACTAATGCACCTAGCGAGTATTGCCGGTATTGTACCTCCTTAGCGGTTAGATTTTATTTTTTATTTTTAGGAACCGATAGAAGCAGCGAGGGGGGGGGGGAGATATAGAAGGTAGAGACTGGGATGATATATGGCACCTTCCCGCTTCCACACAGCCTTTCAGGTCCTTAGCTACCTCGCTCCGTCCTCCACCCACATCCTGATATATATACCCGTCGTCGTAAACTTAAGGTTTACTTATGTCAATCCCCAATGAAAATATATAAAAAAGTATATTATTATTACTGTTTTTCCTTTTATTCATTATTAATTACTAATGACTGGACGGAAAATATATGGCCCAGGAATCTCTCCAACTGGAGAGATGGAATAATGAAGTATATAAAAAGGCCAGAGGACTTAAAAACAACTATGAGGAAAATATGACTATCTTTCTAAAGTCAGGATGGATTTTACAAGGTTTAAATAAGCAAATATTGAATAAGATATACAACCTGAAAAGCCAAAGTGGTTATTGCAAGCAGATTAAAGAAGAACTGAAAAGTCTTGGAATTACAAATGAGGATTGCCTGAACGAAGAGAGATTTAAGTGTCGGGTAAAAACATTAGTGTTTTCGTTACATAAGTTTTTTTTTTTTTTTTTAATGTATTTATTGAAATTTACAACTGTAGGTATACAGAATACATCAAGTAAATATAATGAAAGATAAATCATGTCCAAAGAAAAGGCAAGTAGAGAAACTACCCAGTGGTTGTACTCAAATAAAAAGTTCAATTTAGAAGGTCACGAGGCCATCTTCTTTTCAGACGCCTCGGAGGATTATCAGGAATAGAAGAGGTTGCGAGATTTGAAACTAATGGGTTTGAGTGGGAATGACGTTTGTCATGGTAAGATTGATATTGGATTCGCGCCAAATCAGAACAAACGGGGGATTAAGGTCATTATGTATTACTTTGTTCGTAACAAAGTAAGGAGCATTGCGGATTTTAAGAAGGATTTTGGATTGTAAGGATTGAATACGAGAGGAATTCGATGGTTTAGTGGAGCCCCGAAGCTCTATTCCGTATGTCCAGATGGGTCTAATGACTGTCTTTTGTCTTTTGTAATTAATTGGGAGCTTAGAGCGTTTGTCTAGTAAATGTTGAGGTAGCCTGAAAAGCGAGCTGTTTCCTGTCGTTTCAGTGTAGTATGGGGATTCCATGTTAAGTGTTTGTCAAGGTGTAGTCCTAAGTACCAGACCTGTTTTACAGGAATCAGTAGGATGTTATTAAACGATACAGGAGGGCAGGAAATCGTTGTTTACGACGGAGGGTAAAGTTGATTTGATGAGATTTGTGGGAATTTATTTTAATCCTCCAGTCTTCATGGTCAGTGATATAGGATTGAAGAGTACGGGATGTTATAACTGGATCAGTGTTGACAAATAATAGACATGTGTCATCCGCGTAAGTGTAAAGGATAGTATTAGGATGAGTTGGAATGTCAGCTGTATAAACTGTGTAGAGAATTGGGCCGAGGACACTGCCTTGAAAAACACCAGCAGATTGAGGAAAGAGGGATGAGTAGAAATTATTATGATTTACTGTGAATGACATGTAGGAGAGATAGGATTGGATAATGAGAAAGTGTGTAGGTAAGAATTTATGAAGGTTGTAAAGCAACCCGTGTTGCCAGACTTGGTCGAAGGCCGTTCAACATCAAGGAAGCGTGCTGGACAATACAATCCCCGTTCCAAAGCTAAGGAAACAATATCCACCACACGATGACATTGCTGGATAGCGGAGTGGAATGTTCTGAATCCAAACTAATGATTTGGGATAATGTGATTTGCATTCAGGATACGGTAAAATCGTTTCAGGATGTGCTTTTCCAGGATTTTACCCATACATGGTAAAAGTGAGATAGGGCTGTATTCCAGTTTCTTTTTAGGTTTTGGTATCATTTTTACGATGGATAATTTCCAGAGGTTAGGAAAATATATAGTCGGAGTATAGCATTATATATGTAGGTGAGGAATAGAATGGCTTTTCCAGGAAGATGTTTTAAGATGAGGATCGTGAGGAGGTCGCGTCCAGGAGCTTTGTGAAAAGGTAATCTGTGAATAACAGTCGATAATTCTGAAGGATGGAATGCTTTGGGTGGAAGAGCCATTTGAAGGGGAATATTTAACTCTCTTTTTATATTTTCATGGTAAAACGGATTCATGATATCAGGATGTTACTGAAAAAATTTAAGAAAGGAATTGACCGAATAACTGTGGTTTATCTTCATCAGATCTTGTCCAGTCATTGGATTCAGTAAGGAGTGGATGGTTAAACTCTTTTTGGTGGTCATCCATAATGATTTGCCAGTAGTCGTTAGATTTTGAGTTAGGTTAATGATCTTTAAACTTATGAATTTTAAATTTTCTAATTTCTGCTTTTAGTTGGTCAGTCAATTTAGTATTGATAGATTTATATGGTGGGTCCCGAGTTCAATGGCACTTCGATCTCGCTCTGCGTTTCTCTCCTAATAAGATACAAATTTGCTGTGGCAGGTCAGTCTTCTGAGAATTATTAATTTTATAATTTGAGGTATTATCATTTAAAGTGGTTTTTATTGATGTTGTAAGTTTTTCTATGGCTGTATCAATGTCTTGTTTTGTCTTTAGTGAAATTTTTAAGCCCGGTTTGTTCTCCAAATCATAACAGAAGTTGTCCCAGTTTACAAGTCCTGTAATCAATCTAGGAAGGGGAGACTTTGGAACGAAACTTGAATGTAATAAAAGGAGAACTGGGCTATGATCAAATGAATGGTCGTCCAAAGTTCTGATATTGGTTTGGTTGGTGGAAATCTGGGATTTGATAAATATTTCAAGGATGTCGGGACGTTTTTTGATGGTTGTGGGCCAATAGGTGGGGTTTTTTGGTTCCAGGATAGAATAACTCTTTGTGGATGTTACAGAAGACAGGATATTTCCTCGGAAGTTAACTGGTTTTTAAATTTTTAAAACATTATTTTTATTCCTTCTTCTTCTCAACATTCCCAGATTACTTTGCCTATCCGGTCAAATTCAGTATTTTTTTTTGTAATTTTAAAGAACACGACCTATTTGGACTTACGGAGTAGAGCTTTGGGGCTCCACTAAGCCATCGAATTCCTCTCGTATCCAATCCCTACAATCCAAAATCCTTCGTAAAATCCTCAATGTCCCATTTGTTGCTGTTTGGTCCGAACCCGCTATCTATTCCACAGAAACCCTCTAGTTTCAAACCTAGTTTCCTCTTCAATTTCCGATTATCCTCCGAGGCGTCTGACAAGAAGATGGCCGGCCACGTGACCTTCTTAGTTGAACTTGTGGTTTGAGTTTTACTAGTGGGTAGTTTCTCTACTTGTCATTATGTATCACATAGCCTGTTTACTTACTGTAATACAGTTGTAAATATCAATAAATACATTTTAAAAAATATGTATATATTTCATGATTAGTATTATATTGTAGCCTTCTGGCCAGATATAAATATATATATATATATATATATATATATATATATATATAAATAATGTTTCTTATAAAAAATAAAAAATATTAAAGAACATCCTCACTACACTAGTGGCTCCTAATAATTCTGTGTTTTTGCAGTACTTGAGATTCCTAGTGAAGTTCCAGCATCTTCAATGATTGCTTGAATGACATATTATTTGGGGTATGATGGTCTGTTATCATCGTCTGATCCTAATATAATTCAACATTATCACTTTGTAACAATGCTTCTGGATGATACTTTTAGAAAGATTAGTTATTAATTAGTCAATATCTTTCTGCTATGGAACCATGTTACATTTATTAAAATCGTATTTTATATAAAGGTTTATGCGATTATTTTAAAAACCCTGGAGAGAGCAGAAATGGAAAGTAGAGCGGCTAATGCACTATTGGGGTCCAGTTCGCGCCGAGGGCCGATAACCATTTCCCTGAAATATCTCGAGAAATTCCCATTTGCGAAATATCCCTCCCGCTTCTGGAATCCTAGGATGCCCTCCTTATCGCCATGGAATAACCATGCCTACAATATTGATCTGTTTCCAAGAATCTCAATATTGAAAATTTAGATATTGATATACCAGAAAATACTTTCATACCCCTTAAGATATTAAGAATATTTACTTGAAAAATATCTAAATTAGATTAATCGTAGATACAAAACGATAGCAGTCCTCAGGGCACTAACTGGGGAATTTATACCGTTTAGGGAAATTTCGACGGAGAGGCATTAAGAAATATTGCGACAATGGTTCTGAACACCACTGAGAACTAAGTTTACACAGTATGAATATGTTAAGTAAATGATGATTAAATTTAACAGTTGTAGGCCTCTTCCAGAACAACTCTCAACACCCCAAACTCAGCCTACAATTCACTGTATGCTATTAATTTAACCGTGAGAACTGTAATATAGGTAAGTTCTGGTTGTTATCTTGTCATTATTAAAGGTATGAATTATGCTTAATTCATTAAATGGTAAAGGGAGCGGAGTGGCTCAGTGGTAGAGCACTGAGTTGCCATGTCGGAAATCCTGGTTCAAATCCCGCGGCAGGCAGTTACTTTTGTTTAGTCTGTTTATGGCTCATGTGGGATCTAGGACCCTCCTGGGGCTCACCCAGCCTCTATAAAATGTTATAAAAATGAAGAAACCAAAATAAGGGGTGGAAATCTGGCGGTTGAGCGTGATCTAGGACAAGTCACCTCCTTGCAGAACGTTTCTTTTAAAGAGTTCTTAACACATTCAAAAATTGTATAGGTCAGAAAACTATTGAACACAACTAATAAATGAAAAATTCATTTTTACCGCAAACAAAATTTCAGCTTTTGGAAAATAATTCAAAATACTAACGTGTCTAGTCTCTATAATTTTGATTGCTTATATTATATATATATATATATATATATATATATATATATATATATATATATATATATATATATATATTATATATAGAATTGTAATTTCATTAAAAAAAAATTAAATGATTTTGTAATAGATTAGTAATGGTTTTGTAATTTTTTAGACCTGGTAGTTGCATTATTCTGGCCATATCACCTTCTTGCCAAAACCTTGGGCTAGATATAGTATTTTTATTACCTTCATTTTAAATACTGAAACCAAGGATCTTAATGGGCTTAATTAAATGAGGGGAGTTTCTTAAACTTCTAGGTTAGGATTGTAAAGCTACGACAGCAGTACTCGACCGTTGCTTAGACCTGGTCTAGAGACGTGGTCTAAGCTGGTCTCACTAGACGGTTGCGGAGCCGCTGCTGAAACTATTCCCCGTTGCTGAGTCCGTTCCTGAGACCAAAATCGATGGTCTAAGGTTTCCCGATCCGAATGCGACATTTCATGCAACGAGGCGAGACACGGGACAGTCTGAGCAGTATTCAACATTATTATTGTCATTATAAATTCCTATTATACATCTTAATAATTATTGTAATCATAGATCATAACTATCACGCGTACACGTAAAATTATTATAACAATTCAATTATATTAATTATAATATAATTAAAGTGACCGGTCTTAATTTATTTAACATCTCGATCGGCCCGCGTATCTATCAGATATGCAGTGGAAATGCCCATTTAACTTTCTTTCAAATTCAAGTAGTTTTTGTATCATATTTTTAAATATTCAATCTAAAATTTGTAATGAATTGGTAATTTAAAGAAGCAAATAAATTGAATTTTCACGTGATCCAAACTATTACAGACCATACTATTACTGTTGGCTTTTTTTTATTTCTTAGATAAGCGCGACCTTTAATGATTGTATCAGTCTTTTAATTTTCGATTTCTTGCAAATTTGTATTTTATTTCAGTGTGCTGTCTTATTTTCTATCGTTATAGTCGACAAAAATATATTTAATTTGAATAATGCTTTGGACGTGAAAACTTTGCTCAATGCAATTATGTGTGATAAAAACGATGAAATTTATCAAGCTATACCGCGACTTTACTAGTAATAATTGTTAAGTATAATTTTATAATTCCAGTCAATTTTAAAATGTAATGTTGTATTCTTTCTGATTTCCTTGAGAAGCTGTATAAAAATACAAATCATAAAAAAGTTCTATAGAACGTGTTTATTTTTAAATAAACTTTTATTGTAACTTTTTTAATTTATATTTTTTGAGAAACGCAAGTAAACTGAACTTTTAAATTCCTTAAAAATACAAAAGTTCTAAAATAGTTAGTTTTTGATTTTCACTATTTTCTTCATTGATCGCCTTTGTTTTTTGTTTTTTACCGAAATTTGAAAAAAAAAATATTTTCGTTGATAGTGGGAAATGCAAGAAGGTTAATATAAGTAATAGTAGGCAATAAAATGTATTATTTTGTTTTTATTAATGATTTTTTAAGTCAGCTGGACCGTGGGACCAGGTGTCAGTCTAGCGTAAGGAAAACTGTTAACTGTGATTTAATTGCCGAAGGAATGCGTATTACTTCAGCGAGAAGTTGGTACGAACATCAACGTTTACGCTTTCGCGTTCTTTCATTTTTAATAAACATAAAGCAAGAACTCATTCCACGCAAAGCAATGCTCTCCATGGTGTATTGACTAAGACTGGTCTAGAAACTCAAATAGTAGTGTGGACGCTAGACGATACTAATCCGGCTGCTCTTAGGCCGTTGCTGAGAACGTTGCTTAGACGGACTAAGGTTTGTCTCGTCTGTTGCCTATCAAATGTCTCATAGTGTGACATAGCTTAAGAAGATTATACACAGTGTTTTTAGCCCGGATAGACGAGGACAGCACAGTACCCGCCCATGAGATCGCTAAAGAGCTTAGCCGTAACTGGACCGGACACTGGATAACATAAAGACGGACACTGGATCAGCTGATGCAGCTGGAGGGACTTTAACATGGTGGGTGGATAATCCGCTCGGCCAGAAAGGAAATGGCCCCAGGATTATTTTACAACCCTTATATCCGGGAGCGGGTGGCCAATCTCACATAATTCCCCCGTCGAGGTCCGGCGCCTTGAATCCTTAAGCGGTCTCTCTCGGGCCGAGAGGAAATTAAATTGCGCTCGCTTAATGTTTTAGGTATTTTAATATAACTCTAAAAGGACCGCCAGTTCTGTCTTGAAAATCTCAAATACTTTAAAAATAAATAATAGTTCAACAAACTAAAAAAAAAAATGCTTTAAGTGGGAACTGGAGGCACCTGTATGAAACGGAATCTTTGAAATCAAGTTTCCCATTAAACCATCGAATTGAATTGAAACTTTTCAAGGATCCATGCCAATACAATAATTTAA
This sequence comes from Troilus luridus, assembly GCA_964056705.1. Classification (NCBI taxonomy): domain Eukaryota; kingdom Metazoa; phylum Arthropoda; class Insecta; order Hemiptera; family Pentatomidae; genus Troilus; species Troilus luridus. The sequence goes on from OZ057415.1 coordinate 79,482,588, forward strand.
AAAGCTTATCTCATTATCTTGACCAGGATCTTCAGGATTAACGATTTTTCGTATCTTACACTTTAATGTCTTGTGCAAAAAGTCTGCAAGTTCAAATTTATTTATTTTGATTTCTCTTAAGTAGGGAGAACTGTTTGTTAATATCAGTTTATAATATATTCATTTGAAAAGAAAAGATATGTCCAGGACCGGGACTCGAACCAGGGTCTTCCAGATCACTAGTCTGGGACTCTACCATTTGAGCTATCCTGGGCCAGTTTATAATAACTTTCTGCTAGGTGGGTTGAAAAGTTCGTAGACAAACATAGTAAAACACATTTTTTGGTAATACTTGACTTTATTATTCGACATCATTCCCTTTGAGAGGGACACAACGATTATAGCGATCATGCAATTTTTCGATACCACTTTTAAAGCACCATTTCTCTTTAGTCTCGAAACAGGCCTTACTCTCAGCTATTACTTCTTCATGTGTGCTAAAATTCTTTCCAGTGAGCATTCTTTTGAGATATACAAACAGGAAAAAGTCACTGGAGACCAGATTGGAAGATATGGTGGAAGGGAAAATAACTCGTAGCCTAATTCATGCAGTTTTTTCATCGTTTTCATTGACATGTGACATGATGCATTGTCTTAATGAGACAGCACTTTTTTCTTCTTCAAATCGGACCGTTTTTTTCGTGATTGGATCCTTTATACGCTCCAACAATACTATTTAATAATTGCTGTTGATGTTCTTGCCCTTTTCAAGCTAATCAATGAATATTATACCCTGCGTATCCCAGAATACTGATGCCGTAACCTTGCTAGCCGACCATTGCATCTCTCCCCGCTTTGGGTTCGGCTTATCGCGAGCACTTCACTCGGGTGACTGGACTCTGGAGTGTAGTGATGAATCCGTAGTCATATAACGACGGAACATTTTTTTTGTCATTACGGTTGAATATCGCTGAGCATTGCTCCAAATCAAAGACAGGTTAGAACGTTTGCTCGATTGTGAGCTCGTGCGGCAGCCACGTTGCACACAGCTTCATACGTGATATGTTCAAAACGCTCTTTTGATATCTTCACAGTCTCAGCTATCTCGATCAACTTGAACTAACTGTCATTCATAATTATTTTTTGAACTTTTTTTATGTTATTGTCAGATACAGCCTCTTTCGGACGTCCATTGCGTATAGTATTCGGTGCTCGTTTCGCCCAGTTTAAATTTAGTGAACCACTTTTTAATGGTTGATTTTCCTGATGCAGACTCGGAGTAATGTTTGTCAAGCCAAATAACTGACTTCAACGGTATTTTTTTCATGATTAAACAAAGCTTCATCGGTACACGAAATTAATTTTTATTTTTATTTTTACGTTTAACAAATGTAGCTTCATTCGCAATGCTATATCACATGAACTAATTCTTCAGCAACTTTCAAATTTATAAGTGAATCTTTTGAAGGCTAGTATTGCCTAAAATCATAAAGATTTAATTTTAGTAATACCAATTATATGTCAGCCTACGGACTTTTCAAACGACCTAATATAATAAAATACTCTCCCTAATTAATAGATATTTTTGGACCTCGACCCGGACTATTTATTTTGATGATTCACTAACGGCGGATCGACTCCTCCATTTTATAAATTATAAAACTATTAATTGAATTGTATAACAGTAAGTACGTTAGTAGACGTACCCCTATTTATTCTAAAAATCAAAGTTCAGTTTGTAAATACTTTGGACCCACCCAGATAGGATATTAAAATATGAGTACCCACTTAGTAATGTTTTGAGATATTGAGTGTTTATTAAAATAAAATAATAATAAATATTTTTTCTATTTTAGGTTTGTTTTATCGATTAAAAAAATATAGTTTATTAGAAACGAGCCTTAATATTATTTCACTGAACCTCTGTATTGGAAGACAGTCCAAAATAAAAAATTGCAATAAGATGTAACAATAAGATGTAAAAATAGTGCTATATTTTTGCAATTTAAATAGAAGACAGGAACAGTGGATTAGAGATTTAAAATTTAAAAAAAATATTTATAATTTAACTAATCGAGCACGACAAAAAAAACTAAACAATAGTAAGCCTTTACTATCGCATCGACGTCTTTTGTTGGGTTTATTTGGAACGCTGATAAAATATTTCATCACTAAATGCCTTTTTTGTATAATAGAGATAAAATAAAACGTATGTTATGTAATTAAAACGTTCAAAGTTATTCTTCTTTTACGATTATATTCTTTAATAATCTCCTGGGTTATTAAGAAATGTTGAGAAAGGGTTTTGATTCTAGGTAACGTTGAAGATTCTTTTTTTCTTTTACCTCGTGAGGTTTAAGCCTGCAACGAGTTCCTTCCAGCCCCGAGGGAATTAATTAACAGCTGCTTGAATAAAGATGTAGCGGTTTGCCCTAGAAAACCTTTCTGTCCAGAAAACCACGCCGTCTAGAAAAACCTTAACCATGGGTCCTGAAAGAAAGGAGTATCCAATGGGCGTTTACATTCTAAAAACTATAAACCTATTATTAATTATTTCCAGCCGTCAGTGTATCACTATGCATTGTGATTATCACTATGTATTATATATTATATAATAAAAACTAAATTCCTTGAGGTTATTGTCTTATTTCCACATTTCCAGTCCAATGGTAAGCGGATCGAACGGAAAATAACTATAATAACTCCAAGTGAATGCAAAGATGTAATAGGGCAAAGTAGCTAACGATGAGGACAAAGAGCGAGTGAAATAAACCATGTAGTGGGAAAAGTGCGTGGCTTCCTCTCTGGAAAACCGATCCTGAGGCGACTTTCGTGCAGGTTACTTTCTAAACTGCTAAAAGCCTACTATATAAGTTTTGAACTTTTTTGTAGTCTAAAATTTCGATGTTAGTCACAGGGCATGAGGGCTTTCGGGCCAAGTATCATGAGAAGGATATCGGCTGTTGTTCTTGTTGTGACTTCCTGGAATCTATTGAATTTAATGAGGTGAAATAAGGCCGTTATGCCCGGAATTGTTACTATTAGCAGCTTCTAGGGTTAAAGTTGAAATTGTTATAAAAATTGCAATAAGTTATCATTATGAACCTGATAGTAATGTAAATTTGTGTTCATCTCATATCTAATATCTTCGTATCTAATATTCGATTAGTCAATAATGTTTAGGTGAGATGTACTATATCCGATTAATTCCCATTTATGTTGTTTTGTGTTTTGATACATTGACCATACCCGAATTCCTATTTATTTTCTAAGTTTAGCGCATCGTATCTTTTTGATGTTTGGGATATAAATGAGGCATTATGCACTGATGCCCTAAGCATTATTTTTTTATTTTAGTTCATAACGAAAAACTAAACCTTATTATAATTTTAATTTAATATTAAAAAAAAAAATTACTGTTTGAACACCTAAAAAGTATCCTTTGTGTAAGTGTCCCTGGGAGGGTAATAAGGAAAGTGACTGAGGTAGAAGTGAATTACTTTTACGAGGACAAAGTGCTGGTCGTTATGGCTAAGGGCCTTTATTATTTATTTACAGTAGTCTAATCCTCTCACCCATGGTTTTTTTCAAAAGAGAACTAAAATTATTTTTTTTATTTAGCTAAGTGGCATAAATAACGAAAATGCCTTCTGTATAGTTAACTAATGATCTTTCGAACAAATGGTTCTTTGTTTATTCATTTAACAACACTTTATGGTCCTATGCCATGAAGTGACGTAATCGGATCATGCAACAGTGGGAGTCTTATATTTAGCCTGATCAAAATATAAATATGCTAAGAATCTGACATCTCAGAGAAAGCCATTTTCTGTCCCCTCCGAAGGATGGCTTGACTAAGGATTTGTTACTTATTTTAAAAAATCTTTAAGCCTCCTGCCGGGTTGCGAACCCGCGATCTAGGGCATGGTATGATATGCTAACCACTACATCACAGATAACCCATGAACAAAAGGTATGTAGATTGACAGGGAATTTCATGATTTCATTCCTATTTCAGAGTAGTAATATTCATCTAGGTAGGAAGAAAAATAGAAAATTTAGATTTGCTTTTTAAATTTTCGTTCCTTTCTTTAACAATTAAATATAAAAGATAAAAAATTTAATGTTTCTGATAAGTATTAAATGTTTTAAAAGATTTTAGTTTTAAAACTGTTTGCTCTGGAGAATTTAAAATTGGGTCATTCATTTCAAATTTGAGTAGACTCCAATGTAATGAGGGTATTGAGTATTACTAGCCAATTTGAAAATTTTTAAAGAAGTGAAACATATTTAGCATAACCTATATTTCATATGTTATATGTTTGTAACATTAATATAAGAATTATATATTGTTACAAATTTCAATATGGGGCTTTTAAATGGTCTAAATAATAAGTTATAACCCAGTGTTGTGAAGACATGAAAATCATATTTGGCCATTACTCAAAGGTACACATTTTGTAGTAAGTTGTCCATTATATATTCGATAATTTATCTGCCTTGGGTGGATTCGAATCCGGGAACTTCCTCTCGATATTTCAACGATTTACCGCATTCCCTAATGAATAATAAACTTACTGATGTATTGTACTTTATTATACGCTGTCTTTTCGGATTGTTTTATGCCAGCCTGAGGATATAGATACCCATAATCCATTTCGGTTTTAAAAGTGGCCTAAGTCTTATGAATATTTAGGATTTTTTAAAATTATATATTATTACCACTGACTTAAGTTCCCATCGAAAGAGCCTTCGTTTAACTGAGTTATTTTTGACTGCTTTTTCTGGAAGTGAAGTATATCGATATTATAAAAATGCAAACATATTTATAAAATATTAGATACATACTAAATAAATAATTTTTTGTAAGAAAGAATAATTTTGAATCCTTATTGATCTCTTATGATAAAAAAAATGAATATTAAAATGCAATATACGACTTTAATATACTCCTTCCACTTACTGTTTCTGATATGAGCCCTAGATTTCATACCTCTTTATAATTTACAGTAGTACATTATGGTATGTTTATGTATGATTACATAATAATGTCCATGTTGACCGGATACATAATCCCTGAGCTATGGGGGGAAGTTCATTTACTTTTAACCGTGACTCCGGGAGTATCAATTTGACCTGGGACTAGTATTGATCAGGACTCCCTCCGAATTAGGAAAAGCCATGTTAAACGGAGTATAATGAAATTCTTTTACTGCCTAAGTACCGTAATTATTTTAAATTAAAGGCTCTCTTCTTCCCCCGAGTGCAGTTGGCGGTTTGAAACTTTAATGTCCTCTCCAGTCGAGGCTGACGCTATCTCTCAAAACTGAGGAAACTATAAAACTGAAAAAGAAAATTAAATATTTTATATTTTTGTGTATTTTAGTGTCAAAGTCTGGCAGTGTAATACTTGTTATTATTATATTTATATTTGTGTATAATAAAATATGAAATCATTATTATTATTATTAGGCCACAAAATGAATCGGTACATTAAATAATAACTGGTAGTGTGCTGAATTACTCATTGTATGAACTCTAGGGAGTTCAAGTGTCCCTAGCCTGTTCGGAGGCAGGTACTCATTAAACATCTCTATTTTACCTGAATAGGAAACATTTAATACTCCCTCTTTTTGTCACATTGTTGTCTGATTGCCATAGCACCATAAATTGACATGCCGAATATAAAATAACAAGCTTATTCATTATCTCGATTTTTTTTTCTTGTATTGTTCAGTTTAATTAGGTGCAGGCTGGTTTATAACGTTGAATGTGAGGCATATCTCAATTGGATCAATTATTTGTTTCAGTAAAAATATTAATTGCTTTTCATTAAATGGTTCCCAGAGGCTGTTTGATAACAGTAAATGAGGAAATCAGGAGTGCCGCTCAAATGTCGAATAAAGCATTAACGACTTGATTGGATTATGTTAATTTATTAATTATATGTTTCGATCCTATCTGTTATTTATTTAATTTATGAAATAACAAGATAACTGTATAATATATTATTATTCTACAAAATCTTTATCCAATAAACCTTTCTGTTATTGGTGAATGCCTGCACACAAACCACAAAATTTTTAAAAAGTTTTTATCATTATGAAGAAAAACACCTTTAGCAAGACACAAAAAATTCTAAGACACCGGAAGAATAAGGTTTTTTTTTCAATTAATTAAATTAATTGACCAAATAGATATATACATCGACCTTTATTAGGTAAATGTAGTATGTTATATTATCATTTGATAGAGCTAGCTGTGCGCCACAAATATTCATGACCCGTTCAGGTTTTCTTCCTCAAAATTTCTTTTTTCGTTGTTCTGTCAAGCTCCAGAGGTCTTTCAGCCTTCTCGGCCGTTTTTCCGCAAAAAGTGTAGGTATATCTTTTTTTGGGATCATTCACACCTGCAACTCTACTTTTATATCCTGTTCTGTCCCACGCTTCGGTCGGTCTAAAATATATGTTATATACTAACCTTTATGTATCTTTTCTTTTATTTATAAATGTTTTCCTGAACTTTAGGTTTCCTTCAACCAAAAATTTCATTTATTTCCTTCCTCGATTTCCGCCTGTCTTATAGATCTTCCTCTCTCAGACATTGGTCGTAATGCCATATTGGGTTTACTGTCTTACAATGATTGTTTAGTGAATAAAGAACCTTTTTTATTTCATAAAATACCATTACATTTATTGTTTCCTGATAGTTACAAGTTAACTTATATATCTACTTATAAAAAAAGGAAAAGGGCGCTATATGTGACTGGTGATTTATCAAGAATTGCTTCATCCAGTTTCCTGCCTCTTGACTTGCCTGCTTCTTACTAGCGACTGTCGCTGTCCTGTCTCTTAAGGTTACAGTTACCGATCCTAAGGGACATTTAAGCTACCTGAACAATGCCCTTTACCTTATTCATTTAGATACTCCTAATGTTCCAAATAGTGTCTCATGTAGGATATGAACTTTCCTCAACTCCTTTTGTCCTACTTTTTCGTGGTCTTCCACGCCGTTTCATCCGTTCAGCATTGCAAAATAAAATAAAATTAGTAAAATTTTCGTAGCCGGTTGACCGTGATCTAGGACAAATTACTTCCCCGCACAAACGTTGTCCAAGAAACAGTACAGTATCTACCATGTACTGAGCCCCAGACTCTTCACGGGTTGTAGTGGTACAGATTTTTTTTGTAAATACTTATTTCTGATCAATTTTTTTTTCTAAAACAAATTTACAATCTCAATAAAGGAACTAAGTGGTGTCCATTAATCCTCTTTAGTTACTTTGTGTGAAGAGCACGCCTGGATGGTTTAGCAATACTGTATAAATTGTGATCTTGAATTAGAACCTTGTAAGCACAGATCCGCCCACCGAAGTGCGGTGAAAGCCATAACTGCGGCGTGGGAAGAAGAGCAGAACCTCTTCTGTTATGAAATGTATTTTTGAGAGTTTGCTGAGGATATCCGGAGCTGCGGCATAAACTTCTGTCTCCGCGGTCCTGCGGCTTTGGAATAATCTCAAATGTTTTTGCGGCTCATGTTCCGGAAAACTCCCATGCGAGAAGAACTATCGGGTCAGTCCAAAAGTTCGTGCGCATTTTGGCGAAATTTTTAAATGGTGCAAATAAAACACAATTTAACATTTTAATCTATGATATATTTTCCTCCGCTATTTTCAATATCTCGCCATATTTCTGGTAACTTTTTTATCCCATTGGTGTAATCAGATTCTGGTTTTGAAGCAACAAAATTTCTGAGTTCATTTTTTATATCCTGTTTAGAATTGAACTTTTTGACTTGGAAAAAATTTCGTAAGGCACGAAATAACTGAAAATCACTTGGGGGAATATTCGGGGAGTACGCAAGATGGGGCAAAAGCCCCCAATTCAGTTCATTAATTTTTTGCAGCGTTGTTGGGCCGTATGTGGTCTAGCGTTATCATGGTGGAACAACACTTTCTTCATATTCACCAATCGCGGGCGTTTTTTAATCAATTATGAATTTAAACGGTAAATTTGTTCACTGGTATATATCTGCATTAACGGTGATATATATCTGCATTATTGGTTCTAACAATTCATAATGCGATCTGATCCATTGTTAAATGTGGCTCTGACTCAACAAGATTTTTAAAAATGTCGTTATCAAACTCGACGTCCTGAACGGGGTTCATCATTAATGTTACTTTATCTAAGTTTAAATTTTTCAAAGCATTTCTGGGCAGTCCTTACACTAATAGTATGTGCAGCATGTACACTATTAATTTTTGTTGCTGCAGATCTGCAGTTTCACCACTCGAAAAAAATATAACACAGCCCGTTTATATGCGTTATCGATATTCATTTTTTATCAGTACTGATATGCGTCTGATCTTAACGAAATTTGGTGGCAAACTGACGAATACATCAGTCAATCTATGACAAGTTTCGACAGGTTCGGAATCTTATCGATCTGGTAATGAGTCATCGCGGATCCCATACAAGCTATTAATGCACACGAACTTTTGGACTGACCTGATATTTTCGCATATAACCATTTATTATAACAAGAACATTAATTAAGATAATCTCATCTATGAATGAAATTACCCAGTTCTTTCCACTATTATTATCATTCGAATCACGTATTTAAATTATTAAATCTGATATTGTTATCGTTTCTATAATCTATGCGACCTTAGGTACTGGTAACGTAGGAAAGTAAATGTGTAATATAAAAACAGAAGACATGTTTATAACTAGAGGAGTGTGGTACTAGAAAAGTTATCGACTGGATGTACTTTTCTAGTACCACACTCCTAAAAGTATCGAAAGTGAAAAACCACTTTTTGGAAGAGGGAATAGTTCAATTAAAATCCTATCGTCAAACGTATTATTTCTACCCATGAATTTATACGTGGTTTTATCACTTTTACATGGCTCTATATTATTTCTTGCAAGTTGTCTATTCTAAAGCAATCGCTAAAGATAGAAAATGAAAATGTGTGTTTTTTCACTTTCAATACTTTGCATTTGTATCGACGATAACACAAGCAGAGTATTTGTAGTTTTGTTATTTCTTCCTCTTATGCAAAAACAAAAAATATCTGGGATCGATAATTTAATCAAAGTTTTCACGACCATTAAATAATTTACAAATATTTAAGGCTGCTAAAATACTTTAATAAATGACAATGAAGCTTACTTTTATTATATAGTCTCGTTATACAATAAGTAGACAAAAAGTTCAGTGAGTAGAGTGCTGAGTTTCTATGCTGAAGGTTTCCGGTTCAAAATTAGCTGTAAAAATTAAGTTATAAGCCACGGTTGGACCAAGATAGATAAATAGACCCTCCTCATCCTGGGGCTCATCCAGCCTCTATAATGTGTGGACTCTTAATTGGGAGAAAACCCTGACGGAAGAGGATGCAATTGGATAAATAACCTCCATGCGAGACCGTTCTTCTAGAAATAGTACAGTTTCTAACATGTATTGAACCCAATGTGTGCACAGACAGTTTGGAGTGGGTCTTCCCCACCATGGTTTCCATGCCTGGCTGCTCAAAGCTCCTTAGCCAGTCCCCACGAGAATTTATGTCATTAAGATCTGTTCTTAATTAATGGCTTTTGATCAGTAGGAAACCTTCGCTTTACTTCACTCTTATTAAATATTTATTGTTGTACTTCAAAATATTTAAATGGAATAAGTACTCAGCCCGAACTTGCGAGTCTTGATTAGGACTTGTTGCTCTGGAAGAACCGAGGTGAGTTTTAAAAAATGATATTTAATGTAGATTGACTCTTTACTTCACATAAAGACCTTATTGATGATTGAAGGATTGATATTCTGAGCAGGTCTGTTGGTCATTGTCCTTTTAATGTTCCCGTAAGAAGTCGAGGTAACAGAGAGTGTTCAATCTAAATCAACCGTCCAATTTATTGCTTGGACCTCGCTTGTTCCTCCACCGCTTTGCTATAGAGGTGGAGCCATCTATATCGCCTAGGCCTCAACTAGGGGCAAAATGGCCATCTAGAGCCAGTACTAGTAGTAGACGAGAAGTACAAGAGAGAACAGCCACAGGTGAAGATGTGCTCAATACATCTGAACGATGAGGAGGAGAACACCTCAGAGGGTCGGCCAACAGGGTAAGCAGGAACCCGCAATCACCGATAAGAAATGTCTGACATGCCGTTCAGAGATGGAAATTTTACATAAACAGTAACTAATATACATACTGTTTATGTTATTTACATGATCATCATTATATACGTTACTTTTGATTATGATGTATTTTATTTTCATTATCATATACAATCTAATTATACACTCCACTTATACCAAAGAGAGAAGGTTCCATATCTCACCAATGGTGGTAAGGTAAGGAATCTTCTCTACCTTAGACAGAGTGTATATAAACTGTAAGAGCGAGAGGATTTTGGTAACGTGTTGATGAGTGAAATTCTGTGTATTGGTGTTTTTACTGTGGGAATGTTCATGTCGTTATGTACATTGGAAATAAACCTAGTAAAATTTCTAATTTTCTTTAGAATTTTGGATTGTGTTGTTTGTATCTCGCAAAAATCGTGTTTTGCTGAACCCCGACGTACTAGAGAGATATGTTGACAAAAATAATAAAAAGCTTAGCATCCCCAAAACTTGATGCCGAAACCTGGGTACGCTGTTTGCAACTCTCTTGGATTTCAAACAAAGTCTTGACCCCGAAGATAATTGTAGTTGCGATCCTACAACCAAGGCTAGTTCTATCCCTCGGACATTTATCAATCGACTCTGCTCAAATTATATGTATAAGGCATAATAGGTTTCTAAGCACAAATATGTTTTCCTGATTCTTTAAGATTTTGAATAAACAATATACAAATATAAATACTAAAATATGCATTCTCTGTTGCATGGGTCTTTTATTACCGGAGTGTTTTTTGAGGATTCTTACCGCTGCTGGAGCCTATTTTATTTGTGGCATTTTGCCTTGGACCCTTTGATTGAATGTGGTAAGCTCGACAACTTTACAAGCCCATCTTGATGCTATCGCTTCGATTATCTTAAATAAGTTCACTCATAGAGTTATGGTACTTTACTTTGTTTATTATCTTTTGAATTTTTTTCCTAATACGTTATTATTATATAAACATTTTCATTACATAATTACTGTCTCTGAGGAATCGTTTTACTGTTCCTATTGTCAGATACAAACCGACACAGGCAGAGAAATGCATGATGCAGGCGCCGCGAGGTGAAATGAGCTGGCCTGCTAAATAAAGCACTCAATGGCGCCCAACCAGGTCAAGCACTTCTTTGCTTTGTCATTGACATGATGAAATAATTGTTTAATATTCTTCTATAGTCTTGTTTAATTATTGTCTTTTATATATATATATGTTAGTTTAATATTAATATTTTAAAAATTAATTTCTCTTTAAAATTTTGTTTCAATTAAGGAGAATATTGCATAAGCTCTAACAATATTCTTACAACAATCGAGAGATCCAAATTTAGACCATCTTCACTAATACTGAAAGTCTAAATCACCAAAGTGTAGTATAAGTGACAATAAGTAGTAATCGTCTGGAATTTCCAGGGGTAGCTCCACAATTCATATTTACAACATTAAACGTATTTCTCGGTTATTTAACATCCCAAAACGTAGCTAATGCATCGTGTAATAATTTTTTTTTATGTTGCAAGTTCTAGTAACGATAAATACTTACTAAAGAGTATAAAAATAATAATAGTTTAAGAAATAGTTTAAGCAATTACCAGACTTTTTGAAGGATGCTCTATGGCTTTATGATATTTATTTTTAAGACTTATTGAGAGATAAAAATTTAGGATATAATATATTAGAAATAATATTAAACTTATGTAATTTAGAATGTCATAGTTTTATGTTATTTTAATTCAAACCTTCTCCTATTATGGTCCTGGTTTTCTTCTATATAAATTCTATATCGTTGTTTAGCAAATCATGGATATTGCTAGAAAATTTAAATAAGGCAGAGGATGTGTACAGGGCGTCAGATTTAGCATGACCGGTGGCCCAGAGATGCGCAGAAGGTATGGAGTGAAATCGAGTGGTGGGGACCCAGTCTTCAGGAACCCCCGTAGAGTGTGTTTCGGTGTGTACGCTACGCCCTAAATACATCAACCCACCCATTTACGCTAGCGTAATTCCTGCTATCTCTAGCTTCTCAGTTTAGAATATTTCAGTTTCGTTTGTTAAGGTGTTGTGTCTTATTTAGTTAAGTTGTGTCGTTGCTTAAATTTAGTGATGGAAGGTAATATTACAAAGAAAATAGGAGGTAGGAAAGTATTACACTGCCAAACTCGTGAAGTGATTGCTGATGTTTATCATGTTGATTACTATGTTGAGGAAGTCTGTATTCAATCATTAATCTTATTTTAAATTGAATAAATAAACGATACTTTTTATAATTCTTTTGGTGCTTATATACCCCAGATGCACTATTTATTTATGAATAATATATTGAAGGTGACTGAGTAAATTGGTAAACACAAGAATAGACCTCTGGAAAAGAATCCGATTAAGGCTAAGGTATAGAAATAATAAATTGAGTAATGTTAATAAATGATTACTATGGCATCCCAAAATCAATTAGAATATTCAAAATATACCTAGGAGTATAAGCATAGCAGAATGCAATAACTATAATTGCCTTTGTGTGATAATGCATGCGAAACTACCAATATTCTAAAACTAAGTTTACAATGTTTACATTGTTTAGGTAGATGTAGATTAAATAAATAAGTATCAATTAATCACTTACTGTAAAAATTAAAAGTTAAATATTATATTAGTACTGCATACTCGTTATACAGTATGTAAATTATAAATATTATTTTATTTACTGCATATAATAATATACAGTATTACAATATTCTGATATTCTCTGAAATGGTAATAGCGCCGTGACTCTTCCCCTACTTCCCCCACTAGGGCCCCTGGCAAGCCTCTCCCCTCTGCGCGTCTTAGTAGCCCCACCGGTCATGCTAAATCTGACGACTTATAAGTATGGAGTGATTTGGGTAATCTGTATTTTATTAACCTTATTACTAAATAATGCTTTGTAAATAGTTTTATTTGTGCTAGGCACAATGACAATATAGAAATTAAATCTAGCCTTTGCGTACAACATCAACAATGTCTTGCTGCTACTTATAAACTCCTTTTAATTCGATTGGTGGTATTTTACTTCTCATCATAGTGGTGTTGTGTGCCCTTCCTCTGTGATAAACTTGCTTTCTATTTACTCAATCTCTTCAAAGAATAAAAATCCGTTCAGGAAAGCCAGGGAATGAGTCTTGGCTCGCTCATTGATCAAGGTTCTTACAACCTCTTGACCTTCCGACTTCACGCCTCTTACACCGTGTCCAATCATTTGCTTCAGTCCATTCTATCCACTAGCAAGATTAATCCATTACCAACTTAACAACTTCTTTCAACAGAACGTCCATTCAGTTTTCGATCTCTGCAATCCAGAATGTCTGCGCAGGACCTTCAATCCTCCACAGAAATAAATGTCTACCTAATTCTGTTTTATTTTTAGAATTTGATTCATTTGAAGAAATCTTTTGATTCAGTTAGTTAGAAGATGGTTCATTCAAACTTCTAAACCTCAAATACTTTATTATTGAGGATTCTATTGTTTTTATCTCAACTTTTCTAATAAATTATGATGTTTCCTTCATCTTTATTTTATAGATTTAATTTTTTTGTTTTTTTAGTTTATTAATCGTTTTCAAATAAAATGTAATTTAATGACAATTCTACTGAATAATTCATTCATACCACTTTTGTGTTCCATACCGTTTACATAAAAATATGTATATGGTGATAATTACGAGAAGATTTTGTCGAGGAATAAAATCATTTTTCACTAAATTAGATGTCGTTACCAGTCCTCTGCTAAAAATAGGATAATTTATAGCTGACCTATTGATTACCTGCCATAACAATGTACATGCAACGCTTGTCATATCTAAATATAGATATAAGTTTTAATATATAAAAATATGCTTTTCTTTATCAAAAATCTAATACTTTTAAAGATATAGTCCTAGGTATAGTGGCTTTCGTACAGAGATAAGTGGAGTATAACCAAAGAATACTGTCTGGCCGAATTTCGTTGGTGTACGCTAGAGTTTAAGAGTGGTTTCAATTTTTAGAGGTTTATTCTGTTCAACGAATGTCAAGTCAGGTTTATTTCTCTTGCATTACCTTGAGTCAACATCACTCAAATTTCTCCATTCCGCTGCGCAGTGTGAGGACGCCCTCTGCAGTGCTTGGGAATGCTTCTTGCAAGTCTTCCTGGTGGAACGTCCCTGGTCGTCTTCTTGATCTTCTTCTCTCCACCGGGTCTCATATGTCATCCTTCCGTTATATCCGTATTCATCCTAAGCAGGCTCCCGATCCATCTTAGTTAATTTTATTATATAATGCTTTCTACCAGATATTATTCTGTTACGCAACCTCAGGTTTTATTTAAAATTATTTCAGTTCAGGGTTTTATCTGTTATTGAAAGTTTGATGGTATCTTTAAATATACGGTACACATTACAGGCAGTGGTATAAGGAGACTCTGTTCCGCATTTAATGAAGATACCCATAAATCAATGCCGCCATTTCGGTGGCTTCGTAGCCTGACAGTGAACAATAACTGATCGGCGATAGGATACCGTGAATCATCAACATGCCTGGAATCCTGAGATGGAAACTGGCATTCATCATGCTCTGACGTAATCATCTCCTGCCCAATCCAAGTCCATACGACCTCAACCTTTGGCATACCTATTCATATACACATATCTGTATTTTGTAAATACTTAAATGCAATTAAAATAAAATCTGTGTACAACACTAATGAATACTTCATAAGCAATAAGTAATTTTCTTCTTATAATTTAAAGTTATTTTTTTAGTCAGAATTTAATTATGCGATTTACGAAAAGGCAAAGTTACATATTGTTTTCCAATATAAAAGAAAGTATGTTTTCCATTGCTTAAAAATGTTTGTGGTAATATTTATATTAATTATTTTATACATGACATTCAGGTTTGAGAGACTAGTTGTTGGGGGGGAGCGATACTGTAAAGGAAAAATGGCCAACAGGTGTAAGTCTCTGACCCCGTTTCAATTCCCGGTTAGTTTAGCAGTTATGTAACCAAATGCGGACTCTTCTGAAGCTAACTCAAATAACTTGAGAATACAATCATACAAGCTCTACCAGCATGAGTATCTGTGCTGTTTTTAAATATGTGGCGTTCATGTTGAAAACCATTAATAGCTTAGTTAATGCTTTATGCTTCGGAAACATTAGGTTCATAAGTGGGCCAAAAACTGAGAAATAAGGGGGGAAAGTATCACGTTAGGCAAATTGCTTGACTTAACTAGCGAAAATGTAAAAAAGTCAATTTTAAATTTTTTTGAGTTATCTGGTTTTGATCCTGAATGCCTCCTATGCCCAATTTTATTATTTATGGAACTATTGTTCATTGTATGACCATCTATAGCATTGTTAAAATTTCCAAGTTATTGTGTTTTAAATATTTCTCTAAAGGTGTATTCACACACGTATATGTTGTTTATTTTAATCATGGAGTGGATCAACACTTCTTATCACTTCAGCCCACCGGATTTCATTTTCTCTTAGATCATTATTTATACGATTTATGACAGAAGAAGACTGCTCTGAGTAGAAGGAAGTATAAGATTAATCTTCTTTCTGAAACCTACCTACCGTCTAATCTATTTTCGGCCCTTTGCTGTTCATTAACTAGGTGCTTATGACCCTATCATATGATGGTCATCAGTTCAATCATTAATTTTTATTTTTATTATTAGTTATATTGTTCTTATGAAATAACATATTCGTGATTGCGTACATGTAACATTTTATGAGTGTATAAATAACACTTTTTTCATGAAAAATATTCCGGAAATTATCTTAATGAACTCATAGATCATTATGCTGCTGCACTTTATGTTGCTATACCACATCGGGCGATACTGAAGTGGAAATTCTGAATTTTCCCTATCATAGAGATTTTTCACAACTACTTGAAAATGAACTGCCTCGGAACCGCATATAATGAGGACAGCAGAATTAAGGATTTTTCCCCTTCTCATAAATTGTAAGATCACCTTAAGATTAAATCATTTTTTTCGATGGTGTTGGGAGGGATATGGTTAACGTTATTTGATTTTCGTATTCTGTCCGTATACCATAACTTACGCTAATTTCAAAATATAATTTGAAAGAAAACTCAGTACAAATCATGTCGATTTCAATAACTTCTTGCCAAGTTCATTTTCCTTTGTTGATGCTCTCTAGAGATTAGTCCAGAAATCCCGTTAGACATAAAGTTGCAGGTTTTCCCAGGAATTAATATCAGGCATTGAGCCTCCTGTCGGGCCAATATGTATGTTTATGTTGTAATCTCAACGCTATGTTGGGGCCTTCATCCGGGGCTTTTAAACGCCAAACTGAATCATATTTACAGCTTTTGTACTCTCCGAAGCTCTTTATTGAGCTTAAATTTAATCTCACTTCTGCCTTTCATTGGTGTGATAATCTCTTAAGCACTAATTGACCTGATTTAATTTAATTAGTTATACACAATCATTATTAATGAGTTTAATCTACCATAGCTGAAATACATGGATTATTATTAATGAAAAAAATATTGATTTTCGTGATACGAGTATTAAATCATTATTCATGAATCGGGTCCTCCTGAAGATACGGTAAACGGAAGATGGAATCACTGCAAGACCGCCAACAAACAAACTGCAGAAGAGGTGCACGATATGAAGGAAACCCACCAGAGGTCCGAATGGTTTGACTTGGAATGCCAGGCAGCTGCTAACAGGAAAAACCAGGCCTATAGGTTGTGATAATGAGACACAGAACTCGACACACAGTTAAGGAATACAAAGACAGAAGGTGAGAAGAGAAACGCATCCATAGAAGTAAAAAGAGAAAAAAGGAACAAGAGAAAATTAAAGAGATCGAAGAATTAAGATGCCAAGCGGATGCAAGAGCCTTCTACAGAAGCATGAAAGCCCAACGAAAGGAATTCAAGCCAAGAATCAGTGCTTGCAGGGTTCATTAATCACTAGTAAAGAAAACATCCTTGGCAGATGTACTGATCACTTAAGAAGTATTCTGGAAACTTCCCAGGCTCCCACTGTGGAAAATGTAACTTCTGTTTTGTTCAATGGCTTCGAGTTGACCGAACCACCAGACGAAGAAGAAATCAAAGACTCCATAGAAAAATTGAAGAAAAATAGAGCCCCAGGATCTGACACATAGCCGCGGAACTGCTACAGGCTGGTGGGAATGAACTGATGAAGGTTATTCGTGACCTTCTTCATAGCATTTGGACTACCAAGACTACGCCTGAAGAATGGCATCATCGTACCACTCCATAAAAAGAGAGATCAGACAATCTGCAGTAATTACCGTGGTATACTGTTCTGAGCTGCACGTTTAAGGTCCTGTAGAATATCATCTATCAGAGGCTACTTCCGCATGCAGAAAGAGATGTATGAGTCTACCAAAGTGGTTTTATGAAAAGGAGATCAACCACTGATCAAATCTTTGCCCTGAGGACGCTACACGAAAGAACGCGCGAATATAACATCACCACGTAACACCTCTTTATTGATTCCAGTTGTGCCTATGATAGTGTCATAAGAGAGAAGCTCTACTCGGCTATGGTGACAATGGACATCCCCCTTGAACTGATCCATCTTACAGAGCTGCTGATGATAGGATCAAGATGTCAAGTCAAAACACAGGGAGGCCTGTCAGACCACAAGGGGCCTGAGACACGGAGATGACCTATCATGCTTGTTGTTTAAACTAGCACTAGAGAAGATGATGCGGAACTCCGAAGCGGAAAGAAACGGTACGATTCTCACCAAGTGAGTCCAAATTCTAGCCTACGCAGATGATATAGACGTCATAGCAAGATCACAAAGGGACTTGGAACGGGCCTTCTCGGCTATAGAGGCAGCAGGGCGGAAAATGGGTCTTCAAGTCAACCAAGCAAAGACCAAATACATGGTTGCTAAACCTCTTAGGCCACCACCACCTACTCTTAGGTTGGAAGGATACACTTTTGTAAGCGTAAATAGTTTTGTGTATCTAGGTTCCCTAGTGTGTGCAGACAATATGCCCTGCCAGGAGGTTCAGAGACGAATTACGACAGCAAACAGGTGCTATTTTGGCCTAGCCAAAATACTTATAAGTCATTTGCTGGCAAGAAAGTCTAAGATAGCTCTTTACAAATCTTTAATTAGACCTGTACTCACATCCGCTTCAGAGACATGGCCCTTATCACGTACAGATGCCATCAGCTTGCAGGTTTTTGAGCGAAAAATTCTGAGAAGAATGTTTGGACCAGTAAGGGATGGCGCATAGTACAGGCAGAGACATAATGCAGAGTTGTACCAGATTTATCGGGAGCCAGATGTGGTACAATTTATAAGGATCTCAAGGCTATGATGGGCGGGGCATGTTGCAAGAATGGACGGGGACACACCTATCAAGAGGCTGCTCTTTGGTTATGAGGATGGGAGGGGAAGGAGAGGACGGCCACGACTGAGATGGGCAGATGAGGTCTAAGTCGACGCAAAGAAGCTCCTCAACACCAGAGCTTGGCTGACCCTGGAGCAAGACAGAGATGAGTGGAGGCGTCGTCTTGATGCGGCGAAGTCCCGTACCGGGTCGTAGTGCCAGTGATGATTTAGTCTAGACGTTTTATTTTATAAAAAGTTACAATATTATTATTATTGGATAGTTCATATATCTCTTTTTTCCGAGAATTCTGAACAATATGGGTGTGTGTGTTTGTGTTAGAGAGATTGCCTCCTATTTATTTTTTTTTAATTTTGTTTTTCGAATCATAATTACATCGGTTGGTACAAAATGAACTTATAACATGAGGTTTTAAAACCAAATTGGGTTATTTGCTACACATGTTTCAAACCGCTGAACCAGCTTGGTAGAACATTAAATTTTAGTATCATGTGTATTTATTTTTTCTTTACTTCTCCGTATTTTGTATTTTCAATAATTATTAAGGCCAATGCTTATATAATAGCGTAATAAAAATGATGCGGAGTTTTCATATATTTTCATTATAATTTCATTAGGAAAATTTTTAATATATATATATTATATTATGATTGGATTCTTTATTTTTCGATTTTTAGTCTATCTTTTCTATTATGACATTGGAAATATTAATCACCGTATCTTCTTTACTTTTATCAGCAGTGATTTGTTATTACTTCATACTTAAATAATAATGAATTGAATAATTGAACGCAAGTATTAATTGAAGCATTATCGTGAAAAATGTAGTAAGTAAAAAAAAAAAATTTTTTTAGAAAAGTTAGTAATTAATCATGCCAAAAGGATAGAAAGAGGAATACGCCAAAACTGAGAGAGTGTGTTATTATTTTCGAATTGAAACTTTCATTTTTTGCTGTTAATGTAGATTTTTGCTTCTCTTTTTGAAAATTCCTTTTCTATGTCAACGCCTAAATTATTGAATGTCAGTTATTGACTGTAACTAAATAAATATCGAAATATTTTACCATTACAACTTTCCAACTAATAAGATTCTTATATAACCATTGTTGAAAAAAATAATTTATAATATAAACACATTATTTGAAGCTTCGGTTTGTTTTACCTCACACTTTTCTTAAAAATAAATCTTTGTTATTATAAATCAGAGAAATATTTATATTTCTTTTTCAAGTTATAAAAATATTCTGATATATCTGTCATGAAAAGGTTCCTTAGGATAAAAATCCTCCTTGGGATATCGAGATATATGGAAGAAGTTAGGAGGCCTCAGATCAAACTTTGGAGGAGCGAATTATGCGAGCTCCTAAAATAAGGTCTCAGCGCCAATAGACCCGGGTTCTGATAGCACCTAAATCGTCCAAGTTTATGTCAGCTTCTTCAGTCAGCGTTAATATTTTTTTTTCCAAAGTGGCCTGTAGAAACAAATTATGCTTTTTCAAAAATATTGTTATGATTTATAGCGGTCTATATTTGCTATGCATTAACTTCATCTAAATAGTGTTTTATTCTTGAACGGAGCTCACCACATTACAAAACCTGTCTGGGGCTCAGTAGAGACTGTACTGTTTCATGGACAACGGTTGTGCAGGGAGGTGATTTGTTATAGATCACGCTCAACGTTGGGTACCCTCCGTATAGAGGCTGTGTGAGCCCCAGGAGGGTCCTAAATCCCATACGATCCCTCTCTGGCTTTTAACAGATTAAATAAACGTCTTACCAGCAGCGGGATTTGAACCAAGATTTTCAGAAAGGCAACTAAGTGCTCTACCACTGAGCCACTCCGCATCCTCTACAGCTTACAGCCAGTACATAATTGAAATATTTTTTTGGTCATTAAGAGATCTGTTAACATTTCATGCATGCATGAGTATATTGATATCAAATATTAATTTATATTTTTTACTCTATTTTCCTATCTGATAGTCCAATGGTCCATTTTTGCACCTGATTAGTATCAAGCTGAATCTTCGTGAATAGCTTCGCTTCGATGAGACGCCCAACAATTTCCTATGCGAAAATTTACGATTGTGGTAGCTAAAAGAGTTAGCAAGGATACAATATGTCGATTTGATGATTCTCAAAAATTACTAACTGGGTTTTTTTTTTTAAATCTCAAGATAATTATCTAAATTATTTGAAAAAATATTTTTCCTACAAAATGTATGGTTTGATCAAAGAGTCCCCTCCTTCCAATATGTATCGATAACGAAGTAAAAAAAGAAGAAGTAAAAAAAGTCAGCTGGTTAGTAATCATTTTTGATGACCTCCACCTCAGCCATCCTGGTTCGCTTCTCGGTCAGACATATTTTTCTTTATAATATAAATTATATTATTAGTTTTTCCTTTCCATGTAAAATGTCGATACTAAAACACAAATGTACATATTTAATATATAAAGGGATTAGTATCATTTTAAGAACAAATGTAATTGTTAAAATTATTTATTACAGGTAATGAAATTTTCGTGGTTGTAATTTTATCAGACGCGTCCTCATTAAACGGCCATACAAAATTAATGATTATAGACAGACCTTTTCGATCTCTAATGAGGCTTTCAAACGAATACTCCATTCCTAAAACTAATTGGAACCATAACTGTTTAAAACTCACTGACGAATTAATACGCTTCGGCTAAATGTAATACTACCACGTTATTACTTTGTGCTAATGTAGTGCTTTCATATAAAAGCCATATGAGTAAATAGTAGAGACATGGAATATATTTTTATTTTAATAACAAAATGATTACACAGAATATTCACATCACACAGAGTAAAAACAGCTCAGATGTTTGAAAGGATAAATTGAAAATTGATCCAAAGAATTAAATAGAAATCAACTCCCCATTGTCAACAAACTCCTTTTGTAAACTACTGACATCCTTTTAAAGAAATTTATGGGGACATTGGGACTAAGGCCATTACCGTAAGATACACTTAATTTCTATCCCTTTCTTAACTTTCCCTTTTTTTTTATCTGGTTCAGCTTTCTACAAGAGCATGCTTTAAGTTTCCTTTTTCTCCCAACGTTGCTATTCCTCTCCATTCGAAGCATCCGCGATTATTTGCCTCAATGCATGTGTCTGACACATAAACAACGCATTATCGACCAACTTGTCATATAAAACATTTCTCTGTTAGCTATCGCTTTTCAATTTTTAATCATTTTTATTCATTTATGCATTTTTATGCATTTTATGGGTTTTAAATGTATTTATTTTTCTTTCAAACTTGTTGTTCACGTGGATTAGATCAAATTATTTATTCATATGACAAATTTATTTTTATTTGACGTGAAACATCTAATGGCGCGTTTGGCGAGTGAGAGCAACTGTTGAACATTCAATATGCTCAAATTTAAGTTCTTTAAAATTATAATAATAAACATTTATTTAATATAAATAAAATTACGCTTTAAGTGCTTAAATGCCTCGCTAAATGTGCTTCTCCAATTACATTAGATGATGGGGGACAGATACTCATGGTTGTTGTAAATATTTCACCTAACCAAAAAATCAAAGATATCATCTCATTTTCACACCGTAGTTTACTTCCGTAGATTATAAGTGGTTCAAGAATTTTAAACAAAAAATTAGATGAATTACCCATGATTTTAGCTGGAGACTTTAGTGTAAATTTCGCAAAAGATGAGTCAGCACCAATGATTAAGTTTCTTCAACAAAATATTTTATTATATTAAATATTTATACTCCTCTTCTACCGCTAACGGTGCGAGGATCGTTTCTGTAGAGCTTAATCAATGGATCCCTCTCCTGTACCAATCGTCTTCTCCTTTCCCATTCCAATCACATCAATTATAAACATGGGAACCAATTTTCGGGGAAGGACAGAGCATTCGCCGTTGGTTTAAGATATTTTTAGCTGGTGAAACCGATTAATTCATAAATAATTAATATCTCATTGCTTTCCCATTACGCCCATATCTTACTGCAGGTATGTTGACATAATACAACCAAAACATTTAAAAAACAACAGGAATTGGTGAATCTGAAGGGACTTATACTCTTACAGGGCAACGCCAGACTTCATGTTTCACGAGAGACAGTGAAGAAACTAAACTAGCTGCAAGGTTACGAAGTCCTCCCACTCACCACCTTATTTACCAGACTTGTAGCCAACAGATTTCAGACACAGAAATTCGGATTACTGTCTTAAGGGTAAAACTTTTGAAAATGACGAGTTAAGTACCCATTTTCGGACTTAATTTCATCATGAAACCATAATTTTTTCAGTTATGTGGTTAAAAGTTCGAGAAATTATTGAGGAATATGTATAGAAAATGACAGTAAATATTTTGTTTGATTTCTCAAAGTTGTTATTTTATAACCATTTCTTTGAAAGGGAATTTTCACATAAGCCATCTCAAGATTATAATAAATACTTTGTTTTAGATATAAGTTTATATATTTTTATTTTGCTGTCACTATTTTTCAGTGAATACTTATGTAAAATCCCCCACTTTGACTACTGTAGTGTGGTATACGGGGACCTTCTGACATAAAATGCTTATGGACAGATTGAAGTGTATAATGAACTACTCTCTAAGATTTTTCCTTGGTACTCCAAACGGTCCCGCGTGTCCCACAATTATGATGAGTTAAAGTAATTCTTCCCACTCCATTCGTAGAAGATATTTCCTCAGTGCTTTCTTATACCAATCCATTAACTCTCAACACCCTTCATACATCTACAGTCTCCTCCAATTCAAATCCTCATTCCTGCACCTTGAAGCAAGACCTCGCCTTTCCGATCACTACACTCGTTCCCACAGAACCAAAGCATTCTAGCTTTCCTTTCTTGCCCGCTCAATCCCTCCTTTCATCCGGCATGCATCTTCACTGATTTAATTTAAATTCATACTTTTCCAACATCTCCTGGGCTCCCAAAAAGATGCTCTTTAAGCAGGTCAGTCATTCCCTTAAATGAATCAGAATTGAATTATTGATTTTGTTGCTTGTTTCTTTTCTGTAAAGAAGATATACATTATGTAAAGAATTTATTGCTTGCTAGGTCATGCATGTATTTTATTTATCAACTGTTGTTATTAATGTATTTATAATTGGTTAATATCCTGCCACGATTCGTACTTTTTAGTGATTTCGTTTTTATTTTATTTATTTTTTAAATATTTCATAATTAGTATTATATTGTAGCCTGCTGGCCATATATATATATATATATATATATATTATATATACAGTTTTTTTTCTATTTTATTCTACTCTGAATACTAGTGTTATGCAATTTGTGATCCGGTCGGATAATATATACCTATAAAATCGCTTCTCTATTAAACCGTAAAACCAGATTTTCGGATTTGAGATAATCTCTCCGTAACGACCGAGTAAATAGCTAAATAGCATAATAAAATTTTGATGGGGCGAAACCCCGGTCGGGGAGTATCGCTTCCGAATCCATTCAGTTATTAATGTTTATGTGAGGGGGGCGCCTTCTGTAGGAACCACTCTACTCCCTCCTTTCCATACAGCAAGGGATATTATGGAAAATATGTTGCCCAGCAAGCCAATTCGTATTATGGTTAGGGTCAACGTGAAAGGAACAATATTCAAAGGAGAGGCTAGGAAGGAAATCTTCAATGATCCTGATTATTTTAAACATGTTTCTTTGAACTTTGGGAATTGAAAATGAAGCTAATAAATTCCATACATAATATAAAAATAATAATAAGAAAACAAAATGAAGAAACTGCGAAATACTACAAAAATAGCACTTTTCTGGAGAGTGAAAAAAATATTTTAAAATTCATTCTTAATCTGTGCGTATCGTAATTTTACCTATGTCATTATACATTGTTTTGTGCCTTATAGATGACTATATATCAATTTTATATCAATCTATCCTAAAAGTAATAACTAGAAAATCGAAAACGAAAACATTGTTTTTTCTCATTCCATTATTTGCATTTGCATCGACGATATCATCGTACTTGCCGTAGAATAAAAAATAACTCCAAATCATAGTTTTTGTTAGATTTAAAGATTTCTCTCTACATCTTTATCGTTCCTAATACCTACTGATACCTCCTAATACCTACCTAAGGATTTTTTTTTCTACGTCATTACGTAACGAAAATGTTAAGATCATTGGTTATTTTTTATTATTTGATTGGATATTTTGGCTATTGATAAATAATATTTATTTATATATTTTAAAATTTCGAGATAATATTTCTTTTCCATGAACTTTATATTTTCTTTCTATCCCTCCTAACTTTATTCGTATAAAATCTGCTCTATAAATGAATAAAGAAAGGTAAATAACTATTATAAACAAGGGAAAAGATTAAAAACAAGACGTGATATACATTTTATTAACTTATGAAGATAAGCCAGTCAGGAGCCAGCCGGTCAAAGCCCATCCAATCGGAGTCTACTTAGGAAGCTAGTAACCTGTTGAAAGCTAGCGAAACGTTGGTAAAGAATTTGAAGTCACGGTTGAAACCATAAGAAATATTTGAGGAATATATTCAAAATATTGGCCATATTTAACTTCTTTAATACATTATAACAAAGACAGTTTTTTTCAAATTATAAAAAAAAATATTACAATAATTATTGCATTGGAAAAACTAAGACTTTACCCTTATTATAATATCTAAGGATAATATAACTAGACCATTAATCTAAAGAAAAACCTATAGCTCTAGAGCTCCTAAGGGTCTTGGCCTCAGTACATGGTACTTTTTCTAAGTCAATAGTTGTACAAGGAGATGATTAGGCCGATATCAAGCTCAACATAACCCGACATAGGGTACTTAATTTATAGAGGCTGGTTGTGCCCATGAGAGTGTACATCCGTGATTGTTAACATATTATATAATTTATTTGCCAGATGTTACCGGGTCGTCCAAGCATGACGTCAGAAGAAAGGTGGAGCAAGCTCGAAAGGCTACCAGAATGCTGCATCCGGTCCTCTGGAATACAGAAGTATCTAAAGAAAATATACGCTGTATTTTCACAGCCATAGTGGAAACCATCGTTACATATTCCTCGGAAACCTTGACTACGAGCCCCCGTCTGTAGTCTAAGGTGCAGGCGGTTGAGATGGATTTCTTGAGGAGGTGTCTCCGTGTCTCTAGGCCGCCTAAGATGGTACGGTCATGTGAAGCGAATAGTGTTTGACTGTTGGCCAAACCGAGTTCTGGGTTGGGTTCCCCCCTGGGAGGAGATGACGCGGACGGCCCAGAAGCAGGTGGATGGAGGGAGTCCAGGAGGAGATGGCTGGTCGAGGACTCCAGGAGGATGATTGGATGGATCGGGAGACATGGAACTCTGCTCTGACCAGTTGAGGCAACCCTTGTCGGAACGCCTATAGAGTCAAGTAAGTAAGTATTTGCCACAACCGGATTAGAACCCGGAACTTTCAAAATAGCAACTCGGCTCTATAAAAACTGGGGTGCCTCACTCTTCAATAATCTTTTACTCTACAATAATCTATGCTACACATCAAATTAATTTGCAGCATTTTTATCATTTTTCCTTTAACCGTTTTCTTAAATATACTTTTAAAATTATATAAAACTTAAAATCGAACTAAAATATTTATGCTAACCTATAACATAATGTTTAATATACTATTATATTATTATAACAGGACTAAACGGAGAAATTTCGGCCGATCCAAGAAGAAGCCGTAACCTTTTCATCCATAAAACTTGTTGGAAACTTTAATTAAACAAGTTAAAACTTACCCTCATCCCCTTCGCTTCCTTTTCTTACTCGGATGCATTTTCCGTCGGTTCGGCACTCGTTAAATTTTTAGTATTTCCTTATCCGTCCCGCTAAATTTTCATGGCTCCTTTAATCTTCTGGAAGCTTACCTCCGCCTGGTTAGAGGCCTTCCAGTTAATCATTGTGTAGTCTTCATTCTATTCATCTTATTTATGAGAGAATATTATATGCCTGACATTATCCCCAAAACTTGCGAGCGATCTTCAAGGAAGCGACTATTTTGCTTGTTTAATAATTTAGTTGTTTTAAGATCCCTTAATTATAATGAATTTCAGGCTGTTCGTTAGTTTCCGGGAGAAACGTTGATATTTCGTTTCCCACAATAAATATATCACGGAAGTGGTAGGTACAAGACTATAGTAAAGTTTTGTTACCAACCAGCACAGATTTTATATGTCGGTGTTATAAATTTATACAGTAACATTATATATACTATAACAGTGTTATAGTTCATTCGCTGGACCCAACTAGTGTAAATAATGTTGTAATGTAAATAAAACTTACTGTTGTATTGGAACTTAATATATTAATTCCTATGTGGATGTATGGTTTGTACAATATTTTCGTTTATGTTCAGATAGTAATATTTTTTAACTAACAGTAAGTTTTTTTTTTTAATCTGCACAGGTTTTTAGACCTAGAATAACATATGCATTACGAGAGTAACACGTTGTCACTTTCCTTCGTACAATTAACTGATTTTAGAAAAAAATAGACTTAACCACTTAAATATTACTTAACTACATATTATATTATAATAGTATCTTTTTGATGTTTTCATTTTCTCATTGTATCTATTAATGATCTGTATCTGAAAGCAATTTTAGTATAGTAGTATTTTTCATTAAAAAAAAACTAAATTGAAAATCTATGGGGCTCCACCAAACCATCGAACTCCTCTCGTATTCAATCCTTGCAATCCAAAATCCTTCGCAAAATCCTAAACGCTCCTTATTTTGTCACAAATAAAACCATCCATAATGACCTTAAAGTTCCATATGTTACCGATTTAGCCCATTCCAGATTCCTATCATTCCATAATAAACTCCAGTCCCATCCAAACCCACTAGTTTCCATCCTTGCATCCAATACCATCCCGGACAATCCTCCTAGGCGTCTGAAGAGAAGATGGCCTCGGGACCTTCTATAATAGAAATGTAATTAGAGTGCTGCCAATGGGTAGTGCCTCTACATGTCCTATCATGTATTTATTTATTCATACAGCATTTGTACTAGATGTATATATTACAGTTGTACAATTCAATAAAATAATTTTAAAAAAATATATATTGAAAATCAATTAAATGGTCCTCGTAAAAAATAATTTCATATATGCTATTTATAAACCATGATTTAATTTCGGAAAAATATGAACATAAAGAAACAAAGAAGCAAAACTAGGAGTGAAAAGCAATATTTTGATATAACCCTAGGCGTTCAGTATTCAATAATTTATTTAGTTATTCATCCTTTGTTCAATTATACTGTAATAAATTAAATTAATAACGGTTCGTTAGTTGTTGTTTTTTTGTGTTCTAATCATTTTATTCTAAATCAATTCTAAACAAAAGTCGTGGTTGGTCCAAGCCTTTTACAAAAGGTTTTCATCGTTTCAGAGTTCCCTTCATCTCCATTTTCAGCTTATTGACCGGAAATAATTCCATCCTTCCAGTAATTTATTACTCTTGAAGAGTCAAGGATTTAATGAACAAATAAGATTCCCATAACTCAAGTGATGAGATTCGAATCTTCAAAGGAAATACTTCTGTGCGTGTTTTAGAACTCGTGTATTGGACATGACATTATCTTTAATGGAGATTATTTTTTTAGTCTTTTGAGAGTTTTAGCTTCTTTGAATATATACTGTTTAACTGTGAGCACGCGATGGTGTTGTCAGGTGAGGGAATGCTGAAAATAGACGACACAGGGACACATGCAACATGTGTTGGAGGCATGTGCTACTGATGAGAGACTGCGGGGGTTGTTGGGGAGGTCTCGGTCGGAAATAAAATAATACTCACCACTGTTATTGAATTACTTTATTATGTATGTATTTAATTTATTATATATGTTTTTAGTTATTTTACTAGGTATAAAAACATGTATAAATCAATTGCAACTACTTTGAAGAACTACGTTTTGCTTCGTATTTCGTTGTGCTCAATCATTTACATTATAAATATTTTTAAAAGCTCTCAAATCACAAATCTAATATACCTGACTTGAATCTCTTACTAATAATGAAGCACTGTTTAAAAAAAAATTAAAGTGGAATAATATGGAATGCAACCATTTAGGAAATTATACGAGCCTCATCATATTCCAATATTTCTATTTTAGGAATGTTATTTCAATACAGAGAATGCAGTGAAATGACATTAAGACATTTTTTTCTTATAACGTGTACATAATTTTATTCAACCCAAAATAATCAATACCTCAAAACAATACTCATGGGTACTCATATTTTAAAAGGCTCAATAGGGGGACACAAAATAAGTTCTAATCTTAACCTCAATTTCTGTAATAATATTGATGGAATTCTACTAAAACGTTGAGTACCTAAGGTAGTACAATGAAATGAACAGTCGTCAAATTTGTAAAAATGTACTGTAAATAAATATGTAATGCTATAAAGTTACAAAAATATATGAAACCGCCCTGTATCGCCATTGCCCTATATATGTAATAACTACAATAATTTTAAACTATAATATTATAATATACACTATATATTTAAACTTAAATATTATATCTAAGCTCTCAATTAATTACAAAAACTCATATACATCACAATCATTAGACCCAACTGGACTTACAGAATAGAGCTTTGGGGCTCCACTAAGGCATCGAATTCCTCTCGTATTCAATCCTTACAATCCGAAATCCTTCGTAAAATCATCAATGCTCCTTACTTTGTTACGAACAAAGTAATCTATAATGACCTTAATGTCCCGTTTGTTGCTGATTTGGCCCGAATCCGATATCAATCTTTCAGTTGTAAATTTCAAAAAATACATTTAAAAAAAAATTATATAACCTATCATATTCATTTAAATTCCAAATATTATAAATAAGTATACTTTAAAAGTAATATATATATATATATAAAGTCTCTCCTACACTTGTGGCCATTATTCCCTGGATAAGTTCTGCAATGCTTGTAAACTTTTGGTCGCTATTTAATAATTTATTTTTACCTCTATGCAGATAACTATTTCGCATATAAAGTATTTGTTCAACCAATAATTACTTCTTTAATTATAATTTTCTTATAATAGATTTATAATAATCTTTAAATAAGTTTCAATTTAATAACACTTAATGGGATTCAGATTAATTTATTTTTGTTTCTGTTCACTTTTCGAGCCTGGTATTTTGATAGAAGTAAAAGGAAATCATAATTTGTCCTCATCAATCATTTCCTTTATGGCAGTGTTTATCTAATCTTTAATTTTAATTATTAATATTAATTATTTTTAAAATCTTCACTATCTTCCTTTAAAAAAAATATTGTTTCTTTCATGTCCAAAGAAATATCATTTATAATAAATGATATTAAAAGATTTTATTAACAATTTCCTTTCTCCTTGTGACCTAATTAATGTTTAATGTTCAATAAGAGATGTAGAAATGTATGCTAAATCGAATTACTTTCTGTTCAACAATTTCACTTATTTAAAGTCATAATAATTTTTTACCTACTTTTTTTGCTCTTAGGCTCTTCCTCTTCCCTTGTTTGACCATTTAAAAGGATTTAATCCTTTGGTAGCCCCCGGAAGCCCTAATTCTGCTAAGTGATTAGAAAAGGGAATAAAAACCCGCAGAACCCTTTCCCATCGTTTTATTGGCCAAAAGAAGTAAAATAGCACACAATGAAAAAACATATTTTTTTTCAATGTTTAACAGATGAGAAATATTATAATTGTGCTTAATAAAAGAAATAATAATAGCAAATATTTAAACTTAATAATAACTTTTCTTTCTTATCTATCTTAACTGTACAACCAATGAACGGTTTTGGGATCAGAAAAAGGCTCTTCCGGAGTTGTTAATAGATTAAATACTTTATCTCCCAAA
Organism: Troilus luridus; assembly: GCA_964056705.1. Taxonomy (NCBI): domain Eukaryota; kingdom Metazoa; phylum Arthropoda; class Insecta; order Hemiptera; family Pentatomidae; genus Troilus; species Troilus luridus. The sequence goes on from OZ057415.1 coordinate 79,513,033, forward strand.
GCTGGATTTGAACTTGGGACTTTCTGCATTTTACGCACTGAGCTACCGTTCTCCCTTATCCTCCTTACACTTGCGTTGTCCAAGAAATAGTACAGTCTCTACCATGTATTGAACCCAATATCATTCAGGGACGCTAGTGATACAGGTTTTTTTCATTTGATTATATGCATTACCAAACCTAATAAAGTATTGTTAATCTTTTAGAAAACTATTAATGGAAATATTAGGACTGCATAAATATAGGACTGCACCGTCCTAAAGTCCACTTGAATATTTTTTATACTAGAAAATACAATGAATAACAAAATGGCAATTATTTATCTGACAATAAACACTTATAACTATAACTTACAATATAATAAATCTTATAAGAGAATGAATCGGAAGGGGGTCGGACATTAGCTTAAGGATGTGCACTAGACTTACAAAATAAGTGCATACGGAAAGGAAAATGCCGTAGATCGTAAATGTACTACGATCATGAATGCACGAAGGATTCTAAAGATGTTACTGAATGGATGGTCGAAATTTACGGTATATCTTTAAATGTTCCGGATGCCAGGACTAGATCAAATTCCCACTCTTTGTCGAGAGAGACACTGGAACACCGCCCTGTTTCGCCATTGCCCTCAATAACTATGCAACCGCATGCGATGATATCATTCAACAGGTTAGGGACCAGTAACGAAGGCCCTTCACTGACTATTCCTTTCAGAGGATTTACAGATAGCTATAAATGCAAATGTCATAACTTCATGAAGTTAGCTAGAACATCACAACTGTTATTAACTCCACTCAATAAATCAGTTTCCTGTTAAACTGAGTTCTGAAAAAGATTTTTTCTTCTCATTGTTATTATATTTGGATAAGAATTTATGAGATTACTCAACGAGGAATCGCAGAGCATGCTCCACGCTAATACAATTGAAATAATTGAGTCGCGAAGGTTCAGAAGGGCTTGTAAAGTTTTTGGGCATAGTAACAAACGAAAATGTTCTTAAGGGCTGAGCGGACCGATAAACGTCCAAGAGTTTGATCGAAGAGTAGTTGAGAGGTTGCTACGAATGAGTCAATTGAGGATTTTGGCTGTAGTAAGTGGAAGGAAGTTTGTAACAGAGAATGACAGAATCGGCTTCGGTTATTTTTCTTATCCAAAATCCAGAATAGAGGATTTTTTTAAGTTACTGAACAGGAAAAGCAAGTGAACTGGGTGTATTAATTGGTACGTCATTATAGTTTTAGTTCGCAAGTTTAAAAAAATTAAATTATTAATATTATCAATTTGTTTTTAAGTTTGTCTCTAATTTGTAGACAATTACCGTCGCGAGAAGTTACGGGAACAGTCAGAATGAGCAGTTATTACTTCTTAAATAATTATTTGATAAGGGTTAATATGATAGCAATGTCATAAGTGAAAGAAATTGTGTTTTTAATATTTTTGGATTATTATTGAAGAGCAGTGTATGGGTTTGATTTATTTCATGATCACACATGAACTTTCATTCAATCGGACGATGCTACAGTGGGGGTCCTAAATTTTCCCTATGCAGGTATGGATGAGGATTGGAATTTTTAACGAGTACCTGATACCGCATAGGCTCAGAATTCCCATTTTGTGTTCCTCTTGAAGGACGGCATAACTAAGGACTTTTTACTCCCTTTATAAAATCCCAAGGCTTGGGCTTGGAAAGTTGTTTTACTAACCTGTACACTATAGGTGACCGCCTCAACTTAAGAAGTAAATGTGTGAATGAAAGAGTAAATGAGTACCGACACGATAGAAGTCGCCACCTTTACCAGAGCGTTGAACTGAAGATGTCATTGCTAACAGGAATTCCTAAAAGGAAGAGCAAGGGCACAGAAGTAAAAAGATATAAATACAATAAGCTCATTATATAACCAGAGTCCTGACGCCCTGACGGCCCGAGGGTTTTTGCCGGCTCCTTTTCATGCTCTGTGGGTGGGAGGGTGAGATTTAGTAGGTCTGGTAATTTTTCTCAAGAAAATAATTTCACTTTTATTCATAATGACATCACTTACGAAGATAATTTTGTTTTCAATACTAACTCAGACATATTGCTTTTATTTCATGTTTGATACTTTTGATGCTCACTCTCCCCGCTACTGTTTAATATATATGTTGAAAACATTCTTAGCCTGTGGAAAAGAAAATGTAATGGTATGGGGATAATCATAGATAATGAATGCCTCTACAATTTACAATTTGACGATGACCAGGTCATTAATGCAAATGAAGAAGAAGATGCTTCATTTATGATGAGGAAATTGCTGCAAGCCTATAAGGCAGGAGGCCTGGACATCAGTAAAACAAAAAGCGAGTACATGACATTAAATTATAGTGGAAACTCCTCACTAAATGTTGGGGAAGGGATTTGACCCCAACTGAGCAATTTAGATATTTAGCCAGGTGCCTTTCGAAGGGGAGCAGCAGCAAAAAAGATATCGACGAAAAGGTAATAAGAGGCAGAAAATTAATTAGGACGCAATAGCGGCAAGAGGACTTAGAGAGGAAGACTGCTATGATAAAAAGAAATGACGGCAGGGCTTATAGGAATTAGGCTACAACATATGACGGATTGTTGTATTAAAGTCGTTTATATATATAATACAAATTAAAATATGTATAGTAAAAACAGTTGCCACCTCCTGGCCTCCTCTACCACCAATCGCCAAGCTCTTCTATCGCTGGATGTTGTCACCCAGCTGTTAACTCCAGCTTTCTTCGCGCCATTCTCTACGCAATCTGTCCATCTTAATATTGAACTACCGACCGCTCGACGTCCCTGCAACTTTCTTGTCAACGCCATCCTTGGAGTGGCAATTATTATGTACTACCGAAAAGGTTTGAACTTTATTTACATTTAGTCACCACCACACGTTAGTTTGAAAAGAAGGGTGCAGCTTTGGTACCTGATGCCCTGCCGCTACTTCATGAGTTCCTCACCCATCTCAAAATCATGCTAGCTATTCGTCAAAATTCACCTCTTTTCATGATTTTGTCCCCGAATTACCAATTTCCATTAAAATCCTTATCACATTCCTTGAACCAACCGAATATTTTTGCCTTAGGTTTTATATAAATTCCATATATTCTTTGTTAAGCGTTACTCCACATATTAATCAGATTGATCAGACATTTCAAAGGTGTGTCCATAGAACATGTTTTCTTTTTGATTGATGTTGATATTGGTTCTATCTTTCTGTATAGTTCCCCGTTTGATCTCAAACATTTATTAATGTAGCTTAGCGTATCCTAACGCTCGATGGCGATACCACCAATCTCTGCTTACAAACTTCTGTCCACGGATCACTACTCCAACCCAAATCAACCACGTCACTCTTAACGCAATCATACCAACTACATTTCAGTCTACCCCTCAGACGAAAATCAATCTCTATTTATCTATCTGTTGTCCGAATTCTTCTTTAACATCATGTGCTTTAATTTGGATAAACTAGTCTTTCTCCATTCATAGTCAAAATCTCCGTAGTATATAATCCTTCTGGCTCTACCAATATACCGTAGTGTATTAACTTGGCTCCAAGGCTTAGTGAATCCTTGTTATAAGTTCTTTGTCAGATGAATGATCGATCCAATTCGCTAATCCCAAAGTGTATATATATATAATTTGTAACGTTCTTCTATTGTCATATTACGTCTAGTGGTAAATCCAGTCTTGTATATAGCTACCGGAAAGCGTAATATCTTATTCATAAGTTTGAACATTCCAGTTAACTGGATGGATTAAAAGAGTTTATATTACTCTTTTTTAAAGTTACTGATGCACAAAAGCTTTCCGGAATTTTTAATATTTTTTTTTCACAATTTAATATCAGTTTGGATTTTTTGGTGTAGAAATGAAAGATCTCAGTCAGGTAGGGATATGCGGCTGAGGTTAAACTGAGCCCAGAAGAAACGAGCTATCTAAGGCAATAAATGCCGAGAGAGTGATACCGCTCTGCCGTGGGCCTTGTGAATGGCGCTAGTTATTTGTGAATGGCATGGAAATGAATAGCCTCTAGAGGGCAGGAGATGTGGAGGAGGGAGGGGGTGACAATAAATTCAAAAGCCCACCTGGCCTCGGCCCCAGCTACGTGACCACACCTGCAATAACCACCACCTCTACCTTGTTCCTCGCTTGGTCGGGTGTTATCCTTGCCTTGGTGGGTGGGTATTTGTAACTCCAGGTCTGGTGCGGTTTGATGAATTTCGTAAAGTTCATATAAGTCTAAGTGGGGTGAACTTTAAGAGATTCAACATTGTGTCAAAGTGGAGTGTTGATGCTGCATAGGAAGGGGGAATATGGGCATTTGAAAGAAAAAACAAAACAAATAAAATACATGCCCTAATAAAACCCATGAAGGGTCTTGCCAGCAGCAACAGAAGTAGGGAGGTTATTTGCCCAATATCACATTCAATCCCAAGGCTTTCCCACATTTTAGGAGAAAACCAGTATATATGCTGGATGAGTAACAGTAGATTCTGTAGATCCCACTGGGATTATCCGCGGCTGTTTACAGATTAAATAATTTATCTACCACAGATGGATTTGAACCCTGAAACTTCAGCCGAGCAATTCAGCTCTTACAAACTGAGATACTTCACTTAAAAATAAAAACAAAACTTAAAAACCTTTTTTTTAATTAAAAGTATTTATTAAAACACTTTTTAATAAAGTTTAAAACGGGTTTTATTAAAAATATTAGAATATTTCAGTTAAATGAGCTCGTTATTATTTTATTTTGTATATCTTCTTCTTTCGTTTTGGCCTAAGGACCACGTAATTCCAACTGCTTTCTCCGTTGTGCTTTTACATTACCCAAGTACCGCTGCATGAATTCGTAATGATTTATTTTTTTCTTTTCAATTATTATTTCCAAATACTATCCACTGCTCGTGCCTAGCAGCGGACACAGCCACTTTTTTCCAAAGGAATAATTGCTCAAATAACTCCCTTTGTTGTACAATTGTTGCAATGTATACTTTTCTTTATTTCACAAAACGCATTATTGGCGTTCTTCAGTTTTGAAGTTTTTAATACAATTTTTCTATACATTATTTTATTCACACTTTCATTTTTACTGTAAGTTTCATTTAGCACACTTATGATTTTTTGAGGCATTTTGTTTTTGACTGTATGTTTTTAGGATACCAAATTCCTTTTCTCGATCGGGGCTATGTAATAAACTACCCACACAGCACTGCAGTCTTATGAATTTAATACAAAACAGAATCGTTTTTTTTATATTCTGGAGAGATAAATAAATACAATAAAAATAATATTTAGATATAAAATATATTAGTAAACAAATGTAATACAAAAATTAAAAAAAAAAGTATAAACATGTAAACATATAATATAAAAATAAAATAAAATAACTAATCGCTTTTTGTCTAATAATGATGCCAACAGTAACTTCACCAGTTTTTGCTACTATGGTGAGTGAAAAACGAAGCTGCATCAGAAACATTAAATTAAGTAAATTAAATATTATTAAATAGATTCTAAATTCATATTTAAATGGTGTCTCTGGGGGAACTATTAAGAAATATTTCACTTGAAATATCCTAACAAAACAGCCCAGAGGCTACATGCTCACCACTTTTTCTCAATCTATTTACAAGATATGTTTATCTACAATATTTTCCAAGAAAACAACTTTTTAGAACCTACGATGATCTTATTGGATAGAAAACTATTTCCTGAGAAATATTGTTTCTTCAAGCGATCATAGAACCAAAGCAAATATCAATTGTAACTTAAGATTTTCCAGCTGGTTTCTTATATCGTACTGTGTTTTCTTTTTCTCGTAGAATTTTCTTGAATTTGATACGCTCATTAAAAATCAATATTTAATTTTAATTGGAAGATGTCTGTAATTATTTATTCGACATTTTTAATTTACTTACGTTGGATATAGTTATCAGTTTAATTTAAATTAAAAAAGGAGTACAATAAAATATTACATTTACTGTAATAAAAAACCTGTATCACTACAACCCATGAAGCGTACCATAGAGACTGTACTGTTTCTTGGACAACGGTTTTGCAGGGATGTGATTTGTCCTATATCACGCCCAACCGTCAGTCACACCTATTTTTGGTATCTACTTTGTAGAAGCAAGGTGAGCCTCAGGTGGACCATAGATCCCAAGGATTCATATCCGTTCATAAACAGATTAAATAAAAGTCGCACAGTGAACGGCATTTAAACCCAGTACCTTCAGACCTTCTCTTCTAGAAATAGTAAATAAAATGAAATTTTTATGTTTGCAGGAAAGAAAAAAAAAGGAATTCATTATAAGAATCATATTTTGATAACTAATAGAGGTTCTGATAACGGTAATGAATTATATGTTGCAGAGATTATCACTTCCTTAATTACTAAACTTGTTTCCAGGGACACCTAACAGCATCGAATCGATAAAATCTCAATTTACTAAATATATTTTACCACCAGGTTCATAGTAGGTTTTGAGATCTATTTTTTTTTTCTTTCGACATATATATTACATTGAAACCACCGGTGACTTTTCACAATTCATTCTCTTTATTGAATGTTTGTTAGTTAAACTTAAGAAAGTTCCGCGAGAGAAAATTTACTTATTGTCATTTATTAATGTAGCGCGGTGATGACGTCTATACTTTTTTTTTTGCTCTGTTCGTGCTTAACCAAGATTTGTACAGTTTAGAATTAGGTTGGAATTTAAGTAAAATATTTTGTAATTAGTGCAATGGAAGGCATGACCTAATGAGCGTGTGAGAAATTACACATTTAATTTTATTTACTCTTAAAAAATAAATTACTCTTAGTGCGATTCAGTAGATTATTTATCTGTTTTTATTATAAAACTTAGTATAATCTAAGCAAGAACTTTTCGCAAGTCCACTATCGTTCATGCTAGATTTGAAGAGGCCATGGAGGTAGTGTGAATTTTGTTGGGAATCCGTTGTTGAAGTCGAAGAGCAAGACACCACAGATCCTTTCCTGATAGGGCCTTAATCTAGTTACCCTATTGTCTCCTTTTCCTCCTTTCTGTTTTTCCACTCTCTTTACTTTACTTTCTACTCTATTCTCTCCTCTTAATGCACTCTCCCTTCTCCTATTATTACACTCTCAGGGCCGGATTTTCTGTTGGTATTTATTTAATGATACCGCAAAAGGAAAGCAACTTTTACGGTTTCTCTGAAAAAATATTTTAAATGGAAAAAAAATATATTTTCTAACACAGAAGTAACTATAAAAAGGACTGGTTAGCGCATCAAGATTTTATGTATGTTAGACCTTTAATTCCATCACTAAATTTATTTTATTTTACTGTGCAATATAAAGGAAATCCATGAACTAATATCTACATAACACGCTTTCTGCTTACCGCACTAACAGAAAGGATGTAAGATGTGATTACTTACGAAAAACAGCTCGATGTATATATCTATTTATATATTATCGAGCTGTTTTTCGTAAGTTCTCTGGTCGATACATACACTACACAAGCCAATGCCCCAAAATATATAATATAAATACGGGTAAAAACATAATAAATCGCGCGAGAAAATTATCATCCCCAATACACCAAAAAGAGCCGAAAACAACGTAGTGGATCACTTATTAAAGAATGGTTATCCACACAGCCTCCTTCGTGATTTACTAAAAACAACAAAAACACTTTCTAACCAAAACAACCCTAATGAAACCAATCCTAAAAAATACTATACTATACCCTATATACCAACACTTTCAGAAAGACTAGCAAAAACACTCACCGGTAATAAAAGTAACATTGATTCCGCGATTACTTTTAAAAACACAGCCACTGTGTCAAGACTATTCACTAAAACTAAAGATTCGGATAAATTAGAATTAAAATCAAATGTCGTGTACGAATTACAATGTGAAGATAAATGCGACAAATCCTATTTCGGAACATCGGAACAATACTTAAAACGAAGAGTGTACCAACACAAATATAGTTGTGATTCAATAATAAAAAACCCCAATAAACCAGATCAAATAGCGCTCACTACACATTTTAGAAATACTCAACATACATTTAAATTTGATGAACCTAAGGTGATACAACAAGAGAAAAATAGCTTCAAACGGAATATAAAAGAAATGATAACTATAGAGAAATATAAAAATCGCGCTGTAAACAAAAAATCGGATGTTCAAGGTCTAACTAAGCTCGTGTTATACTAATTTAATTAATTCTTGGTGATATAATAATAAATAGTCTAATATGATTCAACAATTAAATAAAACTACTGTTCCATAAAAATTGATTACTTATTCGTTGATATATTGCGAAATAACTGATTGATGATAGACAATTCTTTGGAACTTGTAAGTACACCCTATTCATTACAACTTACACGTGTCATCTATATTTATTTTAGTGTGCTATTTAATGTTTTTACTAAAAGCTCATTTTTCACTGTCAGGGCATGAATATGAGACTAACTTAGTCTCGAAACGTCGCCTTAAGAATTTGAAATAACTGACTGAAACTCAAGAACCAAAACATAATATTTCCATAACAGTCAAGATATGTAGAAACCAATATATATATATATATATATATATATATATATTTCAACAATTTTCGAAACAACCAGCGCAGAAGTCACCTCAGGCCTACCGAGAGTCCACGCCCTTTCCCCCACCACCTGGTTCCCCTTCCCCAACTGCACATCCCCAGCCCCACTTCCGATTTCGCAAAAGGTCGTTTTGTCAATCGTTGGACTGTATCAATATGTTTTAGTAGTTTGTGTTTTACTATTTCTTAAAATATATAAGATTGCGATATTTGTAAAAATATTTCGTTTAACCTTAATGCTTATTTCCATACAGGTTTCAGTTTTGTTATCAGTTCAGAGTACCCAGCCAACATTTACGGAGTTCTATGCTTATCTCTATGCTTTTGTTTTAAGAAGTCTCCCCAGTAACCGTTAACCGTTAACTTGTACAAGTTTATTATTTTTAGAAGGGACTTGATAAATTGTTTCCTTATTAAACAATTTTTTTTCCTATGGGAAATTATTATTTCGATGCAACATGAAAATGTATGTAAATGAAGAGTTAACATTTTTTGAACGTCGCTTTGGCCATTAGCAACGACTGCTCAAAGTTAAATTCAGAGCTATAAAAACTAAAATAGATGACAAATAACTTTATGTGCTATTAATTTATACCTGTTATGTTTAATGCTGTTAACATGAATAAAACAATACAAAAAAAAATAAATATTACTTTTTTTTTGTTTCAGGTGAGTTTTTTGATCGATTATAGTCTGGGATTCTGTAAGTAGTTTTTGTAATTTTTCGAATACTCAGCAATACAAGTAGGTATATTTTTAAAAATGTTCTTATTTTTTTCCTTTTGTTGGTTCATTTTTTCATTTTGAATTAGATAAAAAATAGAATTTACTGACGTTTATGTTATCTTGATATACTGTATGATATACAGCACGGGGGGGGGGGCTAAAATTCGGTAACATATTTTTTTTCATTAAACCTTATCGAGTTCCAAAGGAATTGAGAATGAATGAAGACGTCCTTACTCCTTAACAATAATTCATCTTGCTCATCTCAATTTTTCAGACAGTTGAACTGCCTTAAAAGAGTTTCAATTTTCTTTGTGAATGAGAAAAATTAATCTTATACTAATAATACGAATATTTATCACTCATAATAATAAAATTCCATGATTCTGAGTTGGGCTATTATATATAATACCCTACACCCTCTGATAATGTAATTTCATATATTTTCTTAGAATATTATATTTAAGAGACTTTCGGACATAATTTCGGGGTGTATATTTCAGAAAATGTACCATAGTTAAAGTGAATTTCAGTAATTAGTTTACTTTCACAGCACCCACTTTTGGTTATATTATTACATATTTAAAACATATAAAAATTATTTCCGAAACGAACTTATGTACGACTTTTTATCCCATTAAGAAATTTAGATTCAGTAATTGTTAGGGATAGCACTGTTTGTAAGGACACGGTTGTGCAAGATGTGATTTGGCCGAGATCATTCTAAACAACCAGGTTTTTACCCTAATTAAGGGTACCCCAGGAGGGTCTCCAGATCCTTAGGGTCGAGTCACGTCTATTAGCATAAGAAATAATTTATCTGCCACAGACCTAGGAACTGAGCTAACTAGCTCACCTGTTTTTATTCTGAATTATTACAAACCGCTTTAATTAGATATAATAAATAATATTAAAAAATATCGAAATAAATATGAATAAAAACAGAATTGTATAACTATAAATATGAAAAAGCATTTGTTAAAGAAAAAAAAAATAGTTTGAAAACTCATTGTACATGTTACATGACAAAAACTCCAAAATATCCGAATTTGTTTCCGATTTATGTTATTATGATAGAGTAAATATATATGAGCCTCTGCCAGATACTTCAGTTACTTACAGTAACGTCTGAGTTATGGAAAATTTTATGCCATTCAATGACAGAATCTGAAACTATTAGGATGTTCCAGTCCTTTATTAGAAGGTCATTTGCCACTTAAAATTGTTCGTCCACTAATTTTCCTGAGTTCTTTTGCCTAGAACTAGTTAATTATTTGGATTCTTGAGGTCTTGGCAGAGGCCCTCAAACTTCCCATTTCGATAAAAATGTATTGTTAGTACTTTGGAAAGTATATGACTAAAAATAATTTTTTAAAAGTTAAAAGTTTATTTGTAATCAAAAGAAGTAGTTGAAACCGTTCAAGACCGTTTGTGGTACAAAATTCGCCAACACCCACAACACAACACAGCTACCAGCAACGTACCACTATAACCCATGAAGGGTCTGAGGTACAATACATGTTAGAGATTGTACCTATTCCTAGGACAACGGTTTTGAAGGGAAGTGATTTGTCCGACTTCACGCTCAAACGCCAGGGTTTCCCTCAAATTAGGGTACATCCATATAAAGACTGCGTAAGCTCGACCAACAGAATCGATTTAGAGCTATTAGCAGAATATATGATTTATCTGCCACAGCCGATCTTCAACTGTAGACTTCAGATTAGTAAGGCAGCACTCTACGTATTTTCCCACTTTACTCCTGGGGTGGTTAGGGGTTTCGACTTATCCACTGTTACCTTAGGAAGAGAAATCGTGACATTCTCGGTCAGTTTTCGACTGGAAATTGAGTTGTGATCTAAGCAAGTAACTCCTTTTTAAGCTAGTTCCTTGCTAATAGATTTATTCACTACGAAAATAACACTATTTCGCGTATTTAAGTACTAGAAACTAATTAGATAAAATTCGACTGAGCCACTTATTCACCGAGGCCATAATTATATTATATTATTTTTTTCAAAAAGAGTGTTTACAGAGGATCGTATATTTAAAACTTACAATAAATATTTGAATAAAAATTACCTGTATTAGTTCAACATTTGAAAATTATTCGGCTTTCGTACCTGTTAGTGTTTGTTCCTCAATCAACTTTAGTAGAGGGTAGAGGTATGATTTGACCAAGACGAGGGAAACGATCATGCTCAATCGCATGGTTTTTACTCACATAACAAAGGCAGAATGAGCTCGAGCAACAGATTCGTTTCCGGGATGTCAACAAAATAACTCCCGTCCAAAATTTTTGGACAACGGTTATGCAAGGTTTACACGAGGTTGTACGATATCACGCTCAGCCACCAGGTTTTCCTCCTATTAAGGGTACTCATTTCAGTACGTGATGGGTGAGCACTAGGAGTATCTCCAGATCCCACAGGATTATTTATCAGGATAGAATATCTGCCTTATCCTGATTTGAGCCTGGAAACTTCAGTACGGCAACTTGGTTCTCTACCACTGAGCTACCTCACTCCCCAGTTAGCATGAATGATACTGTATTCTTGCTAGTTGAAAGTTTTTATATGACTAAAAGTTATTTTATCATACCTGTTTCGGAACAGGAATGAAACAGTTTTTACTAAAACCATCAGTCTATGTTGAGAATGGAATATTGGCTCTTTGTATCCCTACCCCTGTAGAAAGCAATTTGCTATGTCGAAAGCAATTGAATATGCAGTAGACGAAGGAGCTACAGGAGATGTAATAAACATTGGAGGAGGGAAGGCACACACGCTCACATCCAACCTGACGGAATTAATAAGACATAGACAACTGGGATGTGAGCCTCTGTAGGATACTGCTATCTACTACAGAGGTGTTCGGAAATGAGCCGACCGACCAGGAAGACGAGAGGCAGTGTCGTTAGTGTACTGGATGGGGTCGCGGTACTCAAGCTTTAATGAGAACCTCCACTCTCCAGAATGGTGTGGATTGTGTAACTGGAGCTAACACTGCCTGGATCGAGTGAACCACTCACTGCCTCGCGCGGGCAATCTCATTTCTGATCTAGTCATCAGGGAGATTAGGATATGAGGCGGTGATGGGCCAGGTTTAAATTAACTTCTTAGTAAGCTAAGAGAAAGTAATTGATAATATCGAACTTATTGTCATTGAATAGCATCCTTAAATATAAAAATAACTGGAAATAAAATGGTCCGGGTAGATGTCAGAGAAAGAGTTTATTTCTTAAATTGGTTTGAACTATTTATTTTCCACCCATATTGCAGGCCTTCTTCAGGGATGGATATACAAGATGGATTAACAAACTAAAATAACTTATGAGGAATTGTGCTATTGGTAGGGTAAACCAGATAAAAAAGTAGTAACTGCTTTAACATGGGCTCTCATGATTATTGCTTTTACCCATATCCCATTGTCTTAGTTGGGCGACCTGTGGTATAGTGGTTAACATACCAACCTACTAAGCCCAAGATCGCGGGTTCGTAGCCCGGTAGGTGGCCCTAAGATATTTTACAGGGAGTATAAAATCCTTAGTTACCCCGTCCTTCGGAAGGGATGTTAAACGGGGGTCCTGCGTCTGTTCGATGACAGGCAATCGTTAAAAATCCCTATCCTGATTAAACCTGGATAGGGAAAATTTAAAGTTCCCATTGTAGGATTGTCCGATTAGGCATAGTAGCATGAAGTGGCATTAAATAAAAAAACAACACTTTTTAGTTCATATATTTTTAAATAATACCTTTATTTCATTTTTAATCATCTCTACTTTTGTTATTTAAAAATACTAATAATTTTTGGTCATGAAGTGTCTATGTTTAGGGATAGAAGATAAATATATATATATATATATATATATATATATATATATATATATATATATATATATATATATCATACGTTGGTCGAACCATAAAAATTATTTTTCTTTAATAAAACATTACGATGTTCGTTAAAAAAATAATAATAACAGGCTTACTAAAAAATGCTAGCAGTAACGTGTTTAGAAATATTTTCATGATGGCAAATATCTGAAACCCATGGCAATCTTTAATGCGACTAATGAATAAATTTGGGAGATCAATACATAATGTTTGACACGAAATATAAATTACTTAACTAGAAATAAATGAGTATCCGCCAGAAGAAAAAAAATGATAGTAATTTTAAATTAAAATCACGTTTTTTTGGGGAATGAAGGTAAAAAAAAAGAAGGAAAAAATATCATGCATTGGTCTCACCGAAAATGTTTTTTTTTGCGTAATTTCATAATTAAGGATAATGACTCCTATTAAAAATTTACAGTTATATTCTGTTAGTTAATCAATGAATAACGTGTTATGGCCATTAAAACATTTTCTAAAAACGTTAGAGATTTTGTTCATGACAGAACAGATCTCAAACCCGTGAACATACCCAACTGTTACATCCATATCTTTATACCGATCCGGTGTATACACGACCTCTATAGAAGAGGCAGGCGATATATTTTTCCTGTGAAGATACGAGAAGCCCTACGGTGTGCAAATATATGTAAAACCTTTCAGAGCCATTTCAAACCATTCCTCCAAAGAGCTACGATTTTGTTCTCTATCTATCTGCAGGGTCTGGAATAAATATATCTCTCTCTCGAATTCATGAAAAAGTATAAAATTTTATTCATAGGTCATGCTGCTCTTCAGAGGTTTTCAAAGGGTACTAGCAGACAAATTTTCACATATTTGAAAGTACCATAAGGAGTTATGTGTTAGAACTTTAATGATTAAGGAAATTATTTTATGCCAAAGTGGATAACCTAACAGTACAGGCATTGTTTTAAAAGAAATACTATTATAATAATCATAAATTTATGCATTTTTCGTTTCAATACATCGTTCATTTAAAGCTTAATGATTAAACAATTTATTATTTTTTAGAACGGATACTACAAGTAAATTTTTCAGGATTACTAGAATAAAATTTATGTCAATAATGGATTGAGTTGAACTGGGGATGAAGTCAAAGATTACAAAAAATAAGTACTGAGAAAATAAATAGAAAATAAGTATATAAAACATTGCAGTATTAAGGAATAATTGATTTTTAGGAACAGAATTGATAAGAGTGAAAAGAAATACTGAGTAAGATAAATTATGAGTTAAATAGTGAGAAAAAATAAAGAGTTATAACTGGTGACACATAAGAAACGCCTCCTGACCAATTCAATCCATTATTTATTATATACATTTTTTATTAAATAAAAAAAAATCATATCATACTGATCAACTGTTTGACTAATTTTTGTGTACAATTGTTGTTTACATTGATGTGTACAAAGCATAATATTGTACGTCCGTACAAAAACAATATATGATCAATAGAAGAACAAATCCTGACAAACCTGAATGGAAACATTAAAAAAACAATCATATTTAGATTAATTAAACTTTCGATTAAATATAAAAAATTATTAATAGCACATTTTTAGATTACAAAAAGTCAGAAACGAAAAACAAATTAAATATATCTGTACACCTAAAATTTATAAGTTGTTTGGCTATAGTAGACGTTTGTGATCACATAGATACGTGTCCTCTTATGAAATATTTAAAAAAAAAAAAATGCGTATTATTATTTCTCGATTAAGGTTGCAATTGATAATTTAGGAGTTTAATGAAATTTAGTTGTCGGTAGAGTGCTGAGTCACTGTACTGAAGGTGCTCGGTTCAAATACATCTGTTACAGATAAATTATTTAATCTGTTAACAAACCTAAATGGACCCTGTAGGTTCAAGGATCTGCAAGATCATCATTGGGCTCACCCAATTCCTTTAAAATCGGGGGAATCCTGGTAGTTGAACGTAATTGAGGCAAAATAACCTTCCTAAACAACCATTGACATAAAAACAGTACAGTCACTATCACGTACTGAACCCGGTTTGATGTGGTGTCATTTCCTTCATATTCATATTTATATGAGAAGTTGACCAATCGAACATGTAGTTGGCCTCCATTCCGAAAACAATTGGCGGAGTAGTAAGGGAGAAAAACTTGCAATTAAAAAAAAAAAAAAAATTTACATTCCTAAGGATTCTATTGATCTCGACTAACACAACTCGAATTGTTAGAATGATCAATGTTTTATTTCTAAGTCTACCGCAGTAATTCATTACAGAAAGTACTAAAACCAGCCAGAAAAAAGAGAAATTTTATAGATTTGCTTTTTAAAATAGAGTTAATCTCTGCTTTGAACTTAATAATCCCCTTTTTTTCATTAAAAGAGACTAATGTTATTTTCATAGAATTTTAATATTTAAAAATCCCTCTGGGGATTTAATCTTCATCCAGGGCTTTCCAGATTCGAATTTACAGCGAGTACATTAAACAATTTTTTGAAAGTATTAGCATATTAAATTTTTCTAATTCTAAACTACTATAAATAATGGTAATAATTGTCTGATAAAACAGGCAAATGGATGAAATGTCTCCAGTTCATAACCTTTCCAATTTTATTTTATTTTAATTTAGTTTTAATTCCTTATTAGCCTTTATGATTTTAATTCATTTTCAGTCAGGAATCCACTCTATGAGTGTGCGGAGTTCTTTTTTGTTCAGTGGACCTTGACAAAGTGGCATAAAGTGGCGATAAATAAATAAATCTATAAACGTATTATTCGAAGTTATTAATTATTAATCGTATTAAGACTTTCACAGATCAATACGTCAGTAATTAAGGAGACATTAGTCTATCAAATAAGAAAAGGTCAATTATCACATTATTATTCTCAGTAATAGGCCAAAAATGCCTATTGTAACCAAACAGATCACAGTTTTCGGTCACTATTTTTGTGATCTGCGATGAATTTTGGATTATATTACAAGTAAACCGTAGACAAATATTTGTTATTATTATCAAAGAAAGAAAAGGTTAACAAGCTACTGCTAATTTGAACAAAAACTATCAATTTTATGAATTTCTGGAATGAATCTAATGGAATAAATTTTCAAGCAACGAACTTCCTTTTGTCATCTTTTCAACTATTAGAAACTTGGGTAATTTGAAAATGATATTTTTATTTTAATAGATCTGGAGATTAAAAAAACCTTAGAAATCTACAAATACACAATTAGCTATTTGCGTATATGTGTTTAGTATATAAATATTGTTTATTGTAACAATAGTATTTTTTGTTCAGGATTTGTTATATATGGCCATATTTTATTTTCTTCCCCTAACGTTTCTGTCATACTTATTCCCAGTCCTTTACCTCATTATTTAGATGTAATGATTCTGAAACATTGTGTCTAAAAAAGATACTTTAAAAAGGCTTCTAAAACGAAAATAATCTAAAAATAAGTAACATTTTAGTGACATTCCTTTTAAGACTATGTCTCTCTTAGTTACTAATTTAGTCCCTTAGATATTCTGTATGATTGTTACGGATCGGTGACTTCAGTCGTTAGCTAGGGACTTGAAATTTCCCTTTGAAATTAAGTTGAGGACTTGTATCAAAGAGTTAACCGTGTGTAATAGTTTCAATTAAGCCACGGGAAGAAAACTTAGTTGGTTCCTATTTCGTTGGCCGAAGTAGCGTAAAACAATTCGGTATTTTTTTGTTAAAATATAACATAATTTATGAAATGAAGGTTACACCAGTTATTCATTAAAGAAAACTGAAAGTCACCGTTTTGTTACAGTTTAAGGAGCTCCAGCATCATAATTGTCCTGGGAAATCTCTTGGGCATAAGTCATTCGATTAAAGATGAATTTACTTGTGACTCTTGCCTTGTTAGGGCTGTTCCGCTTCGGTAAAAGCTGCCCTGGAAACTCCTTTGTAGTTACTAAACCGATTCATTACGATTGTATAGAACATCTGCTTTGTGAGTTGCTATTGGTTTTATTTGTTATCTTTATCAAGTAAAGGTATATTGAGGAATTAACTTTGTAAATGTTATTTGAATTGGAAAGAAAAAGGGATTTTCTCGTATCCTTCGCAGTCTCTAATGTGTATGTATAATGAAGACCCATTGTTCATATAATGTCTGTTTAAAAACATTTAAAAAAATTTAACTATAAAGAATACACTAACAATTTGCTTTCACTAACTGGGGAGTGAGGTAGCTCAGTTGTACAGCACAAAGTTGCCGTGTCGATGGTTCAAATCCGGATAAGCAAGATCAATTATTTAATCTGTTGATAGTCGGGGATGTATTCTATGGAATATAGGAACCTGGGACTCACCCAGCTGTACAAAGTGGGTACCCATTGTAACGGGAAATTTTTACGGTTGAGGGTGATCTAGGACAAATCACCTCCGTAAACAATCGTTGTCCAAGAAACACTTCTTTCTCAACCTCCTACCGAAACCAAAACCCTTCATGGATTGTAATGGTACAGGTTTTTTTTTTATATCTTTATATGTTACTACCGACCTGCCTCGGCTTTGCACGGAGGACCGTGGCGCAAGATAGAGATGAGTGGAGGCGTCGTCTTGATGCGGCGAAGACCCCGTACCGGGTTGTAGTGCCAGTGTTGATGATGACAAAAGAGATAAATATACCGCCATGCATTGTTACCTTATATGTCAAAGGGATTAGGCAGCGTCTTCGATGAAACCTCCCAGGCGGCTATACTTTTTTCCACTTCTTTCAACAATTAGCATTATATTACAACCAATTTACACAAAACTTCGACAAATTATATACCAAAACCTTTCTCGAGAATCACTCTATCTATTCGTGAAAACCGCATGAAAATCCGTGATGTAGTTATTGAGTTAACCGTGAACAGACAGGCAGACGTGGCGGAGTACATTGTTTTATAATATTTATAGATATTACTGTTTATTTATTGTACGCACACATGTATCTATAACTGAATTTTAGCACTAAATTAAGCTTTTAGAAATATAAAAAAGTTCTATAAGTACCTATTTATATTGTTTGATGGGAATAACTTTTCCGAGTGATTGCCAAACTCTCTTTCTTTGGACTCATCCTTTCATCCCTTATATCTTATATTTGCTTGAGCTCGGTATTGCCTCACTGCCTCCAGACATCCGCCCTTCTAGATGACACCCGAACCTCGAAACTTTCAACGACAGTAACTAAGAAAGCACACAGAGTATCGTAGTACCTGAACTAATAAAACGATAGAACATTACAGCCCCAGGGGTAACTCAAACATCCCCTACATGGGTGGAAAAGTGTTTTTCCTTTATAGGCATAGCGTTCTGTCTTTGTTTTCCGTATCCTAACCTCATCAGGCAATCGTTCGATCGCTTCCGTAGCGAAAATTTTATTTCCTATAATCGCGTTCCAGCCGAGGATTCCAATCCTATCAGTATTCGATTTGGTGATCTCTGTTAAAGTGCATTCGTTTTTGATCTCGTAACGTTTAGGAACGATGTTACGGTTACTTCAGCGATACCAGTAACAAGAAATTGGTTGGCATTTATGCTTTCGATATATAAACACAGTCGATACAAAAACACTTTACCGCAACAACCCAAAGGTCTAGGGCTCAGTGCGTGGTATACTATACTATTTCTTGGACAATAGTTGTACAAGGAGGTGATTTGTCCTTGATCAAGCTCAACCGCCAGGTTTTTCCCTTATTTTGGGTAACCACTATAGAGGCTGGGTGAGACCTAGGAGGCTCTCAGAAGATTCATCCCCGGATGTTAACAGATGAATAGTGCGTCAAAATTAATAATACAATCAAAACTTATATTTAGTTACCAAACATTGGAGCGTGCCTCTCTCTCACTAAAAATGAATTTAATTACGAATTAATCAGCACAGTAATGCCTCATAGTGGTAGCATTATAATAGTATAATTATCCGAAATGGTTTACTCTCTATCTCCATCTCTTTCTTTTAAAACAAAAAAATAAAACACAACTTTTATTTTGTAACCAAACATTGGAACTGGGCTTGTTCTCATTAAAAATTCATTTAATTCTAAGCAATCATCAGAGTAATAGCTCACTTATCCGGGAATAATAACCGACATAATTGTATGATTATCCATAATACTTTACCCCCTTCCTGACTGTAACTCTTTCCAGAAAAATAAAATCTGATGCACCCATCCAACATCAGGTTTCATTTTTAAAAATACCTCCTACTAAAGAAGTTCATGAAGAATTCATTATAAAAAGGTACTTGGACTGTTGGAAAAACGAGATTAAAATTTATCGTGGGATCTCATCCACCTACAGTTTTGTTTCATGTTTTGAATTCTTTTTTGTAGTGCCGAGTAAGGTAAAGTAAAATGCGACAACGTTTATCTGGTAAAAGAAAAAGACAGTGATCTCTTTTGGACCGACAGTTTTTTTCCCTCATTATTTTAATGCATATTTGGAATGTGTTAATTACTTTTTATAACTATAATTTCGCTTTATTCGGAGCAAATTGAATATTACTATTGGTTTGTAACGGGCTGAGGAAAATTTTATTTAAATATATATATTTAGTTAATGTGCATTAATTACAGCTTTTAGCTCAATCCTAAAAATGTTATATTTAATTAGCAATTTTTAATTAGTAATCTGTGTTAAGAATTGTACTCTAATCTTTGTGATCAAAAAGAAGTCTTTTGTCAACTGAAGTCTAAAGTGTATTTTTAGTTTTACGTATTACAGAGAATGATTAGCATTTAGTTGCTTCTTTTCATTAAGATGTTTTAAAAAGATTTTAGGTTTTAAAGATTTTGTACCTTAATATCTACGTACATGTTATCCTATGCCAAATTAGATTTGCTAATGTCTTTTTTTCTTTTTGTGACTGAGATATTTTTTCACATATTTTTTCTTTGTATATGGTTTTAGTTAAAGGTATTGTAGGTCCTTAACATTTAGTTTTGATATATTTTATTAAATGTTATTATTGTTAGAAGGCTTAGTCTGTTTTGTGGCGACGCCAAGTCAGCCGTTCACAAGTCCAACTCGAAAATGAATCAACATTTCCGTCTCCTTCAAGTCGACCCTGGACGAATATTTAAAAAGTTTCAGTTATATTCAATTCGCGAGTTATGGGATAATGATGACCACTAGGTGGCAACACCTCAGGGACCCCGGGATAAGAATGTTGACGCTAGCTCGGATAAGCCTTCAATAGCCCGACCGTTTTCCTCTCGAGGGTCGAGAAGTAGAGAACTGGCTGAGAGAGCTACTGCCCGGCGGGCAAGGCGGTTGTCTCCAGACTGGAGATTGGGTAGAAGATGAGTTGAAGGCGTGTAGGTATTAGCGAGAAGAATCGGGTCCGGAACAGGATACAGAGGAAGGTAGGAAATTTTATCTTTATCGTAATCGGACTAAACTTGGGGTGAGCCCAGAGGGTGGTCAGTTGAAGATAGACCAAGTTAGTTATTTTATTTTTCATTCGTCGCGTTTGGCCACAAGACAGATAGGAATCTTTTCTGTAAGTATTAGTGCATCCAGAATTATGTGTAGAGAAGAAGGGACTGGTTTTAAATGGGAATTAGTAATGGTTATGAGATAGTGAGTACTGAGGATGAATGTTTAAGTTGTAAGTTGTTATTAGCGCATATGCATATTGTTATAGAGGATGGATATGATTATTGTTCTAGATAACAGATCGAGTTTTGTTTGGGAATTATTAATTTTATTACTGGCTATGAGGTAATGATTACTGATGGGGAATGTCTAGGTTGTAAGTAGTATTAGTGCTTATGGTTATTATAATAGATGAGGGATATGATTATTGTTATAGATGATATATCGAGTTTTATTTGGAAATTACTAATTTTATTAATGGTTATGAGATAATGATTACTGAAGGTGAAGGTTTAAGTTTTAATTATTATTAGTGCATATGGAATTATGGTTAGGGATGATGGTTCATGTTGTAAAGTGAAATTATTATTTCATTAGTGGTTTTAGGGATTCTGAGTATTGATGGAGAATCTGGTGTATGATTCTAGTTCATATGTTATTGTTTAGTGCTGTTATTGACTGTGAATCTTATGTTAAATTAAAAGTTTTATTTCTCCTGTTGACTGGGAATTTCGGTTTAAATTGTAATTGTTAGTTTATTAATGTCTTATTAATGAATGCATTTTTAATTGTTATTTTATGAATGCCTTATTAATGAATGAATCAGAAATTGTTATTTTATTAATGCCTTATCAATAATTGTTGAATGTAATTTTGATTTCAATATAAAACCGATTTATTTTGTTAGATAAATGTTTTGGGGTTTATTTCTTCACCCAGTTTCCCTTATGTGTCCTCGATCATACCCTGTCCTCTCCCAGCCCTTTGCCCCTGCCCCCGCAGGTAACAGGTTCATAAGCAAAAAAAATTACAAAAATTTCTTATTTTGTTCGAAATAAAGCACTTAGATCTTGACTGGATGTTAAGATGAAGAGGTGAGGGCCAGAAGAAGATGCTCAATAAGAAGATAAAATATGTTGTTTTAGCAAAGTAACATTAAACATATTATAGTAATAATCATAACTAATTTGAGAGGAAATATATGAAAATAAGGCTGGACGCCTAGAATTTATTTTCTATTTCATAAAATTTTATATTCTGAACAAGTTAATTACTCTGACCTAAAAGCGACATGTGTTCTAAATTAAAGCCAGCTTCATAAAATAGGGAGAACTGACATGCTGTGCTGATATTAATTATAACTTAAGAAGTGACTTATAGCGCTATATAATAAAATTTCTTTACTCAATAAATTGAGTAATTTATATCTCTATTTCATTTCTTCTTTTATAAGTTTATACTGGTTAATTATTACATTAATTGTAAATAAAGAGTTAATTTAAACAAACCTCCGATCAATAGCTCGTTTTGAAATGAACTTTGAGTTTTATCTGCAGCTTGTTAGTTGTATTCGGCTGATAATTGATGCACAAAATGATCCCTGAGATGTGATGCAATTAATCATGTGGTAAATCCCATTTCTGAAATTCGAGATTGCATTATGATTTGACTAATTGACAAATAGGACGATGCTACAGTCAGAGCCCTAAATTTCGCCTATCCAGGAATAATTAAGATATTATTTCAATTTAAATGCATTTATATTTAGTATTTAGCTTATGCAGCCCATAATATGCTTTGATTAATAAATAAAACACCTTACCTACCACATACACCTTACCTTTAACGAGTACCTGACTCTTCTTAGGTTTGGGACCCCTTACGTCCTCTCCAAAGGACTGCATAACTAAGTATTTTTACTCCCTTTAAAATTTCTATGGCCACCTTGTTATGCTTACTTAGGTTGTTATGCTTACCACTACACCACAGGGAAAAGATTTTTTCTATAGAGGTTATCATTTATATAATAGTAATTTATATAATTAATAGGCTACAATTTTTCTGACTGGAATCATAAGGAACTCAATAATTTTAAAATTCGAGTTAGGTTTTCAATAGTGTAAGCTATTTTTATTTTATCAAGTTAATATACATTTTCATGTTTTAATATGTAATATGCTTATTTAAGCAATGTGCATATCCTAATGTTAACAAACAGTCCCTCCTTGAGGTTACCGTGGGGGGGGGGGGGAAGAGAAAGTTTTTTTATTTTTTAAGTACCTTTCGTATACGTGCGTGTACGTTATTTATATAGAACTAGCTTTGCAGGGTAATAAGGCATATTATGCTTACATAATTTGTCTGTGTAATGTATTTTTTTTTATCACCTACCGGCCCCTAAGGACCACGTAAAAATCATTCGTTAGGCTTCTTTGGGGGTCTTAATTTTCTTTCTTCCCATCCCAGCTAATGTACTTTATTATATAGAAATTATAAAAATAAAAACAAAACCAAATATTTTGTTATATATGAATTTATTATCTTGCACGTTACATAATTGCACGGGAGGCAAGCAGCTTATTCGGTGAAACCCATCGATATTCCAACTAATTTACACAAAACATCGACAAATTATATACCTAAACTTTTCTGGTGAATCACTCTATCTATTGGTGAGCGTGATCTCGAACTAATCACTTTCCTGCACAACTGTTATCTTAGAAACAGTGCAGTATCTACCGTGTACTGTGAACACCCTTCATGGGTTGTGGTTTATACCTTCTTATAGATAAAAATTAATTAATTTATAATCTTCAGGGAGTTTTTGTTTCATTGGTAATATTCTTTTTGTTATATCTGGAGATAATTCCTAGTTCACTGGTCATCCTGATTGCCTTGTATCCTTGTAAGCTTTATGGTAATTTATGTTAATGCCTGTTAACCCTGCGAGGGCACATAAATGTGCTAAGGAGATGAAATATATATTAGGATTGGTCGATCCATCGGGGTCGCCCTTACTTGACCCGGGCTCTCTGAACTTTAATATAATTTTATCCCCGGCCCTTTGAATATCCGGATTTAGGCTCCGTAAAGAACCTTCCTTCGTTTCCATCAGGGATTCTTACCCATTTTTATGAGAGCTATTCATTATTAGTTAGTCCTATAATGAATTTATTTCCTGAACTAAAGAAATGGTAATTATAACGAGGAATATGTATACATTTCACTTATCAATCCGATAAGTACATGACAAGATAGATAAAGAAATATTGCTCCTTCAAAAGAACAACGACATAACTCAGAAGAAAGGCAAAATGACTTTGACTGCTCAGCTGATTTCTAGGAAAACAGTTAAAGGCTGATTGTCCCGTTAGTTACTGTCCATATTCGATGTTTTACCTCTCATATTTTCTCTTTTGGAATTTATCTTTCTTTCAATAGAACATGACTCAACGGCATAATTCGCATTTCTGGGTTCAGCATACAGTAGCAATTGTTTTTAATCCAGGAACGATAAATCTGCTAATCCATTTCAACATTATTTTTTTTAGTATATTCATATCTTGAGTTGTATCGGGTTTGAACTTGAAGTTTTACAGAATAATAACATAAGTTATAATTTAATTTAATATAGTTATGTAAAACATTACTAGCTTACATCTTCTAATGGTTACTAAGAGAATTTCAATGCCGTCATTATAATAGGAGTGCGTTGTTTTACCAACAACCAAAATTTTATTTTTTAACTCACATGAAACTTTCAAATAACTCTATTGAAAAATTAGGTATTTTTGAGTAATGACGTTCTTTGAAAAGGACCGATATCTTGGACACTTATAGTTATTTTTCTAGGCTGTTTAGTTTTTATTATAGGTTTCAATACGGTATAACTTTTCATCCATGCCAATGCTTCAAAAAATAGATTAAACTAGTAAATGCCCAATATTGTGCAGACATGGGGAATTCTTAAGGCAATAATAGCCCTGCGTTTTATTGTGGCCTTATTATTTTGGATTTAAAATTTATTTATCCAATTTATTTTTCTCTCAAATTCCTTTGGAACCAAATCCACATACCGGAATTCAAAACTTAAGGGTATATAAATTATATGATTGATTTTAAAAAGTTTATTTCAATTCGTTTTCCAACGAAATTGCTTTTTATGGCAATTTCAATATTTGCGAATCGAGGCCCAGTTCTTCTGTACCCTATCTTGTGCTTTTCGGTATGAGACCATTCGACGAAATGACTATATCATGCAATTTTCTACGCTTTCTGGATCAACAAAATATCCGGACGGTTACGCCTGATAATGTAGTCCGTTCTAACCACTGTTTGCCACATCCTGCATAGCTCATAAGTTTTCGAGCATAGTCCATATTTACCCGTGATCAGGTTCTCCTAATGAACATGTTTTAATAGAGGTTCTTGTAGCAATTACCTGGTCCTGTATGCCTTTGGCAAATCCTTTATTCTCTCCAAAAAGTTACCCTATATTTGACCATTGAACTGAGAGTGCACTATCAACCTCAGGCTAATGTAGTTGAACTTGTTAGCTATAAAAAATTAGTTTTTGTTATTTTTTTAATAATGTTTGTCCTTAATTCCTTTATATGTCTGCCAGCCATCCTTCGTTATTGGTGAGGCCAAACAATGGTCGTAAAAGATCCTGCATCTGAGATTCAATCTCGAAAGTAATACGAAGAGAGAGCTCTTGGGCGTTATACATTATGCGGCTACAATGTGGAAATGTAAAAGAAAAGAAGACTGCAAACGTTTGCGAGGCCATTCTGTGGCACCGGGATGGTCGGCCAGGGCCGTGTATGATAACTACTAACAACTCCATATGAGTTTATGTAGCCGCAGAGAGGTAGCTGTTACAGCAGTTTTCTGTTCCCGAGGAGCTGGATAAAACCTCTTTCATGAGATCTGGGAATGGCCAACCTCGTCGAGAAAAATATAAAAGAAAATTCAGTTACAATTCATCGCCCTCGAATCTCATGGTCCTGAAACCCGGAGGTTGTAGACAAAGGCAATGTGAATCATTATATGTATACACTTCGTCTTGTTACTCAACTCATTTATTCTTTGTTAGTTTTATTTAACGTCAATTTTATGCAACTATGGCTTATCAGACGATGCTAGTGTGGGAATCCTAAATTTTTTCTATCCAAGCTTAATTTGGATAGGAATCTTTAAGGAGTGCCTGACACCAGACAGGCTCTAGACTGCTATTTTACGCCTCCTCTCTAGGACCCTATAACTTTTACTTCCTTTAAAAATCCTTAAGGCCACCTGCAAGGCTGCGAACCTCGATCAAGGGCATAGTAAGTTTGAGTCTGTGTTGTAATTTAAGTACAGTTCATTATCAATTTTCCTATTTCATTTTAACCACTTCTCTCATTGTGTTGTGAGGAAAAAAAGACATGGCACATTCGTAACATTATATATTAATTTTCTTTTGGCATCTGAAAAATGTCGAGTTAAGGATTAGAGATTGTGTCATTACTAAGGATTTTTTACTCTCTTTAAAAATGGCTCGCTTCGAACCCGCAATCATATCGACAATTCATTTCACTAGAATTAAATACTATTCCTAGATGAGGTGGAGTAATTTTGATGATAATACATTTCAGGCACGAGGTTAAACATTGCTCAATGGTATCTGGTGTCACGACTTAAATACGAAATTAATGAAGTAGATACACATCAGTAGATCTCACATCCATGTTGTTTTTTTTCAGTCGTCTTGTTCTGATCGAGAGTACACGTGTAGAGACCAATAATGACAAGAGCATTGACACGAATTCAATTACAACGAGTCAATATGGGCCCTAAATATGGGCGGGTGCAGCAGGAAGGATCGGCAAATATGACTTTTTGGTTTCAAATCGTAATATTGCGGAAAAATTGCTACAAAAAAATAAGGTAACAAATCGATTCATATCTTCTAACTGCAGGAAGTCTTCAATATAGCAGAAATAAAAAAAATGCAATTTTTTCTTTCCATTTAATTCGCTATATTATCCAAATTAAAGTAAAAATGAATATAACTCCAAACAATAATTATTTGAATCAATCAAGATTTGGATGAAATTATGGTTTAAATTGGGGTGAGAGAAGCAGTTAGACATTTTTTAAGGGATTGAATAATTTAAAAGTTAATTCTGGAAAATTGTGTGAAAATAAGATATGATTATCATCATTTAATACTTTGATATTATCAGTAAACAAAAAAATATTTTAAAAAAATATATATTAACCGCGCACCTGAAAGGAATTTTTTAAAACTGATAACCTTAACATTAACAGAGTTCGAGACCATTTTCTGATATTTGTTTTCAACTCCAAAGAAAATTTTTATGAAAAATAATTAAGTCTAGGTTCATTGAATATGTGTATTAGTTTCATATTCCTTGAAACCCTTTTCAAAAAAAAAAAATCATTTCCAATTTATTGAATGAGAGTATGATTCCAAAACTGAATTTTTACAGAAAAAAATTAGAAAGACACAGTGAAAAGTAAAATCTTTTTTTTCCATGAATAACAAAATTAAAATTAAATTAATTATTTGTATTAAGTTTGAGTACATGTTATTTATTTTATTATTTTACATGTTATTATTTTATTTATTTTAATACAATTTTAGAACTGTATCACGGTAGATTAATGTGAAGACGAACAAGCATTTTAAAAATTGCAGATTTTTTTTAATTCCCCAAACCAAAATATTTACTTTTTAGAGGCTTGGTGAGCCTCAGAAGGCTATCCTCTTGATAGGAAATCTCGCTACTTTTCAAATTGTATATTATTCTTCTGGTTTATCCGGCTCGAACGTTGGCTAATAACATGGTGATTTCAATTTTGTCCTCGACACTTATAATTAATTGAACGACTGTGAGACAAAATCATTTACTAATATTCTGCAGCGGGGAGTGCCTCCTCCTTCCTGGTCATCTCTTGCTACCAGCCCTTCCCTGCAGTATCAGCTGCAGTAGACGAACTTTGTCATCTCTCATGACGTGTCCAAGGTATTCTTATTTCCACTTTTCTGTCGTATATTCCGTTTCTTTATCTTTCCCAACCCGAACTATCACTTATCTGTTTGTAGGTAGAAGAAATTCGCAGAATACGTCGGTACACCTATATCTCAAATGTTTTAACTTTCTTCATGAGTTGAGTCAAATGGTGATAAAGTGCGAGTTAAAAAATCAATATAAGGTAAGTAACTGATAAGAAAGCAGTTAGTTCTTTGGGTAACGGTTGTGCAATCTGATAATGTCAGGATCACACTTAACAGCCAGGATTTTCTTTAATAAAAGATATCCTGCAATTGAAGACTGAGATAAATCTCAGAATGTTGTCAGACCCCAGGAAAGTCAAAACATCGAGAAAAAATAAAAGTGTGCTCAAAAACTACTTTAAAAAATGCTTATTAAACTGGTACCGAATAAATACTTAATAAAGTCATTAATAGGAGAGGTTAATAAGATTCATTAAAGAAAGCAAGCCAGACATATAATCTCTGCAAAGCCAATGAAGCGAGGATAGGTTTTAATTTTATAACTGATGAAAGTTTATGAAACAATTCAATTTTCACTCTAATCTTTTACCGTCAATTTAATTCTTAACACGATAAAGAAGTTTTTAATCGTATTAGTTTAACTCTCTTCCAAAGAATTTCGAGAATGTCTACTAGACCACCACTAGGAAAGTTTAGCATTTTTTATAAAAGAATGCTGAGGTGTAACCACACATACACATTTGCTAGTTTTGACTAATAAGAATTTCAAAAATTAAAAGAACAACTATAACAGACTTATGGATAATGCATATAACATTCGGCATTACTATAGATTTATATTGACTAGTGGAACCTGTTCAATAGTGTTAAAAATATGCCTTTTTGTGGAATCTCAGATTTTATTTAACCACTCTTTTGATATTTTGAATGTTTTTCAATTTTTTTGGTGAAGTTTTTTATTGCAGATTTTATTTTACTTATGTCCCGTTATGTATCAACAAAGGATAAAATAGTAATCTTTGATCACCTAATAATGTTTTTAAAGCATTGGGAATTTTTATAATTATCCAACATAGGTTCCTACAGTCAATATCAATAAACGCATCGTTGCTCCAGAAGAACAATGTCATAATTAAAAAAAACTAATTTTTCAAAAGAGGTATCAATAGAAATGTCCATGTCTTGTCAAAATTAAACCAGTTGAGCTAACAAAATAAAAATTAAGATCTTGGTGTAGCAAAGTGTTCTCATTGTACTGACGGTACCGAAATTCTTTTATTAACCATTAGAAAATTTTCAGAAGCTTGAAATTGCTTTTATTTTAACTCATGTCATTATTCCAATAAAACTTATTATTATTACAATACACGATATAACTCAAAATGTGTATACAAAAAAAATCATCATATAATAACATGGAAATGGAATATCCAGATATCTCGTTCCTGAATTGATAAGCTTCAACCAATACAATTGCTGTTATAGGATTAACTCAACAGTGACAATTTTTTAGTTATATCGTTGTTTTTTTGAAGGAGCGATATAATGATGTATATTAAATGATTGTAATATGATTAAATCACTTGAATCAAATTAAATTTATTTATTTTGTTATATTAATCTGTATGAATTGACTAACGAATTGGTATTCAATAAATTTCCAATTTATGAAATACTGTACGCTCTATACCGATAACCTAAAGCACGCCTTTTTTTTTTTTACAATTCAATTACTTATGGCATGATGACAGATAGACCACCATGAATAATTCAGGCATTGGTAAAGCAGAAGATTCCTTAAATCCATCCATAAATAATTAAAACTTTGATTGCCATCTATTTTACAATACTTTTTCTTAGTTTATTTTATATACTGTAATCAATTAATGGTTACTTCGGTAATAATTATTAATTTAAAAAATGGGCTCGATATCATTGTGAATATGAACCATATCGCTCGTTTAAAAAAACAATGTCATAACTCAAAAAAACTAATTTTTCAGTTGCGGTCCTTGTCTTGACAAAATTAACCTTGATGAATTAAAAAAAAAAAAAATTTGTGTATTGGTAAAGCAAAGCATTACTATAGTAATGGTGGTATTGAAGTTTTTGTATTCACCATTGAAAAAACATTAAGATCTTGAAACTTTTTTATTCTAACTAAGCTCAATCATGTTACAACTCAAAATACGAATTAATTTAAAAAACGAGAAAAAAAAGATTGAAAATAAAATATCAGATGTGTTTTTCCTGAATTAAAAGGTTTCAACTAATACAATTGTTTTTGAAGGCATGACTCAAAAATACAAATTTTATGCTGATGTCCTTTAGAAGGAGTGATAGGATTATGGATAGAATTTAATCAACTTTTCATATTAACTAATATATCGAAACTATTTGGAAAATACATAAATACCTATTTTAATTCCGAAGTGTTTGTGGACATTTTGTACTTCATTAAAACTTAGGTTGATTACCGTTTTACTTAACAAGGTTTTAATCTGAAAAGTTCTCAAGCCCAGTGTCAGCCGTCCGGAACTTTTTCCTCATTATGAACACATAAATTGTCATTATTTCATTAAAGTTTGAAAGTAGCTTCGTTCACTGCTGAGATCCCCAGTAGTTTTCCACTCAGCTAAATCCAGGCCCAAAGCACAATCTCAAAGTAGCAGGAGCGTAAAAGGATATTAGTTGTGTCGCTCTATAAATTGCAAAAGGCACTTGAAAATAACTTGGTAAAGTATTTAAACAAATTTCATAAACGAAGTAGCCTTTATAACAATATCAATAACAACGTTACAAAGTGAAATTGGCGTATATTATAATATTCGTTGAACTGAATACGTGCTAGGAACTCGGAAATCTAGGAATCCAAGTTGATGTGTAGGCTGTTAAAGTTTTTGGCATACCAATAGAATGATATTCAGTATATCAGCGGAGGTATGAATGTACTCACAAGAAATAGATATCGTTTTTAAATCTCGATTCACTCTTGGTATAATACAAGCTATTCGAGAGATGTGCGTGATCTCAATTCACTCTTGGTATGATACAAGCTATTCGAGAGATGTGCGTGAAAGTTAACGAGAAGAATTACTAAGTACATGCGTGATAATGGCACTTAAGTGATACGCATGACAAGGATTTGAGGTTCGGGGGAATTAAGCTTCAGGAGGTAGACCATTTTTCGTTTCTTTCGTAAGCTTGGAGATAATATTACCTTTATTCTCATCACAAGACCATAGAGTTGTCGAGGTTGGTTGGCTGTAGGATGAAGAATTGGAAAACTGCGGGAGCTGTTGGGAAAAGCAAATATCGTAAACCATAAAAACATATAGGACGTCCGAGACTCAGTAAAGAGACTATGTAAGGAAGTGTGCCAAGACACTAATGGATGTCAGAGAACTACACCGCAAAACTGAAACGCCAAACGAAAGGCTCAGTTCAGCATTGGGCTGTACCGCAATGGAAGGAGATGACATGGGATTTAGGTATTTGCATAAAAGAAGGCTTCCTGCCATAGGCTTGAAATATCCATTCGAAAAGTGTGTAGTATGTTTATATGTAAGTGTTTTCTCGTGCAATATACTCATATTTGTAATATCAATTATTATAATATTTTAATAAATATATTTATACACCAGACTAGTTACGATTACCAACAGAATATATGAAAAAGGCGAATGTGACCAAGAACTCCAACCTAGAAAAGAAAATGTAAAGATGACAGAAGGAAATCTGGTTTATTCGTGACGGTATCTCCTGGGATTGACAAATAAAGTGAAATGATCAAGATATATAACTTTATCCAAACTGCTAGAACTTTATGGACGGTGGGGTAAGTGATGAGCAGGTGCTAAATTCACAACCTGCTATGCCGAAGAAGGTTCGCTGCCCGGAAGGTAGGCCTAGGATTTTTTAAAAGGGAGCAAAAATCCTTGGTAAAACAGTTGTTATGAGGGTACGTGAAATGATGGTCCCGAGCCATTCCGATGTCAAGTATTCATAAAAGATTCCTATCCTAATTGTACTTGGATAGGCAAAATTTAGGACTTTCACTGTAGCATCATCCCACTAGCCATTGCAGCATAAAGCGACGTTAAAATGATAAATAAATATGGAATCAATTCATTTCAAAAAGTATGAACTATGATTCATTGATTGGTCTGTTGATTTTAAAGTCTTCGGTACTGAAAAAAAACCTTTAAAATAATACTACTTTCCTAGTTAATCATTTCATCATTTTTTTAAAAGCCTTTTTTAATGATTCGTAACATGTTGTATATCTAAATAGGGTTATGTATTTCTCCTTCTGCTAGCTTTATTAATATTGCCATATCCATGAAGCTCTCTGTCATTTAATCTCCTCCGAAAGCAGTGCTGGAATTAGAATCAAGTTCGTTGCCCTTGGTTCAAATCATTCGCTAATTAGCTTATGGCAACACCCGCTAACCGTAAGCAATACAATTCAATTACAGCCTGTGGTCCTATGAGTTCTGATTTTTGACTTATTCTCTGGATTTAAAATATAATTAGTTATTGATCGCTAATGAAAATACATTATGGAATGCCGTTTTAAGTCGAAAGAAATGGAAAATCTAAATCGAAGAAGAAAATGGTCCGGGTGGAGGTCAAAAACTTCTCTTAAATAGGGAGAACTGTTTATTTAAAAGCCAACGTTTCGACCCACATTGCAGGTCTTCTTCAGGGCTAGTAGTTAGATTAGGGGTTGGCACTAGACTAAAAAAATAATTTAGCTGATAAATAATTGAATATATTATCAGTAAGCGGAAAGACAGAATGAGATCTGCAGACCCTCCAGGGACTCATCGTGCCTCTACAAGTTGGGCGCCTTTAATCGAGGGAAGGAAAAGAGACTGGCCACATCTCTGTACAACCGTTTTATAGAAACAGTACAGACGGGTTACACTATGTGATATAGGTCCAGGAACATTATTTATATATTTCCTTTTATAATGTTTATTTAGTTAAACTTGAGGTTTTATGAAGACAAAAAATAATTAATACATTCAAAATAAATTCACGACTCTGAAATTCTCTCTTAAGAAAATCTAAACAGAATTGAATAATCAGTACCAATATTGAAATAGGATTTAGCAGGGAGACGCCTGAAGGGTTGCTAGGGGCCCAAGGGAGGGAAAGGGTTCAACTGAGGGAGTCTAGTGAAATTATTTTGCCTGTGTTATTAGCGAAGGGAATTCGGAACTAGGTAGAAATTAATATGCTCCTTAGTCGTAAATAACTTTCTCTTTGGAATTTCTTAATATCCCTTCTATTTGACAACTTCTCAAGAACATTGGAGTTGCAATTATCTCTGCCCTTTCCCTCGATATATAAGTTTTAATAGCCGTTAACGGCAGTTCTAATATAATTAAATGTTAATGTAAAAACTATGTGAAGCCAAAGGAGTGTGGTAGTTCAGTGAGGAGAGTGCTGAGTTGCTATGCAAGAGGTTACGGGTTCGAATCCGAAATGACGGGCCCCGTGGGATCTACAGACCCTCGTGTGATTCAGTCAGCCTTTATACTTTATCGGTACTTAACGTGAAATCGGACATGTCACTTCCCTGCAGAACCGTTATATAGTTCAGTATTGAACCCGAGACATATAATGGGTTGTAGTGGTGGAGGTTTTTTTAAACATTTTATAGCATATTATTTGATATTCATATATTGAGAATTTTGGAATGAAATAAATTCTGGCCGTTATCAGAAAAAAAATCATGCCATTAGTTCCAAATAAATGAAATAAGACAAAATACTACAATTTATAAAATAAAGTATAGTGTTTACCCTTCAGCTTTTACATACCATGCAACTGTGAAAATAATTTTTAAAATATTTTTTTTGCTTAAGTGGGAAATAAATATTATTAACTACAACTATTGCTTACATATATGTCTTTATGTTTCTCTATATTACTTTATATAGTTTTATTAGTTGGATATTAATTTTTCTAATATTGTTAGACAGTTATTTGTTCTGCTCCTTTTCTTTACTTCTTCTTTCATCAATTCATTTACAGAGAATCCTATTTCTCACTATTCTGAAGCAGTGGCTTTCCAGCTTTGGGATGAGTTCGTTTCTTTCTAGTCTTCAAAGCGTTGTCTTGTGTTCCTTGTCGTTGCTTTCTAACCCCGTTCTGCTTGTTTCATTTTTAAGCCTTTCGACGAAAATTGTTATACCAGTTTAGAAATCTTCCAACAATAGACTCATCACATGTCTACCTCAGTTTTGCCTGTAGAGAACTATGTTAAATGAGAGGGAGACCCTTGAATTGTACGCTCAACAACCATTTTTCCTACTATTAAGGGTATCCACCTTATTGAGACCGGGTGAGCCCACAATACTAGGAGTTGATCCCACAGCGTCCAACCGTGGCTGTTGACAAATTATATATTCCACAACTGTATTTGAATCATGTATTTATTTATTTTTTAATTTTACTGATAGTTACCTGTATATGTTTGAAATATCAAACAAGTCCTGAGAATGATTCAGTTGGTTTAAATTATTTTTGGTCGAATATAAGATTAAAATTAAAACCCTGGTCATATGAGTTGACTATATGAAAATAATTTCACTCTTGTTAACTGAAAAAAATATGCGATCAAAAAGGATTTTATTTACATTGGGCAAACACTCCACCGAAATCAATTCGACTAAAGCAAATGCAAAGTTGTTTGAGTATATAGTAAAACAAATATAACAGTGGGGGGGGGAATTAAAAACGTGAAGTATAAAAAAATAAATATATAAAAAATAAAGCAGCTTACATTGGACTTCAGTCAATTTATAATTTCTAGGAACTTTTAGAGGGGAAAATACGGACAAATTTAGTAGATATTCGAAATTTCTCGTATTACATTTCAGAGCACTTTAGCATTTTCAGATTAGCCATAGAAGCATAAATTGACGTTGAATGAATAATGAACTACATAAACTAGAAATAAAATATATTTATGGTTATTTTCCTTATATTTTATTAAGAGCAGGATTATGGTAATTAACTTAGATTAGGGATGGCTTTTCCTCCTCACTAAAATAGCCGACACCTTAGAGATAGGATAGGAAGAGATGGGTCGGACGGAGGACCCAGGTGTCTATAGGACCAGGAAGGGCAGGTAGCTATGGATAGCCATCGGGAGGGCCTTCATAAACCTGCCAGCCTTTTACTTAATTACACCAGCTCTCATCTTTCTTACGTTCCCTTCGAGGTGACCTCTTCGTATAAGAGCCAGCTCCAAGCACATCCCTCTCTTTGATGTCCCTAATAAATTTCTGATACGATTCATGTCTATCACTGTCTCCATTAAGGAATGGGGAGAAAATTTAACGGAAAGTGTCGAGTTTCCGGGAAAACTAATCTTCCAAAATAGACAGAAGAAAAGGGATATTTTCTTTTCCCTTATCTGAAGTGAAAACTTCTTTAGCCTTGTTTTGCGACTTTTGATATGGGAAAAACTCCTGAGTTCGCGTCATCGACATGCTTGTGACGTATTGAGCTAGGCTGACGACGCCTAGCGGCCTGTCCATGAGTTATACGATTTCATTTAATCAAATTTAGTTAAAAGGTTAGAATACCACAGGTATAAGAATAATTATACTTAACTAAAAATTCGTTTACTAGTTGTGCATTTGATACCAATAATAACTTATAGCAGCAATAAATAGTTGGATTTTTCGTTTGCCATAAAATACTTTATTTGTCTTTGTCAAATGCCTTGTTTTATGAAATCATTCCCAATAAAAATGATTAAAGTATTGTTGAACTTGACAATGATATACAAATACAAGGTATAAATAATAAAATTATATACTAAAGATTATTTCAATTGAATTATAGATACTTTGTATTGATCTTGTACAGCCCATCGTATATTTAGATTAATAAATAAAATACTGGAAAATGATTATAATTATTGTTAGAACATGTGGATACCAGACTAATGTTAATAATTTAAATTTAAATAATTGATTTAGAAATTATTTAGATGATTTAGAAAGTTTAGAAGTTTAACATATGTCGGGAGTTCTTATGGTTGTCTATTTAATTTTTTTGATATTACTTTTATATCCGTAGTTTATTGTTACCCAGTTAAAACACACTTCCATTCGTCTGTAATTATTACTTTTATTTTGATATTTAAATTTTTCCAAGTATCTACTTTTCCTCTTAATGCTCGGTACTACTTTTTAAGAATAATTAACATTTACCTTACTGTAGTTTTATTAATGTATTCTGGTTTGGTATCCAGATACAGTATTTTATAAAGACACACAATAAAATTACAATATAATATAAAGACATGATGCTAAATAACCTTTATTTATGGGCTATGGTATATATTACATATTTTATGGTTTGGTATAATGGATGCCTATAATGGAGCAATGGGTGATCAAAACAGCTTCGTAGGCGGAAGTAGCATAATGGCTTATATTGGCTTCGGGATATTGTTTAGATAGTTCCTGGATCTAGGAGCATACCTTGTATATATAATCCACTTATCGATATAATACACTGGGTATATTATGTAATACATAATAGATACAGTTATATGGTGTAATCCACTACATAAATTATGCAATACAGGATATCTGCTACCCCGGTGAATAAGTTGCCAACTTTTTTTCAAAAATTAGTTAATTGTACTGGAGAAGTGGATTTGTGTCGTATCCGTAGTTAGTAAATGGTACGTGGCTGTGTTAGTTCTTGGCTTGTTTAATTCCCTAAGATTTTATTTGAACAAACAACTAACTAATATATATACACACACATGCAAAAAAAACCTGTACCACTACAACCCGTGAAGGGTCTGGGGTTCTGTACATGGATACAGCACTGTTTCATGGACAATGATTCAGCAAAGAAGTGATTTGTCCTAGATCACGCTCAATCGCCACATTTTCTCTCCTTATTTACACACACACACATACCCGTACTGAAATAGATGATCCGTGTTACATGGATCTTGCACACAGGCCTTGACTTAAAATATTGGTTGCATTACAATTCCATTTCAAGCAAAAGAACACGAGAATGACACAATGCCGCTTGACTCAGTACAATTAACTAATTTTAGATAAAAATCTACTTAGGAATTTATTCACCGGTGCTGCAGATGTAATGTAATAGATAGAGAAATGTCATGTTTATTGATTAACCTTTTTTTTTAAAAACAGGAAGTCTTTGACTGATTATTCAAAAGTATCAATTATAAATTGTTATGAAATAATATTAATTGAAGAGTATACATGTTCTCACGTATTTTATGTTTTATAAAAAATACTGGCTTAAATGTATAATATTTTAAAAATAAAATCATTTTAGACTCTTGTTTAATGTTGTAAAGTATGTGTAATTAATCTTGCTTGCTGATTATATTGTCCCTCCTCACATTGTTCTGAATTGTTCATCTTAATTAATAGAATAGAATGGGATAGAATAGAATAGAATAGTAACTTTATCCTGGGACTAGAACTCTTTAGAATAATAACCGTGAACATAAAAAACATACATCTATATCCTATTTCACAACTTATACCAGACCAGAAGACTATATAATACAACTCATAAAGTATTTACGTAAGTGCCAAGTAAGTAAATCAAAAAAGTAAAAATTAAAATAAAAAAGGAAATATGTAACAGCAAATAATCACTTCTTTATATAATGTAGTAAAGATATATTTGATTGTATGACTGTATAGTATATGTAGACTTTTATTGCAAGTACTTCTTTCATATCCTCCAAAATAACCAATCAATTCAAATTCTAACAATAACCAATTATTCACAGTCTAATAATCGCAGCTTCTTCTTATTTTTTTCTATAAACGCCATTACCTTGAACTCAATTTCTTTTGGTTTGATATACTAGGAGGAAAGTTGTTTATTAAATGGTTTAAAACAAAGGGAAAGGAAAATTTAAAAAAAAACAACAGTTGCATGAGGTTACAATTTACTACTTGTTGACAACTTCCAGACCAATATCATCAACCAAGTATGTATTTAAAATAGTTCTCTTTTTTTACCATGACAATAATGCTTAGAAAAAAATGGTGAGAAATAAGTGTGTAGTAAGAGGAATCGAGCTATATTCGAAGTGAATAAGTAGCAACGTCAGGGATCGGCTTGAAAAAGAGCTTATTCTCGTATTACATATCTATTTTAAGGCAAAAAATACGAGAATGGGATGATTACACTCCCCTCAGTACAGTCAACTCTCTCTATGGGCGAAATTCGACTTGTTCGCTTATCTTATCGACTTTATATTAACTTGACGAACCACTTATTCGCCGGGACCACTGGAATAATTTGATCGGTGATTAAATTTAAAGAAATAAATCGTTTTATTAACTATGAAACTGATCAAAGTGTCAGGGCAACTTTGTACTTTGAGTTATTTTTAAGGACTACAGTCCTTGTATTGAATCTCTGATCACTACTTATTATCTTGTTATTGTTAATTAACTTCTAATGATCCTCGGCCTGTGGCCGCGAACGTGGTTAAGAACTGAACTCAGTTAAGATGACGATCTCCCACCTTCCTACCCAGCCACCCTACGCGAGGACACTAGGAAATCCTCTCACTATTCCGGGTGACGAATTATAGCATATTGGCTTCGCTGTCATCATCTATCTTCAGCTAAAGGCCCCAGTCCGTCTTCTATTTTCATTCACTCCTAGGCTCTAAAATTATTATTCTTGGAGAAATATTTCAGTTTACCATTTATTTAAACTGGATGATAACCAATTATATGTTATTGTTCTTTTATTATTATTGTTTTATTTTATATTTCCACCTCCGCTATATCACATCCAGCAAACTTGATCACGATGATTCGTTTTTCTCCTCGATTTGCAGGTATACGATGCTTTGGACAACTGATTAATGAATGATTTCTTATCATGTCTCTCATCAACTGTCCTTTTTAATCTTCCAAATAGGAAGCCCAGAAGAACAGATAGTAGGTATGAGAAAGAACATATGAGGATTTTGGTCAAGTTTTGACCAATGAAATATTGTGTATTTACTAGGAAATAATAAAGGTAATTTAAAAAAAAGGAAATTTACAGGGGAAATGTTAATTTTTTTTTATAACTGTGTATTGTGTTGTCTGTATCTTGTATGTCTGGAAGTGTTTAGCTGAACCCGTAAGGTCTACATGTTTTTTTTTCTTTTATATTCTAGTATTTGTATGCCATTATTTAGTCAATACAATTTTTATTCGCTTTCCTTATTTAAAATTAGTAATTAATACGCAATAATAATTTGTTTACTTACCACTATTTTCAATTAATAGTGTATTTTAATTTTCATTAGGTAGTGCTTAAATATTAAGTATACTTTTTAATTAATTGATTTACCTCACTTGTTATGGTAGAATTGTATACAAATATCAACCCTTACGAGACCAACCTAATGATTTAAAAAAAAAAAAT
The DNA here is from genome assembly GCA_964056705.1 of Troilus luridus. Classification (NCBI taxonomy): domain Eukaryota; kingdom Metazoa; phylum Arthropoda; class Insecta; order Hemiptera; family Pentatomidae; genus Troilus; species Troilus luridus. Next base: position 79,552,163 of record OZ057415.1, read on the forward strand.
TATATAGAATGCTAAGTATATGGTAAAATGAAATTATATCTATTTATTTTATTTCTATTTTTTCAATCCAGAAGAGAAAAAATATAACGCTTTAGATACCACATTTACATATTCGTGGCTCCATTAATTTCGTTGTTTGGAAGAATATATTGTTAAAAAAAAAGAAATTATGAGTGTTTCTGGAATTTTCACCCTTTGTAAGTTTGTAAAATTATAAGCATTCAAATTAAAAAAACATAAAGAAGCTTTAAAAATTCTACTATACAGTGATTTTAGAACTTCCTAATAAGGGGTGGTGTAAGATGTAAACATTTGAAAAACAATTAATAATTATGTAGTATTAAAACTAAATTTCTGAATCATAAATAAAAAAACGAAAAATAAAACGGCATTGAAAGCATCGTAATTACATAATATTGTAGCAGGAGTAGCCCGTAAGTTGCATTTAAATTTAAATTAGGACCTCAAGATGGGCTTAGTAAATTCATGATGATTGCTGCAATTTACTAACGAACACAATTAACACGTAGTGAAGATAATGGAACTGAAATTTCATTAGTAGAGTAGCTATTAGGGGGGGGAGGGTTAGGACTTGTCGCCGCATCATTAAACCGACCAATCACAGCCAAGGCATCCATCTTCCTCCTCTCAGCTCTCCCTATCGACTTCTTTTCACTGCGACAAAATGTATTTATCTTCCCCCCCTCCTCCAGAGATTTAAGGAAAATAAAGTTCTTTTGTATATTTATCCTTCCCAAGATTAACAGAGATTTCTTTTGAAATTGCTTCTTTTAACAGAGTTAAATGGTTTTTGTGTGAATCTCCTTGTAGAAATGATTATTATAGCACATAAAACATAATTCTGTTCAAGAAATGTACGAACGTTTTGTAAGTACAGGGGATCTGGGTAGCTCAGAGGCAAAAAGCTGAGAGAGCCTTAACGAATATCCCGGGTTCAAATCCGGCCCAGACCGAAAATATTTGATCTTATAACCCTCCTATTATTTGGAAACCTTCCAGGGGCCCACTTACTCTGTATAAAGTGAATACCCAAAATTAATAGAAAAACACGGCGATTGAGTATGAAGATAAATCACTTCCCTGCATAACCGTTGTCATAGAAACAATACCACCTACCATATCACCTACTGAACCCAAGGCTCTTGATGATTTTTAGTAGTGAAGATGAATATACATAATTTAAGCTTAATTCATATGCTTAATGCTTTAATTTTAATTTTATATTCCACTATAAATAATGTATAGCAACTACATTAGTCTCTTTTTTTGATTTGTCTAAATATCTACAGCATTAATACATAAACATAATAATATAAATGCCGAAAATCCTGGTTCCGATCCCGCTGCAGGCAGTTACTTTTATCTAGTCTGTTAGCAGCCGTAGATGGATCATATGGGATCTAGGACCCTCCTGGGGTTCCCCCAGCCTCTATAAACTTGGTACCAAAAATAAGGGGGGAATCTGATGGTTGAGCGTGTCTAGGATATATCCCCTCCCTGCACAACCGTTGCCTATGAAACAGTATAGTCTTTACCATGTTTTTCATGGATTGTAGTGGTACAGGTTTCTTTTTAATGTGTCTACGAATGATGTCTGATTGGGGTAACTTTATCTACTTTGTTATGTTCCGATATTTGATAGTTGTTTTATTGTGCTAACATCACTAATCAGCCGATACTATGTGGGAGTCCTGAATATTGCCTGTTTACAGTTATGGTTATGATAAGAATCTTTAAAGAGCACAGAAAACCGCACAGAATCAGGACTCCCATTTTATGTCCCTTCCGAAGGACGTCACATCTAAGATTTTTTCCCTTTAAAAATCCTAGAGCCACCAGCTGGCCTGCGAACCCCGCTACCTGGGGTAAAGTAGCTGTTATGGTGTTCACTACGCCACAGGTGTACTGTTTTATTTTTAAATTTTCCAATTGCAGTACAATAATTATTTAGGTATCATTTTAAGTTTTTGGTCCTTTCATGATCGATTGAAGAGATAAGTTTACTAGATTTTTCTTTTTGATTTTTAAGAATCATGAGATTGACATGTACATTGGTTATTATTTTTGACATAATTGCCCTATTCTTAATACAATTATTGGGATATTACTAAGCAGTAAACTGTTGCTAAGAGAAAACGTAATGGAGGGGACTGAGGCACTTTGCGGGACTGGCTCCATTGTGTGCCGTGCTCGAGACCAGGGCCTGTTACAGCCTGTTGAAGACCTCTCTCTCCTATCATTTGCTTAGTTTACTCCCTCCTCCAGCTCCCTCTTATCGAATTTAATCTAACTGTTAACCTATCCACTCACCTTAGTAAGTCTACATCCATTCCCTCTAGCTCTTGTTTCTTCAGCAAGAGATGCGTCAATATTGAGATAGCACTGTTCACCCTAGGCACATAAGGCGTCTACAATCAGAGGAATAGTACCATTATAAGTTTGAAACAAAATAGAAGCTAATTTTTAAAACGCTTTTCTTTAATTGCTAAATAACTTAAATAGATGAATATTTAAATTACTGAAAAATTTAATACAAGCCATACGCTAGATGATGAGTCCATGCTGCAGGTGGAGCGAAGGGAGGACTTCATGGTTAATGCATTTAGCTGCTGCGACGAAAATTCGTAACGGACTGAGGCTTACGATGATTTGTTTTGACTGCTAGTAAATTCTGTACTCCCCAGTGGTGCCAACTATGAAAAAAAACTCCCACGTACTGCACGGCATTTGTAACCTTATTTTCTGGACATCACTCGTACCATAATGGCTGTTTATCTTTAATCTGTTAACAACCATGGATGGATCATTTGAGATCTACAAACCCTTCTGCTGCTCACCCAGCCTCTCTTTAAATCGGGTACCATTGATCGGAGAAAAACCTGGTTGTTGAGCTTGATCTACAACAACCGTTGACCTAGAAACAGCATGGCAGTCTCTGCCATAGTGAATCCACGAACCTTCATACTTATTGTTACTACAGGTTTAAATGGTTCTTTGCCGCAATGTCTTCCAACAGTAACTATAAGGAATCAGATTTAAATTTATAATGGATAATATTAGTTAACATGTGGAGAAGAAAACGCCGGTTTATAATTAGTAGTTTATCTCTAGTTATGGAACTGTTTCTTTCACCTCACCAGGCATTCATAATCAATTATTTTAGAACAAATACATTTTCTTAAGTCTAGCTTATCTGAAAGGAACCGACTAAAACTGAAAAATTAAAGAATTTTTGACTTCTTTCTTACCATAATCAACTATAATTGATTGTATAGAATAATATGTAACTAATAGCATATTATGGACATGCGGACAAAAGTTTATTATAATGAACGTCAAGCATTAATAAAAACGTTTTAAGTTTCAGTGTTCATTATTATACTAATCTATAGTTATTATAGAATTTAATTATATTCATTTAGCTATTCTTTGTTGATGCACAGTTTCCCAAAACAGTGTAAAACAAACCTGAGTAGAATGAATAAATATTAATATTATACTTTCCATAAAACAATAGACCTTCCGGGTCGTAATTAATTTTTGTGTTGTAATGTTCATGTGTCATCATAAAATAAACTGTGTTTTTTATTATGTGGCTGCAATGCTATCCAACAGACAGTGATCTAACGTTGCATACCACCATTTTCCCACTCAGAGGAGGCTTGGGGAACGTTTTCTACCAGATATGTGAAAATTCCTTCTTACTATAAAAATTCTTACCCTATGTGGCGTTTGACAGGGAGTGCCTCTCCACACAAGCAGGGATTTCGTTCCACACAATAAGATAGGATATGTACCCGACCAAGCCACAGGATTTTCGATGCTCGAGGAATTCCTTCTGTGATTTTGCTTCACTTTTAGTCTTATGATGTTAGTTCACGAAAAATTTTCCATTTTTAATTAAAATAAAAAATCATTCTATTTATTTTTATTGTTTTACATTAGTTTTTTGACTAATTATAAAGCGAATGAATCCAATTGCAAAGCCATTACCTACATTTATCCTAATAAGTAGTACTAATATAATAAGTGTTCAGTCGCGAATCAAGCAATTAAATTCAAATTTAAATCTCGCGCCACTTGCCATAGTTGTTGAATAGGTAATTGCGATTATTATCATCTTGGTAACTGGTAGAAGGGGTGGAGTTATCCCCACCTTGGTCGCCTATATCTCGACTGGACTCTAAGGACAAACGATCGCCAAGCAACACCTCTGAGCTCGCTTTTCCCATCGAGTTAACAGCCTAGTCGCCTTAGACTCCCCAGCAGTATAGCATTCGCCATGGCCAAGGGACGCCTATTACCAGACACGAGATGTGTCCTTTATGCTACATCTAGACACCATCAGAACCAAGATGTGATGAGCCACAAAAGCTATAAGTCGAGTAGAGTTATTAAAGTTTTGAATTTTAAGATTAAATGACTCGCAGATGTCTTTCCTCCCCTTAGACAGACTCCCATCACCTGGTTTGCTGGCCACTTTGAGAAAATCATAATTATGTATTTTTACCATTTCCACCCTCTATTTATTATTTATTTCTTTAATTATTACATAAAAAAGCTAATGTTTAATTTAAAAGGAGTTTTTCTGTTACATCCTTTACAGATCAATTAATTTATTTTTTCAATTATTTATCAATTAATTTATATTTATATTTATATTTATCAGTCTAGTGTCAACCTCCGCCAATCAAATTAGTCCTGAAGAAGACCTACAGTCTGGGTCGAAACGTTGGCTTCCCCATAAAAAGTTCTCCCTATATAAGAGAATTTTCTTGACCTCTACCAAGACCATTTCTTCCTTAATTTATTTTAGTTAAGCTCTCCTAAAGTGTTCTTAAATGGCTGCTTATTAAATATGTGCATATAAAGATTTTTTTTATAAATTTTTAATTGATCGATTATCATTATTTATAATTTCAGTAATAATTACTGAAATAAAAAATTCATAATATGAAGTAATAATTACTTCATATTATGAATTATATTTAGGTATAAATATTTTTTTTTTATTTAATTCAATGATATTTACAACTATAATGGTATTAGAATAGAATAGAATAGAATAGAAAACAAACTTTATTCTGGGACCAAGTCCCTTTAGAATAACAATAAAGAACAAGCAAAATAAACATAATGTTCATCTGGCCAGGAGGCTACATAATGATACAAATCATGAAGTAATCATGAGTGACAAAACATAATAGAAATAGAGAAAGAAAAAAAAGAAAATAAAATAAATAACTGATTAAAAGTAATAGATTTTACAGGAATTTAACTAATTTTCTAGAAAAATAAAAAAAAGTAATAAAACATATATATATAAAGGTTTGATATTAACAAAATAATAATACATAACATTAATATAATAGTTAATAACGGAATTGCTAAATAAAGCAAATAAATTGCATAGCATGCAATAAAGTATTTACAAAGTTTGTATCTTCTTTGTTGTTGGAAAAATAAACAAACACGTAGGTAACGAGATCGAGTATTCGACACACATTAATTCAAGCGGAAGATTGGCCTGCCTGGAGAGCATTTTTTTGGGATGCCAAGAGATGATGGAAAAGCAGGGATTTAAATGAGGCCAGTGAAGATGAATGGCGGATGAAAGGAGGGATTGAGTTCCACACAGTAGTGGAACGGGCGAGGAAGGAACGGTCGAATGCCTTAGTTCTATGGGATGGAATGTAGAGATCGGAGAGGCGGGATCTTGTTTGATGGTGTTGGACAGTGGATTTAAATTGAAGGAGACTATAGATGTATGAAGGGTGTTGCGAGTTAATGGATTGGTATAGAAAAACACTAAGGAAATAATGTCTACGAATGGGTGGGAAGAGCCACTTTAACTCATCATAATGATGTGACACCCGGGAACGCCTCGGAGTACCAAGGACAAATCTTAAAGCGCAGTTCATAATTCTTTTTAAGCGATCCTCTAGCAATTTCGAGAGGCCCCCGTATACCACACAACAGTAGTCAAAGTGGGGGAAGATAAGGGAAGATACAAGAAGCTTCCGGGTAGATTGTGTAAGGAGGTGCCGGGATCGATGGAATAATTTCAGGGAACTAATTGATCGTCGGGATATTTGGGCGACATGTGGTTTCCAGGAGAGGTTTTTGTCCATGGTAATGCCTAGGTTTTTAACGGAGGAGTTGAAACTGATAGGGTTGTCGTTTAGGATCAATGTTGGGAGGGTGGGGATAGTTGCAAGAAGGGAGTTGGAACCTAGAACAATGGCCTGGGTTTTCATTGCGTTCAATTCCAATTTGTTCAGCTTTGCCCAGGCACTGATCCTATCGAGGTCTTGCTGAATACTGGCGAACGCGAATGATAGCTCAGAAGGAGGAAAGGATAAATAGATTTGGAAGTCGTCAGCATATAGATGGTAGGAACAGTGGTGAACGGATTTAGGAAGATCGTTGATGTAACAGTTAAAAAGGATAGGAGAGATGCTTGAGCCCTGTGCCACGCCTGAGGATAGGGCTAGGAAAGAGGAAAGGGGTTGGTTGGGCATAGAAACCGCTTGGGACCTGCCAGAAAGGAAGGACTGGAACCATCGTATAGAGCTGTTGGAAAAGGACAATGACTTTAGTTTGGAAAAAAGGATAGAATGGTCCAAGGAATCAAAAGCTTTGGAAAAATCTAATAGGATTAGCACGGTTAGTTGTTTGTTGTCCATGGCTTTATGTATGTCCGTAGTGATTTTGGTAAGGGCAGATTGAGTGGAAAAACCAGGACGAAAACCAGATTGCAGCGGATCCAGGAGTTTGGACTGTTTGAGAAAATTTGATATTTGCGACTGGACTATTCTTTCGAAAGGTTTGGAAAGGTTGGAAAGTATGGAGATTGGCCGGTAGTCTTTGGGAGAAAAAGGGGTAGAGGTTTTATTTATAGGATGGACTAGGGCTTTTTTCCAAGAAGTTGGGAATATTGCGTTTTGTAGTGAGAAATTATAAATGAAAAGAAGGACAGGTAGGATATCGATGAGGCATAGTTTAAGTAGTTTGACGGGAATCTCATCAAAGCCAGTAGAACTGGAGGAGGATTTGAGAACAGAGGAAATAATGTCGGTAGGTGAAATGTCAGAGAAAAAAAAATTGTCGGGGTTGAAAGATGGAGTTAGTGAGAAGACGGAGGGTGATGATATTGATGTGTTAGTTGAGGCAGACAAAAAATACGAATTCATTTCATCTGGCGAAGCAGGAAAGGCTCTGGAATATGCTGAATTGCAGAGGGAGAGTTTTCGGAGGAGTTGCCATTTAGATTTAGGATCGGGAGCCGAGGAAAGGGCTTCGTGGAAATATTTGGATTTTGCTTGTCTGATTGTAGACTGTGTCAAATTGCGAAGAGCCCTGAACGCTTGGTAGTCATCAGTAAGCCTAGTGCGTCTAAAGCGTCTACGGGCAGCATCACGTTTCCTTTGCAGGTCTTTAATTTTTTGACACATCCAAGGAGCAGGATGGTGATGGAAGGTTAAAGTTTTGACTGGGGCATGGGTATCCAGGATGCTTTTGAGATTGGCCGTGAGTATGTCGACCATTGAATCGACGGTGGTACAGGAGTAGATTTGGTTCCAATTCAGGATTTCGAGGGAAGGAGATATAGATTCATTGGTGAGTCCATCTAGGTTGCGGAACGTTAATGTTTTCGATAGGATTACTGGAGTTTGGATATTGTATGAAATTTGGATTAAATCATGAGAGGACAAGAATGGAACGGGTAATTGTGTGGAAGAAAGAAGTCTCTGCGATGAGTCAATGATGAACAAATCTAACCAGGTGTCAGATAGAAGAGTGTGATGGGTGGGAGAGAATGGGACAATGGAGAGGTGTAGAGAGTAAAAAAGATTTTCAAGGTACAGTTTATCATTGGATTGGACTAGGAGATTGGTATTAAAGTCGCCGGAGATTATGATGTGGTTGTAGAGAGGAACATGGTTGTAAAGGACCGATTCAAAGATAGGATCAAAAGGGACCAAAGGAGGGCGATACACTACGACGTATAGGAGAGGATTTGATTTGCAAGAAATTTCGACGAAAAGGAATTCTATGTGAGGGAAATTGGACGCTGGTGAAGAATACAGAATGCGTGATTTTAGGGAGTTGTGGACATAAAGACCTACACCTCCACCAGTCCGGTCAACACGGTCGTGGCGGAGGAAGGAATAGTCAGGTAAGGAAACAGAGGAGGACGGGATATGGGGTTTTAGCCATGTTTCTGAGATTCCAATAGTGTGGAAAAAATTCTGGGTAAAATATTGATGAAATTCATCAAAGTGAGCGGGCAAGGATTGGGAGTTGATGTGACAGGAGGTTAGAACACTAGACATAATGGGGAAGCAGAAGAGGAGCTCTCAGTATCAGAGGAGAGGAACTAGGAGGAGAAAATCTTATTGGCAGAGCTAATTGAAAAGTTTGATAGTGCCGAGCAAAGATAATCAGTGGCGAGCTATTGCTATTACTAAAATCCGCTATAAATTTTGAACCCAAAGAATAGATAATAAAATTAACGAATAACGAAAGGAAGAATGATACGTAAATAATGAAATAGATTAAACAATAAACAAAAAGAAGAAGATAAAAGTGCGAACAAAAAATAACAGTTAATTTTATATGAAAAAGAAAAAATAATTTCGCGACAAATTTCATAGGAAAAAATGAAAAATTTAAGAAACACTTGAGGTTATTAGAGTAATACAAGATGAACGCGTGAGCACCGTTGTGAGAGCCAAGGTTATTAATGCAACTAGAAGGCATACCGGTCTTCAGTAGTCAGCCGAATACATCCAGGTCTTGAGCTTGATCAATGAAGACCACTTGGTGCCCATCTTCTTTTCTGCATCGAACTCTACCTCCCGCAAACCAAACATATTTTATTTTTCCTGTTGCCCTCTTCTGTCGTGCGAGCCAGTAGAGGTGCCTGTTGGTCGCGGTCATCTCCTCGCTAAGATAGATGCGATGGCAGTGGTATTATATCAAGTAAATGTGCAAAAATGTAGAATATGACATGAAAACACTTGTGGAGAAACTACCCATCGATAGCACTCCAATGGTATAAATATAAAGTAACATATTCTATAGTTACTTTTTAATTAGTTTTTTTTTTTTTTTTTTAATTTTAAATTTATTTATTGATATTTACAACTGTATAAAAAAAAATACATCAAGTAAATGGGCTAAGCGATACATAATGACATGTGAAAATGACAAGTAGAGAAACTTCCCACTGGTAGTACTCAAATCACAAGTTCAACTAAGAAGTCACGGGGCCATCTTCTTTTCAGACGCCTCGGAGGAATCCTCAAAAATAGATACTAAACAGTAAATACCAAATCACAAAATTAATCGACAAAATACCTGTTATATAACAAAATAATAAATTTGCATGTTGAATTTACAATTTAAAAAATAGGGCGAAGGAAGGAAAATGGAAAAACGGGGTTCTTTAAAATAAAGAAAGACGTAAAAGTTGTAAAAGCATTGAATCCGAACTGTCATTGAAGTGGAATCCAGTGGACAGCGTAAGCTCACTTCAATGTCTGGTCCTGTAGGGCCTTATCTTTTTTCTTTCTGTCAGGAAAATCTATTTCCACTTAGTTAGGAAAATACTCTGTTCGGATTGTAATAGTGGTTTTTAGAATTTTAAGTCTCAATTTACAAACACTGTTCGCATATTTATTTATAATGCCAGAAAATAATCTCCATTCTACATATTTATTTATTTTAATTTTTTTTAGGAGAGTAAACTTAATAGTAAAATAAAGATTAGTAGAAAAATTGCAACATTTTTTCCTATGATCGCGATATCTTCGTCTTTTAGATTGGAAAGTTAGAGTTGTTTTTTTTTTTGCTTTCTTTCGGTTGATTAATAATTTCAATTATAAGATCGATTATATATATAAAAAGTGTCTTTTTCCTCTATGTTTTTTCTTTCTTTTTTTCTAGATTTTCAGTGAGTTTTATATTCATGTTTTTTACACAACATTGCGCTATTCATTTTTTATTTAGTAAACGAATATCGTAATCTCACATCATTGAAGAGTTAGCTCTTTCTTTTTTCTAACCCCTAATTTCTAATTTTAAATAAGCCTTCCATGGCAATTAGTTGTGATTATTCATTAATGATTAAACATTAGTGATCGACGGATTATGGTTGATGTTTATAATCATTAATAAAACACGTTATTGCTACCAATCGGTGCAGAAGTAATATTTACTATAAATTAAAAAAAATAGCAGAACGCTGAAAATAATTAATTGATATCTATAAAGGAGTGTAGTGTGCAATTTATATTATAGTTTTATTGTTTGTAGGATATATATTGATACAATGAAGGATAAAATGGTCCGAGTGGACCTAAAAAATAATATCTAAAACAGTGTGCCAACGTTTCGAACCCAATTGCATGTCATCGCCCAGGCTCAATTTAAATCATGATTAATATTAGTAATTATCTATCATACACTAATAATAGATACTCCCATACTTCCCATAGTATCCCAAGCACGCCCGTATTTGTGAATATTAAGTCCTGAAGAAAACCTGAATGTGGGGCGAAACATTGATTTATTAAAAAATAGTTGGTTACTATTTAAGACACAAGATTTACAACATTTCTCTGACCTAAGAAAGTTAAATTCAAAAATCAATTTTTACATGAGCTGTTCTCATGATGTTTTATTGTTTGTTATTATATACGGTATTAATCAAAGTTCGCCTTTCAGGAAAGCAAGAAATTCTTTATGCGTGAATAATCTTGAATGTTGTAATAATCTTAAATGTAGTTCCCGTACTTCATGTAGAAATTGCGAAAAATAATTATACAAAAGTAAAACTAGTCTCTACGTATCTATCAAAGGAAGTGTCTCTGGTTTATTTTTCTTTTATGTAGATACCATCAAAAAAAAAATAAAAACCCAAAAAACCTTTTTTTCTTTATAGTAAATGAAGTACCCGATTACTAGGGTTCCAAAGGTCAGTAATTGCGTGCCCCCAATTTCGCCGCGAGGGTTAATATGGTTATTAAATTGGGGCCTGGGATTGGCTGGCCGTGAAATCGGCTGGAATTTTCCATCCTGCTACTTTATGGGCCACCATGTTACTAATTAATACCTGAGGGGCTCCAGCGAACTGAGCTAGCCGAAAACCACACTATTCTGATTCTGAAACAAATTTAATGAGAGGGACCAACAATACTTAATGATTATAAATATTGAAGTATGTAAATATGTATGGATATATGCTATATTACTTTTCCCTGTTTATAACTTCTTATTGTATACGGTTCTTATTTATTATTTTAAGAATATAAATTGAATTTTAAATAATTAAATATGGGTTAAAAGATTTTTTTTTTTAATTTTTTAAATAAAGATAAACAATTCATTAGAAACCGAGGTCTCGACCCACGTTGTAGGTCTTCTTCAGGGCTAATTATACAAGATACATATAAATAAAAATAACATATGGTAAAGAATAAGTAGTATATAGTATGTTGATAAGAATAATTATATATGTAGTAAAGAAAAACAAATTTACTTTGAGAAAGTCATCTATGGGTATGATGTGAAAAAAAGAAGGTAGATCTAGCATAAAACAGGGGGAATAGTTATAGACAAGTATCAAATGAGAAATAGGAAATAAAATGAATTATCGAATAAGATATAAGGAATAACATGAAGTATTACTTCATTCCCTTCATTTTGTTATTCTTTACTAGATACATTATTATTCTTATCAATATACTACATATACAGTTATTCTTTACCCTATTTTATTTTTATTTATATTTATCTTGCATAATTAGCACTGAAGAAGACCTGCAATGTTGGTCGAATGTTGGCTTTAAAAATAAACAGTTCTTACTAAATACATTTTTTTTTTATCTCCACTTTGACCATTTCCTTTATTTTTCTATCTTTTTTTTCACTTCCTGGAAACCACGTTATGAAGTGATTTAACTATAATTGAATCGGTCATTTGAGAAAGACCTCATATCCAAAAAAGTAAACTTTCCTGAATTAAAAAAAAACTCAGCTGGTCTATAATTTAACATCATACATTTTTTGAATTTTTTTATATGTTTCTACAGGGGTTTGGTAAACTAATTCTACCAACCTAAAATTTTATAATTTTTATTTTGATATTTAATAAAATTATAAACGTTGTTGGAGATGTGTTGTTTCTCAAATGACTTACTAAACGATATGTTATCAAGTAAGAAATAAAAGACAAAATAATTCAAATTATTAATAAAAATCAGTATTTTATTTTTCAAATAATATATACACATTTTCCAAATATGCGAATTGGATTTGTCTAGCCTTCACCAACAATTTAATATGTCTAACTCAATTTTGGCCCAAAAATGGACATGAGGTGTTTCTCATAAATGACTGATTCAATTAATATTAAATTCACACATTGAATATCTCTCTCTATATATATATATTTATCATTATCTTTTTATAATGCACTGTTACTTTATAAAGTTTTATCTTTACGGTTTTATTGCTCATAGCATTGAACTAGAGAATGAATCCAGACCAACTCAATTTCAATGAAACAGAGTTTAAGTAAGTATAATACAAACGATCCTTGAGCAGAGATAAAGGTAAACCCGATGTGACAAAGGGGAAAACTCCTGCCTTCTTCATCGCTTCCTCCTCTTACTTCCTCCATCTCCTATTCTCCTATAGAAGACTACCAGAGGCAGAGCTCCCGAAGGAGATGGTAAGGGGCGGAGATATGGAGGCCATACAAGGCGCAGTTGGCCAACTTTACAGCCGACTACTGTTCTTATAGCTATCTCTTCTAGCTCAACTACCCATAAACTTAGCCTGGCAGTTTTCGTCCGTAAGTGGATATCATACCTGAATCACAATGGCTTTCCAACGCTACGACTTTACAGTTCCTGATTTATTGTTAAGTTCAGTGAAAATGTGGATGGGGACAATTAGGCATAGCCAATACTTGTATAGAATTATTAAAAATGTATTTCGTTAAGCAATCTTAAGGTTTTGAGGCGCAATATGAGACATTTGTACGATTTTAATACATAAATTGTACTTAAAAAATGTTGATAAAATGTTTACTCCCTTATCAATCAACCAATATATATATAAATATATATCAAACAATGAAAAGTGTAATAGTGGATTGTTCTATTTCAGACGGTGTGAATTAAGATGAGCAGTTTATATTCGATAGTTTTGTCATCATTATATATTTATTAATGTTTATTAGTGTTTTTAATTTGTTATTAAGAGTCCATTAAATTTGAATAACTCGAATTTAGTCCTTGTAGGTCCGTATCGATTTGCAACTATATTTATGTTGGTACACTCTACATTTTATCTTTTGTTCCGATGTTCCGATGTTGCGATTATTACATTTATCTTCATACTGTCCTCATACGATATCTATTTTGGCTCTATTTTTTTCGAATCTTAGGTTTTGCTAAACAACTTGAAACTGTGGCAGTGTTTTTTGTATTTTATCTCGGATTCACTTGCAGTTTTGTTGCCGGTTAGTGTTTTTGATAGTCTTTCCGTAAGTATTGGTATATTGGATATTGTATAGTATTTTTTACTATTGGTTTCATATAGGTTTTGTTGTTAGAAAGTGTTTGTGTTATTTTTAGTATATTACAAAAAAGGTTGTGTGGATAAACATTGTTATAGTAAGAGGTCACTACGCTGTTTCGGCTGCTTTGGGTATATAGTGGTTGATAATTTTTTCATTTCATGACCTGTGTTATTACTTATTAAAATTACCAATTCCATTTGTTAGTAGCTATAAGATTGAGGAAAGACATCAGGAAGCTAAGTTGCTATAATAGGCCCTAACCATAGGGATGTATTTATAAATTTGCATATCTTTTTTTTGGGGGGGGAGGGAGGTTATTGAGCTTCAGTCAATAAATTTATAAATCGCATTAGACGACATTTCGGTAATTTATTGTTCTCGTATCCATGATATGAGAATAGGTTTACATGATGAAATACGTATAATAAGTAGGTTCCAAATCAATCCAATGTCCTGTATTAACAAGTAACTCGCCAACACTGTTCCAGACCAGAAGATGGGCTAGAAGCGGGTTGTTTGGATAGATAAATCTGGTAGATAGTAAAATCTGGATAGATAAATGTATGTTTATATATTATTATTTTGTAGATATTAACATTTTTATTTTCGACAATTAATTAAAATCCTGTCAAGTTTCGTACTTTTTAGTTATTTCATTTCTATTTTTATATTTAATATGTAAATATTTTCTTATTATTCAATCCTATCTCACTAACAGGTCATTCAAAATAAATCACAATTATGTATATTCATCCCTCTTTTCTCAATCCGCTGGTGTTCCTCAAGGCAGTATCCTCGGCCCAATCCTCTATACAGTTTATACAGCTGACATCCCAATCCATCCTAATACTATCCTTAACACGTATGCAGATGACCTAAGTATATTATCAGTCAATACCGATCTAGTTATAGCATCCCATACTCTTCAATCCCATTTCACTGACCTTGAAAAATGGTGTCAAAACTGGATGATTATTTTAAATTGCCAAAAATCCCGTCAAATCACCTTTACCCTCCGTCGTAAACCAATGACTTCCTGTCCTGTATCGTTTAATAACATCCCACTGATTCCTGTAGAACAGGTACGGTACTTAGGACTACATCTCGACAAACGATTAACCTGGAATCCTCATACAAGACTGAAAAGACAAGTAACCGCTCGACGTTTCAGGCTACTTCAACACTTACTAGACAAACCCTCTAAGCTCCCAATTAACTACAAAAGACTCATATACATGACCATTATACGACCTATTTGGACTCACGGAATATAGCTTTGTGGCTCCACTAAACCATCGAATTCCTCTCGGATTCGATCCTTACAATCCAAAATCCTTCGCAAAATCCTCAATGCTCCTTACTTTGTTATGAACAAACTAATCTATAATGACCTTAATGTACCATTTGTTCTGATTTGGCGGATTTGTGGATCTGGGCAAATCCGATATCAATCTTTTCATGACAAACTTCATTGCCACTCAAACCCACTAGTTTCAAACGTAGCAATCTCTTCAATTCCTCCTAGGCGTCTGAAAAGAAGATGGCCTCGTGATCTGCTAAGTTAAACTTGCTAAATGAATACTGCCTCTGTGTAGGTTCTCTACTTGTCATTTCATGTTATTGTATACATTCATTCTATTTACTTGCTGTATTGATGTAATACAATTGTAAATTTCATTTAATAAATTATTTTTAAAAAAGTTATCATGTTTTTGTCACTTTTAATTACTTCATGATTCGTATTATTTTGTAGTCTTCTGGCAAGACGTATATTATGTTTATTTTTTTTTAATGATTGTTAATATAAAGGGACTTGGTCCTAGACTAAAGTTTGTTTTCCATTCTATATATAAATTTATATATATATCTGTGTGTGTGTGTATATAATGGCTCAGAAGTCCTTTATTATTCACAGGAGGAGAATGATCTGGATTAATAATCGTAATAGTTTCATCTATCGACAGAACGGAATGCCCAAGACAAGAGAATAGAATGGACCGCATAGAAGGACGAAGACCTTATTGAGCAAGTTGCAAACAGAGCCAGCCAGCTTGTCGATATTAATACACATCCTCGCCCTGTTTGATCTTGTGTGTCGGTCCAGGCTCGCTTTGATATTAACATACAAACATTACCCCATATCTCCTTCTTATCTAGCTGTATATCTAGTAGCCAGTTAACGTTCCCTAGTAATCAGGCCTCGTGCACTTGAACTATTACCAGCAGTAGCTACAATAGGCTGGCTGTTTTGTCTAAAACTGTCAGCGTGTTTACTTTTATTAACAAGTACTAGTGCCATTAGAAGAAAAGTGTTAGAGGAAATATTGCAAGTACGGTAGGAAGCATAGTTGAATGAAAATTTAACGTAATAACAGAGAGGAGTATGAACATATGAACAGACTGAAACATAAAAACCGATCATCATTTGAGAAAAAAATTAACGGAAATGTAAATATTTAAAAAGAGACGGAACTTCTGCCTGGATTAAAAAGAACTTCTGCCTTTCTTGATAAAACGGCTCGGTTAGCATAGATAACTTTCTTTTCTTTTATAGAGTAACTGTTTTTTATTTAAAAGTTGTAAAGTTTGTAAAGAATAAATAAAAAAATTGAGCCAACAATACGAAGTTAACATCTTGCTTTCTGCTCAGGTGTTTAATTCCTGGTTTTTATGCAATAGAGAACCATAATAATAAAATTCCAATAACATAATAAATCATTTCATATTATGATCACGTTCACCAGGAACATAGCTTTATTTTTAGTACAATATTATCATTTTTCGTCCTTTTGTCTCATTTTAATTCATTACGTAAACATTAAAAATTGAATTTAAGCTTCTTAAAAAAAACTTAAAATAAAATTACTGCAATATAATAAAAACTCAAAAAAATAAAATAAATAATAAGGTTTTATTGTATTTTTATGACTCATCGCTTTAATGAATATGGAAACTGACAGTAAAATTATTGATAACTGAATGTTTTATTCCATCGGCTTTTTATTATTATTATTTTTTACCTCTCGAAAAGTGATATTGACTGGATGGCTTTTAACTTTTTGAACTTCAAAGCTCCAGGCACCACCAGCTATGACCTCTTAAGCACAATGTAGCTCCAACAGTTATTTTCGATGTCACAATAAAAAAAAAATCCTGACGGGAAGTTATTTTATTTTGAACAACCATTTATCTGAAAAAAACCCCGTTAGTTGCCTCGGTTATGGCCGACAGTTTTTATTGGAGTTAAATTCTGAATACCTCAGTTCGTAGAATCATCAATATAGAAATACTATTTTGACATGACTAAATAAATATATCATGACATAATGTCATAATAATATTTTTATTTAAATTGTTATAATATCTTCAATAATAATCACTTTAATTAATCCGAAAATGAGGTTATACAATTTTTTTATAACCAATTTTTTTATAATTTCTGAAAGAACCCTTATTTGAACTATTTTTTTTATTTCTTAATTTTATATTACTTTACCAATGCTGGAAAAAAATTGATTGAAAAATATTCTTCATTCTAGAACAATGTCCCTTGAGAATAAAAACATTGTATTACAATAAAAACACAAATATCTATCCAAAACGTACACATTGCTAAATAAATTACTATTAATAAAAAAAAGGAAAATTATTCGCATAAAAATTTAAAATAGAGTTAATAATATATAAAAAAAGGGAAGAAAATAAAAAACCACAAGATAATAATAATACATTTATTATAATTAATAATATATTTATTTAATATCGAAGTAAAGAAGAAATAAAATAATTCCTCATCTAACCCAAAAAAGTAATTTTATTGTTAGCCTCGTTGAGAAATATAAAATAATTGGAATAGAACATTTTCATAACAATGACGTTGTGAGTGACTCAATCGATCTGAGATATATCTTAGGGTTACAAGTGAAATATTCTAAATCTACTAAACAAGATTTTGAGAAAAATATAGAAAAAAACTAGAAGTGTGATGTGTTTTTTTGATGAAATCCAGTCGTTTTTTAATTTTATTTTTTCAGTAATTTGTAACTACACTAAGCACTCAAGGGTTTTCATCAGCGTTATCTCAAAATCATATATTTAAAAAAAAATATTTATTTCTTATATAATTTGCTACAATTCACAAAAGTAATGTAATATGTTGTACCAAACAGACCAGTTTCAAACTTCAAAAACTTGGACAAATTTAAAAGTATCAATACTTCGAGTTTTAATTTTATTCTGATATTTATTTTTTAGAAAAGCTATTGTGTTTATTTAATTGTTGTTCCGCAAGCCAACCTCCCAGCTTATGTTCGGCCTCTTCCCCTGTGGACCGGGCTTAGCCTACTTGTTACAAACTAATAGGAGACAAAGTGTCCCCGGATCGATGGAGAGCTGGATAATAAATAATTCATGGTGATATGAGCGGGTGTGAGCTTTGGGATAAAGCTGGGGGGGGGAGGCATCATCACAACTTATTGCTATCATAAAGGCCTCTCTCCATACCAGCCTCTCTCCTTCAATATACTTTCTTTTACGCATGCGCAATTTGTTACAATAATATATTTTCACAGTAATGGGTACATGCCAATAAATATATTTATGCTTATTAATAAAATATATTATATGCTCTATATTGAGTGGTGGTTGTATGCTCTATTAATATAAGGTATATATTATTTATTTTATATTCAGCGGTGGTTCTAGAGTTCTAGAGTTATATACATAGAGATTATATATATATACATAGAATTTATAATAATAATCATAATTATATTAATAAAGCCTTATTGACGTCATATTATGACAAAAGCCTCTCCCTTAGGAGGTAAAATGGAGTTCAGCTCCAAAATATAATTTTACAGAATAGTAACAATATAAAATAAAATAACCGACACTCATAACAATCTACAAAAACACTCTTTTAGAACAAACATAAATAAATAAAAAAACTAAATCTTTACAAATTTCAATATAAAATAAACAACATTCATTATAAACTACAAACACAAGACGTTCTTTTAAAATAAATATAAATAAATAGTAACACTATATTTTTACCACTTTCAATACAAAATAAAACAAACAACACTCACTACAAACCACAAAAACAAAACCATACTTTTTCCCTTTTATTGACTATTCACAATTATGAACCAACAGTCTCTGTCCCTGGCTACTTTCATCCAGTTAGTTCCCACTCTTCGGGTAATTTCATCCCTCCACCCCATGTACTGTCTTCTCCTGCTTCCCCCCTGTTTCCCCTACATTATATAATAAACTCTTAATAAAAATAATAATAGAATTCAATGAACCTATAATAACGATTCAACGATCAAAATAAAAGTACTGATCCTGATAGAAAAATTAAACATTACTCACTCCGATCATTCAATACAAACAATTATTGAAAAGGTATTTGGTTGATTGATGTATTAATATCTATTCGTCATCAGTTTGTAAGGGAGTACTCAAAATAAATCTGGCGGTTGAGCATGATCTAGGAAAAATCACCTCTTTGCAACGCTGTTTAGAATTGTTCAGTTACTACCAAGTTCTGTACCTGAACGTTCATGGATTGTAGTTGTAATGGCTTATATAAATAAATATATATGTATGCCTAGGGCCAATTCATACATTGTTGCTTAAAGAACAATTTATGAAGAGTCTGCTTAACCTATATTCTGTATTTGATATGGAACAGTTTTTTCACTGTAAAAATTTCGACTATATATATATATATGAAGAAACAGACCTTTTTTTCGAAAAATCGTATCTCTTTTTTTAAATATATATTTTAACAGGACAGATTGTACTGTAGGCTGGTGAGTCAAATCCTTTTAAGTAATCCTATTTACCAAAAATATTTACCTAATCCTTATTTCTAAGTAAATTAGAAAATATGTTAACTACAAAATAGACGAATTCCAATTTTCCAGTTGTGCTTCTTATTACATCAATCCGTCATCTGAATATTTATTTGTTCAAAATTTTTCTAGATGATACCAGTATAGTGATGAATGTTTTAAGATATTTTTTAACCACATTGTTCTTATACGAGCTTTGTTAATTTGTAATTATTACTGAGCTAATCAATACACGTGTGGTAGTAATATTTCGGTAAAAGAATACTTTTAATTGAAATCAAAATTTAAGCCCCTATGTTTCTAATTCAGTTTTAGATCACCTTAGGATATACGCGGTCCTATTCTAAACTGAGAACTCAGTTTTTGTTCTTGTAAAAAAAAAAAGTGAGAAAAGTTAGCAGTTTAGGGCTTTAGGCACTTTTGGTTCTATGCGCGGTGTAGGCCCCCGGAGGATCGGACTTACAACTTAAGCGAGCTTTTATTTTTGTTGGCTCTACTTGGGCCACACCTGTGTACTTTAGTCCGGGGATGAACAATATATTGTACCTTGTACCCTTATCTCTTACACTAGCTTTGCTTCAATGGCTACTTTTACTAAATTTTAAACCATACACTTTTATAAAGCTATACCGTTATATCAAATATATCATATATCACATACCACAATAACCATTATATCATTATATCCTATATCACATTTCACAATAACCATTATATCATATATCGCAATATTGCAACTGCCTGTTTATTTTTCGTTCTTGTTCACTTTTGTATAGATGATACCATGTATATCGTTTGTTCTCTGTGTTTAAAAAACAAAACAACCTTATATAATAAGGTGAAAAACAGTTTAATTATTAATCCATTCATTACATATTTCCAATTGTTTCGTCTGTGTCGTCAAGTTCTCGAACTATATTTTGTTAATATCAATACCTTTATTTATTTGCGACAATTAGTTAGGAATCCTGTCAAGTTTCGTACTTTTTATTTATTCATATTTTTTTTTCCTAGTTCTGATTTTATTATGTTTTTTCAATCTTGATTACTTCATGATTTGTATTATTATGTAGCCTTCTGGCCAGATGAATATTATGTTTATTTTATTTGTTCATTATTGTTATTCTAAAGGGACTTGGTCCCAGAATAAAGTTTGTTTTCTATTCTATTCTATATCTGCATGTGTGTGTAAAATAGGAAAATGGATTCGAAGGTAAAACGTTAGGAATAGAAAAATTATTTTACCTCTGTAATTTAACCCTTTGATAAGGGTAGATATATTTATGTTAAAAGATGGAAGAAAGTGAAACTGTTTCAAGGACTTTTATTGAGTTCGGAAAACTTTATTATGATTATTTAAGCTGTTTTGATAATAAAGTAAAAAATTGTGTACAAATACCGGTTTTATTTGTAAATAAATGTTTGCAATTTCATTATCATTGTTCAAAAGAAAATTTATAAAATAAATTAAATACTGTCAATAAATGGTGGCAAACATTCACTGCAGAGTTTCGTGGAATAAAACAACCAATTCTCCTCATCAATTTCGCATGTTTTTTTTCCTTCAGTGTGTTTAAATTATTTTTGTCGTTAAAATAAATAAGGGCGTGCATTTTACGACAAATCGTGATCATTTTTCGACTCACAAAATAGAGTCAGGAAGAATTACCAGACGTGCACAAACAATTATTTTTGTTTTGTAGAGAAAAGATTTTCTCTGGCCGGGTTCGAACCTGGGTCGAACTGATACTCCGTAGCAGTATTCTAGGCCACTGAGCTACCAGGGGTTGCACCCAAGTCAGACAAATCCGTTCACTTCACTGATCCTATATCCCCGTCTTCTTGAAATTTTTTGGGATGCATACACGGGGAAGAAAGTTCATTGAACATTACTTTAAATTAGGATCTTGTCGAATCACGTCTATATATGATTAATTTTTACTAATTGTTATTTTTAAGGTAATTATTTTTAAATATTTTTGTTTTGAAGAGAAAAGTTTTGCCTTGGCCGGGATTTGAACCCGGGTTGTCTGCTTCTCCGCACCAGTGCTTTAAGCCACTGAGCTACCAGAAGTCTTCTTCCCCGGGTATACATTGCAAAAATTGCAAAAACACGGGGATATAGGATCGGTAAAGAGAACGCATTTCTCTGACTTTGATACATGGGTCGTATCGTACCTCAGTGGCTTAGAGCACTGCTACGGGTTCGAATCCCGGCCAGGGCAAATCATTCCTCTTCAAAACAAAAATACTTAAAAATAATTACCATATAAATAACATTTAATAAAAATAAATTATAAATAATATATTGACGAATGTCAAGACCCTATTTGATATATAAGGTGAACAAGACCCTAATTAAAGTAATGTTCAATGAAAATTCTTCCCCTCAATATTGTCTCTTTTTGAGTTTTTCCTCATTTATATTGACTTATTTATAATAATATATATAAAGAATGTTTATTAACATTAAAAATTAATTATAACAAGTAACCGATTAAGAAAATATTTTTAGAACAGAACTTAACATCCTTATTACTTCGTTTTCATTGTTTCGTTGTTTATTTCAATCCTGAATTCTATGAAAATTCAAGCATATTGCATTACAATCCTCAAGGATTTAATAATTGTTTGTCTAAAATAGGAGGAAATTTACTAGGTATATATTATACACTGAGTGAATTTGGGTTTCAAAGCTTTATGAGCTCTAACTAGAACAGGAGAATGGAATAATGTAGCGGTTATTAACCTTGCCGAGAGGAAAATTATCAGTTATTCAGCCTCTTCGGAGAAATTGAGTTTTAAACCTCTCCAGGGGTTCGAACCTTCTTTGTTGAAGTAAGCAAACGAATATGGGAAAATAAATGCTTTAAAAATAACAAGTCGAGGAAACTCAATATTTTATTCTAACAAAAATTATATATCGGAAATTGGGAGGAAATAAGAGGAACGTTCTAGTTACTTTATAATTTTGACTAAGTGTTTGATCGTTAATAATAATTAAGGAAATATTTGGGAGAATCAGGTACCTTCATTACAAGGTGGTCGGTCGACTCAGGTCTCAGGAGAATCTCCGGGCTGGAGTCTATTTTGACTGATGATAAATTATGTGTCACAGTCGGACTCAAGTCTGGGAATTAGGATTAGAATGGCTGTCTCTTTGAGCCGTTTCCACTCCTATATAATATGATATATGATGATTTGAATATAGTATATTTTTATAATGCATATACCAATGAAATATGAGACCTTTCGTTTCAAAATCCGTTACACCCATTTTCAAAATTTTTTCAGTACTGATAAAAAAAGATTTAAATTTAGAAAATCAATTTAACTATTTTATTATTTTTGTTTGTTATTATATCAATAATTTGCTCCAAATAATAATTACTGACAATTTCTAATGAACTCGTTTTAAATTCTCATTTAATTTTTTGTATATCTTGATCAGATAATATCGATACCTGGTTATTTTATGGTTGAGAAAAAATAATTAATTAAATAAAGTAGACATTTTAAAAATCAAATTACTTTAATCAATACAAATAAACAATATATGTACATATTTTTGATTTTTCGTACACCAAAAATTTTCATTTAATATAATGAATGTAAGGAATTTTGATAGGAAATGGAATCTTTTGGCATTGATTTTTGAAGAATCTAGATTGAAACAAAAACATCCTACAAAAACATACAATCTGGCATTAAGAACAAAAAATAAATAAATAAAACCCTTTTTGGAAAAGAACGGATTTACCTGATTTTGAATCCAAACGCCTATATGGATGTTGTAACAGTGTTTATTAATGTACTGTTTGCTCTCAATGGTCACCCATTGATATTCTATTTATAAAATTGTTGTCTATGTATGAGTACATGAAACATATTCCATCACTTCTTTCGTATAATATAAATTGCATTCCAGAGAAGACTTACAATTTATCATTTAAGTGTCAGTACCGTATTAAGGCCATTTATAGAATTTACTCGTAGTTCATTAATTTTTTTCATCACAATAAATGATCCAAACTAATTAGTCCATAATTTTTTTTTATATTTAAAATTTAATTTATTGATATTTACAACTATAATCATACTACAAGTAAATCTGCTAATATGAACAATATGACATGAAAACACTTGTGGAGAAACTACCTATCGGTAACACTCCAATAAAGTTCGATTGTAGCAGGTCTCGAGGCCATCTTCTTTACAGACGCCTCGGAGGGTCATCAGGAATAGTATGGGAATCAAGCTGAGAAACAAGCTGATTCAGGTGTGTATGGAGCTTGTCGTGGAAGGATTGGTATCTAGTTTGGGCCAAATCAGCAACATATCGGATATTAAGATCATGATGGATGAGTTTGTTTGTGAAATAATAAGGAGCATTGAGGATTCTACGAAGGATTTTGGATTTTAAGGATTGGATACGAGATGAATCGGATGGTTTAGTAGAGCCCCAAAGCTCAACTCCGTATGTCCAAATAGGTCTGATAACTGTCATGTAAATGAGTCTTTTGTAATTAATTGGGAGCTTAGAGCGTTTGTCCAGTAAATATTGAAGTAGGAGAAAACGTCGAGCAGTTTCTTGTCGTTTTAGTCTTGTATGAGGATTCCAAGTGAGACGTTTGTCCAGATGGAGTCCTAGGTAACATATCTGTTCGAGAGGGTTCAGTGGAATATTATTAAAGGATACAGTAGGGCAGGGATTCGTAGGTTTACGACGAAGGGTGAAGGTAATTTGGTGGGATTTGTTAGGATTTATTTTAATTCTCCAATTTTGACACCATTCTTGAAGGTGTGAGATATGGGATTGAAGAGATTGGGATCCAACAAATAGATCCTTATTTACTGATAACACACATGTGTCATCAGCGTACGTAGTGAGGACAGTCTTGGATGGGTTGGGATGTCAGCTGTATATATCGTGTATAGGATGGGACCCAGGATACTACCTTGAGGAACACCGGCAGACTGGGTAAAGAGGGAAGAGTAGACATAATTATGGTTTACTTTAAAGGTTCTATTACTGGGGTAGGAACTGATAATAAGGAAGTAAGTAGAAGGTAAGAATTTACGGAGTTTGTACGGCAGTCCCGGATGCCAAGCTCGATCAAAAGCCTGCTCTACATCGAGAAAAGCTCCCTAGCAGGACATTCCGCGCTCTAATTAGGATGAGA
Source organism: Troilus luridus (assembly GCA_964056705.1). NCBI lineage: Eukaryota > Metazoa > Arthropoda > Insecta > Hemiptera > Pentatomidae > Troilus > Troilus luridus. The sequence goes on from OZ057415.1 coordinate 79,576,825, forward strand.
CAACGTTCACCACACCAGCTGGTTAGTGGGGTGTGATGTTATGAAACCAAATTGGTGATCTGGGATTATTTGATTGGATTCTATGATAGGATGAAGACGTTTCAGAATGAGTTTTTACAAGTATTTTGCCCATTATGGGCATGAGAGATATAGGAGGGTAAGAAGATGGGAGTTCTGATGGTTTTTTAGGTTTCGGCATCATCTTAACTATGGATAATTTCCAGGAATCAGGAAATTATGTGGTGCGGAGTACGGCATACATGTATATATATTGTATATATATGTAAGGAGTAGGATCGCTTTCCGAGGAAGGCATTTCAGAATGTGGGATGTGATGAGGTCGTGCCCCGGGGCTTTGTGTTGGCGGGTAATATGTGAATAGTGTTTGATATTTCGGAAGGATGGAATGCATAAAACTTAATGTTCAATTTATAAATAATATTAATAATTTTTCCGAAGAATAACTATAAAATTTATTTTATGTCAGTACTTAAACTAAAGATATTTTGAAGTATTAGTGAAATCCTCTCGGTCTTTCTTTTTTACAATAAAATACAATAATAAAATGCATTATAAAACATAAAAAAATAATTAGAATAAAACAATTAAATAATTATAGAAATTTTTTTAAAGAGAATTACCCCCTTATACAAATGTATATTGTATTTGAGTATAGTACAATAAAATATCGGAATATTAACACTTAATTTATTGAATAATTTTTTGGAAAATATATTAATACAGTTATTGAAAGTTAGTCTCGACGAAGAAGTAACTCCTCTATCAAAAATAAATCTTTTGACTTTAAGCTATTTATCAGTCCCGTACTATTATTTTTCTTGTCTTTCATAATTTTTTAATTAATAAATAACTTCATTGGAATTTTTAATTAATTTTTTTCATTACAAATAACTCATGTTTACAATATAAAATGTGCCAAATGACATTTGTATAATTTCTTAAATAAATATTATTATTATTATATCATAGTTTTTGTAAAAATACTAACACCAAAAACAAGTGTTATTATGGAAACAATATGTTAATTTCAGGATTTTTTTTCCCGCATCATAAGAGGTTCAGTATGTCACCTTGCATGTAACATAAGGGACTAGCACATAAAGTTTTATATTGCTTCATAAAGCAGATCACAAGATACGCTTCGACAGCCTGACCTTGATAGTATGCACTCTACACGCTGGCAGGTTTAGATACAATAAAATACTTAATAAAAAATGTACTAAATGGATATTATTATTTTTATTGGCTTAGGAGTGTGGCATAAATAAATCATAAATCAGAATCCCGCTCGTAAATAAAAGGACAGTAGCGGAAGGTATTAGAGAATGCAAGATTGGCACTTTTATGCAGGACGCCTTCCCAGGAGCGGTCGGGTTCAAAATGTTTTTTTTAAAATGGAATTCTTATTCACGAAATGATTGATGTCTATTGGAGTGTAATGTTTAATCCAGGCCTCAAAGGTGGATTTTAATATTACCCGCCTTTATAGCCAGAAGAAGAAATAAGTCTCCTCCAGTATGAAAAGGGTAGGTGTTTAGAAAGAGGATGGTTTAGGGGGAATAGAAATAGGCACTATAAAAGAAAAAGAAAAAAAAATATTCCCAACTGTAACTTAGTGATTCATTATTATTACTATTACTGAAACTGGGACTTTTATTAAGAATAATAAAATAATTTAGTATTTAATATTACACTGAGGGTTACTTTTTTCATTTTCATCTTGAAAGATGTACTAAAAAAAAAAAAAAAGTGATATAAAAAAGGTTTTAGTTTAGAGACTTAAGGTTTTTAGTTGGAATTTTTCCACTTATGTGATATATAAAGTTATATAATTCTACTTACACAGGTTTCTTGGTGACGGGAGTAGTCAAAGTTTTGAAAATCTTGGTTAAATAATTCGAAGTTAAATTGTAAAGACCCAGATACCGTATTCATAGATGCCTTTTCATTATATTATACAACCAGGCAGGCCATTAGCATCTTAATTAGTAATTAAAACACTAATTTCGAATATATAATATGATGGATGAATAATATGATATATGAATATATACAAGGCATCTAAGACGGTATATATTATATATTATAATGACATTATACTAATTTAAAACTATATTTTTATTCTAAACTAGATGGACATTTTTATTTGTCGGCTTTATTCATTTTATTTTTTTACTTGTTTTCTTTACTACTTCTTCTATTGCACAGTTAAAGTAGGATTTACAATGTGTTTTGATAAAGTGTCTGATGATACATAGAAATGATCTGTGGCAACGGTTGTGCAGGGTGGTGATTTGTCCGAAATCAAGCTAAATCGCAAGCTCAACTGCCCCTATTAAAGGTACCCACTTAATAGAAGCTGGGTGAGTCCCAAGAGGGTCTCCAGATCCCTTTGTCAAGTTATCAAAATTACTACAAATTTCTTTCTCACAACCTTAATAAATGTTGCTATTAAAGTACATATTTTATTGACGCATTGCTAACTATGAACACGCATTTTTTTAAACTTATGTAAAACGAAGATTGTTTTTTTATAGAAACGTTGTGAATGTTTGGAATTTTCCATTTTATAAAGAAATGCCGATAATTCCGAAAGACGTTAGTTCAGATAATCTACACATTGCTGTATTGAAAAATGGAGGAATGACGTATGTATAATCAAGCATGAAAGATCAAATTATAAAATGCTTATAATATATTGGTTTCAACTTTGATCTACCTTGTAAAATTTAAACAGATCATCATAATGTAAAGAAAAAAGTAAATTATAAAGACTCATTTCCCACGTTGACTGTAATATCGGTTCAATAGTTCCTGTATATCCCATTATACTTATGATCGTACTTAAAAACAAATCTGGAAGTGCGTTTGAGCCGCGGGAGAAGTAAAAAGGTAGTATATCAGATGGGAATAGACTGTATCAGTCATATAAGATATTTTCTAAGACGATTGAGCGAAGAAGGCAGAGATAGAAGGCTGGTGGGAGGGTATTGGAAAATCTGTCAATGAAGACAATGTCCAATAAACCCTTTTAACGGCCGAGGAGGCTTCGCCCCGACCGCCACCGCTCCAGTTCTCTCTTCTCGCTTTTTATCCCGGATTTGAAATAAAATTAGATATTCTGGCATTAGGGCTGTCTCTTATTCTCCTCCCAAACGAAGATTGAAACCTAAATTTTATTTTTCGTGTCAGTTCGTTTTGAGAAACCGAACGAAGTTGAGCTTTTAAATAATAGAAAAACTACTAGTCGGGTATTTATTTTCACCTTCAAAATATCTAAAACACCTAGCAACTACGTTTCGCAAGATGTTCCATGAAATACTTTATAAAATTGTTATTCTTCAAATCTACTCGTTTTTTGATTTAACAATTTTTAATTTCAGTTGGCTCATTTATGGAAGTCGAATGAAAATCAGTCTTAAATATTACTTTATTAAACAGAAGTGCAAATCACAATACAAGTCTAAGTGATCTACAGGCAAGTAACAATAAGAGTAGACAAGATCTCTTAATTCTAGCTACATATATATGGATAGGATATGTGGGAGGGATAAGTTTGAATGCTCTGGGTCAGACCCAGGAAGTACCCTTGTCTTTCTGGGGCTGTAAACTTCTTAATAACCAATTTCATAATAACAATATTTTCAATACATAGTATTTCCTGGGTCAGGAACCCACCTTATGGTCCTTATCGTATAACTATCCGCATCTTTGGTTGTTTTTTTATTTAACGTCGCTTTATTCTGTATTCTGGCTAAACGAACGATGCGACAGTTGTAGCCCCATATTTAGCTTATTCAGCTATAATCAGGATAGGGATCTTTAACTTACACATCGTAGGCTTGGGACCACCACCTTACGCCCCCTCCGAAGGACGGCAAAACCAAGGAATTTTTACTCTCCTTTAAAAATTTCTATGGCCATGCTAGGACTCGCGCGATCTTGTATATTGCAGATTTTAACACTAAATGCTACACCATTGGCGACCCCTTTATTCTCATTGGAACATTGCTAAATGGCAGGAATTCCCAATTCTCAAATAGCAAGGAAACCAAATTGTTAAATGTGTACTTATTTACTATATTTCCAGTTTATTATAAGTGTAATATTTTTAATCTCAAGTATTTATTAAAGAATTTTTTGCTGTAAAAATTGTGATAGAACTAAACCCAATATCAATAAGCATAAGCGAAAAATCAAAAAGAGGCTTGAAATATAATGTAATAGAATACATAACAAAAACCAAAGTTTCAGGTCTTTAAAATATTGTAAAAAGCTAACCAGTCAACATAAATGCACCATCAGGCCAAGCAACAAAAGAAAATCGCATATAACAAGACGATGTACAGCACATGTCTCATCAACAGTCCAAACTAAGTCATTAAATAGAAACTGCAACCAAGGTGGTCTTTAAACAACTAAGAGCAAAGGAAAAGGTAATACAGGAACAGTTATTTTAGTCAAGCTTGTAAAAACCTCCCCACCTGTTTTTTAATAATACCTTCTCTTTCCTTGCTTGTTGTTAGTGGAACGTCTTGGAACAAGGTTGCTGTCTCTGTTAGACTGTTGATATAACATGTGCTAGAACCGATCTTGTTAGAGGTGCTCGAATTAGCGAGACTTAGACTGATTAGAGTTTTCAAGTATTTTTTATTTTCCCTATTGCACTGTAAACGCAAGGTCTTTAACGGAAACTAAAATAAATGTGTGATAGTCGATTTATATAGATAGTGTATACGAGATTTTGTTTTTTTTTCAAACTAAAGAAAGTTCTACATCCACAGGATTTCGATTTCACAGGGAAAACAGAATTAATAATTTTCTTACACAACGGATTTCGAACCCGAACGGATTAACAGCAGAATGTCTTTAGTATCGAGTAGGCTCTACTTCCTAGGGAAGTTACATTCTAAAAAGTAAAAAGCCCTGAACGGCTTCAATAACTATATCCATAAATATTCTTATCACCATTAACAAGAAGCACCACCCGTTCCGAGAAAAACAATACGCTCCGCTGGGAGAATAGAGAGATCCATTTGCAAAGTACCGTCAGCCCCAATGCAATGAAAGCAGTAATACGCAAGGGTGAAAGGGAGTAAAAAGGGAGGTTTAAAAAAGCTTTGAGGGAACTAACATTGGCCATGGAGTGCTCTTGAAAAAGGCACGCTCCAAATGAGAGTGGTAACTGGGCCTAGGCTCCATGCTCATTGTATTTCCTCTATCTCGATAGCAACTCTGTCTAGGGATCGTATATCATTAATCCATCCATCATGTATTTCTTATAGTTTGGTCTTCAAGTTCTTTATTTACGTTGCTGGTCATATTACTAACTTCCTCAAGCAGCTATCGTACGTACCGTGTACAGTATGGCCAGCGATACGTCGCGACGTAAAGAACTTGACGACACAGTCGAAACCAGAAGAGGTAGAATAGAAAAGAAACTTTATAAAGTCCCTTTAGAATAGCAATTATTGAAATAAGAAGAAACATTTTATATATATATATATATATATATATATATATATATATATATATATATGTCTAGAAAATTACATAACAATACAAATCATAAAGTATTTAAAAAGTGGAAAAAAAATGAAATAATTAAAAAGTTAGAATCATGGCAGAATATTAACTATTTATAGAGAATAAATAAATTGATAGCTAAAGTTAATAAATAAAATGCATGAGCTAGAAAGCAATAATTTCTTTACATAATTTATATCTTCTTTACGAAAAAGAAACAAAAACAACTAAGCAGCAGTATCAATTATTTAATACTGATTCACATAAGCCGATGGCTGACCTTCTTAAATAACATCTTTTTGGGAGGGCAGGAGTTTTGGAAAAGCAAGGATTTAAATGAAGGCCGTAAATAAGCATAACTTATGATACGAGGGATTGAGTCCCAAACTATGGAGGAACGCCCGAATGCTTATGTTCTGTGGGAACGAGTGTAGAGATCGGAAAGACAAAATTTTGTTTCATGGTCCTGGACAGGGGATTTGAATTGGAAGAAACGTTAGATATATGAAGGGTGTTCCGAGTTAATGGATTAATATTACAATGAACTGAGGAAATATTATCTACGAATGGGAGGGAAGAGCCATTTTAACTCTTCATAATGGTGAGACTTGCGGGACCAAGGGCAAATCTTAGAGAGCAAATCTTAGAGGGAAAATCATTATTCACTTTAATCTGTCCTCAAGCATAGAATGCAGGATGAATGGAATAAAAATATTGGCCGTGGAAATTTAGGTGAAAATATTCAAAAATAACGATCATACATATTTGAAACTAGAGGTCATGTGGAGCTCAAATGATAAAATGAATCCAGGAAGGTTACATTCGGTTCAGTATGTGGTAGAGATTGTACTGTTTGTAATACCCATACTCAGGTGATTTGTCCTCATCCCCCATAGATCACGCTTAACCCTCAGATTTCCCCCCTTATTTTGGTTACCCACTTTTTAAAGGCTGAGTGAGCCCCTATAAAGGGTCCTAAACCACATAAGCTTCATCTCTGGCCACTAACAGATTAAATAACAGTCTGTCAGCGAGCGATATTTGAACCCAGTAGCTTCGACACTGCAACTCAGCGCTCTACCACTGTGCCACTCCACTCCCTCAATACAAATCAATAGTAATAATAAAAATAAAAAGCAAGTAGAATAAAAAGGAATGGATAGTAAAAAAAGTACATAACTAATAAAAAAAAAAGTAGAAAGGAAACAATACATTTAATTTAACAACACTAATTTTAGAAATATATTCAAACAATAACAAATAACTATCTTTTTAAAAATTTTATTTAATGAAATTGACAACTGTATTATAACAATATAACAAATAAATATAATTAATGATACATGATGAGATGGGTAAAGGCACGTAGAGAAATTACCCAGTTGTATGACTCATATGTTTAATAATAAGATTATAAAATATAAATGATAAACAAATATATATATATATATATATATATATATAAACTATTATATATATATATATATATATATATAAGCTTACATGATTAAGTCAAAGCTATTAATAATTGCATTTTATATTTTAGAAATTCAAAATAGCTTACCTTGATAAGGAACAATTTTTTTGTATTTATTAAATATATTTCTTACTATTTTATGAAACAGAATCTGCATTTGCACTAACAAAACGTTTATTGTTTTTATGTTTACACTTCTAACGAAGTAAATCATTATCAAGAGTTCTATGCTTTAACTATCTCGTAAAATTGATAAGATAAATCTTTATAACACAATTACATTATAATAGTTAATAACATTTATATTGAAGTGAGTTTTAAATACTGTGGTTGTAATCAACAATGGTGCCTCTAATCATGCTATCTTTTATTTCTTAGTCATTACTAAAGTCATGTTATAAGGGCAACGGCAAAAGTTACAGATCGTAAAGTTAGTTTTATTTCTTTCTATTCGAAGAAGTAAAACGTTTAGTGCCGGAAATCTGTCTTTTATTTTTAAAATGAAATATTCTGTACCGCCTTAATTAGCTGCATTGTTTAAAACTTTCTTAACAATTAAACTTTAGTTCGTTATCTGTTATTTGTAAAAAAAGTGTTTCTTACGCTTCCTTTAAATTAGGTATATTTTTACAATTTGGCATGCTTTAGCATTTTATTTGCAAGCTGATTCAATGTGAAGAATATTTTATTTGAATAAATATCTAACAGATGTTGAGTACTATTTAAATTGAGTAAATATATGTTAAAGAATTATTAAAAACGCATCCAATCTAACACTACGAAATATGTTGTAAATAGAGATAGATTTTTTAAATCATTATTTTAAGAATGAGCATCATTACGAACCAAAAGACCTCTTCATTAGTAGAGATATTTGTTTAATAGAAAGTATTTTAACTATCAGTTCTACCTGTATTTAAGAAATATAAGCAAATATTTGAACATTTATTACAAAACAACTTAGGTATTTAGAAATCAGGTCTTCTAAAAAAATAAGTAATAACATTTTCAATTAGTATATTAGGGATTGATTTTCAATTTTCAAATATAGATATTCAATATTTATATTGGAATATATTTCGATTTTATTAGATCTTTATTTTCCTGACCTGAATCCATCAATAATACGGCTGATATAATCACAACCCTATCATAAAATATATTTAATAACCATAATGAAATGAAAATACATCTATAGATGCTTTTCTAAGAACGCTAGATAGTTTGATAATTAATTTTTACATAACACGTTCGTAGTATTTTTTCTATGAAGACATTATTTACTTTTTGTGTTTATTATAAGTTAAGATATTTTTTAAATATTTAAAATAAAAATATAATTGCCACACAGGTATGGGAAGTTCGTTGACGGGGCTTGGTCAAGCCTGGGCACTGCTGTCACTACTCGCTGCCTTGCTCTGCTGCTCGGGGTTTTACCTTCCATATTGGATTAAGGTATGTATTTTCGTTTTTAATGTATATATATATATACATATATATATATACATATATATATATATATATATATATATGTATATATATATGTATACATATATATATACATATATATATACATATATATATATATATATATGTGTGTGTGTGTGTGTATATTTATATTAGGTGAAATGTCGACAGGTATTATTATTATACAGAATTAAAGGTTTCTATTTCCATTTTTCTACTAATGCCTTAACGACTGTTCTATGTCACTTTAGTTCTTCTATATTAATATATTTTGTGAAATAGACAAATAAGAAATAGATAGATAGTTATGGTTAATTGTCTTCTGTTTTTTTTTTTTTTTTTTTTTATTTTCCTTTGTGATTTTTATAAGTTGGGTGTGTGTTTTCTATATGTTTTCTTATCCTTCCAAATGTTTATATTTATCCTATTCCTTCCTTATGATTTAATGGTTGTATTTGAGCCTTAAGCACTTAGCCAACAAACTGTCAAAAATATTCAGAATTACAATTAAACCGATGGCGGCCAGTGTCAAAAATGTAATACCTATTTAAGTAATTTTAATTTTAAATTTATTTACAAATTACTAAAATTTTGAATTTGAGAATGAGAGTCATCTGAATATTTATTTTCATTCACCGCTCGCCATTGTCATTTATATTATCAATGTTTTATTGTTAAGTATTCAACAATAATAAATCTATTGTTTAAATTATTCGGGCATAACAAACTGGCATTTTCTTATACTTTTTTTATTCAATTTTAATTTTTTTAATTTATTTTTAAGGGAAATCCGTTAAGTTTCCATTTAGTCTTTTATTTTTAATTTAATAATTTAAGAATGGGAATTATTAACTCTGGAAATTATTTAAATACATTCGTTTCAATTGAATAATGATATAAAATTGATTAATTTATTATATTTATATAAAGTTAACTATTAAATAAATGTTAAGAATACTTTCAGTCGTCAGGCGCAAAATCTTCCATCCTTCAATGTATTTAGGCCATACGGGATTGCCTAGCATCTGCGCCGTTCATTAATAACTTTTCTATTTAATGGCCACATCTGGCGTATTAGTTTTGATTCCCATTCAGTAATATCATATTGTAAATTTGTAGGGGTCATGATATATGATATATGATGATGATATATCATATTTACATCTCTTTTGCTAAATAATCCAACCTGAGCTTATAATTTAAACATTATTAAAGCTCCCGTATAATAGACTAATTACAGAATGGAATTTAAATATAATACAGTGATTATAATTATAAACAATTAATATAATTTTTTTTAAATTAGGATAAAATATAATGTATAAATTATAAACTAAATTTAATTTATAAATTTTAAAATTATAGATAAATTTATAAAAATGATTAACCAAATGTCTTATGATAGTTTTATTTGGCTATTAATACATATATGTTAAATTTTCCATTAACACATAGGTAAGTACAAATTTAAGGATTTTGATAGAAAACTAAAGGATATATGTATTTTCACATAGTAGATATATATGCTGCATTCCATTTTTTTTCGAAGGATTTATTTTCAATCATTTTCAGTTCATTAGCATTTTTCAATATATGTACCCACCATTGTTTTTGTTGTATTTAGCGTCATGTAAACAACAACCAACGAATGAAAAAGGAGTCATGCAATAGCTCTTAAAATATTTAATCCATTAAGAAAATATAAACCTAGATTTTGTAGAAACGACGGGAAAATCGTTATGGCCGTGTTTATATATGTATATAAATTTATACATGTATGTATATAATATGTATATCTGTGTGTACATTTTTTTATTACCAATTATTTACTTATTAGGCTCTGCCAAATGAAAAAATAAACCTTTCGTCGCAGATTGAGCCAGTATTAACTAATTATACATCCCGATAAAAAGATTTATATATATTTTTTCGGAATCCTGTTATGAAATCCATAAAACACAAGAAAAATGAAAGTAATAATAAAAATATTAACAAACCCTTATTCAGAGAAAGTAATTTCTCTTATTCTCTCCCCTTTAAAAAAAAATTACTAATGAGATTTTTATTCAGGTAATAAGTATTAATTAGCTACTGAAATTAATTGCTTTTTTTACATCTATACAAAAGATTCTTACAAATTCTGAATGCAACGGGTGTTTTTGTTTCTTTTTTAATTAAGCTACAATAGCTAATCGGATGATGCTACAGTGGGAGTAATACATTTTATTTATTCACGACTAATTAGGGTAGGGATTTTTAATGAATACTTGACACCACATAGGCTCGGGACCGTTATTTTACGTCCCATTCGAAAGACAGCATATCTAGGGGGTTTGAATCCCTTTAAAAATCCTAATGCTAAATGCCGGGCTGCGAACCCGCCACATTAGGTATAGTATGCTATTATGATAACCACTGCACCATAGGTGACCCTAGAAACAGATGAGTTATTCAATGTTAGATAACATGTAGGTTTGAAAACAAGTTGTAACATTATTAAAAAGGTTAACAGAAGGCGAAATACTTAACCCTAATTAGATACACATCTTGTTACAAATCTTTAAAAATTAAATTATAAAAAAAGTGATGCAGTATATTCTGTTATTTTAAGATTTTTATTTTTCATTTCCGAAAGCATTAAAATGACCAAAGCTTTCTATGAACTGTAAAAACCTGTACCACTACGACCCGTGAACGAGTCTGGGGGTTCAGTACATTGTTGAGACTGTACTGTTTCATGGACAACGGTTCTGCAAGGGGGTGACTTGTCCTAGGTCACGCTCAACCGCCAGGTTTTTCCCCCTTATTATGGGTACCCTATTTTTATAATATTTTATAGAGGCTGGGTGAGCCCCAGGAGGGTCCTAGATCATATATGATCCATCTCCGGCTGCAAACAGACTAAATAAAAGTAACTGCCCGCAGCGGGATTTGAACCAGGATTTAGTACAATGAACTGTAGTTAGTACAATTCAAAATATTTAACTATCTCATATTTTTAATGGATTGTTTGCCTATGTGTTTATTCTTTAAAAGCCACTTTATGGAGCTATGAAATATTGGTGGATGCTACAGTGGGAGTGCTAAATTGTATTTATCCAGGTATAATTAGGATAGGGATTTTGAATGAGTAATTGACACCAAACAGGCTCTGAACTGTCATTTTACGTCATTATCAGAAAGACAGCATTACTAAGGGTATATTACTCCCTTTGGAAATCCTAAGACCATCTGCCGGGGCTGGGAACCCACATAGAAGGTTTTCACGCTACCTTTTAATCATAACCGTAATTAAAATCGAGTGTGTAATTGCATGTATGCAACTTTATAATATACAGTAGACAACAGAAACCTTCAACCTAGTAAATTGAAAAAAAATGTATAAAAAAAGGGTATGTGATAAAATATAATCCGAAGAATTAATTAATTAATAACCACTAGACCACAGTTGATCCGTAATTCAGCGATTCTGTGGAGTTTGTACCTTCAGCTCACACTTATACATAAAAAAATAAATATATCACATAAAAAATAACTGTTGCTCCATTCATTGGTATATTTTTTTTAAAAACCTGAAGGACACTACTCTATTTTTGTGGGTAGATAAATCGTCGAGTACCGCAATACGCAAAGCATCAACGGCATACACCGCTTTTATGAAAACAACTAGTGGCTATATTTTCAAAATAAACGAGCAATTTATAAAATTTACTGCTCTCAACAGCTAACTAAATTGATAACGACTTACAGAATCATCATTTTCCCATGGCAGCGGGTGAAAAATAGGCCGCTGTGGCGTGGGGGTCCAGCCAAAGTCACTGCGTAATTTAGGTTTTCTCCTCAGTAATAAAAAAAAAAATCATTTCCCGACCGTCCTCTGTGATATCGTATTTATATCCTGGTTAAATGGAGGCAATTCGAAGAGCCAATTATGGAATATGGCCTTGTGCAGTAGCTTCCAGAGCGATTTAATCGACTGAGTATTATTTGTATCAATTGCCTTCCTATATGCACGCACTCCATGGTGATATTCCTTTATTAACACATACAAAAGTCAATAAAGACTTTAATACATTTAAAATTATTTTAATAAATATAATTATCACCGTGAACAATTCAAAATATTCAGAACCCACAGTTGGGCCAATTATTTTTGTTAAACTGGCAGTATTAAAATCTTTTGTAGTTAATGTTTATGTATATATATATATATATATATATATATATATATATATATATATATATATATATGACAAAATTAAGTTCAAAATGTATTTCTTTTAATATTTATTATTCATTACTCTGTCCCATTTTTAAAAATATGTCAATATTGAACATTTTCTTTCCTAAAAAAAGGAGCAATATCCTATATGTTCAGTGATGGTATTTATCTTTCGATCCTTTAAAGACTAATTAGTCTTATTCATATCGAAATGACATTAAGAAATTATTGAAGTTTAAACTACCCCAACTTTGTTTATATTAATCAACTAAGAATTTATTATAGTGTCCACATAAGAGGTAGTTGTGTGTTTACCAATTCACTTAATAGTTAAAAATCAAAAGTATTAATAATCAATAAACTACTGAATTAATCCATCAATAGTAAGTTAGCAGGATTAAGTAAGGAGTTAAATCATTAAAACGGATTTAATTTAGTAATACAATTCTTCTTTCCAATTAGTACATAAAACATTTCTTAATAATTGTTTACATTGAGAAATGACTCATATTAATTCACTTTAATAAATTGCCATAAACGCTTATACATAATTATATTATAACATACCTGTGAATAAAAACGGTACGTTTTTCGTTAGGTAGCTAGCTTTCTTGGAAAGGGCACCTCCCAGATCATCTTCGGTGTATCCCAGTCAAAATTCCTGCTCTTCTTCTTCCCCTGACTTTTTATTACCATTTTTTTAAAACACTAAATGGTCCAAACTAATAGTCCCTTAAGTGGCTACTATTCCTTAACGATCTCTGATCTCAAGTTTTAATTACTCATTTATTTATATTTAGAAACTTATTTAAATTCAAAAACTCTTTAAATATTTCATCACGTCGTCAGAATTGAAAAATCATATGAAACGTCATATTAATAAATGCTCTAAACGATTTATAGGAATCTTGAAAATTAATGGAATTCGTTCGAAACATAAAGTAAACGAGTAGAAATATAAGGATGTTACAGCGACTTCTTCCCAAAATCGGCCATTGTGCTATTTACTTCTCTGGCTTTACTGGTTTTACGATTTTCTCGGACCATTTTTGGACCATATAACGATTTATTGTAGGCGAATGCGTGAAATGTAGTTGTTGTCCATGTATATATAATTATGTAGTATTTATAAATATCATTTTAAGCCATGATTGGTTTAAAAAGTTGTATCCAGCTGTTCATGATATAAAATTTAATAATAATCACGGAAAATGAAAAATATTGTACCATAATTGATTTAAAAACCGTTTGAAATATATATTAAAATTTAGAAAGTTATTATTCTAATGACAGTTATGTAAAAAAAAAAAAAGAAAAGAGTGAAATTCCATCCTTTATAAGAATAATGAATAACAACTTAAACTCCGAGAAGAGGAATGGTTTATTAAATGATTATTAATATAATTTTATTGTTGAGCTTAAATACCAAATTTTCAAAATATTTTGTTTTGAAATAAGTTTAATTTTATTTGTTAAAAATAATTAACCGTCTATAGTCATAATCAGTAGTAATTATAAAAGTTAAGGAATTCGATAATGGAATAAAGGATATACAAAGAAGAAATATTTTATTACATAGTAGATATGTTACTTTCTGGTATTTGTGGACTTCAATCTATGTTATTAATATTTCCTATAAGTAATGTGTTTTGTGCTATGGAATGAACCAAGCAACGTATGAAAAGCAATGAATGATGAAAGAAAAATATTTAATCCACTAAGAAAATCTGACGCTAGACGTTGCAGAAGCGTCTGGAAAATCGTTCTAACTGTGATTTCACGGAATGGTTCGTCATAAAGAGAAAGAAGAATATAAAAATGATCATAAATACCAAGTTCGCTCAATTTCCAGAGAAAATTGTTTCTGATCATAAAGCGACTTTTATACGATTCGGCTTATTGGAAATATAAAATTTATTTTCGCAAAATGTTATCATCCGAGGGTAGTTGTTAGCAGGCTGAGAAATAGTCGCATGTGCCTTTGTATAAACATGATTCCTCACGCTACGATAATAATGCGCGCACGGAATCGGAATACAGAATCGGGCTTAACATGTATATGTTCAATTTCAAATCTCATGACAGATAATGTTCATTCTGTATCGAAAAGAGTAAAATGCTTTATAAATTACCATTAGCGAAGGAGATTACACGGACTATTAAATGAAGGCTTACTTGATTTCAACTGTTTTAGGCTTAATCCCTCCGAGCTTAATCCGCTAAGTAGTTTAATGTGGAATGCTTAATTGATTGTTCATCAGGATATGTTTAGTTTCTGTTATCTGATTAGACCGTACCGTATACTATTGTTCCTACATTCATTATAAACATCTAGAATTTTTAACTATAGTTCGACATTTTTTAACTAAAGTTTCTTAGTAAGCTTCATGGATTCTGGTAATATCCCGAATATAATAACATCAAATGTATATAACGATCACTTATCCAATACTATTATTATAATATTAGTTGAGGGTGTTTTTATTAGTCAAATTTAAATTGATAAGATGATACGACAATATTTGTTGAAGAAGGTGCTTCTAGAAATTAAAATAAAAAATTGAATCATGATCACATAAAATCAAAAAAATTATGAAATACATTTTTATTAGCCATTGTAAATATGTACATATTATTATTTTTTTTCCCCACGAAAAGACCACGCGAATATCACAGCTAATGCTTCCTCTTTTCCCATATGAGCTCTGAGTGCCTAAGTTTTCTCTCCTCAGACCACGCAAGAGCCTTTTTGGGGCGCTTTTTTCCCACAAGAACCTTTATACCCTTGATCGTCCTTCTGTATGCATCTCGGTCAAAACAATCTTGGTCTGTTAGCCTCACTTGGTCCATATTATCCCTAAGTTGTTTGAAACATCCCATTGAAACATTTTTGTGACAGTGCATTCGGTGAAAAATTTTATGGTTCAGTCTTTTAGGATTCATCCTCATCATGTGTCCGTAGAACCTTAGCCTTCCCACCCTAACATCAGTCTCTAAGTCCGTTGTTTCCCTATAAATTTCTTCATTCGACCTCAACCTGTATCCTTCAGGGGTTACAAATGTACATATTATATCATACGGAGTTATGATTTTAATGATAGCGATGTTAAAAATTAAAGAAAAAAAGAATTCCTTCCAGTAAAACATCTCTGAGAAATGATATATTTATTAAAGTAAATTTTATTTAAGGATGCCCTTCGCTGATTTTCACTTTTTAATGAATAAATTTCTTGTCTGCATTTATTGAAATATCGATGCCTTAGTTAAGTGCCGAAAACAAGATTTTACAGGAGTCAACTTTGATAATAAGTTAACACAAGAAATACAGTTCAAGTTTAAGCCCACAATATAGTTTTGTAACCTTCGCAGCTTCTCTATTAATTTTATATCAATATATGATCTATAACTTTCTGATCACAAATTTACAAAATTATTTATATAACAAAACCAATTTTTGAAAAATTAGCACTTAACACATTTGTGAACTAAGGCATCGATATAATGTTCAGAATTCCCTGTGAATAATACTGGCACTACTAAAATGACTAATATATCCTTCCTGTCTCAGGCTCGTAATTAAGCATACCACACCTGCCTTTGAAAGTAATTTATAAACATATATTCTCCTGAAAACATATATTATACTCCAATGTCTAACGATGGAGTTTTTTAGTACAATGTTGCCCATTCTGCTTGTTACGAATCATCTTTCATCTTCATAAGAATTAACCATCATTAATAGTTTTAGGAAGCATTAATATTTAACTCTAATGAGTTAAAAAATACAGTTTGTTAGTGTATAATTAAGTAAATCTTTATATGATATATAATTGTATCCTTATATTTTATTTTATCATTATCTAAATTTATTGTTGAGTCGATTAAATAAAATATGCGAAATTAAATATTTGACTCATGTCATTTAAAATGATGTAATGTATTTTTACATTAGGTTATACATATTTGGAAAATGCACTGTCTATATCTTACCTCGTACTTCATAACTTATCTTGATAGGGAATTGCAATGTGTGTTAATATGGTCGATAAATGGAATAGGTCGATCTAATTCGTCATATGTATTGTAACTTATGTTGTCACCAAAAGTATTTACTGAAATGCAGAATTCTATAAGTTTGACAATATATCATTAGCCCCGGTGAATAAAAAGTTGTCAATTTTTTTTTTAGGGTAGCGGAATCGTTTTATCTTGTAGTTTTCGGCTCGAAATGCAGTTGATGATATGGTTTAAGAACTAACTCAATTTCAAGTCAGGGCCTGACTTAGCCACATACGCACTATGAGAATGGCACGATTCCGTTATAGTAAGTACAAGAAACGCATTTTAGACAAAATTCGAATCAATTGTTTTCAATGGTACTGTATTTACTTACTTACTTCAGCTATTTCCGTTCTGAAGTGACGAAATGTGAATCGTTCAACATTGAAGCTGCCAAAACTCGTGGATCTATACTCATTGCAGCACTCTTCTTCCGAATCTGAATGACCTTCTATGATTATTATTTATTAATTACTAGTAATAAAACAACCTTTTACCACTAAGAACCATGAAGGGACTTGGGTTCAGTACTTGGCAAATTACTGTTTGTAGGACAACGGTCGTGCAGCGAGATGGATTGTCCGATCTCACACGCCACATTCAGGTTTTTTCTCCAATTGAGGGTATTCACTTTATAGAGGCTCGGTGAGCTCTGTGATCCGGATCTGTAGATCTGACAGGGTCCATCCGTGGCTGGCAAACGATAAAAAATGTATCTGTTACAGCCGGATTTGAACGCGGAGGTTTAGCATACAACATTCCGAGCTACCCTGGCTCAAATTTTATATAATTGTTTAAAGGTAGAATTAAAAACTTATTCATGTACTATTATTTACATTTTAGTTGTGAGGTTTTTAAATTGTTTATCATCCTAATATTAGTGTGATATTCGTAATGGTAGTTTGTGCGGTAACGTTGTTGGGATCCTAGGTTTTCTTTCGTTGTTTCCTTGGGCCTGACGGTCCCTTTCTCCATACTCTATATCCTGCCCCTTCTTCATAATTCCCTTTATAGCACCACAGGAAGGAAACTGTATAAAGTGAATTCATAATAGGTTTAATAAAATTTATGAACTTTCAGAGTGTGTCGCCTCTTTGAATCTAAAAAACAACACATTACTATTTAACAAAGAACCTAACTTCTGATATAGGGAGCAAAACATAATTTAGTCACATTAGGTGACTAAAGGTAGTTTCCACCTTTTTTTTTTCTATCAAATTATTTTGTAGTGAATATATACAATATATTTGTTAATTACCTATATGAAATATACGAGGGATTCGGGATCAAAAGCGAATAACACCACATTTCAAAACGTGACTTTTTCTCATTTTTCGGTAGTTTAGTTGAGATACTTTATGCTCACGAAACTTCAGGTTCAGAACCGGACTAATACCATGAGGATGCAAAGTGGCAAAGATGAAATTGCTTGACCAATCTAGCGAAAAATGTGAAAAGTCAAGTTTAGGAATTTTGGATTAATATACATCAGATTTGAAAGCCGAAGAAAGTGGAGGAATTCTGGGAAAGCCTGGAAGAATAAATCTCTGAAATTTCCTGGGGTAATGTAAACTCATTGTTGGAGATTTCAATGGGCAAATAGGGAAAGAACGGAAGTATAGAGAAATAGTAGGGAAGTACCCGGCGCACAGATGAACTAACAGGGATGGAGAAAGACTAATAAGTTTGTGCAAAATCGCTAGAATGAAAATTATGTCCACATACGACTTGGCTAAAGCAAGTAAGAATAAGACATGGGTATCGCCTAATTCCATGCTAGAAGAGTATCAACTAGACCACATATCAATATCCAGAGAAAAACATAGTGAAATCCAAAATGTCAGAGTAAGAGCAATTAATGTAATTGTAAGGGATATTAATGTAACTCCAGACCACTACCCTTCACAAATCAAGATGAGTTTTATACCAAAGTGAAAGACGACAAAAAGCCAAACAAAAATAGTCAAGGTAGACAGAGAAAGGCTGGAAGAAGAAAAAATACAAGAATTCGAAGAGCAAGTGAAAGTTCCGGGTAAATGGGTAGAAGAGACGAAAAATTGAACAAGTCCGGCGGAGAAACTACCAAAAGAAAAATAGATGGTGGAATAAGGAGTGTGAAGACGCGGTAAAGCAAAGGCTGGAAACATGGAAGGTATGGAACCAGAAAAAAACATCGGAGAATCTGGAATGTTTCAGCCATGAGAGAAAGCGTGCACACCAAATAATGAGAAAAACGAGGCGGAAATTACACAGAAACCAAGTGGATGAAATGGAGGAGAACTTTAAGAAAAACAACACTAGACTCTTCTACAGTTCCTTTGAAAACAGCATGTGAGGCTATGTGCCATTCATCCTGAAATTTAAGAGAGAGAATGGGACACTGGCACTAAGCAACGAAGAAGACTTTACAATACTTGCTAGGTACTATGAAAAACTCCTTAATTGTGTGAAACCGAGAGAAAAGCTGGAAATTTGGACAAATACACCTCAAAATATTGACTCAGCCCCCCGGATGAATAAGAGGTGGAGGAAGTGTTGAAGACCCTCAAAAACCACAGTAATTGGAACAAAAAGGGACAATGTGAAATTAAAGTGCTTGGCCGTTGCAGACGATCTAGCCCTGCTAGCAAAAACAGAGGAGGAAACTATAAAACAGGTTAACACCCTGAAGAAAATAGCTGAGAAAACGGGAATACAGGTTTCGTATGAAAAGACAGAGGTTATGTCAACGGATGACAGCTTTAGCAAGGAAATATTGGACACCAAATGTGGGCAAATTAAAGTCACAAAAAATTTTAAATACCTAGGGGATATAATAATAGGATGTTGATAGTTGGGGGTGCAGTCAAGAAAACACGCAAAAATAGGTGAAACTATTTTATTTTAAGTGCCGACGTTTCGACCTACTATGTAGGTCATCTTCAGGGCTATGAGAAAACAGACAAAAACAGAATAGACTGTAAAAATACATAAAAAGAGGTACAGAAAATTAGATAAAATGTAGAGATATAAAAAAGAATGATATATAATGAAAGGATATATGAAGGTATATGAATATATATATACATAATATATATATATAATAATGTATGTAGGTATATGAATAAAGATGATTACATGGTAGATGGATAGAAAGGTGATAATGCAAAAACAAAGTACAAGATGGATAGAAAGGTGATAATGAAAAAACAAAGTACAAAGAGAGCAATGAAGTTAAACAGAAAAAAAATAAATAAAATGAAAAAGATATGAATATAATGAGTATGGACAATTTAGTATAATAAAGATAGAAATGTATTGCAAAGAAAACAATAGTATGAAAATAGACTCATGGGGAGTATCATAAGTGCAATGAGAGAACATGAATTAAAAATATGATACCTAATAATACATCGAGAAGAATATATTATAGAACGTAAAGAAAAGGAATCTAAGTATGACGGGCCGGGAAGTGAAATATAAAAAAATTTTAAAAATATAAGTATCAGAAGTGATGTAAAGGTATAAATGTTATATAAAGGTATACACTGTACATTGTATAACAGATGTAGTATCTAGGTATACATATATTATATAGAGGTATACATAGTATGAAGTTATATAAATAAAGATGAAAGAATACAAGGAACAATACATGAGAGATATAAGATATCAGTAAGTGAATAGAGATATATTATAAAAAATAATAATGTTCTGTGAACATGAACTCTTAAATTAAAACATTTAATTAAAACTATGATGGATGCTAAAAGTGATGATGGGAGAAATAGGTGTGAAGGAAGGAGATGGAGAAAGATGAAGAGAAGATATAAATAATGTGAGACGGTACGAACCCGATGGCAGCTGGGACAGCGAGTAACTGACGCGGATAAAACCGTTAAACGACGGAAGCGCTGGCCGCGATCTCTGTCGGTCAAAGGTCAAAGTAGCGAAAAAAAAAAAAAAAAAAAATTCAAAAAAAGTAAAAATGAAAAATAAAGAAGTAGGGAAAGGGCAATATGGGGAAATATGGGGACGCGTAAGAAATGTGAAAAAATAAATAAAAAATAAAGTTAAAGGAAAAAAAGGGGATATAATATGTAACAACGGAGCAAATAGGTCATCCGTGGAAGAAAGAATAGCCAAACTGGAAAGACTGAACTTTGCCACTAGAAACATGTACAGCAAGAAACATTTGCCCTCCAATGCAAAAAATTAGCCACTATTGTTCAGTAGTAAGACCAGCAATACTGTAAGGTACGGAAACAGTCAGCCTTCCGAGTATGGAGGAAGTCCTGAAGATCGAGAGAAAAATTCTGAGGATGATTCATGGACCCAAAGTAACACAAGAGGGGTGGGTATAGGCGAAAATCCAACGAAGAATTATACAGAAATTTGGTAGATCTTGAAACAGTCATCAGGACAAGGAGACTGAGGTTCTACGGCAGGAAAGAAGGAGAGACGAGGCAGAAAATGGGCGGAAAGAGAAGGAAGGCAAAGAGTGTGAAGAAGATTATTAAGTGATATTCGCGTAGTCCTTTCTGGCCGAAAAAAAACACACAAAAAAAAATATCACATTTGTACTGTCAATAAAAATAAATACAATATTATAATCTAATAAAAATTTGATTTGATTATTTTAAAAAAACAGTAAATAGAAATTGAAGGCCTTTTAATCCAAAATATTATGTAGTGACGGCAGAATTTTCATGTGGCAAAAAATGATGGTGGTTCATACTTGAAAAAAAAATAAAAGTCAATTAGCACGAGAAAATTGACGAAAGGGAGAACAAGGATTTACAGAGCCTATTAAATTATGAGTACCCAGTTAGTATTGTTATGAGATATTGAGTATTTTTATATTAAAAAAAAAAAATTATTTTTATTTTTTTAAAGATGGTTTTGTATAAATTGCAAAATTATAGTTTATAAGAAATATATCTCAATTTTAAGAGGAACAAAATGGTCCGGATGGAGGGAAAAACAATTGTTCTTAAGTAGGGAGAACTGTTTACTGGAGAGTCAACGTTTCGACTCACATTGTGGGTCTTCTTCAGGGTCCCCTTCAGTTGTTAAGCGGTAAGTTACAAATCTACATCCCCCCCCCCTCCCCGGCAGCCCTGAAGAAGCCTGTAATGTGGGCTCTCTAATAAACAGTTCTCCTTACTTAAGAGTAATTTTTGTTTTTAATTAGGTCAACTATTATTATTTAAGATATCTTAATCTTAATTCACTGCATTATCTCTATTAAAGTAACAGTCCTATAATCGAAATATTGAAATAAGAAGTTGTAAAAAATTGATGCCTTGTGTAGTGTTAAAATCGAACTGATCGATATCAACAAAAGATAAAAAGTAGTTCCACGGTCCACGTTGCGAAATTACAAAATATTACATCAGTAAAACATTTTTAAATTATATAGGAATATAATTTCTGTTCGTCCTATAGATAGCAGAGTAGCTCATAAACTTTATCGATTTTTGTTGTTCTTTTATAACGGAAGCAAGTTAAGATTAAGAAAACAAAACAAGATTATACTTTTTTCCCCCATTATTTCAGTCTAAAAATATGGCATTTTTAAAGTAATCTTATTTAATTTTTTTATCATAATTTATCGAAAAAAGAGATGGATAAAATAACGTAAACAAGCGGATCAAGCCGGGAAGACTAGGTTGAACTAAAGCCAAAAAAGTTTTAAATTTAGGATTAGCTTCTTCATGGTTTATTTTTACTTATAGTTCCCTATTTCTCAGCAGAAACTTTTAAAAGCATTCTTAACACATCAATGAATGGCGACATCATAAAATATAATCCTAGGATTTTTATTTTTATTTTTTGTGTTTAAATATTAGATAATATGGCTTAATCATAAGATAAAATTGATATATATATATATATATATATATATATATATATATATATATATATATATATATATATCAACGTGTCTGTTTTCAAGATTTTTTTGTCTTTCCTTTTTATAATGTAAATATAAGTACAAACTCTACCGTATATCCATCGTACAAAATCATAGCATACAATAATATTATACATGGATATATCTACAGCCCCTTTGAATAAGTGGTTAAGTCGATTTTTTTCCAGAGGGAGTTACCTCTATTTAGGGAGGTGGGACCGTGTCATTCTGGTAATTTTTTGTTTTAAATGGAGTTATAATATAAGAAACAACTCCATTTCAAGCCAATGCCTGACTTAGACCTTTATTCACTACGATCCCGCTTCCCTAAGTACAAGAACTTATTCATTTTGGAGAAAATTCGACTTCGACCTTCATGAATTTAGTGTTGTCTATGGTGACTAGAAAAAACGAAATTCAAAAGCAAGATTAAACGGTTGTTATTGTTCGTTCTCGAGACTAATAAGCTCGCTTCTTTTGTCCCGAAATCTAAAAATAAGAATTTATAAAACAATCCCTCCAACTCTTCTTTAAGGATGTGAAACGTGGCTGAAGGATGAAGAAAGTATTAAGTTATTCGAAAATAAGATTGTTGCGTAGAGTATTTGGTCCAAAAAAGGATTTGGTTTAGGGTTTGGGTAGTGGTCCGTGAACGGAAGTTAGTAAGCAATGATTAGTGGTATCGACATTGAGGCTATGCCTTATTATTATTATAGAATAAACGAGGGCGGGTCAATAAGTCCGTGACTTTTTTAATTTCCCGCCTCTTGATTGAAATGGCAACACTGATCCTGTCAACAGGCAACTGTCAGTTGTTTCCTGTCTAAATTTGAACAAGCTGCGTCATTTAGTTTGTGTTTGGCAGCCGTTGATAGCAGACTACCGCGCGTTGTGAAAAAATCGTGCTCGTTAAGCATTATTTTTTGTGTGAAAAAATCATCACTCAAACCAAGGCTAAGCTTGATAAATATTATAGGGACTCTGCTCCATCCATTTCCATGGTAAAGAAGTGGTTTACTGAATTTCGACGTACAAGCACGGAAGATGCTGAACGTTCTGGACGCCCAGTTGAGGTCTCTAAACGATTGAAACAAATTCACGATATGGTTTTAGCCGATCGGATATTAAAAGTGAGAGAGATTGTGGAAGCCATAGAGACCTCACTTGGCTCAGTGGTTTCAATTTTTTAATGATCACTTGAGTATGAGAATGCTTTCAGCAAGATGGGTGCCGTGTTTGCTCACAATTGACCACAAACGCAACCGTGTTACAAAATCGCAGGAATGTTTGGCGTTTTTCAACCGTAACATGGACGAGGTTTTGCACCGTTTCGTAACCGTGGACGAAACGAGGATCCACCACAACACACCGGAGGCCAAACAGCAGTCAAAGCAGTGGGTTTCTCAGGTTGAATCGGCGCCAAAGAAGCCAAAGTTGGGTTCGTCAGCCAATAAAGTCATGGTGACCGTTTTTTGGGATGCACTTGGTATAATCCACATTGGCTACCTTCAAAAGGGGAAAACAATCAATGGCGAATATTATACCAACTTATTGGGTCGATTCAATGAGGAATTGAAAAACAAAAGACCGCATATGGCGAAGAAAAAAGTTTTTTCCACCGGGACAATGCAAGGGTGCAGTTTCCATGGCAATACTCCACGAATTGCTCCCTCATCCACCATATTCTCCAGATTTACCCCCGAGTGACTATTTCTTGTTCCCAAAGAAGAAATGGCTCGGCGAAAAGAGATTTGACTCCAACGACAAAGTCATCTCACAAACAAGTGCATATTTTGATGACCCCGACAAATCATATTTTTCGGAAGGGATGAAAATATTAGAGAAACGTTGGGCTAAGTGTATAGAACTTAAAGGAGACTATGTTGAAAAATAAAATAACTTTTCATATAAAATCCTGTGTTTAATTCAAAAAGTCACGGACTACATGACCCACCCTCGTATATATTATATTCTAATTATAAGTTTCAACGTGGTATTA
This sequence comes from Troilus luridus, assembly GCA_964056705.1. Lineage (NCBI taxonomy): Eukaryota > Metazoa > Arthropoda > Insecta > Hemiptera > Pentatomidae > Troilus > Troilus luridus. The sequence goes on from OZ057415.1 coordinate 79,601,492, forward strand.
ATTTGTTTTAATATTAAAAATAAAGTAAGTGAATTTTATCTTATTGTATTTGAATATTATTCAAATAGTCTGAGAAGGGTGACAAAACTAGGATTTCCAACGAAAGTCAATAATTTAATTATTGTTAAAAACAATGATTAATAAGTATATTAAAAAAATAGAAAGTAAGAATAGATAAAAAAAAGTTATATAAGGGACAATCATGTAAATATTTAAATGGCGTTCCTGAATATTTATGTTTAAGTGATAGAAGATGGAGTGTGGCAGTACTCCCCTGGTTTTAAACAACTTAGAAACTTGTGAGGTATAACATTTCCTTATCCAACACCGTTTGTAAACAACTGTTCTCCACGCAGAATTATTCATGTATGTTCACTATACGGAGAATATTCATGCTTAAATGAGTAGTGGAATATTTTCAACTATAAGGTGGCTTTTTACGAGTCGACAGCAAACTTGGTATGAAAAATATTGTTTTGGTTTAAGAACTTGTATGTTCTTCATCGTATCTTAAAGTCATTAGCTAAATGTTCATACGTACCCCCTCCATCCTCCTTCAAGAACTCGGTTAAAGAAGTAAGATCGGCATTACGGTTAAAAGTTTTACGGTACTTTTTCTTATCGTTTGAAAATTTCTCCCTAACATATTATTTCTGTATTGAGTATTTTATTGTTTAGAGGGTATGTTAAGAGGCCGATTCAGCAAAAAAATTATGGCAGTTTGTTGCGATTATTTTTGGCTCCGTCAAAATCTTGTCTGTTTCTAATATTTTATTAAAAATTTATTTTTTGAAGAAAATTAATCTCCCATAAGCTAAATGCAATGGTGAGAATTTTTCAAATGTATGCAAAAAAAAAAAACTATATTGTTAGTAAAAAAATCAAAACAATTTTCCCTTTCCTGCTTTTGCATTTTTCCATAGTACTTGAAATACATTTTTAAGCGTTCTATTTAGTTTTCAAACAATTTCTATGATTCAGTAGAAACATTTCCTAGTAATTTTTTAACTAAAGCAATCTCTAAGAACTATTGCTTAGAACTAAGTGTTTTTGTCAAATTGTTTGCGACTTTATATGACAGAAATAAGATATTTTTCATTTTTCCTAATAAGTTTAACTTTGTTATGCATTTATATCACTTTCGAATTTCCAAAAAATGAGGGAACATATTTTGTATTTTCTCCTTTAGTTATTTTCAAATGTCTTCGTAATTGATTACATTATTTCTAAAGTATTTATTTATTTATAATTAATTACTTTATTATGGCAAAAGAATAAAATATATTAATCATTTCGAATTAGAAAATTCGAAAGTAAAGTAAAAAATTAAATTTTGAAAATTCATCCTGTGTCAGACTATATCCTTGACTATAAAAACCAAGGTGATACACAACAAAATAGTTGATTGTACTTTGATATTGAGTTCAATCAAACCTTTGGAATAATTTTTTTAGAAAATTTAAAAATCATTGCGTCCAAAAAAATCAATGAATAGCATACAGAATCAAAAAGCGGTATTAGAATACCTGGGTCATTCCCAAGACAAATAGCTTCTACTGCAGCTGATAATGCATTGAAAGGTTGATAGTAAGAGGGGATCAGGATGGAGTTGGCACTGGCTGCATAATGCATAAGACTATTTATTATGACTGCCATTTAGTCATCACAAATGTCCAATTTGTGTCACAAAAGTGGTGCCACCAAAGTAAAGATCGCTTTGTTAATAGCCATCTTCCGAAACGGATAATACGTCGTAGAGACTTCATTGTTTCTAAGATTATGGTTGTAGTGGGCAGTCACTATAATAAAAGGTACCCACTTCATAGAGAATGGTTCTGTGAATCCTATATGGTCCAGTCCTTTCGTCAACTGAATAAATAAATTATCCTCAACCACGTCTGGGACCTTCGGAACATCAACTCTTGAATCCAAATCTGCGCCACCCTGTCTGTCCTTTTATAATATTATTTAAAATATATATATATATATATATATATATATATATATATATATATATATATATATATATATGGATAATAAAGATATTTTAAGTACCCACTATAGACGCCTACAGTAGCCCTGAAGATTCATGAACTCGCTGCTCCCTCCCACACATGTTAGAGAACTAACATCTTTTATTAACCCTTTGAGATGCCGCCATATCTCTCTCTCTCGCGTAGTTACTTCTCCTGGAACCCACTGGAGGCAGATTCCTTCGGCTTGTTTGTCCTTTCCAAACAGTGCCAACTGCAAGATATTTACAATTAAGTTTCCTCTTAGACGCCGAGTATGCTGATTTAGTTTGGCTCTTTAATATAGTTGTTTAGGGTAAATTAAATTATTAATATTTAATTAATGTTCATAATATTTGTAGGTTAAATTTAATTTTAGTCTGTAATGTTCGGATATGTATCTGGTATGATGTAGAACTGGAGTGAATTAGATGTAAGTTCAAATGCTTGGAGAATCAAAACTCATTATTCGAAATCAGAACAATTTAAGGTGTACATATGACATTCGAATTATTATCCGATTGTTGTATGATGTAAATTGTATTGTTGCATATTCGACCTGCTTTGATTTGTATGTTTCGAATATATATATATATATATATATATATATATATATATATATATATATATATATATATATATATAGGGTGACTGGTAATTAGTGGCGAAGCCATTAAGGGGTGATAGTATGGGGCAATTCCAGTTGATATTACTATTAGTCCTACTGTCCCAAAGTTAACCCTTTCCAAGACGCAAGAAAACAGGGTCAGTCCAGGGACGTCGAAAAAGAATCAATCACATAAGTCAAGGAAAAAGCCAAGTCGCTAGAAAAATCCAATCTGTGGGCAAGTAAGCTAAGAGAGCACGTCCGAACACAGTAAACCCGTAAGAGGGGACTGAGGCAGGGATGTGCAAATCAAGGCGCTCGACACCTGTCAACTCCTGCGTCGGAGCCCTTTGTTCTCGGGAGTCTCTCTTCTCGGGCTTTACCCGAGTTCTCCATTTTTCATCGATCATATCTTCGTGGTTTCTTAACCGATTTTTGATTTCAATACCTCATTAGAAAGGTGATGAAACGTAGATGTTTTAAATTATTATGTAAGTAATAATTTAGGGGGACTTTTTTGAGTAAATTGACGTTTTAGAGGCAGTCACCGTATTTTTTTTCATTTAATGTTTTTTTTAAGATACCAACAATTACGAAGATTTGACTATTAAAATTCCTTATTGACAATATTTTTGTAACAAAAGAAAAAAAATGGGCCATATAGACCAAGGTTTAGGATTTATAGCTATTTTAAGATTTTAAATAGGATTTTTTTGTAAAATTCATTAAGTAAGAATATCTTGGAAAGGGTTAACTTTAGGAGAGTACGTCTCATAGTAATATCGACTGGTATTGCCCCATACTATCACCCCTTAACGGCTCCGCCACTATTTACCAGTCACCCTGTATAAAAATAGATTAGGGAACAATTTATTTAATAATAATAGTATTGATCTTTAACCTAGCATGTTCGATCATTAACCACGCTTACGATTAAGATAAATTGTTTACTTGTGATGCATTGTATCTTTTTTATTGTTCTGTAATATGTTTTTTAAATTATTATTATTAATTTTTAGTTTTTAATTTTATTAAAAAATATTCTATTGTGCATAAAGTCATATTTTGTGTATCTAATATGTTTTTCAAGTCTGGGATGCAGTTTTTAATGTATCTTCCATGATGACTTATCTGAATTTTGTTTATAAGTTCCCAATAAATTAATGTTTTAAGCTATGTATTTTAAGTTTATTTTACTTTGCAAACTATCTGCTTATTTATTATTATTGTGCTTAATTGTATTGTACTATTTATTTATATTCAACCTAAAACTACTTTCTGAATGATCCTCATCATTCCGCAAATTACTCGGATCTTGCCAATTATATAGTGAAGATATTTATACTTCTGTTATCTTTGAATTCGTAGTCGCTTTTTAGTCCTCCCTTGAGTGTAATAAAATATTTTCTGCTGTGGAATTGCTAACGAGGGAGTCGAGAAGCCAGGTCAAGATCCAGAATGACTTGTCTGAAGAATTCAAGACAACTAGGGTCTGAGACAAGGGGATGCTATTTAATTTTCCACTAGAAAAGGTCATAAGAGACTCATGGTTACAAGTCACTGGTATGATTCTGACTAACTCCATCTAAATACTGGCCTATGTAGATGACATAGACATAGTGGGAGGAACAATAAGGGATCTGCAACAGGCTTTTCTTGCTTTGGAGAATGCTGGACGGCGTATAGGTCTTCAGGTAAAATATATGGTGGCTGACCTTTCAATACAATCGGATCCCACCAACAATTTTGGTGCCTAGACATTCGAAAGTGTCGACAGTTTTGTCTACTTCCGTTCTCTGGTCAAAGCAGATAGCTCAACCAGTCCAGAAGTCCAAAAGACAAATATTAAGAAGGATGTTTGGAGCTGTAAGAGTTGGCGATCAATTTAGACTCAGACAAAATGCAGAGCTGTACCTGATGTATCAGGAGCCTGACGTGGTGAAGCACCTAAGAATAGTTAGACTGAGATGGGCTGGACATGTGGCAAGAATGGAGGACGACGCTACCCTGAAAAGACTGCTGTTTGGGTTCGTTGAAGTTACTAAATGAAGGAAAAATAGCCTCTGGATTTTTTTTCTTTTAAAAAGAGTTCTACCGATCTGGGAACTTTCAGAAATTTTAAAATCAGCTAGCATCGTCCAACATTAGCCCAAATTGTATCTCTCTCAGGAAAATAATAATCTTCCTATACTATTAAAAATATTTCATGCTCTTTAACATCTTATTTTTCTTATATTCTCCAGCTCTGGTTTAAAGCACGGAACTATTATAATGTTAATGAAATTCACCTTCTTTTATTATTCGAGGAATGCTACTGCGCTACTATAAATATAATCTAGGAAAGCGAATTACTTCCCATCCCATTTCCCTTTTCTGCGGTAGGTCGCCGGAGAGAGAGCTCTTAAGTGTATTTGTTTTGAATGAAGTGAAATATTGTTTCTTTTGCACCATCTCTTAGCAAAAAAAAAATTGTCGGAGGACCTAAAGAAAGAAACTAAAAATAAATAATGATAAAAAAATAAAAGGAGAGAGTGAAAATGGAAATTAGAGGAAGGTGGGCTAGGCAATAAATGTAAAAGCTAAGCGGGAACCGTCAACAGTTAAAAGTCCCTGACCTTAATCTTCTTGCTAATTAAATTAATTAAATCCAGATAATCTATATATTTTCTCTCTCTGCTATCACTGAGTATTTTTGTTACATATACCAATAAAGATATTTCACATCTGTTTTATTATCTTCGCGTTAGTGACACAAAAACGTATCTGCAAAATTGACTTTTTAGAGAAACGTATATTATGTATATAATAATACATATACAAATAATGTATTTGTAATCTTATTAAGAAACGTCCCATTTAAGGCCCTACTAGCCTGTTCCATCTCTGTAGTAGCGAGTTTCATCTCTAGCGTGTTTTCTCACTATATTAGATCCCTGCTCCAGAGTTTCAGTATCCTTAATATTGTGATGTTTGTACCAGTTAGTTTGTGTATCCAGCAAGTTAGTCATGAAATTTATTGTAGTTTTTCTTGATCATCGTATTACCTATATAAAACGGATAATTTGCAATATAACGTAGGAATTTTGACTGAAACATTTGAATGGTATGAAACAGGATTTTTGGAAGAGCCCCACACCTGCGAGGCTACGTATAGTAAGTATCACTATTTTTCATGTTCTATTTGTGAGTCACAAGATCTTGTGTTTTTTTTTTCATTATTGTTTGTATTTTCTCATTACTTACTATTTCATTCATTTTCGCAAAGTAACAATATTGTAGGCACATTTTCGTGTCACTAAGACGACGTTATACATACCCAATTTGTTTATTCATGGAAGATAGAGGAGGTTCAGAATTTCACTTAATCATGTAATGAATCAGATAAAATTATTTTTAGATTAGGAGCAATTTTTTAATACAATTTTCATTCCATTATATGTATCTTTATTAAATTCCCAGTTCATTTGGTAATCATAAGCTATCTATCTTAAACAGTAAACAAGAACAAAACTGACTATATCATGGGAAATTTTAAGTTTTAATGTCCTATTGCAATGTAAAGTAGATAATCTTTTAAAAATATTATGCACAGCATTTAAAATATAACTGTTTTAAAAATAGTGTTTATTTATCTTTTATCAATTTTAATCCGATTACCTCTCCATGATTCAAATGTAAGTAGTCTTTCTTTATGTCCATCCACTTGTATTAAATTGAGTATTTTGTTTTTTTGTTAATACGAATGCGCACATCACTTTGTTTTTATTGTATTATACGTCTTATTTAACATTGAACTATATTAAACTAATCTTTTATTCATCTATATATATATATATATATATATATATATATATTTATTTATTTATTATAAAATATATATATATTTATATTTATATTTATATATATATATATATATATATATATATATATATATATATATATATATATATATATATGTATATATAAAATCTCCTATCACGATATTTGTCCGGGCTGATCTCCGAAACTACTGGACCGATTTTAATGACATTTCGCTCAGATATGTAACATGGTCCGACTTGATGTACTAGGCTATGTTTTTTTTCGATTAATCACCTTGATATTTTTTGCAAAACTATTTTTTGTTTTAACCTGCTGCATTTTTGATATGTTGTAAGGGGATTTCTTAGTAGTGTAAATCCAAATTTTGCATCAGAAAAAACGGATGGGAAAACTTTTGGTGGCCGAAATACCTCCAAATTTTCGGAGTTATTTCAGTTTTACGTCTGTATCTCCTAACCTGTGCGTTTTTGGAAACAAACCTTAGTAACCTTTTTGAAAGTTGATTAAATTTTCTACAACTTGAGCCCTTCCCCAGCTGTATTAATAATCTCCTAATCTCCTGTCACGATGTTTGTTCGGGCCAATCTCCGAAACTACTGGACCGATTTTAATGAAATTTTGCACAGATATGTAACATTGTCCATCTTAAAATATAGGCTATGTTTTATTTCGATTAATGACCGAGATATTTTTATTGCAAAATTATATTTTTTTCTAACCTGCTGCATTTTCGACATGTCAATTAAAAATCTACCACGATATACCTTATTCATTAAACTAATTTTTATATTTTATCAATTAAGATTTTTTTTATCATCTATTTATCATATACGATAGTTAGATATAAGATAAATAAAATACAAAATCAATTTAATTATTTTTTTTTCATTCGTTATTTCTTTAAAATTCAAATTTTGACGTAATATTTTTTTAAACTATTATAACAGCCACAGCAACGCCTGGCTGGGTCAGCTAGTATTTATATATAATTGTAAGATTTCTGGAAATTCTAAGGAGAAAAATAACTTTTATTTTAATTAGATTTAATATATGGAAATACAGTGTAGAAACTAGAACATTTATGGTCACTGATTTTCACAGTGTCCTATTTTTGTTTTTATTTTTACGAATAGCAGGAAGGACATAAATTCATTTAATCTAAAAAATAGTTAAGAGTTAAGGCACGTTTAGATAGTTTAGGCGGACAAGTAACAGGAAGTTATTTATGGTTTGTGTTGGAGAATAAAAGTTTTAAAGTAGTTTTTTGTGTTACTTATATCGATGGATTGCAATTTGGAGAAAAAAAAAGTAAGACTAATGGGATCTTATTAGTTGCTGACAACAAATTTTTAAATAGTTACTAAATTTATTTATTTTTCTTGTAAAAATAACTTATCACTATGTTAAAATTTAATATTTACTCACTAATTTCTCTCTCCAACGCCAATTATTGTACCTTCCTCAATCGAGCCCTATCTGCAAGAAATAGGAGTGATTTGTAAACAAAGTTGCATATGAGGAATAGGCAATTGCAAATGCAAAATGTAGCCTCCTGTGACTCGCATTTCTGATAACTGGGTCATTATCATTATCATTTGTTCATCCATGTGTTTCCTGCTTCAAAACTGACACGGGGGCAAGTCGAATGTCTGTAGGCATCTTCAAACATTTGGAAACTTTCTCATTTTTTTTAGCTCTTGTCAAGAGAACTGCTTGTTGAGCTTCATTTGAGGTCTCTAGTGGAAGGTCCGGACACACCGTACTTCTGGATTTTGGGATAAGTCCATTTGTTGATATGATAATTGATGTTACTAGTACACTTTCCATACGGTAGAGTTCCTTCAGCTCAGTTGCCAGTTCCTGATATTTTCGTTTTTATTCTCCTCACCAGCAGCCGAGTTGATATTATTATCATCAAGGATTATAATTTCAATAAGTTTTGCTCAGAGATTTGCTAAGAGAGATCTCTAAGCACTGTAAGCTCAATACCAGGACTATTTTGAAGTACAGTATCGTAGAATTATTATAGTTTCATCCCCGTATAGCTTGATGTAATCTTTTGGAAGAAGCCTATTTGTGACATAGTAGGCCTCCGTTTCCAACCAGAATAGGTTACATATTCTTGCCAAGGCATGATGGTAAATTTTAGCCACATTATTATGTCTTTGGAGATATTCTGTACCAGTCAGCACACCTCACCCAACTGTGATAAACTGGTTAGGTTCTAAAATTACTAAACATAGTAGATACTTACCTGTTGTAGTGTCCTTTAGGAGATTTTTTCTATTTTACTTGTTGTTATGACTGTTAGAGGACGCCAAGACTCGCTTGTGGGTCGCAGCGCCAATATAATAATAATATATTAATCCAACCAATAGCGTCCAGTACCCAGCGTTAAGTTGATTAGAGCTTCCTCAGGATTCACTCATCTGTTCAGCATTCTGTGAGCCAGTGATTTTCCAGATTTCTAATCGATTTCTGATCATTTTGTGGATGAAAGTTATTTTTATTTTAGGGCTTATTTTAATTATATAAATTTTTACCATCATAATTCCAAATACATTTGATATACGAGTAGGTATATATTATTTTAATTAATTCGAAAAAAACAGGTTGGAGTAAGGAAATGATGATTTCAACTGAAAGAATAAAAAAAAAAATAATTGCTGCAAATCTCTTTTCCTTTGATCTTTGAAAGAGCATAAGTGTTACTAATGTTCATTTTTATGTGACCGAAGATTTCTCCTTAATGATGAAAGACTGTCCTTCAGAAGATCATAAGGAAACCTTGAATGAACCTCTTACCTTGATGTACTTAGTGTGATTTCTTCTTCCTCTAAAAGTGTATAAGAGAGAGGTAACTCGACTTTTACGAGAATTTAGTTTATAAACTGAGTGGAGCGACCGACTATATAGAGTTCTGAGTTGATGGGCCGAAGGATTCAGGTTCGAATCCGTCAATAGTAGATAAATTATTCAATCTTTTTAACAGCCACGGCCTTTTGGGCCCTTTGGGATATACGGATACTCTTGTTGCTCACCCAACCTCTATATCGGGGGTAAAAAACCTGGCGGTTGTGCGTGGCATTAGGTAAATAACCTCCCTGCACAACTGTTGTCTTACACACACTTATTGTACCCTTCTACCAATACCCTTCGTGGGCTGTGGTAGTAACTTTTTTTTTTTTTAGTTTATAAAGTAGATATTAGAAATTTGATTCAGAATTTTTGTAATTTAACTAAAACAAATAAAATTTTATTAATTACTTGTATTTTCCTAACAAATATTTCAATGCATTTAAGTAATTGCTTCAATGTGATAACTGTAATACCTGAAGCAACATAACATAACATAATATTCCCTCGTGATGGAATATTATCTCCGACATCTATTTGAGGAGTGAACTGTTGATCTAAGATGTGGTGCATTTCGTATTCTTTGATGTGATTTTTCTTTTGATGTTTTCCCTGATGATGCCTGTAATTGCGAGGATGATTGAATATACCCAAGCAGAATTCTTAAACTTGATATGATGTGAATAACTCGTTCGTCACGCAAGAACAGACTCCTCTTAGCTGCTACTTAGCTTACTTGGGGTCACAATTAACTCATCTTTTAAAGAGATTTAGAAAAAAAACTTATTTATTTACTTAATGCTTCGTTCATCGCATCAATTTCTAAATGTCTATTAACTGCTTAGGTAGATATTCTAGTGATAAGCCAGTATGTAAATGGATTCGATTTCTAAAATTTCTAAAATAATTTTATTCCAATTATATTATGCCTCACATTATTCGCTAATGCTATTGGCTGTATATTATTTAAATCACTAATTATGAAATAATAGATCACCGATAATATTTATTTGAAATTAGAGTAATTAAGTACTAATTAAATGCATATTGCCAACTGGAAATTGCATAGATTTTTTAAAATAACAGTATATAATTAGCCAAGATATAATTAGCCAAGATCCTCGTACAACTGGCAATTTAATAAATTTGTAACAGTGCAATTTAAATTTAAAATATTTTCATAAATAATATTTATATTGTAGATCTACTTCATCTACATCTTTGAATCCGGCTGTAGCAGATAAATCATTATAGCCCTTAATCTCATTTAGGAGAGGTTTGAGGCCAGACACAGCACGAATGGTGCAGGCCTTGGCACCGACCACACTAGAATAAGCCATCAGTAGGGCTGAACCCTTTGTTAGGAACGAAGGGTTAACCAGAGGAAATAGATGTGGCGGGAAATATTCGGGTTGGAAGAGCTAGAACTATCGGAGATAGAGGGCAGAGAAGGAAACCTGGACCCAAATAAACGGGAATTGAACGTGGTAAGACCCACAGATAGAGTCCAGTGGAGATGCTATCGTTGTGGGAAAGAAGGTCACTTAGCTATAGGATGCCTTCAGGCACCAGCGAACTTAACCACCCACCGTCCTATCATAGGGGGCCAACCCTCACAAGTCGCGGGTGTTTTTCTTGTGGTAGGGAAGGGCACATTGCCCGAGAATGCCGGAGCCAACCAAATACAAGAGGACATCACAGGAAGGAACACAATTCCTTTCTACAGTGATAGGGTCCAAATAAGAGGTTCTGCCAAAAATCACCTCCACGGCAAAGAAGAGATAATGAGTTAGCCCGTTTGGTACCAGGAATTCAAGGCCGAGGAAACGGAACAATCTCAGTAGTAATGGATGTTGAAGGAGTGGCACATGAGATGTTGGTAGATACGGGAGCAGATGTTACTCTAATAAGATCCGCCGTCCCGAGAGTGCCTCTGGGGCCGGCGAAAATAAGAGCCAAAGGCGTGATGGGACCATCGTTGAGAATAGAAGGGACCTAGCGGCTAAGGTGCAAGTTGAGAGACAAGGTGTTTAAGGATCCCATCATTATTTCCCAGCTCGACCTGCCAGGAAATAAGGAATTATCGGGATAGACCTGCTTGCCAAGATAGGAGCAATAGTACTCGTCAAGGAGCGGTGATAGGAAGTAGATGAGGTGAATGAGGAATCATGAGTCCGCAGAGTGGAAAATGTAGACCAAGAAATAAAAACAAGAAAATTGGACCAGGTAACTGCAGAGTTACAGAAACAATGGTATCCCACCCGAGAACGGACCGAACAGGGTTGAGAGACACCTTAACTACTGAAAGCTTCGAGCAAGAAACGCCAGGAAGAGAAAGAGACGACGAGCGAAGGAACGACTGGCAAGAAGGGAAGCATACGATAGGGAGAAAAATAGGCGTCAACGCCCTCCTCTAGAAGAACCCGAAATAGTGACTCGCGTTTCACCAGTTAGGATTCCGGCCTATAGGGAGACGATAATAGGGGACAAGTGATGGGAAAGGAACTTTCCAGTTTGGTTATAGAGCCAATCGGAAGAGTCAGAGTCGTATGAAATCCGTGGTTAGTATGAAATCCAAGGGAGGAGTGAATGGGTTAAGTTGGTGAATGAATATGTGCACTACAGAGGTCATCTTCGACAGAAACCAGGCTATAGGAGTCGCAACTATATGGAAGGAGAGTAGGGAAGTGGAAGGCAAAGCGAATGTCGGAAATCCATCATAGTCAAACTGTGCGCATTCTAGAGGAACATTTAACAGTAACCAGAGAACTAGGACAACGGGTGGCCGACAATTCATGGGGACTACAGAAAATAGCGAAGTGAAGAACACTCTGGAAGCTACTAACGTCAGGATGATGGGACTAGAACAGAAACTGGACACCTTTTACTCCTTTCAAAACCTCTCCTTAGCTTTAACCTCTGAACTAAGACTAGAAATCAACGTCTTATACGTGAAAAAAAAAGAGTTGGGGGGAAATGTAAAGGTCCTTAGATACAATAGTTCAAGGAGCATTTTAGTCATACCATTCTATCCCCTGGGGAGCTGTGCCCTATTCTTTAACTGTGACTGCTTCTCTTCCCCCTGAGCTAGGTCTGATTAAAGGAATCCGAGCCACTTCATAGACGTACTAGATCCGGTGAAATCCATGCTACCTAAAACGGACCTTCTTCGACCAGCGCAGATCTCCACTGGCGATGTGGCCGAGGCACAATAACTGAAGGGGCAGAGACGAACGGAAGAATGGTGGCGGTGGAGTGAACGACGCAGAATTTGGTGTGTACTGTAGTGAGATACTTAATGAGGCACGAGCATACACTCAGTGAAAAGAGCCGACTATGAATACTATATATACAAACGGAGTTAATTTAGGTATATTAAATGTTCATAATTGTTGTAACCAAAGTATTCATAGGTCCAATTCGGGAATTGAGGACGGATATGACTCAGGGCTTTTCACTTATATCCCAATCTTAATCTAATATTTAATAAAATTAGATTTAATTCAAGAATGTTTTGCTAATTTTGTCCACTGGTGGGAGCATCTCCCGGATCCAGGGGTAAACATGTTTACACTAGCTCGAATAAGCCGTTAAATACACGACCGTTTTCCCTCAAAAGTCAGTGTTGAGAACTGGTATTCTCGGCGAGCAGGGTGGTCAAGCGTGGTCAACCGGAAGGAAGATGAGCTGATCAGAAGCTAGATGGATTCTAAAGGTAGGAATTTTCTGTTATACTGTAGTCAGACGAGATTCTGGGTGAAGCCAGATGGTAGTTCAATTGTAGATAGAGCCACTAGATTCTGACAATTAAATATATCATTCCTTCGTCGCGTTTCGACCATAAAACAAATGGGGGATCATATTTAAATTGTAGTACCATATAGAATTATGGGTACAGACGATGGAACTTGTTTTAAATGGTATATGGTTTTCCGATATGTCCTCGACTATACCCTGTCCTCTCTCAATCTTTTTTAGGTGTCCGTAGGGTCCAAGAGAAGTGCCGCAGGTAACACATTGGCAATCATGTTCTCGTTGTTATGATATTGTTTTGTATGTCCGTCAAAACTTATTTAAGGAATTTATAATTCTGTATAAGTATAGAATGATGTTTCGAGGAAACCTATAAGAGTGATAAAATATGCCTTTTTAATTGTCTCTTGCTATTGGCTGTGTAACCTTGAATTCATTATTTTTGACATATACTACCCATAAATTTACATACTTAGTGTTTCACATACATATACTCATATGTATAATATTAAGAAACATTATGATTAAATAACTAATGGTGCATCGAGAAAAACTTATAAGTGCGATAAAAAGCAAGGTAAAAAAAAAAAGAAATCTAGAAAATGGATATACTCCCCAAAGCTATCACCACTGTAATGGATATACAGGGGCAACAAAAACTGTATTGGATTCGTTTTCGTTGTTTTTATTTTTATCGAGCTTTTACAAACGAGTCAAGCGGAATGTCAAGCATTATTTATATATTGGCTAACCTAGTTTGTAAATAAAGAGCTAGTTTGTTGCAATTTAATATAAATAATTTAGTTATTAGTGTTTTTAACTAATTTAACTAAAACTACAATCTGAATAATTATGATTTGACTGACCGTGGCACGAGTCTGACTAGCTCAGTTGGCAGAGCACCACGACGGAGACGTGGGAGACCCGGGTTCGAATCCCGGCCCTGTACAAACATTTTATCTTCAAAATAAAAATATTTAAAACATATAACAATTAATAAAAAATAAAATAAAATAATAATCTTTGTCATGCAATTTCCTACTTAAATCTAATCAATTTAATCATAATAGTTATCAATTGTATTTGTAATAGTATATTTAGCTTTGATTTCATTATATACTGCCAACTTAATAGGTGCTCGCTCGAGCGAAACCTGAATTATTTGACTTAATGATAAGAAATTTATAAATGAGATTAATTTATTGCAGAACAATTTAGTTTTTATTTTGTATGGACCACTTCTAATGAAGTAACAACTTTATTTCTTCCTTTCGTCGTTGGAGTATTCTCTGTCTTTTATATTCCTTCATGCGTTAGAACCGTCAGGATGAGGAGGGTCGTTCCTCCTCATCCTGACGGTCCTCACCCCAGAAACAAAGAAGATTATGGATAATGAACAGTAATATAAAGTTATTCTTGTACTCATGTATACCAAATATATTTATTTCATATCATCTCACTACGACCACTCTTATCCAGAGGCCCAATATCCCGATAGGGTAAAACCTTCTCATTCTTAATCATGGTCCTCCGGGCCTGGATAACTGTAAACCTTTCAGCCTAGTCATACCGCTAGTTTTATTTATATGAAATAATTAAACACTAGATCTTGTAATTTATAATGAAAATTAGGAAATAAAAACTATGGAAAAAATTCAATAATGAACTAAAGAAGCAATATTTTCCAATGGTAAAAACGTTTCCCCAAAAGTAAAAGTAATAATGTGAATTTTAGAAAAAAAAATTATTAAAGATATGAAGTCCTAGAGAATAATTGTTAGTTATAGTATAGTATAGTATTATTGTTTAATAAAATGAAGAAAAAAAAAGCATTCGCACAACCAATTTTGGGCTCCTTACTTACTGGAGGGATTGTTTGCCCAATAACACGCTCAAACACTAAGTTTTCCCCCAACTTAATAGAGGCTGGGTGAGCCCCAGAGGGTTCTGAAAATTAAATGGAAACTATTGAAATTCGTTTCAGTTAGGAGCTCATTATCTTAGTACAACTCTTCTACCTTCCTGTATTCCATTGAATCTTTTCCGAAGAACTCTTTTATTTCAGGGCGTGTGAGATGTTTTTCATACGGGTTATGAATCAGGGATGTTGCCCGAGAAGTTTCAAGAACATATTTTCATGTGAGATAGCGTGGATTTATGATTCAGTAAGGCAAAGATTAAAGCTGTTATCCAATCATCTCGAAACTTTCCTCCCATGTTTGTTTTAAACGCAAAATTTGTCCAACTAAGCAGGTTTAAGAAACTTTCAAAGATAAAGTGTTCGGGGTCTGGAGATTTTGGGGCCAACAAAAGCCTTAAATCCCCAGTTTGTGTTTATCTAGGCCGGTCCAAGGAGTGTCGATAACTTATAATGTAATTTTATTTTGAAGAGAAAAGATTTGTCCCTAGCCGGGATTCGAACCGGATACCGCGGGGATCCGGCTTCGATTCCCGGCTGGGGAGAAATCTTTTCTCTTCAAAATAAAAATATTTAAAAATTAAAGCAATGATTATAAAATTATAATAACTTATAATGTAGTTTTTCTAAATGTTACAATTTCAGTATTTTTATCTTTGATGGGAGGGATCCCTTGACATATTTAAAACGCAATAAACTAGTCCATGATGATGATGCACATTCTGTCTTCTACTCCTCTACCACTGTACTCAGTCCTTTCCAGTGTACTACTTGTCCTGTGCTGAGTGTACTGTGGCCATTTTGTCCCTCTCGTAGTTGGCCCAGGAAGTGATAGAGGGGTCTGGCTCAGATACAAAGAGGTAGATGAGGTAAAACAGCAGAACGGAGTTTTTAGGTTAAACACAAGCATTATATTTAATTCATATTCGTTTAATTAAGCACCATAATTATAATAATTTACCTAAAACAAGTAGTACAATAGCAAAAAACGAAAAATCGAATAGAAGGCAATAGAAAAATACAAATTTTGGTATGGGTTAATGTCATTTTGTTTATTATTATACATACATACATACATACATATATATATGTCGTGTATGTGTGTGTGTGTTTATGTATAAATTATAATGTTAAAAAATACATAGGAAATGTTCGCCTGAAAAACTGATTCAATATCGCTTAGCGTCGGTTTTATTTATTCAAGTTGAAAGTCCATTAAGTAAATTGGAATTTGACTGTGTATATTTTCACTCCAATTTTTTTTCTAGAAAATATTCATTGATTTTCCTTCACTTATTAAATAATAGTGAACAGCACCATATTAATAATGCTTCATCGTTAGATTTCAGTTGGTATAGGGAAAACAATGGTTACTTGCACAACAATATTAAAGGATATTTTTTGGCATTGAACGCACACCATGTCTAAGATCAATAAACGTGATGAGGTATCATTGTACTATTGTTTATCAACGAAAATACCATAACATTAATGATAAATGTAGTAGAAATCAGTTATCAAGAAATAGTGTTTCATATAGGTTTTTAGGAATAAAATCATCTTTCTATTATTTAAAAATATTTAGTGTCCTAGTATATGATTGTTTTTTGCCAAGTAACGATATGCTCACTCAGTTATATTACAAATAATTTTAAAAATTGACAAATCATTGTTTCTTTAAGCCGTTCAATGGAATCCATCGATTTAAAAATTAAAACAAGTTGCGATTTTAGGACTAAACTACTTAAAAAAAGATCATTTGCTTTAAAATATTGGACATCTTAAAAATATTTTTTACAGACACACTAAGTGTTTTTATACTAGAACAAATTTACATACTGGATCGATACAAGAATAATAAATTTGCAGTTCAGCTTTATAATTTGTAAAATGAGGGTTATGGCCCGCCGTAAGGAAATCCTTAATTTATTCCTTAAAAAGATTCAAGTTGCACTAATCTTGGTTCATTGTTATTTTTTTATTATATTTTTACGATCAATAAGTAGAGGTAATTAATTATTCATTTCATAAGTTTTTATATAAAACTTTAAAGGCCTCATAGTTAGGAAATTGACTATTAATGAGGCCTTTAAGAAAACGTTAAGGGAATGCTTTAGAAAGTCACCCTCTTTTGTCTAAGGGAGTCATAAATATTTATCAGATATAGGGCCTTAAGTATTCTAATGAATTTTAATTTATTTCTGATCAACCTATATTAAAAACCGACTCAACTGATACTTTCTACTATAACAGATTATACAAATGAAATATTACCAAAAATTATCAACCATAATCTTTTCCAGTGTTATAAAGTTTTTTTCGTCATTGGGAAATTAAAAATTTAATTATATTAAAAATTATGAAATAGGTTGCATTAGCGAATATTTTAGTATATAACAAAACGTCCTTCAAAATGTTTAGACAAATAGATGGTATGGTCATCTCTGGAAAACAAAGGAGTATAGATTGTTCAATTTAATTATTATCGGTATGATGAAGTAAGAAAACGGCAAAGAAACCCCGGAAATGACAGGTAAAAGAAGTTGAGGAAGCCTGCTCCGTCATGGTATAACAGAGGAAGATATACTAGACAGAAGAAAACTCAGAAAGGAGCTGAAAAGAATTTTCGGATGACTAAGGTGGTTGAAGAAAGCCTGAACGTGAAGAAGAAAACAAAAATTATGCATACTACACTAATAACTAAAGTAAGAAACAACTAGCTCATAAATTAATAATATTTAAACTGAAACATCAACAATTAAAAATATTATTTATAAAAAACTTCACTTTCTTTCTTTATTAGATTATAAAAGAATATCCCTTTCTTCTTTCTTTAATTTTGGAAAAAAGTCCCACCATTTTCATAATTTTTTTAATTGTAATAATACAATTTATTAAAAATGCTAACATAATATAGTTTCTTATTAAAAATGAAAGAAATATTAATCCTTTAAATAATTGCTCAAACCTAATAAACAATAAAACTATAGCATAATTCTATTCTTGGCCAAACTATCTATACAAGTTTTTTATTATTTTTAAATACATGATTATTGAGGAATAACAGAAAGAGAACTTTCTTTTTGGTAACTCTTTATCATTGAGTATTAGATATGAAATGAAATATATAGAAACAAAAATAATTATACAATTAGTTCCAATAAAATATTATTTAAAGGTTTCGAATGAAAATATATATTCTTTTTTTTTTTTTTAATTTATTTATTGATATTTACAACTGTATAAAAAAAAAATACATCTAGTAAATGGGCTAAGCGATACAAAATGACATGTGAATATGACAAGTAGAGAAAGTACCCACTGGTAGTACTCAAATCACTAGTTCAACTAAGAAGTCACGGGGCCATCTTCTTTTCAGACGCCTCGGAGGATTATCGGGAATTGAAGAGGAAGCTAGGTTTAAAACCAGAGGGTTTGAGTGGAAATGAAGTTTGTTATGAAAGGATAGATAGCGGGTTCGGGCCAAATCAGCAACAAATGGGTCATTAAGGTCGTTATGGATGATTTTATTCTTAACAAAATAAGGAGCATTATATATAGATTCTGAATTGTATTTTTAATAAAATATTTTTTATTTTGACCTACCTATAATATAAATAAGTTGAGTATAATTGAAACTACTTCAGCTCGTTGAAAACATAACGACTATTTTACATAACACCTAGTGTTTAATATGATACAAAGAGATTTCTTTATGAAATTTATTCTTTATTAGAAGTAATGGGGATTAAAAATAATTAATTAGGTTGATAATGACAATTTTTTTTAAAACCACTGTACGTGAAATGTGTTGTTGCCGAAGCAACTACAAGGACTAAATTCTGACATTTTCAACTATTAAAATACTTTGAAACTGTTTTTCGCGATTTTCCTTTATATAGCTATATGAATGAGGCAAATATTCGTCCATATATTTCCTGATTGAGAAAATGGAATACAAGCAGTATTGCGATCGAAATAGAATTTTTTACTTGTCTATTTAATAAGAAAGTCTTTCTAGGAACAATATCAGTTTTGTATAAGAGAAGAGAGGGCTGTATTTCAAATCGAAAAGTTTCCATATGTATTTTACTTAAGTTGGTAATTCTTACTCAAAACCTTTATAGTTCTAGAAATATAACCTAGCATAGCATTGGCATCTGCAATACGATCACATAAATGATGGAGCAGATGAATAGATTTTAGGATAAAATTCAATAAATTTACGATTTTGAGCTTAGTCAATGAATTTCATCTTTGGGAGCAATGTTTGCTCCCTATTTCTTAGTAATTTAAAATAAAAAAGTGATAATTTCGACAGAAAGTTATATAAATTAAATGAAGAGCATTTAAAATATTTCGTAGACTTATATCCGAAAATAATAAGGTCATTTTCATTACTGTTCATGTCTTATAGGGGCTGGATAGTCAAGATTTTGTTAATCAATTCTAGTATGTAAAAATGTGATTTTTTTTGTTTAACCTATGCACATATGTTGAGTAATAAATAATGAGATGTGAAACATAGATACATTTTTTTTAGTAATTACAGTTTTCAGAAAAAAAAAAAAACATGGATCTGGATAACCACCCTGAGGCTGACACAATCTCTTATAATTGAGTTTACTACTACCGGTAAAAACCTGGCGGTCGACCGTAATCTCGTTCAAATTACCTTCTTACACAGCTGTTGGCTTAGATACAGTCCCTACCATATTCTAGGCCTAACTATCTATACAAGTTTTTTTATTATTTTTAAAAACATGATTATTGGGGAATAACAGAAAGAGAACTTTCTTTTTGAAAACTCTTCATCATTGAGTATTAATTGGTGAAGGGAGCGGAGTGGCTCAGTAGTAGAGCAATGAGTTGCAATGCCGAAGGTCCTGGGTTCAAACCCCGCTGTTTGAAATGCATTTATTTAATCTGTTAGCAGCCGGAGATGGGTCCTATGGGATCCTGGTGCTCACCCAGCCTCTATAAAGTGGTTAACAAAAATAAGTGGGGAAATCTGGCTGTTGAGAATGGTCTAGGACAAATCACCTCCCTGCGCAACTATTGTCGAAGAAACAGTCTCTCATATACTGAACCCCAGCCCCTTTTAAGGGTTGTAGTGGTACAGGTTAATATAAGGTGAATTTGTTGATTTATATGATATTTATAGGCGACAGAGGGGCATATCATTTTATACCCTTATAATAAGTGGTAAATGAAAAAATGATTACGAAATACGAGTGCAATTACGAAACAAGAAAAAGTCAGGCCTCGAGACTGGATAATACTTGAAAATAACTAATAATTTGTAGGAATGCATCACATCTTACATCAAAAACAAAACAGACTCGTAAAATCACCATACATCATGATTTCCAATAAAATCTTATATTTTCTATGTATTTTATTGCACTTCTTGAAATGTGGTTGATTTCTCCGATTGATAAGTCTGTTTTTCCTGCTGATGTGAATTTCTCTACGTCTGTGCCCTGGTAGTGTCGAATTTATTTGACTTGATTATTTGTTTTTTGTCTTCATTTGTTTCTTCTTTTTTTTAGTTCGCGTTATTGAATAGTAAGTATTTTTAGAATAGAAAAGTAACTTTATTCTGCGACTAAGTCCCTTTAGGATAACGAATATGAACAAAAAAAGAAACATAACATATATCTGGCCAGATGGCTGCATGATACCAATCATAAAGCTTCTAAAAAGTGACAGAAAACAATTTAAAAAGAAATAGTTAAACAAAAAATAATAATAAGTAAATAAACAGTACGGATCCTGACAAGATATTAAGCAAGTAAAGAGAATAGATAAAACAATAACATTTGTTAAATATATGAACAAGCATCAAATAATTTCTTTACATAATGTATATCTTCTTAAAAACAAAATTAAAACAACTAAATAATACAATAAATTATTCTACACATTACATTCTAAGCAAATGACCAACCTGCTTATAGAGCATCTTTTTGGGAAGCTAGGAGATGTTGGAAAAGCAAGGATTTAAATGATGATAGTGAGGGAGCATGACGGATGTTAGGAGGGATTGAGTTCCCCATTGTAGCGGAGCGGACGAGAATGGAATGTTCGAATGCTTTAGTTCTGTGGTAAAGAGATCGGAAAGGCGAGATCTTGTTTTATAACGTTGAACTGAGGATTTAAATTGGAGGATATGTAGATATATGAAGGATGTTGAGAGTTAATCGATTGGTATAAGAATGAACCGAGGAAAGACTGTCTTCGGAAGGGAAGGAAGAGCCACTTAAACTCATCATAAATCGGCGCAATCGCCTCGGAGTACCAAGCACAAATCTTAGAGAGCAATTCATTATTCGCTTTAATATGCCTTCAAGGATTTTAGAAAGGCCTTCCTATACCACGCTACAGTAGTCAAAGTGGGGGAAGATGAGAGATGATACGAGAAGCTTACGGGAAGATTGTGTAAGGAGATGTCGAGAACGATGGAATAACTTCAGGGAACTAATATAACGTCGGGATATTTAGGCGATGTGGGATTTCCAAGAAAGGTTTAGGTCGATAGTAATGCCTAGGTTTTTCACAGAAGAGCTGAACGTGATGG
This sequence comes from Troilus luridus, assembly GCA_964056705.1. Classification (NCBI taxonomy): domain Eukaryota; kingdom Metazoa; phylum Arthropoda; class Insecta; order Hemiptera; family Pentatomidae; genus Troilus; species Troilus luridus. Next base: position 79,623,040 of record OZ057415.1, read on the forward strand.
GGTGATCGTTTAGGATTTATGTTGGGAAGGTGTGGATGGATGTAAGGAGGGAATTAGAACTTTAAACAATGGCCTGAGTTTTCATTGCGTTCAATTCCAGTTTGTTCAGCTTTACCCAGGCACTGATCTTATCTAGGTCTTCCTGAATACTGGCGAATGCAATTAAGAGCTCAGAAGGAGGATAGGAGAACTAGATTTGGAAGTCGTCAGCAAATAGATGGTAGGAACAGTGGTGAACAGATTTAGGTAGATCATTGATATAGCAGTTGAAAAGAAGAGGAGAGAGGATTGAGCCTTTTGCCACTCCTGAGGACAGAGTGAGGAAAGTGGAAAGGGGTTGATTAGGTAACGAAACTGTTTGAGATCTATGAGAGAGGAAAGATTGGAACCATCCGATAGAACTGTTAGAAAAAGACAATGATTTAAGTTTAGTGAAAAGAATAGAATGATCCAAGGAATCAAAAGCTTTAGAAATGTCAAGTAGGATAAGCACAGTTAGTTTTTTGGCCTCCATAGCGGTATGTATGTCATTGGTGATTTTGGTAAGTGCAGATTGTATGGAAAAATTGGGACGGAAACCTGATTGTAGTGGATCGAGGAGTTTCGACTGTTCGAGGAAATTTGACATTTGTGATTGGACTATTCTTTCAAGAGGCTTGGAAAGGATGGAGAGAATTGAGATTGTAGGGTAGTCTTTGTGAGAAACAGGGTTTTGTTTATAGGATGGACTACAGCTCTTTTGCAAGAGGTATGGAATACTGGGTTTTGTAATGAAAAATTATGTATGAAGAGTAGAACAGGTAGAATATAGCTAAGGCATGATTTTAGCAGTTTTACGGGAATCCGATCAAAGCCTGCGGAGTTGGAGTGGGATTTCAGAACAGAGGAAATAATGTCGGTGAGTGAAATGTCTGAGGAGTAAAAGTTGTCGTGGTTGAAAGGTGGTGTTAGAGAAAAGACGGGAGAGGATGATTTTGAAGTATTAACTGAGGTGGCAAAAACTACGATACAGGAAAGGCTGGAAAGGATCTAGAAGATGAATTACAAAGAGAAAGCTTTCGGAGGAGATGCCTTTTAGATTTAGGATCGGGAGCAGATGAGAGGGCTTCGTGGAAGTATTTGGATTTTGCCTGCCTTATTGTAGACTGTGTCAAATTTCGGAGAGTCCTGAACGACTACGACATACAGGAGAAAGTTTAAGTTAAAAACAATTTATTTTATTTATTTATTGCTGGGCTCTACAGTCCTTTGAGAACCATGGCCTCTACTGGTTTTTTTCTGCCGCCCTCTGTGGCAATTAAAAAAAAAAAAGGCGCCTCCAGTGGTATATTATACCCATCACCTTCCACATCGCTCACCATCCAGGTCACCTTCCACATCGCTGAGCCACCTAAGCCGGGGCCTCCTTCTTAATCTTGTGACATCTTTAGGTATCTCGTACATCATTTTTCTGCCATGCCTCTATAACCACATCCCCCAACCATCGTAGTCTTTTGAGCTGGATGACTTTCACTACCGGGCTCTTCGTGTAGGTCCCGTAACTCTTTATTGGACCTGATTCTCTACATTTCCTCCACTCCGATAGGTCCAAAATAGGTCCCATACTTCAAGGATCCTTTTGCATTTTGAATGGTAAGTATGTTTACTTCAAATACAAATCGAGGTAAATAGTTAAATGGTTAAAGCTGTGCTTATTTTTCTCGTATATCAGGTCCAAGGGCACACACACCCATTTCGACAACCACTGCCACTGAGAGCGGTAAACTCGTAGTTTTTTAAAGTAGGACCTCGGCGGATTGGTATGAAACGCAATTAAGAAAGTTTGTTGTAGACAAGCCTTCAAAGGTAGGCCTGCATTGCGACATTTTTGTAATCAGGGACCCGAAATGGGTTTGCATTTTGCTCGCCTACAAATAGAATGTTTTAATTGAGTAGGGCTAATTTGGTAGATTGTTTGCCATTTGAGTGTGTGTCGTGCAAACATCGCTTCCAAATTAAAGCGCTCCCTTCTGTAGAGGATAATTGAGAAGCTCTAGTTTCCAAGCTTTCTCGTCACACATATCATTGTCTATTGTAGTTAGGTTTTTTTTATGATTTAAGCTTTGAAGAGAGTTATTAAAACCGCAGAAACTTCTAGCCGCATTATAATTATATTTCTCTCTCGTGAGGGAAACCACTGAATCTTTGTACTTCCCTTTTTATATTCGTTAAGATATTTAGTTATGTTTCACTCGTTCAGTATAACCATTACTTATGTTTAATATTTCTTAAACCTCTAAAATTTTATTTAGTGCCAAATAAAATGAAATTAAAAGCAGTAAAGTTAACTTTAAATAAATACTTTTCGAATTTATGTTATACATTAGATAAGAGAGGTGGGTAACTGTAAATCAGTGTTTAGAGTGCTGAGTTGTTCTGCTGAAGTTCAAATCCGGCTGTGGCAGATAAATCCGGATCACACAGCGGTAATAAAGTGGGTACCCTTAATTGGGGAAAAACCCTGGCAGTTGACCGTGATCTCGGACAAAAGATCTCCCAGCACAACATTTGTTCTAGAAACAGTATGGGGTCTCTCATGTTCTGAACCTAAGACCGTATGGTACAGTATATATATTATAGGTTAGTTAATTGAGTATCTTTAAAGAAACTTCGTTGTTAAGTCGTAGAATTCCAAAACATCTTTTAACTTGCTCTGCTTTGAACTTGCCATTATTAATGTGTATAGCTAAAGCGTAACAATATCTTCATGAATTACTTTTCTCTTTTGCTTCTCTCTGTTGAAAAGTGAGGTTGGGATTATGCTGTGTATATCTAGTATATAGTCTTATATTTGCAGAAAGTATATATATTTCTAGTACATATATTCTTCTGTCCGTGTGTATTCTACTGTATATCCTCCTATGCACGCCATGCTGCAATCGCGGTAAAGATTTTAAAAAAATTTAAAGTAGACCCGAAAAAATATACCTTTCCTGAGTGTCTTTCTTTCTTACTTAATGATTTTTTTGCAAATGTTTTTATCAAAATTGTCTAAATAATTACAAGCAACGTCTGTTGGGTCCCCTAGTGTGTGTATATATATTGTGTTAAGTATAATATTTCCTACATTTCATTTTATTATATTATTAATTATTAATATTATTATATTATCTGGCTGTTCTATGATAATTACTTCAAGAAGATTTTCTTTACTCATTACTGATGAAAAATCTATACAGAAATAAGTTTTGCAATAATATTAGAGATAATGAATTAAAATTAATGAAAGGAAAAGTGAATAAAGACAAGCCATCAACGGCTTCTATACCCCCCCCCCTCCACCACCTCTACTGCTAATTTCCTGATTGTACCAACCTCTTTCCTTTATTATTTTCCAAAAAAAAAAAAAAAAACTTATGTTTTCTTAACCATAGAAACCAAAATCCATGCGCTAAACACATAAAATTTTAATTCTTCATGAATTTTACATAAACACACACACATCCTCGATACTAATGCAAAGTATTGAATGTTATAAAAAAATATCGTATTCGATCCATAGCGATTGCTTTTTGATAATCGATATAAAATTCATGTAGAGTCAAGTATATGTCATAAAAACTATGTATAACTACGTAGGTAAATATTTTGGGATAATTAATTGCTACCCCTACAGTTTTATTTATTACCAAATAAAATGTAACCAAAAAAAGTAAATGTAACAGTATGTAAATGTAAAACCAAATACTTTTCGAATTTATGTTATCAATTAGATAAGGGTGCAGGGTATCTAAGGCTATTAATAAGCTGCGTATTTCTTGATTGTACCGATTCTTAACAATCCTTGATTGTTTTCCAAAGAAAGCTAGTTAAGAATTATACGTGCACATAATTTATATACTAAATATATGCAATATCTAAATAAGTATATACGAATTTTATTAGTACTAGTTGATCATTAAGCACTTCAAGTATAATAGACGATCGAATCCGGTCTATTATAGTTTTTAAAAGTTAGACCGTTTCTTCCTTCTGTAAGGATATTTTTGAAGCAATTGAAAAGTAGTTAAGTACTCCGGATGAGGAAAGAAAAGTGTCTTTCTGAAAAGTTTGAGAATGAAGAAGTCATGAATTGCGAAGAAGAGCAAACCTCGTGAATTTGATAGTGCCGTTTGGATTGTGCTCTATGGGATCTTAACGTCCAACTACCTTATTTTTCAAACTCTTTCCTTCCTGCGTGAAAAAAGAAAAGTACTAAGAAGACCTAAAAAAAAATAAGGTACTAAAGTGATTTCATTTTAAAGTAATTGTATTTTTTTTATTTTATTATTTCTTTTCTTTTGTTCCTTCTTCTAATATCCAACTATACTAGGACCAATAAATCACTATAATACCACAAGGCTCTCACTATTTAAATGCAAGATTTTGAATTTATCTCGTTCTAGAAATTATATTGTCATGTAATAAAATTGCCTCTCTACTGTGCAGACAATTTTTTAGAGATGTATTATTAAATTTTGTCATGTTAAATTGGTACAAACCGTAAGGGAGACACTACACTTCTTATTCTCTGAATTATTTCTCCCTCAGTTTCTCTCATGTTCAATTTGTTTCTGTAGACCCGTTTAACGACGTAAGATTTTCTTCCCTCCTTACCCCATACCCACGTGTTGCCAGGCTTTCTCCAAAAACTCATACCAAGTCTCAATCCTTTTATGATATATTATATATCATGTAATATTGAAAAATTGGCACTAAATTGTACAAATTAAAATACTGGTATATAGGCTTGAAAAATTTGTTTTTCTTGCTTACAATATATTGAAAAAAATAACGCAACCTAAGCTATTGAATACCTGTAAATATAACTTTAGCAACGATTAGTGCAATTAAATAAATAAATTAATTAACAATTCTTAAATTGTTTATAAATGGCCGGGTCGTAATGAAGTAATCCTTGTATTGAAAGAGTGATATAAAGTTTTTTAACTTTTCGACATTTACCACCTTCGAATAAGACGGAGTTAATGGTTAGGAGCAGAAGCGCTGCTGATTTGGCTGGTGACAGGAAAATAATTTAAAAACATGAATTATATTTGTGTGGAAGATTAAAAATTAAATGTTGAATATACTGTGTAATAGGATTTTCGATTTTTTTAAATAATGCCATTGTCTTATATTCTTTATTCTTTCAATTTTTTTTTAAATTTAATTTATTGATATTTACAACTATAAAGCTATTATAACAAGTTAATGAGAATATGTACAATATGACATGAAAACACTTGTGGAGAAGCTTCCCATCGGTAACACTCCAATAAAGTTCTATAGTAGATGGTCTCGAGGCCATCTTCTTTTCAGACGCCTCGGAGGGTTATCAGGAATATGGGAAGCAAGTTGAGAGACTACCGGATTCAAGTGTGTATGGAGCTTGTCATGGAAGGATAGATATCTAGTTTGGGCCAAATCAGTAACATATGGAATATTAAGATCATGATGGATGAGTTTGTTTGTGACATAATAAGGAGGATTGAGGATTTTACGAAGGACTTTGGATTGTAAGGACTGGATACGAGATGAATTGGATGGTTTAGTAGAGCCCCAAAGCTCAACTCCGTATGTCAAAATAGGTCTGATAACTGTCATGTAAATGAGTCTTTAATTAATTGGGTAATTAATTGGGAGCTTAGAGCGTTTGTCAAATAAATGTTGAAGTAGGCAAAAACGTCGAGCAGTTTTTTGTCTTTTCAGTCTTGTATGAGGATTCCAAGTGAGATGTTTGTCCAGATGGAGTCCTAGGTAACGTATCTGTTCGACAGGGTTCAATGGAATATTATTAAAGGACACAGTAGGGCAGGAATTTGTAGGTTTACGACCAAGGGTGAATGTAATTTGATGGGATTTGTTAGGATTTATTTTAATTCTCCAATTTTGACACCATTATTAAAGGTTTGAGATATGGGATTGAAGAGATTGGGATGCAACAAATGGATCCTTTTTTACTGAAAACACGCATGTGTCATCAGCGTATGTAGTGAGAACAGTGGATGGGTACGGATGTCAGCTGTATATATCATGTATAGGATGGGACCCACGATACTACCTTGAGCAACACCGGCAGACTGGGTAATCTTTCAAATTAAATCAAATTAGGTCTATAACAAATGGGTATTATTAACTGAAATAAATATAACAGTATTAGCAATAACAGTAACTATTAATAGTTTAGTAATTCTTAATTTGTTTATAAAATAGTTGGAAGTTATGAAGAAATCCCTCGGTTAAAGAGTATAAGGGTTCCATAAACTTTTCGACATACCCTACCTTCGGATAAGCCGGAGTTTTATGTTAATGATTACTGATATTAATAATTCTTAATTTGTTCATTAAAAAAGGCAAGCTTGTTATGAATAAAACCCTTGGGTAAAGAGTGATAAGAGGTTCTATTTACGAAATGTCTTCGAATAAGACTGAGCTTATAGGAAAAGAATTCTTATGAAGTAATACTAATGTTAAATTACTATTTAATTGAATAAAATTGAATAATTAAAATAAATTCTCTACACAAACACTATTCTTATAATTTTTATTATTTTTCTTTAAGTATTATACCAAAATCACCACCGATTCTACTCCAAATATAAACTCCGTCCAATCTGAAGGTGTTGCTTGTTTGTTCGTTTAACGTCACTTTATGCTGCTAAGGCTAATTGGACGTTGCCAAAGTCGGAGCACTAAATTTCGTGTTTCCATGTTTACTTAGATAGTGATTTCTAACGAGTACCTGACATTGTGCAAACTCGGGAACCCCTTTTAACGTCCCTTCCGCTAGACGGCATAACCAAGGATGTTTTACACCTTTTTAAAACCTGATGGCCGTCTGCCGGGCTACGAACCCGCCATCTCGGGCATAGTAGGTTGTCATGCTAACCATTAGACCACAGGTCGCCCCCTAATCCGAAGTTGGAACACGCCGACAAACTTAATTACCCATTTAATAAAGTGGGTGAAATATAGTACGGAACAATGACAACTATTAAAAATTTAATAATTTTTTCACACAAAAGAACGGAGCTATGAAGAAATGCTAAAGTTAGGTGATGAGAGGGAAGGAGGGAAATAGGGCAGGTTTGTTAGTTACCATGGCGACGCCTAAAGTTAAGTGGCTAATAGGCCTCTTCTCACTTCTCCACTTTTTCTTTGTCTCCTTTTTATTCTCCTTCTTGTCAAGGGATGAAAGGACTTGGCTTGGGGGGTCTTTGCAGTCTAAGGTCTTAATAAAAATAATTACCAGGATTCTCTTCTTAGAAGAAACGGCGAAAGAAAAAGAAAAAGAGAGAGGAAAATTAGCCATTTCTTCAAATCTCTGGTAATAAATAAATTCGTAATAATATTACATCATTTAAATTACATTTAACCGTATAAATTATATTAATTTTCAATGAACCTCCAAATTAAACTAAATTTCAAGTTTAGAAAATAACTTCTGTATCGAGGAAGGAGTGATATATCGTGGCAAACGTTTCATTTGTAAAGTTGATTTTAAAATATCAAATCAAGGATTTAAAAAAAAAAAACCATGAACAGTATCTGGTACAACGGGCTGATATTCTAACTCACTCATTACAATTTCCCTCCATATTTAATATCATTAATTAAATCTTATTTAGCAAACCGCATGTTTAAAGTAACTATAGAAGGCCTCTACTCTACAGTACGTACGCTCACAGCCGGTCTCCCTCAGGGCGGTGTTATTTCCCCAACGCTCTACAGTATTTATATTAATGACATACCGAATACATTCAAAGTACAAAAATCCCTTTTTGCAGATGATACTACTTTGTATACTACAAGTTATAGAACAGACACAATTACAAATAGACTGACTACAGCTCTAAAAAAATTGATAGATTCTACAATAAATGGAAAATTAAAACAAAGCAAGATAAAACACAAGCTATATTATTTACTAAGAGACGACCGAATAATATCTCCCAACTTAATGTAAACAGAATGCCTGTACCTTGGACAAATCAGATTAAATATTTAGGACTTAACATGGACAAATGGTTATCTTTTACTTTCCACACTGATTATGTGTGCAATAAAGCTAACAGAACTCTGTGTACTATATATCCTTACTTTAATAGGAATTAAAAATTAAGCACAGATAATAAGTTATTACTATGTAAAGACTGCTTACGATCTATTCTAACGTATGCATGCCCAATATTTAGTTGTATGTCAAATTATAAAAAACTACAAATATTTCAAAACCAATGCTGAAGAATTGCTGGAAACTATGCATATTACACTAGAGTTAAAATTATGCACAAAGAATTATATGTACCGTATATAAATGAATTTATCAATAAAGTATGCAAAAAATTCTTTAAAAAGTGTAAACACAATAAAAACCCACTTATAAAAAATATAGGGAACTACACAAAAAATAGTACGTACGTACATAAAATAACAAAGCATTTATTACTGTAGGATACCAAATTATCTTATATTATTATTATTGTTCATGTGGATGTATATAAGTTACTAAGAATGTATAGATACAATTTTTGTTTATTTTGATTATAATTTTTTTTTCTCACTGCTGAAAGTTTTTTTGTATCTTTTTCTTTCATTGTATATGTGATTCTTTATAGATACATTTAAATTTGTCTGTTAAGTTTTTGAGTTTGAGACTGGTCTGTTTGGTACAGCATATTGCTTTTGTAAATTGTAACAAACTATATTAGAAATAAATAAATTTAAAAAAAAGAAGTAAATATGAACATTGGATGTGTAACTTATTTGTCTTTAAATCCATAGTCAAAGCACAGCCAAATCATTACTCTGGAAGAAGTAATGCTGGAAACTTAGTATTTCGAAATTAGGTTTAAAAGATATTTTACTAGTATCAAAATACATTTTATGTATTAAGATTCTATATAGAGGTCAAAGTAAAAAACCTCAAACGAAAAGCTTTGAGTCTCTAAAATAAAACAGGAAACGAGATTAGCTATCAATATTTCGCCATTCAATTCAGAACTCTCTCTCTCTCTCTCTCTCTCTCTCTCTCTCTCTATATATATATATATATATATATATATATATATATATATATATATATATATATGTTTATATATTTTATATTTAATAATAATTCGATTATATATGAATTTCTTCTCGAACTAAAGCTTGTTGAATGCTTCAAATCAAGTAACATTGTTTTATTGTTTGGAGGTGCAATTGATGCATTATTCTCATCATCGATAAAGGCTTAACTACTAAATTTAGAAATAATTTGATTATATTTAATATTTTAGAACAAAAGTTTGCATGTTTCAACATTAGGCTAAAAACTTTTTCGAAAATTTAATATTTTATCGGAAATTATTCAAGAACTAAAAATCCCCCTATGATTTGTATTTTTTTACGGTGACATTAGAAATACCACTCATTTTAATGTTTATAAGTCATGAAAAAAGTAGTAGAAATTTCGAAGTTGTTATAAAGTCATGTTCTAGATGATGTATTTTAAATTAAGCTATCTTTTGTTCTGTCTGTGCCTTTTTTTCTCTAAAGAAGTTAATTAAGTTTTTAATCTTTAATATTAAACCATCCGAGCTGTCACTTTTTTAAATACTTTTTCACTTACGGGATAACATCTCATTCTCTCATATGGTATCTACCTTTTCAAACTCTCGTATACTTTTTTCGCTTATTTTTCAGATTAACTGTCATATTTATATTTGACGCCACTTTTAGCGTTTAAAATTTTGTTTGTTTCATTATTCACTTTATTAGATTTTTAATAAAATCTAACGGGATATCCAGAACCCAATGGAAGAAACTAGTTACACTTTTGATTGAATGATTTATTCCAATTTTAATTGAAGGGGGTTTAATTATTACCGAAATGGCTAGAATCGGATCCGATTAAATTGAAAAGGGAAGCTCAGAGGAAGTTAATTCTATTCTGATCCAGTGGAAGGTCCTTTGGTTTCCATTAATTTAATTCTCTTTGCGGGTCCTAGCACTTTTGTCTATCGGTCTATACCAAAAGCCGATTGGGGTTGGAAAAATCTCCAAGTATCCATATATTTTTCAAATATATCGATGTTTCTTTCTGTTAGGTAGATTTTGGCGTTATTATTATATCATTGTTGAATTAGATCAATGAAAACCCTATATTTTTCCTTGAAAAATTAAATAAGAAAATTATAAAGAAAATAAGAACCAAAAGTCGTGTTGTTATTTATTTACATTACTATTGTCTGACTATTCAATAAACGACCTTTGCAAAATCAGAGGCGGAGCTGTGGAGGTGTGGTGGGGAGAAGGAAGTTTCGCAGACTGAGGGTTGTGGACGGCTTAACTATAGCCACTGCAGGGTTAAATAACTAAATAGAAATAGAGTCCAAGCAAAGCCGAGAGTAAAATAGAATAACAATAACCAGCCCAAATTGAATTCCAGGGTAACACTGTCGAACGCAAAACAACAATAATAACTCCAGCAATAATTAACAAGATATAACGGTAAGGGCATAGTAGAAACATAGGTGAGTGAATTGAGCTGGGTAGTGATGGGAAGAAGGGAAAGGCTTCTCGACCGGTTGTGACTTCTACGCAGGTTGTTTTATAAATTTCTAAGTTAACTTACTGAAGTTTCGAAATTATCTTTATCTTACTGAAGGTTTCAGGTTGGATATGTAAATATCGAATAAAAAGATTGGTAAATACCCTAATAGTCCAGGATCCGTGGTCCATTTTTTCACTTGATTAGTATCAAGCTGAATCTTCGTGAATAACTTAGTTTCGATGAGACACCCAACAATTTCCGGCGCGTAAATTCTCGATTGTGGTAACTAAAAGAGGTAGCAAGGATACAATTTGTCGATTTGATGTTTCTCAAAAATGTATTACGAACTGTTTTTTTTTTGTTTTTTTTGTTAAATCTCAAGATAATTACCTAAATTATTTGAAAAAATAGTTGTTTTGCAAAATGTATGGTTTGATCAAAGAATTCCCTCCTTCCAATATGTATCAATAACGAAATCAAAAAAGATGAAGCAAAAAAAAACACAGCTAGTTAGTAATCATTTTTGATGACCTCGTTATCGATACTTATTGGAAGGAGGGGACTCTTTAATCAAACCATAAATTTTGTAGGACAAATACTTTTTCAAATAATTTAGATAATTATCTTGAGATTTAAAAAAAAAAAAAAACCAGTTAGTAATACATTTTTGAGAATCATAAAATCGACATATTTTATCCTTGCTTTATCTGTTAGCTACCACAATCGAGAATTTTCGCACAGGAAATTGTTGGGCTTCTCATCGAAACGAAGCAATTCACGAAGATTCAACTTGATACTAATAGTGCAAAAATGGACCATGGATCCTGGACTATAACGACAGTTTTCAAATAATTGAATATATGAATGAAAATCATTGACCTTTCTTTGAATGTAGAATAACGGGAATATTTTTGGAATTATTGAAGGATTGGGTAATACAAATTAACTGGTCTTAGATTAGCAACTAGGAAGAGGCTCGTTTAGTGTGTAGAGCGCTTAGTTTCTTTTATTATTTAAATTATTTAATCTCTTAAAAACCACGGATGGACCCTGAGGGATCTAAAGACCTTCCTCCATAAATCGGGGATGCCTAAGTGGGGAGAAAACCTAGTGGTAGAACGTGATCTCTGACAAATCAACTTTCTGTTTAACCGTTATCCTAAGAAATCTTTAATTCACTTGCTTAAACATAGAACAAAAAATAAACATTCAATGAATCTTTATTAACCTTTCAAAGTACATATTGCAATTTATTAATAAAAAGAATGATTACTAAGAACAAGAAAAATATTTTTGTTTTAATAATATATTCAATGTAATTTACAACTGTATTATATTAATACATCAAGTAAATAAAATGAATGTATCCAATAAGATGAAATGACAAAGTAGAGAAACTACCCAGTAGCAGTACTCAAATGGCAAGTTAACATTTTGACCTTCACCCGGACCATTATTTATTCAATGTAATTCACAACTGTATTATACTAATACAACAAGTAAATAGAGTGATTGGTACATATTAGCAAGAAAGACAAGTAGAGAAACTACCCAGTGGCAGTACTCAAATAACAAATTCAACTTAGGTCCTTTTTTTCAGACGCCTCGGAGGATTATCAGGAAATGAAGAGTTTGCTAGGTTTGAAACTGGTGGGTTTCAGAAAAGATTGATATCGAATTCGGGCCAGATCAGCAATAAATGGGAAATTAAGGTCATTGTGGATTACTTTGTTCGTAACAAAGTAGGGATGATTGAGGATTTTACGAAGGATTTTGGATTGTAAGGATTGGATACGATGGAAATTCGATGGTTTAGTGGAGCCCCAACGCTCTATTCCGTAAAAACAGATAGGTCTAATGATTGTCATGATATGAGTCTTTTGTAATTAATTGAGAGCTTAGAGCGTTTGTCTATTAAATGTTGAAGTAGTCTGAAACGGCGTGAAAAGAAATATAAATTTCAGATCTAAAAAAAAAAAAGAAAACCATGATTGAATAAATACTTCCTAAAGCCCGTTATCTAGTACATTTTTTTATATATCTGTTTTATTTAGTTCATTATTGGAATAATATCAGTTAGTGGTATCATCATCAAATCATATCTTAAATATCTTTATTTGAAAAGAAAAGACATGTCCAGGACCGGGACTCGAACCCGGGTCTTCCAGATCGCTAGTCTGATACTCTACCATTTGAGCTATCCTGGGCCCTAATCAAGCACGCTTCTTGGTCGTTTTCTATAATTAACATAATATCTTAACTTACACTTAAGTCTTCAAAGGAGAGTATTCAACCTCCAGTTGTTTATTAACAATATTGTAGCCTAAAATATATATATATATATATATATATATATATATATATATATATATATATATAACATATAAATAGAATATATGGAAGTTGTATTTATGTATAAAATAGAATATAAGAATAAAATTAATTCCCATCGGCAAGGTACAGGAAGGAGTGGTATCATCGTTTCCTCTTGCAGGATGCCTCCGCCTCCTCATTTACTTTGCCACACTGAATTGTATTAGTTCCTGGCACTCATCCCTAATGGATGTGGAATCTGGCAGCTTAGGAGAATGTCTTCTTAGCAGCTGGGGTCGTATCTTCTTAGGATAGCTCTCATTGTTTCAACAAAAAGGTTTGCTAACCCAACAGTTCTTCACCTCTTGATCTAAAAAGAATTTAAAATTTTTTCAATTGTAAAAGAACTAATATTTAAATTAAAAATATAATGAAATTAATATTTATAGTTTGAAATAAAATGTTATGATCAATGCACATGGCTTCTATATAATGATTAGTGATATACCTTTGTTTAGGTTGGTTTGGCATATTTGTTTTGGCGCGTTTAAGTAAAAGTAGAAGAAAACACCATGTTCAATGCACAAAATAAACAATTGTATTTAAAAAACAAAATTTTAAATAAACAAGAATAAAGTATAAATAAATAGGACATGTAACATAACGAAATAATTGGAAAAAAAGAACAAAGAGCAACATGGTCACTTACATAGACTTTAGTGTGACAAAGAAGTACAATAATTATCTAATAATACTATTTATTTTATACATAGTTGAAAACAAATAATATAAATCTATAACCTGAGGTATGTTTATATATTCCTCTTATTTAATTGTTTTAACATTAATTATTTGAATAATAAGATTTGGCTAGCAAAATCTATGCCCTAGTTCGTCTGTTTGCAATCCGGAAAGTGCCCTTGGATTTTTTACAGGGAGTAAAGAACCCATTTTTACTTGTTATTTCCTATCCTAATTATATCTGGATAGGAATAATTTACGACCCCCAATCTAATATCGTCCGGTTAGACATACCAGCTTATAAGTAATCGTAAACAAACAAAATAGGAACATGAGGAAGTACCCTAATACTCCTCTGCCTTGGCTTCAGTCTCGTAACTTTTTTTAGTTGAGGAAAAAGAACTCTCTTTCAGGGTCTTTTTAGTCACCTCCTCCTAGTCGATGGTATGAGTTGTTAAAGAGTCCTAATATGTTGGTCGACTGTATCCAGGTCAGTATGTAAAATTGTATTAGTCAATTAAAGTTATATTCATTATGTTTAGTGTTTTTTGACTGGGTCGTTATGGAAACACATTGAATTTGTAAGGAGAATGTCAATTTTTTCTAAGTAAGCGTAAACGTATAGCTTCTGTCTCAGATTCATTTTTTTATGATTTAGATAAAACTTAATTGTTAGAGTTGCTTTAGTCATTTAAGAGTGTGTCCTTTTATTTTAACTTCTTGGTCTCTTCATATATCAACCTTTTGTCCCAGTAGGTAAGTCCGAGAAAGTGGATTGTGCCCATCTAAGTAATTTAGTTGTTTTCGACATTAACTAGGCACTTTTTCTAGGGACAATATTTATATGTTTCGATTTTTTAGTCAAATTTTCCTTTAGGTAGTAGAATGATTAAGATCCTTGAGCAACATTTAGAAATACTGGTCCACACAGTTGAACAGGGGTCACAAAATCCTTTGGTAGTCGCTGGTTGTGCGCGGATTGTTGAAGACCCGGTACTATATTGTTAAGGGAAGACGGAAGTCAAGATTCCTGAAAGCTGCAGATTCGAACGGTTCGTTGAGTTCGCAGGTTCTTCAGTACATGTCACTAATAGTAATTAGCTGAGTGATCATCTTGACAGTCAGTGCTTGAAGCTGGTGTCTCTCGTAGCTTTGTACAAGATGTATTTTCTAAACCTTGAGAAATTTAAACAACACGATACACATCTTGTTAATATAGTACTTTCGTCGAAGGGCAACAGGTTTGTGACCAGGTTGCGGGGTTTTCGGTCCAAAGAAAAATGTTGTATTCTTATATTATTATACATCAACGGTAACATAATGCCAACTCCAAAACTTAACCATAATATATATCGTAACATCAACGTAACACCACCAACGCTGAGCCGCAAAGATACGATAAGGTAAAACAATTAAATTTGGCAATTACTTGGCCATATAACCCACTTATACACATCCGTATGGAATGACGGTCCTCAGTTAAGTGAGATCAGATAGGTAGAGACACCTGACGGACGAATTTAGCAAACAAAAGAATACTCGTTACACACTCCCCTCCAGCGATTAAGTCCGTCGGGTTGGATAAAATAATTTAAGTTTTGAGGGATGCCATAAGCCTATTATCTTTCCATCTTCATCTCTCAGTTTACAGGATCCACCACCCGTAACGGAAACAACCGTAAAAGGGCCTTCATATTTGGGGTTCAGTTTAGCAGCGAGTTTATCAGCTGCCGACGATAGCTGAAACCTCATCTTTAAGACTTGGTCCCCCGGTTGGAAACGATCTTTTCGGCGTCTCAAGTTATAACGACTGCTCTGATTTAGACTTGCCTTCAGAGAGTTTTCCTCGGCTATATGATGAACTTCAGGCAGTCTGCCCACTTTAGCGGACCAAGCAGCATGTTCGTCTGTGCCAGCCACTAGGATATCATCGTCGTTAGCTTGATGTAGAGGCCTCAGTTCTCTACCAAAATTTAAGAAGGCAGGACTGAACTTGGTCGAATCTTGAACGGCGGAATTTAAGGCAAACTGGATCTCTCCTAGTTTTTCGTCCCAGCGTTGGTGTTTCTTCCCTAGGTACGCTACGATAAGTTGCTTGATATTCCGATTCGCTCGTTCTGTGGGATTTGCCTGTGAATGGTAAAGAGGAGTAGTTTCTCTCTTGATTCCAAACTCCTTAGCCACTTCAGTTACAAGATTACTAACGAAGTTCTTCGCATTGTCGGAAATTATTTTATGCGGTGCGCCATATCTGTATATTATGCGGGATTTCAGTTTATTTACAATAACCGAAGAGGTAGCTTTTCTGATGGGACATAATTCCACCCATCTACTAAATAAATCTACAAACACTATTAGATATACATTGCCTCTAGAACTCCTAGGATAAGGACCCATAATGTCAACTGACACCATTTCCCACGGCTGCTTGTTATAGCGAGGGAACATTAACCCACGAGGTGGCGTGTTATTGGGTTTGACCTTCTGGCATAACTCACACTGCCTCACATACTGGCTTATATCTCGGTATAATCCAGGCCAATAATATAGTCTACTAACCCTAGAAACAGTTTTATCTATCCCCAGGTGGCCTGACTGCGGTAGATCATGATTTTCATATATTATTGCTCCCCTTAAATGTCTAGGAACGACAACTTTCCATTCCTCACTGGGGTCTTCTAGCTCTCCCTTCAAAGGATTCTTTCGATGGTATAATAGCTGTCCATCTTTTATCGACCATCCAGGGTGGAGTTCTGGGGACTTCTGGACTCGATAAAATTTTTGATTATACCATTCGTCGGTCGCTATGAAAGTTCCTGAAGTCGAAACTGAATCGGTAGTAGAATTAGGATCGGAACTGGTAGACAATACTGTGATTGCAGCAATTCGTGATAGGGCATCGGCCACTGTGTTGAGTTTCCCCTTTCGATATTCCACCTTGTAGTTGTAAGGCTGCAAGCGAAGAGCCCATCTAGCCAAACGACCTGAAGGGTTTTTCAAGTTCAGTAACCACTTCAGACTGGCGTGGTCAGTTATTACAGTGAATGGATAACCTTCCAAGTAATGCCTATTCTTCTCGATACCAAACAGAACTGCGAGGCATTCCTTTTCGGTTACGGTATAATTCCTTTCAGCTGAACTTAAGGTACGAGAACAAAAAGCGATGACTCTTTCTTCGCCGTCTTGTATTTGAGTCAAGACCGCTCCAAGACCTGTATCACTGGCGTCAGTCTGTAATTGAAAAGGCTGTTTAAAGTCTGGCCTAGCTAATATTGGTGCTTCAGTCAGTGCTGACTTGAGAGCATTGAAAGAGGTGTCCTGCTCTTCTGACCAGATCCATTTAGCGTTACGCTTAAGCAAAGCTGTTAGCGGAGAGACAACTGTGGAGAAGTCTTTAATAAAACGGCGATACCATCCTGCCATTCCAAGGAATCTTCTAAGCTGCCCAGCGTTGGTGGGAGGAGGAATCGAAGTAACGGAACCAACCTTATCTGGATCTACACTCAAGCCATCACTATTAACCAGATAGCCCAAGTACCTAACTTCATTACAACCAAATTCACATTTTTCCGGGTTGATACGCAGACCTGAGGCTTTAAGTCGACTGAACACTTCCATTAGCATATCCAAATGCAGTTTGAAAGTTGGTGTGCAAACCAAAATATCATCCAGAAAAACGACTACGTAAGGGTAAAGTTCGGGTCCAAATATTGCATCGGCTAACCTCTGAAAGGTAGCAGGTGAATTCGTCAGCCCAAAGGGCATAACTTTAAACCTGAATAGTCCTCTGCCAGGAACTGTAAACGCAGTAATGTCTTTACTAGTTTCGTCGGCGAGGGGCACTTGCAAAAATGCTTGCTTGAGGTCAAACTTGGAGAGATATCTAGCCTGTCGAAGTCCGTCTAAGAGAGATGTCATATTAGGCATAGGATAGCAATCTTTACAAGTGACTTCATTAACCTTACGAAAGTCTATACAAAAACGATAACCTGATCCCTTACGAACCATGACTACCGGGGAAGACCATGGAGATTGGCAAGGTTCCACTAAGTCTTCATCCAACATTCGGTCTAACTCCTGGTGCATTGCCTCAAGTACTTTGGGTGAGTAATGGTAGGAGCGCTGCTTGATAGGTTGGGCATCCTGAACATCTACCTTATGGCTAATGCGCGTCGTTAATCCTGGAGAATCTTGGAGAATTCGCAAACCTTCACTGACTATTCTATCCAGATCCACCCTTTCTGAGGGATCAAGTGAAATAATGCCGCATATTTTTGATGTTTCCTCTTCTACTAATTGAACATATTGACGAAACGAGAACTTATGGTCGGGGTCATCTTGAAACCACCATGTCGCTTCACGATGATTAGTACTCATATTTGTGTTAACGATAAAATCTAACCCTAAAAGAAACATAAATGGAAGCTTTGTTAAAACGTAAAGCTTCGTGTCATATGACCGGTACCCAACGGTAATTGAAATGGAGAATCTTTCATCAACGATACAAGAGCTTCCATTAGCGACACAAATATTAAATTCGGGAATTTTCTCAACTTCATATCCCAATTTAAGGAGAATTTCAACCCCTTCTGGTCCAACAAATGAGGTAGTGGAACCAGGGTCAAACAGGGCCAAGTAGGACAGGCCTCCTTTGTCAGGTTTCCCTATTCGGAAATCAATATAGTGCTGTTTAGGAAACGGTAAACGATAAGATACGGTAGAACTTTCGGGAGAATTCGATACGACACAAGGAGAAACGATATCAGATTTAGCGGTACAAAAAGGTAAACGATAAGGCACGGTAATAGGTAAATCGGTACTTGGTGGGTCAGCTGAAACCGTGGGAATAGGAATGACCCTCACTTCCGATTCCCTTGCACATTTCCCGGAGTACATTTAGGACATGCGTGAATGGAAACTCCTGGGTTACCACAACGGTAGCAAAACAACTTTCGTGGTAGCGGACATCTGGAATATACGTGCGGTCCACCACAATTCCAGCAAATTAATTTCTTAGCTGGTAGAGCCGGTTTTGAGCCTTTTAGACACGTTTTCTCGTAGAGAATCGATTCGGTACTATTTCTTGATTGTACATCAGTCGGAGAGAATACCTGTTTCTTAGAGCCAACTGCCTGAATTTCGAACTGGTCGAATTGAGGATCGTGATTCGTTGTGTTAGCAGCAACATCGGTTTGTTTTTCCAATGGCGAAACAGTAAAAATTCCCGGAGATATTTGTTCTTTTCCGGAATTGGATTTGTTATATCGTTTAGTGGAATTCGCAGAGCGGGATTTTTCTATAATAGGCTTTTCTGATCGGCCTTCTTGAGCCATCATTTCATATACTCTAGTTCGTTCGGTGACGAAATTAATCAAATCCTTATAAGAGGGAATATCTGCTGATTTTATTCGTTCTTCGAATGCTTTTCTAGTCCCTGGGTCTAAATTATTAAGAGCTAAATGAAGTTTAATGAAATCCCCCATGTCTTCAATGCCTAAAGCCGATAACGCAGAAAAATTATTTTCATGCTCAGATAAAAATCTCTGCAAATTAGACGCTGAAGAATTGTTTAAAGGGGTAAAATCCATCACCTTCTTGATATAAAATCTGGCTAGTCGCCTTTTATTTTGATAGCGAGATACCAATGCGTCATAAGCGAGCGGATAATTAGCTTCGTCTAATGCGAAGCCCGAGATAAGCGACAGAGCTTCATCGCGTAAGCTACTTCGTAGATAGTAAAATTTCCTAATGGTCGATAAAGATTCTTCCCTATGAACCATAGAATCAAATAGGGAATAGAATCCATTCCAGTCCTCTAATTTCCCTGTGAATATCGGTAAGTCAATTTTCGGTAGCTCCTGAGGAATAGAATGAGAATGGACAACCACAGGTTTATTCTCAGGAGGGCAGGTAGATTGTACCACTTTGTAATAATTCGCTTTAGTAATATCGACTAAATCGTTAAATGAATTTTGTACTGCTGTTGTCTCGAGTTTTTCACTTTTGTTCTTTATACTTGCATTAAATATCCGAATTTTTGATTGAATTTCTTCAAATCGGATTTCATTTTTGAGTAAGCGGTCATAAGCGGGTTTAAAAGCGGATGCTGAATCGGTACTTAAAGATTTGGATTTTGTGAAAATGGATTGAACTGCGGCAAAAATATCCTCCCTCTCTGACACTAGAACGACTGGATCACCCATCGTGACAATAAATCAAGACGTTACCCAAAGTTACAAAAAAATGCCAAAGAAATTAAATGTTGAAAAAAAAAATACCAATAGAACCTTTAAAAGTCGTAAAATACTGAAAATTAAATTAATTAAATTATATTAAAACTAACAAATTAAATTAAATCGGTAAGCGTCCTTTACAAACTTAATATATAATTTTTTCATACGTCAGCCATAGATAAACAAATATTTTTCTTTTTAAAAGGAAACACAAGATAATGCTAAATAGAAACAAACAACAGCTGTTGTCTCTAATGCTTACTTGCTAATCTATCATGTGTTCAATTCAACTATTTAAACTTACGGTAAAAATACAAAATAAAATCATATATTAGTAGATTTTAATTTTCAAAACATGTGTTAAACAAAACTAAGTCGTTCTACGACCTTAAGTAAAAATTCCTGATTTTTGTTGTTGATACAATATTATAAATTAAAAATAATTATCTTTACATTTCCAAAATTGCGTCTAAGACAAACATTTAGCTTCAATCAACAGAAATTTAGTACCTTCAATTAATACGATAATTATATTTAAACATTAGAAAAAAATATTAAAGTATTGTTTGGAAAAATTATTCTGTTACTATTATTATAAAACTATTGTCAGTTAACTTCACTATTTCAAAAAAATGTTAATATAATAATTAAATCTTCAACTAATAACTTATCTGTAGATTTTTCTTTTGTAGTCCCTGTTCGGGCGCCATAATATTTGTGACCAGGTTGCGGGGTTTTCGGTCCAAAGAAAAATGTTGTATTCTTATATTATTATACATCAACGGTAACATAATGCCAACTCCAAAACTTAACCATAATATATATCGTAATGTTACGGGCTACTGGGTGTAAAATGGACTAAACTATTACTTAATTCAAGAATCTAATATTTATTAACAAATTAAAAAGAATACACTGAGATTATTTAAAACAGTTAAATTATTAAACTAATATCAATTTACAATAACAATATTCTATTAAATGTTATCTAATTTCTAAGATAATATACAAACAATATAAGATATTGTTAATAATAAATAACTAAACTATTTATATATCAATTTGTACAAATACAATAATATTACACTATAGTTTACAATTACAAATTAACACTTACAGTTCGCTAACTAAAGTCCACCGACCGTAAGACTCTCCAAATATGACAAACTGCCACACAGTTTATTACACTTATTACACGGTCACTAATTGTCACTGTTGCTCACTAAGCACTTATTACAGACTGATACTAATACTAACTAACTCACACACACTGCCACTAGTTAACGACTGCTACTCACTGGCTTATTACAGACTCGTCTTATTACTACTCTTATTACTCACTCGTCTTATTACTACTCGTCTTAATACTACTCTTATTACTGACTCCCGCGGCCGAAAACGCTGTCCTTTTTATATAGGCAAGGTAGGTCGTGGTGGGGCATTACTCGGAACACGGACGAGGACCACCTAGACCGATCTAGAAGGTTCTACGCCATTCTATAATCCCTTCCGCTTAATCCCATTGTTTGCCTAATCCGCTCTAGGCAGATCAGAAGCCGGTCCTACTTTCCGCTCTGACCGTAACACTGCCCCCTCCTTAAAAGTGCTCTGCCCCAGAGCATAGTCCGGAGAAATCGGGCGGTCATGAGCTTCCCTCGATGGAGACGCATTTCCTTTCCAGGGGTTGAACGTGCACACCAATATGGCGACTCCAGAGTTGGCGAATATCTGTTCAAGCATGTTCCTGACAACCTTCCACTCCAGGCCGTCATATCCACAGCCCAACTTAGGGATCGCGAGCTTGGTGACACGCAGTCTCAGAAGCTTACTCCGCAGGTCGTCGAGGCTTCGCCGCAGTGCGTCATATGTGGGCTTCTGATCAGTAGCACACTTGGTAACTAAGTAGAACAGGTGTCGTCCTTCGTGCGTATGGTGGAGTGCTTTCCCGACGCTTGGTCCTTGGCGTTCCAGTTCCTCAGTTCCAGCAAACTTCTTCCTGAAGACGGTTGCAATCCCTCGGGAAGTCCTCAGATCTTCGGCTACACAATGGGCCAGAGAATAGTCCGCGGGTAACGAGAAGATATCTCTGTATACTGCCTGAGTTACTCCACGGAAACCTTGTACCTTAGGTTGTGCAACTGATACCTTACTGGCCTCCACGTTGTTGAGGTACCTGACTTGCTGGTCTTTTGTCGGGCCATGGTCTCCTTTGTATGGGGCCAGTCTATTAAAATGGACTACCCTGGGTTTTCCTTTTGGCTGCTTTCTGATCCTATAGATGACGTCGTTTATCCTATTGATGATCTCAAACGGGCCATCCCAGGAGTTCTGAAGTTTAGGTGAGTAGCCTCGCCTTCTTCGAGGATCATGTAGCCAGACCAAATCTCCAGGTTGGAATCCACCTTTCTCTGCCCTGATGTCGTAACGCTCCTTCATTCTGTCACTGACTCCCTGGATGTTTGCACGAACCTTTTCGTGGATATTATCCATCCGCTTCCGTAGATTCGTGACGTACTCCTCTCCGGCCACTTCCTCATTAGGCTTGAACCCGAATTTCAGATCACAAGGCAAACGAATTTCTCGGCCGAAGACCACATTTGCGGGGGTCTGCCCCGTTGCTTCATGGACTGAACTCCGGTAGGCTAACAAGAACAAGTGAAGATACTGGTCCCAGTCTCGCTGATGCTCGGAGACCACTTTAGACAAATATCGACCCATTGTCCTGTTCATGCGCTCCACCATGCCATCCGATTGAGGGTGAAGAGGTGTCGTCCTGGTTTTCCGTATTCCCAGTGCTTCGCACATCCCGGAGAAGACTGCAGACTCAAAGTTTCTTCCCTGGTCAGCGTGAAGTTCCATGGGTACTCCAAACCGGCTGACGAGCTGCTTCACAAGTACGTCTGCAACCGTGACTGCCTCTTGATTCGGAAGGGCATACGCTTCCACCCACTTAGAAAAATAGTCCATGGCCACGAGAATATATCGGTTGCCTTCGTCTGTCACAGGGAAAGGGCCAGCGATGTCAATCGCTATCCTCTCGAACGGTGCTCCCACGTTGTACTTCTTCATAGGGGCCTTCTTTCTTCTTGTTGGTCCGTTAGAAGCCGCACAAGTCGCACAACGCCTGCACCAGTCCAACACATCGTCCTTAAGGTTTGCCCAGTAAAAGCGTTCACGAACTTTTTCCAATGTACGGTGAACTCCAAGATGGCCGCCAGTTACACCGTCATGTAGTTCCCTAAGCACTTCGGGCACTTTATTCCTTGGAACGATGAGCTGTAGCCTGCGCTGATCTCCTTCCGCGTTCTCCAATGCCCGTTTCAGCAGCCCGTTGTCCACTAAAATGGAGTTCCATTGGGCCCAGTACGTTTTTACATTCTTCGACATTGGAGCAACATCCTGCCAGGCCGGTCTTCCTCGCCCCGATATTTTCCATTCCTTTATTTGTTTTAAGTCCGGGTCCTCGTCCTGTTCCTTTGACACCTCTGCATCTTGCCAACTGTCGATGACAACTGTAGTCCTCAATACCGCTGCCTGCTTCTCCTCTTGTCGAGAACAATGCTTGCAGCCTTCTTCACAAGGTCTTCTTGACAGTGCATCCGCATTCCTGTGGCTCGTTCCAGAACGATGAGCAGATTCAAAGTCATACTCTTGGAGGCGCTCAATCCACCTCGCCACTTGCCCCTCAGGTGACTTGAATCGCAGCAGCCACATTAGAGCCGCGTGGTCCGTTCTCAGCAGGAACCTTCTTCCGTATAGGTATTTATGAAAATGCTCTATGGACTTTACTACTGCCAGAAGCTCTTTCCTTGTGACACAGTAGTTTCGTTCCGGAGCTGAGAGTGCTTTGCTGAAATATCCAATCACCCTTTCTTCTCCGTCTTGGAGCTGAGAGAGGACACTTCCAATGGCGATGTTGCTGGCATCTGTGTCAAGTATGAACTTGCCCTCGGGGCGTGGATAGCTCAGAATAGGAGCACTAATCAATTTGCTCTTCAGCTCCTCGAAGGATGCCTGACACTCGTGATCCCAATGGAAAGTCCTTTTCTCCTCGGTAAGTCTGGTAAGAGGTTTTGCGATGTTAGCGAATCCTTTCACGTACCTCCGGTAATAGGTGCAGAGCCCGAGAAAACTTCTCACCTGGTGCTTATCTCGAGGTACTGGCCAGTTGGTGATCGCTGCTATCTTCTCTGGGTCAACAGCAATTCCGTTGTCTGACACAATATGCCCCAGGTAGTTGACTTGCCTTCGGAAGAGATTACACTTCTTCGGGTTCAACTTAAGGTTCGCTGCACGCAGTCGTTCGAAGACCTTCTCCAGGTTCTTCAGATGGTGATCGAAGGACTTTCCCAGCACAATGATGTCATCTAGGTACACCAGGCATACCTCCCAAGAGAGACCTCTTAACACATTTTCCATCAGCCTCTCGAATGTGGCAGGAGCATTGCAAAGCCCGAACGGCATTACTGTAAACTGCCAGAGCCCAGTGCCAATTGAAAACGCCGTCTTCTCTTTATCTTCAGGTGCCAATCCAACCTGCCAATATCCACTGCGGAGATCCAAGGTAGAGAAGAGTTTACACCCCTCCAGGGTGTCCAGCGTATCGTCAATCCTGGGAAGCGGATAACTGTCCTTCTTGGTGACGTTGTTTAGAAGACGGTAGTCTACGCAGAACCTTGTCGTTCCGTCTTTCTTCTTCACCAATACGACAGGAGACATCCAGGGGCTACTTGAAGGCTCAATGACACCATCAGCTGCCATCTCCTTAATAATCTCCTCGGCGTCCTCCCGTTTAGCTAACGGCAGCCTCCGCGGGACCTGTCGGATAGGCTTTGCATCCCCAGTGTTAATCCTGTGCTGGACGATATCCGTTCTACCCCGTGGTCCTGGGCCGATCTCGAAGACGTCATGCCATCGGGTAATCATGTTTTTTACCTCCTCGCTCTGTTCAGGTGAGAGGTTGCGACATGATTCATCCACAAATCCTTTTAGTTCCTCTGGGAGTCCTCGAAGCTCGGTGGGATGACGTTGCAGCTGACGAACCACTGAGGTAGCGGTGGTACACTCCCCGACCGGTGTTCCTTTCTTTAGCGTTACCGGGAAGCTGTTCAGGTTCATTAGCCGAATTGGAGTGGTAGGTCCGATCTTGATGAGAGACCTAGCAACCAGTACGCCGCGTCCAACCTCTTGTTCTTCGTGCCTTCCAGGTTCGAGTAGTGCACATTGACCCGCGGGTAGATGGCCTTCGACCGTCCCATGCGTCACGATTTGGCTCCGTGCCGGTAAAGTGGTGTCTTCTGGAAGCAGCACTCGTGCGCAGAAGTCCTTTTCCTGCCGAAGTATGACTTCCTCGTCTCCCAGCGTCATCACACCTCTGGACATATCCAGCTTGATCCCGTATGCGATCATGAAGTCCATGCCCAATATAACATCTTCATCGATCTCTGCCACGAGAGCGCGGTGCTGCAGATGTTGATCCCCGATGTGGAAGGTGGCATCTGTCTCCCCGTAGACCTTGGCTGGCTGTCCTGTTGCAGTCCGTAATGCCCAAGTTGTTGGTAAGATCTTCTCAGCTGGAAGTGTCTTGGAGTTCAAGATTGTCATGCTCGCGCCGGTATCCACTAGAAGGCTTCGCAGCTGCCCGTTCACCATCCCATCAACGTAGAAGCTGTTTGTCCTGCTTCCTATTGACGCAACTCTGATGGCCTTCCTGGGGGCTTTGACGTTACGGGTTGGACACTTGCTTCTAGGGTGTCCAAGCTGGCCGCAGCCCCAACAGCGTATCTCCTTCTTATGGGTCCTGAGAGCATCCAACACTTTGGTCACTATGTCCTCGACGCTGGTTACCACATTAGGCTCTGCTCCTGCTGCTCGAACTCGCGCATTGCCCCGTACAGACAGCCTGACAGCTTCAAACTCCATGGCCTGAGATAATGCGTCTCCCAACGTTTTCGGCTGGGCGAGCTTCACTGCTTGTTGTGTCTCTGGGTCCCGAAGTCCATCCAGGAATTTGTCGACAGCCAAACTCTCGTAGACATAGTCGGTGACCGATGGGTAGGCGTTCCTCACCAGCCGGGCAATATCCGCTTCAAATTCCTGCAAAGTCTCGTTGGTCTTCTGGACCCTGCTTCTCAGGTGTGAGCGATACAGCTGGTCCATGTGGCGGTGGCCGAAACGCATCTCCAGTCTTCTCATCAGCTCCCCGTAGTTGGACCGCTCCGACATGGGCATCCCCTGCAGCACTCCCAAAGCTTCTCCACGCAAGGCCAGGCACAATGCTGAAGCTTGGGTCTCCTGCGACCACCCGTGGATTGAAGCCGCTGTCTCGAAGAGAGTCATGTAGTCCTCCCACGGCGTCTTTCCGTCGAATACTGGAATGGTGTTGTGAGCTGGTGGCGTCCCATTATTGGCGGGCAGAATGGTTTTATGAAGACTGACCTCGGGGGAACGGTCGGTGTCGTTCGTCGGTGGGTTGCTCTTACGTCCCTCGAGAGCTTCCATTCTTAGCCTAATTTCGTTCACTTTTTCTCCTAGCCTAGATTCTATATCAGCTACTTTATTATTTACATCGGCTAACTTATTATCTACATTAGCTAACTTATTATCTACATTAGCTAGCTTATTATCTACATTTTCCATTAACTTAGTCTCTAATGTGCCTAACTTAGACTCTAATGTATCCATTAAATCATTTTTTACAGTACCTAGATCATTTTTAACAGTGCTTAACTCATTACCTAGTTCATTTTTTACATTGCCTAACTCATTTTTAACAGTACCTAATTCCTTACCAAGCTTATTTTCTACATTGCTTAACTCATTACCTAGCTCATTTTTAACAGCACCTAATTCATTTTTAAAAGTTGCAGACAACTTGCTTAAATCAGTTTCAAACAGAACGTCATCTGGATTTTCCCCTAACTCTACAAAAAATTGACGTAAGCGATGTTGCAGTACACTTTTATTTCCGGAAGAATCCAGATCACGTTCTTCTAATTCTCGTTTTAAATCTGCAACTTTTAAATCCATTAATTTAAGACTTTGAGAAGCCATTTTTCATACAGTAGCCCAATAATTACAAAATAATAACAATTACACAAGATATCCCACTTCTGACACCAATTTGTTACGGGCTACTGGGTGTAAAATGGACTAAACTATTACTTAATTCAAGAATCTAATATTTATTAACAAATTAAAAAGAATACACTGAGATTATTTAAAACAGTTAAATTATTAAACTAATATCAATTTACAATAACAATATTCTATTAAATGTTATCTAATTTCTAAGATAATATACAAACAATATAAGATATTGTTAATAATAAATAACTAAACTATTTATATATCAATTTGTACAAATACAATAATATTACACTATAGTTTACAATTACAAATTAACACTTACAGTTCGCTAACTAAAGTCCACCGACCGTAAGACTCTCCAAATATGACAAACTGCCACACAGTTTATTACACTTATTACACGGTCACTAATTGTCACTGTTGCTCACTAAGCACTTATTACAGACTGATACTAATACTAACTAACTCACACACACTGCCACTAGTTAACGACTGCTACTCACTGGCTTATTACAGACTCGTCTTATTACTACTCTTATTACTCACTCGTCTTATTACTACTCGTCTTAATACTACTCTTATTACTGACTCCCGCGGCCGAAAACGCTGTCCTTTTTATATAGGCAAGGTAGGTCGTGGTGGGGCATTACTCGGAACACGGACGAGGACCACCTAGACCGATCTAGAAGGTTCTACGCCATTCTATAATCCCTTCCGCTTAATCCCATTGTTTGCCTAATCCGCTCTAGGCAGATCAGAAGCCGGTCCTACTTTCCGCTCTGACCGTAACAGTAACATCAACGTAACACCACCAACGCTGAGCCGCAAAGATACGATAAGGTAAAACAATTAAATTTGGCAATTACTTGGCCATATAACCCACTTATACACATCCGTATGGAATGACGGTCCTCAGTTAAGTGAGATCAGATAGGTAGAGACACCTGACGGACGAATTTAGCAAACAAAAGAATACTCGTTACAGGTTAGTCCATTTCCCATTAATTATCCATTGCATTAAAACTTTTAATTACTTTTATGGGGGATTAATTTCCTGGTCCCGTTCTTTATATTTCCTCAGATCACTAGATTCCGGTTGTACATTTCTTCTGCGACCGGCGACAAAATGCCTGAAACGACTTCTTTCTGCTCAATTGGCTTCGTAGTCCATTACAATCTCCCCACTCGCTCAACCACTCGTCGTTGAGGTTGGATCCTTCTCTGTGGAGCATTTTATTGTTGTATGATTTAATTTTTATTTGATGTAAACATATTTTAGAAATTGTTTCTTATAATAGGAGTTAAAGAAATCATTTTCTCTATTTTATACATGATTATAGTGCATTTGTGAAAGGCCTTGGACAACAAGCACCTTAAATGACAAAATGTTCATCTAATTTTTTAAAACTTATTTATTGAAAATTACAACTGTATTATAATGTCAAAAGATGAGCACTATCCACTGGTAGTATTACAAATCAAACTCAACTTATGTCACGAAGCCATCTTCTTTTCATACGCATAGGTGCTTGATGAGGTAACTATAAATTAGAAGGTTTGAGTGGAAAGTGGGATCATCATTGGGATAATATCTGGTTTGGGCCAAATAAGCAATAAAAGTCATTATGGATGATTTCAATCAAAACAAAGGAGCATTGAAAATTTTACGAAGGATTTTAAATTGTAAGGACTGAACTCGAGGGGGGTTCGATGGCTCAGTGGAGCCCCAAAGACTTACCCGGTACGTCCAAATGGGTCTTCTTTTAGGTTCGTTTTTCGGTCAAGTAAATGAGTCTGTTGTAACTAATTGGAGGATTACAAGTTAGACGTTTGTAGTCCTAAGTATTGGATCTGTTCTACAGGAATCAGAGGGGTATTGTTAAAGTATACTGTAGGACATAAAGTCATTGGTTTACGACCAACGGTAAAGGTGAATTGACGGGATTTGTTGGAGTTAAAAATGTTTTTAAATATATATTCTATAAAGTTAATATATTTGTGTTTGTTTAAGTAATATTTTTTTTAACTAGACTAAATGTTGAGTACGGATACTTTTTTACCTCAATATTACAAATGATTTGCACTGTTTATTAGAAATATCGTTTGTAGAATGGTTCTTATTCTGTCGTTCCAAACCGAAACATTTACCTTCAGATGGTTTGTTACTAGGAATTGACCATCACAGAACACAGAACAGACATCTTCTTGTTCTAATGTATTCTAAACTAGTTCGAATAGAGTAGAGTTGTCATTATTATTCATTGTGGTGCGGACGGTAGACTCAGTATCAGTTTCCAATTCGGTCCCTGATAGATTGATCGGAGTAGTCGCATTGACTAAACAGGAACAAAGACAAATAGAGCAAGGCGGAAATGAGACACTAAGGACACCCACGGCTTCCCAATGAGGGTATAAACTTGACGTTCTCAATCATGCCTTGTTTTTATCCTTAAACTTTTTATTGCCCTCGTAAAAAAGAAGACTGTGAAAGGGACACTAATAAAGTTGGGCCTTGTAAAATACTAACAATGCTTTTATCATACAACACTGAAGCAACGTCTGTGATATTTGCGAACATACAATATTTCGGCAATGCCTACCAAATTCGAAGAAACCAATTTTTCTTAGAATTATAATATGTTTTTTGTTCTATTTTGATTATCCATGTGTGGTCTCAGTAGATCAAAACTAATAAATAAGTCGTTGAAAATTTCAAGATATATTTCTTTAGGGCTGGAAGAATAACAGATATCCAATAAACTCCAAAACTATGAAAATAATTGTTTTTAGAAATTGATTACTTCCTATCTTGTAGGATCTGGAGACCCTCCTGGGCCTCACCCAACCTCTATAATGTGGGTACTCTTAACAGCGAGATCTCGGACCAATCGTCTTCCTGCACAGCCGTTGTCATAGAAACACCCTCTTTACCTACTCTCTTTACGAGCTGAACCCTAGACCCCTTCATGAATTGTAGTGATAGAGAGATTTTTTTAAATAATTATTTCCTACGTCTAATGATTTGGTATACTCAAATATTTTTTTCAGTTAAAAAAAAATCTAATGGTAGTTAATTTAATTAAATTTAGAAATTTGAAAAGTATGTCATAAACTTGATTTTTAAACTTACTCTCCCGGCACATTTATTAAACTTCTTCTTCTTAATATTACTTGATCCATTTTGGATTTCTCAGGAACTGAAGTTATTTTGTTATCCAGCATATAATTTTTTAAAATATTCTCCATCTTTCAGAGCTCAATCGTATTGAATTTTTTTTTATTTTGATAGCAATAAACATTTTTAAATTAATAAAGAAAAATATGTTCAATACCTAATAAATACAAATTATATTAGAAAACACGTATCTTTCCTATGCACCCGCCGCTACAAAAACTCACATAAATATTATTCGAACTGTTGGCTCGCTGTCTCCTCAGTATGTTTTACTCCTCCACTTAGCTGAACTCCATAATCTTTCTATGTGTTGAGTATGGGCCCCGTTTAAATGATTAACCCATTCGAGACGACGATTTTTTCTAACACAGACCTCAGGAGCGAATTTTTTTTCTCTTTATATTGTTCATTTTTAATAAAAAATACATGTTTCTATGGAAATCACCCAATTCGTAAGTGAATTCGCATAGATCATTGTACATTGGGTGTGCAACTCGCTCCTCGAAAAATTGTTAATTTTTTAAAAAAATTTATTCATTCAGTGTAAAAATTCTTTTATTTATTCATCAATGTAAGGTAAAATGAAAATTCATCATTAAACAATTTATAAACATTTATTTCAAAAATAGCTAGATAATATAAAATCGTTATTTTGTTTTCAATAATAAAGAACAGAATATAATGCAAATAAAATTTTTAAAAAGTAGTAAAAAGTTTAAAAAAAAAATAAGTTGAATAATGAAAAAACCAATGCCAAATTTTGTTTTCCTGTACTTTATAGATTTCATTAGTTAAAGAAAAATCTTATTTCGACGACTAGTTTACTCCGAATAACTGATAATTGCACATTACTGTTATTGCACACACGGTGTGCAGGCTGTCTTAAGCCTCGGAAATCAATTGCACACACGGTGTGCAATCGGTTTCGAATGGGTTAACAAGGTTAGATCGGTGATTCTGAGCATGTCCATAATTCACTTCTTTTAGTTCGTCCCCTTTGCATCCTGTCCGACAGTCGGAATAAATTGTGCTTTCCCCTTCTTCTATGATTGCATTTCCCAAAGCGTCACTGTGTTCATTGTAGATAGTCAATAACAAAAAAAATTACAAATCACCAATAAATAATAACAAAAAATATACACTAAAAAATACCAAAAACAATTTCATATCAAACAAAATTAACAAAGCAAAAACACGATACATAATACATATACGGCTCTACATCCCGCGTGGAGAATTAGCCCCCCGCAACATCAAACGCCAGTCACCTCTGTTCATTGCTGCTGTTACGGATGTGTAGGATGGTCCGAGCGACTTCAGCCACACCATCTCGGTCTTCCAACCCTCTTCTTCCATGAACTTCTTCTTCTTTGAGTTTTTTAGGGACTTTGTTGCTCCCATTTATGCCATGTTTCCTGCCCATCGTAATCTGGTGAGTTTTATCATCTTAATAATGGTGGCATCTTTATTCAGGCTCATAATTTCTGTGGTCGACCGTTGTCACCACGAGTCATTGTAAAATAATGAAATAAAATAAAAAAACGATGCGGAAAACAATTTAATAACGCACAGGAGTCATAATGGTACGAGTCAAATGGCATGAGTGATATTAAGATGTTGATGGGCGTGAGATATGACAATATCATTAAAGTCTTCTTTTGAATATTACCTGCATTTTGTGTAAAATTCTAGGTACCAAATTTTTTTTTCAATTTATACATTTAAAAAATCCATCTTTGAAAGTTCAATATTATTATATTAATTTTTTTAGGGGGAGGGGGATAACAACGAACATTACTATGTTAATACATTCTTCATACAACAATATGGCAAGAAAAATCTTTTCTCTTCAAAACAAAAATATGTGGCAAGCAGAAATGATAAAATATATTTCAAAATTACTGTTTAAGATACCAAAGGGAGTAAGTTACTGCACTAATGAGCTTTTTCGTTATCTTTAACTACGGGTAACTAACATGGATTTGACTCCTGTGCTACGGGTCAGCCATCACCACGACGAGGAATATTAACCTGCGATATAAGGATAATTAAGGGAGCCATAAAGGAAGAGAATAAAAAGGGCCGGATAAGGGAGAGTATCCATTAATATGAAAGGGCCGGCGCTGATGGTCCTGTCCTGCCGCTAATTATCGCTCCCTCGATGGAAAGGACCCTGCAAATTTGACGAAACTCTGATGAAAGGGTGTAAACCTAATGAAGATTTATGGAAGATTCCTTCTGCTAACAGGGATAGGCCATTAGGTACGTCTTCTAGTCGAGCCAGAAGTCGCTACCTTATCCTGGAGGAAATTATTTCTGACTTAAAATGCATTCATGGGCACTAGTAGCGCCATTAATGGATCTTCCATTTCAGAGTTTACTCCCTAATCTTCCTTTGTTCTGATATTTTTGATTCAAAAAGGGGATGGACTAGAAACCATGGTTAACCTAATGCAAACCATGATAGGCGTTCAAATACCTTATTTATTTTTAGGCAATGCTAGGAATGGTTTCAAATGCCTCCATCCAGCAGAAGTCTTTTTAAAATTTTCATTTATATCTAATTTTTAAGCAGGAAGCCTAGGTATTTTTAAGGTTATGTAAATAATGTTTGTTTATGCCGTAATGGGATTCCAGAGCGTATACTACAGGTACTCGTTAAGATCCCTATCATAATTATATCTGTGTATGAGAAATTTATGACTCCCAGTGTAGCGTTGTCTGGTTAGCCATATCTGGATAAAGTGAATAAAAAAACAATACAATAGAACTTTCTATGAATAAACAACAACAAATTAAAATCTGCACATATCCACATACAATATATAAAGGCAGCCCTTATTTTCTGTGATAATGAAGCGTACTAATAGGAGCGATTTAGGCGATTTTTATAACAATTCCTATAACTCCATCCGTCTAGCTCATCCTTCCTGAAATACTATTTGCGAAATGTAAGCTTTCATTTTTCTATTTTAAGGTTTTATGGACCAAATATGAATTCCGTTCGTATTTAAAATAATAACCTGACAGTAGTGTTCTATTATTTATTAAAAATATTTTATTTAGAATAATTAAAGGTATTTCTTCATTCAACCAGCTTCCATTTTTCCATTTGATTATTTAGAGTGTATAGTTGAGGTTTATAAAAATAAAATTTAAAAAATCCTTTATCTATATAATTACATTTCTTCGACTCTCAGTCAATATCATATTCATAGCTCCAGTGGGTTACACACTTCCTTCTGGTAAGAGATGGAGAGAGAAATCCTTCTGACAGATGTCCACAGGTTTGACAGTTATCGCCCGTGGCCAGCTGGCACCTCAGGTTCAAGGCGGAGTTGACAAGGTGGAAATGAAGCAATTGTGATGTTTCCTTATCTCCAGACGAAAAGAAAAATTGTTTTTCGGGTTTCAACAGTAATAAATTGTTACAATAATAAAATATTAATATATAATGAAGTATTTAATTAACATAATTTTCATAAATATGATAGCGAGATAGCTCAGTGTGTAGAATGCTTAGTTACTGACCTGTACGTTCCGGGTCTGATACTGGCTATGCTAAATCAATTATTTATTCTGTTAAAACGTTAATCGACCGTGTGGAATTTTCTTACACTGCTAGGGCTCACCCGGGCTCTGTACCGTGAGTTCCCTTAATTAATTGATTTTTGAGATAAAATCCTGGCCGTTAAGCCATATTCCTAAATAGGTAACCTCATGCTTACAATGGTTTCTTGTTGTGTCAAGTACCGTGGCCCGGTTGAGTATCTCGTTATTTCGATTGTAAAAATAAGTAAAAAAAAAAATAATCCCATGGAAGTGCAGAAAAAAAAGTACTTACGGAAAATATACAATTTTTCAAGAAGTTTCTGCTATAATAGTGTAAAACGATTTTTTTTTTAATCCGCCAAATTTAAGGGCAATAAGCAGTGGTCTATTAATACATTTGTACTAACAATAGAAATATTTTATTGATTGTGCTAATATTAGTCAAATTTACAGTTAAATTATTGAATTTTATTAATGTATGCTTTCTCTTTTCCAGGTAAGACGAATCATGCATATAAATCATTGTAAGTACTTAATTTTAAAAATATATATTTTAATATTTTTACTTTCCATTGCATATGTACGAAACATATAAGAGGGAAAAACATTTGATTTTGGAATTCTGTTGGAGGTACTATTTAAAATCAGCCACATCGTCCAAATTTACTTCATGGAAAGAGCTACATTTTTGTTTTTGTTTTTTTCATTTTTACCTCGAAAAATGATATTATACAGGGAAATGATGCTACAGTAAAAAAGGCGATATTACGTAAGGAAATAATGTTAAATCAGTGCACCAAAAATATTTATCTTTATTTTTTAATATATGTTTAAATTTCATGGGACTGTTTATTTAAAAAATCAGAAGTTTCCGAACAACTTATTTACGTTTCAAGTACTGTAGACCGATTACTATTTCGAAACACCTATTTTCTCGTTTAGCTCCATGATCGAAAGAAATGGTTTAAATATTTAGAAAATTACCTTTAACAAATTTCCTTCAAAATAAAAAAAATCTTAATAATTTATCCCCCCACTTTTTCTTTTGATATTCGTGGTTATCTGAATATTTAACAAACCAGAGAGACGTCGTACTACAATTCTTTCATAAAGTACTTTGTTGTACTTAAATGAATGCATGATAAAGTACATTCTGTTGAAGATTACAAAGTAGATTATGTTTTTGGGACTTTTGAAAAATAATTACAAATAATATATACCAATGAATAAAAGAATAATGAATAAATAAAGTATTAATAATAAAAATGAATACAAATAAATGCGTATGATTTGTAAAATTTACCAAATTTTTGAGAGTAATAATCAATTCTCAATTTTTTTTTATTCCCCATATCTTAAGTTCATTAATTTTTATAATATTTAAATATTATTAACTGAAAATACAACAACTAATGACCGTGACGAATCATAAATAAATTCAATTAGTAGTAGGACACACTGGTATTAGTTAATCAGTTAATTATACGAAATTATTTAATTGTAATTAATGAAACTCATCTGAGTTGTGAATGTAATTATCAAGTGATAGTTGGAATATGGCAATCATTTGTGATCCCCGATTGAAAATGCATTGGTTTTCAATATTTATACCTTTCTTTGTATGGTTCATATTTAATTCGTAAAACCAATAAATTTCACATCGCTTCCACCAAAATCAATACCTCAGTATATATTTAATAAATTTATTATTCATTCTCTCTATTAGGTCCACGTTCTGATTTTACACATTACTTGTTTGTTGAGAAAAGTTTACCATACTTCAATAAGATATTTATAACACATCAAAATAACATTTACACACCAGCCTTTGACTAATAGATATTTAATTTATTAGAATTTATTTATAAAAAAATATTTTATGTATTTTAATCAGAATTTCATGCTCGAAAATTAGAATAGAAAAAAGAGAAGGAATAAAATAAAATAAAGGACTCCCATAATAAGTTTTTATTTATCGAATTATATTTTTTTTTGTATTTTTTATAAACAATAAAAAAATAATAATTAATAGGATATCTGAAATTTTGAGCGCACAGTTTGTTTCAATTTACGTTATAAGAGTGCCTCTAAAAGTAAATTGTTTATCGTTCTTCCCTTATAAAATGTCAATTAGTTATAAATAAAGTGTTAAAGATTTACATTTACAGCAGAAGAATGGACGGCATTGAATATTGATCAATAAAAAAAACAGAATTGTAATTTTTGAATTGCTCTGGACGATTGATTTGTTCTGGCAAGAAATCAAGACATGCAAAATTCAAGATATAAAAAAACTAATTATTAAAAACCTGTACCACTATAGCCCATGAAGAATATTTGGCCATGTGCTCAGTAGAGACCGTATTGTTTTTAGGCCAATGGTTATGCAAGGAGGCGATAACTCTCAACATCCAGATTTTCCTGTAATAAGGGTACACTGTATAGAGGTTGGGTGAGTCCCAGGAATCCAATTACCCACTCCTTATGTATTCAGTTACTCCGCTTCCTTGAAAAAAAGTTCAATAATACAATAGTACAGCTAACATTTTTGATTTATAATTTGTTGGAGAAATTCATGTTATATAATTATATAACATATTAAATTTGTTTCTATATTCTCATCAGGTTTCTTTAATCCTGAAGCATAAGAATGAAAGCTGTAACACATATGGGTAAGAAGGGTGTTGGGTTTATTGGATACACACTCCAGCGCCAGGTTTTCCTCTAACTAAGTGTAGACACTTTATAGAGACTGGGTGAACCCTAGAAGGGGTTCCCAAAGAGTTACTTTATGGATATACCGACCATAACAAAAAGGTAGTATTATAAAAAACATAAATAATTATCGACATATCTGGAAAGGAGGAGACATGGCAACAGTCGAGGACCTACCTACCTCGGAACAGTTTTGGAAAGGACTGGTGAAGTGGAGTTTGGATTTTCAAACATAATAATTAGAGTAAACATCGTAAACTACCAGATCTGCAATACTGTTGGAATAGGAGAGGCTAGTAAAAAAGTGAAGTTCCACATCTTCAAAAGAGTTGGCATGCCTAAACTCTTATATGGTGCTGAAAGCTGGATACCAAGGAGCAAACTGGAGAGCAGATTCACCCATGCAGAGATGAAATCTCGAAGGATTGAAGGAAAAAAAAGAAGAATTTAGGGAGGGACTTAATGCCTCCTCGATGAAAGAAATGCTGGAGTCACGCCAATTAAAATGGCTTCGCCATGCTGTCATGACGGAAGGGCATAGGGACCACATGAAAACTGTAGACTATACCCTGAGGGTAGAAGACTCCGAGGATGCCCAAGAATGTGTTGAACGACTATGCAGAAAAAAAAGAGGTATAAACATCAAGGAAGTTCCTCAACCTGAAACCTGGCGATACGCTCCTGTACGTATTATTAATACTTATTTAATTTGTTTGTATTTTCCCTTCATGTTCTCTTAACATGAAACTAGTTTTTAACTAGTTTATGAAACTAGTTGTTATAAGTCAACGCTAGTTAATTCCTCAGATTTTAAAATATTACAGAACATATCCTCAGCAGGATTCAACAGGTTTATTTTTTTAATTCCCCATTCCTAAAGAAGGAAGGAAACATTTCTTTCCTCAACCCCCCGGGGCTGAGATAGGGATGGTGGGAGAGAGAGGGAAAGAGAGAGAGAGAAAGAGAGAGAGAGGGAGAAAGAGAGAGAGAGAGAGTAATTGAAGTGACCTAAGCTAGTCGGCGGATTTACGAGATTTTTTCTCCCCATCCCTCCCCCCCAACACAACACACTCTCACACCGTCTCTAATTTTGCTCTGCTCGAGGAAAACTAAATATTTTATCGTAGCTGCATGTGGGAAGTCAGCTCTCTCATAAAAGATTCTTTAGCCGAAACCTCACAAATCCTTCATTATTCATCTGACTTATCTAGAATTTCTTCCGGAGCTTTTAGCGGCAAGGTTTAGTTGGAGTGGGTACGCTCTAGGGGATATTTTAGAGTGAAAATACTTCTACCTTTTCCTGCTCAGAAGAGATGTATCAGATATTCTAAATTCGAGTGTAGTGGGAGCCCATATAGACATTTAGTTTTTAGCTCACATACTGGAAAAACACAATTATTAAGTTTCCGAACAAAACTTAATTTTTATAGTTGTTATTGCGATAATTTCAAAATGTTTTAGGCTCTTCTGTCATCACTGAGCCCCTAAATCAGCCTACTTGATCTCCGCTAAATCAGCTCCTTGGGCAAGCGCTGGTTCAGAAACAGTACAGTTTGATGTAATTCAAT
The DNA here is from genome assembly GCA_964056705.1 of Troilus luridus. Taxonomy (NCBI): domain Eukaryota; kingdom Metazoa; phylum Arthropoda; class Insecta; order Hemiptera; family Pentatomidae; genus Troilus; species Troilus luridus. The sequence continues at coordinate 79,660,984 of OZ057415.1, forward strand.
GTATTCGATTAACTTCTGATGAAACTGTTACCAAGTATAAAGAGTATTGGGTTCGCTGGTATTTTTCACTTAACTTATATCGAACTTGATTCTAAAGCCCGTGATTCCAAATATATTCTCAGATTTCAAAAGTATTCACCTATACCGTCATTACAAAAGCCAGGAACTGGGGCGTGAATTTGTTCTATGACAGATCGAATAAAACTATACGATATAGTTCTCTCCGTGAACAATTTGCCATCTGATAGAATGGAAAAGTTGAAGAAGTCGGCGTTTTATTCGGACCCGGTGCTCCATCATCCGGGTTTGATGGATACAGACCCCAATGGTATTCGGATTGAAAGCCCTTTTAGGAATTTATTGACTTGTCAGATGGGCTGCAGCGACTCTCCGTGTTACCCTTTTTTTTCCATCATAGAATTTTTTTATCCAGGGTGGCGTGCAACCCGATGGAAGAAAGTGCTGGTTGTGTGCCTAGTTGTGAGCTTGCTAAATGCAAATTCCCACTGTCGGTTGGTTAGTCTCGCACTCAGCGCCGGTCAGCACGCCAATACATTAGGCCACTCCCCGCTATATTTACTCAGTGAACGGGCTTCGTTTTAACTATTTATTCCAATAGTTAAAGCATAGTAATAAATAGTTTAAAGCGCAACAGCAGTATAGTGGTTAATAAGCATCGTTGTATACGTATCCACTTATTACCGTTGTTAAAGTTCTGGATTAAATCAAACGATAAAGCAGCTTTAAGTTCCTTATCTCTAATAATAATTAAAATACTACAAATTACAAATGGTTTCACAGTGGGTTTTTGTAAAAATAAAACAAAATCAGAAAGAGTGACTCCTTGACTCTACATTCCTCTGCACTGACCATGGACTAAAAAATAAGGCGAAACGTTGGCCAAAATAAAATAAGTTATACTTATTTTGTGTAAAATTTATGGAATGGAACCCCGGGCCATTTTAAACATTAACAAAAAAGATAATGTGATTAGTTATGAATTTAATTTAACTCAAGTATCGTCTTTAATATATTATTTCTATAATTAAAAGCCATATTACCCCTCCCCCCAGGTATATAAGCCATGTGTAAATTCTGAAGAATAATCAAAGTTTTTACCAAGCACTAAGGATCTCTAAAAAAAAAAAATAGGCCAGATAGAGAGGGTAAAAAAACCCTCAAATATCTAGGCGAGATAATACAAATGGTTTTGAAAAAAATCAATAAAATGGGAGAACATATGTTATTACCAAAGTGCTTAACTAAAACACGTGCCTTTCCAAAAATGCAAAAATATTTAATATTACAAAACTTAAGTGAAGCAAGATTGTCTTTATTAAAAGGAATGATAGGTTTTCAACTATAATTTAAATAAGTTGGAAATATAGGTTATAAAGAAAATGTTAGGAAGACAAAATACAGCAAGGCTCAAAATAAGGGAGTAATGCTGAAATATAACAAAGGATAGACAATATACTTAATGAGGAAATGGAGACTCGTAATTTTTAGATATGGTGTGGAGGACAATAGATTGACCTATGAGGTTTTCAAATTTTGTAGAATCTGGAGACAACGACAAGCTAGGCTAACGAAGTAAAATAAAACAAATAATAAATAGCATAAACATAAGAAATAAATGCAAGAGGAGCTTTTCGGAAAATGGCATTGTTAATGGAAGGATTCCAAGGCAGAACAGCGGAAAAACCAGTTTCAGTATGATCTTAGGATAAGAAGAGGATGCACAGTTAACGTATGACGGCTTATTGCGAGAAAATAAATGAGAAACTGAAATCGTAGCTTTGATGGTTTCATTCGTAAAGATAAAAGGAATACATACAGATATAGTTAGTAATATTTCTACTTATGTCGTCATACTTATTTAAAAGCATAAGCTGAAAAGCGATTTTTTTTGTTTAAGATATTTGAAATGTTTCGTTTGGAAATATTCCACTTTCAGATTTAATAGTTTAACATTCAATTTATGTTTAATATCTCTGTAGCTTTGGGATATAGTAATTTAATGTTTGCCATATCCTCCCAATTATTCTGATTAATATTTTTTCTTTCTTTTGTGTTTAGAATTTTTTACGATAACAAACCTACATATTTTTCAAGGCATTAAATGAAGAAACTAAGGTAGACCTTTCTTTAGAAAATATCAAGTATAATTCTTAAAGAATGTTATTTTACAAAAATAAATCCTAATACATGAAAGAGAATGGTCCGGGTGGAGGTCAATAAATTTCTCTTACTGAGGGAGAACTGTTTACTGGTAAGCCAAAGATTATTAAACAGCACCCCCCCCCCCTCGACAACCCTAAAGAAGACCTGCAAAGTGGGTCGAAACGTTGGCTATTTAATAAACATTTCTCCCTATCTATGAGAAATTTATTGACTTCCACTTATATAATCAAGGTCAACTATTATCATTCAAGATAAATCCTAATAATTAGAAAAATCTTACTTCTTTCCCCAAATACCGTTCAGTTTACTACGGTTCTTTATTTGTTTTATAAGGATTGCTGTGATAAGTGCTGCAGCGCAGTAGATTAGCGAGTTTCATGGAAGTGGATATCATAAAAAAATTCCTAGTATGAGCCCATTTATATACCCTTCCAGCCTCTATTAAATATTATAAAAATAGGGTACCCAAAGTAAAGCGTGACCTAGGACAAGTCACCTTGCAGAGCCATTGTACATGAAACAGTACAGGCTCTACCATGTATTGAACCCCAGACGCTTCATGGGTTTTAGTGGTACAGGTTTTTGTTTTTTCTAGTATGAGCACATATCGTTTCGTTGCCTACTGCGTAACATGATTTTTAGACTCGGCCGAAAATATATTAGATTCCTTTTTAAGAACCGTCGTAAGGTTTTTAATTTATAAATAAACATAATAAACAGCGCTATGCATATTTGTTTGTGAAACATTATGCAAGAGAGCTGGAAAAATAATAATAATCGTAAGTGATCCAGTTAAAGGAAAATCAAAAACGTTCTAATTATAATGTTCTTTGTATTGTCAAATCGTTGACATCCATTAAATTTCATACAAAAATGATCAAAGAAAGGCAATTATAAGGTAAAATCGTAATTACCTCGCCTTTTCCTTAGTTTGTGGAGAGTGTTAGAGCAAAGTTGCTGTCTCCATTTTCGGGTCTGTTTGGACTTTTGATGTGAGATGCTGCACTTTCTCTTCTTTGTTGTTATTTTCTTTTGGTATGTGTCCTGATGGTGCCTGTTGACTGGTTTATTGTTTTAAATTTACATTTGATAAATATGTATCTACAGTTTCGGTGAATAAGAAGTTAAGTCGAATTTTCTTCAAAACGAGTTTGTTGTACTTAGAGAAGCGGAATCGCATTATTTTCGTAGAGTTGCCGGTCAATGGCATTAAACCAATTGTTTAATCAAATAATTTTGCAACAAGGAAATTTCATCAATGCTTCCCTGTTGTCAGCATTGTAAACTTCCTTGTTCTCCCCTCCCATTTCATATATGTATATATATATATATATATATATATATATATAAATTTTTTTTTTTTTATATACTAGCTCTTAGATTAGGAGAGACGAGAGAAGGTAGGAGGTAGGATAGTGGATAGTAGTTATGTTGTTGATAAATAGTATGTAAGAAAGTAGTCTAGTTATAGTAGAAAGTTAGATGTAGTCCATAGCACAAGTTCTAATGTTAATCAATAATCAATAAGTCTACAAGTTAGCTCACATGAATGTATCTTTTATATATCGTGTACATCACATTATCTCTGTTTATCAAACAATAAATATATATTTCTCTTACAAGTCGTCCACCGTTTTATAACTGTAATGAATACGATCGGGCATTGGCTTGAAAAGATGTTATAGGTTATATTACAACTCCATTATAGGTTATATTACAACTCCATTATAGGTTATATTTCAACTCCATTATAGGTTATATTACAACTCCGTTATAGGTTATATTACAACTCCATTATAGGTTATATTACAACTCTATTATAGGTTATATTACAACTCTATTATAGGTTATATTACAACTCCATTATAGGTTATATTACAACTCCATTATAGGTTATATTACAACTCCATTCCAAGCCAAAAACACGAAAATTACACAGTTCCGCATCCCTAAATACAGTTAACTCTCTCTGGACGAAATTCGGCTTCACCACTTATTCACCGGGGCTTATTAATATGTTTGACATATGTATGAAGATATATGTATCTCATTATAGTATAGCGCACGATAAACCCATTTCAACATACCCACTATAATATAATAAGCACTTTTCTTTTGTTTATAAAATCTCTCCGTTTTGTCATAGTTTACTTTTTGAATGAGAGTATTTGCTGAAATTATATATACTATCTGCTATATATAATATATTTGGTTTTAGTTGAAATAAGATAGGGGATTAGGATGAGAAACTAGCACGTGAATTTAAGATACAAATATAATAAAAAATAAAATATTAATAAAAAAAGAAGGTCACTAGTGGTATAGTTTTAAGCATAAAAACCTACTAAGCTCAAGATATCGCAGCCCGGCTGGTGGCCTTAGGATTTTTAAAAGGGAGTAAAAATTCCTTAGTGATGTCGTCCACTGGAAGAGACGTAAAATTGGGCCCCAAGCCTGTGCGGTGCCAGGTACTCGTTTTCTATCTTCCCAAAATTCAAAATCCCTGTCTTAATTGCACCTGGATAGGCCAAATTTTAGACTCCCTCTGTAGTCCGGTTTACCATACCAGCTTATAAGAGACGTTAAACAAACAAACTAGGATCATGAGGGAGAAAGTTCTCGGCCTTGGTTGGTCTCATTACTTTTCTTAGTTGAGGAAAAATAATTCTCATTCAGGACCTTTTAGTCACCTCCTCCTAGTCAAAGGTATATCGTCCGTTAAAGAGACCTCGTGTGTTGGTCGACTGTTGATTGTTATAGTCCCCCGGCTAGGCAAGATTTAGGACTCCGGCTGTAGCATCGTCCGTTTAAGGATACTATAATACGGTGGCGTTAAATAAACAAACAAACAAAAAGGAGGAGATAACAGTATTAGATATTTTTATTATTCCTATTGCATCCTAATTATAATTCATGTCTCGTTTTAGATTGCTGCTCACTGTTGTAAGTATAAATTACATTGAATACCTTTAATTTATACGTTTTGCCATAAACATCTCCTTAGAAAGTTAGTTAGAATTCCTACTATTTGAGCTTTCCCTGGAATAGGCTAAGGAAAAATTGTAAGGGACTGAATTAAGGAAATTACAAGGTGACAGCGGAGCGAGGAGGAGCTAGCCGACTCCAATCAGCTCATTGTCTGTTGATTGCGCGCCTCAGCTGTGATTGGTCCATTCCCGCCCTAACAATCTTTCCTTTCAGAAAAGTCAGATTGCATGCTCTGTTTGTGTTAGCTAATTCCATCCGGCGTCACAATTCTCCTCTATTTTTATTTTATGGACTTCAAGACGTCTTATATCATTAAATGGCTTATTTCTGGTTAATCAATTACTAGGATTCAAGCGGTCTTAAAAGGCCTTACCTTCTCTACGTTAACGATGCTATAATAAAATTATAGTGGAATGTGTGGGGTCGGTTAGTACGGTCTTATGACTAGGTTTTTAGGTCTAAGGTCCAAATTAAGAAAAAAAAAAAAAAAAGTAAATAAATAAAACTACGTTGTACCCATGCATCAAAGCAACCTAACATCATAAAATAACGTCATAATATAACACCGTAATACCAACTATAAATAATAAATAAATAATCAATTTTAAGTAAAAAAAAACAATGCTCATATACAATACTATTATATTATACAAATTATATTAGGATGCTTACCGCTGATCCGCAAAGTAAGTTAAGTTAAATCAAAATTTCGGCAATTACTTGGGCAAATAAAAACAATGGTATACATCCACATGTGACGATAAGTCACCACAAAATGAACTTACAGATAGTTAAAAACATCTGAGGGTCTAGTTCAGCGAAAAAAAAGAAACTAGTTACACTGTTTTTGAAATAATATTTGGTTCATTTTAGCCATGATAAAAACTTGTGTTTTTCGTTTTAAATTTGTGAACAGCGACTGATGGATCCTGTGGAATATACGCCTGTAAATCCTCCTGCGGCTCAACCAGTCTCTATAAAGTGAGTTTTCTTAACTGGGGTAAAAAACTGGTGGTTGAGCGGGATGCAGGACAAATATTGTTATATAATTAAAAATATAAACCTAGAACAATGAAATTGCCCAATTTGTATTGTGATTCTTGTTTCAGACCAGTTGATGAAAAATGTATTTTTTTCTTATTTTTTGGAGGGGATGCTCAAATGATGCATTATAACATTGTATTTTTACTGAGTTTTTCAAGGGTTCAGCCATTTTTAATTTTTCCAATAATATTGGCTGGGGAAGTCATTCATCTGCATAAGTCAAACACACAATCCACCTCTGCAAAATAATCCAATCTAAAACACTTATGAACAATAAGATAAATAATAAGTTTGCGTAATTACCTTCAATAATTACTCATCATGGCATCACAAAATAAACATAAGATTAAATAATTTTATAAGGGTATAACATAGCAAGATAATAGCGATTAGTGGCTAACTCTGATCGTATTAGGGTTTATCTATGAACAAGAGATATTTCATTGTATTGTTACACACAGGATTTCTGTTACGTACATTTCTACAAAATCATTTTAATACAATAAAATTTCACCGTATGTCAATAAAATCATTTCCATTTTTTCAAAGTTTTCTCTTTGAATAAAAGTATTTGCTGAAATTGTGTAACTAAATGAATATAATAAATTTCTTTAGGTGAGGCTTAGTGATTTATTTGCGGGCTGGGTCTTAAGGAGGTCGGCGAGGTTAATGAAACGAACCCCTCCTCTTGTATTTAGTAGCCGCAATTTATTTTCTTAACTTAATATTTGAGTCTTGAGTTATTTAATTTATTCAAACGAACATTGTCTACGTGCCTCTGAGTAATTTACGATGACCTCTCGCTCCCTTTATCACCGAATAAATTATAGGATTCTTTATTTAGGGGGATGGGACCTATACCCACACTGACAATGGTAAGTACCGTGCTTAGTACACGATTGGGCTATGGGATGATTTGAATGAGAACATGATTTTAACCCGTACTGTAACCTTGCATTTATGCCTTAGAAGTTTTCTCTGGTTCGTGTCCTGCTGCATTTCGAAGTTGGGATATTGTATATTGGTTATTTTTCTTTTTCCAAGAGAATTATATATTTCTGTTCTAATGATACATGCATGAGCTAAACTAATGACAGGTATTTTTGTTTCATTTTTTTATTCTAGAGACTTAAGGCTTTTTGTACCAATTTCTTTTTGTATCAAATCGATTATATATATATATATATATATATATATATATATATATATATATATATATATATATATATAAGGGTATTAATGTATATTGTCAACAATCAGACCCTATCCGACCCCTTTGTCGAATCTGTAATCCGATATAAAGACAGAGCGATCGGGACTCGTACTCAGGGTACAACCTAATTCGTACCTTGTGCCTTGTATCTGCAACCTTTGAACAGCCGAGTTATAGCTATGGCATGAGTTTGTTCCCCCGTCACAGGACTGAATGCAGAATAATTCCTCTGAGTGAATCGCTTCACGTCACAATCAAACTAGAGAGGAACATTTGTTTCGTATTTATGATTCCGAAAAGTTCGGAGTGATAGTTTAGTCTCACCAGGTGTGCAGAACCGATGTCATAGTAGGTTAATGTTGTTTTAGTTTGATTTAAATTAGATAATTAAAAAAGAATCGATGATTGACCTTTTTTTAATTTATTTATCATTTTAGCGACAATGTGAATACGAGTGTATGTAAGAACCCTGCAACCCATGAAGGGACTTTGGTTGTGTACGGGATAGAGATTGCACTGTTTCTTTTCAACCTTCAGGTTCCCCCCCCTTATTTAGGGTAACTTTTTGTAGAGGCTGGGTGAGCCCATGAGGTTCCCAGAGCCCAAAGGATCCATCTCCAGCTGCTAACAGATTAAATAAAATCTGCCAGCAACCGGATTTGAACTCAGGACTTTCAACTCAGCGCTTTAAAACTGTGCCACTCCACTCCTTTTTTATATTAGTATACTATCTATAAAAGAGAGCGAGGTAGCTCAGAGTCTGGGGCACTTAGTTGATGTGCAGTAAGTCTCGAGTTTAAATCCAGTTTGTCAGATAAATTATTTAATCTTTTAACTGCTCTATATTCTTTCTATGGATCTTCAGACCCCCTCGCATCTATGATGTGTGTACGCGTAATTGGGGAAAACCTGACGAATGTGTTTGATACCGGCCTAATCAGCTCCTTGCACAACCTTAGACTTAGAAACAGTCTACTATGTAGTCTCTACCTCGTATTTGACCCAAGACCCTTCATAGTTTGTACTTTTTACTATTTATAAAAGAAGAATAATATACTTATTCTAATATTCGACTATTGACTGGGCTTAATAGAAAATATTACAATATTATTAGTAAAAATATAGGTTTCTATTTAAGACACAATCGGAAAAAGTCTGGACAAGAAGCGTTAAGCCCCTAAAATTGCGAAAAATCAAAATACCTTTCGAAATTTTACCAAAAATCCCAGAATCAAAACAGAAAGAGAAAATAAAAATAAAAGATATACAAAATAAAAAGAGGAAAAAAACGGATATTTAAACTAACATGTTCAAAAATCAATCCATCACCAATACCCAAAAGCAATTACCGAGTCATGAGACAGTATAGAAAGGGTAATAACATCTGATAATAAAAAAACAAAACAATAATAATAGAAAAAACATAAATTAGATATACAAAAAAAAGAACAAAGAGTAATACAAATAATTCAAAAAATAAATTAAAAAATAATGTAAGAGGAATGTCAAATCGTAGAAACTGGTGAATACTTGGCTATTCCACAAACTTTATTAATATATAGAAAATCGAAATATATAAGTTATAATATAAATAAATATGAGGTATAAATAAATCTGGTAAACGTGTATTTTATGAAATCGTATAAAGAAATATATAACTAACTCTATATTACTTAATATATTACTTTAGAAATATATTACTATGTAATGAAAAAGTGTAGGTAGGTTTCAGTAAGTTAAAACTAGATATTGTTTAATATAAAAAATATATATATCTGCGGTATCCCCATTGTAATGCTAGAGTGAACACAAAATATTACAGAATTCACCACAAAAAATGTCTATAAAAACTTAATTTTCAACACAGGGTCAGGAACCTATTAAAAAAAAGTCTACATGATACGTCGTTTATTGAGTACGTGTTGAAATTATTTTCATTTATTATTATCTCTCCGTACTATTTTTCAGTTCTGCATGTGGTCTTGTTAGTATAAAATTAAAATAATTATTCCACTATTTGTGGCATTATTATTAAATTACATTTTAATGAAAATATAATATATAATAATATGATATAACTATTTCCTATACATATACATGGGCGGCAACAAAGCATAAATAAAATGCTTATGAATCACTATTCCATTATGTGATAATTTTATAATTATATAATTTTTTTCACGTTATAAATGACTGATTAAATAACAGTGAATGTGGATTTTTCTCCAGTTCTGAAACTTAACATTATTTTTAACCCCTTATGTTAAAACATTCTATTATTAAAAATGATTCCTTTCATATATTCAATCGAATTTCTATCGGACAGGCCTGTAATTTCGGATTATAGGGAGGGGAGCCTACGTGACGATGCGTTGGGAATGCAATAACTTTTTATTGGTGTTTATGGCATTCCTCAGCGTGCCCTGCGAGCATGGCGAATATAAAAATATGACCTGTTTACACATTTATTAAAAAAAAATAGACTAACAAAACATTATATTTGGTCATAACTGTAGCACAACGCATAATTTAAAATTCACGAGTGTTTTATCTGTTAGTCTCACGCATGTAAAACGATAGTTTTATTAAGACGAGAGTTCAATATAAAAAGAGAGTGTGTTCCAGGTATAATTGTTTCTGTTATTTTGAGGTTGTCAATAATATATCAGCCAATTTTTAATTATTCTGCGAAGTACTCGCAAAATTTATCTAATGTTCAATTGAATTGATACTGCTTTGATACTGCCTTATACCCTAACTTGTCTTATTTCTTGTTCCTCGTCTATTTACAATCAAGATTTTACATTTTCATTGTCTCAATTACGGGTTTTACTACTTCTTATTACCCTATTGTTTAAGTGTGTAGATACATTGATTTATAGACTAACAAAACAGTACATTTTGTCATACATTTTGACACAACACGTAATTTAAAAGTGATTTCGTTTCAGGCTACTTCAACATTTACTAGACAAACGCTCTAAGCTACCAATTGATTACAAAAGACTCATATACATGACTATTATAAGACCTATTTGGAATTACGGAGTAGAGCTTTGGGGCTTCACTAAGCCACCGAATTCCTCTCGTATCCAATCCTTACCATCCAAAATCCTTCGTAAAATTCTTAATGCTCCTTACTTTGCTACGAATAAAGCCATCCATAATGACCTCAATGTTTCATTTGTTGCGGATTTGTCCCGAACCCGATACCCATCTTTTTATGACAAACTTTATTCCCACTCAAACCCACTCGTTTTAAACCTAGCAACCGCTTCAATTCCTGATAATCCTCCGAGACATCTGAAAAGAAGTTGGCTTCGTGACCTTAGTTGGATTTTATATCTGAGCACTACCACTGGGTAGTTTCTCTACTTGTCGGTATGCATGCCACTACGTACATTCCCTACTATTTACTTGTTGTATTATAATCATACAGTTGTAAATTTCAAGAATGAACTAATTCTAAAAAAGGGAGTGATTTATGTGATCTGCACATAAGAAATGAGCGTATGTTTTAGGTATATTTATCTTTATTTTTGTTTTTTATAAAAAAAATTTATTTTATTTTTAAAAAAAAATTTTGAAGAGAAAAGATTTGTCCTGGCCGGGAGTCCGTGTCCTCCGCATCTCTATCGTAGTACTCTACCAGCTAAGCTACCAGGGCTCGTAACCAGGCCAGACAAATCCATTTCCTTTCATTCTCTTCACCGATCACTGATCCATTTTTGCGAAGTACATATGAGGAAGAATTACCATTGAACATTACTTTAATTGGGATCTGGTTCTTCTTTATTCTTCATTCAATATTCTTCCCCATATGTACTTCGCGAAAATTGAGAGTACTGGGGATGTGGGATCGGTGAAGAGAATGGATTTGTCTGGCCTGGTTACGAGCCCTGGTAGCTTGGTTGGTAGAGTACCGCGCTGGAGATGGGGAGGAATTGGATTCGAATCCCGGCACATACAAATCTTTTCTCTTCAAAATAAATATATATAAATAATGTTCAGTTGAATACACCTTGCTTTGATACTAACTTTTGCCTTTCTTTGTTTCTCCCTAACAATTAAAATTTTACATTACTACTATCACTTTTACGGTGTTATTACTTATATGTTAGTTGTTTTAGTGCCTAGAAATATTTCTAACACGCCTTGTATACAACTTCATTAATATATGCAGCTTCTCACCCAAATATATTCTTATTAAAAATATTTATAATTTTATAAGTGAAAACTGCAAGTCAAGTCTTAAAATTTTTCGAAATAAAAAAGCTTGGAGTATTGCTCCTGAAAAAGTGCTAGTAGAGAGAAAGTAAAAATAAGCGACAAGATGAATAATACCTCTGAGACCCAAAGAGCGAAGATATATATTTCTGATCTATTTAGGGGTTTTAGGAACTGATTAAATGCTAATTCTTTTGATACAATCAGTTCTTTTACTTTTTTTATTTGGTTTTGATTTCTTTTTTAAATTCTCAAATTTAAGGAAATGGTAATGAGCTTCATGAAACGATAACTCAACTAAACTCTAAAGGAAAACTTCAAAGGGACTCCTAAAGACTAAAGGACTATATTAGGAAGGGGCCTATAAAATTTTATATCGCGATCCATGGAATTGATAAGCTCCATATTACGCATCTAGAAATAGCTCCTAGAAGATAAAAAAAGAAGAAAACAATTATTGTATGTCTCTATTTTATCCGTGAAACTGTTACTCCATTCCCTCTAGAACTAAGTCTTGGAAATATATTGATATACTGTATCATAATACATTTTAGGCATTATATTTAGTTGAAAATTTAATTGAGAACCATTAATGTCACCAATAATAACACCGAAAAAATATTAAATATTCTACGTTTTCATAATAGTTACATACAGATGTTAAAACTATTGATATATTTTCTGTTTCTGTGTCGATTAATTTTCAAAATTATTTTATTATCAATAAAATTATTTATTATCAATCGACAAAATCTGGTTATGATCCGTTTAAGACAACAAGTATTAATGAAAAGTAAAACGAAATAAATAAAGAATATAATGAAAGTAATTAGTTATTTACCTTTACAATTTCCTCTTAGATGAGCTAGAATAGTCTATAATAGTTCGGTAATATTTCAATTTTATAAAGTGTACAATTAATTGAATTGTTTTTAACAAGATAATTATTTTATTAATATCAGAACCAGTTCCATCATTAAAATATGCGTAAGGAGGTTTTCCTTCCCTTTGAAGACGAACATTGTTTATAAACTATCTCAACACACCGGGCATCCCACACAATTATATAGCTTTCCAGTCTAAATTCTCGACAGTTTTTTGACAAAAATTAAATTCAACCCTTTCTATAGCAGACAGATTTATTAAAATTATATAAATTATAAATAATTATAATTATATAAATTGTAATTATATAAATGTATAAAAAGTTATTTTTTTGAGGGAGCGGAGTGGGTCAGGGCTAAAGCACAGAGTTGCCATGCAGGAAATCCTGGTTCAAATCCCACTGGGGGAAAGACTTTTATTTAGTCTATTTGTAGCCACAGATGGATCATATAGGATCTAAAACCCTCCTGGGGCTCACCCAGGCTCTATAAAATATTATAAAAATAGAGTACCCAAAATAAGGGGGAAAATCTGGTGGTTAAGCGTGACCTAGGAAAAGTCACCTCCTTGCAGAACCGTTGTCCATGAAACAGTACAGTCTCTACCATGTCTGGGGTAGACCTGTTCACGGGTTGTAGTGGTCCGGTTTTTTTTTTTTTTTAATATAAATGTTTAAAGCGATTTCCATTTAAAATAAAAGATCTGAATTCAAGTTGGACCATACAATTTATAACTAAATCCCATTTCGTCCCAAAAATATCTGTCATCTCAGAATAAAATAAAATAAACAAAAAAAATGTTAATGAATTATTTATTGTTTTGGAGAAGCGGGGTAGCTATGTACGTAGGGTTCTGATACAATGAGCTCTATATTCTGAACTGGAGACTGGTTGTGGCAGAAAATAATTTATTCTGTCGACAGCCGTAAATAGAATCTGCAGATCTTGAGACCCTCCTTAGGCCAATCCAATAAACACCTTAATTAGGAGGATTTGTGATCTCGGCCAAGTCATCATCATGCACAACCGTTTGCTTGGAATGAGTACAGCCCCTTTCATTTAATGAATCCTATATTCTTAGTGGTTTGTAGTAGTAGCTTTTTTATTTAATACCAGTTTAATATAAATGATATATTTATATATGTTTTTCAAGTTCTTTTGGGAATGTTTCTAGAATTTATTGTGCTCATGTTTAACAGTGAAAAACAGGCTTTTAGTGGATTTACAGTAAACAGTTGTGGATATTAAAACCTCACCCTGGCCTGAACATAAAAATAACACTTATTCACTATAATTGTAAAAAGATTCTACTTCTTCCATTTTCTTCATGGTTCCGAAGATCGTCAATTGCTGTTTTGTAGAGCACTTGAAACATTCTCTTAGGTTCTTAACCAGAAAATATCAACGATTCCTTGAATTTTTCTCTGCATTATCTGCTACAATTAGTTATATTAACTTCACGCAGTATGCGCTCCTAATATTGCATTTATCGTTTATATATTTTTCTTTCATCATCCTCTGCTTACAGTCTAAATTGTAACTCTATCCCTCGTCTTTATTTTGTGAATTCTTATGTACAACCACATCTCAAACGCTTGTAGACTTTAGGGCACCGTATCATTTAGGAATAAAAACCCCGAGAACACATAGCATCCTAATGATCATAAAATCAAAAGATGAAGCATAAAAAGACAATTTTAATTCATAAACTGCACTTACAAATTTATGGCAAAATATGTGTCCAATAATATACCACTCAAAATAAATATACTGGAATATCAGGTTACCTACAAATATATTATAAAGAGCCGAGAAAAAAATACATATTATATATTTTTAACAAAGTAGCTTTGTTAAATTATTATACATATTTAATAGTGAGGCCGCATAAAACATAGCCTTGTAGTTGACCATAGCTAGGCTCTTGCTAGAATTAACAAATGTCCGTGGGACAACAGAACACGTGTGTCCATTAACACCAGCTGAGCGGGTCTCTGTGTTTGGTTGTGTTTGTGTTCTCCACGGCTCCGGGGGAGCACCAATATTAGGCCCGATCGTAAAATGTTTAAAGGACATACATAGTGCATTATGGATTGCAGTATGTATTTATAGAAATTATACAGTGCTCATCTTGTTACTTGACGAGCGTCATGGTTGATTACTTATCGGTTGTTTATGTAGCTTTGTTTAAGTAATTCAATGTTATATAATTTAGAATGCAATAACATAAATTCCAAAAATCAAAGTTTAAATTCTCTTAAATAGCTGGAAAAAGTAACAAGTCAACACTTCGCCAATTCAGGTGACATCAGAACATCAGGAATAATCACATAAAAGAAGACAAAGTGCAGCACACCTCACATTGACAGTCTAAACGGAATCATCAAATAGAGACAGTAAACTGCACAGTTATAGTTGTTTATGGAACGTCTTGGAGCTTGGAGTCTATTTGGACTGTTGATGTGTGATTTGCTCCAATTTGTTTTCTTTGATACATTTTTTTGCCTGTATGTCCTGACGATGCGAGAATAGGCGTAACATCGGCTGATTAATTTTTTCCCAGAATTGTTAAGACTTAAGAAGTTCCTCTTTGAAATTTTTCCGATTCGATTATAATTTATGATTTATGTTTATTATTGAATTTTAGCACATTTTTATTGTTTTATTGATGTTTTGCTCTCTTATAAATGCTACCAATTAACATACAACCATGTTGAAATAAAAAAAATCTATTTTTTAATATATATACAAAGCTTAGTCATATTTATTGGTTTAGTTTTAGACTTATTTCATTGATAAAAGTCGAGGTTTAAAAAAAAGCAGCCTTTAAATTCCATTTAAAATCGGTAGTAGTTACAAAACTGCATTATTTTGATTTTTACTTACTTAAAAAAATATAAGAATTTAATAATATAGTCATTTAATTATATAATAATTTATATAAACACACTTTCTTTGCTTGACTTAACTCTTAGACCCTCACTTATCATTAAAAAAAACATTTTCTCTTGTTTTGTGAACATAAAAGAGAAATATTCGCATCAAAGGTAGTTGCAAATACTAACATGAATGATTAGTCTTAATATTTGTGTAATGTATTAATTTGTATTATATTACTTATAATCATTTAAAGAAATATATAAAAAAGGCATCAAGGAAAACTCTATAAACATAGCTTTAAAGATTGTATATTGGTGTCAATAAAGCGAAGATGCAACACAGACAAGTCATGCTAGCTTAGTTTTTATGATAGCTAAAAAGCTACATTGGCTTGAGCTGACGTTTTCGTTGCTGCATCACATCCGGTGGTGCACTTTGCAATATTTTGTTTATTTTCTAAGGAAACTAAAGTGTCATTATGTGGCCTTCTTCCTTATCCGTAATATTAGAGCAGGTCCCTTGCGAGGCTTTGTCACCCGAGATCCCTTGCAAAACGATCCTGGGCGGCCCTTCTCTAGGGCAAAAAGGTCACTCTTATCTCCCCGTCCTTTCAACTTTAATATCTAAGTTCCAAGCTATAAATAGCGTTTAATTAATTTCTTTAAAGTGTATTTTAATTCACTCCACTGACGGTTATAAAAAAAAAATCTGTACCTTTCAGCCTATGAAGGGCCTTGGATTTAGCAAACGGTAGAGAGTGTACTATTTCTATAACAACGCAGAGAGGTGATTTGTCCACTTTATAGGGACTGCCTGAGACTATAGATCCCATAGGCTCCATCCTTGGCTCTTTAAAAATTAATTAATTTATCTGACTCAGGTCGTTTTAAACCCGGAACCTTGATAATACTAACTGAGCATTCTACATACTTAGCTGCCTCATATTCGTTATAAAAAATATAAAAATTTCCTGTGTTTATATTTTACTGTGAATAATAGAAACGATATGTTGTATGTATAGCAAGACTATTACACGATATGGCAGTCTCCATACGTACATAGTCCCGAAATGAACTCAATTTGAATGCATAAATTTCTTTTTAATCGAAATTCCATTTAATTTTAGTCAGTATGGAAATTATTTAATATTAATCTGTATGAAATTTAGTCATATAACTTAATCTATATGGAGAAATAAAAAAGTTTTGTTTATATTTAGGAAATTTATCCGTTTATGCTTTGTCGTTGAATCCTTTCGTAGTTAATTTGTATTCATGTTTTATTACGACTAGCGATATAAAAAACTACTGGGGAAACGATAACGAAAACCTCTGACGAATGAATCTGACTTGCCACTGAACTCAAAATGGGTTGTAGTAATATATTATAAAAATAAGAAATATAATATTAAATACCCGGTATTAATGATAATACTCGGGGAGCGGCTCAATGGTAGATTACTGAGTTGTCATGGCGAAACTCATGGTTAAAATCCCGCTGCTGACGAGACTTTTATTTAGTCTGTTAGCAGCCGGAGATGGATCATGTGGGATCTAGGAACTTCTTGGGGCCCACCCAACCTCTATAAAATGGGTACCAAAAATAAGGGGGGGGAATCTGGTGGTTGAAGATCTAGGACAAATCACCTCCAAGCAGTACAGTTTTCCACGAAACAGTACAGTTTCTACCACGTACTGAAACCCCAGACCCGTTCACGGATTTCAAGGTACAGGTTTCTTATTAATGATAATTATAAATGAAATGGAATACCATATTGTTTCAAGTTCTAACTAAATTTCTTAAGATTATTTCTTATTTTTTTATTCAATCAAAGTTTAATGATGAAGGAATAATTATTTAGATGAGGAAATAATTCACCCAATAGCGTATTTTTGTCAATTCATTTCTCAACTCCTTGTTCCCTTACTCGCTATTATAATGAGTATTTTTGATCCCACGTTTGTATTCAATAGGCCAACTCGAAAAGTTTAAATTGATCCTTAAGAATTAGAACAGAGCCGAGAAGACGGAATCGATTTTGCCTAGTTGGGACAAGTTGGAGAACTCCTTATCAGTGGAGGCTCAGTTATGTCAGTCAAGAGCCCTCGAATTTAGAACTATTATTCAGCGGTCGGAATACATTTTGCCTCGCTCTCGGCGATATTCAATTTATGAACTCGCTAAGTCCTTTTCAGAAGAGTTCAAGGTCTTTTAAGTTCCTGGTAAGTCGCAGTTTGATTTTTCTCAAACCCTAATGGCGGTTAAACTCCCGAATTTTTAATAAATGAACTTCAATCACCGAAAGCGGTCACTATAGGTCACGACAGCACCGATAATTAAAAATAACTGTATCGTAGCTACATTCAGTAGTAGAATTTTACACATGCACACAAACACATATATGTTAACTTAATATTATAATATGTCGTATTAAGAGAACGTCGTGTCCCACCACTACGTTGAGTTAAAATTCCTCTTCCCTTCCATCCGTAGACATTTCCTCGGTTCATTCTTGTGCCAATCCATTAATTCTCAACACCCACCCTTAATCTACAGTCTCCTTTAGTTCAAATCCTCAGTCCAGCACCAAGAAACAATATCTTGCAATTCCGATCCCTATACTCGTTCCCATAAAACCAAAACATTATAGGTTTACTTTTTCACCCATTCCACCATCAACTGGAACTCAATCCCACCTAATATCCGTCATTCTTCTTCCCTACCATGAATTAAGCCCTTCCAGCTATATCAACAACTCGATACCCAAACAGATAGTCAATAAGCGGGTTTAAATATTCGCTTAAGTGGATCAGTAGTAAATAATTCCGTTTAGTGTTTGTCTGTATTCTTCTAGAATTTTTATGTTTTGTATTGTTAATCGCCATTGTTGATTTAGTTTTTATCTTTAGTTGCTTAATGTTTTGTTACGAAATGTACTTTTTGTTTTATTCACTCTCTTTATTCTTGCAATGTTAGCACTTATGGTATGTATTATGTACCTTTCTGACCAGATGTATATTGTTTCTTTTTCTGTTCATGTTTATTATACTAAAGGGATCAAATTGAAGAATAAAATTCCTTTTCTATTCTAATTTATATAAATTAGAATAATATATTTAATAGTAAAACTTATTTCCGAAAAGGAATTTTTTTGTCTGATGTTTATTTCTGAACCACAACTAGTCTGTTGTAATAAACGTGTAATACATTTCATTTTCTGCTAATGATGATGATTATAATACACCTAGAGATCATTCATTCATAATTATTTTACTATAATCACTATAGGCATATTAATAAAAAATCCTTAATATGCCTACCTTCGGAAGGAACGTAAAATAGGCGTCTCGAGCAAGTACGATGTCAGATACTCGATAAAGATCCCTGTCATTATTATACCTGGATAGGAAAAATTTAGGACTCCCACTGTATCATCGTCCTATAAGCCATATAAAGTGGCGTCAAATTAAACAAACAACAATAATCCTCTATCACCATCTCCATCAACATCACCAAGGAAGCCCTGCGCCGCACTGATAGTAACAGAGAATGTAAAACAGAGCGCTGCCGATTGAGGCTTCTATTAAAGAGGATTAATTACCACAGTTTAAGTTTCGGATTAGTTGAGGTCTCCTTGGTAAAGTACTAACTTTCCGCGCATGCGCGCTCAAGACTTCTCACTCGCGCATATTTTACCACATATTACTCATCACCGTTTCATCATCGTCAGAAACGTTATATCTTTATATGGAACAATACGTTAAGGTGAAAAAGACGTTAAAATAACCTTCCTCATTGTTAGTAGTAATGGATTAGCTATTTATTATTAATCGTCGTTTCGATCCACATTGGAGATCTTCTTCAGATCTAATTAGACAATATAAAAAAAATATATAATACTGAAATAATTGGAATAAAAAATAATATATGAATATGAAACTATTGTATCATTTTTATTTTTCGTATTGGCATACTGAGGTCCACGTAATTTCAGCTGTCCTTTTTTATTATTTAGCATCGACATTCGCCCAGTGCTCCCTCATTCGTCGCTGGTGTTGCTTCGTTCTTCATTCCGTCCATTTCTTTCCCTTCTACAGCTTCAGTTTTTCCTGAGAATTCTGGAATGAATTTATTTGTATCCTGAGACAGTCGCATTCTAGAATATCCTCGCAAGTAATCTCTATCTCTTGTAAATCTTTTTTTACCCCTTCGAACCAGGCAGGTTTGGTCTTTTTTTCATTAAAGTTGGTTGACATCTAGTTCATCAATTGTATGGGTTTCATTTTTAGCAAGTGTCCATGAAATGCAATCCTCCTTTTTCTGATATCCTCTGATATTTTTTGAACATGAGTGTACAGCTCACTCCAGTCGTCTGTATTCACATTTATTTTAATTTTTTTTAATATTTCTACTTTTGTGATTTGTTTAATTCAATAGTTTCAGTTTTTAATACTTTTGTATCTTATCCATCCAGCCCTGAAGGAGATATGAATGTGGGTAAATATGGTGGGTCTGATAAATAGTTTATCACCATTCAAGCAATAATTTATTTGACCTCCACTTGGACCATTTTATTTTATATTTTTTTATTTATTTCTCAATAAACAGATTATAAATGGTCCCCCTGAGGTTTCCCTCCCTACAAGCGATCTGCTGCAGATTCCAAATGGGCGGATTGGACAAGCCCTTATCAGAGACGGGTGGAATGTTTCCTTGGCCGTTAGCGATCCAGAGGCAATGTAACAGGGCTCAATTACAATGCAGCCGCTGGAATTAATTAGTTAGGGACGCTGACTTTATTGACGTTCCCACAGATTACTTTTATCAGCTTCGGTGGGCTACAGATTTATTTTACACCGTTCGGGCCCTGTTTTCCCCAGCCACCAGATAAAGCCGAATGGGTGAATTACAATGGTACTCAAGCGTTGAACAATAAACTTTATTGACTTTCGACCAAAAAAAATAAAGAAAAAAATACAATTTCTTACTAGATTATTCAATATGTTAGTATTTCATCCCGTGATAGGTAAAGATAAATATAGATTAAAAACTATAGACATATATTTTTTTTAAATAAAAATAAAAAAGAATTTTATACAAAGCCCATTTTATTAATTAATTAATACAGGTATAACTCTTGGAAAAGAAAATATCCGAAGAAATATATTCTTTCAGTTTTGAAAATATATACACTATAAGAATGAATAGAAGTATTGTTTTCAGTTTAATTTATTTTTTATCGTTTTTATGATATTTAGGTATCACAACCAGCGAATTTTGTATCAATGAATTTTCTCCTCGAGTTGCAAGAATAATATAATAATTTTTCTAAATATGCGATTATTGAAGTATAGCGCCATATTGTGAGTGAGTGATTGCAACTGAAATACATTAATAATATATAATTTTCAATTAAAATGCATACCCTGTTTTGTGTACGTGGTTGATACACTGGTATTTTTTGTAAATTATAATATAGACTATATTATATTAAAATTTAATCCTTCTAAAGAAATTTCATTAAATTCATTGTATTATAAATAAATTAATTATTTTATATCTTTCTCAATTTGATTAAAAGTAAAAAAAAAACACACACACACAAACCAGCAAGACAAATTGAAGAATTATAAAATCAAGAAGCACTAATTAGGTCTTTATTTTCTGGAAATAATTATATAGTATGGACATTTATAATTTTTGGCTCTTACAAAACAGATGAAAAGGGTTGAAGGTTGGATATTGAGACGGGATGAAAGATAATTTAATATTATAATTTATACTACTGAGAGGGCAACTAAAAATCAAAATATGTGGAAGAAAATGGTCCGGGTGGAGGTAAACTAAATTATCTTTTTGAGGAGAAATGTTTATTAAAGAGCCAACGTTTCAACCCATATTTCAGGTCTTCTTCAGGGCTAAATATGCAAAATACCGTCAATTAAAATTACACATGGTAAATATTAAAGTTAAAATATATATCTCCTAACAGTGTTACAAAGTAATCCATAATGACCTTAATGTCCCATTTGCTGCTAATTTGGCCCGAATCCGATATCAATCTTTTCATTTCCACTCGAACCCTCTAGTTTCAAACCTAGCAATCTCTTCAATTCCTGATAATTCTCCGAGGCGTCTGAAAAGAAGATGGCCTCGTGACCTTCTAAGTTGAACATTTTATTTGAGTACTCCCACTGGGTAGTTTTTCTACTTGTCATTTCATATCAGTGTGTACATTCATTCTATTTACTTGTTGTATTATTATAATACAGTTGTAAATCCCATTGAATACATTATTAAAAAAAAGTGTATATAATTCATTATAGAATCACTCACGATTAAATGAATAAATGATTTATGAAACTATTTTCAAGATGAATAAATTAATTAATAGTGTAAGCTGTTTGACGATACCTAGATAGAAATGACAAGGTGTGGACTTGCCGGTATTTGATTTTCTTCGCCGCTACTCGCAGCCTTTTCTTTTGAAATATCGTCCATGATTTATGGTTGAGTTAGTGATTAATGTTGTTAAGGAAATGGTTTTGGCTTAGGGCGGGGTTGAATGGAGAGTGTTTCATTGATAAAACTTAATGAGATATCGTATAATCTCTTGGCTACAATTATTGAAGATGGATCGGCTTTTCGAGATGAGGAAACAAACTGTCGTGTTGCAAAAATTTTCCCTTTATTCTGAGAGAATAGGTTAGCATTTTTAATTAGGTTAGGATTGGTAACCTTCTCTCGTATTAGCACTGGACGATATAGAGGGTTAAATAAGGCGATTGCAGAATATATAAAACATTATTATACAATTAGTAAGATAGAAGAGTTGCCTCACCACTAACAAAAGGTCACTTCCAACGTACTCCTGGACAGTGTCGTATTAACAATCCATAAGAGTGGCCACTATCACGCGAAATTTTTCACGAGGTTGTTTGTCTTGTTAAAAGCCTCGTGTGTTACCTGACTGCTACTTTTGCACGAAACCAGTCATTGTTTATTTTGGTCTGTCTTGTAAAAAATAACTTATCCTTGTTAAGAGCAACTGGTGAATTTCAAAACCTCATAAAGATACCCAAGATTACAAATTATTTTTATATCTACAAGATAATAAATTATTAAAAATGAAGAAAACTTTTTTCTGGAATTTTTGTTAATTTTTATTTCACGGAGGAACTTTTTCATTTGAATAATGTATGGATATATTCTTATTCGTATTATTTATTACCAAAATTCATTATTAAATAACAAAATTTGATGTATAAATTGTATAAATGTAATTACAATACATATAGTAAAAAAATATCAGAAGTTAATTTATCCAACAGGAATTATTAATTATTTAAGACATGAATTACTACCTCATTTCATCTTACAAGGTGAAACTGTCTTTCTTCGATTGTTAAATGAAAACAATTAATCTTAGTACAAATAAACTCGATATATAGTGATTAACTACATATAGCTAGGCCAATACTGAGAACGAAGTTCTGCGTGCGAACCTGCACGGACCTGTAGCGTCCATTGTTCAAATCAAAGAGTATAAAGTGGCTTCTTTGTAGTATATATTCTAATTTACAAACAATTTTTAATTTAATCATTCATTTTTATATTATTTATTGATAAAACCGTAAAGAACTATCGTAAATGTTCGGTTATATAGCAAAGAACGTTTTTAAGAAGTGAACTATTATCTCGTTTCTTATTCAAAGATGAAATTGCCGTGATTTCTTCAATAGTAAACAATAATATTTACTGTTTACAGGTATAAATTAAACACAAAATAATCCAGTTTTACCGAGACAAAATAAAGTATCAAAACATCGCTAAAATCTTTTTTACTCCAAATTAGGAAGAACTAGTGAGCCCCATCACTAGAACCCTGCCACTATTATTCATGATAAATCCAGCAAACGCCCCATTCACATTCCTATGTTAAAATGCACGTAGTGCAGTAAAAGAGATTCCGTAAATCATATCTGACGATATTATCAAGATTATCTTGACAATTATAAATTTAAAATAAATAAATAAGCCAAGGGGACGGGAAAAAAACCTTTTTAAATAATAGATTTATTTATTTCCTAAAAATAATTAGAGTATGTTGGTTGATTAGAGTTTTCTTAGTAATTTTTAATTCACCATTTCTCAATTTTCAAAATGGTATGTAAAGTTATACAAGAAGCTGGCTGGATTTCTTTCAGATGAGGGGGATCGATTAGGCAGAGTAAGGTTGCTGGCAAGATAACCAGCTCGATCCTGACCACCAGCTAAGCCCCTTAATCTCCTGAATGCTTAAGAAGTTCTGGGAATTGCCCTTACTTTAATAAAGTTATGATTATGCATAACGATTCGGCAATACCTTCCATTATAGATTATAATACCAAATAGAGCTATCAATTAATTTTCAAATATAAGAGAACCTATTATGTACTTTAAAAAAATATTTGAAACTATGCAAAACAAGTTTAAGAAACATTATGTACATGAAATAACTTAGTGTTGTTTGTTTATTTAACCTCACTTTATAAGTCCTAAATTTCGCCTATCCAGATATAATTAGGAGAGGGAACTTTAGCGAGTACCTGACATTCGACTACACAAGGCTTGGGACCTTGTAAGTGTCGGTGTAAGTGTAAGTGTGTTGAATAGTGGGTTCGTGTAGTGTTGGAGGCTATCAAAGAACTTGATATGCCTTCATGCGATGAAGTCTGTTACCGTCGGGAGTCCGAGAGTGTCGTGCATTATTTCTGATTTCGTCCTATGTGGAGAAGTGTGCCTCAGTATACTGTTTTGAAATTGTCAGAGCCTTTTTGAAGTCCTGCGTGAAATATCATTCAATAATTAAAAGAATCCTAATGGCTGGTTTGTTTACCTTGCCTGCTACTCTATAAACCTTAGGTAGAGGGTGCAAAATCTTGATTGAATTGACGCCCTAGGGTTTAATATTTGTTTCCCTGAAGCAGATCATCTGTGCATCGGATCGGTTTAGTATTTTGTTTACTCTGTTAAGCCAAAATGCTTTTCACAATTTCATTTACACGAGGTAGGATAATATCTTCCTTGTTTGTGTGGGTAGCCACCAGTAGGCTAGACGGTTCTCTCTTCATTCGTGTCCCAAATCAAATCTCGAGCTGCACTTTACATATTACTTGATCATTTTTCTTGACGCTTTGAATAATAAACAATATATTGTATTGGGGTTGGGAGTATGTTGGAAGCAATAATATTTATTAAATTGACAAGAGGTTCAGAATCCCCGATATTCATGTTAGGCTGAGGATCTCCAGGAAAACATGCCCTGCATATTGAATATATACAAATATTTTTAACCGATCATAACTCTTACCATCGAGTCTATTTTATTTACCGTTTTTCCTCGTCTGTATAACTAAATTCATGTTGTGTTTGTGAAGAGTTTTATATCTCTGAATGGAAAGTTCTTTAAATAATTCTGTTTAGTTTTATACTAATATTTTGACAATTAAATCAATCTCATTCTTATTTTTATTTCTCTCCCCCCTCCTTTTGTGACTGTCAGCTCGAAGGAGCCTCTAGCCACTTCGTTCACACCTTCAGAAGAGTTTCCTCTTATCTGAACTAGTCCTTGGATGTAATCCATGTAAGTAATTCTAGGCCTACCTCGTGCTCTCTGCCTATTGGTCGCTTCCATACACTGTCTTGGTAGTCTCTCCCATTCTAAACATGTGGCCAAAAGATCGAAGTTGTCGAGATTCTAAAGTAGTGCTCGATGATGGAACCATGAGTTTCTCCTGGATTTAACCAATATTCTTCGTAAAAATTTCATTTTCACTTCCGTTATCCTTTATGGGTGACACAGTAATAATTTAGGATGATATACAGCTTTAGACCAGTGGAGAACATATTGAAAATGCTAAAAAGTGAAAAAAAAATAATAGTAGGATGAAACCCATTGGAAAAGGAAGATAATATAACAAAAACGAAAGGATAAATATTTTACTGGCGATCTGAGGTCGGGAAGTGGAAGGGGGAGGGGGTGGTTTTAAGGGTAATACTCGATTTACGGCAAAACCACCAGTCCTATGGAAAAAAGTTAAATGGCAAAGTTTTAGGTAATGAAAAGATCTACAACCTTGGTATTTACCTTTTTTCACACTACCTCAAAATTTATGTGAAAAGTTCAAATAACCAAGTTTTTGGTTTTATATTTTTATAAAAAAAAATTATCGTAAATTTATTATTAGCCGATCAAAATTTTCTCAAATTCGGCCAATATTTTTTATTAAAAAGATGCAAACAAAGAAGATGTCGAAACAAAATAAATTACAATTAATCACATCTATTTATAAGTGTAAAAATGATAATATAATACTGAATCAATTAAGATTTCGAAAATATCAATGGGCAAAAATTAAATCATCTTTCATATTGGCAAATCTCCTACCCACAGAAGGTACAGCAGAACACCATTGTTACCGGCCATATTATCAGCTTCAAATTTGGCTGGGTAACGAACTATCAGCGACAGATTGGGCTTGAAGCAACATCAACGTGGCATTATGCCCAAATTTACAGAAAAATAATTAATTCCGGAAATATTGCTCAAAACTATTTGCTGCAGCTGTGAAACTGGATGTAATAGTTTAAAATGTTGATGCCGAAAACATGGTTTAAAATGCACAAATTGTCATGGTTCTGAAAAATGCTCCAATATGGTAGAGGAAGTTAATGATTGAGATGAAATTAATTTTAAATAAATAGCTCAAAATTATACGAGGTTTTTTTCGTTTCTTTGCATTTTTTGAGAACATTTACGACAGTAATGTATATTTTTTTACACCATCAGAAAGTAGAGATTTTAACGAACAAAAAGCACATCGACTTTTTTAAAAAAGCAGATATTTTGACGAGAGAATTTTCGATTGAAAATAGGAGTGCTTTTTCGATATTAAGTCAAAATAAGGGGAAAAAATAAATACTCTTAATTTAAAAAATACAGTGTGTTTGGGTCATAAAAAGGTGAGTTTTCACCAAATTTCGTGAAAAAAAAGATAAAAGATTTTTATTTTTGCATAAGATAAAAATAAAAAAACAAAAACTTGGTTATTGGAACTTTTCACATTAATTTTGAAGTTATATGAAAAAAGTGTAAATATTGACAAAAGTTGTCGATATTTTTACTACCTACAACTTTGCCATTTAACTTTTTCCATAAGGACTTGTAGTTGTAGTAGCCAGAAATCAAGATAAACCAATTTTTACCCTCAAAACCTCCACCCCCCCCCCTTTCCACTTCCTGACCTCAGATCGCCAGTAAATTATTTATCCTTTCATTTTTGTTATATTTTCTTCCTTTTCCAATGGGTTTCATCCTACTTTTTTTGGTTTCAAAAATCATCGACCCTGGTCTACTTTGTAAATGTGGAGTTTAACATTCTTCCCTACCACTATAATGCTGCAAATGAATATTATTTGATTTCTTTATCCTGTTAGACACTTGGTCTATTTTTCCATATTTAATGAAAATGCCCTCTAGGACTTCTCTGTTGCATATTACCCACACATCTCTCACATTCCCTTATTCTCTGTTTATTTTCATAGCCTTGCTCATGCGACTGTTACTCATTCCTCTACGAGCTAGTTTTCATAGTCATTCTATAATGAACTGCTGCAATTTTTCTGGATAGTCGGCCTCAACTTTAAATAATTCTATCTGTTTAATTTTATAGTTATAATTTAACTATTATACCGTCCTCACTCTTATGATATAGCTAAATCGCCCCCCCCCCCCCCGCTACGATCTTCAGTTATTATGACCAATTCGGTGAAACGACTTTAAGTTTTATTGCCTAAAAGGTTAACTGTTTCGTTGAACATTGACAAGAGTGGCGTTCCTTCATAATGGCTCCCGTTGTTTAATATTCCGCCTCAGCCTACATAATTAATTTAAATGGTCCTCCGGTCGACAATTCGCAGGATGAATATTTCGATAACGGCTTTGTCCTTTCATCAGACGTTTTTATGTCTGGTCGTAAACTAAAGCCATATATATTCTGAAATAATCGAGGCTAAAAATAAATAAACTATTTTATATTATTTTTTTATTTTCGAGAAATTAAAATGTGTGTGACCGAAATAATAAAATGATGTAATATAAAATTATATAATAATTATAACAACAAAATAAACACTTATCATTAGGTTTAATAATACGTTTATAACAGGCAATATAGAATAGTAGCAGTTAATATAATCAGAAAACTAAGTAATTTTCGCTCTTTATCTAAGAATTATTTATAATATTTGTTCTCAACGAATATAAGAAAAAACTAATTAGATCTTCATGAATGTCGTTATGCTTTATTTTTTTTTTTCGTTTTGGTTTATTGTAACGAATTTGTTTTTATCGCTTATCTACTCCGTCCGGTGCTGCTACCTATCGGTGTAGACTGAAGGGATTTTGTACCTGTAATTCCTTTTGTGGCGATCTATAGTCATGTGTGGATGTGTTCATATTTTGTATTAGTGCCTTTTCTCAATATTGTTTTTTTATTTGGCCAAGAAGTAGCTAAGATTTGTTTGTACCTCAGACCTAAAACTTCCAAACCTGATTAGACAGTATATCCTGATGATAACTAAATTGGCTGAGCATTGACTGTTTATTCTCCAGTATTAACTAAAGTCTGTATTTTTAAGTTTTCCAATTCCATTATTATAGTGTTACGGTCAGAGCGGGAAGTAGGACCGGCTTCTGATCTGCCTAGAGTGGATTAGGCAAACAATGGGATTAAGCGGAAGGGATTATAGAATGGCGTAGAGCCTTCTAGATCGGTCTAGGTGGTCCTCGTCCGTGTTCCGAGTAATGCCCCACCACGACCTACCTTGCCTATATAAAAAGGACAGCGTTTTCGGCCGCGGCGGTAGTAATAAGACGAGTGAGTAATAAGCAGTGAAGTAATAAGCCAGTGAGTAGCAGTCGTTAACTAGTGATAGTGCGTGAGTTACAGTGAGTTAGTATCAGTCTGTAATAAGTGCTTAGTGAGCAACAGTGACAATTAGTGGCCGTGTAATAAGTGTAATAAACTGTGTGGCAGTTTTTCATATTTGGAGAGTCTTACGGTCGGTGGACTTTAGTTAGCGAACTGTAAGTGTTAATTTGTAATTGTAAACTATAGTGTAATATTATTGTATTTGTACAAATTTATATAAATAGTTTAGTTACTTAGTATAAACAATATCTTATATTATTTGTATATTATTTTAGAAATAGATAACATTTAGTAGAATATTGTTATTGTAAATTGATATTAGTTTAATAATTTAGTTGTTTTTAATAATCTCATTGTATTCTTTTTAATTTGTTAATAAATATTAGATTCTTGAATTAAGTAATAGTTTAGTCCATTTTACACCCAGTAGCCCGTAACAAATTGGTGTCAGGTGTGGGGTATTTTGTGTAATTGTTATTATTTTGTAATTATTGGGCTACTGTATGAAAAATGGCTTCTCAAGTCTTAAATTAATGGATTTAAAAGTTGCAGATTTAAAACGGGAATTAGAAGAACGTGATCTGGATTCTTCCGGAAATAAAAGTGTACTGCAACATCGCTTGCGTCAATTTTTTGTAGAGTTAGGGGAAAATCCAGATGACGTTCTGTTTGAAACTGATTTAAGCAAGTTGTCTGCAACTTTTAAAAATGAATTAAGCACTGTTAAAAATGAGTTAGGTACTGAGTTAAGTACTGTTAAAAATGAACTAGGCAATGTAGAAAATAAGCTAGGTAATTTACAGAATGATTTAGGAACTGTTAAAAATGAGCTAGGTACTGTAAAAAATGATTTAATGGATACATTAGAGTCTAAGTTAGGCACATTAGAGACTAAGTTAATGGAAAATGTAGATAATAAGCTAGCTAATGTAGATAATAAGTTAGCTAATGTAGATAATAAGTTAGCCGATGTAAATATAAAAGTAGCTGATGTAGAATCTAGGTTAGGAGAAAAATTGAATTCAGTTGAAAGCAAACTTAGGCAAAGAGTAGAAGCTCTAGAGGGACGTATGAGTAACCCAACGATGAACGACACCGACCGTTCCCCCGAGGTCAGTCTTCATAAAACCATTCTGCCCGCCAATAATGGGACGCCACCAGCTCACAACACCATTCCAGTATTCGACGGAAAGACGCCGTGGGAGGACTACATGACTCTCTTCGAGACAGCGGCTTCGATCCACGGGTGGTCACAGGAGACCCAAGCTTCAGCGTTGTGCCTGGCCTTGCGTGGAGACGCCTTGGGAGTTCTGCAGGGGATACCCATGTCGGAGCGGTCCAACTACGGGGAGCTGATCAGAAGACTGGAGATGCGTTTCGGCCACCGCCACATGGACCAGCTGTATCGCTCACAGCTGAGAAGCAGGGTCCAGAAGACCAACGAGACTTTGCAGGAATTTGAAGCGGATATTGCCCGGCTGGTGAGGAACGCCTATCCATCGGTCACCGACGATGTTTACGAAAGCTTGGCTGTCGACAAATTCCTGTATGGACTTCGGGATCCAGAGACACAGCAAGCAGTGAAGCTCGCCAGGCCGAAAACTTTGGTAGACGCATTATCCCAGGCCATGGAGTTCGAGGCTGTTAGGCAGTCTGTACGGGGCCATGCGCGAGTACGAGCAGCAGAAGCGGAGCCAAATGCGTACCCCAGCGTCGAGGACATAGTAACGAAAGTTTTGGAGGCTCTCAGGACCCGTAAGAAGGAGATACGCTGTTGGAGCTGCGGCCAACTTGGACACCCTAGAAGCAAGTGTCCATCTAAGAAGCAAGAAAAGCCACAGGAAAACTAAGTAGGGTTGATGGGAGGGGGCAACTGTCAACCCGTAACGTCAAAGGCCCCAGGAAGACCATCAGGATTGCGTCAATAGGAAGCAGAACGAACAGTTTCTACGTTGATGGGATGGTGAACGGGCAGCTGCGAAGTCTTCTAGTGGATACTGGCGCAACCATGACAATTTTGAACTCGAAGATAGTTCCCGCTGAGAGGGTCTTACCAACCACTTGGACATTACGGACCGCCACGGGACAGCCAGCCAAGGTCTACGGGGAGACAGTTGCCACCTTCATCATCGGGGGTCAACATCTGAGGCACGGTGCTCTCGTGGCAGAAATCGATGAAGATGTCATATTAGGCACGGACTTGATGATCGAATACGGGATTAAGTTGGATATGGCAAGAGGTGTGATGACGCTGGGAGACGAGGAAGTCATCCTTCGGCAGGGAAAGGACCTCTACGCACGAGTGCTCTTACTAGAAGACACCACATTACCTGCACGGAGCCAAATCCTGACCCATGGGACGGTCGAAGGACAGTTACCGGAGGGTCAATGTGTACTACTTGAACCCGGAAGGCACGAAGAACAAGAGATCGGACGTGGCGTACTTGTTGCCAGGTCTCTCATCAAGGTCGGACGGACCACTCCAATCCGGCTAATGAACCTGAACAGCTTCCCGGTAACGCTGAAGAAAGGAACACCGGTCGGGGAGTGTACAACCGCTACCTCAGTGGTTCGTCAGCTGCAACGTCGTCCCACCGAGCTCCGAGGACTACCAGAAGAACTAAAAGGATTTGTTAACGAGTCATGCCACGACCTTTCACCTGAACAGAGCGAGGAAGTGAAGAACATGATTATCCGATGGCATGACGTCTTCGAGATCGGACCAGGACCACGGGGCAGAACGGATATCGTCCAGCACAGGATTGACACCGGGGATGCGAAGCCCATCCGACAGGTCCCGCGGAGGCTGCCGTTAGCCAAACGGGAGGACGCCGAGAAGATCATAAAGGAGATGGCGGCTGATGGTGTCATTGAGCCTTCGAGTAGCCTCTGGATGTCTCCCGTCGTATTGGTGAAGAAGAAAGACGGCACAACGAGGTTCTGCGTAGACTACCGTCTTCTGAACAATGTCACCAAGAAGGACAGCTATCCGCTTCCCAGGATTGACGATACGCTGGACACCCTAGAGGGGTGTAAACTCTTCTCTACCTTGGATCTCCGCAGTGGATATTGGCAGGTTGGATTGGCACCTGAAGATAAAGAGAAGACGGCGTTTTCAATTGGCACTGGGCTCTGGCAGTTTACAGTAATGCCGTTCGGGCTTTGCAATGCTCCTGCCACATTCGAGAGGCTGATGGAAAACGTGTTAAGAGGTCTCTCTTGGGAAGTATGCCTGGTGTACCTAGACGACATCATTGTGCTGGGGAAGTCCTTCGCTCACCATCTGAAGAATCTGGAGAAGGTCTTCGAACGACTGCGTGCAGCAAACCTAAAGTTGAACCCGAAGAAGTGTAATCTCTTCCGAAGGCAAGTCAACTACCTGGGGCATATTGTGTCAGACAACGGAGTTGCTGTTGACCCAGAGAAGATAGCAGCGATCACCAACTGGCCAGTACCTCGAGATAAGCACCAGGTGAGAAGTTTTCTCGGGCTCTGCACCTATTACCGGAGGTACGTGAAAGGATTTGCTAACATCGCAAAACCTCTTACCAGGCTAACCGAGGAGAAAAGGACTTTTCATTGGGATCACGAGTGCCAGGCATCCTTCGAGGAGCTGAAGAGCAAATTGAGTAGTGCTCCTATTCTGAGCTATCCACGTCCCGAGGGCAAGTTCATACTTGACACAGATGCCAGCAACATCGCCATTGGAAGTGTCCTCTCTCAGCTCCAAGACGGAGAAGAAAGGGTGATTGGATATTTCAGCAAAGCACTCTCAGCTCCGGAACGCAACTACTGTGTCACAAGGAAAGAGCTTCTGGCAGTAGTAAAATCCATAGAGCACTTCCATAAATATCTATACGGAAGAAGGTTCCTGCTGAGAACGGACCACGCGGCTCTAATGTGGCTGCTGCGATTCAAGTCACCGGAGGGACAAGTGGCGAGGTGGATCGAGCGCCTTCAAGAGTACGATTTTGAATCTGCTCATCGTTCTGGAACGAGCCACAGGAATGCGGATGCGCTGTCAAGAAGACCATGTGAAGATGAAGAATGCAGACATTGTTCCCGACAAGAAGAGAAACAGGCAACAGTATTGAGGACAACGGTTGTTATTGACAGGACGCAGAGGTGTCAAAGGCGCAAGACGAGGACCCGGACTTGAAACAAATAAAGGAATGGAAAATATCGGGGCGAGGAAGACCGGCCTGGCAGAATGTTGCTCCAATGTCGAAGAATGTAAAAACGTACTGGGCCCAATGGAACTCCATTTTAGTGGACAACGGGCTGCTGAAACGGGCATTGGAGAACGCGGAAGGAGATCAGCGTAGGCTACAGTTCATCGTTCCAAGGAATAAAGTGCCCAAAGTGCTTAGGGAACTACATGACGGTGTAACTGGCGGCCATCTTGGAGTTCACCGTACATTGGAAAAAGTTCGTGAACGCTTTTACTGGGCAAACCTTAAGGACGATGTGTTGGACTGGTGCAGGCGTTGTGCGACTTGTGCGGCTTCTAACGGACCAACAAGAAGAAAGAAGGCCCCTATGAAGAAGTACAACGTGGGAGCACCGTTCGAGAGGATAGCGATTGACATCGCTGGCCCTTTCCCTGTGACGGACGAAGGCAACCGATATATTCTCGTGGCCATGGACTATTTTTCTAAGTGGGTGGAAGCGTATGCCCTTCCGAATCAAGAGGCAGTCACGGTTGCAGACGTACTTGTGAAGCAGCTCGTCAGCCGGTTTGGAGTACCCATGGAACTTCACGCTGACCAGGGAAGAAACTTTGAGTCTGCAGTCTTCTCCGGAATGTGCGAAGCACTGGGGATACGGAAGACCAGGACGACGCCTCTTCACCCTCAATCGGATGGCATGGTGGAGCGCATGAACAGGACAATGGGTCGATATTTGTCTAAAGTGGTCTCCGACCATCAGCGGGACTGGGACCAGTATCTTCACTTGTTCCTGTTAGCCTACCGCAGTTCAGTCCATGAAGTAACGGGGCAGACCCCCGCAAATGTGGTGTTCGGCCGAGAACTTCGTTTGCCTTGTGATCTGAAATTCGGGTTCAAGCCTAATGAGGAAGTTGCCGGAGAGGAGTACGTCACGAATCTACGGAAGCGGATGGATAACATCCACGAGAAGGTTCGTGTAAACATCCAGGGAGCCAGTGACAGAATGAAGGAGCGTTACGACATCAGGGCAGATAAAGGTGGATTCCAACCTGGAGATTTGGTCTGGCTACACGATCCTCGAAGAAGGCGAGGCTACTCACCTAAACTTCAGAACTCCTGGGATGGCCCGTTTGAGATCATCAATAGGATAAACGACGTCATCTATAGGATCAGAAAGCAGCCAAAAGGAAAACCCAGGGTAGTCCATTTTAATAGACTGGCCCCATACAAAGGAGACCATGGCCCGACAAAAGACCAGCAAGTCAGGTACCTCAACAACGTGGAGACCAGTAAGGTATCAGTTGCACAACCTAAGGTACAAGGTTCCCGTGGAGTAACTCAGACAGTATACAGAGATATCTTCTCGTTACCCGCGGACTATTCTCTGGCCCATTGTGTCGCCGAAGATCTGAGGACTTCCCGAGGGATTGCAACGGTCTTCAGGAAGAAGTTTGCTGGAACTGAGGAACTGGAACGCCAAGGACCAAGCGTCGGGAAAGCACTCCACCATACGCACGAAGGACGACACCTGTTCTACTTAGTCACCAAGTGTGCTACTGATCAGAAGCCCACATATGACGCACTGCGGCGAAGCCTCGACGACCTGCGGAGTAAGCTTCTGAGACTGCGTGTCACCAAGCTCGCGATCCCTAAGTTGGGCTGTGGATATGACGGCCTGGAGTGGAAGGTTGTCAGAAACATGCTTGAACAGATATTCGCCAACTCTGGAGTCGCCATATTGGTGTGCACCCCTGGAAAGGAAATGCGTCTCCATCGAGGGAAGCTCATGACCGCCCGATTTCTCCGGACTATGCTCTGGGGCAGAGCACTTTTAAGGAGGGGGCAGTGTTACGGTCAGAGCGGGAAGTAGGACCGGCTTCTGATCTGCCTAGAGCGGATTAGGCAAACAATGGGATTAAGCGGAAGGGATTATAGAATGGCGTAGAGCCTTCTAGATCGGTCTAGGTGGTCCTCGTCCGTGTTCCGAGTAATGCCCCACCACGACCTACCTTGCCTATATAAAAAGGACAGCGTTTTCGGCCGCGGCGGTAGTAATAAGACGAGTGAGTAATAAGCAGTGAAGTAATAAGCCAGTGAGTAGCAGTCGTTAACTAGTGATAGTGCGTGAGTTACAGTGAGTTAGTATCAGTCTGTAATAAGTGCTTAGTGAGCAACAGTGACAATTAGTGGCCGTGTAATAAGTGTAATAAACTGTGTGGCAGTTTTTCATATTTGGAGAGTCTTACGGTCGGTGGACTTTAGTTAGCGAACTGTAAGTGTTAATTTGTAATTGTAAACTATAGTGTAATATTATTGTATTTGTACAAATTTATATAAATAGTTTAGTTACTTAGTATAAACAATATCTTATATTATTTGTATATTATTTTAGAAATAGATAACATTTAGTAGAATATTGTTATTGTAAATTGATATTAGTTTAATAATTTAGTTGTTTTTAATAATCTCATTGTATTCTTTTTAATTTGTTAATAAATATTAGATTCTTGAATTAAGTAATAGTTTAGTCCATTTTACACCCAGTAGCCCGTAACAATAGTTATCTATTACTTTAGCTTTTTTATGTAGATACAACCATGATCTCCATACCGCCATTGAACATCAAAAATTAACAATTCTTATCCTTCTAGATTTTTCCAAAGCATTCGACCCAGAAGACCACAATATTCTTCTCGCCATTCTTCATAACTTACCTCTATCCAACAGTGCTCTGGAGTGGTTCAAGTCTTTTCTCTCAGATCGCTCCCAATATGTTCTGAACCCAGGTCAACCTCCTTTCAAAAGCCTTCCTCTGTCAGGTGTTGACCTGCAGGGTTAATCACTATATCCCACACTATTTGCCGTTTATATATACGACCTTCCACCTCTTATAAAACACTCCCAGTACCATGTCTACGCTGATGATCTTCAAATATATCTGTAATTTTTCCTTTCCGACCTATTACGAGCCGCGGAAAAAGTCCATGATGATTTGAATCGAATAAGTCAGTGGGTCATAGATAATAAGTTAAAGTTGAATGTGGAGAAAACCAAGGCTATAGTAATAGGGTCGAACTGCTTCCTTAAAAATATTTCCATTTTACTTCCTTCTCAATAATAATCCTATCAAATTCTATCCAACCGTCAAAAACCTTGGAATTATTTTTGACCAAACCCTCTCCTGGAAAAAACATATCTCTGAAATCTCCCGTCGTACCTTCCCCACCTTAAAGCGCCTCAATTACCTTCATCGCTTGTAACCCGTAGACTTCTAGTTACTTCCTTAATTTCCCCTCATTTGGACTATCGCTGTACAGTATATGGAAGTGTCACTGAAGATCTCGATGCAAAACTAAAACGGTTGAACAATTGCTTCGTTCGTTTCATCTTTGGGATACCGAGAGATGCCCCGGTCACCCGACATTACGAAGAGTTGAAGTGGCTTTACCCTTCCTATCGCCGTAAGTACTTCCTATCTTCCTTTCTTTACCATGTTATCCAATCCCGCCGACCATCATACATTTTCGATCTCCTTAAATTCAAAACCTCTGTCCATTCCCATAAAACCCCCTCTCGGCTCTCAGGCCTATATAGAGCATCCCACCGAACAACTGCTTTTGACAGCTTTCCTTATCCGATCCTTGTATCTTTGGAACTCTATACCTCCTTCCAGTCGTCGTTCCAAATCGGAAATAGTATACTCAGTTTTCAGATTAAAATTTCGAAACTGATAAATGAACAATGTGTTTTTATTTATATATAAGTGTGTTTTATTTATATCTTTGACGCTTCACT
This sequence comes from Troilus luridus, assembly GCA_964056705.1. NCBI lineage: Eukaryota > Metazoa > Arthropoda > Insecta > Hemiptera > Pentatomidae > Troilus > Troilus luridus. Next base: position 79,697,342 of record OZ057415.1, read on the forward strand.
CATCCAGTTAGATATTTTTTTAAACAATTTATCTTGGTTAATATTGTTTGTATTCTTGTTTTATTATTTTATTTGTTTTTTTCTACTTAACATAATAATTTGCATACAAATGTACTTATCTATTGTTTCTATCTCTATAATTATTGTTATATTATTTCTATGTTATTTTTATTTCTTGTACACTGTTGCTCTTTAAATGTTATCATTGGAGGTAATTCGAAATTTTTTCATTAATTCTTTCTCATTTGTAAACTTAATTGTATTAATTAATTAAATGTAATCACATTATACTCTATGACATGATAATACCCTGTATAGAAACATGTATTGTTATTCTAAAGAGACTTGTCCCGGAATAAATAAAGACTTTATTATTATTATAACCATTTGAATTTCAAGACAAATATAATTCAACTTTTTATATCTTTCTTAGAATGTTTTATAAGAAAAATTTAAATAAAATGTTAGTGTAAAAAAATCAACCCTGCATGACAGTCCTATTCCATAAATAAATTACTTATCAGAATAAAAAAAAAACAACTAAAGAATTAATGACGAACGCTTCGAAAAAAGAGAAGGATATCATTACATGAATTAAGGAGATCAAGATATTTTTAAAATCCTTAATCCGCCGAGAAAAGGAAAAGATAGCTCTCTCCCTTAGGACGAAATTATTCCGTGGGCCTAATATTCGAAAGGGCGGGTTAAATATTTTAAAGGGTCCTGTTGAAGCCTCTCTTTCTCTCTTCAGGAAGGTCGTAAGGCGAGTAACGCATCTTAAGGAGGTGAAGGGTGAAAAATATAATGAAATACTTCCTTTATGCTTTCACAGTGAAACTCTCCTTATGGGACAGTCTTCTGAAAATGCTGCCTCTTAAAACGGACGGTTTTATAATTCCTGAATCGCTGAAGTGAAAAGCTATATTATTTTCTATGATAGTAGAAGTATCCTAAATGTGTTGGTATTATTGAACACTATGGCTTAAACAGTTCTCTATTTTGCACTATATTGATTAATAATGAAATTATCACCAAGTCGATATATTCGCAACGGGTATTGTCCGAAAATTTTGAAATTTACCTAAATTAGTTTAGTTATAATTATAAAAATTAATGCTATTAATTTTAGCCATGTAATATGATAGCCTATTATAATACAATTATAGCCACAATGAGAACAAACTGCGAGTGAAATGAGCTAGGTAGTGGGGGAGAGGCGTGGCTTCCCTATCTAGCCGGCCCGAGGAGACTTTTTCGTAGGTTGTTATAAATAATCAAACATAATATATGGTACGTACATTTTTTTAAACAAATATGCTCTTTCAAATTAATATTTAAAGTTTAGTTTATATTTCATAGAATAGAATTTATTATTTGGAGCAATAGGTATTTAATTTGCACATTTTTTCGCTGTTCACAATTATGGTTAAGTAAAAATTAAAGAACAGAATCGAAGTTAACACTGTATTCCAGATTCGAATCCAGTGGGTTATATAGACCTTCCTCGGGCTCACACAGCTGTAAAATAGTGGGTACATAAAGCTGTATGGAGTAATGGATAGTGATGAAACGTAATAAACTGAGTGGTTGTTTAATTGTGTTATTCCAGATTGTTTAATTAATAAAAAGAGAACTTGTGTCCTGTCCGGACAACAGTGCTCACCTCTTTTGCGATCCTCTTGTTTCAATTTAGTCCTCCGTATAAATTCCGCTAGTTCATAACCTTTTAATTCTTTGTGTATTAGTTTAAATCCTGGGATTTCAAAATTGTGCTTATGATTGCCAGTTTTATGGGTGTATTCCTTTTTGTATAGGTTCACCTAGTCCTTTCAAAAGACATAATCGTGGTTTCTGGAAGAATTCTTTCGGTACTCGTCGACTGTACGAGCTTTATTTGCATCACCGGTGTATAAGAGGTGAAGCTGATTTTCTTCTGGAGAGAGTTAACTGTATTGTCAGAAGTTGTATCCTAGTTTTTGGCTTGGAATGGAGTTGTAATATAAGCATATCATAATATAAGCATACCAACTCTAAGCAAAAGAAACTCATTTTGGAATAAAGTCCACTTAACTACTATCCACCGAGGCTCTTTATATTAACTAAATAGTTTTAAATAAAAACTATCTTAAGTTTAAAGATGTTTAATTAAAAACTTAATTGAATTAAGTTTGATTTAACGACTAGCATTTTTTATATGTAACATTAATTGTGATAAGAATGGTGCCAGGGACCATCCAACATTATTTTTTTATGCATCTACCATTGAAAGTGCCTGTCTTCGAGCCTTTTGTTAATTTTATTTTAAAAAAAAAGTAAAATGATAAAGAAACAAGAAATAAAGCCGAAATTAAATATTCTTAACCTGAGGCTGTTAATAAAGCGGTGGGAGCAGTAGTAATTACTGGACGTCCATTCATAAAAAAGTTGTGATTCCTCCGCGATAAAAACTTAAAATTACATACTTCATTCAAATTAAACGGAGAGTTCTTAAATTGCGCTAACTTAGAAAGAAAGTTTTGAGAAGTTTTATCTCACCTAATTGGATTATATAGAGCTCCTCCGACTCCAGGGTTATCTTCTGTTTCTTCTGGGCAATGGCCTTCCAAGTCTCTAGGTAATTTTTCATGACCACTAATTACTCATTTAATTTTATTTAACTAATTTCACTAACCTCTATGCTTTTGTTTAAGGGTATACAAAGAAGTTGAACATTTTAGAATGATATTAGTCATTTGTAACTTCAAATACTTCGACTAATGCTTTAATGGAGTATTACAAATTATTTGGTCCCTGCAATTATTAACCATTTTTTTAATGAGCTATATTTTATGTTAGTAATAATAATCAAAGTTCATCAAAATGGAAATTTTGAGTAGCATTTAAGTCAATGAGATGACACATGTGTCCTTGCAATAAGGTAAGTATGCTAGCAGTTGTTGGTAAAATTACCATTGGGGAATCCCAAGGAATCTGGAGGTAAAAGTGCCCTCCATGTGGATTTTGAAATTTTCCAAAACCATTTTTCTGAAAAAATAATCATTACTAGTAGAAGAAAAGTGCCATGATTGACGAGCTAGAAAATATAAGTATACATGTTTTTACTAAATCCGATGTTTAAGAAACCAACCTTTCGACTCACGGAGCAGGTCATCATCTGTGATGACTAAACAAGATAAATCAAGTACAATAATTGCAATAGCTAAAATTAAAAAAAAAGGAATGGTATAATTGGATGTACATAATGATGTAAATATTTTTTTTTAATGCTGAGAGAAAGAGATCAATACTATGCAATAAAACATATTTTTTTAATTTATTTATTTCTAATATCATTTGCTACAATTCACAAAAGTAATATGCTGTACCAAACAGACCAAAAACTTGGGCAAATTTAAATGTATCAATAAAGAATCACATATACAATGAAAGAAAAAAATATACACAAAAACACTTTCGACAGAGAGAAAACAAAAATTATTAACATAAATTGTATCTATACATTCTTAATAACTTATTTACATCTATATGAACAATAACAATAGCATAAGATGATTTGGTATCCTACAATAATAAATGCTTCGTTCTTTTATGTATTTACCGCTTTGTACTGTTTTTTGTATAGTTCCCAATATGTTTTATAACTGGGTTTTCATTGTGTTTACACTAAACAAAGAATTTTTTGCATAATTTATTGGTAAATACATAAATATACGGTACACATCATTCTTTATGCATAATTTTAACTTAAGTGTAATATGCATAGTTTCCAGCAATTCTTAGGCATTTGTTTTGAAATATTTGTAGTTTTTTTAGAATTTGTTTTCGATATATAAATAAATATTGGGCATCTATATGTTAGAATAGATCGTAAGCAGGCTTTATATAATAATAACTTAATATCTGTGTTTAATTTAGAATTCCTATTGAAGTATGGATATATAGTACACAGAGCTCTATTAACTTTATTACACGGTGTGGAAAGTGAAAGTTAACCTTTTGTCCATGTTAAGTCCTAAATATTTAATCTCCTTTGTCCAAGGTACAGGCATTCTGTTTTTATTCAGTTGGGAAATATTGCCCAGAAGATTTAATTGTTTTTATTAATAATGTTTTTTTTAAAAAAGTTGATTTTTGGCAATGGCGGGCGTGCGTAAGCCCAACGCATTAACCCGCCACTGCCGAACCCCGTATGTCAGGAATGGCAGGAAGGGGGCCCAAAAAAAAAAAAATTTGGGGAATATTGTTCGGTCGTCTCTTAGTAAATAATATGGCTTGGGTTTTGTCTTGATTTATTTTAATTTTCTATTTATTGTAGAATCTCTTTATTTTTTTTTTTTTAGAGCTGTAGTCAGTCTATTTCTAACTGTGTCTGTTCTATGACTTGTAGTATAAAAAGCTGTATCATCTGCAAATAGAGATTTTCGTCATTAATATTAATACTGTAGAGCGTTGGGGAAATAACCCCGCCCTGAGAGAGACCGGCTGAGAGTGTACGTACTGTCGAGTATAGTTACTTTAAACGCGCGGTTTGCTAAATAAGATTTAATCAATGCTATTAAATATGGAGGGAAATTGTAAAGAGTGAGTATCAGCCCGTTATGCCAGATACTGTCGAAGTAAAAACATATAGATGGAGTAATCAATAGTTAATTAAGAGAAAATAATTCTCTATATCAAATACGATCACGATTTGTTTTATTTTATTTTGAGAAAATCAAATAAAATAAGTAACAAAATTACTTTCATTCTTACATTTTAGTACAATTGTTAATGGTTCGGGAAAAGAAAATTCGCTTTCCTTTTCAAAGCAGTGCTCATTGGTTGGCTATGTTTTTTATTTTAACTTGATTCATTCTTTTTTTCCATTTAAATTGAAAAACAGAAATTTATTATTTTTGAAAATATATACTCATAATTTACATCACCGAGCAAGATAAGAAAAACAGAAAGAAGTTGTTCTATTCGTTACCGGGGAGAGTTTATAAATTATTACACCACTGAAATATTGTGTGTGTGTGTATATATATATTATATATTATTATAACAACATCACTATATCCTTTATATTCCTAAGCCTCGTGGCTTCCAGCAGTCTCCCATAGGTAGGTTAGGAGAGGCTGGCTATATCATCCGACCATCGTTAGCTCCGGTTGATCAGAAATTATCTAGTAGGCGGTGGGCTGTATGCTAATAGGCACTGCTCCCCTTCCGTCCTATCGAATAAACCTTCCTCTAGGATACTAAACCTTCGTCTAATCCGGGGAAGTATATCCTGAAATGTCACTATGAAACCGTTGTAAGTAGTTTAAATCTTCCACTTCACTGTATTCTTTGAACCAGAACAAAAATATGGCTTGTATATGGTAAATTCAAAACATATTGTCAATTCGACAAAGTTCTAGTAATCCACTTTAAAAATGCGTTATTATATTAGACTTACCATTTATATTGAAATATGTTATAAAAGGAAAAATATATTGTCATACAAACACGAAGAAATCATTAGCTATTTAAATCTTGGACTCACAACTCAATAGTTTGTTGCTTCTTAAATAAGCCAAGAAATATAAATTTTTTTTTTATGACCGGTGTTTCAGGACTATTACCTTTCATGTTCACATTTTTTTTAATTACAAATAAACAATACATGAGAGCGTCGATTATCCTGGCTATTGTCGTAGGATGATAAATAGACAAATATGATAGATGATAAATAATCGTGGAATAATCAAAAGTTCGGATAATAAAATCCACTTAAAAATATGAAAATGCTATACATCACTACTTGTATATATATATATATATATATATATATATATATATATATATATATATTAAAAAATCTTTATTTTATTGCGTAGTATCCAAGCGCAAAAATAGACTTCAATGAAAATTAGTATGCAAGATTTATCAAGGTTGTGACACAAAGTTATAATACTAGTTTCCTTGAATCTTGAGTTCTTCTGCGTGGCTGTCTCCAATTATTTTTAAGTGTAGCAGTAAATTTTGAATAGTTATTGCATAAAATCAAATTTATTTTCTAGGAATGGCTTCGACTTCTTTGTATCGTTCCCTCGAAGCCAATTCGGACGACGATCTGCTATATATGAAATTATGGTAACTGTTCCGCAGGCTGTCGCTTCTAATTGAGTCACAACGAGCAATAACTTTCATTCGTTTTCCTTTTAACATTTTCCAAAAATACATGTTATCATGAGTTTTAGTATGTAAAAGGGAATGTTATTATGGGAAATGTGTAAACTTCAGTAATGCTTTTATCTAGGAAGGAACCCTTCGACAAACATATATCATTTATATATGTTATCTATACCAAAAATTATATTTTTGGAATAAATTAAAAATGAAACGAATAAACAGTTAAAACCTACTGTAACTCAACTCGAAGCGACAATCTTCGGAATATACACCAAAATTATTATCAAAGCAACGTTATCCTTATAAGTTAATAATATAATTCCTAACCATAAATTCGGTTTTAGACCAGCAAATTCTACAATACAACAATGTTAAAAAGTGGTTAAAACCATTGGCGTGTTATTAAAAAAGAAGCGTTGTTGTAAAAGAGCTATGGCGTTTCACAAGTACTCGATAAAGTGTATAACGATTGTCTTCTGAAAAAACAGAAATTGCTGGAAGTGCTAACTGAACGTAATACTGCTGATATATTATTCAGCCAAGGTTTTTTTTTTGCTGTTATTTAGGATGATACACATTCGACTATTGTGGCATTATTGCAGGAGTCAGACAGGTTAGTATTTTATGTCCAATTATGTGCTCTATGAGCAGAAACGGCGAAATGAATTTGTAAGTGTACATATGGTATTGATATTTTTACATTACTTAATACTTTGAACGAATGCTAACGCATACAGCTTCTCAGATTACATACACTAATTTTAAATATACCACGAAACTGGCTTGGAAAATGACCCATAAAAATTAACGTACAAAATTAAATTACTTTGTTTTATAGTACGTCATTTTGTAATTAAAGTTTAGGAGAACATTATTGCTGTTAACATGTTTGTACTTTTTCCTTAGTGTAAAGCTTCGCACCTTTAATTTTAATTAGTTTTATCCTGAGATACATAGATTTCGAAATTCCAAACACTACAAGTTTACATTTATAACTTTACTTATATTATTCCCATTGTTTATATTAATTTATTTATAAGTCAATATTGTAAGTTATTATTTATTAATTAATATTTTGACCGCGGTAAAAAAGAAATTTTATTATTATTAATTATTTTTATAATACAATTATAAGGTACAAATGATAATTTGCCGAAGGCTTAGCGATGAGTTAATTGCATTGGGGTTTAGTATTTTAGGATTAATTCCGTAAAAAATATTTAGCCACCGCAATGAAACTCCCTTTCCCTAACTCACTTCGTACTTTCCATCACATTAATATTTAAATTATCCTAATCAGCGATTTAATGAATGGGAATTCCGATTCGGAGTAATCGTCATGATTAAGTAAAAGCTGAATTTTCGAAGTCTAAATTTGTTAATGGTTTTAATTTCGAACCACTCTTACGCCGAAAAAAATGTTATTTTTTCAACGAAGTCGGGAGGAAAATGCTTTCCCTACCATTTTATTTACAATATGCGATTACACTGCTATGTATACAAACGAAAATTAAATATATTACTAACTTAGTATAACTATGACGACAACAAATCATAACTGATACATTATGCTAGTGTGTGTGATAGTAAATCTGCAAGATTTGTTGTGTAATTAAGTTAAGGATAGTCCTATTCACATACTGGATGCTGATGATATTCAGAAATTGAAAGAAAGATACAGTGGTTTTAAGCATTTTTTAAACAAATAAATGAAAAATTGAGTTATTAGTTAGTATACCTACTAATATATCTACATATATTTTTAGATCTTTACATGTCTTCAGCCCTACATCGTCAAACAGAGTTTAAATTAAGTAGGTTACACACGGAATCGTGGAACATGCACCCGGTTGGTATAATAGAGTTGAAATCATTGCGAAGATTATAACGGGTAAACGCTGTTTGGCTTAGTAACGAACGAATCCCTGAAAGAAATGCCGTTGAAGCGACTGTTATACGTCTCAAGAATATGTCGAAGAGTATGTAGGAGGATTGCTTTATCAGTAATCTTTCGGATTTGGGGTGGGTAATCCATGGTAGTCGGCAAATGGTGATTGGATGGCGATCAGGCCATCAGCCCTCGATTTGAAATTATAATTGCATCTTTTATTTTTTATATGTTCTACAAGAGGTAATAACTTATGATTTAATTATGGTTGATGCTGTTCACGTAAGTTTTATTTTTAATTTAATTCAGGACCCCTTTTTTGGTCTGACTATTTATATTTATATATTATATATTAATATTATCCACTTCTCTTTTAATTTTACTATATTTATTATTTGTGTTTTATCATATTCTAGATTTCTTTCCATTATTTATATTTCTATCTTGTCATTCCTATCATTTCTGTTGTGTGCCTTATCTTCTTCGGCATTGCATTTTTTATATGGTTTATCTGTTTTATTTAATTCTCAGCCCGGATGATGGCCGAAACTTTGGCACCAATAAAATAGATAAAACTTATTTTGCGTTAAAATTATTGACTGCTTCCGGCGACCATTTCAAACTCTTCTGATTTATGTCTTAATAGCTGTACAAGAAAGTCATATGTTGATTTTCTTATTAACTTGATTGTTGTGACGGTCCATTTTTTCTTAATTTTTGTTTCACGCCTAAAGTGATAGAACGTCTTTCTTCATTAGTTTAAAACATTTCCTACTCCAAACTCCTTAGCAACAATAAGCTAGACACATAGAAGTGAAAGATATCCCCAGACGGCTGATTGCATCACACCCACCCCGACTAGACAGGAGAGGATATAGCCAGCCTGGCATTAAATGTCTTGTTACTGCCAGGAGAGTTGACACTCGCTCCCTAAGCCCTCCCATTTCTTCCACGTAGCGATAAAACGAAGAACACCCCGTCCCAGCAACTACTACCTCATTTACTTATGTCTCCTTCAGTTCGGAGTAATTTGAAGAAGTGATAGTGAGCACGATCGACAGCAAAGATAGACAGAACATTTTTACTTCGGATATTCGTTGCTGACACAAGGATTTATGTAACTATTTTAAGTAAATTAAAATTTAGACTTCACCCTATATTTTTCAATTCACCTCATCAATCACTATATGAATTTCATCTAGGCTTTTTAGGTTTTGATATTTGATAGTTTTAATAAAGAATATTTCCCACTGGTCATATCTAATGAATTTTAGCATAAAACCTAAAGAATGTATACAAATTCTCCCTACTAAAATATTAGGTAATAGGTTTGCACAGTCTATAAAGCACTGACTTATTGAGCTGTAGGTATCAAGTTCGAATCCGGTCTTGTCTTCAATTACTAAATCTATTGACGGCCTCGTTGGATCAGCAGACCCTCGGAATCACTTAGCCTATTTAAATGTGATACAATAAATAGGGGGGCTGCACAACCGTTATCCTCAAGGATTGTCTCTATCTTGTATTAAGCCCACGATTGAGATATGTGGAACATTCAACACTAAATAGAAGAGATTACTTTTACCTAAATGTATGTCATACAGCTCGCAGAATGAGTCTTGGAACTAGGAATTAAAAATTTAGAGATTTAGAGATTAATTATTTATGAATTTATAACTATATTAACCATGAGAGAATTATCATTTTGTACACAGCGTATAAAGTGTTAAATAAATAAATATATATTATTACCAGAATATTATTAAATATAGCCATGTTACCTGCTGCTCTTCTCTTGGACCTGAAAAAGGTCGGGTAGAAAAGGTGGGGCGGGGCATTCAAGGGTACTTAGGGGAAAGCTTGAGATAGAAAAATGCTAGAAACAGCTGCAAATCAATTACTATATTGAAATATTCACAACCAACTACTACCAACAATGCTAGTGACTAATATAATAGACACCCTAACAAAAATTATAGTAAGATTCACCATCAATGATAATACTGACTAATGACAAATGCTCTCTAAGATTTGTGCTTGGTACTCCGAAGCGTTCGCGCGTCTCCCACCTCTATGATGAGTTAAAGTGGCTCTTCCCTCACTTCCGAAGACAATATTTCCTCTGTTCATTCTTATACCAATCCATTCACTCTCAACACCCTTCATATATCTACAGTCTCCTCCAATTCAAATCTTCAGTCCAACACCATAAAACAAGATCCCGCCTTTCTGATCTCTATATACGTTCACACAGAACTAAAGCATTCGAACGTTCCTTTCTCGCCCGCTCCACCACAGTGTGGAACGGAATCCCTCCTAATATCCGTCATACTCCCTCTCTATCATTATTCAAATCCTTGCTGTATATAAACCTCTTAGCTTCCCAAAAGGATAGTCTCTAATCAGGTTAGTCATTTGCTTAGAATGCAATGTATAGAATAACTCATTGTGTTATTTAGTTCTTTTAATTCTGCTCTTTGAAAAGCTGTACATCATGTAAACAAATTATTGAATGCTAGCTCATGCATTCAATTTCAAAAGCTATGGATTTATCTATTCTCTGTAATTGCTTAATATCCTGTCAAGATCTGTACTATTTATTTACTTACTATTATTTTTGTTTATATATTTCTTTTTAAATTGTTTTCTGTCATGTTTTACACGCTTTATGATTTGTAACATTTAGCCTTCTGGCCAGATAAATATTATGTTTTTTATTCCTTTTCATATCTGTTATTCTAAAGGAACTTAGTCCCAGAATAAAGTTACTTTTCTATTCTATTCTAAATAACCATAATCCCCAAAACCACTAATAAAATAATAATTTCAATTTAAAACATGATTCATCATTCATAACAATAATCATATAGGGCACTAAGAATAATTACAATTTAAATAAAAGGTCTCCCAGCTGTTTTGTGGTCGAAACGCGACGAACGAATGATGGAAAATAAAATATTTAATTATCTTAAAATAAAATAATTAATTAATTACAGAATTGAGTGTCTCTATCAACAACTGAACTACCATCTGGCTTCACCCAGAATCTAGTCTGACTGCAGTATAATGGAAAATTCATACCTTCCAAATCCATCATTAGATCTGGCTTCTTGGTCAGGTCCCGATACTTCTCCTACCTGGACAGCTCATCTTCCTTCAGGTCGGACCACGAACCTGCCCGCCGAGAGTACCAGTTCTCAGCTCTGACTTATGGGATAAAACGAACGGGTATTTAATATCTCATTCAAGGTACCACAAACATTTTTACCTCTGGGTCCGGGAGGTGCTGCTACTTGTGGACAAAATTGACAAAACATTCTTGAATAAAATGTAATTTAATTAAATGTCCGATTAATTTCAGGATTGACGAGACAAATGCTGACGAATATCCGGCCAGAACTGGGTCGGTGAATTGTTTAGTAAGCACGGTCGACTACAGAGGAGAGTCTTAACAATTAACATTTAATATTTCTATTTTAATTGTATTCAGTTTGTTATAGCCGCAGTACTATCATTTAATATAATAATCTGTTTTATAAAATAATTTGATTTACTGATGAATAAAAATATAAATAATATTTTGAGAAAATGTTTTCTAACAAGGTTATATAAATAAAAATGACGTAATTCCACTTACTGAGTCTCTTATTTTTTTTAACAGTTGGATTTCAGTTCGTTTATTTTTCAATTTATTAGGCCTTTTTTTTCTTATTTTTTTTCAAATTGGCCTTCGTTCTCATCTAAGAGAAAAAAATTAAGGCCCTTAAAATTCGAGGTTTTACGTATCAAAGTACTTGGAATCCAGAAATGGAGTATAAAAAATATAATACAATTTTTACCCAGCGGTATTTGGTCTGATTTTTTCAATGATAAGAGTTTTTCTTTTTAAATTCCGTATAGGCTGAATCTCGGAGCTCAATATTACTATCTTAAAGCTTTTGTCCCCGCTCAAAACTAGATTAATTCTGAATTAAGGACAAAAAGTATTTTGTAACCAATTTATCGTTGATTTATTAATAAATACTGCAATAGATTATTAAAAAATATCCTGCTTTTCCTAATAGATACCACCATATTATATTGTAAACAAACCAAATCTTATCAGAGCTATATGCTGGATTTTCATATGCAAAAAGTATGTGCTGGAGTTAACAATCTTAAGGAAATAAAACATCTGAGTATGGACTACGGATCAATGTTATCCATTGAAAATGTTAACTGATTATCTATATGAAATAGCCGGTAAATTACAAATAATTTCCCAGTTATGAGGCGAATTGACGTAAACGAATTTTTTAATCAACCAAGTTTTAAGATCGATTTCCAATCTCCTGAAACCTTCCTCAGTTACATTGTCATGAAAGTATTGAACCATTGCAAGTCATGGATCACAAAGCATTACCTGCCGCTATTTCGATATCGTGGTCATTCCGGTGCAGTCTCTTTTGTTTATAATAATTGGAAAAGCTCGGCTTTGTATCCTCCGCACCAGCCACAATTTTAAGAGTTAATGAAACTGGCTCCTGGCGCTTTGAATCGGAAATCGTTTCAAAACAACAACGGGGGGGGGGATGAATCCTGTTGACATATTCATAAGTCACTATTGAAAACTGAGGTTCACTTTATTGACTTTTAGATTCGTCGGAATGTTTTAATTAATATTCCTACATTTTTAATTCTCTGCTCCAGTTACCTAGGCTTTGTTATCAGATTTATTTATGCATGCGATTTCGTACTTTTGGTACTATATTGGTATACCAAATGTGTCGTTTGTTTTTAACAATAGAAATCGGGCTGGACAAGCAGGTATATGCACTTTCAAAAGTGCCCTTGCTTAGAAATCCAAAGGTTGTGAGTTCGAATTCAGTTCTGGGGATTCCTGAAGCATCCCTCCAACCCTCGGGTAAATGAGGCCCGTCAACCATCTTGGTAGCTCAAAACGATTGGGAATAGTGATGATCCTACTCCCAGCACATCATTAGGAAATCACGTTGTGGTTCTTACGGATAGCACATAGCGACACGGAACCTTGGACCTGGAACTGTCTGGTTTTGGGAAAAATTGAAGGTCCTCATACGCTTGATGATATATAACAGTCATAATTTTTAGTTCGACATAAATCGTCACTGTCTTTTAACTCGAGTGTACATCCCTGGAAAGCACACTGATGAATTCACCCGTTGTTGGTGAATCGACCCTATAGAGACTAGTCATGGAGCTATTGGAAACCATAATTCGCAGCAGTGTGGGTTTGGGGGACATCAGCCTGGCTCTCTCACACAAGCTTTATATGTCTGCAAGATGACCACATCACTCGGCCAAGTATCTTCATGATTTACAGCCCCAACCGAAACAATAAATAAAAATATCACACTTTAGGGCACTCGTTAGAGCAGTAATAAAAAGGAAGATAATTATGCACGACACTAATGAAATGACGTCCTGGGAATCTTCAGTATGAAATAAATACAATATGGGAATGAAATAACTTATCCAAAAAGTACTCATTTTGAAATAAAAATTGGAACTGCCACTAGCATAATGTACAGAAAAATGTCGAAAATTTGGTTGATTTTTACTGTGATATTGTTTTAAGCTATACATCGAGTATATACACCTTGGATATATAGTCTTCTGGCAAAACACTACTTTAACAAAGATGGTCTGACTGAAAATTTAAATATAAACAAGAACGGAATTTCCGCACATGTACATTATGAAATACGAATTAAGGATTAAATGTAATTTATACTGTGTTGATTTAATATGCACTAACACGTTGAGCTAGAAATCGTTGGCAATTATAACGTAAATCGTACTAAACATTTCAATGGAATAATCTTTTTGGTTATAAACGACATCTATTTAGGTCGTATACTCATTAAACTATCTTTTAGCGATGCTTCCAGGCTATCGTTCTCATAATCATGACGAAATGTTTACTATCTCACCACTCAATCAAAATATCTGTACAATCTTATCATATATCGTGTAAGTATTGTTTAACAATTGATGGTTACTGATAAGTGAAAACCTCAGGTCCTTAGATGGTCCTTGTAAGGCGCACTTACCCTGAATGGCTCCCTGATTGAAGTACTCGACGCGAATCGCGGATGTAGGATATGATAAAATATTTCACGGAGTAAGAGATCCTTGCCAGGGAGATGGAAGGGTGAGTGCTTGAACTGAATTGGAAGAGCACAAAGCGACGCGAGTAGATTGTTGATACCCCACTGCCTTCAGCCCGGGTGGGGGGGGGGCGTATCAAATGCGAGAATAGTCAAAGCTACAACTAAACAAAAGCCAGCAAAAAGTATCAAGGGAGGGGTCTTTTCATCTCCGATATATTCTCCAGTGTTTATTTCAGGCTCGATCCACGTTCCAGACTTACAATTCCTTATCCTTTCATTTGCAAGGCTTCATATTCCATATGTTATATTATTCACGAAAGTTATATTTTATTACGAAAATATGTTACTTTGTATAGCTATGCAGTATATAGCCTCGTTTATATTTTTAAAATATTTTATATTGCTATCAATATTTAAAAAAAAAAAAAATAAATATGAGGTTCCAGAAGTTATGAATAAAAATAAGAACTGAATTGTTGGATATTCTTGTTGCCATACGATTCACCAACTTATATTTTATTACGAAAAAATGATACTTTATATAGCAATACTATATATCTCATATATAGTTCTTTACTACGATCAGTATTTAAAAATGCAATAAATAAAAATTACTTTATTAAATCTATAAAAATGTAGATAAATAAATGATTCTATTTTCTTTTTTTTTAATGATACTTTGTATAGCTATGTTATGAATTGTTTTCTGGTACTTGTGTTTTAAAAATTGTATACTACTACACGTCTTTAAAAAACTAACAAATATGCGTTCATTAATTAACAGAAATGGGGATATAATTGCTCAATGAAGGCATGTATAATTAATGGCAATAGGGATTTATTTGTGGTGTAGCGGTTTGCATAACAGCCCACTATACCTAGCAGCCCGGCAGGTGACCTTATGAGGTTTTAAAGGTAGTAAAAAATCCTTGATTCTGGCTTTCTTAGAAGAGGTGTAAAATGGCAGTCCCGGGCCACTACCTGAAGATCCGTATCATAGTTTTACCTGGGAAAATTAATACTCTGCAGTACGTGTAAAGACCGAACTGTTGCTTGGACATCGGTTGTGCAGACAGATGATTTGTCTTAGATCACATTCAACCGCCGTATTTGGTTACCCACTTAACGGTGGCTGGATTATATGGATCCTCTCCTGCCTGTTAATAGATTAAATAAAATATGCCACAGACGGATTTGAACCCGGGACCTTCGGCACGGGAACTAGCGCTTTACCACTGAGCCACTCCGCTCCCTTATGAGCCATAACAGCATAAACTGACGTTTAATGAAAACAATAAATTCTAAAACTTATTTTATAGCGTGTGCTTTAGTTGTTGTTATCATTATTGCTTGTATTATTGAAGATCCCTACTTTTTCCGTCTTAACTTTGCATCTTACGTCTTCCGAGTAAACTTTAATAATTGAGGCAATATAGTTTACTGTAGAGATACAATCTCGTTTTAATGAATCCAGTCGTTGTTGTTAAATTGTTTTCTTAGGTCTTGAGATAACCTACAAAACAGTATGCTGTTCATCAGAAAATGTATGTTTAAGTAATACCGAAGAAATGTTTTTATTGGAGGGCTACATTGAGTATAAAAACAAAAGAATATGAGTAAACGTGTTCAGCAATAAGGAAAAGTATCAAGTAGAAGAGTCAGTCTTTAATATCCTCGCAACATTTTCAACGGAAGATATTAAAATATTTCTAAAATATTAGACATTCTTCATATAGTTACTCAATTTATATTTAATTATAAACATCAGGAAATAATTCAAACAGCTAAGCTTCAAACAAATAACGAAAATTACCCGTTCCAGGATAAATGAAATTTGTAAAAAATGTCTTTCTAACTTTAAATAGAATTTAGTATTTGGTAAAAACATAGAACTCGTGGTCATCAAATTCGTATTAAAAAAATAAAATGATATTAAAGATGATCTACGATTTCCTTCCTGCCAGTTAATTCAGTATGTATAGTAAAAATAATACTGATTCTAGATGTTTTCAGGTGCAACCTCCAGGGTTCATATTTAAAATCAGATCTCATAATTAAATATAATAACCATGACTAAATATAATTGTTTTCTTTTACTTTTTAAAATATTTTTTCAATAAAATAAAATAGTTCTAGGAATAATCCCGTTAATGTATCTTTATCATATCTGATTATTATTATAAACTGATTATACACTGATCTTAATAATCCGTTTTTATAAAATAAAATATCAAATTATTCAAATAAAACTAATGCATTACTCCTTCATTGTGATTTATTCACATGTGTTGATATCAATTTAATACAATGACATCCAAAATTTCTTATTTTAATTAATAATCGATTCTTAATAAGGTTTCTAAAAACAAATTTAGAATGTTAATTATATTTTGAGTGTCGGAAAGTACAGTTGAATTTCAATTATCAACTTGGATTTTCAGGAAATTACTGTGAAAACTGCCTACCTGTACCGGAACTGGTCGGAAATTGTATGATTTGAACCTAAGGGTTGATCCCATCTCCAACCTCAACACCCCCTAACAATACATTGTAATCCGTAAATGTTTTGCAATAGTCAATTAAAACACAACAGGATAGGATAGGATCTGAAGGCCTTTATTAATTTATATTACTTAAATATCACACAAGGAAAAGTTCTATGTATACATACACTATGCATGGCTTTTATTACAGGTAATATTTTTTTAAATCCACCTAATTGATTGTTTTTATTTTTCCTCTTTTTATTTTTTTTTCGTTATGTTTTTCATAGTTTTTTTTTTAAATATGTAACTATCAATTGTTTTTTTCTGTCTATATAATAATTGTTATCTTATTTATATTTTTTTTATTTTAATCTTTTTTTAAATATCGTTATTGGAGGTAATTCGTACTTTCTTTTTCATTCTCTTTTAACTTTTTCTTTATTTATTAATTTATAATTATAATTTATTTATAATTTAATTTTTTTTTTATTTGCACCTGCGCAATTGCGCATTCAGCAAATTTGATACTAGTGTTTTTCACCTTGATTTTCTACTTGAACTTCTTTATGATGATGTAGTAAAAATATAAATATCAATTGGTGAGTAGGTCTCTTGGCCAATTTCTTTTTAATCTTTTCCTATCCAGTCCAGGTAACAGGGAGTAGGAAAGCGGAAGAACGAGTGGATTTGGGTGATGTTGTGTCGATGAGTGGAATGTCATGTATTTGTTATGAATATATGATTTTATAGTGGGAATGTTCATGTCGTTGTGTATGGTGTGATTCGAAATATACCATGGTGCATTAACAATTTTTCTGAGAATTTTGGACTGTGCGGTTTGAATCTTGTGTATGTGGACTTTTTTTGCTGAACCCCAAAGTTCTGCTCCATATGTCCAAATAGGTTTCAGTATGCTATTATAGATAAGTCGTTTGTTCCGTAAGTCAAGTGAAGATCTGTAGTCCAGCAGATGTGATAGTTGTTTGTACCGTCTAGTCAATTCTTGTCTCTTTAATTTGGTATGTATGTTCCA
Source organism: Troilus luridus (assembly GCA_964056705.1). Classification (NCBI taxonomy): domain Eukaryota; kingdom Metazoa; phylum Arthropoda; class Insecta; order Hemiptera; family Pentatomidae; genus Troilus; species Troilus luridus. The sequence goes on from OZ057415.1 coordinate 79,715,036, forward strand.
TGTAAGTCTTTTGTCCAAGTATAGTCCGAGATAACGTACATAATTTTTGGAAGGTACTTCGTCGTTGTCAATTTTGACTGCTGGACATGAAGCTTTGCGTAGAGAGAAGGTTATATGGCTCGATTTCGAGGCGTTTATTCGTATTTGCCATTTATAGAACCACTTTTCTAAGTCAAATAAATGATTTTGAAGAGCTATAGATGCTAAGTTTGGGTCCCTGTGAGAAGAAATAATAGCTGTATCGTCAGCGAAGGTATAGATGTTGGTGTAAGGACGCTCCGGGATATCAGAGGTGTAAACAGAATAGAGAATTATTAACTTTAATAATTAATTAAGTGCAATTATATTTTACTCTAAGAGATAATAGCTTATATATTATCACTTGCAATGTTACTCTAAAGGTACTTGTTCCAGAATGAATAAAGACATTATTAATATTATTATTAATATTGATGATTAATTGATAAATCAACATTCTTTTTAGTTTTGTTATTTATATTCAATTTCTTCATTTCGTGCTTTATCTCTTCTTCTTCTCCCTCGATCCTCCTTCAAATGACTATAAAAGTCAACAGAGACAAAAACTTGGTTGTTCTGTTTAGTTCCTCCAAGCCTCCACACAGCTTCCTCTCCAATGTCACTGGATCTGGCCAAATTTGTTTGCGGACATTTTCGTGAAGTCGGCAGGACTGGAGGATATGGACACCCGATTGCTCCTCTTCTCCGCAATCGCATAGGGGGGTCGATCCTATTTTGAACTTCCTGTACATATGCGATTTGAGCCGGTTGTGCCCAGTCTTAAGTCTAATTATAAGCACTTGTTCTCTTCTGCTTAATTTGTAGCAGTCATCGTGGAGGCCCTGTGTGGGATGGGACTTAATGTGGGCACCCCGCGATGGTGCCCTTATTAAGTGCCTTGACCTCGTCAAATTGGAGTACTGGGGAAAACTGAGGCATCAGGGATCCTGCTTTCGCCAGCGTGTCAGCTGTTTTATTGCCGGCGATTCCACAGTGTCCTGGGATCCACTGGAGGACTGTTGTTCTAGCAAGGTTTGTCATCAAATTTATCGCGGAGAGAAGGTTTTTTAGGCTTGCCAGTGATTTTGATCTGCCTTGTATTGCTTGGAGAACAGGCGTGCATCAGTGAAAATGACCATCTTTTGGAGATTATAGGAAGAAAAGGAAATTATTCTACAGGCCTCAATAATGGCTTCCTGCTCATCTCGGTAGTTGCTGGAGATTAGCCCTGTAGCCATAGATTTTTCTACAGTTGCACCACACTGAAATTCTATTTAGATTCCGCCACCCACTGCCCCTGATTTCTTCTGCAACCGAACGGTCCGTGAAGGCTCTTGTCTTGTGCTTTATCTCTTTTAATCCTTAAGTCAGGTATTCGTTTTTATTTATATTTAATTTTTTTTTTAATTTTCCACCTTGAAATTCTAAATTAAAGGCAAATAGTTTTGGTTCGGTAAATTGATGTTCAAAATAAAAACCTTCATTCAGCAGATCGAATAGACATGAGTCTATTATCTTAAGTTTTTTATTCTAAACAAGTTTTGAATTAATCCAGCTGCATCGAAATAGCATACACTGTAATATATATTATATATGTAGCATATTTAGTGATTGGGGAGAGGAATGCCCGTGTGTAGTGCGCTCAGTTTCTGAACTGTAGGACCCAAGTTCGAATCCTGTTGTGGTAAATAAGTTATTTTATTAGCTAACCCCCAAATCAACAGTAGGCTTGGAAAGGTCTGCACGAAGTACTGATCTCAATTCCCTTCATGGAAGTAATTGTACAGGATATTTATTTTATAATTACAATAAAGTTACCTGACATTGTTTATAATAAAAATTATTATTTTTGTTTTTGTCGCTATTGCGGATTGAGTATTTGGGACGAAAGGTATCCTGCCAACTTTATTTATTTTTCAAATATTTTCTAACAATACGGGCTTTGTTTAAGAGAACTGACTGTTGAGTCTCTCTTAGCACATCAATTGGCCATTTTAGTCCATTCATGCTTACCACTGTTGATTTTGGTATTAGCCCATTGGTGGATATTATGATTAGAGGGGTCGTAACATTTTTCAAATGATATAGTTCTTTTATTTTTATGGACATCTGCTATTTCCTGAGTTTTTTTTTTTACCATAGTGAAGCTTATATTATTATCTTTACATGAATGAGTTTTGCTTTTAAATTAATAAATGGGTTATCTGGTTTATTATAATTCATGTTATGGTGGAAAGCGATGTGCCCTTGGGGAGGTTTAAGCTCCTAGAAAATGTATTGATAAAATAAAAAGTTTTAGATAAAATTTTCCTTGTATTACTGCAATTAGCGGTTAAATAAGACTAAAAAAGGGTCCAAATACAATTCCCTGAATCCTGTTATCACCGGTTGTAACTGATAACGTTTAATGCTTTGGCCCCAAAACCATAAGTGCTCACAATGAAATTAGTCCCATCTTCTCTATTATAAAAATAAGATAAGTCTAATGTCTTTATTTAGTATATGAAGTTTTTCTTATTATATTCCTTTATATGTTCTTATTATATTTTTTTATTATTAAAAATTATAAGAGACTAATCATGGGCATTCGATAAGGTGGATTTTGACAATTAGTTTATTAATGAGTAAATTAAAAAAAAAAATTAAAAATAAAATGAAAAATATAATACTCGACAAGTGCTGTTTTTTAATCAAATTGTGCTAGAAACCAAGGGATAAAATTGATTTTTTTATTCATTTTTTGACTGATGGTCAATTCATATACAATATTTTCTATAACAATATTGCTCAACTGTTATAGGGTAAAAGCACAATGCTATGTTACGAACATAATTGTTTTAGGTTTCACCACAATATTTTCACTTTAAACTGCGGTTTCACAAGATGAATAACTTGTCAATTGTCAACCACAGCTTTACACCTCATCAATAGTTATTCACATATCGGGATCTGTTTCCATTGTTTCAATCAATAGTGAGTGCTTTGAGGCTATGTAGTGCAATATTCCAGCTATTGTTTTGTGTGTGTATATATGTATATATATATATATATATATATATATATATATATATATATATCAAATTGTGTATGTATTTCGGAACGGAAAATAACCTGAATTATCTTCATATGAAAATCATTTGGATCACTTCCTTAGTATCGACTATAATTAAAATTTAATGTGATTCTTTTGTTGATAACTATTAAGTAATAAATTAAAAGAACAAAACATTTATAACATAACTACCCCTAACCAAATATTAACTTCTTTTAAATTAGAGAAAGCTTTCAACTTAAAAAAAAATCGGTGCTACAAGTAAAGTACTTAAATTATCTTACTTTTTTTCTTTTTTTTTATTGCTGTATATTTCATTTACACACAAGTCTTAAAAAGGTGATTTAAAAATAATTCTATTATATTTGAATTATTTTTTTTGGCCATTATATTGTATGTGGTTATTCAGAATTTATATTCCTATTACGTTGGTAAACAAAGCCTTACCTACCTAATTTGAGAACTAATGCATTCTATTTGCCTATAGCGATACGTTTCTATGAATAAAAACAGATTTTCTTTCTTTTTATTGATATATTGTTTATAAATGTATGGGTTATTATAAATAATATTTTTAATTTTTTTTTTTTTTTACAGGTATGTTAATATCTCTCTAAATAGAATTCCAATGTGTGAGTATATTTACTAATGCATTATATACTGTAAACTTACTGTTACTCCAGAGTTATTATTGTTTAATAAATGTTTTAATAATTTAATTTGGAAATAGCTATTAATTCTGTACGCCCTTAACCTGTGATTGATTATTATAAACTTTATCCTGCTTTATAGATTTTATCTTATTTGATTATATTTTAATTTTTAGATCAATTATTTATTGTTGCTACCACATTTAAAGATATTTTCATCTAAATATTGAGCAAATCTCTGATTTTTTTTAATAAGTTTATTAATATCCGAAGTAATCAATGGGTATGATGAAATTCCTTATCAACCGAGTGGAAGCTATTTACGTAATACAATATTTATGTTATATATGGAGCATGTTGCCTCAATATGTATAGAAGTGAGTTACTGTACTGAAGGCCCCAGGTTCAAATATGGCTTTATCCTGCTTCCTCAACACACTTACAGTGGATGTACTCAATTAGGAGAAAAAACTTTGTGCTTGAGCAACTATATCTTATATCGCACAACATTTCGTTCTTCTATTTAGTTTTATCACACTTTGATTTTAAATTATTCTTAAATTAGTTTTATCGATCTTATATTTTGTTAGCACTAACCAGAAATGTCGGATCAATGATGTTATAATATTTAGTTGTGTATTTTTTTTTAATTCAGCTTAATGTTGACTAACATTTCTTACAATTCAGTATTAATTTATGGTTTCATTATCATTGACTAAATATTATAAGTGATTATAATATTTTGGATCTTATATTTTTTGCACATCAAGGACCAGAATGGATTGAACTCCCAGATACAGAAAAAATTCTGAAGAGGTGGAATTGTTTGAGAAAGAGGAATGTACAATTCCTCAAATGGTTAGTAATGTTAGTTCTGGTCAAGAGGCAATAAAAAAAATATATCTATCTCTAATGCCATTGAGAAAATGAAGATTGAAAAAGCCCCAGGAAGAGATGGCATTGGCCCAGAGTGCTCGGACAAATTACCTCGCTGCGCAACCGTTGTTTTAGAAACGTTGCGATCTCCATTGTTCTACGCGGTATCAGACCACGTGAAACCATCATGACTATTTCTTCCTTTCTTCGGTCCTCTTTGGTCATTCGGCTGAGGGTGATGTCTTCTCTGACTTCACTGCCAACTTGTCTACCTTGTGTCCAAAGACGTTTTGTCAGTGACATCCTCTGAGTCTACCTGGGCTATTTCCAGATCAATTATGATTTGTGTAGTAATAGTATGGATGGTGTAGTAGTCTTGAGCCGCTGTATGTATCTATGAATTCTTTTGGTACTTCTGGTATGTGGCAGTCTCCTGGTGTGGTTGTAATATTTTAATTTAGTTGATATATATCCTTTATTCTTAATTAAATTCATTATCTGCAAATTACGCATGATATCCACAAAGTACCTATATTGAGAATTTCTTTCGTATTGTTACGCCTAAATACTTTGAATCGAAGTACCCGAAAACGAACTATAGAAATGGTTTCTATAGGACTATGGCCAGGTCCGTACCAGGCGGGGATTGAACGGAAAGAATAGAGCGTGGAATGTAGGGAGGGGGTGTATTGGCCTCCATTGTCCATTGGAAAGGCCAGGAAAGGTGTAACCTGGAGTTCATTACCTTCCCATAACAGCCTCTGTATCCTGATCCAATTGGCTAGTTAATCCTTTGTCATGTGCCACGGCCCAAAAAGTCTCTAATATCCTTTCCGTCCGTGCGGCGAACAAGATGATTTATTGGGTTCGTCCAAACTTTGTGGGAGAGAAAAGTGCAGAGAATCTTTCTCAAAAACTTCACACGTAATCCGCAAATTTATCTTTTCACTTTCACTTATCTATCCTTTAAAATAATAATACCTATTATATGCAGTATGCACTGTATTGTCAAGGCCAACCCCATGGTTACAACCTAATCAAGGGTACCCGTTTTTTAGATGTTCTGTAACCCCAATCAATACAGGTTCGGTTCACGTGTAGATACAGAAGTTATCCGGGCCATTCGATCTTGAACCAGAGTAGCTTTGAGATAAGTAGCTTAACTTACTACAAACTGACCTTTCCTGTTCCATTTATAGAATCGTAAGGAAAAATATAAAGATCGTAAATAAAATTATTTTCCTGGTTTTCACCGGAAATAAACTAAACCTTGCTCTGTTTTCGAGTTAAAACCTTTGTATTTAAGGTATATACCCTAATTGTTACAACCAAATCTTCATCAGAGTTGGCTTACTGGTGACCCACATTAGTTAATTAATTAAAAATGTTTTTTCAAAAACAAAATCAAATCGCGGTACCCTAATTATATTACAAAAAATAATTTTTATGCAAAGAAGGTAACGAATTGTGACATTTAAGTGATTATTTTATTTTTAAAACTGTCATTATATTATATAACGAACAGTTAATTTTTCCAAGAGAGCTAAATAGATATCCCTCAAATCTATTCATGGGGTTTACTCCAACAATTTTTGTCAATCCTAATTATATCTATGCAAATATTGGTTGTATTATAATAGGAATAAATGTGAACTATGGTAGAATTTAATTATAAAGTAAAAACAAAAAATGAGAAAATATCCTTGTTTAAAAACCAATTTAGTATAAAGGGGAAATGCCAAGATAAAAATCCAAAACATAAGTGATTGTTTTTGATAATGACTTCTATTATCATTAAAACAGAAGAATAATATTAGACATGGTGACAGACTTATATTAAAAATTATTATTAGCCTCAAATTTAATGTTTTCCTTCTAAGATACAATGAGTGCACAAAGTCTCTTATCAGTTTTAGTCTAACAAATTGCATTTTATATTTTGTGACATAGATGCCATATCGCATGCTTAACAATAAAATTTAAATAATGAGTACAATAATTTTAATGAGTACTTCTTTTAACAAATATTACTTTTATGGAAGAAAAGGAAAACAATTTAAAAATGCAAAGATAAGCTCACATACCACCGATGATAACAGAACAATATTAAAAAGATAATGATATGAATAATAAATAATATGTTAATAAAAATAAATTTATAAATAATATTAATATATAAAAACAGAAAAATAATAATATGGTAACAGAACAATACCAAAAAGTGTAATCGGAGTTAAATGAGTGTTTGAGGTGCGAAAAATGACTTATTAGTTTTAATTTTATGAATTATAAATCGGAGTTTATAATATGCTACATGCATGCCATATCGCATACTTAACAATAAAATTTAATCAATACTTCATTTAACAAATATTTCTTTGATGAGAGAAAAAAAAGGAAAGCAATTTTAAAATGCATGGATGCGCCAGTCTACATTAAGAAGAGAGAGTTTGTTTATAAGTATGCTTGATTTATAGATATTTTTCTTCTTTACTATACGAAATATAAGATTTCTTACCCTTCAAGTCCTTTATTATGTACTTATGGTTTTTTATTCCTCCTGGAGATGAAGAGTGTAGGAATTCTTGCGAGCCCCGGAGTGGGTTCCTTTGGCAAGTTCGATACCCGGCCTCCTCAGGCACCCCAGGAATGCCCAGTATTCGGTTCAACTGCGAACACATACCGCTCTTCCGTAGGTTGTTGTATTTGTCTGTTCGAGGTTTACGAGAATTGTGTGTAAGTAACATAGAAATAGGCTTCGGGCTGTTTTAAGATCTTAGGGGTGTCTGAAAAGTTTAGATAAAAATTCGACTTAAAACATCTCTCATAGTTTTCTTATACAAAGGTACCGTTCACTACCTTAGTGTGATATTTTACTGAAGGATAGGCATAGGATCTAGCGGGTCGAAATAGAAACAAAGAAAATGCAATACGAAATAAGTAATTGAGAAATGTAAATTAAAAAGAATTACTAGGATTTTAAATCGAAATTATGAAAACTAAAACCTGGACAGAAATGAACAATTACATTTACCAAAAGCTTTACGGAATTTTTGAAAAATTCATTCCTACGTATCGTACCCGGCGCTATTATAAAAAGAAATATGAGTTTGCATTCTCTCTCTCTCTCTCTCTCTCTCTCTCTCTCTCTCTCTCTCACGTTTTACGAGGCTTTGTTGTTTGGACTTGAGGCATACATGAGCGTCTGTTGCAAACTAGGTTTTGGAACATTCAGGATCGCCACTCCGTTCCTTTATTTTATACTGTATATCAATTTATTATTTAATCTTATACTTTTAATATTTTTTTCTTCATTAAACTGTTTATTTCTCACTTTATGGTGCTATGACTGATAGAACGATGCTACAGCGGGAGACCTAAATTTGCGTCTCCAGGTCTAATTAGGATTGGAATCTTTAACGACTACCTGGCACCGTACAGGGTCTGGACCGCGGTTTTAATTCCTCCCCCGAGGACGGGTGACCGATGGTTTTTATTCCTTTTTGAAAAATCCTAAGGCCACATGCTGGAATGTGAACCTGCTAAATTGGTCATAACAGATCGGTATGCTAATCACTATACCAGAGATGAACCCTATATGTTTTAATGTTTTTTTCCTCTTAAATTTCCATTCAAACCTGTCAAATACAACCAATTGACAATCAACAGAATTGCTGACATATGCAGAAGGACGTTTGTAGTATATTCGTAAGTGTTCGACAATCATTGGTGTTTTTAAGTCATGCATAGTTGGGTTACTGTCATACCGTGGTGCTTTTGTGACAAGTCTAAGCACATTGATTGGAAATTTTGTAATTTTAATGTTTGTAAGCATTTCTTAAACAAATTAATATCACAAGCAAGTCTCTTTAAATTCATGTTTTGAACGTATTTTTAACCGCCTTTGCAAGTCGATATTTCTTTATTAACGTAGGATTACTTTCAGCTCGCGCCCTATTTTCTCCGACAGCTGAGGTAGAAGGGACAAGGTGACTACAAGGGCCCGCCTCAGCGAGGTAATGATTTGACCCTAGTTTGGCCATTAGCTCTTCCCATCCTTCCCTCTTCCACCTCCTAACAACTTGGACAGTTTCTTTTCTTCCACTTCCTTAACGGTCTCTCCTTCAGTTAGCCTTTCACACCTTATTCTACTAATACCGTAGCTGCTTTGCCTGTAAAGTTCATGATTATAAAAAAATTTAGTTTTTCTCTCTTTATTTATTAGTGTACTTATAAAACTGGTCGACAAAAATGAAATTTTTTTCTTTCACAAGAACTAAAAAACATTTTCTAGAAGAATTTCTCGTGCTTAATTCAAACATAACTTTAGTTTTTCTTCATCGGGCACTTATTTTGTGTGCTATTTATTTGAATTTTTATAATATTCGAAAGAAATCGATCTTACTCAAAATTATAACTACTCCTTTTGACTTACCTAGAAAGTGGTAGATAGTGATTTTTGGGCATATTTTGCATGTGGAACGTCTCTCTTCTTGATCCAACAGTAGTCAGCCAGCATATTGGAACTCCACTTGCCTAGGTACATCTTTTCCATAGTAGAAATTTCCTGATGAAAACGCCCACCGTGCTCATCGCAGAATGCTCCAAGATTTTTGGGGAAGAAGTCTAATATGAGAGCCCAAGAAGTGAATGTTTAAAAACATGTTGAATCCCATAGCTTTATAGGGTTGCAGAAGATCAGTCACTATCCCACGATAGTTATCTGCTTTATCGTTTCCAAGAAAATTGAAAAATAAACTTTTGAAAGACTGCCAGCCTGCTTTCTCCAGAGGATTTAACAGTCCTTCGAAGTGCTCATCACCCATTAATGACCGGATTTGTGGTCCTATAAAAATTCCTTCTTTCAGTTTAGCATCACTAAATTTGGGGAATTTCGATTTCAATACAAGAATCCATCAGACTGCTTATCCATAGCTTTGACGAAATTTTTCATTACTCCTAACTTAATATGCAATGAAGGTAACAATATTTTTTCGAGATTCACCAACGAGACATATGACACATTTTTCTGGTCAGGGATAAGAGATTCACGTTTACCAAGTATTATACTAGCTGAATGTTTTCCTCTTTAAAGCAGTTTTTATTGTTTACAACAGTTTCACAACTAAGAATGTTTTGATGACTCAGTTATATGAAAAGGAATAATCTAGTACACAATCTAGTTTCATTCAATTACCAAGGATTTGATTATCATTATTATAAAATATTTACATTAAGAGTGTCATTAAGTTTTGGAAGTACTTAAATAATGATAACAAATTCAGGGGGTGAAGTTTGACATTTCAGCTCCAATTATACCGCCCGCATTCGAAATTCAATCATAATGTTCAATAGGTAATGGATCAAGGAGTTGGCAAGGAGTTTGATCAAGTTAAGATTACGGTTGGTAGCTATTGGCGGTGTAGACTATCGACAAAGTTCGGTTTGGACATTTTTAAAATAATTAAACAACACATTTTGTTAAATATTTATTTTAATAATATAAACATTAATGAATACTGTAAAGGTCTTTGATGTAGTAAGTACGTACTTGTATCTGTTTCTGTACCAGCGGTCGTAAAAAAAAAGAAGGTTGTATTTATATATAAATATATATATTTTTTATTATTTTTTTTTTTCGTTTGGCCCTGCAGACCTTCTGCCTGTAAGCCGATTCGGTCTACTTCTCTCATCATTGCCTTAGCGAGTCTCTCGATATCTCTTTCTTTTCTTCCGAGAACTGCTATATCATCGGCGTATGCAAGGATTTTATGTCCCATCCTGACGTGAACCCCGTCATAATGTGCATCAGGGGTCGTCTGCACATGCCTAAGCCAGTCTCACCAATTTGACGGGAATACCCAGCTCAGTCATGATCTTCCATAGACAGTTTCTCTATATATATTTTATATAATTATATATTATATTGATATATATAACATATATTATATGTAATATATTATATATGATATGTATATATACCATATTTACATATATATATAACTTGGTAGCTCAGTGGTTCGAGCACCGCAACTAGGGCGAAATTCTGTGTTCGAAACTGTACTCCGTGTTCAGTCAGATGTTAGGAAATAAAAAGGCTACTTAGAATAAATTATAATTTACAAACTATACTTAATTATTAAATATTTTTATTTTGAAGAGAAAAGATTTGCTTCCAGCCGGGATTCAAACCAGGACTCCGTCTCACCGTGGCAACGCTCTAACTATTTGAGCCACGGTGAGCGTTGCCACGGTGAGGCGGAGATCCGGGTTCTAATCCCGGCTAGGGGAAAATCTTTTCTCTTCAAAATAAAAATATTTAAAAATTAAAGAATGATTAAAAAATTATAATAAATTATATATACTTAATTTTATAATATGTGGTATTAAGAACTATTATATATGTTCTTGTTCTTGTTGTATGAGAAGTCAATTATTATCTCTTTTCTTTTTAGAAGATGAAATTGACGTGATTTTTTCTATTGTTAACTATAACTATACTTACTAAGCAAAAGTTAGTAGAAACTTAGTAGTTCAAAGTATCTGTAGAAAGATAACAATATCTTGAACAGTCTCAAGGACTTAATGGTCGTTAAAGATATATATTTCAGAAGGGCTCAAAACAAAGGGAACTTTTCTATCCCCCATCTCTGGAACGAGGGCTTCGGTCCGGTCTCCACTAGCGATCCCAGCGGCGAACAAAAAAATAAAAAAAATTCTATTCCATTTTCTTTTCAAGGAGAGAATGGAGGGAGGCGAGTCTTTTCGCCGGAGGAATTGTCAAGTTCAGCGGAGCGTGGCTCAACCTCTCGTCAAATACAGCCGCCTTAGGCAGGTATTTTATTGTCCAAGGCGACCCGTTGTAATAAAATTAAACGTCTGCTTCATATCAGAAGTTTTCGAAGGGGTTCGTTTTATTTTTTCAGATTTCAATATTGTTGAATTTTTTCGTGTCGTCTAGTAATTTTACTAAGTGTTTTTCTTACTGAATCGATACAAGTAAATATAAGATTTAGTTTAAAAAATGCAAAATGTAAGTGAATTATCACTGTATTTTTTTTTATAGAATAATTCGGAAACATAGGAGGCGTTCAAGATCAATATCGGATTACTCCAATTTTTGTTTTTAATTGACTCTTTCACATTTTAGCCAGTTTAATCAAGCAAACCGAAACTCCAGGTTCAGAACCTGCCTTAAACCGAGAGAATGTGGCTTAGGAAGAGGGTCGTTTTCTCGTGTTAAAAAAAATTGCTTGCCTAAATTTGCTAAAAATAGGAAATAGTAATTTTTTGGATTTATCCACTTTTGAACCTGAACACCTTATACATTTATATGCACTAATTTTTATTCTGAAATATTAATATTAGAACAAGTGATGTTTCGAGTCATATGCATAGACATGTGGACCTTACGTATCGAATGCTACAAGGTAGGAACTAGCAGTACCGGAGATAATATCAGTATAATATCCAACATTTTACTAAATAATAATGAAAGTACTTAATAGTTTAATTGGAATTCAGGAATAAAAAATCCGTCATATCTAATACATAAAATTACCTGTGCTCGCGGCTTCGTCCGCGTGGAATAGTGACTTTGGGCAGCATTTTTAATTTTTTAGGCTAATTACTTTCCAAATAAAATACATACATACATTAAAATAAGTGTTTTACTGGAAATAGCTTATTTAAGTACATTTTTATAAACAACATTTTTTGCTTTTCCATCTTTTGCCAAAACTAAGTTATTTAAGTATTGTAAAACTACCTCATTACTAGTTTGCAATAGCGAAAATTCGGACATTATATTATAGTCGAATAATTGATTGGTCTATACTTTAACAACATCAGTTTTAATAGTTTTTTTTTTTTTTTTTTTATTTAATTCAATGATATTTACAACTATAATGGTATTATATCAAGTAAATGTGCAAAAATGTAGAATATGACATGAAAACACTTGTGGAGAAACTACCCATCGATAGCACTCCAATAAAGTTCTATAGTAGATGATCTCGAGGCCATCTTCTTTTCAGGCGCCTCGGAGGGTTATCAGGAATAGTATGGGAAGCAAGCTGAGAGACTAGCGGATTCAAGTGCGTATGGAGCTTGTTATGGAAGGATAGGTATCTAGTTTGGGCCAAATCAGTAACATATGGGATATTAAGATCATGATGGATGAGTTTGTTTGTGACATAATAAGGAGCATTGAGGATTTTACGAAGGATTTTGGATTGCAAGGATTGGATACGAGATGAATTGGATGGTTTAGTAGAGCCCCAAAGCTCAACTCCGTATGCCCAAATAGGTCTGATGACTGTCATGTAAATAAGTCTTTTGTAATTAATTGGTAGCTTAGAGCGTTTGTCCAGTAAGTGTTGAAGTAGGCGAAAACGTCGAGCAGTTTCTTGTCTTTTCAGTCTTGTATGAGGATTCCAAGTGAGACGTTTATCCAGATGGAGTCCTAGGTAACGTATCTGTTCGACAGGGTTCAGTGGTGTATTATTAAACGATACAGTAGGACAGGAATTCGTAGGTTTACGACGAAGGGTGAAGGTAATTTGATGGGATTTGTTAGGATTTATTTTAATCCTCCAATTTTGACACCATTCTTGTAGGTGTGAGATATGGGATTGAAGAGATTGGGATGCAACAAATGGATCCTTATTAACTGATAACACACATGTGTCATCAGCGTAAGTAGTGAGGACAGTGCTTGGATGGGTTGGGATGTCAGCTGTATATATCGTGTATAGGATGGGCCCCAGGATACTGCCTTGAGGAACACCGGCAGACTGGGTGAAGAGGGAAGAGTAGGAACAATTATGGTTTACTTTAAAGGTTCTATTACTGAGGTAGGAACTGATAATAAGGAAGTAAGTTGAAGGTAAGAATTTACGGAGTTTGTACAGCAGTCCTGGATGCCAGACTCGATCAAAAGCCTGCTCTACATCGAGAAAAGCTCCCGTGCAGTACATTCCGCGCTCTAATGCAGATGAGACAACGTCCACCACACGATGGCATTGCTGGATGGTGGAGTGTGATGTTCGGAAACCAAATTGGTGATCTGGGATTATTTGATTGGATTCTATGATAGGATGAAGACGTTTCAGAATGAGTTTTTCAAGTATTTTCCCCATTATGGGCAAGAGAGATATAGGACGATAAGAGGATGGGAGTTCTGGTGGTTTTTTAGGTTTTGGAATCATCTTAATTATGGATAATTTCCAGGAATCAGGAAAATATGTGGTGCGGAGTACGGCATTGTATATATATGTAAGGAGTAGGATCGCTTTCCGAGGAAGGCGTTTTAGAATCTGGGATGTGATTAGGTCGTGTCCAGGGGCTTTGTTGGCGGGTAATCTATGAATAATGTTTGATATTTCGGAAGGATGGAATGCTTTAGGAGGAGGGGACAACTGAAGAGGAATACTTAATTCTGCTCCAATGCATTCAGAGTGGGTTTGATTAAGGATATCTGGATGAGGGTTAAATGTTTTGAATAGGTGCTGGCCGAAAATTTGTGATTTTTCTTCATCAGATCTTGACCAGGTTTGGGATTCGGTTAAAAGTGGATGGTTGAATTTTTTATAGTTTAGGAGTTTTCTAGTGGTATTCCATAAGGATTTGTCAGTAGTACTGAGATTTTCTGTACGGTAATACAAATTTTGAATTTTGAATGTTCTGATCTCTGATTTTAATTTGTTGGTCAATTTGGTATAATGGCTCTTGTCCGATGGATATCTCGTGCGGTGCCACTTTGCTCTTGCCCGTCGTTTTTCTTTTAATAACTCGCGAATATGAAGTGGCCAGTTATTCTGTTGATAATGATTTTTACTTGGTAAAGTGTTATATTTTATATTGACTTGTATTGCTTCTGTTAGTTTGTCTATTGCAGAATTAATGTCTCCTTTTGTTTTAAGCGGAATTTTGAGGTCTAAATTATTTTCTAGATTTGATCGGAATTTATCCCAGTCTACACGTCCTGTAATCAGTCGGGGAAGAGAGGGCTTAGGAATGGGAATCGAATGCACTTGAAGCAGAACTGGACTGTGATCAGAGGAAAGGTCATCCAGGGATTTTATAGCAGTTTGATTGCAGGAAATCTGTGAGGAAACAAATATATCTAGAATATCTGGACGTTTTTTGAGGGATGTAGGCCAATAAGTAGGGTTTATGGGTGCGAGGATAGAGAAACTATTAGAGGTTGAAATTTGGGATAAGATGCTACCACGGGAATTGGATGTTCGACAACCCCATCGTTGATGTTTGGCGTTGTAATCTCCTCCGGCAATGAAGCGCGGTCCGAAGGATTGGAATAAGGATTCGAGGAGGTTATAAGAAAGAGAATTGCCAGGAGGACAGTATACAGCTGAAAATGTGATATGGAAAGGACTAGTCGTTAAGGTTACTGATGTTGATTGAATGGCGTCAGTTGGAGTAGAAGGAATAAGAGAATGTGGTATAGATTTATGGATAAGGATACAAGAACCGGCATGTGCTGTATCGTCAGGATGATCTGATCTATATGTGATGTAGTCCCGTATGTAGAAATGTGTGCGGTGAGTGAAGTGTGTTTCAGTAAGTAAAGCAATATCTATTTGGTTGTCGTGTAAAAATATATCAAGTTCGTCACGGTGATTATGCAGTCCATTAGCATTCCATAGGACGATAGCTAGGGGCTTTATGCTCATCGTGGGTAATTAAGTGGAACTTCGGTAAGGATTCTCGTGAGTAGAATGATGAGAGGCTTGATAGTCTCTTGGAGATCTTTCAGGAAGGATGACAGGATTGTTTTAATAGTTAAATTATAAATTGCAGCGATGTGCACAGTTTTGGAGCTGGGGCCTGACTGAGAGGCTAGGGCACGAAGTACAGGTTCAATGTTAGCGGAGCAGAAGGGAATAGGAAAAAAAAAAAAAAAAAAAAAAAAAAAAAAAAAAAAAAAAAAAAAAAAAAAAAAAATTAAATTTATATATTTTCTAGGGTTATATTAACGTTGTAAGAAAGTATTTTAAATAGGCAATCTATGAACATTAATGAATGGTTAATTTAACAGGCATACAATTTATAAAATTATTTTGAAACAAACTCATTTCTAATATAAAGTAGTAAAAATTCGTTCATTACCTTTTATTAAATTTAGTCTGTATATGTTGTTTAACTTTAGTTTTAATAGTTAAATTTAAAATAGCAGCGATGTGGGCAGTTTCGGAGCCGGGACCTGACTGAGAGGCTAGGGTACGAAGTGCAGGTTCAATGTTCACGCAGTTGAAGGGAATAGGAGAATAATTAAATTTATATATAAACGACCCAACTAAAGAAAAAATATTAAATAACCTAGCCCCAAAACGGTTTTTTATGTCACGAAGAACATTAATTAAGCAAAACAAAAAAATCGTGTTAACGAATCGTATTGTATTCAATTTGCAGTAAATAATTATGAATTTGCAGCTGAAAAAAATTTAATATTCGCATGCGTTTCGCACATTAGTCTGTCCTCACATGTCTGCCCGTTCGGGTAGGCACACTTAGGCATATTTCCTCACCTATGCACATAAGCCTTACATATTTCCATACAAACTTTCATCCTCTATTTTTAGTTTACCCCCTAAAGGGTAAACTTTGAATGCCATATTTATTTATATCTAATCAAAAGCCTAAAAAATAAGTTTCAAGCTTCTAGCTTCAAAATGACGAAACTTACATACAAACTTTCATCCCTTATTTCAACACCTTACAACCATTTTTTCGCATTAAAAAGTAGCCTATATCCTTTTCAAAGAGTTACTTTCGCATTTATAATATTAGTATATATAACATGATTCGATTTCCCGTATTTTACACTTTTAGGTGTCGATATTCAAAAAATAAAAACACACCTATTTCTTTACTTTTAATGTAGAAGCTAAATCTAAAATTTCATAGTGCTAGCTTTAAAAATGACGTTTCTTTTTTTGTATTTTTAAACGTTTTTCACCCTTTACACCCTCTTAGGGGACGAATTTTCAAAAA
Source organism: Troilus luridus (assembly GCA_964056705.1). Taxonomy (NCBI): domain Eukaryota; kingdom Metazoa; phylum Arthropoda; class Insecta; order Hemiptera; family Pentatomidae; genus Troilus; species Troilus luridus. The sequence goes on from OZ057415.1 coordinate 79,731,647, forward strand.
TCCTTTCTTAGTGCGCGTCGGCCTTATAAAATGTACCTACTGTCCGAATTTCAAGTCTGTAGTTCATGCCGTTTTGGCTCTGCGATGGTCTTTTCAGTTAGGACGAAAATTAAGATAGTATATATAGATATATATTTATATAGATTATCGTGTCACAGTGTTTGTAACAAAATTCCTCCGAAACGACTTGACCGATTCTTATTAAATTTTGTGTGTATATTCACTAGGTCTGAGAATAGGATGTTAACTATTTTTCATACCCCTAAGTGATATGTGTCGGCCATTATTATTGATTGTGCGTCGATCGTAGCAGTGACGCTTATACTTATCATTTTACTTTCTCAGTGCAACTCTCATGTTAAGTATATCCTCATAATAAATGTATCATCCATTTGCTGTCCTATAATTGTTTATTCCCATATTGCTCAAGATAGTTCTGACGTTCAGTTAATTAAGACATCTCATATAAATCAATAGTTTTTAATATGTGTCACGAGCTCCCGCCCACAACAACCATTTTCCCACTGAAAGTAACTTTGCCCAACTTTAAATATAGGCTATATTTCATTTCGATTTATGACCGCGATATTTTTATAACAAAATTATATTTTTTCTTAACCATGATGCTGCATTTTTGATAAGTTGCAAGGGCATGTCTGAGTAGAGTAAATCATAGTTTGCAACCGAAATAACGGATGGGAAAACTTTTGGTGGCCGAAAAACCGCGAAATTTTCGGAGTAATTTCAGTTTTTGGCCTCTATCTCCTAATCGGTACGTTTTTGGGAAAAAAACATATAATAATAATTTTTAGAATAGATTAAATTTGCTAAGTTTGAGCCCAATCGCAGCTCTATAGGTCTAATAGGTTCTGAGTTAAGTTCAATCATTTAATAAATAACTGGAATCTTATCTCTATCTAATATATAAAATTATCGTTGTTAATTCAAAAATCTATTTAATTCATGTTTTCCATTCATTCATTGTTTCTTTAAAATTAAAATTTTAACGTAATATTTTTTTAAACTATTATAACAGCCACAGCAACGCGTGGCCGGGTCAGCTAGTTAATATATATAAAAAGCTAATCCAGAGCAATCAAAATACTTCAATGAAACATGGAAATATGCATTCTAAACTTAAATACATTCTTGGTTTGGTATTTACTGTTCTTTTTGACAATTAATCAATGCTAAAATACGAATGTCGAAAGGTAGATTACATTTTTTAAGGTAACTATGACCAATCCCGATTCAATCGATTCCAATTATATATCACATCAATAAGTAAGTATCGATAAATTATTTATTCCATTATCGTACATGAATTGAACCTATGAGGAGGATGGGCCCTGCTTGGCATCAGCCCCTATAGTTTAAGGAAAAGTAAGGTGACAAAGCAAGATCTCTGCCAAATCGTTTGTGCAACCGTCGATGTCTACTGAGCAACAGTACGGTCCTTACCATGCAATGAACCCAATAACTTATTTATGCAATGGTTCATAGCTGTATATCATTGTAATATAGTTGTAAACGCCTTAAATATTTTTCTTGGTAATCTTTCGACCTTCCCACTCTCGAATATGAACATGGCTTACATTGTTCACCACATTCTTAAATTATTAATCACGAAACGGATGGAGAACGCAGTGGAATACTTTTAATTTAAAAATGCCTGTATGTATTAAACTGGAGGAGAAGTTGTTTTGCTTAAATTTAATCTACCACTTGGTACATTGAAAACTCTTTTATCCGATATTTTAAGCGTATTTGTTCTGAGCATATTTTGGATGAAATCATATTAGAGATAATGGAATTATATCCCTTCAACCACTTTATTTAATTTATATTAAAAGTAAAAATATTACTGATATTTGTTAAAAACGTTGATAGTACCTTCGTTACGAATTTAAAATTTATTTCATACTTTTAAAAGACTATTGAAGATTCAACGTTTATCGAAATATATAAACATACATACCAGCGAATTATGACTACCAAAAAATTGAATTAGGAAATTGTAATCCAGAAATTCAATTTAAATTAAGATCATCACACCTCATTTATCTAAGTACTTTACATACATCTTACAGTAGATTGTCGATTGTCCGAACTGCCTTTGCGAAAAAGATGTAAGGACGGGTCGACATTTTTATTCCTAGGAAATAAGTTTTAAGATTCTTTTCTTTAGAATTTAATTTCTTTCAACAGTTATTTGATACACTTTGAAGAGGGCCTTTTTTGTGCCACAACCTTGGCTAATGGCAAAACATTTATTTCTTTAACTTGCATAACGCAGAATAAGAAAAGATTTTGCTTACAATAACCTGGCCATTCCTTGTCATTTCACTGTTTTTAAGTGTATTATGATTATCTGACTTAGGTTATCCGAAACACACCCAACATCATTAATTGAGATAATCGACGCTCTTCTGTATTAGACAGTCATAGTTTGAAATGATAGGTAATTAGTATTCTGGGAAATGTATTTTCCCCCAAAAAATCAGTAATAGTTAGTTGGCCTTTATATTACATTAATCGTTGCGTTCAGAATCTAAAGCGGAACTCTAAATTTCAAAAAATTATTTTTCACATTTTTCGCTAGGTAGACACAAGCGAAGCTTTATGCTCCCGAAACTTTAGGTTCAGAATGGGACTAAAATCATGAAAACTAAGGCGGTTAAATGTCGTGTTAGAAAAAATCGCTTGTCAAGCGAATCTATCCACTTTTGATCCTGAACGCCTCAACTATCAAATACATTTAAATTATAAACAATATGTAAACTTAATGAAAAATTTAACTTCAATCTGATGAATGGACATATCTAACACGTATTCTCTAATAGACTTATATTTATTGTGTTTTCGTTTGTTTTTTTTATCACGTCATACTAATTATTGAGGATTGTCTTTTAAATAAAGAGTGGTGAGCTTTTGGAAATTAAAATGTATAGACAATTCTGGGAAAAAGTAGACCGGATAATGAAGGATTTAAAAGAGCAGTGCTCGTACGAAGGGATATAAAAGTTTATAAGACTGAAATATGGTCCATAATGGACATAGAATAAATTTGGTCGCACAGTAAATCGACGATAATATAAATTTCTATCTGATAGTGAGTAAATTATTCTTCTTTTTTTTACATCAGGGAAATGAGTATGAATTTAACCCAGCTTTGAAGATATCCATAAGACTCCTTAGTTCGGTTGAATAAGTATTAAGTTTGGCGTGGATTATGGAAGATCTAAAAACCTCCATTTGGAACGACGCACCTTGATCTCTGGCACTCCAATGGTTCAGTCTGAATGTAAGCTGGTAAGTCTCTTCTTTGACATCTTGACGTTCATCCCGTCTTCCCTATTCTTCCGATACGATGTCGTATTTCGGTAGTTATGTGAAAAGCCCTCTTTCCAATCCTAATCCGACATCTGAGTGGCAAGTCAACTGGTAAGCAATAATTTAGTAAGTTCATACTGTTTTTAAATTTATATATAATAAAAAACATTTTATATAGTAAGTTCAGTGAACATATAAGATATTGGTGTCGTTTTTAGGCTTTTGTATAAGTGGATATAGACGTATAAAAGAGGAGGGGCTGTAATGGATGTTATCGTTGCTGATTAAACTTGGTTAAAAATCCATATTATGAACATAATAGGTCATCTACATCATCCATTTCATAATTTAGGAACCATTTTTGTTATTCGTGTGTAAGTAAATTTTTTTTAAACTATTTTCGGCGTGAGTTTTATAATTATATGCAATAAAAAGATTTGGAACCTCCAATTTCTGTAAAAAAATAAAATGACATAATATTATAAACGTTTTATCGCAGGTGTGGTAGAAATGTCCACTACTACAAATATATATATAAATATATAAAACTGACGTTTTGGTCGAACTGCGTGGTTAACGTTAAATAAGCGATGCTTCGACTTATTTTTTCCATTTGAGCGTGGTTCTTGTCCCACCCTTCCAACATCCTTTCTATTTCCGTGTTCGGTTCGTCGGAAACTCAACCCCAAATGAAGCTATAAATATAATTGGCTCAATTCGTTGTACGGTTCGATTTCCGGATTTTCCAGTTGTAGATCCAATAACATGCGGTCTGAGTACATTGAAGAGCACTTAACCTTTGATAAATATGTACAATGGAATTTCCCCATGTAACAGTATAATATTCTTCAATGAATTTTACATTAATATTTAATATAAATAATTCCGAATCGATTAATGATTCCTAGAGAAATCAATAGCAAGAGAATGCTTTTTTGTTTTGTTTTTCCTGGACCGTTATTTATTATGTGAGTATTTATTGAATTTCAAACTAAATAAAACGCTATTATAATGTAATTCTGTATTTTTTAATAAATAATTGTTTTGTGCACTGTGGCGTAGTGGTTAGCATTAACAATGTACTACCTCCTGGATCGCGGGTTCCGCAGCCCGGAATGTGGTCTTGGGATATTTTAAAGAGAGTAAAAATCCTTAATTATGCCGTCCTTCAGATGGGAAGTAAAATAGGAAGCCTAAGTCTGTGGTCTGCTAAGTGCTCGTTAAAGATCTCTGTCCTAATTATACATTCACAGCTTTGACAATGGACTAATCATTATTGTATAAATATTGTTAATGAAGTAAACTCATAAGAAAATTGACAGTAACTGATTAGGATCAGATATTTCATTATTACGAAACAGCAAATCATATGAATAAAGTAAGTGCTTAATGGCGATTAATATAACAAAATTCTAATGCAGGATAAATAATTATATATGAAAAAGAAACGAGGGGGGTCATCCAGTCTCTATAACTTGGGTACCCTTAATTGGGCAAAATATCACATTATAAGATGATGATGTTGATGATGATAATGGTATTAAAAGATATACAGACTGTAAAAACATGCAATTAATACAACTAATTTTTATTAAGATGCGATAAGCTATTCAGTGTACTATTTGTATAGTTAGTGATTCAATTTTATTCTTTTTTTATGAATGTGTGTTTGTCTGTTGAGAATGAAGGTTGATAAAGAAGAGTATGGGAAAATTTAAGTTTGAATAATAATTTTCCTAACTATGTGGTTAAGCAGCATAGGCCTATATAAAGTAGCTCCGTTATTTTTTATTCCACTTATCTATAAAATAATAATATTTGAATTTCGAATCAAAGGTTACCCCATAAATATAATAATTGTTTTACTACATCTCACTCGAATGCACTCAGTTTAGTTTAAACTTAACTATTATAATGAGATGTAAAGAAACTATTGCGAAAAAGAAATCTTCCATCATAGTTTTTCTTTTAGCTTACCATTGAGATGGAGAAAAGTTTTTCATAGAAACGACTTTCATCAATTTAAGAGTAAAAAAAAAATAAGAATGTTGAGGAAGTTAATAAAGTTTAGTTATTCAAGAGCGGTTATTCCTTACATTGTTCTTTCATCAGGCCTCAGCCTTCAACGTCGGTTCTTCCTCCACCGTTCGGGTTTGAGCCCTTCAACTAATTAGGAACTTGTTCATCCTCTTCATATTTTACCATTCTTGTAAATTTTCTGAGAAAGTTATTTAGCCTTTTTCGTGAGATTTTTAATAACTGATATTTTGGAATTCTTCGAAATTGTCTTTGAGACAGCCGTTTTACTATTTTCTGATAAGGTGGTTCGATTGATAGGAAAAAAATCTCAGAAATGGACGTGAATAGAAAAACCTTTTAGACATTATTACTTATTGAAAGCAAGTCAAGAAATTTCTTAATGTCAGATAATAGTAAGGCGACCTATAGTTTACAATAACTTTAGCTGATGTGTAACCAGTATGAAGAAATCTGATACAAATTTACTAACTACATTTCCTTGAGAGAATGGATTGGCATATCTTCCGTGGTAAAGATGAGACTGGACAGAATTCAACAAATTATATTAGTAAGTATATTCTAAATATTAATTTGGTATAATCGTTGTCACTTTATTTTTTATAATGAAACATATCACTCCTTGCTTGTCATTAAGGTTTCATAGACTTTATCATTAAGTTAAATAAAATACTTTTAAATATTACAGTATTATAGACAAGCTATTCACCGTCATCTACCAGTTTAGTTGTACATATCACTAACGATTGTAAGCCAAAGACTTTAATTTACTAGATATTGACATATTTGTAGAATAGCATTTTAGGCAATAACAAAATTATCATTATTACCTATTAAATAAATGTATTTATAAATATTTATTTATATAAATAGCAAGGCTATGCAATTTTATAAATTTAGTGACCTTCCGCTATTTAAGGCTAGTAGTTCATTATATTTAACTACAGAAAAAATACATCCTGATACATCATTTTAGCGTCTAAAAGTGGATTTTCTATTTTCAATTCCAAAATTTGGAAGTAATTTCGACTGGTTATTTTTTTAATTTAAGGTATTTGGGATAATAAACAATGTTGTTTAGGAGACGGAGAGACGTTTCTAAAAAAATCATGTAAATTAAAATGTTGTAACGTAAAATTAACAACGCTATTGTCTCCAAATTCAAAAGCCCGCACAAATAAAATTGGCCGCGATTAAGGTACGGTGGAAAATAATTTTAAAAAAAATGTTTAATAATAACATGACTAAAAAAAATGTAAAAATCTTCAACAAAACTTTTAATTTTACGCTTGGATTGACTCGTACGTTTCTTGATCTTGGGAAATCAACAACTTAATTCATGGATTTATATCAGATATCAACCGTTCCAACATATCCACCTGTATATACCCCTCGCATACAGATGTGTATATACAGGGCAGGGGTATCGATGTATCACCTGACAAATGAAGGATGTCCATGAAGGTAGCTGTAGAAGACAAGATGGCTGTGATGAGCAAGGTCTTGCAACGTGTCAACCCATCCTAAGGCAGTCCTGGCACGTACACAAGTCGGATTAGCCTGGAATTCCGGAGGATCTCTCGGTACGTGTTTAGTGGGTTTATACTCTATTCGAAAATATGTATTCGTAAATTTCGATACATTCTTAACATTTGTATACCTGGAGCTATTGTTGATAAAATTAAGAGTAACGCCAATTTCATCGGCAATTCTCATTTATTGTCTAATTAACACTCCACATGAAGTTTTTCGTTTGCAAAAATCATTGTAAAATAATAAGGCGGTGAGATGGAAAAAGTAGTTAGTCATGAAAAAATATGTTTGCTGGGGAAGCAAAAACCTTTTAGGACAACTAAAAATGATAGTTTCAATTGAAAATAGTAACTACCCCCGTTCATAGAAACTAAACCAATCCCAATTTAAAATTACTCCTCTTTCTATCCTATTGGCACAACTAGCTATGAAAAAACTGAACGATTTTTTTTACCTACTGCCTTACACATTTACTTCCATGTAAACGCCTTCACTGCAGGAGTTATAAGTATTATCAGACCATTAATCAATACCTTATTATGTTCTGATTCATCAGAATAAAGAACTGATTTCAATTCCAAGTTAATATTATATTTTATAAATGCTATACATGTTTTTTTGTTATTAACAAATTATTCCAAAGTTATTTGTTATTTAGGAAGTTATATTTGCCATATAAAACACGCAAAAAATACTGTTATATTTAACGGTCCTTTCTTCATTATATTCAAAATTTCTTCTTTTATTAATATTTAAGTTTGTGACATCATTTCTCGATTTCTATAAATTATCGTGATGGGTTGTGCAACTATAATTTAATACTATAACTATAGTACAGAATAAAAAAAGTTTAATTTTTGTATAATTATTTGTTAAATATATTTTTTATAAATCGGATCTTCTTTCATTCGATTCATCGGTATAAACAAACAATTATTAATAAGAGTTATTAAAAAATGTTTCATTGATTGATTTTCTACGGTAGTATAGCACTTCTCGAAGTATAATAAAAACTCGAAATAATAACAAAACAATGGTTAAAAATTATTTCTAAATCTCTTTGTTGTATGTTGATGAATACTTTTTTTTCTTCACCGGTAAATACAAAAAGGTGTTTTCGAATCTTCATAAACCCGATAAGAAGTACTTAACTTCGGCTAACAAGGACTTCATAGTTGCTAGTAGGTTACAATAGCAATGTGTTCCGCAACTTCTTGAGACTTAACCAATTTCCCGTGTGCCATGTGTTATCAGGGAGCGAGCTGGTGACTTTGTATTAAAGATGGCATTGTATTATTAGTCACGTATATACAAGTTGATATTCAACAAGAGGTCCCGATTTAACTAACAACTGCGCTAAACTTTGCTAACTCGAATTACTTTTGAAAATAATATCAGCGCTTCAGTCCTGAGTATTGTAGTTACTGATAAAGTGACCTTAAGGTATAGTATAGTTATGATTTTTTTTTTTTTTATTATAAATAGTTTAATTTGAATATGTAATTTTCCGAGAATATTTTATTTTTTCTATATTAAAGATTGCTTTAGATAATTGATAGAGATCAAAGCCAATTAGAAAAAACTAATAAAAAAATAATTTATAAAAATAAATAAATTCAAAAATAAAATTATAGTCTGTTAAGATTAAATTTTATTATATGTTTCTGTACAAAATCCATACGAAGTAAATCTATATTAAATGGTTTTAGAGAAGAACATATTTAGTTCTTCTCTAAAACCATCTCTGTAATCTACAGATATTATAAAATAAAGTCCTCTGTCTTCCTGTTCGCGATAAACTCAAAATTTCTGCACGGATTTTCATGGTTTTTTTCCAATAGATGGAGTGATTCATGAGCAAGGTCTAAGTATGTAATTTGTCAATGTTTTGTGTAAATTGGTTGGAATATAACGATAATTATTGCATTGGAAAAAGAATAGCCGCCTGGAGCTTTCATCGAAGACGCTGCCAAATCCCTTTGTGATCTAACAAAACAATGCATCGTGGATTGTTCCTCTTTTCCGCACATATCTATATTTTAAGAATAGCTTACTATACCCATTAAATCTTCTAAAAAAATGGTTATTAACAATGCGGTATTTGGAAAGCTATTTAGATGGATACAGTATTAATCCTTATCAGCTTAAATAATTTAGTTACCTTAAGGATTTCATCAACATTATTATAATATTTTACATCATTTAATTTAACTAAGTGAAAATAAATTCGTATATAAATAAATATTTTATTTTGTTTTTATGTTTATAATATCTGCATAATAAATACATTAAAATAATTGACGTATTGTAGATTACGTTACATTTAAATCTAATCCACTCATTCGACACATCAAATTGATCCGATCCTATGAGAGACAAAACATGTAGGTATAATATGCTCTAAGAGCTGCTACTCCAATATAAAATGTCAGGCGTGTGTCAAATGTGACTGATCAGGTCAAGCTATTTATTTTTAACGCATTCGCAACAATAAGACCCATTTAAAAAACTATATTTAAATATTGCAAATTGAAATTATATAATTACTAGGGGTACACCATGTCAGCCTAACGGCGGACCAACTCTCATTGTAATATACAAAATACATATACCTGTCATATACATTTCAATACTTATACTTTAATAAATTAACTTATAAGTATTAAAGTATCTTTTCGGTTTACAAATAACACTATGGTATTACATTTCCATTAATAATACTAAAATCAAGGGGATTGTTTTGAACCGCGTGTAAATATACGATACTCGATTTCAAACTTAGTATAAACGAACACTTTTGTAGGATCGCTGTTTGATAAAGTAACATGTTTGAAATTCAAATTATCGACTGGAGAGGGAGACTTTAAAGTCGGCTGTTGTCTTTGCCCCGGCTTCGCGAATCTCGGTGAGAAAAAACTTAACAGGCCTTCTCTCTCGCTGTTTTCCTTAGGGGCTTCAATTGGGATAACCAAAACATTGTGTGGAAAAATATTATTTTAACAAAACGACCGACTGCTTCTGAAACTCACCTGTTGTTTCATAAAATTGAATTTTATTTGTTTTTGCTTGAAAACGTCATTTTTTTTTTATTAGTGTCATTTGTGTTTCCTTTTTTTTATTTTGCTCGTGCTCCTTGGGATAGAAAACATACTCTCGTTTCCAGATGTATTTCTGAGTCTGTTATAAATGTCAAAATGACCTGAAGTTTCCTGATTTATGATTCAAATTGGCTTTGAAATATTTTACATTTTTTTTTTTCAAAATCTCTAACAAGTTCTTTTTTATGGCATTGAACATATTCAGGATAGTATACATTTTTATTGTAAAATAATGACTGCCACATCTCATTCACTTTAGCAAAAATTAAAATTCATTATTTAAAAAAGTTGTTTATACCAATTTCTGGTTGGTTAGTTGTGCATTAAATTTAATTTTATCTATTTATGTTAGAAAACGACCAACTTTTGTTAGAATCGTCTATGTCCTGTTGTATTTTGTTCAAGTTACTTGGAGGTAAAAAAAATGTTCGATTTCAAAATTATTTCTTGCTTATTAGAAATGTCTGTACAATTATTCAGACGACTTAATCATAAAATTGTTTTTGGAAATATTTCGATTTTTTTTTAAATATTCAAAATCTCTAGGAGCAAGTAAGCTCCTTTTTATAAAGCTCTGAACAATTTCATGATAGTAGACATTTTTAAAGTTGCAGTTGGATTCTTCATTCCTCTGCCCTGATTACAGCCTAAAACTTGGGTCGAAGCTTAGGTAAAAATATAATAAGTCCAAATTATTTGTTTAATTAATTTACTGTAGCCCCTGAAATAGTTTGATAGTAGTTTGAAATAGTTGTGGGCAATAAGTAATATTGCTAAGTAGGTATACAATCATTCCATCAAAACAAAAATAACATAAACAAAAATAAAATAAATAAATGCAATAAAAATATATTCATGCGGTATAAAAAAACAAAATAAATGCCAAAATGTAATAAAAATAAAGTCTAAAAATAAAATATACTTACATTCATAACATAATTACACTATTTACAATTTGCCTGGGGTCCCCGAACTAAGCTTCTTCCCCAGGAATGAGGGCAAAGCAGGAGTCCAGGAAGCCCTACTCCCTTTTCCAGCCGCGTCACTGGCAGTCAACGCCAATGGAAGCTGCTTAAGGGCACATGACATCACACACACAGGTCGTGAGTGGAAAATAACATTATATAGATGTGTGGAACTGGATAATGACTGAGCCAGGGGATTGGGATGACAGGCAAGATTTTGGTGAAATTTTGAAAATTTAGTAGCGATGAGGTCGAGGACGAAGATCATTATGGGTGGTTTTGTAGGAGACATAGTAAGGAGTATAGTTCTCAGGACTTAGGATTGAAAGGGTTGAATACGTCTAATATTCGATTTTTTTGCGGTCCCCCTCAAAAACTTATGATGATCTTGTATATTAGAAGGTTATTGTCTATTGAAAAATGGGAGGTCCTATGGAGTAATCCGTATAGTTGGCTGAATCGTCTGTTCTTGTCTTTTTTTTAGGAGGAAGCCAAGGTATCGTACTGTGTCGGAAATAGGTAGGACGGTATCATTGAATTACAGAAGTACGTGTCCCCCGGCGAAGTGCATACGCCACGTGTTTGCATTTCTCCTAGTTGACTTTAATCCGCCATTGGTTACATTGAAATAGTAACTGTGAAATAGTTATATCTCATTCAATTTACCAAAACCGTCCTTTGTCAAGAAAAACTGTTATGTATATCAATTCTGGCTAATACAAATTTGAAATCTAGAATATTGTTACATTACTTTGAATTCTATTTATTTATATTATATTTACAAGCGCAACACATCACGTGCATGTCCCGCATATTGGTGACGCGAACTCAAGTTTACATTGCTGACCACAAGAAAGCAATGTCACAATTTAGGGGTTTTGACCCAATTTATTAACATAATATTCGATGTCAGCGACCATCCGACAAATGCATTAATTTTACAAAGTAAATTCTTAAAATCAAATCCTAAATAACTACGAGGAGGACTAATTTTACCTTTGTGAAAATAAGTTCACAATGGGAGACAAATTAAAACAGAAATGAGGCAGTTAATAAAGTCAAATATTATTATATGAGCCCTGTTTTGTTCTGTGATTTAAAAACGAATGGAGGAGACTCTACTCCGCTACAAAGGCTCGTTAGGACGATAAGGTGGTCCTTCTTTGTGCGTTCGTTAATTAGCCTTTGCCTACGCTAGCGGCCCACATCTCCGTGTTAGCAGCACGGCGCTCCAACCCCCTGAATATCCGCCAATAGTCATGTTAATTAGACTTCGACGTGGGGAGATCGGTGGCGTACTGCTATGATCTAATTAACGGTCGAGCAGCCCCGCCACGTGATAGCCTGTCATTCCTGTCCATGCATGGCTGGCTCCACCTCGTAACAGCTGTCTGCGAGCATTTATCATTTCCACCCATCATATGCCCATACCTCTGCTCGATACCTAATCATTAATAAAACAATAAGGTATTATTAAAATGAATATGGAGAAAATGATTGTTCATAAGTATGTAGGAAATGAAATTTCGTTTACAGAGTAATTACTTTTCATATCGGCTACCATGATTATATTGTATATTTAAAAAACAAAAAGAATTATTACAACCCATGAAGGTCTTCAGATTCAGAACATTGTAGAGCCTATAGTGTTTCTCAGACAACGGTTGAAAATATACTGAACCGTCAGGTATTTTAACATATCCAAAATTATTTATTATTTGTCTGGATAAAACTGTACCACTACAACCCATGAAGATCTTTAGGTTCAGAACATTGCAGAGATTCCATTTTTTCTAACACAACGGTTGCGATTCGTCCGAGATCATCCTCAACGCCAAGTATTTTGACATATGCAAAGGTACTTAATATTTCTTATTTCTAGGGATAGACGAATCATTGCAATAGTAAATGGCAAAGAAATACAAATCAGTATCAACTTTTACTAGATAATATTTATTTTTAACTCTTTAAAAAAATGTAGTAATTGATACTAAAAAAAAATGTACTCCTTCATCCCTATATAGGTTCAGAATATTGTCGAGACTCAATTGTTTTAAGACAGCGTTTTTGATTCGTCCGAGATCATACTTAACGCCAGGCTAGTCCACTCAAAATAACGTATTAACTCGAATGAGTCTGATTGGGCTCCAGAAGGGTATGTAGATCCCTCAGGTTGGAACCTCAGGGGTGGACCCGTGGCAGTTAACGGATAAAATAACTTACCTGGACCTTTAGCATAGCAACTCAACAATAGATTTCCTTATAATTTTAATAGTTTAAATTAAGTTAGCAAGGAAACTTTTTTTTTATTTTTTACAACCGAAATGATTATACAAACAAATATCATAGATCATTTCTCCCTCTTCTCAATACCTGTAAGGACTATTGTATAACATTTTTTCTAAACCTTAAACTTTTCCAACGAAATGCATCTACTTCTATTAATTTCGGGACATTGTTTCCTCACGAGGAAAATATCGTCGCTGTCAAAACAATACCGCCTATCTATACTTTAGGCGATTTTATAGGAGAGAGAAAAACCCGTGCCATATGTTATATTAGCTTATGTATATCGGTTATCTTTCAATTGCTTATTACAGCACTGCCTTGCGTTCAACCTTAAAAACTTTTTTTAATAGTGTGTAATTCGAAATATTAATGAATATTAACTTATTTTCCACCAAAAGCCAAAAGGCGGCATTGTTTTTATAGCGACGATATGTATGTGTGAATTTTTTTTTTCTCGTTTAATTATCAAATTCTTTCATATTTTATGTTTGCCCTTTTCTTATGACTTAAAACAATGGGGGGGGGGTGATTATTTATTTCCGGTGAAATATAAAATTAAAAATATTTAGTATACATTATTACAAGAGATTTTAACATTCGCCATTTAAGTCCTGTCAGATTATATTCATGAGGGTGGGACCTAGCTGATATTAAAGTCAGTTAAATCGATATCGCTGAAGCCTTTTTCAAGAATATCCATACTATAAAGAAGTTATTCTTATAAAGATTTCCCATACGCATATTTGTAATAGTTTTTTAAATTTATTTACTTCTTTTTTATTTATTTATTCAAATTAACCACAAACTATTGTTAGTCTTCCTTGATTTCCTACGAGAGAAACAATGAAAACCGACAATATGTCAATCCCAGTATATAAGCGAACCCCATGAGTGGGATGTATACAGAGATTTACATACGAGTATACCTCTGATAACGATACAACAGAGTTATTATTATTATTATTATTATTATTTTACAGCATTTCTTTGATATACTAGGTTAAGATCCTCGCTACAAATCATTAGCATTAGCAGTTTTTGTTTCTATAAGGCTACCCAATCTATATTTGATACGTAATTTTTAATTAGACCATTTATTAAAATATGTACCTAGCGAAGAAAGCTAGACCATTTATTAAAATATGTACCTGACGAAGAAAGCTAGAAGTACCGCCTTGCAGAAACCAGATAAGTGTTAATGTAATTTGTGTTCGTATTTTATGACCATCCTCTATTTATCTTGATGTATATATCAAATAATATTTTTTTTAAACTATAATTAATAAAGTATATTCATTGGAATTAATTTAGATGCTTACTTAACCCAGATGCTCTATATATTTATGATGACGATATTGATGATTTGATAAAGTTATTGATTTGACTTAGTAGTAAATTGGAACAGATCCAATTTATAATAAAGTTAGGAGAATAAATAATATATTGAGTAAATAATATCTTAAGTTATAATGTTATATTATAATATTATAATAATTGCTCATGGTATCCCATAATATAATTAATAAAACATGTGTTACCTTAAAACCTAACAGACCTAAAAAAGAAAATGGATATGAATGGTTCGGTTTTAATTTGTTTTTTGGGATATATTTGCAATTCGCCAAGGAGAAAAAAATTAATTCTATACAAAATTGGAGGTTTTACCTTTTAGAACAAAAAGAAAAAAATTATTTTTATGACGATAGTTACGGTTTAATAAAAAATAAATAAAATTCATTGAAATCTATAGGTGGGATATAGCATATGGAACTTTATAGACGATATATAGTTCATAGAATATTCTACTCCTATCCTGCATCTGATAGTAGGAATATTCTATTCCTACACCTCTCCTCTATCCCTGTGGTCATCGCTTGCCGATTCTCAGGTTCATATCTCTTCACTTCGTGCTTCCGCGGATCTTATATCTCATCTTCTACCTACTTCGTGGTTTTCCATTTTTCTTTTCCCACTTAAATGCACCGCTAAGAGGAATGTTTGTGTCACTTCAGTCTCCGTTCTAACTGTATGTCCACTAAATCAAAGTGATATGTGATCATCAGTTGTTTATATATTATAATTAATTAGAAATAATAAACTGTAGCATAATGTTCAGCGTTGTTTTTTTTCTTCTTTTTGGAATTTTTAATTTTATTATCTTTTATTTTTACAGTGAAAACTTCTTTAGTTGCTTTGAATGATTTTCAATAGGGGAAAAACTTCGCCTAGTTTAGTATAGAGCTGGTACCCTTCAAAGAGCTACCCTAATGCCAAGATAACTTGGCAATATATATATTGGCTGAACCACCTTCCAAGACCTTTAAAAACATCAATTAATTAATTTGAGCACAATAATATATTATCTTGAAATTAATAATATTAAATCGATGCAAATAAAAGATATAAGCTTAAGTCCTCGTTTGTATAAATATTTATATATATATATATATATATATATATATATATATATATATATTTTTATAGCTATTAATTTTTTTCTTCACTTTTGCTTACCTTCCCACTCCCATTAGTTCGTATCCTCTTCAACAATTTTGTTCTTTGATAAATTATTGACATTAGAGTGCCTCTGAAATCAAGCCTGCTCAAGGAGGGCCTTTCTAGACTTTATAAAGTAAGAAGTTTTCAAGGGGTAATTGACGATTGAGCATACTACTCTAAGTATTTTAATTATTTCTTTGTTTTACCTATCGTTTATTACATGATCAGGGAGCGGAGTGTCTCAGTGGTAGAGCACTGAGCTGCCATGCCGGAAATCCTGGTTCCCGTTAGAGGAAAGACCGGAGATGGATCATATAGGATCTAGGACCCACCTGGGGCTCACCCAGCCTCTATAAAATATTATAAAAAAAGGGGAAACATCTGGCGGCTGAGCGTGGCCTAGGACGTCACCTCCTTGCAGAACCGTTGTCCATGAAACATTACAGTCTCTAACATGTACTGAACCCAAGACCAGTTCACAGGTTGTAGTGATACAGTTGTTTTTTTTTTACTGTATTACATAACCAAGGGGTAGGATTAAGTTTTTTTTTGTATTGGCCATGAGTATCAATACTATTACTGATTTTTATAATTTCCCGAAATTTGAAACTAATCATTACCATTTTTTTTCGAGGATGCTATTTTAATAGGGATTTTCGCTCAACTTCAATAGTTGATATATTAAATAAGTTATTTGATTTATCCTTGTGAACAACATTTCTGTAAAACACTTTGTATGTAGAGCCTCTTATAAGTCAAAAGCAAGTTATAAGTCTGAGAACTGGATATTTAGCGGGCGACTACAGGAATGAATATTCTATATTCCCCGAATTTATCATGCATATGTATGTATGGTTTTGCCTAAACGATATATTCTACTTTCATGGCCGTTTATTACAGCATATTTATTGCTTGTATTAAATAAACATTTATTAAATATTTATGACTCAACTGACTGATTAATTAAAGTAATATGAGAAATGAAAATCATTCAATATCTAGAAATGACAATTCATATATGATACCCAATGGTTCCATCAAGAAAATTTATTATTTGAAAATTCAGTTATTGAAAAAACACAACAAGTAAATATAATTAATGCTATATAATTGGAAGAGAATAAAAGGTGAGTAGAGAAACTTAGTTCTTAAATAAAAATTTAAAGTACCAAAATTTACGAGGACTTCTTTTTTCAGGCGCCTCAGAGAATCATCCGGAATTGATGAAGAAGCTAGGTTCGAAACGATTGGATTTGTATGGGAATAAAGTTTATAATGAAAGGAATGATATCGGGCTCGGTCCAAATCGGGTTCAAATCTAGGTCATTGTGAATGATTTTATTCGGGAAAAAATAAGGTGTGGTTAGGTTTCAAACTTGTTTGAGTAGAATCGTTTTAATTTTTTTTTAATTTATGTAAAAATAAATTTCATTTCTCCTAAATCACGGAATCCACTAGAATGCAAATGGGAAATTCTTTTTTTTTATTACGGTTACATACAAGTAATAGATTGATCTAAATAAGCCTTGAGTCACTCTAATTCAGACTGCTGATCAATTAACGTTTTCCCTCAACATACATGATTACTCACAAAGAGTGAAATACATATGACTGCAAATATTTGGAACAAAAATGTATAACACAGCTCTAAAAAGTAATAAGAAAGTATAGTCTAAAAGAGGTGGAAACAGTACATATCCTCAAAACGAGACTGTGAGTAATCAAAATATTTTTTTCCTAATTCTCTAGAGCTGTTCTTAGCAGTGGATATTAATCGATATAGGTGAGAAGTAGAAAACAAGAGCTAAATATAAACTATTCAAAACAACTAGATCTTTTTTATATCCGAAAATAAATATATTCATAAAATAATAAATAATTTATATATGATTATTCGGGTTTCATTTAATTTCTGGATGCTTAATAAATTTCTGAAGTCTACATTTTAATGTTATTCCATCGGTTATATATTTTTTCTTATATGAGCATTGGTCTCTGAAAGCACTACTGGAAAATTTCATTGAAATAAAAGTGGTAAAAAATATTAGTTTACTTATATTAAATTATTATATCTTACCACTTTCATCTCTTTCCGATTGTTAAACAATACAGCAATCCTCAGAAATCCAAACTATGTTTCTTTCTATATTCTATAGATAAATTATAAATTTTATCAAAGTTTTATGTTTGTTAGAGTATAAGAATAGAGGTAGTAATTTGTCAGTAATCCTTGAATTAATTTTTCTTTTGACACCTCCGCTGCCAAAATCCTTTGATCATTACAGAGGAAGGGATCAATATATAGCAGTGAAGTTGATTATTTTTCAACCTAGCCTAAGAGTTGAACTTTTTTTCTCTTTTAATATGACACCTATTGTGACTACCATGTAATCCATACAAGGGTGTTGCTTAAAACAACGCCAACAAGAAATATTTTAGGTACTTGCTGATTGTATATATGTTTTTAATTAATTTCTTTTTGCGTCGATATGATTATAAACCAAGTTTGACATCATTTATCAAACGTTTGCGGTGGATATTCGATACTAGCCTCAAAAGTAAATAAGAACTTTAATGAGAAGCGAGGGATGGTTGACTGGATGATAGATGTAAGGAAGAAAATAGTTGGGGGTGCAGTCAAATAAAACACTAAATAAGTGGTTACTTATTTTAATTACGTGCCCAACGTTATTAATTAAAATAAGTAACCACTTATTTAGTGTTTTATTTGACTGCACCCCCAACTATTTTCTTCCTTACATAAGAACTTTAATGTTATTTATGTAATATTTAATTTAGGGAATGGACCTTGGAGGATCACGTAAAACATTCTCGATTTCAATTCCTATTCTTGGCTAATCCATGGTGTGGTTAATTTTACTTTTTGTATGTACGCAAGAATTCTATTGGTGAGTCTTGTTGACAGAAGTCCAGTATTACGACTATAAAATATCATTGTTTTCGAATTTCTGCTGCTAGGTTGGAGATATTTTCTGTGATTTTTCTTGATTGAAATAGGTAGTTATTTTGGATCAAAAATATTTGTCATAATTTTTCTTTTAAAATCTTATCCATGTCACATTTTGTGTGGAAATGAGCGTATCGTCTGCTTATATTGCTGCTTGTTAAATACCATGCAGTAGTGTATGGTCTTTGAGTTAGAGAGAATTCAGTTTTGATTATAAATATCCCATGTCATTTGCTTTCTTCATTTACTGTTGCTTATTGATTTCTCTTCTGCTGTTGGTTATTGAAAATGTTTTACTCTTTCTATTAAAAAAAAAACTTATTACTATAACTTTGAATGAGTTTTACATAACATAATTGAAATTAATTGTCTTCTAAAACTGTCTTGTATTGTTTCCCTTCCTCCGAAGTTTTATTTCTATATAAACACAATTTACAATTCTATTATTGACTATATTTATAAATATAGCATCGCCTTGAGTTACCCTGGGGTACCTCAAAAATTTATGTAAAAAATAAAACAATAGATTTATAACTAACAATAATAAATTTCTTCCAGCGTAACCACCGTTAACTGTAAATGTATTAAATTGATATATATTCTTGTTGGTTTTAAAATAATTTAGATACCATTTCAAGGCGGGAAGCTTCCAAGACCTATCGTAATGTGCAAGTAATACGGAAGTAAAAGTTGCTATATTATTGAAGGTTTCAAAATAAATTCCATTTCTAGTTAGATACTTAAATATATTAAATAGATATTTCGGTTTTCGAAACTCAATATTTTCAATCGTTGAAAAGAAGAGAATTTACAGTAAATCTGGGATGATATAAGTTTACAATTATTGCATTTCTAATATCTTTGATTAATTATTTTAATTTCAGTACAAAATTATCAATTTATCAACAATAAAAACTTCATTAAAATTGCTTTAATACTATAAATTATAAAGGATGAAATAAAATATGTATTGTATGAATTATTAAAAACCCACCATGATCTTTTTATTACTAAGAACTAAAAACAATAAATTAAATTTCAGAATTAAAATTAAAAAAAAGAAAAATTAATTAAAAATCGACTTAATGATGACTAAACAAACCTTTTTAGTCAACCATTTTCAGTTTTTATTAAACTACAAAATTGGAAAAAGGTATCATTGAGGTAGAAAAAATTAATATAACCACAATTTTTCTGTACTCGGAATATTATTTTTTAAATACTTTCACATTTATGTAACTAACAGCTAGCTTTCAAAAAGTTTGAGTTATCAAGCAGACTGACCATATGTGCATTATTTGATACATTTAAAAATTTGATATTGGTATTTGAAAATGTTGATCATCGATGGTAAAATTTTAATATTGATATTATGTAATATTGAATGAAAATATTGTTCACCACTTTAAAAATAAACGAAAATTAAAGTTATAACACTCACTCATAAATTTCGTATGGTAGCCTGATCAAATAACAATTTTATACAGCATGGGTACTATTTCATTAGAAATTTATCATAGATTACAGAAATAGCGCAAAAAGTTGACAAGTTTTCAATTATGGCGACAAAATATGGATTTGGACGAATGGAAATAAGAAGAATATCTTTAAAAATCATTAAAACGGTATTCAGACAAAAAGGGGCACTGAATTACTGTTTTATAGACTACTCTTGTTTAAATTACTGGTATCAGTATTTTAAACAAGAAATACATTAAATGTTAAAACAAATATCTTGAAGTTTGTTTGAGATAGTTTTACATTGTCTAACTATTGACGAGGTTACTTAAGAGAGGTGAGTGAGCGTTGATAAAAATCATGCTATGAAAAAGTAACTATTTGCTTAAAATAAAAGTCATGTTAATGGCTTTTCAACTTCATGCAAGTTAAAATTTATTGACTACAACAGGATTCCGAGAACTGTGCTAAATAGGATTCCGAGAACTGTGCTAATCAGGAACTGTGTAACCTTTCAATTATAACTAGCTAAGGACTGGATTTAATGTGATATTGTGAAATATAACCTTCAGAGGACGTGATATATTTTTATTTTATACATCTATAAATTGCTATTTTTGGGGGGTATGATAGATTTTTATAATGGTGTTGATTTTTGGGATACCAGAGCAATCATTTAATATAATTATTCAACTTATTATTTATTTTATTGTCCTAACATTATTATAAATCTATTCCAATGGTTGGTTGTGTGTTTATACATTTTTATTAGTCAGTGAACTTAATAACTTTATAATAATAATAAAATTTTGATAATGAATGTTTGGTAAATAAGAAATTACATACACAGTTCAACCATTAAACAAACATAATTTATTTTATATTTCAGTTAAGCCTAAACTCTTAACTCAAATAAGTACAATCCCTGAATTTTCCGTACCGGCTTTTTAGAGGTTGGGTGAGCCCCAGGAGGTCCATATTTCAGGTCTACGTTTACATGTTTCCTTCAAGTCTTATAATGGGGTTAAGTATTGAGGGTTACTGACTCTTTTATTATTACAGCCTTTACACTTGACCCCATTATAAGACCTGAAGAAGACCTGCAATATGGGTCGAAACGTTGGCTTTGCAATAAACAGTTTTCCCTGTTTGAGTGAATTTTTTATCCTTCACCCGTACCATTGTCTTCCTCAAATATAATCTATATTATTATTATTTTTAATATTATGTTAATACATTATTTTAAACTCTAACAATATATAAAATTCAGAAATTAAAGTTAATAATTTTGATATAGGGGCTGAGTGAGCTGTAGGAAGGTCTGGGAATCCCACAGGACATATCCATAGCAGTTAACAAATAAAATAATTTATTTGCAACAGATTTTGAACCTGTAACTAAAGCGTAGAAACAGATCTCTACATTCTCACCTGCCCAATTCCTTTAGTGATAAAATAATAAATATATGTTCCACTACAACCCGTGAACGGGTCTGGGTTTCAGTACATGGTGGAGACTGTTATGCTTCATGGACAACGGTTGTGCAGAGAGGTGACTTGTCCTAGATCACGCTCAACGCCAAATTTTCCCCCTTAGAGGCTGGGTGAACCCCAGAAGGGTCCTAGTTCCCATATACAGACTAAATAAAAGTCTAAAAGCGGGATATGAACCCAGGACCTTCGGCATGGTAACTCAGCGCTCTACTACTGAGCCACTCCACTTCCTTAGTGATTGATAGTTACTAATAATTAAAATATGAGTTGAATTCTATTGTTTTCACTTTAATTTATGAAAATTAAGTTGAATATACTATCCGTTCGAAAATTTTAAATTCATCTATTACTTATTACTCGATGTCTTTGTGCTTAGAGTATATAGGCTCATCCATCTCATCCACTAGTTTTCTTTATCATATTTCTCTGTTTTTATTTACTCCGTATATGCGAAAGGGGGAAGGGTAAAAGGAGGGAAGGTGAAACTTGAGACATAGTGGCATCGATGTCGCATCCTGGAATATCTTTGAAGAAGAATCCCATTTCTATCAATATTGTTACCATCCATTCTTCTTCCCGATCTCGCTAGCATATAGATTTAGAATTATTTATGTTGGTGTTTCACTTGGCTATATATTTGTTTATATTTATTTACACCAATTAATTAAATAACTTACACCTAATAAACAAGAAGAAAGGTTTTGAAAAAAACAAGCTTGGAACAATAACCAAAAGCAGTTTCTTCTTGCGTGTTTTCAGCATGAAATTCATAATAAGGGCGTTCCTGATTAGCTCATCTTCATCCTCCTAAGGGTGTGGCCTGGAGTGAGTGTATCAGGGACGCCTCATTAGCGAAGATTGGTAAGATAACAAAAGAAATTAGTCCGGATTTTCGGCTTAAGTTTTAGGATACCATAATGACTGAGGGGAAAAAATATACCAACACTTTTCAATAATAACGATGTATTGTAAAAATTACTGGTATAAAAATCGAGGGACATAAAATATATATCTAGATAATTATTATAACTTAAGTTATGCAAATGATGTTAATAAATAATACTGACCAGTTTCTGATAATTTTTTTTGTAAAAATGTTAAAATCAAGATTGATTTTAAGTAACGTAAAGATGAGCATGTAAAGTTATCGGATATAGTAACGAACGATTCTCTAAAAAATTAATATGCGCAGTGGGGTTTTGTTAAATACCTGAGGGTTAGACCCAGACGTAGATGGGAGGATCAGTTTAAATGTGATCTGGGTGGTTTGGGTAGTAGGCCGTGGATGGGAGTTTGTAAGCAGAGTATGATGGTACCGATATGGAGCTTCATGTCCACTAAGCCTTGTTCTATTCTGATCATTTAATTACAAATACTCATATCCATGACTATTATAAGACTTATTTGGACTTAATTTAAACATCGAATTCATATCGTATCCAATCCGGACAATCCAAAAAAATTCCTAAAATCCCTAATGCTCCATATATTGTTTGGAACAAAGTCATACATAATGACCTAAAAGTCCAATTTGTTAATGATTTGGCCGGAACCCGATATCAATCTTTTCATGAAAAACGTAATTCCCACTCAAACCCACTAGTTTCAAACCTAGGAAACAATAAGTTGAATTATTGATTTCAGTACTACCATTGGGTAGTTTCTCTACTTGCCTTTATCCATGTCATTATATTTGCTTTGTGTATTCTTATACTTTACCAGTCGTAAATTTCAATAAATACATTATTTTAAAAATCTCATTACTAAATACTAACTTTTATTAATAAATACTGAAAACAATGAAAAAAACAAATCAGAAAGGAGAAAAAGTAACTAAACTTTTAGAGAAACCTTGAGGTTGAACATTTTTGTAAATTATTTAACGGATATATACAAATATTTAAAAACATTTTTAATAGATAGTTAATGAATATATTTTAAGGATGAAACCTTTATTTGATTTTATTATAGTTGTTGCTCCGTAATCGTAGCACCCCATCCATCTCAATCCCTGTCAGGCAACATCAGTCACTGCGATTAGGTTTTCCATGCTATGTATTAGATTTAAAAAAAAAAAATCACAGGAAATAATTAGACACGTACAGTAATGTAATAACACCAGTTGTAAAGTTATAATTAAATTAATCACTAACATTTATTAATTTTAAATTAATTGAAAATTAATGAAATTAGAATGTTAATTAAAAGTTACATTTTGTGTTTATGATGTTCATTTCTATTTTAATTGGCTTATTATTTTTTTATATTATATTATATTTTTATGTTGTCCTTTGGGACTGACTGTGTAGGTACCGTAATCATTGACACTTGTTTTAATATAATAGGGCAATGCTAATATAATAGTTATTTTAATACCATAATAATTTCAATAAAAGAGTATAATTTTAATGATACAAAACTTTTAATTTAATAGAACATTAATGAAGTAACATTAATTGGAAATTTTGTTTCATATTTAAATATTTTAACATTGATCCCTTTTAATGTAATTAAATAATTATGCATGATTCAACCATTCATCAACAGTTCTATTGCGTTCATCATCATATTTTTTTATGTTATGTACAACAGTTCAGGTCTGACTGGCGTAGGCACCGTAATCATTGAAATATTCGTTAATGAAATAGTGGATTGATAATAGTAATAGTTATTTAAAAACCACAGTAATTGTAATAAGCTGGTAATTTAATAAATAACTACATTTATTTCTTAAATAAATGATAAATATAATAATATTATTGATTCAATAAAATAAAAATTATATTTTATTTATTTTTTATTTATTCCATTGCCATTTTTTTTTTATGATAATTGCCAGCACGTGCCATTTCTGCCATGGGCCGCCGAACCTCCTAATAAAGGCATGCATCATCATCAGAATTCTATTAACTTATAATTTAATAGTACATTAATGATATGAAATTTGGTAATATTAACATTATTTAATTATTTCATTATTGATTGATCATTATGTATTCTTTTATTATAATTGGATAATTATAAGAATAATTAATAAATTCATTAACAGCTATATAGTATGTATTACCATATTACTTACACCATTTTACTCAGTACAGTTGAGGACTAACCAACTAAACACACCGTAATCATTGACTTAAGATCTTCGAAGCGAAGGGCCAGCCACGCCCTTTAAGGTTGGAGATTAACCGATCTTAGGTGGGAGTACATGGTCCTTTCTATTGTCTCTCTGTAGCTCGGGGCCGCTGAAAGAATCCAATCGCCAGCTTTCTGCTTTGAGCTCTCCACTCCATTCTCTCCAAACTCACCCATTCCTTTAAAAATTGTTCGAATTTTCTATCTCTATCCTCAATTTCTCAAATCTGCTATAAGCCAAATTGTTTTCCTCTTAACGTTAAAAAAATAAAATTAAACATATAAAAATTTAATATACAAACATATAATTAATTCTATATTCTCAATATTATTCTAGTAAATAAGAAGCAATATCAGTTTTAAACATACAAATGTCTGAAAATTTATTAAACAAAACAAGTCAGTAACAAATAACAAAAATTAATAGCAAAATACAATTAGAGAAAAAAATTACCTGAATAAACTGAATTAATTATACTTCTTTAGGCTCTTGGAATGTAATGATGTGACAATTGAAAATTTAAACAAAGGGCTATAAAAGACATATAAAAAAAACCGCTTTTCATTTACTGACTAGCCCTGAAGAAGCTCACAACACGATGAGCGAAAGCTTGGCAAACAACACCGACTCCACACGGTCCATCCCGGAAGAAGAACATATCCACAATACCGAAGATTGTGGAAGCCTAAGTGAACATTCTTTTTAATGTTGGTAAAAAACCTTCAAAAGTGAGATATAGAAATGCAGCAAAAGTAATAATTTTTTAAGATATAGCAAAAAATAACAACCAAAAAAATTTAAAGTGATATCAAATTTAAGGAGTTAGAATTAGATATTATTATGAACCTTTTTAATTAAAACTATCCACTAATAATTAAATCTAGCAGCCTTCTCCATCCCAACTTTAAAATGTATTCACTTTATAATGGCATTAAATATAGTCGTTAACGAGTTGGAGGACGTGTTCAAAGGTTTTATTTATTCCACTTCGTTTGGGTAAAAACAAAAAGCTAACAAAAAGGACGTACATAAGGAAAAAATACAGTAATTATCCAATGTTTTAAAATACTCTTGTAGAGAAGGGAAACACATACAAATTAATAAAATATTAGAGAGAGAGAAATCCTTTATTTTTTCAGCAGTGCTGTCCAAATACATTAGATTGCCATAACACACAGCATACTGATCAATCCATATTGTACATACTGTACATTACAGTATGTAATTAATTAATTAATACAATTAATAATTAATTTAACTTAATTAGTTTATAAAATAAAACTCTAAATAAAGTTAAAATTAAATAAAGTAAATATATTTATCTGCATGCCGTCCTTTTTTTCTGAAAACACATATAATCTCTCATATAATACGAGTACACCATATAATAAATTATTTGTTGAGACATTATGCATACTCAGTAAGTATTATTAGGAAAATGTTAAAGACATTACTTTTTATTCTAATTTTATTGTTATTTACCTGATACTAATAGTCATCTCTACTTTAAAATAAAATAAAAAATTGCACAGTGGATCTCATTTACAGGTTAAAAATTCCTATCAATGCAAATATAGGAGAAAAATTCATAAATAAACTGTTCATTATTATATATTTACATCAAATGAAATGTAGATAAAATACGATCTTCTAACAAATATCATTATTTAAGTAAAATTATTTTTTTTCAGTTTAAAGAATTGTATGAAACATTTTTTTTTTTTTTTTTCAGAAAATCAAATAAAAACCATTCATAGTCGATTTGTATAATATTAAATAGTTGTAATGCAATTTCCCCTGATAATATATTTTTTTTCTCGTGTCGACAATTCAATAAATGCCGGGTCATTGTGTATACTGTTGGCGTGGGATGCGCTAAGTTTGGATGAACTTGATTATGCGCTGTAGAATCAACTGCTTTGAAATATTCCTACGATAAGATTATTTGAGAAGAATCTGAAATGTTTGGGGGTGGAGTCAATAAATTTACACAAAATAAGTTAATTTATTTTTATTTGTGTTAACGTTTTGGCCTAAGTTTTCGACTATCAACAGGGTTGAGAATAAATGAAAACAGAAAAACTATATAAACAATACGTTATCAAAGGATATGAAACAGATGGTATAAATAGAAATTATAGGAATGCGAAGAAAGAAATACAAACAGTAAAGGATAAATTTTTAAGCAATTGATGAGAAGTAATAAGAATGGAAAGAAATCTTGATGATAATAAAACATAGTAAAAATACAAGAGAAATGATTTTGTTACAAAATATAATGATTACCATGTTATTAATGGAAAGCAAAATAAGTTAGAGATAGGTACTGTTGAAAAGATAATAAAACATAGATAGTTCAGATAATAAAAAATAGTAAAACTACAATAAAAATGGTTTTATTACAAAAAATATCGAATACCATTTAATAATACTGCGATACTATTTATTCACTCTATTCATCTTATTTTAGTCTTTCTACTTGAGCCCTGTTACTAAGTCATTACTACAATCAAATGTTAAACATGTAAGAAAGAAAAAAAAAATCCCATTTTTCTTTTTTAGTCACGAGTGGTTCATTTGAAAAAATGTATAAATTTTTTTTGCATACCCGCATTAAAAGATCAACGGGTCCCGCTCTCAATACATTTTCGCTTTGGGGGTCAGAAAGGACAGTGATTCGCCGTAGTGAAAATGTCCTTAAAACTTCAAAGATACGGTATATTCAATGAACAAAGGAAGTCTGTCTGAAGGAAATGGTTGAGGAAAATTTAATTTCCTCCTTGTTTTCCACCCTACTCTTTCTCTACATTTTCTCCTCAGGTGCGGTAATCTATTTTTCACTAACGTGGGTTAGAATTTCCCTTATTTGTTGATGTAATTTTTTTTCGTGTATAATTTCTGGAACATGATTTAGTAACACCGTCGCAAAGAAGACATTTATTTTACATTCTTGTACTCACTTAAGGATGTATTATTATGGTGATAACATTAGTTTTTTTAGGTTTTACTGAACATATCCATTCAAGTATAGTATTTAAGTAATATCTGTACGTATTTTCATATCCGGCATAACTCAAATAACTAAGATCTAGTTTTCAACCCCACGTTTTAGTTACTGCTTGATAACTGGATGTAACAGTTTTATCAAATTTTTAAAATAGAATACAAAAATTGTCAGCAAAAGTATAATAAGGTTTATCTATTAATATAAATAGCATACTGATCGATTTAAATCAAATTAGAGATTTCGTAAAATTTCTATATCTATTGAGAAAACTATGTTGTTTTAAGAGGAAGAAAATAGTCCAGAGGGGGTCGAGAATTCTCTTCAACAGAGAGAACTGTTTATTTTAAAGCCAACTTATCCACCCACATTCCAGGTCTTCTTCGGGGCTTATAACGGGGTCAAGTGTAAAGGCTGTAATAATAAAAGAGTCAGTTAGCCTCGACACTTGACCCCATTATAAGCCTTGAAGAAGACCAGTAAACGTAGACCTCCTGGGGCTCACCCAGCCTCTAAAAAGCGGGTACGGAAAATAGCTGGGAAAATCCGGGGCCTGGAAGGATTATCGGGAATCGAAGAAGTAGCTAGGTTTGAAACTAGCGGGTTTAAGTGGGAATTAAGTTTGTCATGAAAGGACTGGTATCGGGTTCAGCCTAAATCAGCAACAAATAGGACATTAGCCCGAAACGGTAATATAAATACAATTTAAAAATCTTTCTCTCTCTTTATTTATTTCATACTTGCATTTCCATTCCAGCATTTAATTACACCATTAACTTAACATTCATCTATCTTATCGATGCTCCCCGAGTACTCCGGACGAAGTTTAAATTAATCCGTTGCAGGAGCAGAGGATCAGGTAATGCCTAGGTCATTAACACGATCCGGATGGCTCCCCGCTGATAAGGCCTACTGCAAACATTTGTAACCCCGCCAGCGGAGGACCTGTTACCCACTTTTGTCGTAGTTTAATCACCTTCAACACGCTCCCTACCGAAGAACTGTAATAAGTTTAAACGAGCTATGAATAATAAATCATGTGATGAGTTCTGAAAGCGATTAATTTAGCTTTAATTGTCCCTAATTTTTTTAAGTCGTTTAATTTATTTAAAAAAAGGCGACATATGGTCTAGTCGTTAGCATAACGACCTACTAAGCCCATGGTCGCGGGTTCGCTACCTAGGATTTTCTGAAGGGAGTAAAAAATCCATGGTAAAAACATGCTTCAGATGGGACATTAATCGGTGGTCCCGAGCCTGTACGGCATCAAACAAAATT
Source organism: Troilus luridus (assembly GCA_964056705.1). NCBI lineage: Eukaryota > Metazoa > Arthropoda > Insecta > Hemiptera > Pentatomidae > Troilus > Troilus luridus. The sequence goes on from OZ057415.1 coordinate 79,760,738, forward strand.
TTGAGCTTCCGCTGTAGCATCGTCCGATTAGCCATAGCAGCTTAAAGTGGCAGTAAATAAGCAAACAACATAATTTAATAAAAACACCGGTGTGGCGTCTCGTTTAAAAATTAATTATTTTTTCGTATTTGTTTATTTTTTTATTATTCAACGATTGATTTGTAAATATTTCTCGGAAACTGAGGTATACATAATTTAAATTTTAAAACCTCTACCTCTACAACCCATAAAGGGTGTTTCTTTTAGTACTTGGTAGATACTCTACTGTTTTTGGACTACGGTTGTGCGGGGAGGTGATTGTCCCAGATCACGCTCAATCGCCAGATTCCCCCTATTTCAAGTTCCTATTTTGAGCCTCAGGAGAGTCCCAAATCCCAAATGTTCCATCCCAGACTGTGAATGGATTTGAACCCGGAAACATTAGTCAAATATATAAAACATTATTAAGCAGAAAGTTGTTAATTTAACAACTCTATAAGAGTTATATATCCATAATATAATAACAGGGGAATAGTGATGGTTATATTTCTACCTGATGGAGTTTTATTCGACCAACAAAAAGCCGAATTGGAAGCGATAAAGTGGCCCCTATTGAGCCGTTATTCGGGCAACAAATTACTGTCTCTTGTTACAAATTGGCTTTGATGTCTGGAAAAACAGCGGCCGTCCATAATGATGGATTTAGCAGCTTGGCACCAGGCAGCTTGAAAAATCACCCAGCCTCTCGTCGAACAATGTTCTCCACTAACGCGTCACATTCCCCCTCCAAAACACCGTTTCTTGAATCCTCTTTTGTTAGGATACTTCAATTGGTGTGTTTTCATAGTATATATATTAGAGTCAGAGGAACTAATATTTGGAAAGGGTTAAAGACGCAACCGCTTTTTTATAAGGATAGCCTCCTGGGGCTCACCCAGCCATTGCAGTGTGGATACCAAAAATAAGGGGAAAACCCAGGTTGGTGTCTTATCTGACGCCAGCTTTTGAATGTAATCTCGGCCTAATAGCGTCCCTGTCCAATCGTTGACCAAGAAACTGTAAATTCTCTACCACGTATTGAACCTAGGAATCCTTATTATAACCCAGGAAAATTTATCAGTCGTAATACATTTTTTTTTGTATGTATGTCATTATGTTATTAAAAATCAACATTGAGTTTGCTAGATTGATCAAAATCCAATAACAATTTGTTGAAAACTGGGACCAAGTTTCAGGTAGTCCAAGTAGGCGCTCCTAATGTTCCAGATAGCGACACCTATAGCAATATAGAATAAACTTGAATCTCGATACGTACCCAAAGGACCTTCTTTTATTACCTATATCTGCAATGACCGTCTGTGGCAAGAATATTTTTTTTAACAGTTAACAGTTTTCATATGGCTTATTTATGCTGATCAGTCGTTTGTGGTCGCCGTATCCGTTGGTTAAGGTAAATACGGGAAAATTTTACGACAGAGCGCGATCCCCGTTAAACCATTGGCTAAGAAATGATCAACTAATTCTCGTTGTCTTATCTGAATCCTACACTATCCATGAAGTGAAATTGTACTGTTTTTTTTTCAGTGTTTAGTGTATAGTTGTATCATATAGCTGACTCCTTTAAACAATATAATTTCAGTTCCTAAAATCCTTGTTAGAAAATTCAACTATTCAAAAAATTCTGTGACATTCAATTTCGTTTTTTGAAATCACAAATAGTTTTGAAAATTATTCGTTTTCACTTGTTTAAGTTATATTCGCTGTTATTATAACGAAGTTTCCAAAATGTGTGTGTTTCGAACGAAAATATCGAATTCTTTGGTTTATAATCGGCTGGAATGGTAATGTTGTCTTACAGATACCCTGAAGGTCTAAAAGATTTAGTGGTTAGGTTAAGGTTTATGTATAAATAAAAACACTTGGAGTACAAGCGAAGTGCAAATAATTCATTATCGCTAGATGATTTTATTACATGACCGTAAAATGGGCTATTAAAGGAGAACATTTTTTTTTTTTAACCTTTTTATAATTTGTATAAATAATCGTAGTTTATCTACGTCTTTTAAAATCATAACATTATAATTAATAATGGTAGTTAAATTTCTCAAAAATTTAATCAAATCCTTTGAGTTGTATCGTGAAAATTGAAGTATTGAAAACTGGGAGTGAGGGTCCCTTTTTGCATAATGAGTGCAACTTTGAAGAGGTGTTTCTATCCTACTCAGGTGTTCATACAATATTGTTAGTGCTATACAACACAAGTTACCTAACCTTCTATACAACGCTCTTGTCAAGAGTTGTTGATAACCTCATCTCTCCTCATTGTTAACTTTATTAATTAATATCATGAACTTTATTGCAACAAATAAACATTATACGTATGCCTTCTTGTACTTACAACTTTACTTATAATGGGACTTTTAATCAGCCATCTGATATTTTTTCATGATTCTCTTGATTTTATTTGATTATTTTAAAAGTTTAATAATTATTTGTCTTTAAAGAATAATATTTTATATTTGCTTAATTCGAAGAAGCGTAATTTTAGGCTTTATCCATAACACATGAAGGGTAAAAGAAGAATCTTAATGAATCATGGGAAAATTGTATTTTTTTTATTTTGTTTCGTCCATACCGTATACCTACATCTATAAAATCTTTCTCATTGTATGCACATTGCTTATTTCATAGGAAAAAAAGATATCAAAGATCAAATATCATTATTTACTCCTGATTGCGCTAATGCCCACTTGTTTAAAATATCCTTTTTCTTTTTCAGGTAAGCTAAGACCAGTGCAAACAAATTGGAATAATAAGTGAGGTAAAGCTTACATTTGATTTATTTCTACTGTTTTTATTTATTAGATGACAAATAATACAAACTACCAATTGATCGCTATAGTGGTTATTAAAGGGTTAAAAATACGTAATAAAATCGGCTGTGTCTACTTTTTTGGCATTTAGGAACTGCAGATGTTGGTCGTGCCAGATAAATGAAATATCAAATTGATAACAAATAACTATACTGTAAATAAATAACATAATTTCTGAAAAAAACAGTTATTGCTGTAGATATGTTAGGATAAATTCGGCTGTATAATTTGTTTTCGTTGTCAGACACTTATTTAAATTCATTCACTCAATGAAAACCTATTTCCAGGCGTTTTTTTTTTTTTTTTCATGTAACTTTATGACGTGGATACCTTTCGACTATACGTCATTTACAATCCATCAAGAACTTCTTTAACTTCTAAGAAGAGTTATAAGTCATCTTTTTTATTTTTTTATATATTATTCATTGTCATTAGCTAAAAATTTTTTCTTGGAGGTCCATTGTCCTCCATGGTCCTTTTGTTGACAATGGAACCCAAGAAAAAATTTTTAGCTAATGACAATGAATAATATACAAAAAAAGAAAAACGATGACTTATAACTCTTCTTAGGAGTTCTTGATGGATTGTAAATGACATATAGTCGAAACGTATCTACGTAATAAAGTTATATGAAAAATAAAACGACTGGAAATAGATTTTCATTGAGTGAATGAATTATTAGATAATGCAATCCAGTTTACATCCTTTCAAAACTTATTTAAGTTTTAATACTTATGCACTGCTGGTTTGATTAAGGCAGATGAATTAAAATTAAAATAACATAACATTGTGGAACACATTTTCTTCTCATTTAGGTTTGGTTTATGGCAGATGAATTACATAATTGTTGTAAACAAATATTATAAGTGTTGTAAGCAAATATAGAATCGGGGTTTAATATTTCAATATTGGCTACTTTGGTATTAAATGTTTAGCACTTCGGCACTGTTCGCTTTGATCATGGCAGATGAATTGAAAATGAAGTAAAATAATTGTTGAAGAAATATCGCCATAAAATTGGTGTTTTATTATTTTGATTCTCTTTTAGACTCTTAGCTGTTTAGTTTATTCTCATTTTAGATTATGTCCAAGGTTTATATTTGCACAATCAGAAAATGTCAATATAACTCATTCTTTATCTTTATAATTAAAAATGTCAATTTTTAATTCATCCGCCATAATCCCAAGGTTTTGATTATGGGAGATGAATTTAAAATCAAAATGAATGATAAATAAACTTATTGCAAGTAAATAACATGATTGTTTTAAGCAAATATTATAACTATTTTATTTTTTTCTACTTCATAATCTCATATGTTTACTTCTTTTTTTTTTTTAACATTAAATGGAAAACGGTTAATTATAATTAATGTGAATCAATATTATAATTGCTGTACAATTTTTTTATCTGAAATGGAGTGTTTATCTTTTTCTCATGTATACACTGCATTTTCTGATTCTGGCAGAAAAATAAAAATAAAGATACATACATATAACATAATATATTTGTTAGAGTTTATACGTCGAGATGAATATTGTTGTTTCCCCTTAAAAAAATAAATAATAATGATTTCAACCCATTTTAAGATAATTTTGATATTTGAAAAAATAAATAAATAATCCGTTGTTGTTTTATTAGAAAAATTACATCATTGAGGCAATAAATATCCTAATTCCATAATTTTTAACTTTAGTTTTACTTTTATTGGTAAATATTATCTTGTATTTTACATCGCTATTTAATTAAATTACTCCGAATGAACCAGAAGTTAAATGAAATTGAATCGCGATTCTCTGTGTTAATGACGAAAAAGTTCTGAAACTTTAGAATCGCTCCTTAAGTTGGAGCGAGAGAAGAAGTGATAAGAGATAAGCTCTTTTGTTCCCTCCGACGTCACAATCCTTTTATTGTCATCTGTTTCCTTCAGCCGGGGGTGTATTTTACTGGTCGCTTATGACTTAAACTCATCTTCAGATGAGTTTATTAAAAAAATAATTATGTTATAGTACACTTTCTGAGAAGTATACAATGTCCATAATACTTAATTCTATGATTTACAAACGTAGTCCTAATTATTAGATTTTGTGTATGACCAATTTAAACACAAAGGTCATATTTTTTATATTGGCTTTTCAATTTTTTTATAAATATAATGATATTTTCTTGAATATGGATATATGTTTTATCAATATATTTTATCTGTTAAATCAATTCCAACAAGTCCCATCGAATTACCTTTACCCTCCGCCGATAACCCATGACTTCCTGTCCTACTGTATGCTTTAATAGTACTCCACTTATCCCTGTTAAAGAGATTCCCTACCTAGGACTCAACTTAAGACAAACGTCTTACTTGGAACCCTCACACAAGACTGAAAAGACAAGAAACAGCTAGACGCTTCCAACTACATCAACACATACTAAACAAACGCTCAATGCTTAAGATCAAGTACAAAAGACTTATTTATGTGACTGTTATAAGACCTATATGGAATTACGGAATTGCACTATGGGGCTCCACCAAACCACCGAATTCCATTCGTATTCAATCCTTGCAATCCAAAATCCTTCGCAAAATCCTAAACGTTCCTTATTTTGTCACAAATAAAACCATCCATAAAGACCTTAACGTTCCATATGTTACCGATTTAGCCCATTACAGATACTTATCATTCCATAATAAACTCCAGGCCCATCCAAACTCACTAGTTTCCATCCTTGCATCCAATTCCATCCGGACAATCCTCCTAGGCGTCTGAAGAGAAGATGGTCTCGGGACCTTATATTATATAAATGTTACTAGAGTGCGGCCAGAGGGTAGTGCCTCTACATGTCCTTTCATGTATCTAGTTAGTCATATAGCCCTTGTACTAGATGTATATATTACAGTTGTACAATTAAAAAAAAAAAATTTAATTGTTAAGTACGTATAGTTAAAATATTATTTATTATTGTCATAATTTATTAATAATAAAAAATCCGTACTTGATCATAAAGAATTAAGGTCTTTAAATCATTTTTTTAATGAAATCTTTTTCGTTATTAAAAAACTGACTTTCTTTCACTGGATTATAAATTCGATAAAATATCCGTTGTACAGAACAGTAGTACGTAGAAGGCTTAGTTCTCAAACATTCAGTCAGATATTTCTATTCTGTCTTAGCTTTATTCTTTGATTGCGTCTCGGCCGACACAATACTTAGTTATTTCTTAAAAATGAAACAATTATATGTCAGTTAATAGTAATAAGAGACCATTTAAATTTATTTTTCATTATAATATTTTTGAAACATTCTAGTTATTTTTAAAGGTTTTTCCTTTCTAAGTGTCCAACGTTCATAGCAATAAAATATTCTGAAGTAACAAAAAATCATTATTTAATAACTTGTGTTTTTAACGAACACAAGTACGAGTATATTTACAAATACAGTATTCCATATAAGTGGGTTTCTCAAATTACAGGAATATTGTCTGACTTTTCATATTTTTATTTCAAACACTACAATAAATGTTGGTATTCAACTCGTTAGTTTTTTAATTTGGCCATTTTTTTAGAGAAATTTAAAATTTTTAGAATCTCATTAATAGTAATCAGGAAGAATAAGTAAAATTTAGCTTAACAAATCGTTTTATAGCGCTTGTAAAATACATCAAGATGAAGGGAAACGTTTGATATTTACATAAGCATAATTAACTAATAATAAATAAATGATATAGCCATATATACATAAAGCCCCGTCTATGTTCCTTGATAAAAAATAAATTGAGCTTTCTATAAGTCTCGCCAATACCAGGACTATTAAGCTCAATACCCTATACCTCTCCTACATCAGGGGCATACAAACCAAGATGTTGTGGAGGCAACAAATTTATTCTGTCTAGATTAGGAAACTCGAGATCTTACTGTGTTAGGTTCTTCGTGGAATAGAATTCAAAATCCGAATTCAAACTGACACCACGTGTCAACAAATCAGTATAGGAAGTAAATCGCTATAGATCTAGTTACTGTTTTTTTTTTAAACAAATGCTAACAAAAACAAAGAATATAAATAAATGAGAAAAGTGAAAACCCCCTTTCTATTAACGATTTCTAAAGTTTATTATAAATTAGGAACTAAGTTTGTAAATATTTTATTTACAACAGAAACCCGGCTTTGTTCCTTCTACAATGGCGTACCTCTCCCGAACTTCGCAACGCCAACTCAGTAGAGGGAGAATTTCAATAGCTTTCTTTGATCTCCACTCCGTTCAATCGAAATTAAATTCTCAGAGTTTTATTTCGACTCACTCATTGTGTTAACCATTCAGCGAAGCTTTACCGGATCTAAATATATTTTAATACAAAAGAATTCCTTTTTTATATTGCAAGTTCTGGTTTCGTGTGATTTATTTTAAAATATTTTTACGAATCGGAGGTTTTTTTATATTTGTATTTATCTAATAATTCCTTCTCCGGATGAAAACCCTTTTCCAGTCATTTATGCTATACAACTTTATTATATGAATCGTTTCGACAACTACATGTCATTTTCAATCAACCTAAGAACTTTTTTTATCATTTCATCTTTATCATCATTACATCCTTTCAAAATTTGTATTTATTTATGTTTCAGATAAAGTTTGTTGAACCGTACATCACAATATCAAAGGCGTGGTTAGTGGAAAAGTCGGTCGCGACCTGACTAGGCCCGCATCTTTTGTCCCAAGAAATAGAATTTGGAATTTATAAAAACATTATTTTCAACTGCATTTTATTAATGTGATACGTGATACGTGACTATATAGTAACACACAATAACCAGATAGAGGAGGATATAAAAGCAAGACTTGCCGCTAGTAATTGTTGTTACGATGCACTAAAAACGGCTCTTAAAACTGGGCTATTGTCAAAAAGGACCAAGATCACACTATATAAAACCATTTTCAGGCCAATAGCGACATATGGTTGTGAAAGTTGGGTCCTGAAAAAAAAATCAGAAAGGATGGTGAATTTATGAGAGAGAAAAATACTGCGGCGGATTTTTTGACCCAATTATGACCAGGGAACATGGATGATCCGTAATAACGCGGAACTCCGAAAACTTTATGGAGACCCAGACATAGTGTCTTTCGTGAAAAGAGCTAGATTGAGATGGTTGGGCATGTGAGGAATGCCGGAAACAAGAATGGCCAGAAACTGTTGTTTGGAAAGCTCGTTGGTAGAAGACCTAAAGGAAGGCCCCGTACGAGATGGCTAGAGGATGTGGAGGCCTATCTTCACCACAAAATTCTTCAAATCAGACATTGGAGAAGACTTGTTGTGGACCGAAGTGGCAGGCAGTGGTGGATCAGGCCCAAGTCCTTGTAGGACCGTAGTGCCAAGGAGTGAGTGGGTGAAGGGTACGTGACTATTAACATTAAGAGATGAATGTCTTAACGTTTTATTATTATTATTAAACTTGCTAGTAGTACTATTACAATATTCAGTCCGGAAAAAGGCTGAATCACTCAGAGAATATAGGAAATCGCAAGACTCTTGCATACATTACGTTCAGTTAATATATGATGATGGGCTTGTTAGGCTTAGTAACAAACGAAAACCTAAAAGGGTAATTCCCTGAACTGAATGGAAAACATCCGAGTAATAAAGTGAGGCGTAGTTTAAAGAGTGATATGGCGGATTTGGGCTTGGCTGTTGGTCTATTGACCGAGTTTGTGGTCGTATCTTCATCACGCCTTCCGATCCCCTAATTCTTATTCTTATTATTAAACATCTCATCCTTTCGGATGCGGAAAAGGTTTTTCATTTTGATTTAACAGCACGAGTTGTGTTAAGATTTACTAGCATTTGCAGTTACAGCGTGAAATGATTTTGATGCTCAGAAAAATTTAAGTTAAACTAGCTTCTATTAAAATTATTTATTGTCCATTTTTTTCAGTACATATTTATTAAATTCGCTGATTTTGTATGTTTGAAAGTTGTAGCTCTATTTGATAGCAAGCATAATTTCTATCCCCACGAGGGATGCCGCTTAAATATTGAAAGCGTGATGCATTAATCGGCATCTATCTTTAAATGACATATTTGATTCTTGTAAATTAAAACATCAATAATATTTTATTTTTTTGGTCAAAATCATCTCTCCACTATTACCTTATTACTCTTGACTGAATAATCCTGTACCTTTTTCAAGAAATACATAAGTTTTACAAGAACCTGCATGAGCAGCAATTTACCAAACTGTTCAACTTAAAGTTGAGCTTTAATATAGTAAACTTAACTAGAGTAAAAAGTAAAGAACAATTATGAGTTAGAAGAGGGGCCCAGGAGGAGAGGTTAAAGTAAGTTCTCGGGCGATTAAAGGCAACTGTCGTGGCAACGTGTTCGCTCGCTCCAGTTTACCTTCCCATAGTCCCACCAACTTCCCTTCAACAGACGCTGCTTCCTTTTCTTATATATATATATATATATATATATATATATATATATATATATTGGTTTCAACTTTGTTTCATTTAAATGTTTCAACAATCAAATGAACATCAGTTTTATTGTACTGTTGTAAAAATAGATTACTTACTCGTTGATCATAGCTTTTGCAATATAGACATTTTATGATATATTGCGAAGTAACTGATTGATGATAAACTGATAAATTCTTTGGAACTTGTAAGTACACCCTATCCGTTACACGTGCCATTTTATATTTATTTTAGTGTGTTATTTAATGTTTTTACTAAAAGCTCATTTTTTCACTGTTAGAGCATGAGTATGAGATTAACTTAGTCTCGAAACCTCACCTAAAGAAGTTAAAATAACTGACTGAAACTTAAGAGCCAAAACATTATATATATATATATATATATATATATATATATATATAAAATGTTATCAATAAAAAGGGACATAAACCCAAAGTATGGCAATTAATAATTATTATAATGCAATCGGAAAATAAATAAAAACAATGCCTTAGCTTTCTAACATACTGTAAAATACTAATCTATCAACGTTTCCCCAATTCAGCTATCATTAGGACATACACTAATAAAAACATTCACATCATAGGAGTCTTGTAGGATTCTTGTTGTAAGGTGTGTTGCAATGATGACATTCATGATTTTTGCTACTATACCATAATAGACGACTGGAACTGTACTGTAGGGTGGTAATTTTGTATTGACAGACTCCTTTTTTAAGCAAAAGTTTAATCATTCCGAATTTCTCAATTGCTAGCTTTCATGGTTATATTAATTAAAATTAAAATTCAATTTATTAACTTCTTATATTCATCTGTTCTTAGTTAGGTACTTTTCGAAGTATGTGATAAAAGCTTGACAAAAAAACACTGATGGTTTATGTATTTGTTTTGATTACGAACTTTTATCTCTTCTACAAAAAATATTAAAAATAGCATTAGAATACTTAGACGGAGGGAGAGGGGTCGCAGGACTAAAACTCCCTTTAGGAGGTTTGAATACTTGGGAATTTAAGCTTCGAAAGAGAAGAACAATAAAATCGATGGGATGATAATATTAAATCCACTCCTCCTAAGTGGGGATTGATCCAACTCAACTTCTAGCGAATTATGGAAGTTTGCCTTCTTAGGCCTTTTATAGTTATTGGTTCCTTTGCATTTTATTTTAATTTATTTTTTTGCTTTATATTTGTTAGCTAATGCTTTTTAGTAAATTAAGAATTAAGATATTTTAATATAAATAAAAACAAGCAGGAAAATTAGCGCTGGAAGATGGAATCAGTTTACCTTTACCAGTAATTTGGTTACCATTTTTTTTTTGTAATTACCACAAACCGTTATTTATTCTTCAAACTCCTTTCGCATTTGCTTTACTAAAGCAATTGTTTTCATAAAAAATAAATTTTTCATTATGTTTAAATCAATCCTTTTGATTGAGTCATATGGTACTATAACTGATTAATTAAAAAACATGTATTCCACTTTATAAAATACATTTCGATACCAGATAACACAGTCATAATAATACATTACTAAGAAAGTAAAGTAGGTTAACAATCAAATCCAATTTCGCTTAAGTTTATTATCGCATTTGGACAGATCTCTCTATATTTTCGGCTGTAAAGGTTAATATACAATCAGAAAGGTTAGTAAAATGTGCTAAATTTCAAGTATTAAACTTCGGTGGAATTTAATGTAAAATTTTTAATATTCCCTAAATAAATTCACTATATCATCATCATCTTCATCACTGGTACTACAATCTGAAACGGGTCTTAGCCTCGTCAAGTGTTCGCCTCCAAAAAACTTACTATAATACAATAATGAATTCGCTATATTTTTTTATTAAACGGAAGATTTTCTTGTTAAAAAACAACTGCCCCTATTGAAGGTATCATCTAATATTGGCTGGGTGAGACCAAGGAGGATCTGAAAATCCCAGAGAACCCATATGTGGCTGTTATAAGATAGTGTGGTTATAAAATTATAGGCTGCATCCGGATTGGAATCATGGACGATCAGCACAGAAACAGAAAAAAATGCATTTAAAAATAAAGAAATTGTGATGTTTCAGGACTGATGTTAATGATAATAATAAAATATTTGATTATACTAACTTACTGATGCTCGCAACGGTCCTTCCTACAAGGACCTGGGCCTCCTCATTGACCCTAAGCCAGTCATTCCTGGCCTTTTCTCGTCCATTTTCTTACTACAAAGGACTTGAGGACTTCTTCAACATCATTCAACCATCTCATTCTATGCCTTCCACTGAATCGTTTCCCTCCAATGCTTCCGTATAATAACGATCTTAGCATACATGTCTCTTGCGTCCGTTTCACGTGTCCCATCCATCTGAGGCGGGATTTAAATATTTTATTATACAAATTGTTGTATAATATTATACTATATATCAATATTATAATATATTCATATTATATATATATTAAAAATATAATAATTTTATACAATATATATGCAACAATATAATACTTAATGGCAATAAGCATTAAAGATCTATTAAAGACCACATGTTATATACTCATCCGGTGTTAAAGGTTGCTGAAACAGTGCATATTTCACAATAATTTACCCGAAACAACTAAAAATGAAATTAATTTATAAATCCAGTGGATATAGTTAATTTTACGTTTGCTTTAGTATATCGCAGGCACTGGATGGGATAGGGAGTTCAAATATTTGGCGCAAACATTTCGGTGATTAATAGTTCTCCCTCGCTAGTCAAATATGTATAAATATTTGTTGAGATAGTGCTTGTCTATTGATAAGGCCTCGAAATTTGTCAACTCTACTCCCAATAAATTAGCGCTATCTAGCGGAGCATTGTATTGCCTCTCAAACAGGTGCCCCTCCCCCAACAAACCTCGCCTTCCCCTCTCCAGGTCTCTGTATTATCCGATTAACGATCCTCGATCCCATCCAAGTACCGCTACTAAATCCTGAAAGGCGCTCTTGGCTTTCTTAATCAGTCCGTTTTACTTGGCCATTCAAGTACTATTTTTTTTTAAAGATTTTACTTTCTTCTTCCTATAAAATTTTACTTTCTTCTTCCTACCAACTCTCTTCAATACACTTATTGCATGATGAACTAACTGAATGAGGAGGCATTTTTTGAAATATTTATTTATTGAAATGTACAACTGTATTATTATAATACATCAAGTAGAAAGACATATCTTGAGGAAAATCCGGGGTCCAATTTAAGCGAATGGTGAATTTAGAAGACGACACAACTAGGAACTCTACAAATATATAGAGAAGATCACAGACACCATTCGAAAGAGGGTGATTAACAAGAAATGCAAGGAAACATGTTTGACAGAGGTTGAAAACGATCTACGAGAAGTAGGTATCACACAGAAGGATTTAGAGAAAAGTGTTCCGCATAAGTAGAAAATCCAAGAGCACCAGGTTTTCCAACGAAAACCAAAGTTAAAAACTAGGCAAGTGTTGATAGGAGCAAGAAAGGAGCAACATAGAAAACGAATGCGGGAATGCTGGGCAAAAGTCTAGGCCCAGATAAAAAAAGGGAAAGGGGAAGGAAAGGCAGTTGAAATAGTTTGGTTCGTAAAAAAATATATCAATTAATTAGAATGAAAGATATGTAATGGAATGAGAAAAAGGCAAGTAGAGAAACTACCCACTGGTAGTACTGAAATGACAAATGCAACTTACGAAGGTCTCGAGATCGTCTTCTTTTCAGAGACCTCGAATAATTATCAGGAATTGAAGAGGTTGCTAGGTTTGAAACTAGCAGGTTTGAGTGGGAATAAAGGTTGTCATTAAAGGATTGATATTTGGGTTCGGCCAAACAAGAAATAAATGAGACATTAAGGCCATTATGGGACAATATGGCCATTAGTAAGGATCTTGGATTAGTAAGGATCCTTAAGATTCTAAGGATTTTGGATTGTAAGGATTGGATACAAGAGGAATTTGATTGCTTAATGGAGCCCCAAATCTCTATTACATAAGTCCGAATAGGTCTTATATATGTATATATACATATATGTTCGTATATATGTTGTCCAAATAGTCAAGAAATGTACCGCTCTTAACTAATTGGCTTAGAGCTTTTGTCTAGTAAATGTTGGTAGCCTTAAACAGCGGCCAGTTTCTTGTCAGTTCAGTCTAGTATGTGGTTAATGCATTTTTTAAAATATTTTATTGATATCACACTAATAATTGTATTGTAATTTCACATATCGTCAATACAGATCCTAAAGAATCGAACACAAAAGACTGAAAAAACTGTTTCAAGGATTTTTCAAAATCAGTTTGTTTTGTCAAATGTATTGTACCTATGCCTTATGAATGACTTCACATGAATTTTATCGAAAATGGATATGAATTAGTCAAAAAGCACATTCTTCAGTTTGATTTTCTATCACGTATGATTATTTTTCTATGACATACTATTGAATGTGGCTTAATAGATAGTCTGCATTAAAGCACTTCATTGATTTTACAAAAATTGTGACAGAAAACTCATGAGCATGGCATATAATAGCCTTATTACAAGCGTTGCAGCGTTGCAAAGTAATTTGATTTTGTTGCATTCGAACCCGATCATAATCGAAATGAAACTGATGACCTTCCTGAATTATGTGTTAGAGAAAACAATATATATATATATATATATACATGGTTGGTAGAGTATGGCGGAAGCAGTGGAGAGCTTGTGCTTGTTAGTGAACGGAGGGCACAAGGCAGGAACCAATCAACTGCTAAGGCCCTTCGAGATAGTGCCTTAGACAACTCATCTGCTGGGACACCTAATAACAAACTTTTCTTATTCAGCCCCGTCAGAAGTTATTTCACATTGTTAGTTTCTTCCGAGGCCATACTGTCCTAATCAAGTTCTGGAAAATTCAATTGCTAGCTGCGAAGATCAATGAACTTATGGAAGGGTTGCAGAAAATACCTTAACTTATCAACAAGAGCTGTGTTAAGTTAAACTGGCGTAGTGAAATTTTTTTCAAACTCTGAAAATGCAAATTAAGTAACCTTTGTTTTAAATTATTTATAGTGTGTTTTATTCGATATATATTTTAATACATGCTCTGATTTTGTATGTATAGCTTTGTTTTATAGCTTGCGTTTTTTATCTTCATATAACTTTTATCCCCACAAGGGATGCCACATATAATATTGAAGACTCGTTGAATTAATGAACATCTATCATTAAAGGACTCCTTGATTGTTTTACATTGACCACATCGACTGTAAGATTGTTTTGTCATCAAAGATACCTTTTCAAGTTTACAAGTTTAACTTGTAATTTTTTGGTAAATTGTAATCGCAATATTTGTAAGAGTTAACATTTTTTTTTTAAACAAAGCTGAGTTCTTTTTTTTTTTTTTTTAAGAGGTTCTAAATGGCACGTTTCTATCTATTTTGTTTTGGGGGAATATCTTTCTCTAATTAATAACAATAAATATAAAAATGCATTGCGATGTACATCTGGTTTATTACTGTTTTCCCCTATAGGGTACTTCGAATACCGATTACAAACTTTAATGAATGATTCAATACTTTGAATATGTAAATAATAAATGTGTATAATTCATTTATTTCAGCATTATTGATAAACAAATTAGAGATATTAAACATTTATAAAGCTGCCTAAAACATTAAGAGCTTAATAAATAAATAATTCTTACCCCTTTTTTCGTTCAAAATATTTTTTTTCCGAAACGCCTGCATTAATTGCTTTTAAAATAGTACCTGAATATTAATTAATCCTTTTAATTTGACTTTGCCTGATTAATACAGATTTCGAATATTTACGAAAGAAGAATCCAGAAGTATTCCATTTGGGCAAAAAAATAAATAAAAGAATCGAATTATGAGGGCTAAAAATGAAAGCCAAGCCGAAAAGATTTAATCTCGTTCGTTTGTTTTAATGGAAGGTTCTAATATCAAAAGGAAATTAACACAATACTTTTCGAAATCGTTGGATGACTTCTTTTTTAAGAATCTTCCTCTTTGAGTTTTATTCTATTTAACGCATGAGGCGGCTAATTTGTTGGAATTTACACTTGAGCTAATATGTTTTTAATCATTTAATTCACCACCACATTTAAAATGTGTGCATATAATAACATTTAGTTTAGTAATATCTAAAAATATGTTTGTTTATACACTTAAAGTCACTTAATGCAATTGCTAATCGCATAGAGTGCTAAATTTTGCACATCCAGGTATAATTAGGATAGATATATTTAAGGATTGCCTGACTCCGCAAATGCTCAGGGTCCCCATTTTTTGTTACCTA
This sequence comes from Troilus luridus, assembly GCA_964056705.1. Taxonomy (NCBI): domain Eukaryota; kingdom Metazoa; phylum Arthropoda; class Insecta; order Hemiptera; family Pentatomidae; genus Troilus; species Troilus luridus. The sequence goes on from OZ057415.1 coordinate 79,776,347, forward strand.
TTGACAAACGGCATAACAAGGATGTTTTACTCTTTAAGTAAGCCTAAGGGTACACCTACATTGGATCCTATTCGGCGCGACGTGTTCTTATTCTATCACATACGATGCTGGGGTGAGCAAACAAATGACTGAAATTTCCCAGAGTGCCTATAGTGAATCAGTTACGGTTAAATTCTATTCTTGTGAATCCGATAGTAAACTAGCCACTGCCTTCCGAATAAAATAGTATTAATTTTATTCTTTTATTTCTTATATTATATATATATATTATAGTAAAATATAAATGTATTAAAAGTGATTAATAAATAATCTTAATTTTATAAATTTAAAGAACCAAATGTTATAACAATGAGCTAATATTACTATATTAGAATATTTTTGTCTTGCTGTTTGACTATCAATAAATAGTTTAGTAGTTTTTCAATTTCATAAAATAGAATTTATATTTTTTAGATATTCATGTTTTATATAATGAGTTAATTTATTAATGGAATAGTAGTGATATTTTTAAATCTATTTGGTTTGTAATTAAATTAACGATTGCAATTAAATTCATAAATAGGAGCGGTTATACTTGAAACCTCCCCGTAATATCAAATCTCAACTAGTGTTTACTTAACTACTGTATTTTTGCTTGATTCTGGATCTTTAATTGATCTCCTACTGGCTCCTAACTTTTTTCAAAGGATTTGATGTAAAAACATTGAACAAGGTAAGTGTAATTATTTTTATAATAATGTTTATGTGTAGTATAACATATAAAAATTTGTTTCACCTAAACTCACTTTTCTTCATTAAAAATTGTCATTAAATATGTTTATTCAATATGTATTTTTGGTAGGAGTCACAGAGTGACAAGAACCATTAATTAATCTTTCTCATCCTTTCTTTATGAGAATAATTGAAAATAGTTGAAGTGATAAGTGATTTCTATTGTTAAACTTTGATATACATTCAGAATAATTGTTTGTAAGATAACCCCATATCATATAATCAAGTATGAATCAATTAGCCAGTAAATTAACTATTAAAATCAGGTGGACATTAGGATTACTAATAATAACACCCGTATTAAACAATTACAGTTGAAAAAATCCATTATGGAACTAGAAATAGTATTAATTTTAATTTGTATTTCACCGAAGAACAATTCCACAACAGTGTTTAGAATAAATTTGCCTCAGATTAAATAAATAAGTTTAGACTGAACAGAAATAATAAATATAAATATTTAGCTTCTTTTGAAAAATGCTACAAATGTAAAAAGTTCAACTTTTTTTAGGTACCTAATAGATTTATTATGGAATACTTTAAATTAATTTTTATTTATTATTAAATCAATGCGTATCTGAAAACATTATTTTTTCCAGAAACAGAAAGGAAATATGTTGTCCAATGAGGAAGTGGCCTTGTTCAAATTTCAATTTTATTCAAATTCATGTTAGCAGACACTCCTACAAGTGAACATATATGGCGAAGATGATATTGTTTTTTGGATTGTGTATATTAAGTATCAGAAGAAATTTGGTTTAGACCTTTGTGTATACTTTTCTTAATGGATGTCCAATAATAAAAAAAAGATCTTACAATTTGGGAGTAAATACTGTATAATTAATGGTGGATATTCAAGGCATCTTAAGCCAATATATATTTGAAAACACTCCAATCTAAATCTTCAGAGGATCTTCCTCAATCACCTCAATTATTATATAAAATTGTTATATTAAAAATTATATATTATTGCTATGTATTATTTTATCATATTAATATGTTAGTATCTTAATCGACAATTATTATTTATAAAATTTGTAGTGTGTAATTCTTCTTAACTTGTATTTCGAAATATTTAATTGTGTTATTCATTTATTTTTCCACTTAATTCTAATATTGTTGTTAAAAATGTGTATCCTAATTTTTATTCTTTTAATTTTATAAGTAAATACTGATGCATGTTATTGAATAAATGATTTATTTTCTTCTATGAATGATTTATTTTCTTCCTTAAAAATATGCTAGTGTCCTCTTTTATTTTTCAAAACATAATTTAAATATATGATGATCTTTGCATGATGTTTTGGCCAATACTGCAGATCTTCATCAGGTTTAAATTACCAAGATACAAATATTAAATGTAAAATATGATAATTCATAAATGATATAAATCATATTAAAAAATATTTAGGTAAAAATATTAATATAATCATTATAATAAGATGATTATTATATTATATTATCACCTAAATATTTTTAAGTATTATTTGTATCATTACTGCTATTAATGTATATTTTTTGTATTATATTATTTGTTTGTACCTTGTGTAAATAAGCCCTAATGAAGACCTGCAATGTTGGTCGAAAACATTGATAAGCTAATAAATGTATCAATTGCTTACTATTCGAGACTTGATTTTTGACCTTCAATCAACATACCTTTAATTGTGAATGTGTAAGTGATGTAAATATAATAAACTTTCATTTTATAATATTAAATTGGAGCATCGATAGAACATTGGACATTATGAATATAAGGAAAAAATAGAATGCTATTGGGAATCCCATATGATAACTATAAGTTCTTAAGAAACGTTTTATCAAGAGGTTCTTGATTTTACTTTCAGGTACTTGTTTGTTATGGTATCACCACTTTAGAATTTAATAGAATCCATTGAATTTCATGATTATAAAACACATGTGAAGTAAACTGGTAATTATATGGTTTTTACACAGTGAGTACTAGAGTGGTGGTACCATACTATAATATATAAGTACCTGCTTTCAATTTCTACTAGACTTTTAGGTTAATAAAATAAATTGGTAATGCAAATAATCTGAAGTATTTTTAAAAAGATCAATAACTCCTTCCAACATGCAATTCATTGCCCATAAAACAAATAACAGTAAATACCAGATAATAATCTATGAATTTAAAAACTCAATTAATTGCTATTATCATAATATTATACTTTCCAATTACTATAACTCTATAAGAGATATAGATAAAGTTTGCATAAATATATGTATTTGACAGATTGTTACAATATTTACTTAAATGGGTTCAAAATATTAATCGAAACAAATGTTTATTCATATCAATTGGATAATAATGGCAATAATAAAAGACTTATAGGAGTAATACCAGTAACTTTTGTATGACATGATTGAATAGAACAATCAAGGATTGTAGAAATAGAACAAACAGAAAATAATCAAACTTACATTTTTTAATATTTCTTTATTTCCATGCTCACATAGCTAATTTATAAATAAACAATTTTCTAAAACTGGATTCTTGAGAATACTCAATGTAGTTATAATGGTATTGAACTTTCATTAAAAAAATCACTGTTTATTGAGCTTATAGATGATGAGATAATGATCTACTCATGTAATATCAAAATGAATTTGTAATATACATTCAATAAAGCTAAAATTATTCTGATAATTATGAGGGTGTAATGTATTTGATAAACTTGATCAGTTAAATACATATTTTATTTCACACAGCCTACACTAATCTGGTGTAAATCTATTCTATTCAAACCTATAATGAAACTAGCCTTTTGAATATAATGGTATTAATTTTATTCTTTTATTTCTTGTTTTCTATATTAATTATTGTAAAATTTAATTATATTAAAAATAATCTTTTATAAATTTAAAGAACCAAATGTTATGAAAATGAGCTATATTACAATATTTTTGTCTTGCTGTTTCACTATAAATTAATAATTTAGTTGTTTTTCAATAAAAAAAAAATATATAAATTATTGTTTGTTATTATTATTTCATAGATCCCGCAATGGAGGCTCCTTTTGAACTAATTCTATGAGTAATCTTTGTTTATTTTGTTGTTCATCTTTGCAAAGGAGTATAAAAAATCAGAAAAGCCCTTGCTAAATGTTTAACAAATAAATTTAACATTAAGATGATAATTTTATCAAAAGTTAATGTTTCCAATTTTCTTTGACGAATTAAAATTGTATGTAGGTATATTTTTTATGGACATTTCTGATAGATATAATTTTATTTAACGGAAAAATAACCTTCGCTACTATATTTAATGGATCATGAAGTTTAGTAATAAAATATTTTAATGAGAATTGACAATATTTAATTTTGATTTATGACGGATATTTATATAGTAGTTAATTATCAAATTACAATGTATATTTTTTAATAAACATTTTAGACAATAAAGGTTAAGTTGGCACACATGCTAACGGCTGGCTTATCGAATTGAAAACTAATGATTTCGATTTGTTAAAATCACACTTGATCGTACAACATCGTGACTGATCCAATGTAGGCACTTTCGTATAAATAAACTATTTCGTTTCCACGAGCGACTAAATCCCTGGGATTGGTCGGATAAATATGGATTGATTAAGGCCGGATCCAATGTAGGCGCTCTCGATATATTTCAGTCATTTGGTTTCCTAGCGACGTCTCATCGAATCGCGCCGGATCCAATGTAGGTGTAGCCTAAGGCGTCCTCCCATGATATAAACTTGCGAGTTTAGGCATAGTATGCTATTATGAGTCACTACACCACAGGTGCCCCCATAAAAAATATGATTTGTTACAATTATGCACTGTAATGAACCTTCTCCAGAACTTTATTATTTATTAACTTTCCTAATAAATTCTTCACTCGCCATTTTCCACCTTTACGCGAGGACTCCATGACCTCACCGGAGGCTTTGTTGTTTTTTAAGGCTTCACCACTGCCGTTAAGCCTCTCGGTTTCTCTCAAGTAAGGAGCTTTTCAAAGTACCCAGCAAGTATTGCACAATTTTCTTCGTTGTCTAGTGCGTGTCCCATTCTTTTTCTTAAAGTTCAGGCTGGGGGGCGCATAGCTTCTGATGCTGTTCTTAAAGGACCTGTGGAATTGTCTAGTGTTGTTTTTCTTAAAGCTCTATTCGATTTCATCCACTTGGTTTCTGTGGAATTCCCTCCTCGTTTTTCTCATTATTTGATGTGCACGCTTTCTCTCTTTCCTGAAAAATTCCAGATTCCCTGATGTTTTTTTCTGGTTCCATACCTTCCATGTTTCCCGCCTTTTCTTTACCGCGTCTTCACGCTCCTTATTCCACCATATATTTTTCTTGTGATAGTTCTGGGGGGCTAATACCTCCGCCAGGCTTGTTAAATTTTTCGTCACTTCTTCCCAGTAACTCGGCACTTTCACTTGCTCTCCGAATTCTTGTATTTTTTCCTGTACAAGGCTTCTCTGCCTACCTTGACTATTTTCCTTCGGCCTTTCATCATCCTTCTCTTTGGAATAAAAGTCATCTTGATTTGTGAAGGGTAGTGGTCTGAAGTTACATTAATTGCCCATCTTACTCTGGCATTTTGGATATTACTGTGGTTTTCTTTGGATATTGCTACGTGGTCTATCTTATACTCTCCCAGCATGGAATTAGGCGATACCCACGTCTTTTTCATACTTGGTTTAGTGAAGTAATATGTGGACATAATTATCATTCTACCGTTTTTGCAAAAACTTATTAGTCTTTCTCCATTCCTGTTAGTTCATCTGTGCGTCGGGTACTTCCCTACTATTTCTCTATACTTCCGTTCTTTCCCTATTTGCGCATTCAAATCTCCTACAAGGATTTTTTCATTACTCCTGGGAAATTAGGAGATTTCTTCTTCCAGGCTTTCCCAGAATTCCTCCATTTTCTCGGGGTTTCTATTGTTGTATTTGTTTATGGGGGCGTGCGCGTTTAATATAGTATATTTCTTATTGGTGGACTGTATTGTGATGGTTGATAGTATTTTTCTTTTATTGTGAATATTTAAATACTTTTATTTTGAAGAGAAAAGATTTTTCCTGGCCGGGATTCGAAACCGGGTCCTCCGCATTCTCTATGAACATTCTTCCCCATATGTACATCACAAAAATTGCGAGTGCTAAAGATGTGGGATCGGTGAAGAGAATGGATTTGTCTGGCCTTGTTACTAGTCCTGGTAGCTTAGTTGGTAGAGTACCACGCTAGAGATGCGGAGGACCCGGGTTCTAATCCCGGCCAGGACAATTTATAGTTATCCTAATTTAATAAGTTAATATTTATTTATTAAGTTAGTCTAAAAATGTGTTATTTTCGATATGATTACGAACAATAAGAAGGTTTATGATTGAAAACTGACTTTTATAAGGGGAAAGACTTGCAGGACATTGAAAATAGGTTAATAATATAAGCAATAAACAAAAAGATATAGGAGTCACCTCGCTGAGGTGCTGTATAATACACGGCGCTCTACGTGACCGCTTCCACCGGCGGGAAAAGGAAAACTGTCCAGAATGTAAATGTTTTCCTGATAGGGCTTCGTCCTTCTCCCCACCATCACTTTAATAAGATGGCCTCGCCATTTGTTTTCTCTTTTTCTTTTTTTTTCTAAAGGTCTTGTTGTTCTCAAAATTCTCCGTGTGACCTTAGTCTAAGTCAGAAATCATAATCTTGAAGCCGAGGGGAGATAATAATAATTATGGTGTTTGTGATGTATCAGTTATCTTCTTCAGAGAGAATTTTAATTTTATAAAATAATTTATTACTCTGAGAACCAACTTTTATTTCACTCCGTAGAAAAGCTAAATTAGAAGAAAGAGCTGCTAGTGTTTAATATATATATGAGGGATTGCAAGTAAACAATTATATATACATTATAAATTTAAAATCGATAAATGTAGTTTTCACTGTACTTTAATATGGGTAGCTAACCATAGGGGTATGAATATATTCAAGAGACCATTGGGAGTTTAAAAAAGAATAAATAAAACGTTTAAGGCAAATGTTCTCTAACAAGAGATTTAGTCACGCCAGACCATAGTAATTTCATAAGTTCATAAAAAGTGCTACGCCAATTTTAGGAATGTTTTTGAACTATCAGTCTCGATTTGAGGAAAAACGGGACTAACATACAAATGCTTCTTATTTATAGTTTGCTTGAAGGATAAGGGACTGGAGTATAAAGTCACTTCCTTATTGCTGTCGAGAGACATAATTGTCAGTGAAGTTTCCTCATTGTTATGCAGTGCACTATATAAATATATTGACAAGTAATAAAGTTAATTCAACTGAAAAAATAAGTAAATGGAAGCAGGGTAACTATGTGGGTATAGCGCTGCGTTATTATATATAAACATTATTGATTATAATGGTTAAAATAGGGATAGTTAAATCCAACACAATATAAAAAAATGGACACATACAAGAGGTGAATCTGGTGCAAAGCCGGTGTAACATAGATTGAAAGAACTGCCATAAAACAGGATTCGTACAACGTTATTAGGCAAGGCGATGGGAATTCACACTACAAAATCAGATTCTGATTTGTCAAAGAACCAAACACTCTTTATGAGACTTCCTCTATAAAGAAATACAGCCAACACCAAGGTAAATTCTCTAAAAGAAATCCCAGAGCGGGTATTAAAAAAATATATTCTTCGTGGTAGATAAGTAAAGAAAGATCAATAAGAAGTAGAAGCATTGAAAATGTAGCTCAAGAAGTCTGTTAGTAAAAGAAAAATGATTTAGCAAAGGGTTGTAGTAAATCATAAAGAATAAAAATATATATAATATATAAAGAATAAGAAATAAGAAAAAAAACATTGTCTATGATAAAGAAAAATAAATACCTATTTTTATATACAAAAATAACTAATTTGTTGGACAAATAAATTGCATGGATAATACGATGGTCAGTAGTAACAAAATTCTCGGATTGAACGAAAAATCATATAAATGAAAACCAACGTTTTGACATATCTTGAAGACTTCATGAAGGAATGAAGTATCATGAATATAACTTAAATAATTTATATTGCATCGTGTAGCACAATGTTTTCTTAAAAAATGTATTAATTGAAATTCACCACTGTATGATATTAGTAGAATGGCTCATTATTGGCTACACTCGGCAATAATGAGACATTGGGGTCAATATGAATACTTATATGGAATAATGTAAGGATCGTCGTGTAGGTAGAATTTTGTATTTTAAGGACTGTATGATAAAAGAATTTGATTTTTTTAATTTAATAAAAATATCATTGTTGAGCTTTATAATTGATATGCCGTTTAATCAAAAGGGTTTAAATTATTTGTTTTCAAAAATATTCGTAGATATATTTAATATTAAATATGTATGAACATATAAGAAATATATTCTTTGATTCAAACTAATATTATATCCGAGAAGTTGGATGCCCCCTCGCTTTTTAGAGCGATATTTATGGCAAGTTATAAAATACTTTCAAGGAACATTTAAACATTTTCCATTTAAATATCATATATTTGCATAAATAATGCAAAATACACTCAATGTATACCCTGTTGTGTTTTTTGAAGTTTGGTAAGTGTATTTTGCATTTTGTATGGTTTGATTTATTCACTGTCCTCCCTTTGCTATTATTCTCTTATAGTATCAACAAAGGGAGCGGAGTGGCTCTTTGATAGATCACTTTGATAGAGTTGACGTACCAAAATTCCGGGGTTAGAATCCCGTTACTGTCAAATTTTATTTAGGAGATAGAACCTAAGGGATGCAGGTCACCCCAGGGGCTCACCCTGCTTCTATAATGTGGTTAACCAAAAGAGGGGAAGGATCTGACGGTGTGTGATATCCACGACAAATCACCTCCCTACACAACCGTTGTTCAAGAAATAGTGCATTATCTTCCACTTACTGAACCTCAGACTCTTCATGGGTTATAGTGGTAAGTTGTTTTGTATTTCATTTTATATCCTGAAGATAAATACATATGGGTGCATATAATACATATAAAATACATATGGGTGCGTGCAGGTGTAACTCTTTACGTGTCGGTGTATTAATAAATCAGACAAAATACGAGACATGCCTCATTTGTCCTTATTTCTTTCGGTTCATGATTTACCTCCTTAGGTAGAATTAACAATTCTTTGGAATTCTTTTTCGCTTAATTGATCAAAAATATTCAATGGTATTTTTTTTCATTCGTATGATTGCTATCTGCATAAACAGGAGGGGAAGAAAGTAAGAAAAACAAGGAGTAAATCAGAGAGGTGGTATTTTCTTTAGATTAGCGGAAGCCAAGGTGAAAAATGCTGCCTTGAAAATCTAACTGCCTCCTAAATATTCCCGTCTTTATGCTTTCCCTCGGGGCCTTCATTTCACTCCTGCGGCATTCACTCCTCCCCTCTCCCTTTCATACAGTCTTACAGAATTCTATTACCTTCCTACCTGGGCACAGATTTGGGCAAAATGTAATTTCTAACTTAATTACTATTACTTGTCATCTGTGTAATTTTGTAGAATGTATGATATTATATTAAAGCACTATCGAAATGACCGCAACGAATTTGTTCGAAATTACATTTTCCCCAATTCTGCTTGGACTTAATATTAAATTTAATCCAAAAATAAATATTTATAAATTTTTATAATTCTTTATTTAAGTGTTTATCTTTATCAACAAATTATCCAAATTGTAAATCTGGACGTTTCTCACTTCTTACTCCCAGAATTATTTCTCCCTTGGATTATTTTGTGTTCGATTGGTATCTGTATACTCTCTTCTACTTTTAGGTACTATATATAGTTAAAGCTATTAGTTAAAAATTCTTATATATGTTCTTGTTACTCATCAGAACATATATAACAGTTCTTGAGATTTTTATTACAACATATTATAAAGTTAAGTGACTGAATAAAATGTATTTTGTCAAATAGAATATATTTTAAGAAGCCAATTTATTTTCTCTACTTTCAATATTGGACGCTGCAAGTCCGTGGAGGTTCAAAAGCACTTCGCTCTCGGTGTAGACTGAGCTGTGAACCGATGCATATGGAAGTATTTTTATAGTTAATTATTATATATATTGTGTTTATTCATTATTAGATTAAATTAATATATTTGAGTACTACCACTGGGTAGTTTTTCTACTTGCCTTTATTTCGAGACATGATTTATCTTTCATTACATTTATAATGAAAGGTGTATTCAATATTACAGTTGTAAATTTCAATAAATACATTTAAAAAATAATTAATGTATTTAACAATCAGAAAAATGTAGAGTTTCTTCCGCGAAAAGCAATAGAATTGAGATAAAAATTCATGTCATAATTAATTCTTCCTATTTGATAAATAAACTTTTGATATACACTAGTTCAAGCATAATAATTGTTAAGGGTTTTTTTTGTTACATTATATGAAGTTAAAAGATTGAACGAAGTAGAAATCTTAAATCAAAATATATTCTAAGAAGCCATATCTTCTTTCTAATCTAACCATGGGAAATGATAATGGATAATGGCTTAAAATATGTTTTTTATTCTTTTAACACCGGTGATTATTCTGATTTATAAAATAAACCTGTATCATTAAAACCCACGAAGGTTCTAGGGTACAGTATATAGTAGAGAGTGTACTGTGTCCAAGACAACGGATGTGCAGGGAGTTTGCCGAATTCACGTTCAACTGCTAGGTTTTTACCCATCTGTATAGAGGCTGGATGTGCAACAGGAGGGTCCGAAGATTCCACAGAAAAAATTCTAAAACCCCAATAGAACAATATTTTTAATAAGAGGAAGATACTGGTACATGTGGAGGTAAAAAATATTCGCTATAAGTTGGGATAACTGGTGATAAGCTATAGTTTCGACCTACATGGCATGTCTTCTTTAGGGCTTGTGATTGAGTCAAATGTTTAGGTCTATCTGAAATTCTTAATAATTAATTTTCTTCTTATATGGGATTTATAATGCCATTATTGTATCTTTTACTTATTCGTTAGTGATCTTCAGAGAATTAGGGAAATATGAGAATAGTTCCAAAGAGTATAAAAATTTCATTAATACCAAGTTCCGCTTTTCTAGGGAGTTATGGCTTGGAAACCGCGGAGTTCTTGGTCGCGCCGCAAGTTTTGAGAAGAAAGTTTCCGACCCGCCTTGAGAAATAAGTAATCAATAAGGGATTATATTTGCTTGAGTGCTCTTGTTTCTCTGTAGGTCGGGTTTTACCCTGGTATATTAGGAAAATTCAAAAACGAACGACGAACATTATTATAAAATCATTTCGTCCTTAGGAAGTATAATATATAATTCTTTAGGTTACTAAAATAAATATACACAATTAAAACTTAGGGACTTAAATATTTATTATAATGCACTAAGTACTATAAATTACCTTGAAAAATGATATTTAAGTGTACAAATAAGAACACATGCTTATCGGCCGATAAGCTCATTAACTAGCTGATTCCTTAATATTAGATTGTGTGCAAACTCCTTGATGTGCTATATATTATTTCTGATAGGCCAGTATATTAAAACTGCTAATAAGCGATCGCCTTCCATTTGTCTGGAAATTTGTGAAGCATATTTATCTCTCTGTGCTTCAGCGAAACATCGACTGGGCAGTACCAAGGAAATAATCATTTTAATTTGTATTTTCAAGGATTCATGGATGGAATCTTTTAATCTTCCATAATTTTTTTTAAATTCATTTATTAACTAGTTATTATCCATATTTTATTATCAAGTTTTCGTGAAGAATTTTGTGACCATTCCAATATCATATCTACGACACTTTTTTCACTTCGAATGTTGTTCTTTACTGTTCTTAATCAAGATTGATTTCCGTTCGAAGATCCTACATAATTGATAATTGAAAAGTTATAACTAATGAAGAACAATAAAAAGTAATTTATTAATCAGTATCCTCAATAAGTTGTTTTGGATGTAAACTTTATCCTGTAAGAACTTAAAAAATGTTTTTTCTGGTTAAAAATTTATATTACTTCGAATTTTGGTAAAGGGAAATCATTCATAATTGAGAATAATCGTATAATGGATATTTCGTGTGCTGAAGGTCCCGAGTTCAAATCCGTTAGTAGCAGTCAAATTATTTAATCTTTTAAGAGCCCTTCATGGACTCTAGATGGACTCTCCGAGACCTGCATACCCTCCCAGGATTCCTGTAGCCTCTATAAACGGGGCACGCTTAATTTAAGGAAAAATCTGGCAATTGATTGTGATTATGGCCAACGCCTTTACAACTGCTATTTAAGAGACTCTAGTCTAGGATTGGAGACGTACAGGTTGTTTTTTTAAAAATAATTCTTACATATTATCGATTATCAGCAATTATAACTAAGGAATAGTTAGTACTACTTTACTACTTTACAGAGTTACTTAACACTGATTATGATCTTAAAATTTCGAGGAAGCCATATTGTTTTCTATACAATTATAATTTGCCAATTTACAGTTTGACAAAGCAAGAATAATATGAAAATACGTTTTTCTTTATTTAATGGTATTTAAATTTTAAAGAGTGTAAATTAATTTGCAATTGAGAATGAACAAAAGTATATTTAACATTTAGAAGTTAATACAATTAATTCGAAATTATCATGGTAACTATGATATACTAATGTTTATACTTTAAATGATGGATTAACATTTACTTACTCTACAGTTAATTACTATTTAGTCGATTCTATAACTACTGAGCGAATTTACTCAGTGAAAATTAGAATTCCTATGATATCCGAAACAGACAGCGAGTAACAAACGGAATTTAACGACTTCTCTAATCTAACAAACATTTTTCCTAAAGCGAGTACGAGATACCGCAGAGAAATGTTTAATGCCATCCTCTTTCCACGCATTCTAGGTTAATATCGCAAATGAGATTTAAATTGCTCTGGCCATCATAGGTACTTATTTTCTTTGCTAATAATATAAAGATTTTTTTTTATATATATAGGTACTAATATACATTTGTTTACAAGAGAAATGACGCTATTGTTAACCTGGCAGTAGCTCGTTTGGAAGACAGGGCGTTTTTAGTTGTCTCTGCTCTTCCATTCCTTTTATCCGCTGAGGGAATAATCTGCTGACAAAGAACAAAGCTCTCTTCCAAGAACCTTCTTGAATAAGTAAAACAACTATCGGTCCTTCTTCTTCAGAGGAATCGTTTCTTTTGTTTTGGCTAAAACCAGATTCTAGTGTAGAGAAAATTAGATCTTCAACAATATACAATTCCATTGCATCTTATTCCTATGAGTTTTAAGATAACCAGTTAGTTTTCACAGGAAAAAATACAATCATAAAAATACCCCAGCCTCTTTCCTAACTGAGGTGGTGTTAAAAATAATTATTTACTGTGAGGATTTTTAATTTATTTTATTTTCCCTCCAAAAAAAATACTATGTCTCAGAAATAATAAATTTTTTTTAAATTCGCTACTAAACACGCCCCATCGTTTCCACTGCATTATTTGCATCCTTAGTTCGAAAGGTAACATAATTTGTTAAGCATGATTTTTTCAATTGAATTTTACTGCTATATAGAGGTATCATTTCACATAACTTATCAGAATTAACTAAGAATTTTTTATATTTTATTTTAAAAAGTTAATATCAATGTATTTTTCTTTATTTTTGTAATTCTTCATTGTATTTGTTACTTTACTTATTGAGGGTTATGTAGATTTAATCTCTATTATTCATATTGAGTTCTTCTAATGTATAGAAATTAAATATCGAGAAATTGTTGATTAAATAATTTATCTTAATCCATTAAAAATAATTTAGGTAAATGCATACATTTTATAATAGTTAATTTACTTATAAAATTTAATCGCTTTTATTACTTTGATTTGTATTGAGTTATACCAATATATATAATACAAATATGAAAAGGTAAAAATAGACCTTAGATAAATGTTAAGCTAGTGGGAAAAATCCTAACAAAAAGACCTTAAGTCTCCAAACTAAAACAGAAATTGCAAATATCTGTCCAATATTTCGCCCATTCAGGCATCCTCAGGGTAGAAAGAGAATAACAGCAAAGAAAAACATGAATAATGCATCCAAGAAACATCCCACCACCTCCAAGGCTCAACTGCAACTACCGAATCATAAGGAAGGTTACTAGACTCCAGCTGGATAAGGTTGGATAAAAACAGCTGATAAATACTCCAGAAATTTGAAACTTCAATATACACTTACCAAACTTCAAAAACACACTAGGAAAATAAAATAAAAAATCAAATCAAATTTCTGGAATATGTATCAGCTGTTTTTATCTAACCTTATCCAGCTGGGGTCTAGTAACCTTCCAGCAGTTGCATTTGAGCCTTGGAGGTGGCGGGATGTTTCTTGGATGCATAATTCATGTTTTTCTTTGCTGTTATTGTCTTTCTACCCTGAGGATGCCTGAATGGGCGAAATATTGGACAGATATTTTCAATTTCTGTTTTAGTTTGGAGACTTAAGGGCTTTTTGTCGGGATTTTTTCCAGTAGCTTAATATATATAAAATAAATATTGAGAAATTAATATAATAATTTATCTTTATCCATTATAAATTATTGACATAATTGGGTTTTATTAGCTTAGTAATTATTTATTTTAATAGTTAATTTACTTATTAAACGTTTATGTAAATTTAATCGCTTCAGTCCCTTCAGTTTATATTGAACTTTACCAACATGTAGAAATTATTTTCAAAATTAATAAAATAATTTATTTTATTTCATTAAAAATGTGTTTGTAAGTGTGTGTTCTTATAAGTTTAGCAAATTCATTATTTTTTATTAATAATAATATACTTTTATTCCAAAGCAATAAATACAATCTGCCACACTTAAGGGCTATAAGTATAATTGATCTATGAACACATAAACCATAAATTATTGTATTAGTTATTCAATTTATTTACCCGTTATATGAATTTATTAGCTTCGATTATGACAATAGGATTTTTTTTAAATAAAGTAATAAATATTTCAAAATCCTTGCCACACGACTTTTGTTCCTCTTTAGTCATAATTTCATTTCCAATACCTTAGATTTTCATGATTTTTCTAGTTATACCTGGAGAGTATGAAGTATTGAATAATAAATAGTTTCTTAGTCAAGTGTGAAAGCTGTTTGAGTTACCCCGTTTATAAAAATTTTTAGTCTGTTCAAAGGCAATTGAACCTACAGCTAATTCCCAGTCAATCTAAAAATACGTTCCAATTATTTATCGTAAATAATTTTAATGAAAAATATAACAGTGTAGAGGAGTAATTAATCGTAAGCAAGAAGATAAGAAATTTACCTTAACATAAAATTTGAAAAGCTTAATATGGCCTTGCTTAAATTCCAATAATATAGGTTTACACTGAGGTAATCGGAGACAATGTAGCGATGGATTAATCCTATTAGGCTGCTCGCTATAGATACCTGCGCTGTAGAGCATTGCGTGATTAACCATATAGTGTTAAATTATAAATTTATATTTATTTGTGTGTATGTAGAAATTTACTATGCCCAGAATAATGAAATTCTCTTAGTCTGAAACTTTTATCCTTTATGGATTAATATGATTTATCAAAAGCGACGTGTCTAAGAAGATGGGAGAACTGCACCTTCTTTAGGGATTACTGACTATCTTTACAATGAACAAATCATGAATATATTGAACAAATCATGAATATTTTTAGTTTAAAATTGAAGAACATTATTAATACCATAACAAAGTTGTATAAAAGAAAATATACTATAATCTGGCAAGTTTCGATGTCATATAAATTTCATTTTATTCCTGCTTCCATCAAACCATTAAAGATGCAGAAGCTGACTTCTCTAGGCGATCATACGACCTGAAGAATTGCTATTCCTATTTTGCAACACTTGAGATTTTATGTATGCAGATAGATAGAAAAATCAATCAATTAGGAAATGATGTTTCTAAAGGGTAACTAATTTGTTTGGTGTGGAGTTATCGATTGTATGTATTTTGTAATTCCTATGTGTCTTTAAATTAGGTAATGTATAATATAATCAGTAGTAATTACTGAAACTTAAATCAAATTTTATTTCTATTGAAGCAAAAAAGCTGTAGCTAAGTTGGTTGGGTGATGAGATGCTATGCTGAAGGTTCCAGGTCCAAATACGGATATGGCAGAAACATTATTTAATATGTTTAACTACAGACCCTCTTGCACCTCACGCAAACTATATAAAGTTAGTACCCTTAATGGAGGAAAACCTGGGGGCTGAGAGTGACCTGGGACAAATCACCTCCCCTCTTTGGCAGTAGTGGCACAGTTTTTTATGTATTAACGCAATATACTATAAATATAAGTTTTATATCCTTTTTAAAATAGTTTTGCATGCCTAAATAAATTGATATTGTTTATTAATAATTAATATTAATATAATATATATGTGCTAACCTCAATTAATATCTAAACTGATCAATTAAATATAATTAATATTTTATGAATTATAATTATAGAAATAAATATTTATTACTTAATTTATACTCAATTAATGTAAGTTGGGTTATAACCTGTCTTTTATACCTAGAAAAAATAGAAAAGAATGAACTTTACATTCAAATTCGAAATCTTATTTTCTGCTAGATAAGAATTCACAGGATTAGAAAAAAACATGTATGTTTTTCATTATTTAATAATATTTTTTTCTTTAATTTAAGGCAGAAAACATATGCTAGATTTTCACCACTTAGATGTTTCCATGATCACAGTTTTCAATAATAAAATGACCCATACAAGTTATTTCTGTTTCTTCCTGAATTATACTGAAATCAATTAACGGATCCGGTTTATGGGCTTCTAAAAGTAACTATACTAATGGATTGGGCCCGAGCCAACTGATATAAATCGATCCTTAATAAGTTTATAGTCAATAAAATGAAAAAAAAGAGAAAAGCCAGAGTTGATATTTGATACCATATCCCCTTGTGTAAAATATTTTCTTCCACTATTTTGTTAAACTGTTTGTATGTAATATCCTTCTTTTTGGAATAGTATTCATTATTCACAAAACTGAGGATAAAGACCTAAAGTATCAATAAAAAATTACTTTATTACCTATGTCGAATCTTAATAAGTTATATAATTATATACATATACATCTATTATATAAACACATAGAGATGTATATGTACATAATTACTCCCAACAGGCTTCATGCCTATCCTTTAACATTTTTATTGAATTTTTACATACTGTTAATATTTGAGTGGTAGAGCACTGTGTTGCCATGCCGGAAATCCTGGTTCAAATCCCGCTGCGGGTAAGACTTTTATTTAGTCTGTTTGCAGCCGGATATGGATCATCAAGGATCTAGGATCCTTTATGATCTCCTGGGGCTCACCCAGCTTCTATAAAATATTATAAAAATAGGGTACCCAAAATAAGGAGAAAAAATCTGGCGGTTGAGCGTGATCTAGTACAAGTCACCTCCTTGCAGAACCGTTGTCCATGAAACAGTACAGTCTCTACCATGTACTGAACCCCAGACCCGTTCATGGGTTGTAGTGGTACAGGTTTTTTTTTTGGTTAATATTTTAAAATATATTTATAACTCGCAAAAATGTTATTTCATTATAAATTAGTTATTTCAATACTTACTATGCAAACGCTTTAAGCTGCTAATTAATTACAAAAGACTAATATACATGACTAAATGAGACCTAATTGGATTTACGGAGTGTAGCTTTGGGGCTCCACTAATCTTTTTCTTCTATTCGAATCAAAAAAACTTAGTAAAATCCTCAATGCTCCTTTCTTTTTTAAGAATAAAGTCATGCCCCATTTGTTGCAGATTTGGCCCGAATCCTATATCAAATCAAAGCTTTCTTGATAAATTGTATTCCCACTCAAAGGATATGTGTGTCGAAAGACATGGACGGAAGCCGGATTAGAGTGAATCGAGGAGTTTTGACTGTTCAAGGAAAATTGGCAATGGGATTTGAAGTATTATTTGAAGAGGTTTCGAAAGGTTGGAGAATATAAAGATAAGGAAATAGTCTTTTTGGGATCTTTAGGTAATAGATGGATTAGAGGTTTGTTAAAATAGTCCTTCCATTTTTTTTCTAGGAGGCAGAGAATCCTGCATTTTGTTGGATAAAATTATATATGAGCAGAATAACAGGTTGAATTTCAGAGGCAAGTTATTAAAATTTGACCGAAATCCTGTCAGAGCCTATGGAATCAGAACATGGCCCATAAATCGGTTGTCATATTTATGCCTATCACCAACTATATCAAGCTCGTAAGAAATATTCTTGTCCCATATCGGAAAGCCATAGGAAAATCCTCGATGAATGGTCGATGATGAAGTACCCTCAGTATAGGAGAGAGATCGCTCGAAGATTAAATGGGCCATAATTTAGCAGTTATTATGGATAGAGCTCGCTGGCCGCGGTGATAAAGCCCAGAAAGCTCTATAGTTTATGATAAGAGCGGTGGTGTAAGAGGTGTGTCAGTCAAAAAGATACGGTGGTTAGTGTTAGACTACGGGGAGCAAGTCCCATTTGGTATAATATAAATGGGTCCCATTCCGGCCGGAACGAGCACTAGGAGTCACCACCACCTAACGTTGTCTCCACTTTAAGGCCTCTACCGGGTCTGGCTTCCCCAAACCTATTAACCGATCTAGATTTTCTTTCTGCTAATCCCAAGGAGGCGCAACAGCTGACTACGTTATCTGTTAATTTTAATTGTAATTGTATTAAAGATAATGAGACCTAAAATTGCGAAGAAGATAAACAAATTATAGCTTGGCTACAAAGTCAAAGTTGTTAAAAACTGCTTTAAAGGGGAAAAAAGATTAAATAGGCAGTCATGAGGATTTCCAAGAGAAGTGGAAATTCAAAACATTGGAATAACTCTGTTATTTTTAAATTTATAAATCCATTATAGTCTGAATTATTACTATTTAAATTTTGTAAATTTAACTTACTAACACTAGTCTGGTTTTCAAATATATTGACAGTTCAAACAATAATCCGCCATCAATCCGGAAGCAAGGTTATGCAGGTGAAACGGGTGAGGGAGGTGGAGCTCAGGATTGTGAGTGAAGGACGCCAACTGGAGCAGGTTGATATTTATGAATATCTGGGAATGATCTTCAGTCGGGATGGGCAGATAGACCAGGAGGTTATGCATCGAGTGCGTAAAGCAAACCAGGTTTTCTTCCAGATTTCCAGAACTCTGGTGGGCAAGCAGGAGGTGAGCAAGGAGGCGAAGCTTCGCATCTTTAGATCTGTCTTCCTACCAGTCTTGTTATATGGAGCCGAGATCTGGGTACTCTTGGACAAGAATGCCTCACGAGAGACAGCAGAAATGAGGTATCTCAGAAGATCTGCGGGAAAGACGAGACGAAAATGCGTGAGGAACAGAACAATTAGAGATACCCTGAGAGTTAGACATGTGAGGGATGTCATAGAGGAACGCCAGCTCAAGTGGTTTGGGCACGTTTGCAGGATGGGGGACGAGCGTAGAGCAAGGTGGCTGATGGAGGCCAGACCGAGAGGGCAAAGACCGGTTGGACGCCCGAGAATCACATATAATAGTTATATGGATAGACTCGGCCGAGACCGGGGGTCGACCCTGGTGGAGATGAAAAGGAAGACCCAAGATAGGGGCACATACCGAAGGTGGTCCGAGACTACTTCGCGGTAAACAGCACAAAGAAAATAGAGAAAGAAGAAGAAGAAGAAACAATAATTACATACATTTTCAAGTAGATTATTTATTAATCAGAACATATGAGGAGCTGGTCAATACAAAATATCAATAATAGTAATTAGTATAGTGTTATATGTTATTTATACCTTGTACGTGCATTTACAAAAATTGTATTTCTATTTTTAGCATTATTATCATCGTTAAGTTCAACAATACATAGATCATTTGTACCCTCAATCATTTCATGAAACAATGCATTTAACTATCACAAATAAAATCTTTTAGGTAAAACGATAATTTCAACCAGTTATTAATGTTTTAAGTTATTCTTAGTACAAGTTCCACTACTGATAAACGACTTTTTAGATAAATATAATTAATCTTGTATCAATGGAGTTCTAACCTTTAAAATAAATTTTAAACGCGAACTACAAGTTTACCCCTAATAAAAGTCGCTGTAGAAGTTTTCACATCAAAAACAACCTGCAATGGATAATCAGAGGGACTTACCTACCGGTACAGTTACGCGACAACACCAGACCTTATAGTTCACGACAGACAGTGAAGATGCTAAACAGGCTGGGTTGCGAAGTCCTTCTGCATCCACACCACAATCCTTCTACCCGTAAATTTCCAACAGATTTCCATCTGTTCAGAAATTGGTAAATTTTTTGCAAATGATTCTCAAGT
This sequence comes from Troilus luridus, assembly GCA_964056705.1. Classification (NCBI taxonomy): domain Eukaryota; kingdom Metazoa; phylum Arthropoda; class Insecta; order Hemiptera; family Pentatomidae; genus Troilus; species Troilus luridus. The sequence continues at coordinate 79,796,518 of OZ057415.1, forward strand.
CATCATAATTTATTTTAATACATAACGTAAATGAGGTAAAGTATTGTGAATAAAAATATTTTGATTTTATAAAGTTGTTTCACTAAATAACTTACCTTTGAAAAAAGACATTTTGTATGAAGCCACCCAATAACTGGTAGCTATAAAGTGAGATCAATTTTGTTTTGTTTTTTGCTTTCCTAATTGCATTTTAATTATTGTTTTATTATTTGAAAGATTTATTGAATCAATTTATAAACATGAGTCGTTATAATTTTTTCAATTTGGAAATTCGGGTTCCGAAAGGGAAATTCTATAAGGGAAGAGAATGAGTTTCATCGCAAACTAGAGAACAAAAGCCCTAAAAATCCCTATAAAGGAAGTTTATATTGAATTGGATTCTATTGAGTTGATTGTACGCGGGAGATGTGAAGCGGTGTCGTTGACAGCTGTTTGGGATCGCCACCATTGTTCTCAGGATTTGGCTAAAAATAAAAGTAAATAAACCCCTCCCTTGTGTACAACCCCCCCCCCCCAATCATTCCTCTACCCCCCCCCCCGACCCTTCTATTAAATCTGTGGAAAGACAATCGATTTGATAAATGAGTTTTAATCTGATAAGGTTGGACACCGCTGGGCTATTGTACGCTTTCGATGATTTCAATTCTCAGTCCATGATTGATTTTTTCCCCATCATTTCTCTGGGTTTTGTGCATTTTAACCCTTATTAAAGGTCTAAAACCTTATAACTATCTATCAGATTCCTTCAATTTTTTTAAATATGAATTATTTGTTTGTTCATTTAACGTCACTTTATTCTGCTGTGGCTTAATGGACGATGCTACAGAGGGAATCCGAAATTTTGCCTATTCCAGTTTAATTAGGATAGGGATTTTTAGCGAGTACGTGACATCGTATGAGCTCAGGACCTTAGTTGTTTACTCCTTTTTAAAAAATCCTAGGGGCATCTGCCGGGCTATTAACCCGCGATCTTGGATATAGATATATGTTTTAAAATACGTGTAAAATAGGATATCGGGCTGGAACCTACAGTCTGTTTCCATATTTGCGAGAAGAAACTAATTAAAGAAATGAAAACAGGCTCAACTGTGGTGAAGTTGTATATCAAGCTTCTCAAAGTTCGCTGCCCAGGAGTTCGGCCGTGGATTTTCTAAAGTGAGTAAACAAATCCTTTGATAAGCCGTTGTCGGAAGGGACCTAAAATGGTCCCGAACCTGTGCGGTATCAGGTACTCATCAATGATCCCTATCCTAATTATACCTGCACATGCAAACTGAACCATTGTCCGGTTAGCCATAGCAGCACAAAGTGGCGTTAAATAACTAAACAAGCAAACAAATAAGAACATATGTTTTGTGTAAGAGATTTTGGTACATTTTCAGCTCTGGTGGCACCTTACAGTTTTAGAAACTATCCATATTAATTTTTGATTTAGAAGTCACAGAGCTTCGATGTTGCAAATATTAGTTTATAAAATCACGGCTCCAGAACATTTTTGTTTTGCTTCTTAGAGTATTTACAGAACTTGTGGAAGGACCTCCCTGGACTCTTAAGAAATCAATTGTTCATCATAAATTTCAATCGTTGATTTTTTAGTAAAAATTCTTTTTATGGTTCTACTTTTTTTTGTCTAGCCCCTTGGCTTTTATAATTGTGTTGAGAATAAAATAGTAAGGAGAGAAAGCACCTCTTTTACTGCACCAGGTGCATTTCAAGAGAGGAAATGTGAATAGGATTTTCTTGATTAATTAGATGGTAGGAGTGGGGGTGGGGGGAGGGGGGGTCGAGTGATGGGGCTCACCAGTTCTTTATGATTGGAGTTAGTCAGTAGTTTACTCAGTCCATGTTGAGTGTCTGTACATGTGTTTGCCAGCGCTGATGTCGTCCTTTTGTTTTATTTTATCATTAGGTTTTTATTAAGAATTATTAATTAATTCCATATTAATAGTTATAATGAAAAAAATTAGTAGATAAAATACTTTATTTAATACTTAATAATTTATTTTTCACCTGTTTAACAAAAACATGTCTTAATGTTATTTTTATTAAGTCTAACCTGCTCAATGACCAATAGTAGGTTAAATATCCGCAGAATTTTGACTGTGCGAAGGTAGCATAATAATTGTCTTTTAATTAAAGGCTCGTATGAATGGTTGGATGAGAAACTATATTATATTCTTTATATTAATTTATTTAATTTAATTGTTTAGTTAAAAAGCTAAAATATTTAATTTCGACGAGAAAACCCTATAGAATTTTACTATGATTAGTATATTTTTTCTTGTTTGCTATTAATGATAACTACACTAATCATAGTTTTGTTGGGGTGACAGTGGGATTATTTAAACTCCCATATAATATAATTTAATAATATTTATATATTTAACGATCTTATTTTAAGGATTATTAGATTAAATTACCTTAGGGATAGCAGCCTAATTTTTTTAATAATCCTGTCGGTGTAAGTGTGTTGAATAGTGGGTTCGTGCAGTGTTGGAGGCTATCAAAGAATTTGATATACATTCGTGTGATGAAGTCCGTTACCATCGGGAGTCCGAGGGTCTCGTGTATTATGTCTGATATCGTCATTTGTAGTGAGGTTTGCCTTACTATACGCATCAGTATACGGTTTTGAAATGTTTGGAGCCTTTTTGAAGTTGTAGGTGAAATATTATTTAACATAGGCGCCCCATAAAGGAGTGCCGGTCGAATAACTTCCTTTTAGTTCATTACTTTGAGGCCGAGTAAAGTTCGGTGAGGTGATTAAGTCTGTAAGATTTGGTTCTAACCGACCTGATCTTCTGATTACAATGTTGGGACAACGTTAAGTGCCGGTCGAGGGTGACACCAAGATACGTTATCCTATTGGCAGGTTCGTTTTCTGTGCCCGCTACTGTATAGGTTTTAGGTAGAGGGCGCTTATTCCTCATGAATAATGAGAGAGAAAATAATACAGTCGGTCTTTTTAGGATTAACTGTAATGTTTAGTCCATCCAATTCTTTAGTTATAACCTCACAGACCTTCTCCGCCTGCCGTAGAGCTCACTCTGTATTCAATGAGCTACTGTAGATGGCATTGTCATCGGTATACGCCGCCACAGTAGCTTTTTTGTATTTGGCACCAACGATTTCTGCCGTATAAACTGAGAACAGTATCGGTGATAGCACAGACCCTTGGTTCTCCTTAATAACAAAGCAAAGTTTGATACAAAAAAATTGGAATTTCAAAGTTGGCTTCTTTGTTTTAATTAAATAAGAACTGATTTATCTCTTTAAAGAGAACTCTTTAAATTCTGAGAATTGTTTTTCGAATTATCTTAATATGATATAAAATAAAGGAGTAGAATTCCAAAAAATTGTCAAATGATTTTTTCAGTTGTATCAATAAGCACAAGTGAGCATTAAAAGATAACAATTAAGGAATAAATAAAATTAACTTTGTTCTGAATATTGTTTTTTTTATCTGACCTCAACTTAGAGAGCAGGACTAATATACAACCCTAACATAACTTTATGGACTAAATTTATTTTTGTGGAGGGAGTATATCTCTTGTGATTTTCATTTTTATTCTTTGCCATCCATTAATTTAGTATGATTTAAATATGCATAGTTGTTTGAAAAAATAAATAAAACTATGATTCATGAAATGATTTGATAGTCTAAAACTGTCCAAATACGTTTTCTAATTAATATAATTAACCTGCATAAGACCGACGGGATCGTATTTCTTTTATGAGGAAAAGGAAAAGCGAGATGTAAAAGAAAAGGGCGCTGACAAATGAAAAAGGAACCAGTCCATTTAGGGAATGGAAGAGGGACGGATAAAGAGTGGAAGGGTCAGGAAAGTGTAAAGATAATGTTTGCTCGGAGGAGGATGAACCAGGGGCTTGCAGATAGCCAGATTATCGGCCTTCTCTTCATCGTCTGGAATAGAGATTAGCTCCTCTTTTGGCAAACTTAATAATCGACTATACCAACTCTCTCTCTCTCTCTCTCACTCTCTCTCTCTCGCTCTCTCTCTCTCTCTCTCTCTCTCTCTCTCTCTCTCTCTCTCTCTCTCTCTCTCTCTCTCTCTCTCTCTCCACAATCACTCACTCAGTCACTCTCTCAGTTTAGTTGTCATAGGGTCTTCAGAGAAGTTAATATTTGGACTGTCAACTACTATAAATATCAGAATTTTGTATTACTGGAAAACTGAATAGAATAATTAGTGGAGCTTAGCGGCAATTGCAAAAAAAAAAGCATACATTCTTCAATGGTACTAAAGTTTTGAAACAACGTATTGTATTGCATTTTATATAATTTACATTATAATAATTTATATATTAAAAATTTAAAAACTATACCACTACAATTCATGAAGGGTCTTGGATTCAGTACAATGTACAGACTTTACCGTTTAAATACAGCGATTGTTCTGAGTGGTCTTACCGGAATCATACTCAACTGTCTGGAGCTGCCGGCAATTAAGAGCGCCAACTATATAGTGGCTGAAATCTGTACATCTGAGAATTCTGCAGAACCGTTGTCCAAGAAACAGTAAGTCCCAACCATGCACTAAACACAAGACCATTGCACACTAGGCACCTTAGACAGTAGTGGGGTACAGTGTTACATTTTTTTTTTTATATCTACTTTTTTCCATCCTTCAACACATTTTTTATTGAGAAAAACGGAATAAGAAAATATTGTAATCTGTAATAATAATATTGTAATCTTTACTTGGTTACACTTTTATTTGGAACATTTCAATCATCCAAGTCTACATACGATATACGATATAGAATAGAATAGAAAAGTAACTTTATTCTGGGACTAAGTCCCTTTAGAATAACAGATATGAACAGGAATAAAAAACATAATATTTATCTGGCCAGAAGGCTAAAGGTTACAAATCATAAAGCGTGAAAACATGAAAGAAACCAATTTAAAAAGAAATATATAAACAAAAATAATAGTAAGTAAAAAATAGTACAGATCTTGACAGGATATTAAGCAATTACAGAGAATAGATAAATCCATAGCTTTTGAAATTGAATGCATGAGCTAGCATTCAATAATTTGTTTACATGATGTACAGCTTTTCAAAGAGCAGAATTAAAAGAACTAGATAACACAATGAGTTATTATACACATTGTATTCTAAGCAAATGACTAACCTGCCTAGAGACTATCCTTTTGGGAAGCTAATAGATGTTGATACAGCAAGGATTTGAATAATGATAGAGAGGGAGTATGACGGATATTAGGAGGGATTGAGTTCCACATTGTGGCGGAGCGGGCGAGAAAGGAACGTTCGAACGCTTTAGTTCTGTGTGAACGTATATAGAGATCAGAAAGGCGGGATCTTGTTTTATGGTGTTGAACTGATGATTTGAATTGGAGGAGACTGTAGATATATGAAGGGTGTTGAGAGTGAATGGATTGGTATAAGAATGAACAGAGGAAACATTGTCTTCGGAAGGGAGGGAAGAGCCACTTTAACCCATCATAGAGGTGGGAGACGTGCGATCGCTTCGGAGTACCAACCACAAATCTTAGAGAGCAGTTCATTATTCTCTTTAATCTGTCTTCAAGCATTTTAGAGAGGCCTCCATATACCACACTACAATAGTCAAAGTGGGGGAAGATGAGAGAAGATACGAGAAGCTTAAGGGAAGATTGTGTAAGGAGATGACGAGAACGATGGAACAACTTCAGGGAACTAATTGTCCGTCGGGATATCTGGGCAATGTGGGATTTCCAGGAAAGGTTTTGGTCGATGGTGATGCCTAGGTTTTTCACCGAGGAGGTAATCGTGATAGGATTATCGTTTAGGAGTAATGTTGGGAGGGTGTGGATGGATGTAAGGAGGGAATTGGAACCTAAAACAATGGCCTGAGTTTTCAATGCGTTCAATTCCAGTTTGTTCAGCTTTGCCCAGGCAATTATATACCTCACATATGGCATATTAATCAAATATGGCAAATATAATTGCCATAATATAAATAATATTTGTTATAAATTAATGGTAGATAATTGTTATTTTATATTTTCGACTGTGTTAATAAATATAAAATACATAAGAAGTTTTATCATTATTCATTGAAAACCAAATATTTAAAAAACATTTTGCTATTTATTTAATTTAATTTAACCGTTCATGCTTATCAAGATTCTTAAAACATATATCAACTTCGTTGATTGATGTAGTATTTGCAATTCTACACGATTTTATAAGAAAACAAGTTAACTAAAAAAGTTCCTGTAGCACTACAAACTGTGAATGTTTTTAGGTCACTAAGTTAGGAGGTATAGTTCTTATGTCGACAATTGTTCCAGGAGATAATTTACGCTTAACCGCTAAGTTCCCTCCGTTTCATCGAGAATAGGTGAGCCGCAGATGGTCTTTGATAGTCGGATGATTTATATTGAATTAATAATCATCTACTAAAACCAAAGCCGAACTTGAAGCATGAAGAAATAGGAGTCCAGTTTCTTACTGAGCTGCTCCTTGTTTCTTGAAGTTGTGGCATATACCTCCATTAAATTCCAAACATACAGTTTTTTCACAAGTAATAATACTGTTGTTAAAAATTCATCATTACTATCATTATGTCTACAAACCCAGTAAATAAGCGGTTCAGTCGGTTTTGTCCATATAATAGTGGGATTGGAGCCGTTGACCCTAGTATTTTTTAAAGGAAGTGAAAAATCCTTAGTTATTTCATCATACGGAACGGAGTTAAAACAGAGGTCTCTAGCCTGTGCGATATTAGTTACTCGATAAAGATCCTTATCCTTAAGTTATGTTAGGGCAGGAGAGTTATGAGCGTGATCTAGGACAAATCACCTCCCTGCATAACCGTTGTCCATGAAACAGTACAGTCTCTACCATCAATTAAACCCCAGACCTGTTTATGGATTGTAGCGGTACAGGTTTAGTTATGACAATGACTTGGATAAATTGGATTTGTAACAAGGAAGATTGTCCCGGGCATGACGTTACACTGCGGCCTGGGTGGACAGGACTCATAGCCATAGAGTAGGCAACCTGTCTACGGGAAGGGAACCCCAAAATCAAACCACTGTCCTTACAGTTTAAAAAAGGTTGATTATAGGGCCGCACCCCTTCATTGGAAAAAATATATTTCGCTTTCAAACCCAAAGGAAAAAGAAAACCTGACGGATCAAATCGGCAACGACTTAAGGCGCGAAAACGAAACATGTTTTTTGTACATGGAATGTTCAGGTTTAAGGACCAAAAGAAAGGAGGTGGAAGATGAACTGAAAAAGCAAAACATTGATGTGGCAGTCCTTAGTGAAACTAAAATCAAGGAAAGTTACAATGAATTTTCAGGAGAATTCTTGTATATTTACAGTGGAGTGGAAAAAAGTGAGAGGGCTAGAGCAGGAGTTACAGTGGTGATTAATAAGAAATTGCGCAGGTGTATTAAGAATTAAGAATGTGTAAATGAAAGGATAATTAAACTTGAAATGGCATTGTTTGGAGAAGAGGTTGTTATTTTTGGGATCTACGCTCCAACTGATGACTCCAAACGACATGTTCTTCGATGATATTTGTGACTTGATAGAGCGAACACCTGACCGTAAGATTGTTATCTGTATGGGTGATTTCAATGGACGTGTTGGCGGCAAGTTCAACGATGAGACCGTGGGACGTTTCGGAGAAGAGAAAACAACCGATAGCGGCGCAAGATTAATACGTTTGTGTGAGCATTTAAACATGAGAATAATTGATGGATTTTTCAAGCATAAAGAAATTCACAAATTCTCCTGGCACTTGCCCACTAAGGGCCAAAAATCAACCATAGATTATATAATACTCAGGCGCACCACTAGCATTAAGGTGAACGATGTTAGAGTGATGAGAGGGTCCGAATGTAGTTCGGATCACTTTCTCTTAAAGAGTGTAATGCATTTTAAACCTTAAAAACTTTTTAGAAACTCTCCAGAATCCAGAGGAAATTCAGACTCTCGAAAAGCAATTCGATACTCATTTGAGAGTATGACAAATCAAGAATCGGTAAAAGGACTGTTCCAGAACCGACTAATGGAGAAATTGAATGATGAGAGAGGTTTGAATGATCGACTATATCATGAGAATATAGTAAAGTGTATACATGCCGCAGCATTGGAAGCCGTCGGAGAGGAAAGGAAAGAAGTTAGAGGGAAAAATAAACCTTGGTGGAATGAAGATGCTGAGGTGGATGTCCAGGAGAAAAAGTGTTTATATATTAAATGGCTGAACTCTAAAAATGAGAAGGATCTGAGGGATTATAAAAATGCCTGTAAAAAAGTAAAAAGTATTAGAAGGAAGGCAGTAGGTACCTATTGGAAAAAAACCCGCAAGTATGTGGACACTTACATTGATGGGCAAAAGTCTAGTGCTACTTGGAGGACTTTATGAAATTTGAAAAACCCCAAAAGATGCGGAGATAAATTCCCATTGATCAAAGAGCAGGAATGGGTGAATCACTTTAAAGAATTATTCCATGAAGAGCGACCCGAATTCGTTTGGAATAAATCGAATGAAATGGCATCGAATAAGGAAGATATATCGCCAGTAACAGTTGTAGAACTGGACTCAGCTCTCAATAAAATGAAAAATAGGAAATCTCCTGGTCCCGGTTCTATTCCAATAGAATTAATAAGAACAGGCCCAGTCGAAATCAAAATGGCACTGGCAGAGAGTATGACACTTCTGTAGAATGGTGGAGAGATCCCTGAAGAATGGAAGCAAGGACATATCACCCCAGTTTTCAAAAAAGGTCAAAAGATGGATTGCTCAAACTACAGAGGTATTATGGTTACCAGCTCGCTGAGTAGATTATACGGCCGAATAATTAAAAACCGAATTGAAAATGACATAAAGGAAGAACTCAGCGAGGAACAGGCGGGTTTTCGAGCTGGAAGATCATGCACTGATCACATCTTCAGCCTCTAACAACTTATAGAAAAAAATATGGCACACGACCGTGAACTCCACATGATATTTGTAGATTTACACAAGACCTACGATACCGTACCTCTAGGGAAACTGTGGAAGGCTTTGGAAGATACATCTGTTAAGAGCTTCCTCATCAGAGCAATTCAAGGGCTCTATAAAAACATCACAGGGGCAATAAAAATAGGAGATAGAGTGTCTAGAAGCTTCTCAATTAACAAAGGTTTGAAACAGGGCTGCTTCCTTTCACCCCTGGCTTTCAACATTTATATAGAAAAAGCCCTTAAAGACTGAAAAAGATCATTGGGTGGAATGAGTGCTCAAATCGGGGATGATGTCATCTACAATTTGCAGTATGCCGATGATCAAGTAATAATCGCATCGGATCCGGATGACGTAAGCTATGTGATGAGGAAGTTGCTAGACACATAGTCCAGATGGGGACTGAAAATCAGTACAAATAAAACAGAGTATATGGTTTTCAACGCTCCAAATTTACTACTTGAAATCGATGACTGGACGCTGAAACCTTGCAAACAGTTCAAGTACCTCGGATGCTGGCTCTCTTCTGGAGGAGGTAGTGATGGTGACATCGAACATAAAGTAAACATGGGGAAAAAATAATAAGTTTGATACATTCCGCCCTATGGAGTAAGGAAATAAGATTAGAAACTAAAAAGAAGATCTACCATTCCTTCGTAGAGAGCGTAGCCACTTACGGGTCGGAGGTTTGGACACTCACGAAAAAGGCGGAGAATAAGTTGCTTTCCATGGAAATGGATTTCTGGAGAAGAAGCTGTGGTATATCGAGAACCAAGCGGGTCACTAACGCAGCAATCAGAGACAAGGTCGGATGTCAAAAGAACATCCTTTACCAGATTGGGACTAAAAGGTTAAAGTGGTATGGCCACTTAATGCGGATGGACGAAAACCGCTGGCCAAAGAAAATTCATAACTATATACCACCTGAAAGAAGAAAGCGTGGAAGACCAAAGATAAAATGGATGGAGGATGTAGAGGAATGCATGGCAGCCTTTGGGTATTGGGGATATGACTCCTTAAGCTGTAAAAAAAACCCAGGAAAAAAACAAACAAAAACAAGGACGATTCATAACGGTTCTGTGTTGTCAGCAATGCAACTTTCTTCAGCTCCCCTCTTCTTTTACAAGTATAAATACTTTTAGGAATTGGGATAGCAGGAGGTAGGAGAGTAAAAAGTAGTTATAGTATGTAAGAAAGTACCCTCTAAGTTAGTTATAGCCCATAGTCAATTAGTTTACTAGTTTATAAGAATGTCTCATGTACGTACATATTAAATCTGTTCAATATCTCAATAAATATCTCTATTTCTTTATAGAACGCCCACCGTTTGATAACCGGTGCTTGAACAGGCACAGCATCATCTACGAACTTAGCACTGTTTCCAGAGAAAACTTTGAAATACTGCTGAACTTTACTGATCCGAGGATGCACAGGAGTTGGCCCTTCAAGTGCCGAAAGCTTTAAATTTTCTACAGGCTTCTAAGACAAACTCACCGAAGGGATCTGAAAGGGATAAATCTACTACAGGGCTCGCTCGTCTACAACTGTACCTCTGATCGCTTTTTCAAGAACTTAGAAGGGATGCACTCAGCATTATACCTGATTAGACGAAGCTTCTCCCACTATAGCATCGTCCGATGAATTGCAGCAGAATCAAATGACGTTAAATGTACAATCTAGCAAAAAATCACATGAAATGAACATAAGTTTTCTGTAATATTTGTTGGTACTTTTTCATTTCTGGTGGTACCAGAACATTTATGTTTTTCTTCTTAGAGAAAATTAACACTATCGATAGAACTCGACTTAGCCACTTCTTCATAACCATTTCCCGATCCTGTGGTAACCTCACGCCTACCATCGACATGGAACAGGGATCACGTAGTTTGTAAAATCTCTACCGACGGATTGCTTCGTACAACAATCCTTGACAGGATAAATAGACCTTGCCATGACTTTAAGACGGCTTACCTTATCCGGGAAAGTTATATTGGTCAGTTTATCTTTCTTGGAGGAGCCTGTCCTTGTTGTAGTGTTGGGAAAGATTTAGATAGCCCGATCCTCCAAATCCTGGTGCCGACTAACTTCTCGCTGAAGATGAACTCCGAAGCCTTCCACTCAGGATCCCGATTCTTGGCTCTTATCTATTTGGGTTATCGGTCTTAACGAACTTTCCTGACTCCGAAAATCAATTTAACCATCAATCTTTTTATTTTTACAGCAAACTTGTTATTTGTTGGAACAAGCGATTCGAAATCACTGTATTTATTCAAAGAATTTTGAGATATCACTATCTATAGAATTATCATAAAAAATTGTTAGTTAAAGTAGATCAGTCAGACATAAAAGGCACAATAACTAAATATAAGTATCACTGTACACATAAACAACAGATTATTGTTATAGTCAATAGAAACATAATTGAACATATAGTCATTGGGAATGATAACTAATATGCCGAAAAATAAACAAAATGTTTTGGTTTTATTTATGGGATCAATATTAAAAGGGAGGATGAAACAAATATATCTAATTGAAGAACTTTGAGATATCACTAATAATAGCATTATTGTGAAAAATAATTTGCTAAAGTCGATAAATCAAATATAACAGACACAATAACTAAATATAAATACCACAATACAAGTTAGCTAACAAAATAATGTAGATTTTAGTTATTTCCACATCCATCTATTGTACTGATACTCAATGATACCGGGACTAAATCAATCATTTGAAATCACTAAATTAAATTGATTTTATCAACAGAAAAGGTGTGAAAAATGACATATAAGGTTATATAAGGATAAACATTTATATATGACAGATGAGTTTTCGTAACTTGTACTATCTGTTGACTAAACATCCTGCATTATTCGGTCCACTAGGTCACATTCTATTGTTTGAGTAATATATAGTCAATTATTTAACATCTATCATTTTGAATTATACCAATCTTAATTGATTTTCGTATAAAAAACTTAAATGTATTTAAACACTTTACCACTATTGATTTAATTTTTATGGTTGTCAAATCGTTGTTTGTTTGTTCATTTAACAAACACTTTTTGCTGCTATGGCTGATCGGACGATGCTACATTCGGAGCTCTAAATTTTGCCCATCCAGGTTTAATTAGGATAGGGATTTTTAACAGGCTCGGGACCCCCGTTTAACGTCCCTTCCGAAGGACGGCCTAACTGAGGATTTTATACTACCTTTAAAAAATCCTAGGGCCACCTGCCGGGCTACGAACCCGCGATCTTAGGTTTAGTAGTTTGTTACGCTAACCACTAGACCATATTTCGCCCATTTTGTCAAATCGTTAATTCCCTAATGTAGAAATATTCGCAGCATATGTATGCATATAAAGATATAAATATATCCTCATTTTAATAATTTATTCATTTAACAACCTCGTTCTGAATCTGAGTGATCTATAGGCCTCCCCAGGGCTACTACCCTTAGTAGGTAGAAAAAACAGAGGTTCAGCAAGATCCCGGGCCAAATCACCTTCGTGCACAACCGCGGGAGCTTCTAAAAAAAAACATTTCCTCCCATGTATACATACTACATACGTACGTAATATATATGTTATATGATATTTTTGTAATAATAATAATGTATTTTAAATGAGGTGGAAAGAGATTTACAGGAGATGGGGATTACCTGCGAGGATGTCTTGGAAAACGACCGTCTCAGGGTAAAACTAGAGACGGGAAAGAGATGGACAGAAGAAAGAAGGGAGCAGCACCGGCGACGAATGAAGGAGTACTGGGCCATTGTTAAATAGAAAAAAGGCAGTTGAAATGACGTGGTCCTTATTAAGCCAATACGGGAAAAAATGTATTATATATATATATATATATATATATATATATCATGCCAATAAGTACACTTCATTGCCATTATTAGAAACTTATAAACTAATCCATAGACGGATAGATGGATCTACGAAACTGTAGATTTATTTTTTTCTTGGTTGGAGAAAATTATTTTTTCTTATAAAATTTAAACTGTTTGAATCTAATGTAAATTTTGGTTATAGTATCTTAATTGTTCATAATTATTATTTCATCTCATAACTTTGTTTCGAATACATAACATTATTTCGATTTATTTTTTCAGGGTCGATTGCCTGGCGATGTGGAAACTTATTTGGGGACATTTAGAAGATGTAACTACCCCAAGCTAACCCCGCAGCGAACTATAGAGATAGTACATCAATGTGCCAGATATTCCAGGTCAGACATTTTTATTTATTCTACATCTATTTTATTATTACCTTAATAGCAAAATAGATCTTAAATGGTTGTTTCTGTTAGACCAATAAATGTTTATATGAGATTGTAAAAACTAAATGTGTTTACTAATAAAAAAAAACGGGCAACAATAAAGATTCACGTCCGCGTGTCTGTTCTCTTTTCCGTATCTGAAAAAAATAACATTTTTCTGTGAGAAATTCCAACATGTTCGGCTAAGTTCATTGTCATTTTTTGAGTTTCACAAATACCATTTTTACAGAATACGCGATTTATATAAGTTACAGAGAATGATTGGAAATTGAATATTGGAGATAGGATATTTCCTGAAATAAAATTATTTTTTTATTTAATTTTTAGAATTGGATATGGATTCTTCACTATCTTTTACTTTCCTTTTTTAATTATAGATCAGCAACCCTTTTTTTCGTTATTTGAATTTTTTTCCATCCAAAACTTAAGGAATTCTTTGTATTTTGTACATAATAAACTGACCACCGTATGAAATAGACTAAGCCTACAGGATAAGGAACTGTGGGTTAGTTCTGAATTAAAATGATTCTAATTTTTTTTAGTATTTTTTTTTACTAATGTAAACTTAAGAAACTCTAAAAATACTCTTACGTCATTTACATTTGAAAACGGACACTGCATTTGAAGGTATAATTTTAAGATGTTTAATAATTTTAAGTTTAAGATTAGCATTATAGTTGCACGACATTATTTCGTTATTTATTACTTTAAATGATAACAAAGCGATTAAAAATCTACTTAAGTTAAACAAATTAATAAAATACTTCCAAAATGGGACCATGCCAGACGAGTATTAGTAAAATAAATGAGTAAAAAAGCGCTAACAGACCAAGAGGCCATGATGAAAAAATTTATGAACATAATTAAGACATAAGGGGAACGGATTTTATTAAAACAGAAAGGGCGGGATTATAAAACTGCTGAATTGATCGAAAATTAAATTAAGCCCGTAACATAATATACAAAGGACTGTTTTAAATTTTGCTAATCTTTTGACGGAGGGTCTCCGGTTTGTGTATGTTATTTTTTAAAGGCTTAAAGGGAGGTTAATTTTTTCATATTCTATTTTATATAAAAATGTAATTAAATGTCTTTATTAGCACATATACAATCAAACAAACACACAAATAAAAATTTTTGTTAAAAAAATCACTCAAAAATTCCTCAGCTAAGATGTCTATGAATCACAGATTGTGAACAAATCAAATTAGTTAATTCATTTCCAAAATATATTGGACTAGCATCCTAGGTTCCTCGGAGTTGTAAAAAGAGAAACACGTTATTATTTTTTTATCAAACATAAAGTACCATCTATATATATATTATTAAATCTTACACTGAAATATATACGTGATTAAGTTGTTAAAATTATATGTAAATTAATTATTTCATCTTGCGTTATTCTGTAATTTAATTATATTTAAAACTGATATAACGAGGGAGTTTTAGGAGGTTAAACTAAGGTTTCTTGACTTTTAAAAAGTTTCTGAAGGCGTGAGTTGTGTTTGGAGTTTTTAACTTTCTTCAGGCGGGATAATGTAATTTTTAATATCGCGATTTCTTATTCCGAAGTAAAATTATTGTCAAAATTCTTTTCGTAACTAGCCTGTTATTTTTTTTTTACACATATAAAACTAAATAGGAAGAAGTAATTAATGGGAAAATAATATCATTTAAAAGGCTAATTACTTCTCTTGCAAATTGATTTTTGTAATTGCAGCTGGAAGTGGAGTCTTCAAAAAGAATTTGGGTGGATTTCGCACTCGAAGCCTTTGTTTAATGAAGGCACATAAAATTTACAAAACATAGCACATTGCTTAGGCAATGCTAACTATACAAGAACAATTATCAAAAAATGAATAAATGAATTATAAAAGATGAGTGGGGGATAACTGGAGATATGCCCTTAAATTTTGAAATAAACAGTTTTATAGAAACTTGAAGGAGTTTAGAAATTCTTATAAAATTCCGTATATTCCGATGGCAAATTATTCCATATAAAACATAAACAATAATTCTTTGCTTAAACAAAGTCAACAGATTTATAAAAAGAGTTAAGATTTAGTTGATCCAAGTAATCAAAGATGTGGATGGGAGATTCTTCGTGTGAGGCCCTTAAATTTTGTAGTGATCTTAATCAGGCGGAGGCATACAGGCAACTAGAAGTAAATAAAAGTGCATTTTGATAGTAAATAATTCTATATAATGCATAAACAATATTTCCTGGTTTAGAGAATGTCAGGTTCATAATAAGGGTCAGGAGTTTGTCTGTTCCAGGAAATCAAAATAGTGAATGGGAAATTACTGGATTGAGGCCCTTAAAGTTTGTAGTTATCTTAATCTCATTAGAGCCAGAAGGAAACTAAAACTTCAAAGTAGGTGTGTATTTCGATAGCACATGATTCTATATAAAGATTGAATAACGGTCCTTTGCTACAATTTTGATAATTCAGAAATCATGAGCCACCATGGGCTTTCCCCCATTCAAGCATCATCAACTAACCTCCGGCTTAAATATAAATACGCAACAAATACAGCACATTTGGCAACTCCATTCAGAATCTCCCTAATCCACTACCGCAATCCCTCGCATCCTGTTGACTGGTTGAATGGAAAACAAGCTACAAAGGCAATGGCGGACCTGCGAGCTATTCATACCATGATATCCTTGAAATAGATAAAATATAAAGTAAATAATCATGAAAAAACTATAAAACCAAAATGACTAATTGGCATGAGATCAATGCGAGTGCTTCTTGGATTATAGTATCAATGACTAACCTCAGAACAGAATGAATATTACTTATGAAGCTTCTAATGATAAATGTTAATAATATCGGTCTGATTGTTAGTCCTTGTATCAAGAAAAATTATTATTCGGATGAAATAGAAATAAGAAACATGGGTGCTGTTCTCGGTTATGATGCTAACATCTTTCTCAAGGGAAAATAATAGCGAAGTCAAAGTCTTTTTGGGAGGGAATTAGGAAGCGGAGTTGATGAGGCAATAAGCTGGGAGGGTTTCCAACTCGGCCTTAGAAAGATTATTTAAGATTAGAGATCATTTTTTACGAAGGGCATTACAAACAGAGAGTCAGTAAATAACAGATCGCGTTGCTCTTTTATTGTCCAGAGATTACTTCTTATTAATTTATAAGGTCGTGCAATTTAATGAACTGTAACCGAATGCTATAAAGAACCCACAGCCAAGGCCTAATTTTTTTTTCTCTTGTTTTTCATGAAGACGTAGACAATTGCTAATATTTTTTCCTAGTCCCTTAGAATATTTGTTTATTTGAAATTGATTTACTTATCAGGACCAAATAGGACTGAAGGGACATATTTTACTGCACCAGGCGCATATTAAAAGAGGGGGTTTTTAAAAATGATTAATAAATTATAGAAGTACGACTCTTGACTTCTTCACTAGTTCTTTTTTATTGGGGCTAGTAACAAATAACTTTGTTTTCTTCTTATAGGAAGTAATAAGTTTGAACATGTCGAGAAGTTATGTCGAAAGGTTTAGTAAAAAGTAGCGTTTATCATAACTAAGAACAAAACGAAACTTAAGAGCTCGTGCATATTGTACCGAAATTTATAATTAGAATTTATTTAACAATGATCCTAATCAACTTTTATTTGTGAACTAATCAAATTTATCAACTTATATGTGTGAAACATGGCTGTTAACAGTGACGGATGAACATCGTACTGAGTTATTTGAATATAATCTATCGAGTAGAACATTCGGTCCGACTAAGGATGACCACGCAACCATACTATAATTTTAGTTAAAGGAGAGGCCTTGTAAAGTTCTAAATCTTATTCATGATACGTTATTATGCTCCGAGGGGTGCGTGGGAGGATTCCGTTCAGAGTATCCGATTTGTGTCTTCATGATGGTACGTGGACGGAACATAGTAAACAGAGATTGGTAGTATCGGCTTCCGATCTTCGGGATCATTAAGCCTTGTTTTTAAAATGTTTGTTTTAGATTGAGCCTTTACGGAGTACTCTTGTTTCCACTGATCCTTTCTTCATGAAACAAGAAGCAATATTTCGGCTTAACCAGGAAACAACCAAAATTTTGTCCTGGAGTCCTGGAGGTCCTATGCCGTTGGGCTTCTATAGGCTCCTCCATCTTTAGGGACAGTTTTCCATCCCACGAGCAAAACAGTACTCTCTGCCGTAGGATCTTGGTGGCCTTCGACCCCGTCAATCACTCGGTCCAAAACTACTTTAGCCGCAATAGACACTACGTTTTCCACCACTGGGAAGTGTAGGTTGAGATTTGATATCGAATTCGGGCCAAATCAGCAATAAATTGGACATTCAGGCCATAGTGGATTACTTTGTTCGTTACAAGTAAGGAGCATAGAGGATTTTACGGAGGATTTTGGATTGTAAGGATTAAATACGAGAGGAATTCGATGGTTTAGTGGAGCCCTAAAGCTCTATTCCGTAAGTCCAGATGGGTCTAATGATTGTATGTATATGAGTCTTTTATAATTAATTGAGAGCTTAGAGCGTTTGTCTAGTAACTGTTGTAGTAGCCTGATGATTCCTATTATTAAAGATGAGAACTAAAATATTTCTCACAGCTCTCCAATACCTTGAGAGCACTAAGTCTTATTATAATTTTTTTAATTCTTTAAACTTAATGAAGACATGCAACCCACATTGTGAAACGTTGGTTTTTAATAGATAGTTGCTTATTATTTAGGAATTAGTTTTCGAACTCCACCCGGACCATTTTCTTTGACATGATATTTATAAGGTCAACTCATAATTAGTTTGTAACGACTTTCTTTTTCGATCGCTTATTTCGTCCGTCCAGTGTTGCTACCTACCTATTGGTATAGACGGAAGGGATTCGACGCCCACCATCTGTGAGCTCATTTTAGTGGTGAACTATCGTTACAACTGGACGTATATTTAACCTAAATTCATTGCTTCATTTGGCCGAGAAATAGCCATAATGTTTCTTCAACTTAACTTTTTCGTTGCGGCTTACCTTAACTATTACTTTCTTCAATTGGACCTTGTACTTACAACCCTCAAACCTGGTCACAATTTAAAAGTAATTTCTGTTTATTCTTGTTAAAACCGTAAGCTATAACCTCGATTGGAGGATACGTCCGATATATCCCATATGTCGGATAGGACATTTTCCAGGAAGATGGAAAGTGTAATATAACGAATTAATATACTTTTTTTCGGATGTGAAATTCCGTTATAACTTGGTTAGGGGCGGTTTAATTCCTTTCCCTACCTCATCCATAAAGCTCTGCAAATGCAGGTAGAATGTAATAGAGGCAATTCAATATAAACGGACATACTCTTCCTCGTGATGTTTGCCCTGACGTAACATTGCCAATACTGTCAGAGGGAGTGCCTATCGCAGGCTTCCAGTGATTAACCTCTTCAAAACGGGTTCAAGATTAACTTTGAACGTGACAATGACTCGTTTGTCAAAGTGGCTCGCTCGATTACCTGGGATCCTTTGTAGCTCAATGTCAATTCACTGTCATTGTTACAATGTCAGTTTAAATGCCTAGCGTATTACAAAACTTTGCCGTACACACTCATCGACCAGGCTTTTTTCTTCCATCTTGTTTACTCTTGTAACTGGGCTCCTAGATTTCAATCATATATATTTTTAGCACACTTTTATTAAAAGTATGTATGTAATGGAATCTTTGACTCGATTTTCGGGCACTTCGAAACATCGAATTAAATTAAAACTTTGCACACTTCTCAAGGACCAATGACCAATAAGTTTGTCTGATTATCCCGGCCTGGATCTTTAGGATAAGCGATAAAGTGGTAATATTTAAAATGAATGTTAGTTTAAAAAAATAAATAACATGTGTTTATAGGCAGTCAAACTACAAAGTAGAAAATAAATGTTGAATGACAATAGTTGACCTTGATGATATATGTGGAAGAAAATGGTCCGGGTAGAGGTCAATAAATTTCTCTTAGAGGTGTAGAAACATTTCAATAAACATTTCTCCACATAGAAAATAAATGGTTTTGAAAATACGCTTTAATAGAGAATAAATATAAAAATTTGAAAATAATTTTTAATAACCTTAAAATAAGAGTCGAGCAATGAGTAAAAATTTATCGTAAAAAAGCGTGAGATGCTTTTTAAGATATTTTCATAACGACTCTATTTTTATCAGTATCAGTCAATAAAATACATTACATCAATTAAGATCAAGCACCTCACGATTTTTTAAGATAAAAATAAATATTTTTGTTTATCGCTCTGTTCTTATATAACTTACTGTAAATTATTTTCTACTTTTTAGTTTTTTAAACTATGGCTTACTCCATTAACGATTTCTGATAATATTACATACTTTAAAAAAATAGTACAGCACTAAATTATTATTCGTTTACTTTATCAGTCTTCTACTTTTAGTGGATCTGAAAGCGATCCTTGGCCTGTTCAATCTCCAAGCTCCATCTGCTTCAGTCCTGTGCATGTGAGGAACTTATTCTCAGTTTCTTGAGATCTCCCAGGACGCTATCCTTCCGCCTGCCCCTGGGTCTCCCTCTACGCCTCACTCCATCAGGGCAGTTTTCATACACTCTTCTGACAGTTTTTTCTTCTCCTATTCTCAGCAAGTGGCCCATAGACTTCATCCTCTGTAACCTGGCAAAAGAGGAGATCGTCATGGCATTATAGCGTTCATATAACTCTATGTTTTTTCTTCTGCGCCATACACCGTTTTCCTGGACAGGCCCTATGATGCGTCTGAGGATACGCCTTTCGAATCTATCCACCAGATGCATCCTTCTTGTCTAGTGCCGATGTCTCGCAAGCATATGTCACTATTGGCCTAATCAGCGATTTATAGAGAGTGATCTTAGTTTTGAGGTCGACATTTTGCCTTTTCAGCAAACTGGGAATGGCAAAGTATGCCCGGTTCCCAGCCAGGACTCTTTTTAAACCTAACTTTTTTTAGGTAACAGGTTTAGAGCAGGGGATCTCCCTGGAATTGAGTCATCTGCTGATTTAAAATCTATGAACAGCATCTACATTGTCTGGTCGTACTCCTTCATTTTCTCGCAGATATTGTTTAAGGTCCATTTTATCAGTCAGATAAATTTAAAAATAACGCTAATTTATAAGTAATTTTGAATTTATTTGACTTCTAAACGGCGTTCATAATTTTTGGGGCTTTAGTTATCCTTTATGATTTTCCATCTATAAATTAATCATAGATGGCTAAAGAAAAGCCTTCATTTATGATGGTTGATTATCTGTCCAATTATTATATATTTTTATAGCAGAAATCCATTTCAGGAGCTTGTATGTGATATCCAGACAAGTAATAGTTTTCCTTAAGTTGTAGATCTGGTCCTTCCTGACTTATTACTTAAAAAATGTTTTATTTTAATAAAAAATATTTAATTTACAGAAGTATTTATATGATTTGTAAATACCACAAAAAGTTAAACGCCCTGAGTATTTAATTATTATGGGTAAGTGAGCAAACTAACACTGTTTATCAAATTTGTGTTTATATCTAATATCAATTTTGAAATCTGTGACTCAGTTTAATATATTTGTGACATGCAATTTTCCTTTCATTCTGTTTTCCTTTTGAAATATTCTGGAGTTAGAACTTCCACTCCGACTGCCTCAAGGGCCATTCAACGCTACTTCGCCAAATGAAGAAGCACATTCTTTTATCATAACAAGGGCCTATTCTCTTTGCTCAACATTACATCATTGGAATAAGTTCTAGCCTTTCAAGTCCCGGCTAACAGTCAGCGTTTTTTCACAAACTTCTGCATAATATTTATTAATAGGCTGTATAAAATAAAATGACCGTTTTTCAACCAAATATTTGTATTTTAAACTCTTTGATATAAATACAATTAATACTCGAAGTATAGTCCATTGTTATCTACCGCCATTAGTCAATTGCTCGATCCCACGCTGATACCATTCCTTGGGTCGGCTGGCTGTCAAAGAATTTTTGGATCGCAATTTCAACTTTCACAAAATTGTCAATTGTTTCCCTCGAACAAAATGAGCCATGGATCGAAACTAATAGTGATCCGATGGTACAAGGTCTGGACTATATGGTCGACGAGGCAGGAGCTCGAACCCATGAAGTTATTTAAACTTTTCTTTGGTTCGACGGGAAGAGTGAAGACGATGACCAGTCTACAGCAAAATTCACCTTCCCAGTGTAGCGTAAATGGCGACTAACAGTATGTTTCGCAAACTGTATTCGAGTATGTTCACACTCCCTGGTAATTTCGCAAGTACTTGTGGATGGATTTGACTCAACAGCTTCCTAGAGAACCTCGTCAATATCCATTAATAGTCGCCCTTCCCTTCCTTTCCAAAGTCGTATCTCCACCACTATTTTTTTTTTACTTAGTAGTCATGTTTCTTTTTTGAAACTAATTACTAAACTGAGGCTTTTTTTTTCAAGAAATACAATGGGGTTAACCAAGCTTAGAAAATGGTCTAAACGTATTATTGAGCATAGATAAGCATTAAATATGATTAAAATATTTACAGTCCTTTGAAATCTTGAATTTGAATAAACGGTAATTTTGTTCGATCCACCGTATTATTTATATATTTTTTTTTATAAAACTTTTTTAGTTAACATTGTCATGAGCATTTTCAGTGATTTATGATTATTATACAAAAGTTTATCCGGATGCGATTGCTCACTTTGAAATGAACTAATCACAAGGCCCCGATGCTCCAAACCGGCTTTTTGATAAATAACGAATTCTGTCATCAGACGTGAATCAACCCTAAGGAATCTGGAGAACCTCCCGGGACTCAGCCAACCTCTAACCTATTTTTTTCCTAAATTTGGAAATTAAAATTTATTTATTTTTTATTTGTGTTTCTTCCAACATTTAAAAAAATATATCACGTCAAATATTTATCTTGGTCAGAGGATAGGTTTTACTGACCTCTGATATCAAGTTGGATGATCTTAAAAATAACATGTTTTAATCAGACCAATACTAACATATGGATCTGAGTATTGGACAATATATCTCCATCGCCAATTCAACTATGATTAATTTCAACGAAATTATATAAAAAGTAGAATATTATCACAACAAGAGTATTTAATATATAGTTTTGAATAAAAACAGGAAATGTGTGCTGCCAAGTTCAGTTTTCATCGTTCACTTTTAACCAATTTTGCTTTCAGGTAGTTATTCAAAGTTTTCAACTTTTTTTATAAAACGTAAAACAAACCTAACACACAAATATGAGCTCAACAATTGTTAATGAAAATTTTGCCTTTTATGCATCGAAACATGATACTGAGTTAATTATGGTGTTGACAAAGGAAAAAAGGACAATATAAATTAATACAACATTAAATTATATCTCAAAAATCGTTCTACAGGAACAAAGGGAATAATTTTCGCTGTATTCTGATTACATTATATTAAAACTTCCTTTCTAGTGTACAGATTACCAGGAATCCTTTAATTTGTTTTGTTTTCAAAGTAACCCGGTCATTTTGTTTGTATTGTATTCATTATTTTAATTAGCATTCGAGATGTTATAAATTATTTATCATTTGTGATTTTGTGTTGCTAAAGAAAACTTGTGTGTGTGTGTTTTTGTGTATTTACTCGAGTAATAGATTTAATGTCTTGGAGTGATGTTTCTGCCTTTGATTGATGCGTAATTTTGGACAGTTCTGTATTTGAAGTTTATTTATTTGGTTTACCAATGTATCCAAAATTGTGGAACGTTGGCGGGTTGAATAGTCAGGGTGTACCCTGACTACTGTAGTAAATGTATACATTTTATCCTGAATACCCATAATTCAGTGATATATATAAGGCAAAGGATGACCCATCACGATCTTTAGATTTTAATAAAACTATGAAAGTATGAAAAAGATAAACAGGCAAAAACTGAGATAAATTATACTACAAGAGAGAATAAGACATGGATAACATATACATGAAAATCAATGGGTGGAATATTTTGCCATATTACTGCAAGAGGACCGACCAGAATTTGTTTCAAAAATAATGCAGAAGGGCAAATATGAAGGAGATACTCCAGTCGCCATATCAGATGAAGAATTAACAGCAGCCTTAAAAAGAATGAAAAATGGAAAGTCGCCTGGTCCTGGTGATATACCAATTGAGCTGATCAAATATGGTCCATTCAAATTGAACAAAGCTCTGTCAAACCTCGAAGGAAGCTCATATCACTCCCATTTATAAAAAAGGAAATAATAACTATAGAGGAATCTCTGTAACGAGCAGTATCAGTAGGTTATACGGCAGAGTACTAAACAGAAGGCTATTGGAAGAGTGTAAAGAGGTGTTGCCGGAAGAACAAGCCGGTTTTCGAACAGGTAGATCCTGTATAGACCACATTTTTACTCTCACACAGCTTCTTGAAAAGAAGAAAGCCTGCAATGGAGAAGCTGTATTTGTCGACCTACAGAAAGCATACGACACGGTACCCCAAAGTAATCTTTGGAGTGCTCTGGATAAATTAGGAGTGAGTGGGTATATTATCGACGCAATGAAAGGGATGTGTAAGGGTTCCAAAGCCAGAGTAAAACTCAAGAATGGTTTATCAAAAGAATTTGAACTGAACAAAGGACTTAAACAGGGTTGCTCCTTATCCCCTACACTTTTCAATCTTACCCAAAGTGAAAATTTTAAATATCTTGGCAGGTGGTTCTCCACTAAAACTGGCTGCGTCCTTGACATAAGGGAAAAGGAAAAGGAACTTTAAATTCTATATTATGGAGTAAGGAAGTTCAATTGTCTACAAAGAAAAGACTTTACCACTCCTTTGTCAAAAGTGTGGCCTTATATGGCTCAGAAACATGGGCCATCACAACCAACTTAAAAAAAAGCTCCTAGCGATGGAGATGGACTTCTAGAGACGTAGTTGTAGTGTATCGAAACTCCAGCACATCCCAAGTACAGGAACCCCACAATATCTTGTATACTATCGAGACCAAAAAGCTGAGCTGGTACGGCCATGTAATGAGAATGTCAGAAAATCGATGGGCCAAGAGAATAATAAATTATGGTCCTAAGGAGAGGAGGAGAAGAGGACGTCCGGCAAAGAAATGGCAGAGGGCTTACAGAGGAGGACTGCCAGGACCAAGTGGAAGAAATCATTGTCAGCTAACGACGTATGACAATTGTTGTAATAAAGTCGTATTATAAAAAAGATATGGATAACTCAAAAGTAGTAATAAATTGAAAATAAAATAGGATAAAAAATACTTTGGAATTAAAACATAATTGTATATTTAGTGCCCGGTGGTGTTCCAGAAGTATACTAAAACACCTTTGTGAAATAAATAAGTAGATTAACTATACGAATAATCATTTTCTGCCACAAGACATTGACAAGGTATTTTTAATATTATATATTCGGAATAAATTGAACATTATTCTCTCAATTATTGTAGAACGATTTCGGAGATAAAATTAAAAATAATAAAAATGTATTTAGTTTGTCCTTTTTTATTAGTACTTAGTAACAACAGGTGAAGTGAACAATTGTTTTTTTTAAATGTTGACTATTTAAAAAGGTTTCTTGCCTCATAGAGCTCTGAGAGATGATAAAAAAATTTTCATTCAAATTTAACGGTTTTTAATGCTTTTTAATCAGGTGTTAAGGCCGCTTAGTTGTTTTAAAATAACATGTTCATATTTTGATAATTTTGTTTAGTTTCAATTATTTTGTATTTTTTATTCATTTAATTTCAATTAAAATAAATCAGCTGTAAAATACTTGAACGTAATATTTGTTTTGAATTAAGAGTGATTTAATCGAAAACAGCTATGAGACTTTCTTTATTTTTATTAGAAAAAAGTCTCTAGTCATCATTGTTGTCTCGGCTAGCGCCACCTTGTGGGCCTACCCTACAACAGTCGTCATTGTTGTCTTGTCTAGCGTACCTCACGGACCTAACTTACAGCAGTCAACCTTTTGTTCCATAGCGACCCGCGCGGTGCAGTTTACACCAATCATATAGCTGTTTACCAGTGTATTCATTACGTTTAAACCAGGAGGGAACTTCTATCGAGAAATCCGCTTGACCAGCACTTCTATCAAGAAACCCGCCTGACCAGCACTTCTATCAAGAAACCCGCCTGACCAGGGTATTATAGACATTTTTATTTTATTTTTTTTAATTGCGCAATTAAACTTAATTATTGTATAAATTCATTTTTTTTAAAGTATCATATGGTTTATTTTATTTAACGAAATTCTTAATGTATTTTTTTCAGTTTTCTTGTTTTGTAAGTAATTTAATGTATTTTCTTGTTGTTTTGTGTATTTCCTGTTTGTCTTGTTTTTTTTGTATATTTCTTGCTTGTTTTATTTCTTCAATATAAAAGTTTTCAAAAAAAAACTAGCATTTGGTATTATATCTGACGTCCATTTATTTATTTGATTTTACAATTCAAGATTTAACTTGGTAGATAATTTTCTGTAAAGAAAAATTATCTGAGTCAGATTAAGGCAGCAGCCTATCAGAGATTAGTTCCTATAGGGAAAGCTGTACAAGGGTGCAATCCCTGTTACCCTTACGGCGCCCTAACATTATTGGTCCTCCGGAGGCCGGATGCTTTTTTTTTTGGAACTTTTTCTTTTTATATTTATCAAATTAATTAACATTAAAATTTAGTTTATTTCAGCGTTAAGCTATCGATTCCATTTTAGCAGGTATCGATTCAATTTACTTTGTAAATGAACATGTGTTTTACAATTTAATTTCTTGCAGCGTTCACCTATCGATTCCATTTTTTCATCTATCGATTTTTTTATTCAATTTATTTTGTAAATGTGGCATATGGGACACATATTCCCTTAGATTAGTCTTTATAACCTTTTTGCCTTTAATTTTCTGAAATTCCTATTCAGAATTTCCATTACCATGGCTCCAAAGGTAGATAACAAGACAGAAGCGCTTGAAGAACAAATCGCTCTAATCGAAGACTTATCGTCAGACATTATCGAAACCAAAACCTTAGGCGAATCACTCGCGTCAAATCCTACCAAAATTAAAATTTTTAAAGCGAGGCTTTCCAACATTCATTCGAATTGGAACCTATTCCATTCTACTGCTATAAAAGCGAAACGCGCTGCTGCTCTGCTAGAGAAAACAGAAGAATTGGACCATATTGTTGACCTCTTATCACGAACACGGGATGCATTTTATGAGGCACAAGCTTTTGAAGATTTTTGTGGTGAAGGATCAAGCACAGCTTCAACCAATAATTCAATATCCGAGGCATGGAATAACGAGGTTTTTAAATTACCTCCAATTTCACTACCAACCTTTAATGGTGATTTTTGCCATTGGGTATCTTTTAGAGACACCTTTATATCACTAATTCATGAAAACAACTGCTTATCAACTATTCAAAAATTTCATTACTTAAAAGGTTCTCTGAGAGGCATAGCTCTTCAGTCATTGGCAGCAATACCGATCACAACCGAATCATATCTACAAGCCTGGCAAGTTGTATGCAAGAAATATGACAATAAACGGGTTCAGGCGGCTAATTACCTCAATAATATTTTTTCGTACAAACCGATATCTAAAATTTCACTTTCAGCACTAGAACATTTTTCTAACATTGTATTGGAAAGTTCCTTGGCTTTTAAAAATCTGGGTCTAGAAGATCCAGCCGGCTTTATTCTCACATCTTATGCTCTAAGTTTATTGGATCCCAAAACGAGAGAAAAATTTGAATCCGGGATAGGAGGAGAAGAACTTGTCTTTACAGAATTCGTAAATTTCATACACAAACAGTGCACAATTGTACAATCCGAATCTTTAACTATAGGGACCAGATCTCATTCACCTAGTTCTGCAAGATCTAGAATGTCAAAACAAGTAATAATGACAACTACTACTTCAGAAGTAAAAAACTTATGTTCACTGTGTAAAAATTCACATCGTATCTACAAGTGCAATAAATTTTTAGGTATGACTCCACAGCAAAGATTTAAAGAAGTCAAAACCCGCCAATTATGTATTAACTGTTTAGCTTCCGGTCATACTATAAAGGCATGTAGGTCAACATATACGTGTAGATACTGCTATTCTAATCATCACACTCTGCTTCATTTTAATCAAGACAAGGAGGTAACTTCTAGTCCAAGATCTCGCCATGCAGCGACAAACCCAAATGGAATAGACACTCCTACAGATTATACACCTTTAAAGGAAACATTGGTCCAGCCAATTCAAGAACCTGCCCATACTGCAGTCCTTTCGAGTCTTATGAATGGAGACTCGTTGGTACTACTAGGAACAGCCATAGGTAGAATAAAAGATCTTTGTGGAGAGTTTCATACCATTCGTCTGCTTATAGACAGTGGAGCCCAACGCTCGTTTATCACTGAAGCTTGCGTAAACAGATTGGCATTGCTTCAAAAAAGAAATTCTCAAGCTTTGAGTGGTTTTGGTAACATTCCAATAGAAGATGGAAAATTTAAAGTTTCATGCATATTAGCCCCTGAAAACAATCTTCACCCACAATTCCAAACAGAAGCAGTGGTGGTGAAAGAAATAACGGGACTCATGCCTAACTCACTAGTACCTCACAGTGTAATTGACTGCTTTAGAGAATATCAATTAGCAGATCCAGGATTTTGGAGCCCAGGCAGAGTAGATTTTTTACTGGGAGCTGACTTGTTTGGAGAAATTCTTAATGGGGATACTGTCGTCACAAAAAAAGGGTATCCTAATGCGATAAAATCAGTATTTGGATGGGTTATTACAGGAAAAGTGGATTTACCATCACAACAGCAACAAGTTAGTACATTACTAAGCGTGACACCCACGCTAAACCAACTAATGGAAAAATTTTGGAAAATAGAAGAGGTTGAGGTTCCAATACCAGTCAGCACAGAAGACCACTATTGTGAAGATTTTTTTACAAACACACATTCTCGAACAGATTCAGGACGCTATATGGTTCGTTTGCCTTTTAAAACCCCTTCTAAAGTAATACTAGGAAATTCTCGGGCGAATGCCTTGCATCGTTTTTACAAACTAGAAGCTCGTCTGCTCAAATCTCCGTCGCAAAAACTTGAGTATTCTGCAGTACTTCATGAATATTTAGAAAAACAATTTATGGTTCCCACTGCTCCTTCAGCCAATGCATATTTTTTACCTCATCATGGTGTCTATAAGGCAAGCTCTACCACAAAACTACGCATAGTGTTTGATGCGTCTATGCCCACGTCTAAAGGCTCGATTAATGACAAACTAATGATTGGTCCAAAATTACAGGCAGACATTAAAAATGTAATTTTAAACTTTCGAAAATTCCCAATTGCACTAACCTCCGATATTTGCAAAATGTACTTACAAATTTTAATACACCCCGATGATCGTACATATCAACATATATTTTATCGTTTTAGTCCCTCAGAGGAGGTTCAAGAATACGAATTAACCAGGTTAAGCTTTGGTATGTCATGCTCTCCCTATTTAGCGTTGCGGGTACTCAAGCAATTAATAAACGATGAAGGATCAGCTTTCCCCCTAGCTGTTAGTGCATTAAAGCATAACTTGTACATGGACGACATTCTGACTGGAGCCAATACTACTGAAGAAGCTTTAAAAACATATCACGAATTACAGGAACTTTTAGCGAGGGGTGGCTTCGATTTGAAGAAATGGGCCAGTAATTCAAATAGGGTAATCCAATTTATTCCAGAAAACTTGAGAGACACCCCAATTGAGTTTACAACTCATGACGAAGCGTCGGTCAAAGTCCTAGGAATGATGTGGGACCCAAAATCTGACATGTTTTACTACAACGTTCATACACCTTCTATGATTAGAACGAAACGGGCAATTTTATCCACGATTGCTAGACTGTTCGATCCGCTGGGCTATTTGGCACCAGTAATTTTCAAGGCCAAGAGTCTAATGCAGGGGCTTTGGAAACATAAATTAAAGTGGGACGAATCGTTGCCGAATAACATTAACACACAATGGGAAAGATTTATTACTGAACTCAAATCTTTAGAAACAATTCATATTCCTCGTTGCATTATGCCATTTAAAACTCGCCAAGTCTTTATTATAGGTTTCGCAGACGCATCGGATCTGGGATATGCCGCAGCAATCTACCTGCGATCACAGTCAATAGAAGAGGGAATTAATACATACCTGTTAACAGCAAAAACTCGCATTGCCCCAGTAAAAACCTTATCAATACCTAGGTTAGAGTTATGCGCGGCACTGCTATTAGTGAATCTCTTAAATTCATGCCAGAAAGTAATTGTGCAACTTTCCCCAATATCGACGTTTTTATTTTCCGACTCGACCATAGTCTTAGGATGGTTGGCCACACCTCCACATAAGCTAAAAGTTTTTGTTGCAAACAGAGTCGTACAAATTTTACAATTATCAAATTTGGAAAACTGGTATCACGTTTCGTCAAAGGACAATCCAGCCGATATAGCCTCAAGAGGAATGTTTCCAGACTCTCTTCAAGATTCCGTGTTATGGTGGCAAGGACCAGCATGGCTAAGAAAGGATTCTTCTGAATGGAGACTTACTCGAGCATCTCCGGCGATTTCTGAAAATCTACCAGAAATTAAAACAGATTCTACACTTTTGTGCCATACATACCCTACCAATAACCCAGAGGATGAATGGTTAATAAATGTTTCTTCCTGGTCAAAAATTCAAAGAACAACTGCCTATATTCTAAGATTCATAAATAACTCAAAAAAGAATTTCGTACGAATGACGGGCATCTTGGGTTTGAAAGAGATTCTCAATGCAACAGAGGTTTGCATAAAACTGTCTCAAGATCACTTTTACCGTAAAGAGCTTTTTATGATCACCAACGGAGAAGGTGACAAAACCCAATTAGCATCCCTTGCACCGTTTTTGGATTCCCTTGGAATTCTAAGGGTGGGCGGACGTTTACAGAACAGCCCCCTGACTTACGAGGCTAAATATCCCATTATTTTACATCCGAAATCCCATTTGACAGCAAAGCTAGTGGATTATCTTCATAAATCCTATTTACATGCCGGACCTCAACTACTTCATTCCCTAATTAGAAGGAAGTACTGGATACCCACGGGAAGAAAAGTTATACGGTCCAGGATACATAAATGTGTCACATGTCATCGATTACGAGCAACTAGTTATAAGCCATTTATGAGTCCATTACCAACTTCTCGTTTTGAGCAAGGTCGGGCGTTCATAAATGTAGGTGTAGACTTTGCCGGTCCTTTTCTAATCAAGGAGTCTACCAGAAAAAAGGCACCTACAAACAAAGCTTATGTATGCTTGTACATTTGCATGAGCACAAAGGCAGTTCATCTAGAATTAGTATCACAACTTACTACTGATGCATTCATAGCATGCCTAGACAGGTTTGTGGCACGAAGAGGAGTACCTTCTCAAATTTTCTCGGATAACGCCACAAACATGATAGGAGCAGATAGAAGATTGAAGGAGTTGTGGAGTCATCTCCAAAGCTCAGGAACTCAAGAGCGTATAATCGACCATTGTCACATCAAACAAATAGAATGGAAATTTAACCCTCCGGCCTCACCTCACTTTGGAGGTCTCTGGGAAGCGGGGGTCAAGTCAATGAAATCACATCTAGTCAGGGTATTAAATGACCGCTGTCTTACATTTGAGGAGTTGAACACGATCATTACCAACATAGAGGCCGTCTTAAATTCGCGTCCATTGTGCCCACTTTCCACATCTGTGGACGACATTGATCCTCTAACTCCAGGTCATTTCCTTATCGGCGGACCTCTCGTTGCTACACAGGAATTGAATCTCAATGATGTACCAGTGAATAGATTAACTCGTTGGCAGTTAGTTAAAAGATCAATTCAGGACATATGGCAGCGATGGCGATTAGAGTATTTGAACAGTTTACAACAGCGCGTCAAATGGAGATCACACACTAGAAATATCACTGCGGGAACTTTAGTACTAGTCAAGGAACCCCGAGTACCACCTCGTTTTTGGCCAACAGCAAGAATTATTGAGACCTATCCCAGCAAAGATGGTGTTGTAAGAAGAGTAAAGTTAAAAACCCCTAAAGGGGAATACTTGCGACCAGTTGCCCAGTTAGCACCCTTGATGCCTCCTTCAGAGGTTTGAACTGACTGAAATTTTAATACTTAAAATTTGGTGGGCGGTGTTAAGGCCGCTCAGTTGTTTTAAAATAACATGTTCATATTTTGATAATTTTGTTTAGTTTCAATTATTTTGTATTTTTTATTCATTTAATTTCAATTAAAATAAATCAGCTGTAAAATACTTGAACGTAATATTTGTTTTGAATTAAGAGTGATTTAATCGAAAACAGCTATGAGACTTTCTTTATTTTTATTAGAAAAAAGTCTCTAGTCATCATTGTTGTCTCGGCTAGCGCCACCTTGTGGGCCTACCCTACAACAGTCGTCATTGTTGTCTTGTCTAGCGTACCTCACGGACCTAACTTACAGCAGTCAACCTTTTGTTCCATAGCGACCCGCGCGGTGCAGTTTACACCAATCATATAGCTGTTTACCAGTGTATTCATTACGTTTAAACCAGGAGGGAACTTCTATCGAGAAACCCGCTTGACCAGCACTTCTATCAAGAAACCCGCCTGACCAGCACTTCTATCAAGAAACCCGCCTGACCAGGGTATTATAGACATTTTTATTTTATTTTTTTTAATTGCGCAATTAAACTTAATTATTGTATAAATTCATTTTTTTTAAAGTATCATATGGTTTATTTTATTTAACGAAATTCTTAATGTATTTTTTTCAGTTTTCTTGTTTTGTAAGTAATTTAATGTATTTTCTTGTTGTTTGTGTATTTCCTGTTTGTCTTGTTTTTTTTGTATATTTCTTGCTTGTTTTATTTCTTCAATATAAAAGTTTTCAAAAAAAAACTAGCATTTGGTATTATATCTGACGTCCATTTATTTATTTGATTTTACAATTCAAGATTTAACTTGGTAGATAATTTTCTGTAAAGAAAAATTATCTGAGTCAGATTAAGGCAGCAGCCTATCAGAGATTAGTTCCTATAGGGAAAGCTGTACAAGGGTGCAATCCCTGTTACCCTTACGGCGCCCTAACAATCAGGTTTTATACTTTTTTTTTATTTGTTTTTTCTATTATACCTTTTTATATTCATTTGAGAGCAACTTTTCATTTCATATAATATCCGAATAGCAGCAAAGCGTTTAGATTTTGTTTACAATGTAAAACTATATGTAATATGCGTATAGATTCTTTATCGCGTTATAAAAAAAAAATGAATTAATATTTTTTAATGTATTAAAACTTGTTATCCTATCTACACCCACCTCAGGTTATGATAAGTAACTGAGACTATATTAAAAAGTGAGTATGTTTTTAACAACCAAGGATTGTGTCATGAACAACGAAAATATCCTGTTTTTGACTATTCTCACGTCGGAAAATTATATTAAGTTTTGAATAATAATTGATTTGTGTTGCATATTATATTACTATATTTATTGTATCCTTGTTTTTTTTTAATAGTTAAATTCAATGTTCCTCGAGGAACCGTATGGCATTTTAACGTGAATACGTCTTTAAAATTGCTACAACACTGGGAGACAATTCAAAACAACGAATGATAACCACATCGGGGGGGGGGGGGGCAGTTTGGTGTTGCAGCTACATATCCATCATCTCCATTCAAAATTCAATTCGACCACTGGATAGCTAAATGATCAAATAATTCATTACGATAAGTGAGGGTTGTGAATCATCGCGCGCAGTAGAGGGGTAAGTGCCGACATTTTGAGATTTCCATTCAATATAACTTTTGAATCGGAGAAGCTAGGATGTTCGTTTAGGTTTCAATCGTCAGCTGTCGTCAAAATATATCTATTGTATGGAAAACCTTAGTGTAAACTAGCGAATGTGAACATAATTAGGAGATAACATTTTTTTTTTTAATATCGAAAATATATTTTGTCGGCCTATACGGTCAATTCCAAATACAGAGATCGTATACGGTTGGAAAGGGCTTCTCAAGAGCGACTGAATGGTAACCATAAAACATCATATGACCGAGTCAAACAGACGTAATAAAGTTATATTTTAACACAGTTACTATTTGTTTAGTTGATTTTTTCCTGCATACATAATTATAATATTTTATATTAATAAGTATTCCTCACAACATATAATATATGTTTTTAATATAATACTAATTTATATTAAAAAAATTCACGTACAACACACGGCCGAGTCCATGTCAATGCCAAACCCCATTTTTTTAATTAAATCAATCGAATTAAAATTTTCCCTTTTTGTTTTGACTACTTTAGGGAGATGTTCCAATTAATCTATCCGAACAAACATATGTCGGAAGCGTCCGTGGTGTATCGTAATGGAAATAGCCTTCATTCACGAGACAATATTAGTTTGATAATGAATTTAATTGAACAGGGAAGCAGATTGTGTATTCAGCTCCTAGGACGCAGTACATGTTCCCCGCTAGTCCTTCTTGGAATAATCCACTACTCCCTTGTTTAAAGTAAGTTTATTAATATTAGGTACAGTTTATTCTTGTTTGTTCG
The DNA here is from genome assembly GCA_964056705.1 of Troilus luridus. Lineage (NCBI taxonomy): Eukaryota > Metazoa > Arthropoda > Insecta > Hemiptera > Pentatomidae > Troilus > Troilus luridus. The sequence goes on from OZ057415.1 coordinate 79,830,419, forward strand.
AATAAATTGAGTTAATAACATTGTAATATTGAGGTAGAACTATTAAACCTCACTCAGAAAATTAATTTGTTCGGATCTAGCTAAGAGGTTCTTCATTTCTCAGAAAAAAAATAGAACCTATCAGAGGTTTTTATTGCTTATGGTTTGATTAATTTTTACGATCATTCAGAAAATAACTTTTTTAACTTTTAATCAAAATCAATATAATGATTGATGATTTTTAGCTTTAATTTTTTATTTTAAATATTTTTATTTTGAAGAGAAAATATATGCCTAAGGCCTTGATATGCCTTTCCCAACAGGGAAATTTCATGGAAATCCCGGCCCTGGGCATATCTGGTTATAATTTCAGTAACTTATTTCTGTAATAGGAAGAGAGTTGGTCTTCTTATTTAAGACCGGAATGAGATAAGGAAAAGTCAATACAAAGAGGGGAAAAAAAGGTAATTTCTAGCTTTATGGTCTCATTTCATTAAAATATTAAGGAAATTATATTAAATGACTTAATATGATTTAAATGGGCTTGAAATATACTGCTTTGTTTTATGTTTCATTTCATTAGTAATGTTTGCTTTTAATGTTTGTTTAATTAAACCCATTCCTACGCTCTAGATTATTAATGTACTTAGTTTAGACCTTAAAAGAGATACATTTTTTTTTTATTATTTATTTATTGATATTTACAACTATATTACAGTAATATAACAAGTAAATTGGCTGAGTGATACATAATGGCATGATATAATGACAAGTAGAGAAACTACCCACTGGTAGTACTCAAATCGCATGTTCAACTAAGAAGGTCACGTGGCCATCTTCTTCTCAGACGCCTTGGAGGATTATCGGGAATTGAAGAGGAAGCTAGGTTTGAAACTAGAGGGTTTGAGTGGAAATGAAGTTTGTTATGAAAGGATAGATACCGGGTTCGGGCCAAATCGGCAACAAATGGGACATTAAGGTCGTTATGGATGACTTTATTCTTAACAAAATAAGGAGCGTTGAGGATTTTACGAAGGATTTTGGACTGTAGGGATTGGATACGAGAGGAATTCGATGGCTTAGTGGAGCCCCAAAGCTCTACTCCGTAAGTCCTAATAGGTCGTATGATGGTCATGTAGATGAGTCTTTTGTAACTAATTGGGAGCTTAGAGCGTTTGTCTAGTAAGTGTTGAAGTAGCCTGAAACGTCGAGCGGTTTCTTGTCTTTTCAGTCTTGTATGAAGATTCCAGGTTAATCGTTTGTCGAGATGTAACCCTAAGTATCGGATCTGTTCTACAGGCACAAGTGGGATATTATTAAAGGATACTGAAGGGCAGGAAGTCATTGGTTTACGACGTAAGGTAAAAGTGATTTGATGGGATTTTTGAGAATTTATTTTAATTCTCCAGTTCCGGCACCATTCTTCAAGATCAGTGATATGGGATTGGAGGCTTTGGGATACAATAACTGGATTGGTATTGACTGATAATACACATGTATCATCAGCATATGTGGTAAGGATAGTATTAGGATGAGTTGGGATGTCAGCTGTATAAACTGTATAAAGGATTGGGCCAAGGATACTACCTTGAGGAAAAAAGAGATAAATTAACTTGTTTTTTTTTACTTTTCCTAATTATCAAAGTGGAATTATTTAGATGGTAAGCTTTCTTTAATGGTTCGGTTAATTAAAATTAAAACATTTTTTTCTTACATACTTACATTAAAATTTTTTTCACAAATTATAATATTGCATCTGTTCGTAATTAGGTGGTTTTCACTTTATATCTTAGTTTATAAAATTAGCTGATCATCTATAAATTTATAGTTATTATAATTTAATACTATATAATTAAAATAAATGATAACAATATTATTAAACGAATTACTTAATTTATAATCCATATAAGTTATATGCACACCTCATCTGCTTGACGGCGAACCAACCTTTTTACAAATGTTACAATTATAAAAGGATGTGTAACTTCCGGAAAGTAAGGATGTGTTGTGATGGAAATTCCTCTAGGGTGGTGACAATGTAATTAGTCATAATGACTTGTTTCTCAACTTTGGAACTTTAAAGGCCTAAGACTTCATTATATCACAATTATTATACTTTGTTTGTAATTATAAGGTAAAATTATTGCTTTACTTAAGGGTTCAATTGTTTTTCGAAAATCATAAAAGTTGCATAAAAAAAATATCGAACCGGACGAAACTAGAAAGTTTTTTTAAACTGTAAAAAATGTTTTTTAAATTTTTTTAAGTGTACGGAATGGAACGTTTACAGATATTTTTATTAACTTATTTCTTCTCCCTTTAAGTTATCCGTATGGGCAATAAAAAATAATCCAGTTTCCCAGACGCTTTGTAAAAATCTTAGTCTGGAAGTCATAAAAGCATGGATAATTCAAACTGGGAAAATTTGCAGGAAAAATTAGGTACGAAAATTTACGAGGGTTTTACTTCTAAAAGGGCTTTAAAATTAAAAAAAAATCATTAACTTAAATGGTCAATATTTTTTTATTTTAAATTAAAAAACAATAGATCGATATGTGAAAATCTTACATCATTTAACTGTGAACTTCATTTAAAAAACAATAATACATCTCGTTTCATTATCTGAAGTATTTAACATGAACTTCATATCAATTATCAATCATAAAACAAACGCTATAAATCTTCTTCTTCTGTGACTTTATCTTCTGCCGTTCAGCGTAGAGGAGCCTCTTCCATCCTTCTAGGTATTGACACTTCGCTATAAATCGAAAACGAAAAATATCTATTCTATATATTACATTTAAAGTTCAACAAATATAACTGAATATAATCAATCTAATGTCTAGTGTGTTATTACTATTATGGTGTATTCTAGTAATGATATCCGTTTTTTAAAAATGTTTTTAATATTCAACATTATATCAAATAACATTGACAAATTTTCTCATTCCCAGTTCATCAGAATCAGAGAACTCTAAAATGCTTTAGTATAAAGGCATAGCGTTACTTGAGCATTAAAGGGCTTAGATAAAAAAATATATATTTTAGATGAAATCCCACAAATGATGATTAACAACAAGTGGAAAATTTAAAATACCTGGGGGCACATCTAAACGAAAACGGATTTGGAAGTGACAGAGAATCGGTGCCGCGGGCCTCTATATTTGAAGCGGTTAAAAGAGGATTTCTTAACCGAAGAGAAGTAGAAAAGGAAACGAAAGTAACTGTATTTAAGTCAATATTCCTCCCTATCCTCACGTACTGTTCAGAATCATGGGCGCTGACAAAGAAACACCAATCCAGAATACAAGAAGCAGAAATGAGATTTCTCTTGAAGATAGAGGGCAAAACAAAACCGGGAAACACCACTAAGAAGGTCGAACCTAAATGTTAAACTTGCCAACGAGCTAATAGAGGAAAACAGACTGAGATGGCTTGGACACGGATGAATTGATTAATCCTAGCAGCATTGCTAGCGAAATCTGCCAAGCCAAAGTGGAGGGAAAACGAGGAAGAGGAAGACCTAGGAGGAAGTGGGAAGAAGAGGTGAGGAACGACTTTGAGAATAGAGGACTCCATTGGAGCAGAAGAGCGGAGTTGGTGACGACCGGCAGAGCTGGAGAAGACTGTGCCGAAATCCTCCTCACACTGCTTAGGCGGTAAAGAGGATTGATTATGATGATGCACCTTACTTATAAAAAAATATATATATATATAATCATATATTATATAATTTACAAACTAAAAAAAAAAAGAAATACGCGATGATGAGTATCAGTAGAGAGTTGCGATTAATTAGCAAGATGACATTTAAAATCCATTAGAAACAAAAGGAGATTCAGCCCTATTTTTTTTTGTAAAAAAAGAAAAATTAACACACACAACTTTTTGTGGAGTGCTTGTGTGGATTTTTTTTTTTTTTATGGAAACGAAAAAAATAGAAACGTGTATTTTATTAATGTATGAATGGATGTTTTTTTGTTTTTTTACGTGGGCAGGTGGAAATCTTCAAAAGAGGGGGATAGGCCCATACCTATCCGTGTGTGGGATTTTTACCCACTAAAACCACCTCCCTACACTGGTTTTCCACACTCCCCGGGACCGCCGTTAGGAATTTCTTCGTTATGTATAATGTTTTCAGAATAAAATTATTTTTCTATTCTATTTATTTCATTCCCGTTACAAATTCAATCAATTATTGCACTATCTGTGTAATAATCTGAGATTTTTTAACGTTTATTATATTCAGGGTCGTATGATAAAGAAAATTTTTGGAATATTATATCAATTGCTAGTTCCTCATAATTCTTCTTTTTCTTAACGCTTAGAGCTCTAAATACATGAGCGTTTTCATTACTGAATTGAGTCCACTTAATGTCATGTCAACTCTGTCTACAGCACCCATCTTGGAATTATAATCGGTAACTCACGACGGTTTCACGATAGTTTGTTTCTCCTGTGCCGTAATCCTTCTTCCCAGTTTCGGCGAATGTAGCTTCATGTGCAGTGTGAAGACAATATCCTAATAATCCTCTTTCTTATCGTTCCAATTTATTGTTAATAAAATGTCAGTCGACCGGTAGCAAGTTTCTCCACGCCACAGATTTTTATGACCCTAACACTGACCGACCGCTACCCGAGGAAGGCAAATTACTAACGAATGCCCCTGTATTAATTTTACACGAAAATTACTGCACATTGGTTGAAAAAACCGGCAAACGCATATATCCGTCCTTAGTCCAGGCCGATGACATTGAGAAAACACATAAATACGGCCGTAGGCCACACGGATGACTTTCGCCAATATGCGTCCATAGGAATTATTTAAGCTCTAAGGGTTAAAAAACATTTTGGAAAGTTATATCAATATTATACTGTTTACTCATCATTAATCGGTGAGGTTTTGCAACTCTTTCTGTTTCTTGATATATCGTCGATGCCTTAGTTCACACGTGTGTTAAGTGCCGAAAACAAGATTTTACATGAGCCAAAACTTTGATAATAATTTAACACAAGAAATATAGTTTAAGTTTAAGCACACAAAATATTTTTGCAACCTTTAAAGCATCTCTATTAATTTTACATCAACAAATTATCATAGACATCCTGGTAAAAACTTTACAATAGTATTCATATAATTAAACCTCTTTAAAAAAAAATGCACTTAACACATTTGTGAACTAAGCCATCGATATATAAGTGTAGATTTTTTTTATGGAAACGAAATATAATGGAAACTTATCCCTCAAAATTGCCTATCTAAGTGCTTGGTTTAAAAAAACATTTGCTTAGGAGAATATAATAAACGAATGAGGAATAATTTAGCTAAACAAAAAAATATTATCTATATATATAAAAAAGTTCGTCCTGACTGAAAAAACCATCCCAGAGCCAAAACGCCATAAACTACAGGCTTGAAATTCGGACAGTAGGCACAAATTAAAAGGCCGACGCGGACTAAGAAAGGATTTTTGAAAATTCGTCCGATAAGAGGGTGAAAAGGATGAAAAACGTTAGTAATAAGACATAGGTGGATAATATTTCGGACCTTATGGTTATACCAATGCATGGTTATCCATTACTTGTCGGTACCTATCGGCTAAAGGCATATCTTCGTAAGAGCAAGCTACCTTGCTCTCTTAAATACATGTGCCTGCTGATAGTCGCCTCGATGCACTTTAGGAGGGTTCTTGGAAGTCATAATAGTTGATTTTAAAACTATCTACAATGATATATAGTTATCTGAGAATAAGGAAGAGACTAGCTGCAGTATCACTTGTTATACAGACTGGATTTATTAAAATGACCAGAACTCTAACATCAAGCCATTGAGCATTACCCTCCCATATCTTTTCACAAAATTTTATAAATTAACAAATGTACTAACATAATGTTTTATTACCAATGCAGATAATGAAATTAAGTTTAAACATAAAATTCCAGTAGATATTCAACGTCCCGAAAGACCACAACAATCCTATTTGAGATTGTGTTACAGGGTACAGGGTCATTATATCAGGTAGGTTTGAGTAGACTCCATTTGGCTGACGATCCATGTATACATGGCAAAGGAGGATAATATTTCTGACCTTATGGTTATACCAATGCATGGTTATCCATTACTTGTCGGTACCCATTGGCTAAAGGCATATCTTCGTAAGAGCAAGCTACCTCGCTGTCTTAAATATGTGTGCCTACTGATAGTCGCCTCTATGCACTTCAGGAGCGTTCTTGGAAGTCATAATAATTGATTATATAACTATCTACAATGATATATAGTTATCTGAGAATAAGGAAGAGACTAGCTGCAGTATCGCGTTACAATCACGTGTTATACAGACTGGATTTGTTAAAATGACCAGAACTCTAACATCAAGCCATTGAGTATTACTCTCCCATATCTTTTCACAAAATTTTATAAATTAACAAATGTTCTAACATAATGTTTTTATTACCAATGCAGATAATTAAATTAAGTTTAAACAAATAAAAATAATTCTTATTTTTTAAAATTACACGTTAAATAAACACGTTTTTAATTGTATTAGCGTATAGAAAAATGGAAATTAAAAACTGTCAAACTTTAAAATGATCAGGTATAAAAACCCACTTCCTTGTATCTGAGCTCTTCATTAAATCCCGTGGGTATAAGAAAAAAATGTATACAACTTGAATAAAAGTCCAAGGTTTGAGTTTATTATTTTTCATCATAATCCGGGCCTCGTGTTTTATTCATAACCTGGACCAAGGCTAGATTTATTCGGAATAATGTTAAAACCTGACCTATTAATATTCTTTATTTACTGTCTACAACGGGTTTGATAAATTATTAGCTGAACACATTTCATATACAAATATAAAATAAATTAACCGATGGGACATAGAAATCATAAAAATGGTGGATTAATTTAAACCTCTATTCCTCATATATTACAGGGTTTATAGCAAGATATAAATGAATTAAAGGGAATTATTTCTGACTTTTATTTTCTAGAAGCGCCAATTACGATAAATCGAGATAAAAGCCCTGATGGAAGTTTAAATGCTGGATGAACCGGAATAGCTATTTAAACCTTAGCAGTTTCCGGAGATAATGTGGTTTTATGACTTGATGGACCAGGTTTTATTGGTTGTAAATATCTTTATTTTCTTTATCTCTTTATGATCATTTTTACTTCCATTATTGGATGGTGAGTAAATTCTTATCACGTGCTTTCATTACATTATGGTTTTAGGAATCGTATTATATATATATTATTGCGTGTTTCATACATATAATAATGCAAGAATCATCTGAATATTTCATTTAGTAATAAGCCATTTTTAATAAACAATTAATTATTTAATTAATACCTTTAAATTATTTGAAGTTACATTTGTAATAATTTAGATTGCTACAAAAACAGTTTCAAGTCAAATCCTGCAGACTTTTAATCATATATCGCTCATTCAAAAGAACAACGGCATAACGCAAAAATTGGTATTTATTGCGTTAAGTCTCCAGTAACAATTGTATTGGTTGAAGGTTTTTAATTCAGAAACAATATATCTGATAATTCCTTTCCAGCATTTTTTTTGTTTTAATAAAATCATGAATGATTCGGCCTCGATCACGCTCAACCGACTTATAGGATCTTATATTATCCTTGCAAACCGAACAGACGTCCTTTTCAAACTTTTTAAACCCGAAAATTATATATTAAAAAAAGTATCTATATTGTAATTTTTATGTAACACAACAACAACAAAAAAACCTTACGCCATCACGCGTGTAGTTATCACAGGACTTATGAATTACGTGTGAAAAAATTTACTTAAAACTCTTTAGTTAATTGGATTAATTTATTAATCAGATTTTTAAAAAATCATATTATTGGCAGGTATATTTTTTATAAATATAGGTAAATTGTCGAGGAGTTTTTAACAAAGAAACATAAATTAGTTCAATCAACAAACATTATCTATCGGATCAAATTGACAATCTGAACTATTCTCGAATTCAGTTGAGCACACACAAAAAATCGGTCCACCCGCTTAGGTGTAATTCAGTGAAAGAAGAATTATATGTATAAAGATAAATGTATCTCCCCTGTTAAATAAAAATATGATAAATTATTTTGTAGAACTTTATCAACTTAAACTTTCATAATAAAATGTAATGTTCCATAATAAAATAAAATAAAATTATTATACTACTTTCATTAATAGCCTTTGTATTAAAATCCTGAAATAAGCAATCTTCTTTTGAACTGATTAACTTGGTAGTTTTTTTTACTGATAGATTTTTTTTTATGTGAGTGAGAGATCAACTATTTTAGAAAAAAAGAGGAGTTAGCTCTTTTTAAAGATTACGCTCCCATTTTTCAATCTAGGTTCACTTTTTACGATCTCTAGTTCTCATAATTTATTTTTAGATGACGTCAAGATTCATATACCAATTCTTCTCTCTTAACTTTCATCCTTTTAAATTTATATCCTTTTACCGAATAACCGATTCTGAAAATTTTTTTTTTTTTTATTATTTATTTATTGATATTTACAACTATATTACAATAATATAACAAGTAAATTGGCTGAGTGATACATAATGACATGATATAATGACAAGTAGAGAAACTACCCACTGGTAGTACTCAAATCTGAAAAATTAAAAAAAAATTAAGCAATTTTTAAATTGAATTTAACACTTTTAAATAGTTCGTTCTTTACTATTTCATAAAAAAATTAATAAATACCTCATTTGTGATCTAAATCTAAATTATTTAATTATGGTTTAAATTAAATCTCTAATCCAAATTCTGTCTAACATTTTGATAACAGTATATTCAAACTACAGTTATAGGTTTTTTAAAATTAATTATTTATAAAAAGTAATTAAATTATTATTTATTCTTTCACTATACATTTGCCCTTCGCTGTTTCGCATGCTGCAAATTTGATGTAAGTGTTTGTTTTTCTCCTTGATTTGTAGGAATTTAAACAGGGTACAGTAAATGTATACATTTTATCCTGAATACCCATGTTTCAGTGATATATAAAAGGCAAAATGACGACCCATCACGATCTTTAGATTTTAATAAAATTATGGAAGTATGAAAAAGATAAACAGGCAAACACTGAGATAAATTATACTACAAGAGAGAATAAGACATGGATAACATATACATGAAAATCAATGGGTGGAATATTTTGCCATATTACTGCAGGAGGACCGACCAGAATTTGTTTCAAAAATATTGCAGAAGGGCAAATATGAAGGAGATACTCCAGTCGCCATATCAGATGAAGAATTAACAGCAGCCTTAAAAACTTTTAACTATATATAACTTTTGAATCGGAGAAGCTACGATGTTCGTTTAGGTTTCAATCGTCAGCTGTCGTCAAAATATATCTATTGTATGTAAAACCTTAGTGTACACTAGCGAATGTGAACATAATAAGGAGATAACAATTTGTTTTAAATATCGAAAATATATTTTGTCGGCCTATACGGTCAATTCCAAATACAGAGATCGTATACGGTTGGAAAGGGTTTCTCAAGAGCGACTGAATGGTAACCATAAAACATCATATGACCGAGTCAGACAGACGTAATAAAGTTATATTTTAACACAGTTATTATTTGTTTAGTTGATTTTTTCCTGCATACATAATTATAATATTTTATATTAAAAAGTATTCCTCACAACATATAATATATGTTTTAATATAATACTAATTTATATTAAAAACACGTACAACACACGGCCAAGTCCGTGTCAATACCAAACCCCATTTTTTTAATTAAATCAATCGAATTAAAATTTTACCTTTTTGTTTTGACTACTTTAGGGAGATGTTCCAATTAATCTATCCGAACAAACATATGTCGGAAGCGTCCGTGGTGTATCATAATGGAAATAGCCTTCATTCACGAGACAATATTAGCTTGATAAGGAATTTAATTGAACAGGGAAGCAGATTGTGTATTCAGCTCCTAGGACACAGTACATGTTCCCCGCTAGTCCTTCTTGAAATAATCCACTACTCCCTTGTTTAAAGTAAGGTTAATAATATTAGGTACAGTTTATTCTTGTTTGTTCGAATAAATTGAGTTAATAACATTGTAATATTGAGGTAGAACTATTAAACCTCACTCAGAAAAATAATTTGTTCGGATCTAGCTGAGAGGTTCTTCATTTCTCAGAAAAAAAATAGAACCTATCAGATGTTTTTATTGCTTATGGTTTGATTAATTTTTACGATCATTCAGAAAATAACTTTTTTAACTTTTAATCAAAATCAATATAATGATTGATGATTTTTAGCTTTAATTTTTTATTTTAAATATTTTTATTTTGAAGAGAAAATATATTTAAAATTATAACAGTTTATAAAAAAATAAATTATAATAATATATAATGACGTAAGTCAACAAGATCCTAATTAAAGTAATCTTCAATGAACCTTCTTCCCCTTGTATACATCGCAAATTGCGAGAACACGGGGATATGGGATCAGTGAAGTGAATGGATAGGTCTGACCGAGGTACGAACAGGGATCGAATCCCGGCCCTGGGCATATCTTTTCTCTTCAAAATAAAAATATTTAAAATTATAACAACTAATAAAAAAAATAAAAAATGTTTGTTAAGATTTGACAGTTATTCTGTGTTAAATAAAAGGTATCAGTTCCGCAGGCTGTCGCTTTGAGTTAAATCACTACAAGTTTTAACGTTACATTCGTTTGCTATTTAATATTCTCAAAAATAAAAATAATCGTGAGTTTTAGTATCAGGAAAAGTAATTTTGTTCAATGTTTATATTTCAGTAATCATTTCTTCATTTCAATGAATTTTTCATGTAAACTCGTCCTTCGATCAAGACAGCCTTTAATAAAATTATTTTTATTTTCGAGGAATTTAAAAAGGGAAATGAATGAAAAGTTAAAACTTCTTGCTTGATTCAAAGCGACAAGCTGCGGAACAGAGTTCAATTCTTTTTTAAATTGATAAAGTTGTTGTTGAACGATTGTTTACACGTATACACATAGAGGAATAAAATTATTCAATTGAGCTCTCAGCCAAGAGTTTATACACCGAAGGTAACGCTTTCAAATTCGGTTGTGACAGATAAATTATTTAATCTTTTTACGTTCACTAATGGTCCCTGTGGGTCTGGAGACCATTATCGGGCTCACCTGGCGGTTGGACGTCATCTTGGACATATTACCTACCTGTAAAACCGTTTTCTTAAAGGCAGTACAAACTCAACATGCAATAGACGCATTTTTTTTTTATAGTAATGTAGTATTACCATATTGTGTACCAAGCAAGGAATCTAGTAATTTATTTTTATCATTTTTTTTGTTAAGAAGACCTACTCTTTACATCACATGGAAGAAGGCTTTGTGGTTATAATTTCAGTAACTTATTTCTGTAATAGGAAGAGAGTTGAGATAAGGAAAAGTCAGCACAAAGTGGGGAAAAAAAAGGTAATTTCTAGCTTTATGGTCTCATTTCATTAAAATATTAAGGAAATTATATTAAATGACTTAATATGATTTAAATGGGCTTAAAATATACTGCTTTGTTTTATGTTTCATTTCATTTTTAATGTTTGCTTTATTAAACCCATTCTTACTCCCTAGATTATTAATGTACTTAGTTTAGACCTTTAACGAGATAAATTAACTTATTTTTTTCACTTTTCCTAATTATCAAAGTGGAATTATTTATATGGTAAGCTTTCTTTAATGGTTCGGTTAATTAAAATTAAAACATATTTTTCTTACATATTTACATTAAATATTTTTTCCCAAATCATAATATTGCATCTGTTCGTTATTAGGTGGTTTTTACTTTATATCTTAGTTTATAAAATTAACTGATCATCTATAAATTTATAGTTATTATAATTTAATACTATATAATTAAAATAAATGATAACAATATTATTAAACGAATTACTTAATTTATAATCCATATAAGTTCAGTCTTCTGTTAACTTCCCTTAATGTTTTAAATGTTTATTTTATTAAATTCATAACTTTGGAATTTAAAAAAAAAGAACAAATATATTTTAGGCTGAAATAAAATGGAATTTCAATTATTTATTCTATAGTTTTATAATTTAATTATTTTGCACAGCATTTCTACTGTAATCTGGAGTAAATATAAAATGAGATATCGGCAAACTATTTTGGATTTAAAATTTGAATTTAAAAGTTTTAAAATCTTGTATGGAGAGCTTTCATATGTTTTTTTCCCGAGGTTAGTTTATCTGCACCATAAAGCTCAAACATTGTTTTGTTTAAAAAATTTAAATTAACGTTTTAGTTAACCTCTTTATTATTGTGGTAACACCATTTTACGGTAGTTTAATGTTGCTGTTTTTAAATAGATAGTCAACTCTTTACGGTATTAGACAATTACATATGAATAAAAATAGTTAAACTTGATAATACAAGAAATTTAACTTAATTAATATTATATTAAACATAAATTAACTTATGTAAGGTGAATAATATAAATTAATATATTAATACAAAATTAAGGAGGAGTTAAACCTCATCTGCTTGACGGCGAACCAACCTTTTTACAAATGTTACAATTATTCATTTAATCGTAATTTTCGTTGCTAATATTGTATAACTGTAATTTACATATATTCTATAGTTTAGATACTACTATTTTACTCAATATAGTTTAAGAAGGAAAATAAATTTCAAGTGTTTATCCAACAATTTTAATTTAAATTCAATTTAGTAGCTCTTCAAAACCAATGTTCGTAGTCGCTTTTTCCTCTAAATTGCAATGAATTTTTAATTTATTTAAATTGAACTGAATTTAAGTTTTTAGATCGCTGTCTGGTCGATGTTTTTCAGACTGTTCTGACAGACTTTAAGTTTTAATTTACATCCCTAAGGATACGAGTGTTCAACTATTCTTTGACAATTTCTGTCCGTCATTTATATATTTTTTGTTATATTCTTTCGCAATATGCATTCTTAATCAGTTTAGCTAAATTGTTTACGACTAATTTACTAATTTTTATTATTCCGTCATATATATATATATATATATATATATATATATATATATATATATATATATATATATATATACCACGTGGGAGGCCAAAGACCGCAGACTGGAAATCAGCGGCCCAGGATAGAGGTGGAGAAGGTTGGTAAATACGGTCAAAGATCAACAAGGTCTGTAGAGCCAACCGAAGAAAAAAAAAAAAATATATATATATAGCAATAGGTCATAATAATTATAATTAATTGACAATTTAAGACAGTGAGATTATATTTTTAAAACTACGTTGAATACATTAGTTTTAAACATTTCGAAGACAATTAAATTTACATCAAATTACATATTATTAGATTTAATCAAATGAAAAGGACCTGACTCGCTAACTGGTTTGTTGTGCTATGAGGCTCAATAAAATTTAACTAATTGTATAAGAAGTTGATGGCCAGGTCAAACAAGAAATCACGTGTCAGGTATATGTTTTCTTTCACCACGCGCTCATTACCCCATTTGGGTTTTCTTTTAGTAACTTCCGGAAAGTAAGGATGTGTTGTGATGGAAATTCCTCAGGGTGGTGACAATGTAATTAATCATAATGACTTGTTCCTCAACTTTGGAACTTTAAAGGCCTAAGACTTCATTATACCACAATTATTATACTTTGTTTATAATTTTAAGGTAAAATTATCGCTTTACCTAGGGGTTCAATTGTTTTTTGAAAATCATAAAAGTTGCATACAAAAAACCGGATGAAACTATAGAGTTTATTGAAACTATAAAAAATGTGTTTTAAAATTTTTTAAGTGTACGGAATGGAACGTTTACAGATATTTTTATTAAATTATTTCTTCTCCCTTTAAGTTATCCGTATGGGCAATAAACAATAATCCAGTTTCCCAGACGCTTTGTAAAAATCTTAGTCTGGAAGTCATAAAAGCATGGATAATTCAAACTGGGAAAATTTTGCAGGAAACATTAAGTACGAAAATTTACGAGGGTTTTACTTCTAAAAGAGCTTTACAAATTAAAAAAAAAATCATTAACTGCAATTGTCAATATTTTTTATTTTAAATTCAAAAACAATAGATCGATATGTAAGATTGTCCTAAATTTCATTCAAAAAACAATAATATATATCGTTGCATTATCTGAAGTATTTATTTATTGGATCTTACTCCTGCAGTGTGTAAATACTCTCTGAAAGTGTGTAAATATTCTTGATAAAACCTTCCTAAAGTAAACCAGTAGGTTTATTAATATTTTCTCGAAACCAAATGATATGAAAATGTTTGCCATTAGTGAAGAGTGGTATTGTAAGTTCATAGGGTTATAGGGAAATTTTACTGGAAAATTTTTATTGAGTAGTGATAGATATATTTATATATTTATAGGTCTATATTTATAAATTATATAATATAATAGAGTATTAATCAACTGTTTTAAATTTTTATTGGGGGAGAGGAATGGCTCAGTGGTAGAGTACTGAGCTGCCATGCCGGAAATCCTGGTTCAAATCCCGCTGCAGGCCATGATTTTTATTTAGTCTGTTTGAGGCGGGAGATGGATCATATAGGATCTAGGACCCTCCTGGGGCACACCCAGCCTCTATAAAATATTATAAAAATAGGGTACTCAAAATAAGGGGGAAAAATCTGGCGGTTGAGCGTGACCTAGGACAAGTCACCTCCTTGCAGAACCGTTGTCCATGAAACAGTACAGTCTCTACCATGTACTGAACCCCAGACCCTTCATGGGTTGTAGTGGTACAGGTGTTGTTTTTTTAGGTTTTTTGAATTTTTATAATCAACTGAGGGTTAAAATTCAGCTGATGAAGAATGCCTAGAGGCATTTTTCAATAAATTGCATACACTCTGGAATCATAAAAATGAATTATAAATGCTTATTTAGAAATAGTTATATAATTTATTATAGGTAAAGATGGATCTTATTGTAAGTTCATCAGATTATATTGAAATTCGTCTAAATTGCATTTACTCATTATCTGAAACTTTTTGTTAAATCATATATCAGTGATTATAAAATAAATAATAATACATTTCGATTAAGAAATGGTACGTTACATATAAGGAGCGAGTATATTAGGTATAGTAGAATTTTTTGCAAGTTCAACAGATTATTATTAAATTATAATGTCTTATTTATGTAATGTTTAGAATTATTAAACATAAATATAAATTAAATAGTTAGAAACTAATAAAAAAACGAGCAACACATGTTTATTTAGAGTTAGTTTAGGTTTAGTTAGTTAGTTATATAAGTTATAATTGGTATATATAGCATTGTAAGTTCATCAGATTATAATGAAATTGGACTAAATTGTGTTTAATAAATAGTTACAACTTTATAGTAAAAAAATATTACTATTTGTTTTAAATTGCCGGATTTCGGCTGATGGCTAATTCTTTTAGGTATTTTTCCTTCATTACCATTCGTTAGAAATTATTAAAAAATACTAATATATGTTCATGTATATTATGTTTGTATAAGGTATAATACGTATAGTAGAATTTATTTCGTTATTGTATACATAGATTATCAATAAATTATAAAATGTTATGATAGTTATACCGCGCCCCCCCCCGTAGAAGTTATTTCCAGTTCTTCAAGAGATTGGTCCTAAGAAATAAGGAAAGTTTTTGAAAAGTTAATCGAATCTGAAATATTTTCATTTACATTCACATCGGGGAAAAACCTTTCCTGGGGAAGAAGATTTAAAATAATTCAGAAGAATAAATCCTTTGATTCGATCTGGAAGGCGGTGATGGGAGTTCCTGCAAGTCGCGGAAATGAAAAACGGAGGAGCCGGGGGCGGGACGATCTGATATCCTGTTCGCTTATCTAAGTCGGTATTGGTTCCGAAGCAAAACGCTCCCACGTCCAATATGTTTCGTGTTCTGGCCCACTCAAGATGTTACTTAGCTTGTTAGGAAATCTCTTTAAGATATTGGCAATCGCTAATGTTTATTGTTTTTTTAATGTATTACCAATTACCACTATGTAGCGGAGTATGTAGAGCAATGAGTTGCCAGGCCAAAAATCCTGGTTCAAATCCCGCTGATGGCAAGACTTTTATTTAATCTATTAGCAGCCGGAGGTGGATCATATGGGATCTAGGTCCCTCCTGGTCCCTACCACCCAGCCTCTAAAAGTAGGTATCTTGGACTAATAACCTCCCTGCACAACCGTTGTCCATGAAACAGTGATACAGGTTTTTTTTTTTTTTAATATGTTACTGAATTATTAAAAATGAACAGACCTACTATTAATTTAATTAATTTATTAATTATTAAAGAAACTGTTAAAGACCTACTTTATTCACTGAGGTGTAATGAAACTTAGGCTTCATTATAAACTTCAATTTATTTGCCGGCAAGTAAGTAACTGCTATTGGGAGCATTGTGGCTCTGTGGTAGAGCTGAGTTGCTGTGCTGAAGGTCAGAAGTTCCGATACGGTTGTGGTAGTTAATTTATTTAATCTTTCAACAGCAGGAGGTGGATTCTTTGAGATCTAGGTGCTCTTCTGGGACTCACGCTTTAAAATGGGTACCCAAAATATGGAGAAAAACCTGAAGGTCGAGCGTTATCACGGAAAACGCTCCTCCTAGCATATCCTTTTTGCTAAAAACAACTCAGACTCTACCACACGCTGCATCCAAGAATCTTCTTGGGTCATAGATTTACAGTTGTTTATTTTTTTAAGTAGCTGTTATTAAAGAAAAGGAAATTTAGGGAATGTGTAAAAAAAAAAAAAAAAATGACATAGGCTTGTGAGACATCAGCTACAGTGAGTACTTCTTTTTTTGTTTAACTATTATTGAGATCTATATACTCGTTTTTTTTAAAGGATGAACAAAGTCCTAAGCTATCCGATAATTAGTGGAATATCCAGTCCATAAAAGGATGAAACCACTTAAATTTACACGACATGAAATCACAGATTATTCAACCGGATAATATAATTAAAGTAATAGCGTCGCGAACTTTCAAAATTGTAATAGACTTGTAAGGTTCAAAATAACGAACAGATAAATAAAAATAAATAGGTGGAAGGAAAGCACAAATATCTTACCTATTTAATTACAGATTTAGGGTTGGCTAAACAATGCTGGCTCCTGAAGTTGACAATACTGCCACCTTTCCTGAATTGCCTAGACCAACCGTAGTACTACCGTATACCACCGTAAACCCTACAGATAGACTTCCGGACAACAAAACCTTGGGAACCTCAAGCATTCAGCAGCAGCCTCGAGCTCAGACGCCTCAAACCTCCCAAATCAAATCTCAGCATTCCTTTACCAAATCCCAGACCTCCCAACCCAAGCCTCGGGAACCCATATCCAAGCCCAAGGCAGCCAATCCCAATCCTCAACCTCCACGTCAACAAATTCCTCCCTACCATACACCCTTACGGGTCAAATTACCACCTCAACAACCAAATCCTCTCCCTTCCAATCACAACATTCAAACAAAAGCTGTAGTTCATCAAACATCGAATGAAAACTCAGCACCTCGGGTACAACCCCCAGCCAACCATCCATTACCCGTTAATTATCCCTATCAAACTCAAGTCTCATATCCATTCCAAATCCAAAACCCAATCGACTTAAACACTATCCAGTCATCTTTCCTGAAAGACCTTCAAGAAACAATCAAGCCTCTCATCAACCTACTCACGAGAATCCTTACCGAAGTACCATTTAATTACCCACGATGAGCATGAAGCCCCTAGCTATCGTTCTGTGGAATGCTAATGGACTGCATACTCACCGTGACGAACTTGATTTATTTCTACACGACAACCAAATAGACATTGCTTTACTTACTGAAACACACTTCACTCACCGCACGCATTTCTACATACGAGACTATATCACTTACAGATCAGATCATCCTGACGATACAGCACATGCCGGTTCTTGTATCCTTATCCATAAATCTATACCACATTCTCTTATTCCTTCTACTCCAACTGACGCCATTCAATCAACATCAGTAACCATTTCAACTAGTCCTTTCCATATAACATTCTCAGCTGTATACTGTCCTCCTGGTATCCCCCTTTCTTATAACATCCTCGAATCCTTATTCCAATCCTTCGGACCGCGGTTTATTGCCGGAGGAGATTACAACGCCAAACATCAACGATGGGGTTGTCGAACATCCAATTCCCGTGGTAGCATCTTATCCCAAATTTCAACCTCTAATAGTTTCTCTATCCTCGCACCCATAAACCCTACTTATTGGCCTACATCCCACAAAAAACGTCCAGATATTCTAGATATATTTGTTTCCTCACAGATTTCCTGCAATCAAACTGCTATAAAATCCCTAGATGACCTTTCCTCTGATCACAGTCCAGTTCTGCTTCAAGTGCATTCGATTCCCATTCCTAAGCCCTCTCTTCCCCGACTGATTACAGGACGTGTAGACTGGGATAAATTCCGATCAAATCTAGAAAATAATTTAGACCTCAAAATTCCGCTTAAAACAAAAGGAGACATTAATTCTGCAATAGACAAACTAACAGAAGCAATACAAGTCAATATAAAATATAACACTTTTCCAAGTAAAAATCATTATCAACAGAATAACTGGCCACTTCATATTCGCGAGTTATTAAAAGAAAAACGACGGGCAAGAGCAAAGAGGCACCGCACGAGATATCCATCGGACAAGAGTCATTATACCAAACTGACCAACAAATTAAAATCAGAGATCAGAACATTCAAAATTCAAAATTTGTATTACCGTACAGAAAATCTCAGTACTACTGACAAATCCTTATGGAATACCACTAGAAAACTCCTAAACTATAAAAAATTCAACCATCCACTTTTAACCGAATCCCAAACCTGGTCAAGATCTGATGAAGAAAAATCACAAATTTTCGGCCAGCACCTATTCAAAACATTTAACCCTCATCCAGATATCCTTAATCAAACCCACTCTGAATGCATTGGAGCAGAATTAAGTATTCCTCTTCAGTTGTCCCCTCCTCCTAAAGCATTCCATCCTTCCGAAATATCAAACATTATTCATAGATTACCCGCCAACAAAGCCCCTGGACACGACCTAATCACATCCCAGATTCTAAAACGCCTTCCTCGGAAAGCAATCCTACTCCTTACATATATATACAATGCCGTACTCCGCACCACATATTTTCCTGATTCCTGGAAATTATCCATAATTAAGATGATTCCAAAACCTAAAAAACCACCAGAACTCCCATCCTCTTATTGTCCTATATCTCTCTTGCCCATAATGGGGAAAATACTTGAAAAACTCATTCTGAAACGTCTTCATCCTATCATAGAATCCAATCAAATAATCCCAGATCACCAATTTGGTTTCCGAACATCACACTCCACCATCCAGCAATGCCATCGTGTGGTGGACGTTGTCTCATCTGCATTAGAGCGCGGAATGTACTGCACGGGAGCTTTTCTCGATGTAGAGCAGGCTTTTGATCGAGTCTGGCATCCAGGACTGCTGTACAAACTCCGTAAATTCTTACCTTCAACTTACTTCCTTATTATCAGTTCCTACCTCAGTAATAGAACCTTTAAAGTAAACCATAATTGTTCCTACTCTTCCCTCTTCACCCAGTCTGCCGGTGTTCCTCAAGGTAGTATCCTGGGGCCCATCCTATACACGATATATACAGCTGACATCCCAACCCATCCAAGCACTGTCCTCACTACTTACGCTGATGACACATGTGTGTTATCAGTTAATAAGGATCCATTTGTTGCATCCCAATCTCTTCAATCCCATATCTCACACCTACAAGAATGGTGTCAAAATTGGAGAATTAAAATAAATCCTAACAAATCCCATCAAATTACCTTCACCCTTCGTCGTAAACCTACGAATTCCTGTCCTACTGTATCGTTTAATAATATTCCACTGAACCCTGTCGAACAGATACGTTACCTAGGACTCCATCTGGATAAACGTCTCACTTGGAATCCTCATACAAGACTGAAAAGACAAGAAACTGCTCGACGTTTTCGCCTACTTCAACACTTACTGGACAAACGCTCTAAGCTACCAATTAATTACAAAAGACTTATTTACATGACAGTCATCAGACCTATTTGGGCATACGGAGTTGAGCTTTGGGGCTCTACTAAACCATCCAATTCATCTCGTATCCAATCCTTGCAATCCAAAATCCTTCGTAAAATCCTCAATGCTCCTTATTATGTCACAAACAAACTCATCCATCATGATCTTAATATCCCATATGTTACTGATTTGGCCCAAACTAGATACCTATCCTTCCATAACAAGCTCCATACGCACTTGAATCCGCTAGTCTCTCAGCTTGCTTCCCATACTATTCCTGATAACCCTCCGAGGCGTCTGAAAAGAAGATGGCCTCGAGATCATCTACTATAGAACTTTATTGGAGTGCTATCGATGGGTAGTTTCTCCACAAGTGTTTTCATGTCATATTATACATTTTTGCACATTTACTTGATATAATACCATTATAGTTGTAAATATCATTGAATTAAATAAAAAAAAAAAAAAAAAAAAAGGGTTGGCTAAAAGTCCGTGCATGGTTGTCGGTTTGAAGAGATTGGTGGTATCGGTATCGCCTCGGGGTTCCTTAGGCCTTATTTGTATCATTGTTATTTTTATTGGTATTAAATCTAGTTTCGAAAAAAAACAGTAGATTTGCCGTTACCTGCCAAGTACCTTATCAACTTCTTACTACTGAAGTTTGTAGGTGTATACATAGATTTTGATTGGGCCAGCACAGATGGCGTAGAGGTCTCACGTTCGTTCGTATAGGTGTCACGTCCAACCTCACGTTTCTACGTAACATCGTATATCTCCAACAATTGACAGAAGACTGTCTGTTCTATATTCGCTGTTATGAGGGTTTCTGACTCCCTTCTATAATACTCATAGTTCTATAACCGATCCCATTCGGTGTGAGTGCCAAATCAAATTTCAAAAGTAGTAAAAAATAATTCTATATACTAGGAATAAGGGGATCAGAAAAATGAATACATATATTTATTTATTCAAAGTAAATATATTTGTATAACACAGGGGGAAAATTCCAGTGGGTATTCAACGTCCTGAAAGACCACAACAATCCTATTTGTGATTGTGTTACAGGGTACAGGGTCATTATATCAGGTAGGTTTGAGTAGACTCCATTTGGCTGACGATCGATGTATTCATGGCATAGGAGGATAATATTTCGGACCTTATGGTTATACCAATGCATGGTTATCCATTACTTGTCGGTACCCATTGGCTAAAGGCATATCTTCGTAAGAGCAAGCTACCTCGCTGTCTTAAATATGTGTGCCTACTGATAGTCGCCTCTATGCCCTTTAGGAGCGTTCTTGGAAGTCATAATAATTGATTTTATAACTATCTACAATGATATATAGTTATCTGAGAATAAGGAAGAGACTAGCTGCAGTATCGCATGTTATAAAGACTGGATTTATTAAAATGACCAGAAGTCTAACATCAAGCCATTGAGCATTACTCTCCCATATCTTTTCACAAAATTTTATAAATTAACAAATGTTCTAACATAATGTTTTTATTACCAATGCAGATAATTAAATTAAGTTTAAACAAATAAAAATAATTCTTATTTTTTTTAAATTTTCTCTAGCACGTTTTTAATTGTATTAGCGCATAGAAAAATGGAAATTAAAAACTGTCAAACTTTAAAATGATCAGGTATAAAAACACACTTCCTTGTATCTGAGTTCTTCTTTACATCCCGTGGGTATAAGAAAAATATATATACAACTTGAATAAAAGTCCAAGATTTGAGTTTATTATTTTTCATCGTAATCCGGGCCTCGTGTTTTATTCATAACCTGGACCAAGGCGAGATTTATTCGGAATAATGTTAAAACCTGACCTATTAATATTCTTTATTTACTGTCTATAACGGGTTTGATAAATTATTAGCTGAACACATTTCATATACAAATATAAAATAAATTAACCGATGGGACATAGAAATCATAAAAATGGTGGATCAATTTAAACATCTATCCCTCATATATTACAGGGTTTATAGCAAGATATAAATGAATTAAAAGGAATTATTTCTGACTTTTATTTTCTAGAAGCGCCAATTACGATAAATCGAGATAAAAGCCCTGATGGAAGTTTAAATGCTGGATGAACCGGAATAGCTATTTAAACCTTAGCAGTTTCCGGAGATAATGTGGTTTTATGACTTGATGGACCAGGTTTTATTGGTTGTAAATATCTTTATTTTCTTTATCTCTTTATGATCATTTTTACTTCCATTATTGGATGGTGAGTAAATTTTTATCACGTGCATTCATTACATTATGGTGTTAGAAATCGTATTTTATATATGTTATTGCGTGTTTCATACATATAATAATGCAAGAATCATTTGAATATTTCATTTAGTAATAAGCCATTTTTAATAAACAATTAATTATTTAATTAATACCTTTAAATTATTTGAAGTTACATTTGTAATAATTTAGATTGCTACAAAAACAGTTTCAAGTCAAATCCTGCAGACTTTTAATCATATATCGCTCCTTCAAAAGAACGACATAACGCAAAAATTACTGCGTTAAGTCTTCAGTAGCAATTGTATTGGTTAAAGCTTTTTAATTCAGAAACAACATATCTGATAATTCATTTCCAGCATTTTTTATTTTATTTTCATAAAATCAAATTTTGAGTTGTATCATGTTTGAACTTGAACTTTTATGGGAATAATGGCATTAGTTAAAATCAATAATGTTTCAAGCTTTTAAAAATTAGTCTTATGCATACAAAAAGAATTTTAATTGCATCATGACGATAGAAATGGTTCGCTTTACCAGTTCCAAAATTTTTATTTTTTACTCTGTTTGCTGTTTATTTTTTTTAACTCTATTAACGCTGTTAACTATTGAAAAATAATTTTTTTGAGTTTCGGCGTTTTTGTTTTGAAGCAGCAGTATAAAAGCCTGCGGTTTAAACACAAATACTAGTTTTGTTTTTTCCTTACAACTCTACAACCCTTGAAGGATATTCTATTCAAAACTCGGTACTGACTACTGTTTTCAAGTCCACTGCAAGGGAATAATTCGGCCTAGATCACGCTCAACCGACTTATAGGATCTTATATTATACTTGCAGAGCCGACAGACGTCCTTTTCAAATTTTTTAAATCCGAAAATTATATATTAAAAAAAGTATCCATATTGTAATTATATGGAACAAAACAACTATTAAAATACCACACACCATCACGCGTGCAGTTATAACATGCCTTATGAATGATGTATGAAAATATTTACTTAAAACTGTTTAGTTAATTGGAATTATTAATTAATCAGATTTAAAAAAAGAAATCATATTATTGACAGGTATATCATTTTATAGCTATAGGTATATTGTCGAGGAGTTTTAAACAAAGAAACATAAATTATTTCATTAAACAAACATTATCTATCGGAACAAATTGGCAATCTGGACTATTCTAGAATCCAGTTGAAAACACGCAAAAAATTGCTCCAGCCGCTTAGGAGGAGTTCAGTGACAGAAGAATTATATGTATAAAGATAAATGTATCTCCCCTGTTATATAATAATATTATATAATAATATAAAAATATTATAAATTATTTTGAAGAACTTTATCAACTAAAATTTTCATAATAAAATGTAATGTTCCATAATAAAATAAAATAAAATTATTATACTACTTTCATTTATAGCCTTTGTATTAAAATCCTGAAATAAGCAATCTTCTTTTGAACTGATTAACTTGGTAGTTTTTTTTACTGATAGATTTTTTTTTATGTGAGTGAGAGATCAACTATTTTAGAAAAAAAGAGGAGTTAGCTCTTTTTAAAGATTACGCTCCCATTTTTCAATCTAGGTTCACTTTTTACGATCTCTAATTCTCATAATTTATTTTTAGATGACGTCAAGATTCATATACCAATTCTTCTCTCTTAACTTTTATCCTTTTACTGAATTCATGATTCTGAAAAATTAAAAATAAATTAATTAATTTTTAAATTGAATTTAACACTTTTAAATAAATTCGTTCTTTACTATATCATATATAATTAATAAATACCTTATTTGTGATCTAAATCTAAATTAATTAATTATGATCTAAATTAAATCTCTAATCAAAATCCTTTCTAACATTTTGATAAAGGTATATTCAATACTACAGTTATATGTTTTTTAAATTAATTATTTATAAAAAAGTAATGAAATTATTATTTATTCTTTCACTAAACATTTGTCCTTCGCAATTTCGCATGCTGCAAATTTGATGTAAGTGTTTGTTTTTCTACTTGATTTGCAGAAATTTTTTGCAATGACCAATAGTTCTTCAGCAGGTCTCTAGGCCATTGTTTTCTTAATCTTCTTCAAGTAAGTCTGGATAACAGAGAATTGAATAGAAAAAGAACAAGTAGATTTCCATGATTTTGTGTTGATGAGTGGAATGTTGTATATTCGCCGTGAATATATAATTTTACGGTGGGAATGCTCATGTTGTGTATATAGTGATTCTAAATAAAGCAAAGAGCATTGACAATTTTTCTAGGAATTTTGTTAATTGTGTTTTGCTGAACCAAGACCTGCTCGATATGTCCAAATAGGTTTTAGTATAGTGTTTCGTAAGTCCAACGAAGTTCCAGAAGATGTGATATTTGTAGCTTCATGCCAGTTCTGGTCTTTGTAATTTTGTATTTATGTTCCATGTAATTCTTTTGTCCAAGTATAGTTCAAGAGTTTTCAGAAGATTCGTAGCCGTCAATTTTGAGTGCTGGATACATTCCGCAGGGAGAAGCTAACATAGCTCGATTTTTAAATTATATTTTATTCTCTAGCAGAACATACATTTTAATTTATATTTATTTTCATGTTATTCTGTAAATATTATATTATTCTAATAATGCAGCCCTTTAGCGATATATACCTGTATTAAATTTTGTTCCCAGAGTAAAATTATTTTTTAATTCTATGTTATTCTCTTTCTCTCTCTCTCTCTCTCTCTCTCTCTCTCTCTCTCTCTCTCTCTCTCTCTCTCTCTCTCTCTCTCTATCTCTCTCTCTCTCTCTCTCTCTCTCTCTCTCTCTCTCTCTCTCTCTCTCTCTCTCTCTCTCTCGCCCTCCCCTCTCTATCTATCTATCTATCTATCATGGATAAATCGAAAGCCTACACCTGTTACGGGTGTTGTTTCGTGAAATCCTATCGACCTTCAGGTACTACTTGTTGATCACAGCAGTTAGAAACGGCCCGGGCGATGATAGCACGAAAAAACAGGAAGCTGAAACAACACAAATTGAGCTTCCATAAACCATAAACCAACTCGCTTAGCACCGCAGCAAAACTACTCTTCCCCGAATAGAGTGAAAATGCTCATATTTTCGAAAGCACAGTTGAAATAACGCTTGTTGATCTTTTCCCGGGCTAGTGTATTCATTTCTGAAACATTCCTCTAACCACCTCAGTACACGGAAATATTCAGCATTTCTCAACTGGCCTTTACAGGGTTTTTTGGGGTAACGGTTATATATATATATATATATATATATATATATATATATATATATATATATATATACATTAGTAATTATTTTGTTTAATATACTATTAATTAATTAAAAATTCATATTCCTGAAAATGGAGGAGACAAAATCATTGTGGTTGCAGGTGCAAATATTACTTAAAGGAGTAGTAAATAAATATAGAATTTAAACTATTTTCCCTAACAACTAAGCATCCCAGAAACACCTATGCCTCACCCTCAACAAAATTCATATAGGGTTAAATAGAATGTGTGTATGTGTTTAGTAGCAATATAGTTTTTATATTTGACCAAATTGAAGTCTTTTTTTTCTTCGAGTCTTAACTTGTATATATTATTATTATAATCGTTATTGTTAAGCACTGAGTTGCCAATGCCAAAAATACTGGTTCGGAGATGGAACTTATGAGATCTAGAAACCTCCTGGGGCTCACCCAGCCTCTATAAAGTGGGTACCCAAAATAAGGAGGGAAAATCTGATGGTAGAGCGTGATCTAGGACAAATCACATCCCTGCACAACCGTTATCCTTGAAACAGTACAGTCTCTACCATTTACTGAACCCCAGGCCCGTTTATGGGTTGCAGTGGAACAGGTAATTGTTACCTTTTCCCTGTATCTTCTATTCAATCAAAATTTAAAAGTTCATATTAATTCCTTCAAATGAAATCTTTCAAGATTTTGTTGATGACGGCATGAGGATTAATAATTGATTTAAATATCTTTAATTTTAATCGAAAATCAGTTGTAATCAATTTATAACTTAAATAAAATAGAACAACCTTCATTCAATAGGAATTTCTTTATTTTGTTAATAATAAAGTAAAATATAATATTATAAATATATTGTTTAAAAAATATAAAATAATAAACAAATAGTTGGCATATTTAATGACCAATAAGCATAATTACTGATCTAATTTTAATTTAGCACTATCTTCACCATAGGCATTAACTATTTCTTTTTAACAAATTGTTGGTATTCCCAAATTTGTTTTCTTATGTCATACTTTAGAATTATGTTGTCTAATTTTAAATAAATCACTCCATAAAGCACTGTTTATAATAATATTTTGTTTACTCTTTCTTATCCACCTTGCAACGATGAAAGTAATCCACGGACATTCATTAGAAAGTTTTTATTTACTTTGAAGCTTTAACGGTTTCATTAAAAATTGCCTGAGGAGTACTAAGTGCTGCACGGAAATAACGTAAAATTACATCATAATAAGCTGATACGCGCCCTATAGAATAATGAGAATTAAAGAATTAAGCTTAAGTTTAACAATGGGGAAACAGTGATTTAAAATTCCCTTTCGAAATTGACAAAGTTTTAATAGTCAACTGAGCCGTTTTAATTGAATTGTATCGAAACAAAATATAGAGGAAGGGGATTTTCCGATGAATAATAGTTATAAATAGCTTTCAATTTCATCAGAGAACTGTCGAAAGAATAGAGAAAGATTCGTTGTGGTTTGACATTCTTCAATGGCTAAACCTATATAAGAGCTCCTTTGATATATATATATATATATATATATATATATATATATATATATATATATATATATATATTACTTTAACGTAATAAAAACGTAGAATTCTATATTTCGAATATGTTTAAATTCAAATAAGTTACACGTATCTTTCGCTTAACTATTAAAAGAGAATGTAATTAACAGTGAAGCTTTTATTATACCAGAGATTGTGACGTTCTCCTCTGAAACTAATTAAAATGAGTAAATAAACTTAATCTAACATTTTATTAGTCGATTTTATGCACATATTTTGTTAAACTAAATTTTTCATATCGCGTTCGTTGCAATCAATATTTTAGTGTCGAGAGATTCAGAAAAAATCCTTACTACTGACTACTTTGCACATGTGAACGCGCTTTTAATGTTGGGAAGTATTTAATTCTAATAAGTAAAACGTAATAAAAAAAATACTTTTTTTTAAATATATTTTATTTGTAAGTTTTACTTTGAATCACGCTCAACCGACTTATAGGACTTATATTATGTTAAAAATGAACTGTATTTGTAATGCTACTAGAAAAATCAGTATTGTAAGCTGAACGAAATGTTTGTGCCCAGTTATCAACGTTGAAGGAGGTATGGGAGGTGATTTATTCTTAACAATACGTCTACCAATAAGACTTTCTTCGTTTATATATATTCGAATCATACTATATACAACGATTTGAACATTTTAACTGTAAAATCATATATTCATACCAAATACACAACTAAAATCCTCTCGTTCTTTCACTTTCCTAATCTTTCCCCTACTCGGACTTCCTATGAGAATATTAAAAAGACAATGGCCTAAAGACTTGCATAGAAAACATTAATTAGTTCAAAATTTTCATTCATATTCCTGCATAGTTTAATTCGAGGAGGAAGAAATTGAGATCAAATTTTCTGGATGCCATACTTTCCAGGTGCAAATGTAAGATGAAAGAATAATAAATAATTCTATTTATCGTTTATATATACATACATATACTCGTTTCCACAGAACCAAAATATTTCTTTCTCGCAAGTTCCACCACTATCTGGAACTAAATCCCTCCTAATATCCGCCATGCTTCTTTCCTATCCTCATTTTAACCCTTCCAACTAAGCCGGTTGAGTCATTTCCTTGATTGGCATAAGTGTTAAACAATGACTTTTGTTCAGTATTTTTTTTTTTTACATTATGTAAATATGTTATTATA
Organism: Troilus luridus; assembly: GCA_964056705.1. NCBI lineage: Eukaryota > Metazoa > Arthropoda > Insecta > Hemiptera > Pentatomidae > Troilus > Troilus luridus. The sequence goes on from OZ057415.1 coordinate 79,858,728, forward strand.
TTGTAGCTCATATTTTTAGTTTGTTGTAATTCATTTATTTATACTCGTCAGTATATTATGTTTCTCTTTCTGTTCATATTCTAAAGGAACCTAGTCCTAGAATTAAGTTTCGTCCTATTCTTTTCTATTCTATTCTGTAATGAATTGGACTCACTCAACCCATTCCTCTCATATAACAATACAATAAATAATAAAGATAAATATTTTGATATACATAAAGTAATAGAACTGCCTCATATTGTTTATGGCTGACTACCGAAGGACAAATTTGCGGTTTATCCCTCGCCATCACCGAACCCTAATGATCATTAGTGGGGTAGTGAGAATCTAGTTTGGAGGTGTAATGCTTCCACCATATCCTTAGCCCCTCCCCACCTCTCTACCTCTGGGCGAGATTAATTGTTACAAGACCGGCCTTGATGGATTAAACGCTCAACTTGATAGTGTATCATAATCTTGTTACCGCATCAACTTGCGAAGTATCCGATTAAGATTCATCCTAAGTGAAAATAAACGTATAATACCTTAACGCTTAAAAAAGATATCTACAGGGTGGCCCAAAAAAGACTGAAGGATAAGAAATAGCTGTATTTTTTTTGTTTTTATTTTTTATTAATTTTTTTTTATGTTTTTAAATATTTAATTCATGGAAATTTTTTACATCTAAGTGTGAAATATAACATCTCTCAAATGGTGTCCATTTTCTTGCAAACAAAAATTGGCTCTTTTAACCGCATTTTCCATTACTGCCCGTAGAGTTTCTGGTTCCAAGTTCCTTATTTCTGCTTGAATGTTCTGCTTAAGCTCTTGAATTGTTTGGGGTTTATTGATATACACAACTCCTTTCAAATCATTTTCTCCGGTTTAGCCGGTCGAAAAAAAAAATAATGAGAAAGAATCAATAACAAAAAAGACTGAAGGACGTCGTCGTTCTGCTCAATTGGGAATCTCCAGAACATCCCTGCAAAGAATTTTGAAGCGGGATCTTAAAATGTTTCCGTATAAAATTCAAATGGTACAGCAACTGCTTCCCCGAGATCATCAGGCACGCCTGCAATATGCTACGTTTTAGTCAAATAGCCAGAGAAAATGATTTGAAAGGAGTTGTGTATATCAATAAACCCCAAACAATTCAAGAGCTTAAGCAGAACATTCAAGCAGAAATAAGGAACTTGGAACCAGAAACTCTACGGGCAGTAATGGAAAATGCGGTTAAAAGAGCCAATTTTTGTTTGCAAGAAAATGGACACCATTTGAGAGATGTTATATTTCACACTTAGATGTAAAAAATTTCCATGAATTAAATATTTAAAAACATAAAAAAAATTAATAAAAAATAAAAACAAAAAAAATACAGCTATTTTTTATCCTTCAGTCTTTTTTGGGCCACCCTGTATATATTATAAAATAGAAAAAGTGAAATGAAACCTGAATTAAAAAATATTGTTATTAAAAAAAATGTTTACTTATTTAAGCCTTAGGCGTAAAACATTATGGTATCAAAGTCTATGGTTTAATTTTTAAAACTTTGATTAGGTATACATGTTAGAGGATTGTGCAGCTTAGTGGGTAGAGTGCTGAGCAACTATGCCAAAGTTCTGGGTTCAAATCCGGCAGTGACAGATAAAATATTCAATCTGTTGACACACCTGGTTGGATTCTACGGTACCTGTCGACCCTCTTGGAGCTCACCCAGCCTTTATAAAGTGGGTATTCTTAATTGGGGGAAACCCAAGGGGGTTGTGCATGGTCTCGGACAAATCACTTCCCTCCACAACCTTTGTCTTAACAAACAGTTCTGTCTCCACCGGGCACTGTTACCATCAACCTTCACTGGTTGTAGTGTATATGGTCGAAGCATAACACACGCACGCTCTCACGCATTTAGATAGGATAATGGAAAACATTTAGATACACGTTTAGATAAAGTTATAATTCAGGCAGTAAGCGGTACGCTTTCAAAAACTTAAATACCAACGTAATTAATTTATCATCAAGTGTCTTCGATAAATTTGTGGCTAGGCATATTTAATTTATTGTTGTACGGTAGCGATTATATTCTTCAAAATATGTATAACCGTATTGGCATAGAGTAGGTTGGCAGTTTTTTTTAATAATATGCGAATGAGTGAGCCGAGTATGGCCCAGTCTCAAGCGGTACAGGGCAACCTCCTCTCCAAGGTTGCTGCGTTGGATGGTGGTCTAAATTTGCTGATACAATTTTTTCATTAATGCTATTATTATGCTGAACAGAACTACTTGGATATGGATACCATCATATCCAAGTAGTTCTGTTCAGCATAATAATAGAATTAATGAAAAAATTGTATCAGCAAATGATATTCTTGTATTAAGGGAAAAAGAGTCGTGTTATTTTCGTAATGAATAAGCGGCTAAGTCAGGAATTGGTTTGAAAATGAGTTATTGCTTTTATTACAAATTATTTCAAGCCAAAAACTACGAGAATGGCACAATCCCGCTTACTTCAATGCATTTAACTCTCTCTGGACAAAATTCGACCAAACAACTTATCACCAGTGGTGCGGATATAACGTTTGTACTTATTAATACACGTCAAACATAACCGTTAGGTCATCGAAGGTCGAGCACGCCTTTGGCTGACTCTATATTTGAGATAAGAATTATAAGACGGCCACAAAGACGTTGGATGAACGACGCTGAAGAGGATTTGAGAGCATTAGGGGTCACGGGATGGAGACAAAAGGCCAGAAATAGAAAGGAGTGGAACATCATTGTTATGATATCTAAGGCACATCCCGGGCTTAAGTGCTACACTGTAACAGTAATTTTATTATTTCTACGTGTTTGTTTTCGACGTGAAAAAATATTCCTCCTCAAATTAATTATTGGGTTATTTTCTAATATACAAGGGAGAGAAAAGCAATTTGTTACAAAGCTGTATAACCTAGTTCGTATCTAGCGTAAGCTGATAATTTTTTTAATCATTTCACAGTTATAGATTGTCTCTGTGGGATCTGTATACTCTCCTGGGGCTCACCTACTCTCTATAATTCACCTAAAGATTTGGTTATGTCGTGAAATAAGCATACAAATAACCTGTGACAATTTTTTCATTATTGCTAAATAATTCAATTCGATTTCATATTCCTACGAAATTTTAAGGAAGCAGTTTTCTCCTAACACGCAGTAAGTATTTCCTTGCTTCCTTTCGTATATCTTTTTTACCTAATCCCATCTCAATTATATCTTCTCGTTCCTTAAATTCACTTCCGCAATGAACGCTCTCACCCTTCCGGTCTCTACATCTTTTCCCATAAAATTGTTGCACTTGACAAAGCCTTTATCCACTGTGTCACACTCTATATAGAGAATTCCGTTCTACTCCAAACCAACAATGAACTCTGAATTGAGAAAAAACCTGGCAGTTTAATATAATCTCGGTCAAATCACTTATAGATCGGCATAGAAACAGAGTTTAGACTCTACCATGTACTGAGTTAAAAAAAATCATATGCCAATACACTCCATCAAAGGAATTAGGCTAGTTGCATGGTAGAGTTTACAATTTTTCTAAGCTAAATGTTCTGGAGAGAGATTATTAGGCAGATCACACTTAATCGCCAGGTTTTTCCTTAAATCAGAATACCCACTTTATAGATGCTGTATGAGTCCCAGATGGGTCAAACATCCAATAGGAACGACATATAGTCTTTCAATGATTATATATTATCAGGAAAAGCCATTTTCGAACTAGACCTTGTGATGTGAGACAGTGCTCTCAACTCCCCAATAAACTAGAAAGAAGAGATATTTTATGGTAAACCTAATTAGGAAAGATATCTATAAATAATCACCCGGTTAATGTAATTGAAGTGATAGTTTCACAAAGGTTGAAATGGGCTGTAAAGTTGCTGAACTTAGTAACGAACGACAGTTAATAAGTGATGACCCGAATGGTAAACGCCCGAAAAGTAGACCGAAGCGTCAGTGGGAAGATAGCCTTAAGAGTAATCAGAATAGCAGTATAAGAGTAGCAGAAGTGGGTTTAGGTTTTGGTCTGCGGACGGTAGCTTGTTAGTAGACATTGATGTTATCAGCATCGAACATTCGGGGTCTTTAAAATACTGTTATTACTAATTATTTATAAAAAAGGACCATTATAATTATTTGCCGTTGCAGGACCGTATTATTTGAAAACTAAATTATGATTTTAAAAATTAAAACTTTGAAGTAAAATAAAAAGAAAAAATCCTTCATTAATAATGGATGGGCTCCTGCGATTCACTAAAAATTAATTTTCTCTATGAAACAATTTAGAAGTCAATTCTGTTATATAATGATTTAATAATTCATTAAGTTTTAATTAAATGTAAATTAAATCTATTATAAAAAAATCAGCGCCAGAGAAGACTAACATCGTTGCGCATCTGGAATTTCAATTTCATTTCTCTTCTTATATTTTTACATTTTAATTCATATTATACTGTTTTTATTGTGTAGTCTTTTTTTCTGGTTATTATGTTCAATTCGGATTCCGACTTTATAGCAAAAACAAAAACAATGATTTCATAATGTGCATTCAACTTTTTGTTAATTAAACTAATACATTTTTATAACCATTCCATTTTCCTACTATTTATATAGGTAAATACACAATTAAATGCCACCACCCTATAGTTTCCTGACAATTTGTTTAATCGCCAAAAAGGTATATCATAATTGTAAGTTTTTCGAGTTTTATTTTAATTATTTAAATATTATAATAATCTTGAATTTAGCTAATTTTATCACCTCGAAGGTTAGTAACTCTGTGCTCTGTTCGAATCGTCAAAATCATTGCATTTGCATATGCCATACCATCTTATTACATTTTTTTAGGATGGTATAAATAATTTTAAATTTAGCAATCAATTGCATTAACACTTTACCGGAGATCAGAAACATTAACTTTCTGGATCAATATTAATTATTAACTGTAGCAACTCCAATACTTGAAAATAATATTTGTAGGCATATGTTTTTTTATCTGACTCATATAGTATACATGCCAACTTCCACAATGATTCCATGATTTCTGGTTTGTTTTAGTAAGTAATTTTCAATAATAAATTTGTACCGTTTGAGAATTCATTTTTGCCGCCACCTGAACCATCTTCTCTTTCGTATTGTTTTATTGTTCGACTCACATAATTAAGTATTGTAAGTGCAATATAATATTGATCTTGGGCCCGTTTTATATATTATATTTATATACTTATCATAATTTTATGATTCACAGTGTAACGTTTCGCAATAGTGTGTTGTCCCACAGGAAAGAGTTAGTCCTATGTTGTCATCCAGCCGAACATTAGCGGTATAGATATATATAACCTCGACATAACAACAATGCAATGAAATATAGTGGTCAGAATTTGGAAGAGTGCCCAGAATGAATTGTACGCTGTTCAACATTGGACGTGAAGATAGATGTGTAGGATAGAAAGTGAAGAATAAGTGTTGTTTCAGCCAATAGGGGAAAGGAATTGTAAACCTAGGTAGAAAGAGCCATTATTTTTTCGCTTTCGAGAGCAAACCTCGAGTCACGTTGAAAATCTGGGTCATTCAAACGTTTCGTAAGAGTTTCTAGATTCCAATTCAATTAAATTAATGTGACTATGGACTACGTTTATTTCGACTGTTATTTTCTTCACATCCTTTCTCTTTTATTCGTTCGTTTCATTCCGTGGTTTTTTTTTGTTTTCTGTACCCAAATTCCTCTAGTTTTTTATTCTTTATTGTTTTTCATAAAATAAAATATACTAACGAATCTGGTGAAAAATTCCTTTATAAAGATCGATCCTCAATACCTGTTATTATTTTTGAAATTACAAAACGTTGAGAAATAAAATACTGAAATCGAAAATATTTAAAACTCTATCTGAATTTCATTGCAATCAGATTATCGTTTAGATATTTAAATGGCCTTCAGGAAAACTGATATTAAAATACGTTTTAGTAATAAATGGCCCTGATAGAGTTAAAGTAAAATTTAAAATCTGTACCACTATAGCCACGAAGATTCTTGGTTTCAATACAACGTTTGTGCAGAGAGGTGAGGTGCGACCAGGTTTATCCCCCGGTGTTAATATTTGCTGATTATTTAGAATTTATTTTTTACCTCCACTCTTGCCAATTACTCCTCCATGGTGTTTAATGGGTCAACTAATGATTATTCAAGATTAAAATAAGTTTTTTTTTTGCATTTTATTTGCATTGTAGGGGAGCGGTAGGTATTGATGTTTCGTTCCTGGTTTTACCAGACAGTTCTTCTGTATGACATAAATCAGAAGGGCTGGTGTGAGAGAGAGATAGAGGGAGCGTGAGAGAGAGAGAGAGAGAGAGAGTGAGTGGGGGGAGGGAGGAGGGAGGGTCAAATGGGCGGTCGCTTTTTCTGATCGCCGAGGGACAGATAACAATTACCCGCCGTTGATCGCCTCAGGATGGCACTTTTCTCCAACGCCTCGAAATAAAATTCGCTTTCTTCTCCTGTAATTGAATACGATTTGGCTTTTAGTATTTCTTTCCCGATCTATCCATCTGTTTTTCTTCATATCCCGATATATATATGATATATCTGACACCAGCCCAATATAAGAAGACCCTATAATAGAATTACATAACGATAATGTGTTTCGGGCGCAGGAAAAAAAGAACGAATGGAAGGAAACCTCCATCCACTCATCACTGATATATTGATAAAGCTTTGGGGCCATTTACAAAAAAAAAGTCACTTTCACTGTCCGTCACATAGTCATATTGATTTATCCATTAATAGAGCTTATTTGCCAACGACTAAGTATGCTGAATAAACTAAATATTTGGGCAATTTATATAATGTTCTATGATCGCTCTAAACTGGTTGGGGAGAATGGTGCTATCTCACAGGTACTTCCAGTTTTTCGAACTGTGGTTTAGTGCTGAATAAATTTCTTTTAAATTATACCGGTCATAATTTCTCTTATTTGAAGTAGGATTGGTACTTTCAAATAAAGTTAAGGGACCTAATTCGTGAGAAAAATATTTGTCCAACCATTTACATCATATTAGTTATTGATCTCGTGGCAACAGATTCAGTGAATGAGTGGTGATGCGGAGAGCGGCAATTTCGAATACAAAATCACAATTATCAGGCCCCGTTTCGAGCTGATCCGAATCACTAGCTGAAGAGGGTTAAATGTGAAGAAAAAGATTAACAAAATTATTGAAAGCAAAATCACAATGAATTCAAATAAATATAATCTAGACAAATGGTTTAATAATAAAAAAAATAAAAAATAAATAAAACACTTTAATTATAGATACAAAAATAAAATTCAAAATTACACCGTTTGAAAGTTACACCTTTTAATCATAGTTATTAGCGAATCGGAAATTTAATAAAATATATTTATTAATGTTCAATATTCACTACCAGCAGGTGTAATGATAATCCAACGAAGTCCAGCTGGTTGATCCGATATCGAAGGCGTGCGTTGGGATCGATAAGGGCGATAAATCGATATGTAATAGCTCGGGGTGTGCATCCTTCCAACTCGACAAACTATCTTTAACTGACTGCACTAGCTGGATAAAAGCGTGTACTTCGGTCGTTCACTGTAAACAACAAGCACTTGTTTATTCCCTAATACGATATACAATGTACACAAATAACATTTTCGCATAGCTCAATTGCAAATTATCTTTTGTAATTGCTTTAAATAGATAAAGTAAAACTTTACTATTTTATTGTTAACAGGTGAGGAAAATGCTTAAACCAATTGAAGATGAAATGAAATTTTTTTATATTAAATAAAAGTCACTAAAAAAGAGTCACCTTAGTTACCGCGTCAGATGCAAAATGACATTTTTTTATCCAATGACCCCACAATAAATAAGACCAACATTTTTGTGGAATGGCTGTGTGCGTTCTGGCTTCTATATAATATATTTTTTCTCTTCTACTATTGTGTTCCTTTTTTATATGGTTTTTTGTTTTCTTTTATTGTATCATTATTTGTATCATTTGGGCCTTGGTGGTTTTCTCAGGTTGGCGTCTTCATACATTTTGTGTTTTAAATATGCTTTATTTATTACTACCTTTGCTACTATTCTCTTTATGTCATAAAGATGCCAGAAGAGGAGGAATATTGACAGGCATTTCCGTTTCCTGTTGCTATTTTAGAGACTTATGGCTTTTTGTTCGGAATTTTTCCATTCATGTAATCTTCCTAATTCCACCCACTGTTGTTTCCATAAAACTCCATGATGAGGGCATCATATAGTTGTATGTAGGGCATCATATAGTCATCATATTCATAAATAAGTTCCTGTTTAATAGTACTTTTGAGTCGAATCTACTCCCTATGTATGCATATATCGTGGTGTGTGAAATACACTAAGTAAAAACATGATTTTGAGAAAACGCTGATGAAAAGGGTAGAGTACTTAGTGCGAGATGTTTTTATTGATGAAAACCAATAAAGTTATTTTCCAATGCTCCGTAATTGCTCTAACTACTCTAACCTTTCCATCATCGTTTTCTCAAAATCATGTTTTTGACTTGTAACCCCACGATATATATAAACTACATAGAATACTAAGCTTTTTAATGTTATAAGGATTAAAAGCTTTATAATGTATTACAAGATAAGACTGCTTGCATCGGTATTCTGTCAGCGGAAGGCGTCAAGAGATACTATTAATTGGGGTAGTGGCATGTAATGGTATTATTTAATTACCAATTCGTCATAAATGCAATCAGTTAAAACGATTATCTATGAAGATTCATTAAGTTCTGATGTCCTCTGACTGAGAAGTATTTAAAATGCGCTACGCTACTATATCAATGGATGACACCGGAAAACGTTTGCATATGAAAGGCGGATCTTGTTTTTGCTTTTTGCCTCTCCACATTTGAATACCTATAAATAGTTAATCGGCTCGAAGGGGAGACTATTGATTCCTCCAGGGAACGGGAGTGATGTTGGGTAGCTATTTGATGAGCGGTGTTCCATTTACATAGCTGTGTCGTTTGTCTTCTTTTGGTCATTACTTGAGCTCCTTCTCGTCGATAGGTCGTAGGCCTACCATTCCCGTCTTCTTCATCATATTCTGTATCTATCTTATACTTCCTGGATGAAAGACCCAGGTTCATATCAATAGTTAAAAGCAATATTAAGGTTTCGTACAAAGTTATTGGATTTTTATGTTATGTACAGTCAAAAAAGCGGCGTAGTTGCTGGTTATCGGTACAATTCTGACAAAGTATATCCAAACTCTGACCTATTCGGATGACACAGGTACAATTGGAACAACACAAAAAGATTTGCAACATGTTTTTCTTGCTATGGCAAACGCTGGTAAACCAACATGCTTCAGGTAAAGCAAGCAAAGACTAATTATATGTTATATAACCCTTCAAGACAATCGGGGCATCATGTTTGGTGCCTGAACAATTGAAAGTGTCGAGAGTCTTGTTAACCTCAGCTCTCTTGTCTAAAAGGATAGCTCAAACGACCCAGAAGTTCAAAGAAAAATTTTGACCGCTAATGAATCTTATTTTGGGATGGCAACAATTTTAAGATGTATCTTATCAACAAGAGCCAAGTTCGGGCCTTATTAAACATTTATCAAGCCTGTTTTGAGCTATGCACCACGAATCTGGTAGACTCCCATAGTTGACTGCTCTTCGAAAGTGAAATATAATGAAGCAAGTTAGGAGCTTTAAGATTTGGAGATCAATTTAGACTCAGGCAGTATGTATAACTGTATCAGATGTTTCAGGAGCCATGCGTGATAGTGCATATAACAATAGCTAGGCAAGGATGGGCTGGGCTATTGACCAAAATGGAGGACGAAGCTACTTAAAAAAGGCTACTGTTTGGGCACGTGGATGAAAGAAGGAACATGGTTTAAAATGGGAAGACAAAGTTAAGAGGGATGATGGTGGCATTGTTGGATCTAGAACTTGGAGAATCTAGGCACAGACCGATAACAGTCGAGGGGATGCCTTGATGGCGCCAAGACCTGAACTGAAGAGATAAAAGAAGCGTACTCAAGCAAGTACTCGTCACGATTTTATTCTGCTGTACGAAATTAGAGCCTACATAATTGTATCTATTAACTTGCTGTAAATGCTAGAGCACACTAAAATATTGCTAGTCAATACACTACAAGCTATAATTTAAAATTTATCAGGTTCAGCCATGCGCTGCTATACGACCGTTGGACAGAAATTCCCTTACATATTTAGATAAAAAAGAACCTGAAGTTTTTGTACCAGCGAAAACATTACTCACTGATAGCCTTCCATATCTCTGGGGAAGAGCTGGGTTGAATAGTGTTGCAACAAAGACGCTCCATCTATCTAATTCCCCCCCCCCCTGTTGTAAGTCCGTTCCAAGGATGACCGTGGTAACCCCCCCCTCTCTCTCTCTCTCTATACATATACATATATATATGTATATATATATATATATATATATCACACAATTATTTCAAATCTACAAAGCAATCATGTTATATTTGTTGGACAAATACATAATTTGTATGTTTTATTTCAGAATTCACAACGATTGATTCTAGTCGTTTCGTACTTTTTTTCATTTAAAAATAATTAGTTATCTTTAGAATTTAGAATTTCCTTTTAAGTGAGGGAGAAAAAGCATAAAAAACATTCAAAATATATAAGAAAACGAATCTGCAATAGCATTTTATGCAAAATGGATTTGAACTATCTTTCGAAGTTGATGTTATCTTTTTTTTTCTTGATAATGTTGATCATATTTTTTTTGATATTTATATTACATAAACTATATATAGGTATGTATTTCTGTGCAGATGGTGGGATATCCCGAGCACATGGTGGCGGGTTTCGACGCTATTAGTGGGCATTGGTTCCGCGCTCTCCCTCCTAGTGGCCGTTGGCCTCATCAGTGCCTTCTGTGTCAGCGATGTAGTTCACACCCTCACCACCAGGATATCCGGAGCGCTCCAGCTAATAGCAGGTAAAACAACTTATTTATTATTAAGGACCATTTTAAAAGCCATTGTAACATTTACTGTCTCTCACCTAGTCTCCTTCATTTCTTCGTTAATGGTGCTTACTTCCAAAAAACTAAACTTGCTTAATAAACTGCATAACTGAGGCATATTCATCATGTGCTCCGATTGCTCTATGGTGAAGAAAGCTGAGAATATAGTTGTGTCTTGTAGGTTAGGTACTGTAGCTGTGGGACAGTAACTAACAAGTCAGTTTAGTCCTGAGCACCTTTCTTTTAAATTTTAGCAGTCATAATTTCTCTTTAGATACAGAATTACGTCTTATCTGAAAGGGGAAATTCTACTATAAGCTGAATGACGTAATCCCTAAAACAACAACTGTCAACCAATTAGACCGATCAGTTGTTGATCACGTGATTCAGTAAAATGGCGGGAAAAATCCAAGGCCTCGCCAAGTTAGTGAACGCCCCACCACCAATTGAAATGAACAGAAAACTGCAGTTTGTGTCCTTGGACTATCCTTTAAAAACATGGTATGTTTTTTTTTATTCCCTGTTAAATTGTTACCATAAAAATTGTCATTATCCATGGAGCTAATTTAGCATTAGTCATTAGCATGGTGATTAGCTGCTATGTGTATTTGTCGTGACTCCCTTACTCCCTTTACGAAAAATTGAAGATAGAATCAAATTTTTGCAAAAGAGTCCAGTTGTTTACCGTAACATATGGTAAATGACATTTTTGTTAATGTACTAAATTATATTAACATAAACTTAATCCATTGACATTTATTTATGTAGCACTTATACAGTTTGTTATTCATTAAAAAAGGAATATATTGCGTTAAAAAAAGTTTTCGATTGAAATACTCATTTCAGCCCAACTAACTAGGTCTCTAAACCCGCCTTGTGTGTCGATGACTATGGATAACCTAAAAATCAAACAAAATAAGAATCGTGTACTTAAGGGATTTACGTACCTGAAAAATTACAAAATATTTCTTCCTGAAATCGATCAGCCAGATGCTTATTTATGTTATTGATTTTACAAATTTCTACAATTTATAAAATATTATAGCTATAGCTATAGCTATAGCTATGCATTAAATGGCATTAGTTTAAGTTAGATCTTATACAGATTGAAATGGTTAGATAGAGCTTAAATTCCTAAATTTATTTATATTAGTAATTAGAAAATAGCTTAATATTTTCTTAAGCTTAATATTAATATAAGTATTATCAAATAAAATGATATATTTTCCTAGGTTGAGTGTGACTTTCTGGAAATAAGAACAACAAATAGATATATAGTATTTTAATGGAAAAAATATTCATTAGATAAAGTTGTAGTGTTTATTTATTCATCGCTTTATAATTCCTATTAATATATTATCTAATGGAATTCAAATGTTTTTTTAGAAACAACACAGTTTACATGTTATATAAATATGAACGTTTTAAAAATATTCCTGAGGGAGTGGTTTAAACGCATACTGAAAATTTTTTATTGTTGATTATATTGGTATGAAATATTTATATTGAAAAAAATATGAGAATCTGAATATCCAATATTCATTACTTTATTTACGGCCGGTTGAGAGAAGAAAAATAGCATGGAAATTCAACAATCAGAATGGAACAGCACTTTATTAATATATTGTCTTCTCTTATCAGATATCAATTTAATTTGAAAGCGAGACCGTAGCGGGAGGGTATACGTTTATATTTTATTCAGTGGTAACTATCCCTTGACCAGGCCACCAATAAATCTTCTCTAGTGACTCTAGTGTATGTGCATCCCATTTTTTTATTTACTTTTTTTTATGCGCATTGTAGCTCCGTTCCTGTTTCATTCATATGAAATGTGCCCTCATTCACAATCCATGGGTAGTTTATCGTTCCAATATCCGTCAGGCGAAACATTCCATTTGACCATAATTTCACAAGGTTCGGTTTGGAAGCAAATTGCTTTCAATATTGGAGGTGGGGGTTTCACTATTGTCTCTGCGTATAGATCCCGGTTTATTACCTTATTGATTTTTCCCCTAATCTCATATTCAATGAAACTGTGTTTTAATTTTTTTTTAAATTATTTGAAACAAGTTTAAATATCGCTCTCTAAAATGTTTAGTAGAAAAAAAAAGTTGTACTCGAAATATCATATTTATTTTAAATAAAGCACACCATTCCACTTATGACACATTTTATTTAAATGCTAACTACTATATAGGCTGAAACTAAATGTACATAACAAAACTTATAAGGGCTTGCAAAATGAAATAAAAGAATATAAAAGAAATAGGTTGTCACCAAAGTACAGCCAGATATACGTAATTGTACAGCATCCCACGGAATATTTCATTTCTAGACAGTTGTACATCGATATTGTAAAGTAATGTATATGCAATGTTTCATCATATTATGTAATATACTTCTCATTTTTTTCGGCTTTAACAAATTTAGGAATTAATCGGAAGGAAAATATTTGTATCGATTCCATAATAAGTGTTATTATGAGGATTGTACTTATTTGATTGTACTTGTATTGATTTATGCCTTCAATAATATCTGCTCATCGAGAATATCAAGAGTTTTATATATAAATTTAAGTGATTATCTATTCTGATGAAATCTGAATGCCAAAGCGAAAGCCGATGTTTGAAGTTTTCCGATTATAATCAAGTAGTGGAATATATCATCAGGCGTAACAATATACCAACCCTTCAACGTAGTCCGGTTTTGCGGTATTGCCTACGTTGCGCGCCTTCCGTTAGTATTATTGCTAGCGCTGATCAATCGATTTATATCTAACAATATTTAACATATTGTTTACAATTATTTTATTTTTTTTAAATTAATTTTTTATTTCATATTCAAATATGAATTTGCAGTTGAGAGTCGTTTAATTATAAATATATTGTTAATTACTAATACTATCAAGATATCTGACCTTTAACTTTTTTTAATTATTCTCAAAATTGAATATTTTTAGATATTCAAAATATTTTTAACTATCTTGGTTCATGAGCTGAGAAAAATACCTGGTTCTCCTCTGAAGTACGTTGTTTTATGTTAATCTTAAAAACAATTATAATCTGAAATGAAATGTTGTCACATTCAAAACAGTAAAAAAAAGGTAACCGTTTTACATCTTCCCGCATGCCAGAAAAATATCTTGTAAATCTCATTTCGCAATATATCTTTAAAATTATCCTCTTAATAATCTGAAACTCTTGCAATGAAAAAAATTGTTTACTAATCCGCTGGTTACTGGAAGATGTTATTCAATACGAAGTAACAACATAATCTTTAGACGCCCTTGAGAGGGATATTATTTCTCTATATTTTCCTCATATGGGATGTTGCCTAAGGCTACGTGCGCTTAATAGCAAAAAATTACTCGGGTAACATCAAAACGTCGAGCAATTAATTGAACAGACAAAGAGTTGAAGTTACTTATCGTTGTATTGGTAATTAATTGGATCATTATTGATTATGTTAAATAAATATCTACTAATAATGACGTCTCCTCTGAATTGGTATTTATTCTGGCTAATGTAGCTTCTATAAAAATGTCAGTATCTGTTATCAATATTTATTTTGCATTTTATTTAACCAAATACTGTTCGGTAATTTTACTGTTTACGAAGCAATTAGTTGTCCTGGACCAATAGCGTATTTTCTGTAATAATGGGTTGTATAAAAAAAAATGACCGTTTCACCTTCCCCATGGAGAGAAGATGGCGAATAACAGTATCTTTCGATACACCACACTCCCTGGCAAGTTCGCGAGTACTTGTGGACGGAATCGACTCAACAGCTTCCTTCAGAACTTCATCAATATCCAATAATGGTGGCCCGGAGCCCTTCTTCCTTTCCAACGTCGTATCTCCACTGCTAAATTTTTCAAACCAACGCCGCGGAGTACCATGGTCAACTGCACCTTCCCCTTCATATTCAATAATTTCACGAGTGCTTCAGCGGCTGTGACTTTTTTTTTCCAGTAATGCCTTAAAATTACGAGAATTTCGTAGGACACTGTCATGTTTCTTCTTTGAAATAAATAACTAAACTGAGGTTTTTTTTTTAAAAAGTCCAGTGTTAGTAAACAAGCTTAGGGAATGCTCTAAAGGGATTATTAAGTGTTGGTAAATAATAAATAGCATTAAAATATTTACATACTTTTGAACTCTGGAATTTGATAAAACGGTTATTTTTGTTATAAACCCCATTATTATTTCGCACCGCTTGTAAAATGGTTGAATTTCGATTACTACTTATTTATTCTATATGAGTGAATTCTTCAATAATTATCTGTATCAATTATTCATTACAACTAATGATGAATGAATTAGTTAAAATGTTTAAATAGAACGATCATGTAGTTATTTGATTCATATGTGGCTGCTGTGAGACACCAGTGATAATTTTTTTTAATCTTTTAGTTCCAAATGTATTTGGGAACGCTATATTATTAAATAACCTATAGACGAAAAAAATCTATAGAAAGAATGTCTGTGTTTTTTACCCCACTTTTCGACCACTCTATTTAACCAGATACTTAATTTTTGTTACACATTAGGTTCAGAATGTCATGATGCTTTCTTTTCTTAATTTCTTAATACAATACTTTAGGAACTAAAACTGAGAAAAACGAGTATAGTCCTACAATATAAGACATTTTGCCATTTTTTAATGCTAAAAGTATACAATAATGCCATTATACTGTAATGCCAATAGAACACTGTGCCATTAATATTTTCTTCGGAGAATTACTATTTTTTTCCAAGGACTCTTCTTTTTTTAGCTGCAGAAGTTTGTATATTCATTTAACGTTTCCTTAAGGACGATTCTACTGTGGGTGTCCCTGAACTTTTCATATCCAAGAATAATTAGGACAGAGATTTTTAACGAATACCTGACACCGTACGGGCTCGGGACCCTTCGTAGGAATGTAAAATGGGTTTTCTATTCTAGTTGAAATTATTTTTTGTGTTTAGAATATCCTTCTAATTTAATCACTGATTACTGTGAATAATTTCATATGCCTTAGTTATCTTATATATGACATATAACTTTAAGTCTTGTTCGATTAGATTATCATCACCTTAAATTGGAACCAATGCCATGATTTAGCACTGAGGAAGCTAACAGTATGGCCAACAAAACGCCGGCAAAGAAATGGATGACACGGTCGAAACCAGAAGGAATACGTGATGAATAATTTATTATACTAGACTGAGTTAACTCCCGATCTCACCAGCCCTGATGAAGAGCTGCTTTGTGGGTCGAAACGTCAGCTTCCGAATATACAGTTCTCCCTATATAAGAGAATTTTTTGAACTCCACTCGGACCATTTTCATCCTCAATAATATTTTATCATTTCTTTTCTTTTTTTTTTTGTTTACTACTTAAAATGACTTTATCCTTCCGTCGGACGGTATTAAATTTTTCGACAAAAAATATGCATTACATCATTGAACTCTACATCCTTTACAATGGCCACCCTTTGAACATGAGGACCCATCTATATTTATATTCCTTCACATAAGACTTTCTTTCTTGTTCGTCCCTGCCTCCTTTTGCAACTCTTTACATATTTCTATTCGTAAAGTTCCTTGCCTAGCTCCTTTCATGCATCAATTATCCCCTTACTCTCCAAGTCCCGACTCTCTCTACCAACACGGGGTTGGGGTTTATGTCCAACTATGGTTTTTATAGATGCAGAGAAAGTAATAGTTTAATTTTTTTTAAATATTTATGTTGATGTCAGATCTTTTCCCTTTCTTTTTTACGTATTCTAAAAACCTTTGATAGATTAAGCAAAAGGTGCCTCATTCATCATTTCTGGAATGAATTAGTTGCGTTCCAACTTACATGGCTTAGTGTCCACTCTCACCTCCGTACGACCTGTGGCTCCCAGCTATCTCGATATAGCCAGTGTAATGGTCGTTATCGATCCCGGCCTAACTAATGGAGAGAGAGGTTAGGTTTGACGAGATCTGACACCCTGCTCGTAGCAGATAACTAATCCTCTTATGGGTTCCCGGTACTCCGGCGATGGCAGACTTGGGTACTCCGGATTCAACACTCGCCCAACACGATAAGGCGATACGAGTAACTGAAGGGATGCCAATGGCATGATTGATATATTCGTAGTTATTCAGATCTAGATGGCTAAGAAACTTAATCATTATTATTTATTTAAATTATCGCAATATAAGTAAACTTATAATAATACAACGTGTCAATATTTATCCATATATTATGATTATAAGTCATGGGGTGAGATCAAAACAAGCAGAGTAACTACCCACTACTGGTACTGAAATAACAAATTCAACATAGAAAGTCATGATTTCGTCCTATTTTTAGAATCCTTGGAGGATTATCCGGAATTACAGAGACAGCTAGGTTTAAAATTAGAAGGTTTAAGTGGGAACAAAGTTTGTCATGAAAGGATTGAAATCAGGTTCTGGCCAAATCCTGAGCAGTCATAATGGATGACTTTATCCCTAACAAAGTAAGGAGCATTAAGGATCATTTTGTTATTTAATTCCTTATAATTCTGGAAAATTCCATTCGCACAAGCTTTTGAAAAAAATCATAAGAAAATAGATCAGTATAGAAAAAATATACTTACCAGTAAAGTGGTGAAAAAATATGAGCTGGAGGCTATAGTAATATAATAATAGTATATACTATAATTATTAATATTGTAATAATCTATTAAGCATGATCATTAAATGAGACTCTCAACTGTTCAGACAAATAAACGTAATAAGGAAGGTGTTATCAACCCTTAGTCCAACTATTGGTGTGCTATTGGGAAAGAAACAATGAATTAAATCATTGCTTAAAAGTTATTTGTAAAGGTTTTTCAAGCATTTATTAAAACTTATTTTCTGTACTAATTTTGCCTTTTGCTGGGAAAAAATCACTCTAATTTAATTCAAATGAAGAGCGATAAAACTTTCTAATACATGTTCAAAATAACCAAAATGTTATATAAAACTATTCTAATTAATTTTATTATTTTTTGATTCTTTAAACTATATATATATATATATTGTATAATTAACATTTAAAACTACTTAACCAATTATTACATAGTTAAATAATTAACCAATAAAACTACTTATCAGTACCTAAACCAGTCTCCGATATAAAAGGATATCCGGCCGTTTATTTATTGGCACATTAAACTTAAGTATACTATGTGCCTTTTAAATTTGATTTACAAAAATGATTAAAAACAATTTGATAATTCTAACATATATACAAAAGACATTATTACGTATATAGTGTTACAAATTAACAAACTTAAAATTACAATAATTATATAATGATTATCTATGCTTTACATTGTAGGTAAGATTATTCTTAAATAGATTTCAAATTTTTGAAATCAATACTGTGAATAAATTTAGCGAATTCCAGTCGAAATGTATTAGATAGATCATGTTCAGATACTGATCAATTTTTTCCACTTAATATTGTTGAGATAATTAATTTTTACCTATGTCCTTCATACATTTGGCGTTCAAATACTATGTGTTTAAATGTCTTTTCTTCTTTGTCTATTGAGCAAGTATTGTCGTTGGTTATGTGTGCAATATTATATCTTAAATAAAATTGAAAAACACAACAAATAATAAATTTAATGTGATGCATATGTGATGAACTGGAGGAAGAGTTGTAATATAACAAAAACAAGGAAACAAGAGTTATTTAACTAAACACAATGGGTTCATTTTCAAGAATCCCATATTGATGTGATAGTTCCGTGTGTAATACAATATTTTAGTAATTTTGTAGAATACAATACAGTACACTATTCATTTCATCCATCTCGATGATGAAATTAGGTAATGGATCCTGGCATATAAGATACTCCCACGCTTTACCTAAAAATGAAAAATATAGGAGAATACTGATCTATCATCCGGGATGTTGTTTTTTTTTCTTTGTAATTTTATTTGCTTATTAGCATTTTTTTATTAGCCTCACCGGTATCTACATATTTTTATAACAGAATCGCAGAACTCGATTTTCAGCCACTTCAAAACGTCGAATTAAATTCAACATTTGCACACTTCGAATGACAAGTAGAGTCATTAGGAAAGTCTCTCAAAAATCACCCCACGCTTGATTTGAATTTATTTGTTTATTACTATGAACTATAAAATTATTTTCTACTTTCTAGTTCTATTAGAGCTTGTTGCCTATTGATGCGCGTTTTTAAAAATTTATTTCAAGTTGTTCATTTTACATTTTTTATTCTTCAGGAGTCTGTCCCATAAAGATCTTTTTCTATTCTATGCTATTAAATAAATGGTCACCCGCGAAAACTAACTCTCATAGTCAATATATAAAATAAAAAATCATAATTATCCAGATCGAAATCCCCCTTGAAATGACCCCAGAAACCGTAGGAACTTCAATCCGGCCAGCTATGGTTGGGATTAGTCACGCTGCATTGACTTATAATTACTAGATACTTGGACCAGGCTAACCCCGGGGCAATCTCATCTGGAAAACTCTCTCATGGTACGATGGTATGGCGGTATGGCGGTATGGTGGTATTTGTATTAATGCATACCAGCTTTCGCCTCTAATCTCGCCTCAAGCATTTGTTCTGTGATCTTATTAGTAGTGTTAATTACGTTTAAAATGTTGTATTAGTAGATTGCTAAAAAATAAAAAAACGAAAAACGTTCGTTATAAAACTCTGATTCTACATTGTGCAGTATGTTCCTAAAATCTGTAAATTTTTGTATAAAGCAGTTATCTGAGCAAAAAACAATATTTTAAGTTTATAACATAGTTTAATATAAAATACATTTTCGCCGCTAAAGTTGCAGCTACAAATTTTTATTTAATATTACGCAAGACTCGAGGAAACATCGGTTTATGTATAAAATATAGTTAAGTTTAACATTTGTATATAATAAAACATTGATTAAGCTCACTTGTTTATTCGTCTATAAAAAAAGTGTGTACCACAACAACCCATGGACGTGTCAGGGTTCAATACATGGTAGATACTGTATTGTTTCATGCGCAACGCCAGTGCAGGGAGATTATTTGTCCTAGATCACACTCAACCACTAGATTCCCCCCCTTTTTTAGGGACCCCCATTATAGAGGCTGGATGAGCCCCATGAGGGTCCTCGATCCTGACTGACCCATCTCTGACTGCTTACATATTAAGTAAAAGTCTTGCAAGCAGCGTGATTTGAATTTTGATTTTCGGCATGGAAACTCAGTGCTCTACAACTGAACCACTCCGCTCCCTCATTCTTCTGTATGGCTCCCTATAATTATTCTTATCACTTATACCCTATGATGTCTATATGTATTTTTACTGATTATAATGTATCATAATTAATCTGTATATATCTTATACATCTAGCCCTGAAGAAAACCTGCAATCTGTTTTTTTTAAACATTACTTCTATTGAAAAATTATTAATTTATTCTTAATTTGGTGAAAAAGAGCTGAAATAATTCATCTGATGTTATTTGCCAACTGGGCCATAACTATGGACTGATAACTGAAAGAGGCTTCGCTAACTGGCCTTATTTGGAGAGGGGTCCATCCATCATTGTTCCCTTTCTATTGTTTTCGTCGCCCCCTCTTAAAATTTACTTACTCTCCCATTGTGCACTCCGGAGAAACACCCGCAATTTCAAACAATGTTTGTTTAAATCAATTTAAAGCAACTCAATGCCTTTTCGTTCAATTAATTATTATTTATCTAGTCTAAAGAGAATTTACTATCAATCATAGAGTTTATTTTTTTTGCCACTATTAAAACTTACATTTAACCCACTATACGAGTATATTGTCGATATCAATGCGAAGTATAGAAATTTAAAAAAAAACACCTTGCGAGGAGAGTAAACGAATATTTAATGATTCATTCAAAAAAAGTGCGTATTATCGATAGGTATTTTTACGAGAAGCTTACACCGTAGAAGCTTGTCCCAAGGCGTAGAAGGGGTCCCACCTTTTCACGTCCGTTCCGACGGATGGCATAACCAAGGATTATTTACTTCCTTTTGAAAAATCCATAGCCTCCTGCCAGGCTGTGAACCCTTAGATGAAGTGGGTGAGGGCTGTCAAGATTGTTGCATTAACCCATACACCCCAGATGACCCCTGTATTATAGTTTAATTTGAGAATATTAAACGCAAGTAATATTTTCAGTCCAGCAGCATTCGAGTAAAATCAAGTAATATGATATATATAATTCTCATGATCGTTGTATCTCATCTGCATTAAATATTACTCCGTCCAAATTCTTAAACTTCAGATCCGTAGCTTAGCACAACCACAGCTACCTCCAACCATCGCTTTAATATACCTAAAAGTTTTAGGTTCTAGACCATTTGTAGATATGTATGGGCTTCAGGCAATGGACTCAGGGAATGAAGTCCTAAGCGACTGTGACTACAGCACCCTCTCTTAGACTCGTTTTACTTTCATGCTTTTTGGTTCTAGTATGTGAAAGCGGTCCTGCTCTATACCTCATATGCAGGACTGGCATTCGTAAGTATGTCCCATTCTGTATGTAAACATTGGGCATAAGTATGCTTCTATTTAGGGATCATTACATGTTTGAATCTTTAACTTCAAATTCTTATTATATAAATTTCTACTATTCAATTTTAGTCCTATTGTAAAAGCATTGTCATCCATTCTTACAGTAAGTATATACTTACTTAAATATTCTTAAGACGATATTTGTTTAACAAGTTATAGTATTCAATTTAATTTATACCATCTAATAATATTCATATAAATAAATTTTTGTCTTGAACCATTAATTTGTAACTTGCTCCTTTCTTGCAAAGAGTATACCTTCGACCAGCAATTGATGATTCTAATTATGGCAGGGACAGATATTATAACGTCGAGAGCACAGATGAAGGATATGTTTTGGATTCATCTTATTATATTTCTGAATTAAAGGTAGAGATTTGAACTGTGCATCTAATTAAATATCCTCCTCTAGGTAACTTCATTTCTGATTAACACATTTTACATAAGTTTACATAAAATCGTCATGAATACATTTTGGGATATCTAGGTATGATTAACATTAGGACGAGTACTTGAAACTCCACAGTCTGTGGACTCTTATATTACGTCGTTCTTCTATGGTATAACAAAGGATTTTTAAGTGATTAAAAAATCCTAGAGCCAACTAACAGGCGAATCCACGATAATATAACCACTACACCACGTATGACCCTTATATCATAAAGTTAAGAAGCCGAGAGAATAACAAGATACAAATTTCACTTTCCTCTTCCCTCAGGACGTCTTCTAGAAGGTGGAAGGGATGCCATTAGGAGTGGAGGGGACAGCAGCCAGCTCCCAGAGGAGCTATTCCCTCAAGAAGGATCACTTGATTTCATCACCCGCACGTTGATAGAAGTCGCGAGGTGGTTAAGGAGAGAAGCACTATTTCATCAGTCGCGGGGTCCTTAATCATCCCTTCCTTGTAAAAAACATTGCATTCTCGATTGGCAGTGTTATTAACTTATTATTACTTATTTATAGAAACCTTCATTATCCATTTTTTTTATTTAGCAATAGATTATTAGACAACTAAAAATGAGAAATCGTTACCACACAACTTTTCAAATCAATTTTAAATTAGTTTTGCTAAGCCTTGGGGGCTTAAACCAGAAACTTCATTTCTTGTTACGTGATAGAAACTGTACTTGCCCTATTTAGAATACTCATATTATAGAGGCTGGGTGAAACCCAAGAGGGTTTCCGATTGAACCCGGGAACTTCGGCGCAGCAACTCACCGCTCTACCACATTGATACCACGCTCTCCAAAATAAAAAAACTGCTTTTACTATAATTCGAAAACTCTGAGATTTCTCTGGCTAGAAATTGCTCTGTAATTTCTATTTTACAAATTCAGACAACCAAAAAATAAGTTTGAAAGTTATATGTATGAACTCAAGTATTTGTTAGAATTTCAATGATTTCATGTATCAACCGCGAACACGCGAACGTTCCAAAAAAGACCGTTTAGTAATAATTCCATCTAACTTAATTTCTTAAAATTTATTTATTTACACATTTATTTGGTTGTTCAT
Organism: Troilus luridus; assembly: GCA_964056705.1. Classification (NCBI taxonomy): domain Eukaryota; kingdom Metazoa; phylum Arthropoda; class Insecta; order Hemiptera; family Pentatomidae; genus Troilus; species Troilus luridus. The sequence continues at coordinate 79,881,853 of OZ057415.1, forward strand.
CTAAAATAAATTTGGAAAAATGTAAATAAATAAATACATCAATAACAGCATAACTCAGAAAAGGTCTTGGGCTTAATAGTTGTTAAATACTTCCTCTAAACAGTTGCGCAGAAGGATGATTTGGCCGAGATCACCCACAGCTAAAATGTTATTCTCCTAGTACCCATCTTTAGCCTTTTGTCCAGGTAGTCAAACTTGATTAACGAAAGGATAGTTGAATGAAATCGATTTCAGTCGAAATGAAAGTGTAAACCCTCGGAAGTTTTGAACTCTTCCCTCATTCTATCCCAAAGGCACCTTCAGTTATCTGGTGCTGAACCAGGTGCAATACACTCTTTACAACCACTATAAAAGAGGAATCGAATTCACCGGCTCCTTACGAGTTTCCGACAAATCCGAATTGAACTGTTTGTATTTTGTAGCAAAGAGCGTTAGGTAAGAGTGGCCACCTCGTCAAGTCTAAGTCATTACTTGTGATCGAAAACGTCTGATTTGGTTCTTCCTGTATTAACAAAATCCTAAAAAAATTATTAATGGATACTATTGTTGCTTTGCATCTTAAACAAATTTTTGGAAATATCTGACAAACAAATTTCGAATTTATTTTATGCCTAGATACCTGGACTAAGAATATACCTATTTATTACCATATGTATTGGGTCGTAACGGTTGAAATGTCAGTTTCGTTTCTTTACAGTTTTCTTTTCATTAGGGATTAGATTATTTGCCACAAACAATTATGTTATTAACACCGTTTGAAAGATCATTTGATCCTTCTTCATAACCAGTCTTACTTTTCCTTTTGAAAGTGAAGCAACGTTACAAAATAAATAAGAATAAAATTATGTTTTCCGCGGGAATTCGTATAATTTTTCTCTACGAATTTAAACTTGACCATAGCGTCACGGAGGCAATCCGAAACATTAATATTGCTTACGGTAAAGATACAGTAAGCGAAAGAACAATCTTCTTTTAGTTTGAAAAATTTCGTTCTGGAGATTATGACCTAACCAACAAAGAACGTGATAGTCCGAAGACTAAGTTGAACAACGAAAAGTTGAATGAGCTGGTCGAAGCGGGCCCTTCCCAAACCACTCGGGAATTCACAACATGGAGCAAGTACAATGACTGTTTCCAGGCACCTTAATTGGTAAGACAAAAAAACTGGAAATATACCTCATGAATTAACCGAGGCCCATCAGCTCACCATATATCACCACAGCCTAATAGATCAGAAAACCTGTTTCTTGCTAAACATTGATCCTTAAAAACATTTTTTAAATTTGAATTTTTTTGTAAGCTGACATGTACTTTTTGGATACATATGTACTGAGATATTCATTAGTATTTGACTTAAGCATAAATGACACTTCTAATAAGTGAACAAAACTACTTCTATTAATTTTTTTTTTTTTTTTTTTTTTTTTTTTTTTTTTTTTTTTTTTTTTTTTTTTTTTTTTTTTTTTGGCTAAAGACTTCCTTTGAAGTCCTATACAGCCCGTATTCATATACTTGACACTACCCTAGTTAATTTAACTTTTAAAAATCAATATCGCATTCGTTCAAGAACCGGCATAAGGACTCTAAAAGGCTTCTGTCCAAAATTTTGAATTTATTTTGAAAGACCATGTCATTTTGAATGTCGGGATATTTGATCCGTTTGTCGTTGTATTTTTTGCACTTGGCGACGACATGGATTGGGTCTTCGACAATTTTACATTCCGTACATTTCTTGTTCTTTTTTACTTTAATCATTGGAAGTCCGCGATTCGTGCGACCATGGTTAATTCTAAGCCTAGTGATTATCGCTATTTGCTTTCTGTTTAGCATGAAGGTAGTATTAGAGAACCATGGGCGCAGACTTACGGTCGGGTGGATGGCGTAGTGGTCCCTACCTTTCGTTCTCGATTCCCAGGCATACCTATCTTGCCATTCTATTAATTTTAATTTTGTCAAAAAAGACAAACATTTTTACAAAAGTAATTGATTCCCATAGCGTCAGAACCTGGAAGCCGCGTTAGTATTAAGTTATGTGGATTACCAAACAGGAACAGTATTTAATAAATATTTTAATATTTAAGCATACAAAATAAATACTGAGAATGTGTATGAGTTTTGGGGTCACATTCTTCTTTGACTTCCTCATATCGCTAGCGTTGAGGAATTCTTTTTGTTTGTTTTTTCCTTTGTATATAATTTACTGTCATGCAGGTTATTAGCCCAGCAATTGAGGCCCCGTGCCCTCGGGACAACTGGTCCCTGAATATTTATGTCCCCTCAGGAGAAAGGGTGACCGGGCAGGGTTTCCCCCAACCTGGAGGGCCAGCGGCCGGTTGCAGTCAGATAACCGGGCGATAAGGCCGCCAACTCTCTAGTTTTGGGTCCAGCAGTTTAAATAACCATCAGCAAAAGTGTGAAACCAATTGACTCCACAACGTTATGGTGTATGTTTTTGTCTTATTATTTTATGATCACCCGTTAATTTCATTGCTATTTGTATAATACTGATTGTTATAAATCTTATTAAAGAAGCGGTACAAGTATTTAAGAACCATGTTTAACCACCTTCAAGATTCTTTCACACATTTGTAATAAGTGTTATATTGAAGGCTAATTCCAATTCTAAAACTTTTTTGTGTGAATGCTGAAATAGCACTATTATATTATGCCAAGTCATATTTTTTTTCAACGTTTAAATTTATTATTATACTTTCTTTAAGTATATTTCTATTTTTATATATCTCTATTTGATTTGATCTTAAACTATCCTTGTGATCTGCCGCTTGGCTCTAATATGAGAAATATTATACAGCTTTTATTAAAAGTAATTACAAATTAGGCATTGAGAGTTAGGTGGTATTGATAAATTTACCGACGATATTTAGAGTGTACTTTTATTATTTCATTGTTTACTGTACAAGAATTAGTCAACCGTTAGTCAACCGACCTATGTACTACTCTAAAATCCCCTCTCTCAGCTCAAATTCTTCTGCGCTTAGCGACTATTTACTTCCGAAAAATCCCGGCGTTAGATAGGCCAAGATTAATGGTAGCAGTCGTGGCGAAAGGCCAAAACTTGGAAAACACCACTGCCTTGAATCGGGGCATACTTTCCGTGATTTCTGATCGAACAGACATAAAAAAAAGGTAGGAAGGGAGAGAGATAAATCTTACCCCAATGCAACTGGGAAAATCCTAAGTACACGCTCTTACAAGTCTCTGAAGTACAAGAAAATCAGTCATCAGTCAACGATTAGTCAGTGCATCTAACAAAAAAATCACATATACGAAGATTACATTCAACTCACAAGACATTCAAAACTAATCAATTGATTGTACTAATTATACAGTTTCTAAATAAGAGTGTTAACGATTGTAAACAATAGTTTGTTGTTTGTTTGTTTTATTTTTTTTAAGGGCAAACAACTACAAATGGTTATTATTGCCCTCACTACTGGAGAGTATAAATGTTTACAGTATCTACATAATTATCACTAGAGAATATACATATTTACATTACCTACATAATTACATTTATATATTCTTGTTACCTTATTAGACTTAGTAAAAATATTGTTACATATTTACATAATAACATGCCATGCTATATTAGGCACATAGTAAAACCATATTAACATATTAAACATATAATAGAAATGTAACTTATATGAAGTTGTTTAAATTAAAATAAAACGTTATACATAATTATATAAGATTTATGATATAATATAGAATTTATATTATCCATATAACATTATACACACCGACAATATATATATACACACATATACACACACATACATATACCCACATACACACATACACATAAATGTATATGTCAAATTGACTGGTATATATTGGTGTTTTTAATAAATTTTAACGCATTATTTAAACATTGTTCGTTATCCCCCAACGCCTTTTGCATCTGCCGAGGTACGCCACACCTTTCCATCACTCCACTGTACCTAGGGCAATCCTCGAAGATATGGCGCACTGTAACTGTCACCTTACACAGTGTACATTGAGGTGGGTCTTTCTTTGTTATCAGGTATTCGTGGGTCAAACGACTGTGACCAATCCTAAGGCGAGTAATAACTACTTCTTCTCTTCTACACTGCCTGGAAGATGATACCCAGCTACTGATAGTCGGTTTGATTATTTTGAGTTTATTGTCTTCTAGCGATGTCCAAGTACATTGCCATTCGCTTTGGATATTTGTTTTTATTTGTTGGAATAAATCTGAAGGTAAGAAAGCGTTATTTCTTCTAATAAATGGGCTTCTGATGCTGCTTTGTCGGCTTTCTCATTTCCAAGTATTCCTGAGTGGCTGGGGACCCAAAAAAAAGTTATTTTTCTTAACGAGTCTGCTATTTGTTTTAAGGCCTGGTAAATTTCCTGTATGAGGGGATTATCTGAAAAGGTGTTAGCCATTGCTTTAAGGGCACTCAGTGAGTCAGAACAAACTATTGTTGACTGATGGTTTGTTGTAAGGGTTATTTGGAGAGCTTTAATAGCCGTCAATTCAGCTGTGAAGATGCCGCAATTACTGTTGAGCTTGTACTTAAAAGTTGTGTCGCCAGTGTACACAGCACACGACGTAGAGTCATTGGTACGAGAACCATCTGTAAACAGGATTTTGTTAAATTGGTAGTTATTCAGTTCACCAAGGAAGGCTTGTGAAATCTCTTGTGGGGAACATTCTCTCGCCTTGGAAAATTTCAACATTTTGCAGTTGATGTGTGGAGGTGATAACGTCCATGGAGCTAGCTTTTTTCTTTGAGCATTTGTTGGCTGGTATTTTACTAATTCGGAGATGACATTTCTCATTCTGTACCACAATGGGAGGGAGGGATTTTTCAGCATCCTATGCTTGTTCTCGTTTATTCTTTGGAATAAAGAGTAGTAAACTGGATTTTCAGGTTGCGTGTATATTTTTGCTATATACTTAGCTCCTTGTTTTTGGCGACGATATGTAAGTGGAAGGATTCCGGCTTCGACGCAGACACTGTATGCTGGGCTTGTTCTGAAGGCTCCAGTAGAAATCCGTATACCAGCATGATGGAGTGCATCTAGTCTCTTAACCCTACTATGGGTGGCAGATGCATATATAAAGCTGCCATAGTCTATTTTACTTAGGATCAGTGCCTCATAAATGCGGAGCATTGTTTTCCTGTCTGATCCCCATCTGGTGTTCCCTAGTTTTTTCAGTAGTTTCATTCTATTAACAGTTTTGATTTGTAATTGCTCTATATGGCTTGACCAGGTTAGCTTGCTGTCCATTTGGAGACCTAGGAATCGAACGTTGTCGGTGTACACTAACGGGGTATTACTTAAAACTATTTGTGGTGGATTCCCTGGGTTTCTTCGTCGGCTAAAATGTACACAGCGTGTCTTACTTGTTGAAAGCTTGAAGCCAGTCCTTTGAGACCATAGTGCTAACAATAGTTTGTTATTAATAAAATGTAAAAGAGTCGTAAAAGGATCCTAGAGGTGATTTAACAAGCGTCTTAAATGCTTGAATCTATTAATTTTGTAAAAATGTTTGTATTTTTTGACAAAAGTAGATTAATGTACATAAAAGTAAGAATGCCATTCAATCTACGTAAAACATTAAAATTGAATAAAATCCCTTCCTACGGATTTTATAATGCTAAAATGTGTTACCTTCACTATTGTAACCTTCTCTGATAGACATGATATGTTCTTCAAATTTCTATTATGAATATAATTTACTCCTCCGTTCGTCGAAGATAACTTTTCTATAGTTATATACTAAGATATTATATTACAACTGTCCCATATATATGCACGTGTGTGTGTATATATATATATATATATATATATATATATATATATATATCACATTTCATTACACATGTTCCAACCATAATTTCTTTAAGATTGATTTAATGGATCCAGGAATTTTGGGCATTAGAATGCCTTTTTTTTATATTGTATAAAAATTAGTTCTATATATTATTACTATTCGGATATCTTATAAGCATCCTATGACATAGTAATATATAAAAGTGAGTTATTTTAAAATTAAGTGTTACTAGAAACTAGCTTCCTTATCATTCTACGGCCCTAAAGAGACAAAGGCATTTAAATAGTATTAAGATAATAAAAGAACTTGATGTACATGTGGAAGAAGGGGCTCCAAATAATAATTCGCTAACCTTCTATCCGAAAGAATTTTCCGGTCGTGAATTCAATAAAAAAAGAAGTTAAATTTATTCCCCAACCTAAGAAAAAAAAAATTATTTAAAAACTAAATAAAAATTATGAAAAAGAGAATGCAATAAACACGTACAATTAATTATTTTTACAAAAAAACTTAAAATTAACTATATAATAAAAAAAGAATGAGCCTTAAAACAAAAAATATTAATAACTGGGTTCTTGAAAAGTATTGAGGTGAGTTCATGGAGGTGATGAATTGATAGTTGGATATGTTAAGGAGTAGAAATAATTAAATGTCCCTTACCGGTAAGTCCAAAATTAGATGAAAATAGCGAGAAGTTTTACTGATGAGATTTGACAAAATTCACGATGAGGAAGATGGAGAGAGTGGTGACAAAATCAAAGTGTAGAGTAACAAGCAACCTTCTCACACGACAATTGTCTTGAGACTGATCTTGTTTTGTTTTTTCAAACATCCCACTTAATATTAAAACATATGTTTTGAAATTTACTCACAGAATTCTTTTATTTCCTATTAATAAATTTTATTATTACATATCAGAATTATATAAAACGAAAAAAATATATCTGGTTTTTAATGTAATAAAATACTCGTTTGGAAGTAAGAAAAAAAAAAGCTATTGATACCAGACAGTATACGAAGAATTTTTTTTTTCTTATTTCTGTAACCATTCTGGATTTAATTACCAGTCTGATATTAATTAAGTCCACGGTTATAAAGCGAAACCTTTAACATCAGGTAATTTTATATGTCGGCATTCACCAATGGGGATATTAGATTTTTTTTTAAATAGAATAGAATAGAATAGAATAGAATAGAAAAGTAACTTTATTCTGGGACAAAGTCCCTTTAGAATAACAGATATGAACAGGAATTAAAACATAATATTTATCTGGCCAGAAAGCTAAATGTTACAAATCATAAAGCGTGAAAACATGACAGAAAACAATTTAAAAAGAAATATATAAACAAAAATATTAGTAGGTAAATAAACAGTACAGATCTTGACAAGATATTAAGCAATTACAGAGAATAGATAAATCCATAGCTTTTGAAATTGAATGCATGAGCTAGCATTCAATAATTTGTTTACATGATGTACAGTTTTTCAAAGAGCAGAATTAAAAGAACTAGATAACACAATGAGTTATTATATACATTGTATTCTAAGCAAATGACTAACCTACCTAGAGACTATCCTTTTGGGAACCTAATAGATGTTGATACAGCAAGGATTTGAATAATGATAGAGAGGGAGTATGACGGATATTAGGAGGGATTGGGTTCCACATTGTGGTGGAGCGGGCGAGAAAGGAACGTTCGAATGCTTTAGTTCTGTGTGAACGTATATAGAGATCAGAAAGGCGGGATCTTGTTTTATGGTGTTGAACTGATGATATGAATTGGAGGAGACTGTAGATATATGAAGGGTGTTGAGAGTGAATGGATTGGTATAAGAATGAACAGAGGAAATATTGTCTTCGGAAGGGAGGGAAGAGCCACTTTAACCCATCATAGAGGTGGGAGACGCGCGATCGCTTCGGAGTACCAAGCACAAATCTTAGAGAGCAGTTCATTATTCTCTTTAATCTGTCTTCAAGCATTTTAGAGAGGCCTCCATATACCACGCTACAATAGTCAAAGTGGGGGAAGATGAGAGAAGATACGATAAGGTTACGGGAAGATTGTGTAAGGAGATGACGAGAACGATGGAACAACTTCAGGGAACTAATTGTCCGTCGGGATATTTGGGCGATGTGGGATTTCCAGGAAAGGTTTTGGTCGATGGTGATGCCTAGGTTTTTCACCGAGGAGGTAATCGTGATAGGATTATCGTTTAGGAGTAATGTTGGGAGGGTGTGGATGGATGTAAGGAGGGAATTGGAACCTAAAACAATGGCCTGAGTTTTCAATGCGTTCAATTCCAGTTTGTTCAGCTTTGCCCAGGCACAGATCCTATCTAGGTCTTCCTGAATACTAGCGAACGCAAAAAATAGCTCGGAAGGGGGAAAGGACAGATATATTTGGAAATCGTCAGCATATAGATGATGGGAACAGTGGTGAACAGATTTAGGGAGATCATTGATATAGCAGTTGAAAAGAAGAGGAGAGATACTTGAGCCCTGTGCCACGCCTGAGGAAAGAGTGAGGAAAGAGGAAAGGGGATGATTAGGTATAGAAACTGCTTGAGATCTATCAGAGAGGAAGGATTGGAACCATCGGATGGAACTGTTAGAAAAGGACATTGATTTGAGTTTGCTAAAAAGGATAGAATGGTCCAAGGAATCAAAAGCTTTAGTAAAATCAATAAGGATAAGCAGAGTTAGTTTTTTGTCGTCCATAGCGGTATGTATGTCATTGGTGATTTTGGTAAGTGCCGATTGTGTGGAGAAACCGGGACGGAAACCAGATTGAAGTGGGTCAAGGAGGTTGGACTGTTCGAGGAAATTTGACATTTGTGACTGGACTATTCTTTCTAGAGGCTTGGAAAGGTTGGAGAGGATTGAGATTGGGAGGTAGTATTTGAGTGAGACAGGGTTAGAGGATTTATTAATAGGATGGACTATGGCTTTTTTCCAGGAGGCTGGGAATACTCCGTTTTGCAGTGAAAAATTGTATATAAAGAGTAGGACAGGTATAATATCGATAAGGCAGGATTTTAGCAGTTTGACAGGAATCCCATCGAAGCCTGTGGAGTTGGAGTGCGATTTCAGAACAGAGGAAATAATGTCGTTGGGTGAAATGTCAGCGAAGTAAAAGTTGTCAGGGTTGAAAGATGGTGTTAGGGAAAATACTGGAGAAGATGATTTAGAAGTATTAACTGAGGTGGACAAAAAATATGAGTTTATTTCATTGGGAGAGGCTGGAAAGGGCCTAGAACAAGATGAATTAAGAAGAGAAAGCTTTCGAAGGAGATGCCATTTGGATTTAGAATCGGGAGCAGATGAAAGGGCTTCGTGGAAGTATTTGGTTTTTGCCTGCCTGATTGTCGACTGTGTCAGATTGCGGAGAGCCCTAAACGCTAGTCGGGAGTTAACCTTATTAAATATTATTTTTTAAATTAATTTTTTCATTTTGGATTATTCGATCAACGTGTCGAGTTATGAAACATTTTATTTTCTGGACGCTATATAATTTTAACTAATGTCGTAATTTCAATAGCTAAAGTGGATACACTCATGAACAGAATTTTTTTTATAAATTGAATTTTATTTACTATATATAATTATGAACCAATACTTGCCTGAAGAATACTAGGTTAATTCAGTTCCTAAACCCATAACGGTGTGTAAAGTGGACGCGATCATGTTCAACTACCAGGTTTCCTCCTAACTAAGGGTACCCGTTTTACAGGGCCTGGATGACCCCAATTCAAGGGCTAATTCGCGTCTGTTGATAGAAATAAAAATTTATCTACTACATTGGTCTCAAGCTCAGGGCCTAGAGATCAGTAAGCGAACTGAGATGTCTCTCTCTATAATTATTATATTGACTCAAGTATATTTTTAAAAGAGATGTTTTGACAAATAACTTAGTATATAGCATTAAACTGTAATATTCAATAACATTAATCTAAATAGGTCTGCTCTTCAAGCTATATAATACACTTAAACCCTTGGCATTCAGTAGCATAACACTTTGATAAAAATGGCTCCAACTTTTCCAAAGAAGTTAGAATTCACATATCCAAGACAATTTTTTTTTTAATACCAATCGTAATAGGTTTCATTAAAAATATGTTTATTGAGTTGGTAAGGGAGTTATGAGATAACTGAATTGAGGAGTATATGTACTAGTATTATTGAGGTTAAATAGCTATGGCACAATTAATTTAAGATAAGTGACTTGAGAATTTCGTTGCTAATAAAAATAGATCTGGGAAAAAGAGTCTGGTGTCTCTGCTCGATTTAAGAACTATAAAATAAAATATTAGATGGTAACAGAAAACTTTTTTATATAATAAAGAGATTTGTTCCACAAGGCATGTGCCCCTTCATTTGTATGGCCGGCAGCCCCGCAGCTCTTCACAGTGATGCAAAACTGTTGCTCCAATTCTGGTCACTAAACAAATTTTATATAATAGAGAGAAATACAAATTTCTACTACTATAATAACTATACCCAAAACTGTAGTAAAAACAAAATGTTTGTAAATCATTGGTACATGTTGGTAAAAGCATGAAAATGGGAAAAGATAAAGAAGAAAAATCGAAGTGCCCGCTGTGTTTGTGGTATGAACATACTATGCAGTATTTTGCTAATCTAACTGCCCACACTATTTCTCCGATTTCGTTGTTCAAAGATTATATTTCTGCCGATATAATGTTCATAGAAATGATCAATATGCAAAATAAATACATTTTCATTGTTGCATCTTTATCTATGACGTTATAAATATATTTATAATCTACATTACATTTAATGAAGAACTGACACTAAATAAATATAATTTTTAGTTGTCTGATAAAGTTAAAAAATAAAATGAAAACACATATTTCAAAATATTTCATAAGAATGATAAATGAACATATCTGAAACATGAAACATTGCATTAAATAAAGTTGGCGAAATAGCCTTCAACAACTACAAAACTCGAACTGCAGGAGACTAATAGAAATAATGTAAAATGGATTCCTTGTAGCTATTTTAAAAATCTTATAGACGGCTGCGGAAGACCAATTTCCCCCCACACGCCTACACGAGGCTTAACAAGGCTGAAGGGTTTCCGCTAGACCGATCTTTGTGAAAAACTCATCATCTGTGGAAGGACTTGTTAAAAAATTGTCGATGGCATCTAACAACGCACTGGACTTGTGGGTGTTTGTGTGCAGGGGACTTCATCAAATGTTTAACCTAAGCTATAAAAAACAGCCAGAATCTCCTCACCCACTGCAATCACTGTATAACACGTTTATTCTGTTGAGTTATTTCAGGAGAGATCAAGAATCTATTTATAGTCTTTTTGAGATTGTCACAGTTTATTATACAAAAGGAGGGTATTTAACATGGTTAAACAACAGTGACTTAAAAATGTATGCATTTACTGTTAAATAGAATGAGATTTATACAGCTTATACAAAGGTCTATTACGAACTTGATTGTCTATACCACAGTACAGTCCTTACCATGTACTGAACCCAGGACACGAACCTTCATAGTCCTTAGAGGCAACCCACTAATGCTTGTATTCTCATTATTGTATATATATATATTTAAAAAAACCTGTACCACTACAGCCCATAAAGGGTCTGGGGTCCAGTACATAGTAGAGACTGTACTGTTTCATGGACAACGGTTCTGCAAGGAGGTGACTTGTCCTAGGTCACGCTCAACCGCCAGATTCCTCCCCTTATTTTGGGTACCCTATTTTTATAATATTTTATAGAGGCTGGGTGAGCCCCAGGAGGGTCCTAGATCCTATATGATCCATCTCCCGCTGCAAACGGACTAAATAAAAATCATGGCCTGCAACGGGAATTGAACCAGGATTTCCGGCATGGCAACTCAGTACTCTACCACTGAGCCACTCCTCTCCCTAAATATATTAAGGCTATAACACTAATCTCTAATGCCAAAATAATTTAAACTCCTTAATAATGGCGTGATCATGAGTTCATAATATACAATAGGCAATTAAGAAGGAAATACATCTTTTTGTTTCAGCCCGGGATATTGCGGTTCCTCCAGGGGTGATAAATAGGATCACAACAGTGGCCACAAGTAGTGGTCATTAAGGGGTCTTTAGAATTTATTACATGGGAATATGTTATGTCTCACCGGGCCTGATAACATTGTGGCTGGGCCCCTTTCAATTTACACAGCTAGCTATTATGGCTTTATATGTATATATATATATATATATATATATATATATATATATATATATATTGTGTGTGTGCGTGTGCGTGTGTGCGTGCGTAGATGGATAGATCGAAAAGTAAGTCGATAGGGTGGGAGTGGCCCAACAGTTTAATATACATCATTTCAATATAGATGTATTTTTATTTTCAATTATTAATCTAGAGGACCAGAAGGAAACGAGGAGTGTTGGGCAGGGTAACTCAGTGGTAGAGCGCTGAGTTGCCGTGCCTAAGGTTCCGGGTTCAAATCCAGGTGTGATAGGTAATTCATTTGTAATTTATGAATTATTATAAATCTGTTAACAGCCGCTGTGGGATGGACTCTAGGATCTCCTATCTGTGAGACCCCACTGGGGTTCTCTTAACCTCTTGGGTACTGTTAATTGGGGAAAAAAATCCTTGCAGTTGAGCGTAACCTAAGAATAATCACCTCCATGCACAACCGTTATTTATGGATCAGTGTAGTCTCTACCATGTACTGAAACCAAGACCCATATTAGATTAAACTGATACAGGTTGTTTTTAATCTAGCGGGTCAAATTAAATTTAAATTAGTCACTTTTTCTTGTGCTTAAAACCATTTTTATAAATATTCAATAATAAACTCCATAGTTACATATTAATAAGTATTATTATACTGTTCAATACTTAGATTTCTTTAATTTGTTTTTAATTTACAACTGTATTGTAATAATACAATAAGGAAATGTTATCAATAATATATATAGGCATGAAAGTAAGGCAAGTAGATAAAATAATTACTGGCAGTACTCACCAGAACAGATGTTCTGTTCAGATGCAAGGAGGATTATCGGGAATTGAAAAGCTAGTATTGAAATAATAAAAGATAAATTGTAATTATATTTATATTAACCTGCTAAAGCGCATAATAGAGAAACTAACCGGTGGGTGTCCGCTCATTGTGAATAGGCTGGTAGCATTGAGGACTGGGATTCGATTGAAAGCATTCAACGGGTCCAGCTTATCCCTAATGGTCCAAGGATTATCCCGTCACGTGCAGCTTCTTCGATCCGACTCCAACGCATCCTCATCATCGGTATTTCTCTACGATCAGTTAGCGTTCGCTGGTACTTCGTAAGCATCCAGACTTATGATTATTTCGTAATATTTAACTTGGGCACAATCTTACTTGGATAGGAAGTCCTTTGCAGGAATATGCGTTGTAAGTGCCATTCCCTCTTTCCTCTGGGAGCTCATAAAAGAAAATAAAGAAATGCAAATGGGTCGTTCCGAGACGGGAGTATCAAATGTTACAGGTTCCGCGATGCTTTTACATCATTTCCCTTTCTCTGCGGCATCGTAATATTACCCACTCAAGAATTCATTGCTTTTTTTAATGGCAGTGATTCGATTTCTTTATTATTTATTTATTTATTCAATATACAAAAGTATGATAAACTTTTCTTCAAATTAAATTAATTGACGACATGTATCCCTCAATTCTAGTTTATGATTGTAATACTTTATTAAAGTAATTTTAAAAAAAATATATATAGCTCCATTTAATAATTTCTTAAGTACATTTTTTTTCAAAATGTGTCAACTGTAAAGAGGCAAGTTGAATAATGCCATTCTGGTAATCTTACATATAATAGTCTGAGTTATAATGTAAGTAATAACAATCATATAATATAAATAATAACAAAGCCTGAGTTAGCACTTTATTAACTACGAATTTAACGATTCCGTTTCCCAAAATAAATAAAATTCATTTTGGCAAAAAATCAACTTGACCTCTGATTCACCGGAGCTGTAAATATAGCGTTAAAATGTTTTCAAATATAATTAATATCCGTGAAAGAATGTCCACTACCAGCTTATGAATGGTGTTTCACTATAAGCTAATTAACAAAAGGTGAACCGTAAGCTAATCATATAAGTACCTCCATCAGCTAATAAAAATAGACAATCATAAGTGGATGAAAAAAGTCGACCATCAGCTGATAAAAATCTTCCTTATCAGCTTGAAAAATATTTCAATACTAGGAATTGGACGACCATTTTTCATCAGCTGATAGTTGAAGTTTTTAATCAGTTGTGAGAACTTTTTTCATCAGCTGACGGTTGAATATGTTTCATCAGCTGACAGCTATTAATCAGCTGATAGATTTTTATATCATCACCTGACAGTTGACGTTATTAGTTAGCTGATGGATCTTTATTTCATCAGCTGGCAGTTGATAATATTAATATTCTGATAGACCTTTATTTCATCAGGTGACAGTTGATATTATTATATGTTATATGATGGGTCTGTATTTCATCGGCTGATAGGAAATAAAGATCCATGAGCTGATGAAAACCCTCGACTGCTAGCTGATAAAATAAATGACCATCAGCTGATTATTAACTTCAACTGTCAGCTGATGAAATGAATGTCCATCAGTTGATTAATAAAACCTTAAACAGTTAGCTGATGAAATGAGGATATTTCAGCTGAATAAAACCTTAAACTGTCAGCTGATGAAATAAATGCCTTTCAGCTGAGAAATAACATCAGGTATTAGCTGATGTAATAAATGTCCATCAGCTGATTAATAATATCATCTGTCAGCTGATGAAATGGTGATCCATTAGCTGATTTAAACCGTCAACTCTCAGCAGATGAAATAAAAGTCTATAAAATAGGACAATCTTCCGATAAATACTTATATCTAAAGTTTTTTTAAATAAATGTCCACAAATTTCTAATATCTTAGCTGAATGCTGAGGAGTAAGCTCGTGTGGGAACAGTCTACAACGGTTTTTCACCTTCCCGGTGGATCATAGATGGCGACAAACAGTATCTTTCGACGCACCATAATCCCTGGAAAGTTCACGAATAATTTTGGATGGATTTGACTCAACACCTTCTAGCAGAACCTCAACAATATTCATTAATGATCGCTCGGAGCCTTTCTTCTACTAAATTTTTTAACCAACGCCACGCAGTGCGCTGGTCAATAATGCATTCTTTTTCACATTAAATAATTTCATGAGTTACTTCAGCGGCTGTAAATTGTTTTTTCCTGTAAAGCCTTAAAATTGCGAGAATTTTCATAATTAATCGTAAAAGTCGTTGTACTTTAACATGTTTCTCCTTTGAAACAAATGACTAAACAGAGGCATTTTTGAAGAAGTAAAATGGGATCGAGCAAGATAAGAGAATACTCTAAAGGGATTATTAAGTATTGGTAAGTAGTCAATATATTAAATAGAGCATTCATAAAGTATAAATAATTTATGTATGAATAAACCAAAATTGAACCCATGGTAATCCCACTTTTTGCCTTAATAATATTTGTAACCTAGGCTTAATAATTAAAGAGGGGAAGTAAATTTATACCGTCCCATTGTTCTATATAACGACTAAGAACATTAATTAAGTATGGAATGAAATGGTAATAGAAATGTTAATGGATTCACCATTCCGCCTTGTTTCTGGAAATACTCGGGCAGTAAATTAACTACAAAAAAAGGGAGAGGAGAAAGTATTCCGCTGTTTCCAACAACGAATGAGAACGATAATTATGATAATAAGACTACACCAGAAATTGCGGATTAGTTTACTTCTTAAAAAATAAATATAGACTGTGATAAGATGAATTTTGTTGGTAGGATGACTTTCGCAAATGCTTTTCTAACTGCATAAATCTTAAAATGAAAATGGAACAATCCAGCGCTTGGAGCTCCATCAGTTCCGAAGTATATTGATTCCTATAGCTTAAAGGAAACACATTTATTCCGACACCATCCGAAAGTTTCGTCTTCGCTATAAACTCTCCTCTGCAACTCCAATCGATCCCGTCGGAGAGTCAAAAATTCTATTTACAAAAGCGGCGCGTTTTGAAGGAAGATTGGATGGGGATGGTGGGGCTTTTGAGAAGAAAACCGATTAGGAAGTGAAGAAGTTAAACTGTTCAGGAGTGGCTCTAGGACAGTCCCAGGTAACGATTATGTCCAGAAGTGGCAATGTTACTCGGAACTGATGGGCTTTTCCGAGTGGTAACTTTTGTCGAAAGTATACAAACAGGCAATGCTCGAATCTGGTTTAAATTGGTTATGAAGGGGTTGGAAGTAAAGAGAGAAAGTTTATATTCTCATTGGTGAATGAACGTTGGTAGATAGCCACCATTCTTCCACGTCTCTGACAACAAAATCGATATAAGTTCCACAATGAAGAAAGCGTTTGCTGCTGACTAGAATACAGTAGTTAAAGCCTACTAAAATATAAGCATGACACCCAAAGAGTAACAATACATTGACCATTGTATTTATACTTTTTAAAAAAGATACATTTCAATATTTTTTTAATTAACTTAAGAAATTTTACTGTCTGAAACTGTTTATTTTATTACCTCTAGAAATATTTTAAAGGCGTCCAGATTTATCTGAATATGCCAATATTAGAAACAGTTATAAATTGAGTAAATAAATGTGATTTAGCCTATTGATTTTATTGAAAATAAATATTTTAGACATATTTTGTGACAATAATATGTTTTGTTTTTCTTGTACTTCTTACTTTCCTCATTTATAAGATTTTATGCCTTCTATTGTTTTGATTTGTTTCTTTTGTATTGTCCTATTAGCGTTAGAAGTTTATTTTTATTATTTTTTAATTGTTGTCAGATCTTTTTATTCAACCTTTCGCAACCGTTGTTTTGTAACATTCCTTATGATTCAGTAGTTGTATTGGAGCTTTGTGGGTGGTGGGATATTTTCTCTGGGCAGTGTTGTGCTGCATTTTGGGTTTAGGGTGATTTTTATAGTTATTTTTTTCCTATGCTATTATTACCTTTATGCCCTGATGATGGTTAATTTGATGAAATATTGACAGGGTCTTGTTATTTTTAGAGACTTAAGACTTTTTGTTTGGAATTTTCCCCTCGTCCCTTAATAATCGCATCTTTTTTGTAATTCCTATTTTATATATTACCAATTTATAATTTATTAATACTCATGCCACTATTGATGATTAAGAAAATTGCTGACTGAGCATGTCTTAATGCTCAAGGAATTCACTTTGAACAACATTTAATACGAACAACATGTTAATGTATGCATTTAGTGATTAAAGTAGTTGGAACAAATAAAATAAGTTTTATTTATTTACTATCCCTAAATAATTCAGAACAATGAAAATATTCAAGTGTGGTTCGTTGTTTCATGTTTGAGACGTAAAACTGATTGGTCACCAATGCCTTGTTTAGTTTGGTTTTAATATATCTATATGTGTGTATATATATATATATATATATTCGTTTTTTTAATAATAATTTTTATAAAGAAGGAATAAAATGAATAAAAACTATCAAAAATAAATTTAAATTATTAATAATTATATTAAAAAAGTATATATAAAGAATAAATAAGATAAAATACAAGTAGGAGGTAACTGTATTAGAAATCCTTAATTAATACTTATATTTAGGTATGAATATATCTCCAAAGTGTTTACAGGAAATTTGTTATTGTTTTCTCCTTAGCTCATATGTTCAGTCTGACTGCTTAACCCTGGGGCACCCTTCTATAATGTTGTAAACAAATATAAATTTCATAATTTCTTGAATAAAGTGTAAAAATGTGCTATTGGTGATTTTAAAATTGTTTAATATTCTGTGAAACAGTAAAATCTAGGCATTTATTAGATGAGCGTTTAAAAAAAAAATGCAGGAAATATTCATTGCTAACAGTTGGCTTTTTTAAATAAAAACGAACGGACCGAATCGTTCTCAAATTTCTGCGGCAATAAGAGAATGGGAGTAAAGGCGTTTACCGCCATTTGCATTTTAATTTATATTAGCCACTTGAAAAGGAAGTCAACAATATAATAAAGGTGCTCTCCATAGCGGCAGATGATCAAAATGCAAATTTATTTTTATTGTAATTTAGTGCTTTTGGTCCGGGGGAGGAAGCCAATTTCTTTTACCATCTCATTTTATATGACTCTCGGGACGAAATGTGATCATGAAAAGGTGGGATCGTTATTTGGGTTTTAATACAGTCCTTCTTCCGACCATCTTCTTTTTATTTTTATGTATATTACCCCCCCCCCATGGAGATTTCTTCCGACTGCCTTGGCCCTGATTAGTGTATATTTCTGCCTCTCTACCTCCCTCATCCGATTTCTCTTTCATTCACTCGTCTGTTTATTATCGGGGTTTTCATTATTATTTTTGACCTCAATGGAGAAGACAAGTTGTTTTACTTCTTAATCAAGGGATTTTCTTCTTATTTTTTTGTAAGAACGCTGAATGGGGAAGGGCATTTTAGCACCACTATAATCTTTATTCAGTTTGGTGTGATTTTCAGTTGACAAACAAAAGGGAATACAAATTACATTACTGTTAATAAAATTTTGTTTCTTTAATTATCCCTCTGATTTCAAATAATTTAACATTCTACATATTATTATATTTATAATTAATATTATTGTTTTGAAGAGAAAAGGTTTGCCTGGCCGGGATTTGAACCCGGGTCGTCTGCTTGATCTAAGACACTGAGTTACCAGGGGTAGTATCCACGCCAGACAAATCCGTTTTCTTCACCGATCCTGTTGCCTGGTAGAGACCGTACTGGAAGTGATTTTGCCTTGATCACGATCAACCGCCAGGTTCATACTTAAGGGTACCGACATTCTTGAAGCTGAGTGAGCCTCTTGAGGTTTACAGGTCCCATAGGGTCCATATAATATGTCTGTCTCATCCTCATCACGCTCTCATCAAAATATAAAACGGGCATACGAAATAGTTATATGTATGGAGTTTAATATAAAATAGTTTGGTGTAAGTGATATCTCGTTCTTCCGTAGAGAAATATTTTTATCACATAAATGACCATTTATGCATATACATGTTCCTAAACTACTTTAATTTACGTACACAGAACTTAAAGTTCTATTAGTGCAGGCAAAAAATTACACAAAAAAAGTTAGTCTTGTTTTTTTTCTGCCTACACTGCGACCTAATTTTAAGTCAATCGTTAGGGCTGGAAAGTCCAACTGACTCATAAAGCTTCAAACTTATATTATTTGAATTAAATGAATACAATTAAATTTTATTACTGTATTGAACATACTAAGCTTATACAATTTATTTTTATTTGTACTTTAAGTAAGCTTCTTCTCTATACTCATCAATTTTAATGGCCACATAGATGCTCGAGGGAAGACAGGACTTGGTAGGATATGGAAGGGGATTTGGCATAGCCTGCTCGTAGTTCTTTCTCGAGCAAGATCCATGATGATGACCCTCCTGACGTCATGACGTCGGAAGGGAACAGAAGATGTATTATTCAGTCGACTGACCGGAAATGAGTCTCTCCCGCCAAAACCTCCATTACCCCTCCATTCCGGCCCCTCATCCTCTTCACGACTTCTGTTTAAATCACCACCAACCCAGTGGTTTTTCTCAACAAAAAAAAGAAGAAAAGATTCGCAGAGGATTGCTCAGTTTAACCAACCATTTATCTCGAGTCCTTCAAGGACGGACGATCTTCGAGGGGGCAATGGTCCCCGAATCACTAATTAACATAAACTAACTTTGCCACTAATTATAAACTGGCCCCAACTTGTTACGTGACCAGAGCCGAATCTCCTCGTCCCCTTAACTTTATAGTAATTCTAACCGATGGCCTGATATCTGTCCTATCTGATCAGTCCAACATCTGAATTTTGGTACATCTTAATAATTCATATTTTTAATTATATAATTTTTTCTACGAGGAAAATAGTCTTAATTTATTTCACAATAGAAAGAGAACACAGTTTACCAGCAATAACTTTACTGTTAAATGGAATGAGATATACATGGCTTATACAATGATTTACTACGAACTAGATTGCCTATCGACTATGAACTAACAATATAAGTTATGAACTATCACGCTACTCTATTCTCTACCTTCAATATATAACCGTTCTATACTGTCCGTATTGTACTCTATATATTACAATATATCAGAGACTATTCATGAACATTACAAAGAAGAAGGGTTGTTAAGGAAGTTTAAAATACTAATTATAAAAGAATACTTCGTGGATTACAAACCTATATTATGTAAGGTGTTTAGGATCAAAAGCGGATAATTAAAAATGTTCAACATTTTTCCCTAGTTTAGTTAAGCGATTTCCGAAACATTTTTTTTTTTTTAGTATATATTTATTGAAATTTACAACTGTATAAAGAATACATCCAGTAAATATTATGATTGAATAAATTGACATGAAAAGACAAGTAGAGAAACTACCCAGTGGTAGTACTCAAATAAAAAGTTTAGCTTAGAAGGTCACGAGGCCATCTTCTTTTCAGACGCCTCGGAGGATTATCAGGAATTGAAGAGGTTGCGAGGTTTGAAACTAGTGGGTTTGGGTGGAAATGAAGTTTGTCATGAAAAGATTGATATCGGATTCGGGCCAAATCAGCAATAAACGGGACGTTTAGGTCATTGTGGATTACTTTGTTCGTAACAAAGTAAGGAGCGTTGAGGATTTTCCGAAGGATTTTGGATTGTAAAGATTGGATGCGGGAGGAATTCGATGGCTTTCCGAAACATTAAAAATGAAACGTCAAAACTCCTTAAAAATAAAAAAAGAGAATATCTTAAAAAGACATTAGTAGTGATAAAAACTAATAGAATCGAAAGTAACATAAGGGACATGTACACAGGTATGAACAGGTCGCGTAAACGGTATGTTCCTGCAATGACTGCAATTAGAGACGAAAATAACAATATCTTAGCTGATCCTACGGACATTTTGAGTAAATTTAAAAATCACTTTGATAGTGTATTGAGCTCCGGAATAAATAATAAAATCAATGTTTCAGAATATCAGAGTGCCGAACCATTTATAGAAGAACCGAGTAAGGAGGAAGTCGAAATAGCCATCGGATAATTGAAATCGTACAAAACAGCGGGGGTTGATAATTTTTCTAGTCAACTGATAAAAGCATGCGGGGAAATAGGAGTTTCGTAGATTCACGTATTGGTTACGAAGATAAGAGAACATGAAAAAATTCCGATACACAAAAAGGGGCCGAGGACGGACTGCAATAAGTACCGCGGAATCTCGCTCCTACCGACTTGCTATAAAATATTCTCATTAATCCTAACTAGTAGAATTACGGAATACGCCGAGGAACATAGATTGGTGGTATCGGCATCGAGCCTTCGGGTTCGTTAAGCCTTTTATTTATTTATTTAGTTAAGCGAGTTTGTCTAAACCGACACTTATCCGCCTTATTCCTTATGGTTTTACATTGGTTCTGAACCTGAAGTTTCAGTAGCGTAAAGCATAGCTTGACCAAACTAGTGAAAATATGAAGGAGGCAGTTTTTGAAATTCGTTGTTATCCGCTTTTGAACCTGAACACGTCATACATGGTCTGCTACTTACTAGATAGCCTATCCACCATGGACTAACATTATCGGTTATGTACTACCATACTCACTATTCTACTCTTACTAATATATATCTTTATTTACTACTATATCTTTATTATACTTAATCTTAATATATCTCGGTTCCTTCTTTGTCTATAGTATTCTATATATTAATATATGTAACAGATATTATATATACTTCCAAAGATGAATCGTTTAAAATGCCTACAAGGAATAATCCTTGGACAAACCTATACTTTATACTTCCTTAGATCATGTTTCTATTAGTTAAATACACGTTAATAAGTAGGGTACGGTTTTAGATTTGTTAAATAATAAGCGAATACATACATAAATATTAACTAATTAAAAAATATAATATCCCTGGATAAAACAAAACGATAAAATCATTCTTAACTTCCTTTTTTACATAAGGCGTAATTATGACTCTTAATTTTAGGGTTTTTACTACCTTATTTTCATTGATACTTATCATATTATGAATATAATAAGTATCAATTAAACTGGATACAAAACATTTTCTTTATCGATAACATAACAAATGAATAATGGTTTTCCGAATACATTTGATATTCACTTAGGCATGGTGTTTCTTAGTTTTTCGAATTTCCAATTGGTCTTGACGCTTTGTGATGAAAGATGCCATATAAAAAGACGAATTTCAACAATTAATTTTTTTTCTACTTAATTTTGATTCACCTTAGAGGTAGGCGTTCAATATTCGTAGCTCAATAATATTTTGAATCAACACAAGTATTATGCGCGGTTATGATAGACTTTTTATTAAATTAATTAGTACGAGCATAGAAATAGTTAAAAAAATACCAGTGTCTCACAAATTGTTTTTTTCAAACTATTGATTGGGGCTTATCCTATGTTTTTTTTTCCTTTCCTTCCGCAGGAAAGACATTGGAGGGAAAGAACACGTTTCAATTGACAATCCGGGAAATACGTACGTGTCCTTTGTTACCCTACGTTCCAAGTATCGTCACTCTTCCCTTCTTCTCGAACCTGCAGATTCAAAGCAGTTACTATCTGCTTAAGAATTTAACATTTCACATCCCTTAGAAATGAGTAGCGAAATTCTAACTACCCCAAGTTGCATGGATAGGTTGAATTATTGTTTGAATATATACATATACATATACATATAAAATTGAATACCAATTTTATGTGTAATGTTTGATACTGGAGTATATGAAATAAAAATACATTTTAATAATATCCTTCTCATCTTGTATCTCATTATCGTTTGCAGAGGTAAATAAGTGAACTAAATCAAATAAGATTTTTTTCGGTCCATTGATTTAAAACCAAGCGCGCCTATTGGAGAATTGAAGAATCTTCTAAGACTATATTTTCTGGTATAATTTCAGGGATGATCTTGAAATAGATGGTGATGATTTGTCCTGCTTATAGCTTCTACATTGTGGAGATAGATATATTGGGTATTTGATCTGACGGGAATGATGTATCTCTTTACCTTACTTAAAGTTCCTTGGTCCCGATATTCCTTGCCTTTTGAGATATTTATTGGAATCATGTCAGAAGCGTTATAATGTATATTGTACGTCATATGTAATACTTCATAAGTATACCGGTATAGAAGTGCAAATTAATTATTTTGAAATTATATATAGGGATAGCTCATTGGTAGAGTGGTAGTTGGACTGTTTCATGGACTACGGTTGTGCAGGGAGATTCTCCGGCTTTGACTGAGGTCAAGCTCAGCCGCCATGTTTACCCTAATTAAGGCTGGATGAGCCTCAGGAGGGTCTGTAGATCCCAAGTATATATATGTGTAAACAGATTTACTAGCATTTTCCAATGTATTATAATGAAAAAATTTTTCCAATTTCGATTTAAGTAGAAACGAGTGAGAGCATTTTTTTTTTGTTTTTGTTTTGACTTATCAGATTAAACATAATTCAGGCAATTCGGAATTTAATTATATAGAGAAAATGGCAGCATTTCAATTTCCTAATTTTCCCACCTAGTCATAGCATACTGACTACATTCCAATTTTAACTTTGAAAACTAAAATTTGTTCCTTCGTTACTTATAGAGACAGCTTAGAGAAAAATGATCACTTTGTTATTGGCGTTGATAAGTAACTGGAATTATTAATAATAGTATTTATTTATGACATTCTACCCAAAATATAACCCATTTTCGGACATGGCTTCCTTTACCACCGGGGTAAAGATATTTACCAAAAATTTTAAATATATCCAAATAAATACATTTTTAATGAATATGTATTACTAGTATGTATTTGAAATTTTTTAAATAATTACCTTATGGTAATGATATAATAAATTTTTTTTAGATTGTATTATATCTCATTGTATTTAATACTTTTTCTTTTAAAAAAAACATGTAAAATACATTTCTGACACACATTGTATTTCTTCTTCATGAATAAATAATGCAATATATTCTAAATAGTGTTTTTGTTTTTAGGTAAGTACCACTGATGAAAAACATTTTGAAAGAACCCCGGATGTGCTAAAAGCGGTTATACGGCTCTATTCTAGCCCGAACAAGGACAGGTTGCGCAAGCTTGTTTGAATGTTTAGCGGCTAGCTAACCGGCTAATTGGATATTCTGATGTAGGTACAAAGGTAAGTCTTCTTTATTATCTAGTCTCTAGTTTAGGCTACGGGATAAGAAATATCCAATCTGCAATAAATCATATCTCCAAGGTCAGAACAAATTGAGTTATGCTATCGCGTAAATTGGCTACAAAGTCACAATTTAGATATACAACTAAAACTTGAATAATACTAGTTGACCTTAAATATACGGGGAAGAAAATGGTCCGCGTGGAGGTCAGAGAAACAATTCCTTAGTTAGTGAAAAACTATTTATCAGAAACCTACGTTCCGCCCTACATTTCAGGTCTTCTTCAGGGCTGGATTGACAAAATACAACCATATAAAAATTTAAAAAATAGAATAGCAAAAATTATAAAGAGTAAAATAATATATATGAGTGAAACTGTTGGAGTATACCAGATAAAAAAGTAGAAATAATTTAAATTATAAATTACAAATAGGGAGTGGACAGGCTCAGTGGTAGAACGCTGAGTTGACGTGCCGAAGTTCCCGGTTTCAAATCCCGCTGCTGGCTGACTTTTATATAGTCAGCTAGTAGCCGGAGATGCATCCTATGGGATCTAGGACCCTCCTGGAGCTCACCCAGCCCCTATAAAGTGGATACCCAAAATAAGGGCTAGGACAAACCACATCCCTACACAGCCGTTTTCCAAGAAACACCACGTACTGAAGACCCTTCTTGGGTTGTAGTGGTACTTTTTTTTTATAAAATAAAATAAAAGTATTGTTTCTATGCAATGCTATCTTATGAATATAGTAACTTCAGATAATACTCGAACAATAAACATATGGTAAAAACTTTATCCTTCAATTGCTTTTAATGGGTATGTATTTTATGTAATAATATATGAAACTAGTAATGGTTACAAAATAGTAGTAATTAATAGTAATTAGGTATAATGAACATAGGAGCTACAATCAGCTACAACTGAACAACTCAAAAGAAATCATTAGGGACATTGTAATATTTCTACGTATTTGAATGTACAATATTTATTTAACACAGTTCGTGTAATATTTGTTTACTTATTTTTTAATTAGTTTTTCACAATGTTTAATGTTACTGATTAGTTCATCTTCAATTATTTTTCCTATTTTAGATCCCTTTATTATCTATACTTATAACAATTATGACTTATTGCACATTATTTATTAAGAGATTTATAAAACAGATTGCTGTGAGTAGTTATTGATTTTATAGTAACCAGGAGCTTTTGTAATCGTTTTTATATCTAATGGTTGCAGAAAAATCTAACAACTATTAGAAAAAATAATTAGTGTAATTGGGAATATTACTAAAAAAACTAAATAAAGAATCAGTCCATTGATCATATTTTTATCGCTAATTTAAACGAGCAAATATCGTCTAATGACTCCTCCCATTATTCCTGTGTATAAATAGATGGAAAAAGCCTAAATTGTAAGTGCCTTGCCCAGTGGAGTTTATAAATATGTATAAAACCTTAAAATACCCTGGGGTAATACAAAAAAATGATTGCATTATATATGTAATAAAATACGAGTTTAATTGCTTATACAGTTCTTTTCGATGTGAGTTGATAAAAATTAGAGAAATCGTGATAATTCCGAAGCTTATTTATATAATTGTATATACAGTTCACATGATAATATATATCGTAGTCAATAAATAAAATCTCGGAAGAAAAAAACAATTTTAATAATTTATTATAATTAGAATAACCATGTTTCGGTAATTTAACTTGAATTTTCATTTATCATCGTTTATAAAAATAAAAAGTAGTTAATTACCTCTGGATTCCTCATTTTGGACTGTTTTATGTTACAATGAAGCTCCTCCCAAGACAAAATTAAAATACCTAGAAGTTCAAAACATTTTTATTACTGAAACTATTTCTGTTCTATTCCTTGTAATCATAGAGAGATAAAAGTATTTCAAGGCACTAAACTCAGAGTGAACATAACATCCTTCAGGAGAAATGGTAGAAGAGTCCAAATCAAGTTAAGAGGAGAGTTCTCATATGTTTTTCAGAGCGGCAAATAATTTGCTCTCGGTGTTTGTCCTTCGCAGAGGCGTAATAAAAGTAGAATCCTCAATTGTTCTTCACATAACTCACTACAAAATATAACCGCAATAAAGGTTGTTTTGTTTCTTCCCCACATAAAAAATAAAAACTCATTCCTACACCCACATCTGTTTGTTTACTTAAAGTCATTGTGGTCTCTATCACTTTGCCTAACATTCAAAATGCTTAACTAATAAGAATGTTTCAGCGTTTATTTTAGCATGTAAGAAGAAGCGTTGCTATACCACTACATTCTTGGGGCAAGTCATGGTAAAAACTGTACTTTATTTGTTATTAATTTTTAAATATTTTTATTTGAAAAGAAAAGATATGTCCAGGACCGGGACTCGAACCCGGGTCGTCCAGATCGCTAGTCTAGAACTCTACCATTTGAGCTATCCTGGCCTGATCAAGCACGCTTCCAGGCTTTCATATCCTTTCTTTTCACTGATCAGTTTTTTTACTTATTTATACTTAATCAATCAAAAATTATAATGATATATCTTTTTTTATTATTTATTTATAATTATATTTTTTTATAATGTAATTTAATATATATATATACATATAAAATTACAATTAACAATCAAAATAAATGTCTTATGATTGTTTTGCAGTCTTAGACTATTATCATAACAGTCTCTACTGGCTCTTATAAATGAAAAAAGTAAAAAACGTTGGTTCATATGATTATGAGTGATTATAATTGTATTCATAGCGGATAATGTCACGAACGCAACACGTTATATAATATACATTATAATATTAATATATAATTATATTATACTTTTATAACTGTATATAATATAAGAATTAATAGAAAAAATCACTAAACATTCATGAAACATATGTTAATGCAAACTGAAGCACTTATTTCGTAACAGATAAATGTGAAAAACTAATAAATTCAAAGACGCGTTTCCCTTCCACTTTATCTTATATTTACTTAACAGATGAATATAAATGGGGGGGCAAATAAAAATACCAAGAAAAATATTTTGAAAACTGAAAATCTTATATATATATATATATATATATATATATATATATATAAGGATGAAATATGTTGCTAACGTAAGGCGCAATATGTAGGCTATTTCGCATAGCCGAAAGATATTGAAGGGTTGGTGTTGTTTTACCCCTGATAATATTATCCACTACTTGATTATTGACTGAAAATAATAATAATTCATAAGAATGCATGAAAAAATCCTATAAATTTCAGGGAATGGATATCACTTATTCATAAAATACTCACGATGATTAGGATCTACCAGATCTATAATTTAAAATGTATTAAACAACTTTGGGATTTGGTACAGTTATTTATTTAGGTGTTTTATAAACCATACGAAAATCCCACGTAAAATATGAAAAATGAAAATTTGTCCCCATTAGTTTAGAGGGTGTATTTTATATTATCTCATTCAAATAAAACAAGGTGCCAACGGCCATACCACATTGAACACAACGGTTTTCGTCCGATCACCGAAGTTAAGCAATGTAGAAAACCGCGTTCTGTTGGCATCTCTTTAAACTTACCAATTAATCAAATA
Source organism: Troilus luridus (assembly GCA_964056705.1). Taxonomy (NCBI): domain Eukaryota; kingdom Metazoa; phylum Arthropoda; class Insecta; order Hemiptera; family Pentatomidae; genus Troilus; species Troilus luridus. Next base: position 79,909,541 of record OZ057415.1, read on the forward strand.
AATATATCTGGCTGTATGGAAGTATCCAATGCCGTTAAAAATAAAAAATAATACAAGGTATATCTTATCTATACGGAGTAGATCTTTGGGGCTCCACTAAGCCAAAGAATTCCTCTCGTATCCAATCCTTACAATCCAAAATACTTCCGAAAATCCTTAATGCTCCTTACTTTGTTACGAATTAAGCCATCCATAATGACATCAATATCTCATTTGTTACCGATTTGGCCCGAACTTGATACCAGTCTTTTCATGAAAACTTCATTTCCACCCAAATTCACTAGTTTCAAACCTAGCAACCTCTTTATTTCCTAATAATCCTCCGAGGCATCTGAAAAGAAGATGACCTCGTGACCTTTTAAGTTGAATTTGTTAATTGAGTACTACAAATGGGTAGTTTCTCTTTTTCTTGCAGCGGCCTTCCAGTTCCGGATGTTGAAGGGTAGTTTCTCTACATCTATTTATTCATGTATCGATATGTATCATTTCTCCCATTTACGTTTTGTATTATTACAATACACTTGTAAATTTCAACGAATAAAAAACAATCTTATCTTTCTGAAACCAATATATATCCTTCCACCATCGATAACGCCATACTCCACGAAGTAGAAACTGATCAAACGTTCCATCTTTAAGTTTAAGTATAAGTATATTAATTTAATTTTTAACATATAAATATATGCACTCTCAGACATTATAACTAATATTTTATTTTGTGTACTATTATTCATCAGTGACTTCGTTAATATTTTTTTTAAATATATCCATTTAAAATTTAAAATGTATTTCCAGTTGAAGTCTTGATATCAGCTGTAATCGATCATTCTCGAATTTACTTGAAGAGAACGCTAAAAGTTGTTTCTCAGAGTGAAATCGAAATGACGGGAGGCTGCGCCACTAATGGGAGTTTAGTCCGTCTCATATTGCAGGCTGGAATTTCACTTGATACAGGAATAGCACTTTCCATTCCCTGAAATTTAGATCTAAAATTGTTACTACTCTCTTAAAATTCGTTTCACCTTATCTCAGTAAAGTGTACGAATAAAAACAATACATCTTAACAAATAATACTGAAGTTAATATACATAAAAAAAATCTAATTTAAGTCAAATGAATGATCCTTTTAAGTAGTATAAATATAACCTGCATATGAGCTGTGTTTTTTTTAAAGTGGTATAAGTCCTTTTGGATCTGAAAATAAATCGTTAATCTTATAAATATCTCGACGCAAGCCCTTAAGTATCACGATGCATGAAAAAATGAACTTTCAAAAATAACAGCTCATATGATATGTGCCATATTTTTTTTTTTTTTTTTTTTTTTTTTATTTAATTCAATGATATTTACAACTATAATGGTATTATATCAAGTAAATGTGCAAAAATGTAGAATATGACATGAAAACACTTGTGGAGAAACTACCCATCGATAGCACTCCAATAAAGTTCTATAGTAGATGATCTCGTGGCCATCTTCTTTTCAGGCGCCTCGGAGGGTTATCAGGAATAGTATGGGAAGCAAGCTGAGAGACTAGCGGATTCAAGTGCGTATGGAGCTTGTTATGGAAGGATAGGTATCTAGTTTGGGCCAAATCAGTAACATATGGGATATTAAGATCATGATGGATGAGTTTGTTTGTGACATAATAAGGAGCATTGATGTGCCATATTTAAAAAGAATTTTTAAAGATGCAGTATATAAATATTGAATTAATTTTTCTAATAAATATGTTGAATGTCTTATTATTTACATACACCTATGATGCAATTTTTGGGGGTGGGGGGGTTTTCTAATAAAAATTAACCTTCTAATTTATCTACTAAATAAAATATTGTTTAGTGTTTTTTTTTCATGGCTTTTATAATTGTGTTGAAAATAAAATATTAAGGAGAGAAAACATCTCTTTTACTGCACCAGGTGCACTTTAAGAGAGGAAATGTGAATATAATTTTCTTGATTAATTAGATAGTAGGAGTGGGGCTCTAGTGATGGGTTCGAGCACTACAACTGGGTAGTTTCTCAACTTTTTTTATCTCATACTATTATGTATCATTCTTTCTATTTATTTACTGTACTATTTTTATACAGCTGTAAATTGTAATAAATTTTTTTTTTAATTTGTGTACTCAGGAATGTCAACCTCCTCTTCCCCAGAGTATCCAATATTTTTTCCTAGTATATAATCTTCAAATCATATAAATAAATATATCTTGCTACGTGATAGTAAATGGGAAATACGTAAATAATAGTATAATTGTACAGGTAGTAGTAAGTAAAGTTTAATTTTGAAGTGATATAGAATAAAATAGTCGTGAAGTTAAATATTTCGTATTATATAGCTAACACAATTTTTAGGATGTCTCGATACAGCACTGAATTATAACAAGGGAAATCGATTTCTTTTTCTAAATGGAAAACCCTTCTCCTTGTGCTAAAAACCAATCACTGAGATAATGGCGGATGTAACCCGAAGAAAAATGAGTTTCAAGCGTTGAAGCCGCCTAAAGGAAATCCGCAATTGGCATATCCTCTGGCAATGACGTTCCGTCAGTAAGTTTGATAAGAAGTGCTTTATCAACTTAGACATCTCAAAGCCCGGCCAAGAACTGCTCAAGAATAAGTTTCGCCCCTTATTCCTTACATTTAGCGTTTTAATTTTAATACCAACTCACTACTCGGCGCAATGCGGCAGTTCATTATGAAGTAATCTTTCAAAGGCATTAATCACTGTTGTCCTCTTTAGCAAAATTTAACTCTTCTCCATTAAATTATAAAATAATAAATAAGTAACATAAATCTGTAGTCATTATCGTTTGTTAGCTTTTTAAATAATTAATTTATTTGAGGCGCAAAAAACTAATACTCTCTAATCGAAATTTAAGAACATAAGATTCGTTCAAGATCAAAGCGAAACATTCCAAATTTCAAAAATTGACTTCTTCACATGTTCCGCTAGTTTAGTCAACCAATGGTTCATGCGTCCAAATTTCAGATTCAGAACCGGAATATGAGGCGGCAAAATGTCTCATTTGACAAAATTGTTTAATTAAACTAGCGAATAATCTGAACAAGTCAATTTTAAAAGTTTTAGAATTATCAGCTTTTGATCCCGAGCGCCCCATTTGTGGGATTATGTAATTTTTAATTTTTAAGTAAATTATTTATAACAGTTTTAAAATAATATAGTAGAATCCCGATAATTTGTATGGTCAAGGGATTTGGTACGAATTATCGGGAGTACAAAACAAAAATAAATTAAAAAAGTAATTGTATGTATTGAGAAATATGTACAATGTAGTATGAATAAAAACAACGAAATAAACACTGCTTCACACTAAACTATACTATAAACAATTAATACAATATATACTATTAAATAACCACCAATCTAACATTTGTTCGAAAAAAATCCGTTTTTTTTTTTTACACAACCCTTGCAGACGTGTATTGTCAATTGCTTCGTCAAGAGTGTTCAGAGAAAAAAATACCTCATCACCAACATTTTATTTTGCTAAAAAATGGCGCACGTTGTTAACGTATTGTTTAGCAACTTTAGCTGTAATTTTTGGTTCATCATCTTCTTCATCTCCCTCTTCACCATCAATGTCCTCAGATAGGGCTGAAATTTCTTCGTCGGTTAAAATCCCCGATAATGCTAGGCCATCCTCAAAATGGACAAAATCTTCGAATGTTATGTGATTTTCTTCATTTTGTGTAAGGCGATCCCATTCCAAATGGCATTCAACACCTTCCTCAGCAACTTCTGTAAACGGAAGTTTCGCTTTGGTAAACCAACACGCACAAAAATAGTTATTATTTTGATCGCGCTAATGTTTTGCCATCACTTGTCATCGATCAGAGAAGTAGACAGTTACATTTAAATGGAATTAGATTACTATAGGAGCATAATAAAATATGTGGACAGTCATACCATCAACTACATACTTCTACCTAACTTAATATATGGGTTTCTATTAACAAATGAAAATAAAATCTGTCATTATGCATAGGCTGAAATCATTCAAAATCCTATAATAAAATAAGAAAAAATAGTGATTTTTTCCAAAAACTGTACGTGCTAAAGAATTTTAGACATCAAATTCGTGTTCAGCACACAAAAAACATAAGAGTACACCATTATTTTTCCAGGGCTGATTTTGGTAGAGAACAGTGTAATAAAAACAACTATGTTATGAAAACTAAACCAACGTTTACATTGAATTGCTCCAGTGCTGAATAAGATTTTTTACATATAATAATAAATCACAACAATTGATTGAAAATATGTCAAACAAATATAAAATAAATGTTTATTTCTGCTAAATACTTTATACAAATAAGACCACGTGATAAAAAACATAACTAACTAAATATTAGGTGCTCCTGTGTCACATTTTTATTAATTAATGAGATAATGAATAGCTCTGAACTTTTTATTGCGATAAATATTATTTATATTTTTTATTATTACTAGATTGAACTATACATTTCTGGGCATACATTATAAATAATCAGCTTTGTTTTAAAATTACTTCAAACTCGAAACAAAAGCTTTATGTTTATACATTTTTATTATCAACATGTACAGACAGCAATAAATTTATTTTATTTCCTTTATTAAGTATCGGGAACGGAAGAAATGTAGGATTAATTATATGAATTTCGTAATGTAAGTGAGGCCAATCTTGAAAGGCAAATTTTGTTATCTCAGCGTAGATTATAGTTAATGTATTAAACAATGTATGTAAAGAGTTAAGTCAAGGCATGTAAGGCATTGCAATTATATAATAATAAATAAATAATTTCAATCTGTTTTTATTATCATTTCTTAACTTATTAAATAATTATTTCATTTGAGGCGTAAATAAAATAAAAACATCTTATCTTATTCTATTTAAAAAGAACATTTGATTCGTTCCGGATCAAAAGCTGATATCTCAAGGATGTATGACAAACAAAAATACGATGAGCATAAAATATTTGACGAGAAGTACTAAATTTAAAAAAAAAAGTAGGCATAAGTAGTTATGGGGTATGTTATTAACTATAAAAATATTTGTATGCCTTTTCATTGAATCGATTTAATTTATGATGTGAAATATAATTTTGATTGATTTACGAAATAGTTATTTTAACTCGATTTTTAGTCTATATTATATATATATATATATTAGTTTAAATAAAATCATAATCAAGGACTAATAAGGGAAATGAAACAGACGAGAGAGCAGGTGCGCTAGATTTGAGTGAGATTGGAGGCTCGTTGACGCCTGTCGGCCTCAGGATGTAGCTACCAATCGGCTCGTACACATGTGTTAGTTTAATACCCAAATAAATTACTATGATTAATAATGCAGGCCAATAAAATGAATAGTATCACTATAATTCATTACAGGAGCTGGTTAAATTTCTTCTACGTTTTTACAAACCTTAGTACACTCTTATCTTTATATCTTTACTAGCATCTCTCCATTTTTTATGGACACAAATTTATATTTTTCTTAACTGTAAGAGGTGAAAATCACATGGCAACTTGTTCACTACAATTTTCCATGCAAACTAGTATTCATGCATGCAAATTCTTCCAGATTGTTTGAATACTACATCCATCAGGGTTTGTAATTGTATTTTTTTCAAGCATTTATGTGATATTTTATATTTTCAGTTATATCTCAATTCCAAAAATTTTAATTCTGTCAACAAAATCCCAAAATTAGGGTTAGGATATTCCCATTATGACCACGTTATAAATTATCTTATAACCTGAGCGGATTCGTTGTGCATAATCATAATAACAGGGAAAATAAGAGTTAATAACAAGAGCGGAAAAGATTAAAATTATGGAATCTTCATCATGCATTAATTCCTAATCGGATTACCCACTAATTGATTATTATTATTACAATGCAAACGAAAAGTATGTATTATATAAGTATCTATAGGTCAGTAAAATTATGAATTAAAATTAACATTTTGATACATTAAATTATTATAATATAATAGCATATATAGATATATATATATATATATATATATATATATATATATGGCCCCAAATAACCAAAAGTTATTCCTGCGAAATTGAATTTCATCAGATTTCGAATGATAATTTTATTCTCAATATTTATATTCAACTTCTTTGTTTAGTTTCTTTTTTTTTCTCATATTGTCATATCTATAAAAAAACATTAATTAAAAAAAAATATATGAAAAAAGGAAGCAATATTTAAAAATATCAAATTTCCGATATTGTTTAGTTCGGAATCAGATTACCCAAAAATATAGTTTATATCCTAACAAGTTATTCAATTACCAGCATGGTTGGCATAATAATGAATCGATTCATATATAGTAGTTATATTTATTTTAGTTATATAAAAGTGTAACTGCTTATATGGTCTAAAGTATTCCACATTAATTTCCAATGGATTTTAAAAGGAGAACACATTTCAGATATATAGCGTTTGCTTTTGGGTTGATAATTGGCATTAAATACATTTATACGTAGCTACGATCTAAGGTACAAAACCAATTTCTAATGACACACATAAAAGAGGTACATTGAAGACAAGCACTAATTTTCAATGTGCCTTGAAACTATGGAGTCTCCTGATAAGTGGTATTTTTCACTTTCGATACTTTGCATTTCTATTGAAGATAAATTGCTAGCGGGAGAACTGACAGCCTAGAGAGGGTCACCCAACCTCACGTTCCTGCGAACCAGAGATAAGTCTGCCTTTATCTCTATAAACAGTATTTTTGGGGAAGATTCACTAGTATCCTTTCCAGTGGTGGACAATACGATACAAGAACCGGGACAAATCGGTCTAGATCTATTATGGCTACTCGAAGTCAGTAGGCTACTACCGTCCCTAGACCAAACCATCCCAGTAGCTATTAGCATCTAGGAAAACAACAAAACGACTCCCAAGAGGGTAAGTTCATCGGTCTTAATCCTGGTCTTCGTAAGTTGCCTCCAGTTGGTAACGGGCCTCACATAGCTATGGGAGGAATACTTATATGCCAAATCTATATTTCTAACCATGCTCGGCGTAATGTTTCATCACATTGTTTACAGAAATCAAGGGCATTGCTGAAACAAACTTCCTATGGATTCAGTTGGACGATCGAAATATTTTAAAATTCAGCCTGTCTTAAACCACTGAACAACCGTATCGATCTTTTGCTACCAAAGGAAATATAATTATTTTTGCATCACCCTGACTCCTCCCGCGAGACATAGGTAGTAAATTCTAAGAACCTAACCGCAAATCCCTCTGATAAACACTTCTAACCTCGCGGAAATGTTACAGGAGCGGAGATAATTATTACTAGTAGGGAACCATTAAATTGTTATCTGAAGATAATGGACGAGCCTGAAGATTCGCGGTCGGGCCGCCCTAACCTCACCTAGTCAACCCCCCCCCTCTAACCTCCTCCCCCCTAACCTCACCTGGTTGGCCGCCTCTTATTACACGCACCTGCTCCAACTCGAGACAAAGGCCACACCTGACCCTGCCTAGTTTACTAATAATTCCGCGCCCACCCCAACTCTCTCCACAAATTAGTGTTGGTTAGGTTAGACTATTACATTCGCCTCTTTACCTCTTGTCTACTATCATCTCCTTCATCCCTTGTTTGCCTCTGCTATCTATCCGACACTAGAAATATTTCTGGCTGACTAAATGGAGATGAAGAATATTGAGAAACAAACTAACAACCTTCCCTAAAAAAATAATAATTTTTAATTATTGAAATTCATTCAATTGTTCCTGTAAATTTTCATCAAGAATTAAAGTTCTTTTGAAGATCTAGGAAGTAATGTATAGATTTAACTTCTTGCTATGAAATTACATTCTTAAAACTAAAAAAATGATAAATAATCACTTTTCAATAATTAAATCGGCATTTCGGGTTTAAATAAACTTTGTTGTAAGATGGTTTTCCTATTTTTTTCCAATTTTCGTATAAGGTAAACAATAAATCTTTTTATTGCAAATAGTATATAATATATTTGATTTACAATCAAACGACCTAAATAATAAATAAGAACAAATGAAGACTACCTAGAAGTCTGAACTTTTTGGAGTTTACTCTTTAAGAAACGATATAAGGCCCGTGGTATGAAAAAAATATGGGGACTAAAATCATGTAAAACTATAACACTGAGAGTGCCGTTTTACCGCGCAACATATATTGCACATATCATTTTGTTTGAAACTGATGTGTATGTTCTAATATTTTTTAACACATCCGTTATTCTTTGTTGTATATTTTTGACAACAATAAGATAAAAATATATGGTTCATAAAATGCCAAAATAAAAGCATATAATATATCTAAACATCCATATAAGAAAAAATTACAAAAGAAATAGCTGACACGCCTTACAAGATTAATGATTTGTTAGAGAGTAATTTGTAGGAGCCGATTTTAAGTCAAGTTCTTAGGTTAAGTAAAGAAACGTTCGTAAGCCTGGAAAAATGTGTTCTGGTCCCTGTTAAACTGGTGATAAACCAGCTCTGTTCCGGTTTAAAGCTGGCCTTACCTTACCCAGAGATTAATTAATTTCGAATATGTAATGTAAGTTACGTTAGAATTAGTTGAGAGTTTTAACTAACATTTGTTCGAGTGAACTTCTCGAAAAAGTTCATTGGATATTCATAAGTTATGTCATAATATACATTATGTATGCCAATATGAAAATAAACGAACACTATGGTAAATTCTGCTTGCAAATATGTGATATGAGAAAAAAGTGATTTACCACAACCTTGCTGAATTATATTTTCAAGACTTTCGATATTTGTGAACCTTATTTTTTTCGTGACCTTAAAATGACATATTGAATAAATACATAACTTGTAACAGCGACCAATATGTATTTATTCCTTGGTAAATTAACACGAGTAATTAACAGTAACACTTCCACTAGCACTACGGTCCATATAGGTTCGTCTTGTGTTCCATCCTAAGCCTTCATGTCTGTCTGTACATATTCCAGACAACGCATTCGAGACATCCCACTCTTTTGGATGCTCCCCGTAGATCAGTTTTTGAGGATTCTATTGGGATTCATTCTCTCCACATTTCCCAACCATCTCAATCTTCCCACCGGGATAGAAGACAGAATAGGTTCCTCTTCATAAAATATCTGCAGTTCCTTGTCGGTTCTAGGCCGCTAGGCATCTCCAACCATCACCATACTGAAAATTCAACTTAAGACATTTTCTAAAAGACTTTTATTATTCATTTTGCGTTTATAATTCTGTATGCGTTCATGACTCGCTGTTTAAGTAACCTTTGGCCTTACTACCGTCTTGTATATTACCAGCTTTGCCTTTCTTCAAAGATTCCTGAACTTATGTGTCTTCTGTAAACCCCATTGTCATCGATTGCCAGCTACGATTCTGGTGTTCACATCTGATTCCGTCGACTTATCGGTGGTTACCAACTTGGATTCTTTGCAGCTATGGAATTGGTACTCTCCAAGTTCTATTAACAGTTCCTTCAGGTGCCTTGTTGTGGTATGCAGTGATTTCAATCCCGAGTTCCCTCGTAGCTCCAAGAAACTCCTTCGCTGCTCCTTATTAGGCTTGGCTTATATTGCGGAAATCACCGCGCTATCCACAAAAACCAGTAGTAATATTTTAGTAATTAAAAATAATAATAAACGAAACATAGAAACCACCAATAATAAAATATACATTAAAGTTATACTACAGTTATACTTTATTAAGACCATGAGTAGGATAAATGGAAAAGGTTGGAGAGGCACATCATCATAATTATGCTCCATGAAATATTTAAATCTTTTATATCGAGTTGGTTTTGTTTGAACCATTTAAATACCGTTATCCTGTTTATTAAAATTACCAAATATTTTTTTTGTCATTGTATCTTTCGATATTATTATTAATTACTATAAAAACTTCTTCATCGTTTTTTTATTGTATCTGATAGTGGTTCAAGAAAGGGTTTGATTTGATGCCAACTGCACTTCATAAATTTTAAATTTCGGTCCTAACTAACCAATTTATTTGTTATAAAATATAAAAAGGTTTTTACAAAAAAAAAATTACCAAGTTAATAAATTTTAAGAGAACTTTTTATAAACTGAATTTGCTGTTCTTGGAAGAGACATGAGGAAAAATGCATTCATATTTTTCGCGTAATCCGTGTTTTTCGTTGGACGGATTTGATTATGCAAAAAAAAAAAAAAGTTAATTCCGATAAATTAATTAATTTTCGCGTAGGCATGAGTAGGGAGCATGTTGCTAAACAGTTACAACATACGTGGGACAGTTATAAAGCTAAAATAGATAAGCGTGCCGGGGACTAATGAAGTTACGAAGCATGTCGTGAGGAAGCACGACTTTATCTCAAATGTCACAAGTTGTCAGCGGTAATAAGTTACAACTTCACTCCCACGAACAACGGGTGAGCTCTAGTTACCAAACAACGGTGTTGAATCGGAATGAAAACTTATTCATTTATTATTAACATTGCTAAAACCAAGCCTTAACTAGCCGCTACGATCTCTACATCGCGCTTTGAGAAGATAAATTTAATCAGAAGTCCCCGGGAATCAAAGTCTTGTTACTAATCAGTCTACCAACTCTTGGACCACTATATTTTATTTAAAATATTCTAATACAATTGTAAAACTCTAATTACAATATTCCGCGAACTTATCGGACAAGACGGAAAAGCATTATTGGAGGTGTAATATAGAGAGAGAAATGCTTAATTTTTCAGCACTGCTTTCCAACTACATTGGATTGTCATAACACACAGCATACTCATCAATCCATATTGGACATACTGTACATCACAATTTTAAATTTATGAATATTCGTTTTCTCCTTTTCATGCCATTAATCAAGGTACATACTGAAGAACTACAGTACAATTCCTATTTCTTTTTACTTACTTTTTTATTTTTTCTTCTTAATAACGAGAAAGCAAAGACAATTCGTGTGGGGTATCAGCTACTGTATCTATTAATTTTCAAAAGTAGTGTTATGAACATATTTCACATATTTCAGTTCTGAATCGGGGATCTAAGTCACGAGACATAAAACAATTCATGTTGATACCAGGATAATTTGCTTACAAACATTCGTCAATTTCCATCCTAGCTAAAGATTTAGATAATTATAATAAATTATCGATTTACCATAAATATATTTTTTATTTTATTTATCCAATTCCAGCACGTGGCATTTCTGTCATACGCCGCCGAGCCTCCCAATAAAGACATGGATCGTGGACAATGTCGTAAGTGTGTACCGTCCATTACACCAGAAATACAAATGGGACAATTATCGGTTTCTGCGATACCCATTTTATGCAGATGAGCCTGGAGTTAATCGTTGCCTGCGATAAATCTGACCCTCGCAACAGCTTCGTCTCTCGGAGGATCTCGGGGGGGGGGGGCATAAATATGTACATTATACCTGTATGAGTTTTTACGTTTGTAAGAGTTTATATATTTATTTATGAATACTTATAAAAATCATTCATAATTTCAAGAAATACTTGTTTCTTCAAGCGCAAATATATGAGGAGGATGAAGTTGGATATATTTATGTATACGGATGGATAGATGGATATAAGGATAAATCCCTGCTGTATCCGGCCCTGCCCTGGATGACTTATATATCAGAGGGATCTTGCTCATTAATGGCAGGAGCTGAGCCATATAAATGGTCCCTATCCACCTCTAACTCCCTCTCGTTTCCACCCTCGACGATTTTATTTAACATAAGAGAAGAAAAAATTAACGTTCATTTCTGTAATTATGTAAAATGTGCTCGTCGAAAGCTGCCTAGTACTATCTCTTATTTAATGTTTTAAGAATGTTTTTCTAAATAATAATAATAAGTTAAAAAGATATTTAATTACTTACTTTATTTATAGTTTAGTTTTTTAAGACGAAAATGTGCATAAAACGATAATAGAAATATATATATATATATATATATATATATATATATATATATATATATATATATATATATATATATCTGTGTGTGTGTGTGTGTGTGTACATTATATTTATACTAGGTACGTTAATTAATAACTTAAAAAAGAAGATTTCAATAAAAAAATTATTAAATAAACTCTGTTACTTAAAATTTATTACATTTGTAAAAAAATTATAATCATCCGCTTAAGAAAAAATTGTTTTCATACATTTTATGAATAAATACTTTTAAATGTCGTATTTTTTCTATATATTTTAATAAATTTCTACTTTTCACCTATTTTACAAACTATATAAATAGGTTAATTAAATGGAAAAAAATATTGGGCATTGACAGCATTTACAATCATCTGGAGTTAGATTTCAGCTGGAGATTATTTTTAAACAGGGAACATATTTTTTTTGTTTTTAATTGATAATGATAGAGTAACAAAAGCTGCCTTTATAATATTATCTTATTGCTCTCAGAAAATAAAAAAATGTCTTACTGTAAATTTAAAAAAATATTTTTGCTACTGTTAAATAGTTGCTTTTGTTCACAATGGATATACTAACGAGTAATTCTAAGATATAAAATTATTTGTAAATAAACAGAATCTCAAACTAGCCATTACATTTATATGAACATAGCCAGTTCTGGATAAATTTTTGTTTTAGAAGAAACACTGAATAGATATTTAAAAAACTTAAATATTTTTGACAATTTTTCTTAGGAACTACTTGTAAGCAGACCTAGGTGTTTTGTATTCCAAATTTAATAAACTGACTGAAAATGGTTTACATATTTTGTTTTATTCTATTATGTATTACGAATATTAATGCAACATAAAAGGGTTAAATGTATACTACAATGAAATATTTAGCTCAGAATTCTCTTAAATTTTTTAAAAATTTTTAACAGCAATTTTTCCTTTAAAATTAAAATATTTTTATGACATATCGTTGAAACTTTTTTATGAGATTCATTCTTACGACAGATAAATGATATTCCTAGTGGAAGGTTTATAAAATACGTTTCCCAAGACTGGAATTTGTAATTTTCCCAGACATAGAATACTAAAGGTAATCTATTTCCTTATTTTACAACTTTTCTGAAGTGGAAAATATGAAAATTCCTACTTATGTACCCCAGCCCCGTCATATATGTCTGTAATAAGATTTATAGGTTCAGTTCTTTCTTCAAGGGACTTTTGTTTCTGTTTTCTTTCTTTGAATATATTTATTCAATATGGCTCAAACTTTTGTTATTGGATATTATCCTTTCTTATTTTATTCAAGGTGGACATACATTTATATCTTAGATTATGTTATTCAAGAAATAAGAAAATGCTATACTATATTAAAATTTTACAAGTTGATTCCTGTTTTCTTATTTTAATGTACTTTATGTAATTATACATCAAAATGCATTTTTTTGGAGTTTATCATATTGTTAAGAACAAGGATTTCGCTATAAAAAACTGAAAGCAGATAATTTGATTTTTTTTTCAATAACTTATCTTAGTGACACAAAAGCGTATCTTCAATATTGACGTTTTGAGATGCGTGTGATATGTAACTCAACTTTTCATGTTCTCTCTCCCTCTCTCTCTCTCTCTCTCTCTCTCTCTATATATATATATATATATATATATATATATATATATATATTTACATATATACTTTTTTTTACAAGTATACTTTATATACACTTTCCTATTATCGTAATCACAACTACCGGTGGCAGCAAGTAAAGTTTAGATCAAAGTTTATTTCCAAACCATAATTAAAATACAAAAACTCTCTTTATTGTGTTAAATTTTAGACGAGAATCAAAAATAACAAGGTGCATATGATAATAGCAAATTGTTTTATCATTTTTATGATATATACTTTCTGATCTTAATAGAAACTACATGAGCCGCTCAGGATAAAAAGCGGATAAATCAGAAATCTGAGACATTGACTTTTTCATATTTTCCGCTAGTTCAGTCAAGCAATTTTCTCTATCACATCACCTTTCCGCCTTATTTATCATGGTATTAATTCGGTCCTGAACCTGAAGTTTCGGGAGCACTAGCTAGACTAAACTAGTTAAAAACATAAAAAGTCATATCATGAAATTTGGGGGAGACGAGTGGATCAGTGGTAGAGTAATTAGTCCCTATGCCGAAGATCCTGAGTTCACATCCCGCTGGTGGAAAGACTTTTATTTAATCTGTTAGCAGCCGGAGATGGATCATATAGGATCTAGAACCCTCCTGGGGCTCATCCAGCTCTATAAAGTGGGTACCCAAAATAAGGTATAAAAATTTGGTGGTTGTGTGTGATCTAGTACAAATCACAACTGGTGTCTAAGAAAAAGTACAGTCTCTACTATGTACTGAAATCCAGACCCGTCCACCGGTTGTATTGGTACAGATTTTTTTAAATGAAATTTGGAGTTATTCATATTACAAATGTTTTAATTTTAATCGGTCTAAGTTGTTTGATGATAAAACTTCTCTTTTTCCACGGAAATTAGTGGTCTGTTTAAGTAAGATTGATCTTGAAAAGATCGCTAAACATGGATTACAGCCTTGATAATCAATTTCATGCGGTGTTTGAGCAACAAGATTTACCTGCAGTAGGCCAATTAGTAATTTTCTGTTCTTATGAGATAAGAATTTCCATTCCTAACGTATTAATTACCTGATTTCTCGCGTGATGTAAATTATTTTTAGTTTTGTTTGCTTGATTTTATTCTCATCTAGCAACTTATAACAAATTATGCCTGTACCTGTATATCCTACTTAAATTAAGAGTTGGGTACAATTCAATGAAAGGACATGAAGACACCCGAAATTAGGAGAGTGAAGTTGGGTAGGCGTTCCCTGACGACCCAGTTATCTCCATGTTGGTATCATTGAATAATGCATAAGCTGCCCACTTCTTTTCTCCCATCATCCCTTTGTTTAACCAGCCGGAATCCCTCAGACCCTCTTTTATTTCCTTCTCCTGTTCCCTTTTTTTTTTGTGTGTGTGTGCTTTAAATCTCAAGTCCTTACTGATTATTTTATGACGCAGTTTAAATAAGTGTTATTATGCTCAAGATTTTTCGCAGTCCGGCAGGTGGCCTTAGAGGTTTTTAATGGAGGTAATGACTACCCCAAGCCTTTGCGGTATCAGGTACTCGTTAAAGATCCCTATTCTAATTTTACCTGAATAGGTAAAGTCCGATTAGCCATGGTAGCATAGTCTGATGTTAAGTAAATTAATAAACAATAATAAAATGTATATGAATGTTATTCTAAAGCTAAAATTTATTGAGGCCACTTAAAAGGGTGAATCGAAAATGTTTGAAATACCAATCATCATAATTGAAATCCTTTTTTGTTATTTTAAATGAGTCGATAAAACGCCCTGGTGGATCTGGAAAAATATCTACAGCTATTATAAACATTTTTTTTCTTTCTTCAGGCTTAATATGCTCATATACAAATAATAAAAAGTTCCTCTTACTCCTACCAAAAGTTTTCTTTACGCCTAGGAAAACTACGATTACTTTATTTTAAGATATTTTAATATAATAGATAGATATTAAAGAGGCTGTATGTAGTGGTATGTAATATGACTTATTTTCTCAACGATTTTCTAAAATATTTGTTATTCTGTTTACAAACCTGAACCTATCCTGTGAAATTTTCAAAACCCCTAATTTTTTAATTTGCAACCCCCCCCCCCCAGTGCTCACCTAGCCTTTTATAACGACCTTTAACTCCAGGAAAATCTTGGCTGAACACGAAATAGGTTGAATTATCTGTACAAGCTTTGGCTTAGAAAAAGTCTCCATCATGTACTTAACCCAATATCCTTCGTGAGTTATAGTGATAAAGCTCATTTGTTTGTTTTTATAATTTTGGTAGCTTAAATAATCTGAAAACCAACGTTTCATTATTCCCGATACAAATTTTACTAGGAGAGGCAAAATTGAGTCCCACTGCAGCATCGATCGATTAGCCCTCAAGTGGCGTTAAATAAATAAACAATAATGAATGTTATTGATCTAAAGCCTCGTTGAGATTTGTTTGAGTCTCTTAAGCACCGGAGGGATTGTAAAAGTAGCCATTGCTCTAAATCAAGAGCAGACGCACCCTGATCCTCTGGGCTGCAGCATCAGCGGAAAAAATGAGGTTACCTGTTTAAAGGCTGGTATAATCTTCTTTATTTTTATAATCCTGTATAGCAATCATACTGTAATTCAATTTATTTTATACTTAAAAAATTATAGCCATAATAATTCACATACAAATACAAACATGTATAAATAATCATGCATTTAATTTCAACAATAATTTAAAAAAAAATTTAAAATATTCAGTATTTTCGATAAGGATTAGTATTTTAAAAATTAGTAATATTAACGGGGGAACGGGGTAGCTAATTGGATAGAGTGCTGTGGTACTGAGCTGTAGGTCCCGGGTTCGAAGCCAGTCATAGGAAATAATGTATTATGTTAATAGTCGTGGATCGGCCTTACGACAGGTACTCCTGAAGCACGTCCGACCCATAATAAAGTGGATGTCCTTAATAATGGATAAAACATTGTAGTTGAGTGCCATCTCGGCCTAATTAACTCTCTGCACAACCATTCGCTTCGAAACAGTTCAGTCCCTACAAAGTACTGGATTCAGGACATTTTTTTTCTGCTTTTTAATTCAAACGCAGGTGGAGCCTTCAAGCAAAGATATTTCTTATATGGGTTACCTGAGATCTAGTTGTTAGCATAGCAACCTACTAAGAACAAGATAGCGAGACCGGCAAGTGGTCCTAGGATATTTCAAAGGCAGTAAAAATTCCTTGGTTGTGCGGTCCTTCTGAACGGACGTTAAAAGGAAGCCCCGAGCCTGTAAGATGCCAGATGCTCGTTAATAATCCCTATCCTAATTAAACCAGGATAGACAAAATTTTGAGCTCCTGCTGTAGCATCGTCCGATTAGCCATAGCAGCATAAAGTGGCGTTAAATGAATGAATAAACAAAGATATTTCTACTAAATTAAAAAAAAATCTCTATCATGGAATGAGTCCAAGAACCTTTATGGGTTGGAGTGACACAGGTTTTTTTATTTATTTATCCTCATATAATTTTCTTTGTTTTGTTGTTGAACATATCTTCTATCTCTAATTCAGAGTTAGTCTCGATCTTGACTCCGAAGTTTGAGGTTGGAAAGAACTGCCAACAATTTATATTTTTTTATCACCCTCATTCTTATAATTAATCAGCTTTTATGTTTAAACTAAAACCAAAAAATTCGCTATCAATTCCTGAGGTGTTTGAAACTGGATCATTATTGAATAGGGGTACATATTTACTGTTGGTTTAGACGCTGTGGAGGCCAACGCTTGCAGTGGTTTCAGGTGGGCAAAGATGTTGTAAATTTGCAACGATAGTAGGTAGTCCTCGTAAATGGACACTTTCAAGTTTGAATTCCTGTTTGGAGTTGGAGTGTGGACCTGTGGGCTAAGTTAATTCAATTAGCCTCCGACTGAGGAGCGCGCCCTCTACTCCCATCTCCCTTCTCCCTTCTCCCTTCTACCTTCTCCTACTCCCTGCACTCTCTCCCTACCAACTCCTTGCACGGACCTGATTCCTGTCCGGTGCAATAAATTGACGTTCCTCCCTACCCCCACTTGTTGTTGAAGTGTCTTAATATTGATATAATATATCAAGCTTTTACAGAAAGCCCCGTGAGTACTTTTTTTTTGCGTTAAAGTCCTCTCTGAGATGTCCTCTGAATGGGTAAAACGATTTGTTTCAAAGCCCGTAAATAACTGGTTAAAAAAACCAAAAATGATTCTGAATTATGTTAAACCCTGCCAAGTCCTTAGTTCTTCAGTTCAAAACAAAAAAAGTCCTTTTTTTGTCGAAAGTGAAGTGTCACTTCGTACGACAGGAAGCATTTTAGGATGTAAAAGGTATTTTTCGAAATATTTCAATGAGTTTGAAGCTATCGTTAAGTTAAAACCAACTAAATCAAACATATTTCTGAGGATTCTAGAATTCAGACGGCATGACGCTTTATTTAATGGTCTCTAAACGGTTTTTAATGGGATCCGTATTTTCATAAATAGGAGATGTTAAGTAAAACGCAGAACGCTTACATTATATGCACAGATGAATGGCATTCCACGACTTTCTGGGGATTGAGAGTAGATTTCATGATTCCATTTAGTGATTGTTAATTTGTTTTTTTTTTATTAGAAATAAACACGTATTGTTTGAAGGAATTGAAATATGATTAGATGTATTTGCTAGATTTGAAGAACAAATGATGCGTGGCAGTGCTGATGGCGCTAGTTGTGTAGTAACGGCCTAAATATGTTTTATTTCAGTTGTATGTATTGTATTTTAATTTCTCATTTATTTTTTTGGTAGAAATAATTGCAAAAAAAAATCCAAATATAGCCAATAGCCAAAAGGCTGAGTTAAACGTCAGGCTTTTATTTTCTAGCTACTTCTTTACGGCTTCATTGTCAAGTAATCATGGCCATGAATATTTTAAGAAGATAAATACAATACATTAGTACTTAGTGGTTGTAGATTATAATATAATATACAGCAACAATTCCTGATAAGTTTAAACATAAAATTTTAATCAATCTATTCACTGTGGCCTTCGTAGTGTTTTTTATTTCGATTAAATAAAAAATAAGGAGTTCATTAGGTAAGTGAGATCCGAATAACTCGGTCCCTAGGATATTTTTCTTATTTAAAGGAATAAGTTGAGGAAATATTGGGAGGAATTCGGAAATCTTTCTGGAACTTCTAACCGAGAAAACAGGGAACCAGTTTCTGAAGGAATAAGAAGAAAACAAGTTGCTCGAGAAAGAATATAACCGATATACTTCGGAACCTTGTGACTTAATGCTTGTTTATGTTTCTCTTCCCTTCCACAATGGATACCAACCCCCTTTTGTATTTTCTTAGTTCCATACAGTTTGTAAAGACGAACTGTCCCGCCGTTGAAAATAACATTTCATGAACAGTGGAAGATACCGTCTATAAATAAAAGTTTCGATTATGCGATTCTATTGGCCTTAAAAAGCGGTAATATTTATTGAGAGAAAAATTAACATCTCCCTTCTTTTGAGCAGTACTCATATATATAATTAATTTGTAATTAATGCGGACAGGGGAAATTTATACGGTCAAAACTGAAGTCAAATACGATAAATGAAACATCGAACACAATATACGCTGTTGGAAATATGAACAGATTTAGAAACGAGATAGCTCATCATTAGGACAATGAGGTTATGTATTCGATTGGTTAGGTTGCGTTGATTTAATTATTTATGTATTGAGAAATAATTAAATATCAATATATGTTTATCAGGCGCATATATTCGTTCTGAATGATCCATCCCAGAAGTCTTTTGTCCTGTAAAAACAAGTAAATCGGAATCATTTAATTAAAGCAATATTTTAATTTCACTATTTCTTAAATTATTTAAATTTTAAAATATATACACATCATTTCTACGTTTTCATTTAATTTAGAATATTCCCCATAATAGTCCCCATTAGGCAAAGACACATGCAATTCTCTGTATTATACAAGTGACAATTTTGTAGTTTAAGCCTAATGTTCAATTATTTCTACATTATTTTCATATATTCAAGGTAATATCCTTGGCCCAATCCTTTATACAGTTTATCCAGCTGGCATCCCAACTCATCCTAATACTATCCTTACCATGTATGCTGATGATATATGTGTATTATCAGTCAACACCAATCCAGTTATTGCATCCCAAAGCCTCCAATCCCATATCACTTGAAGAATCTTGAAGGATCATGAATATCTTGAAGAATGGTGTCAAAACTGGAGAATTAAAATAAACTCTCAAAAATCACTTTTACCTTACGTCGTAAACCAATGACTTCCTGCTCTTCAGTATCCTTTAATAATATCCCACTGGTGCCTGTAGAACAGATCCGATACTTAGGGTTGCATCTCGACAAACGATTAACCTGGAATCCTCATACGAGACTGAAAAGACAAGAAACCGTTCGACGTTTCAGGCTACTTCAACACTTACTAGACAAACGCTCTACACTCCCAATTAATTACAAAAGACTCATCTACATGACCATCATACGACCTATTTGGACCTACGGAGTAGAGCTTTGGGGCTCCACTAAGCCATCGAATTCCTCTCCTATCCAATCCCTACAATCCAAAATCCTTCGTAAAATCCTTAATGCTCCTTATTTTGTTAAGAATAAAGTCATCCATAACGACCTTAATGTCCCATTTGTTGCTGATTTGACCCGAACCCGCTATCTATCCTTTCATAACAAACTTCATTTCCACTCAAACCCTCTAGTTTCAAACCTAGCTTCCTCTTCAATTCCCGATAATCCTCCGAGGCGTCTGAAAAGAAGATGGCCCCGTGACTTCTTAGTTGAACTTGTGATTTGAGTACTACCAGTGGGTAGTTTCTCTACTTGTCATTTTCACATGTCATTATGTATCGCTTAGCCCATTTACTTGATGTATTATTTTAATACATTTCAATAAATAAATTTAAAAAAAAAAAAACTTTTTATCTTTCTAAATCAGCGTAAAATTGTTCCTTATCTAGGATGTCTGCATCTTCTGTAGGGGCATATATCTGAATAAAAACTACCCGCTTTGATGATATTTCGGTATGCATTGAGGATACTAGTTTCCATTCTTCATAATTTGCAAAGATCTTTCATAATTATGTCTATTCCTTCCTTTGCTGCGGCATCCTTATCTTATGGTATGGTCCCTGGGCAGCCTTAGCTCTGCGTTACATTTTTTCTTCTCCTCGCTAATGCCAAGAATTCCTACGTGGTAGGCCATCATCTTTGTAGATATCTCTTCTTCCTTTCCCATAAGTGTCCTTATGTTCCATGTAGCTAGTCGAAATTCCTTATGATGCCGTAACCGTTGATTTCCATCCTGTCCGAAGCCACTTAATAAACTTTGAATCAATAGAACTACTTTGCTGGTGATTAACCCAGCCAAGTAGGCCCAGCCAAATAGGCCGTAACCTCGGGGCAACTGGCGTTCCGAATATTTATATCCCCTCGGAGGAAGGTTGCCCGGGCTTTGCCCCTCGGAACTAGGTACCTGATTGTTGACGGGTCCTTATTTATTATATTCGGACAGCCCATCGTAGGAGGAGCCCCTCAATTAGCAACCCAGTGGGACGCGCTCCGTAGCGGGAAGGTTCCGCTGAGAGGAGTATTAATTATCAGTTTTAATATTATTACTTGATAAACTGTTACCAATTGTACTATTTTGTACCTGTTATTCTCTAATCTTTCCTTTTAAAACGGGCATTTGATGCGGAACGGATCCCATATATTTTAATTTATTGCAATATTTTTCCCTCCACGCTGAATGGCACAAGGAGGAAGAAGAAGTAATCTTTTTCAAAATGTATGTAATTAATATTTTAATAGCATTATAATAAATAATTATGTTTACATTTTAACTTACTTTAATATTTAAATTTATTTAATTATTTGAATTACGTTTCTATCCACCTTACCTCAATCATGAAATATCTTCAGGGATACTCCTTTTTAACCGTTCCCTTCTTTCATCTCTCTCTTAGCTAATGAAATATGTGACGCAAAGGAAGGCAATCCTCCAAATCGAATCGATGAAGACACCCCATTAAGGAATGAGGCTATTGAAATCATTAAACAATATTCATAATTTTAAAAATAATTGTATAGATTCATATTGCATATTATATGATCAACCGGAACTGTGTACATGGAGGCCATTAAAATATATAAAAAAATAACAATGAACACCTATTTAAACATAAGAGGAAGAAAATGGTCAAGGGAATGTGCTGATTCTTGGACAAAGGTAGTGAAAATAGGGGATTTATCCTAAATCAATCACCAGATTTTCTCCCTTACTTTGAGTACCCATTTTATAGAGGCTGGATGTGGACTAGGAGGGTCCTAGATCACATAGGATCCATCTCCGGTGTCCAACAGATTAAATAGAAGTCTGCCATGAAGCGGGATTTGAACCCAGGGATTTCGCCCCGGCAGCTCCGCTTTTAGTATATGCATATACTAAATACAAGTATTTATATTAAATGACAAACTTATAGAATGGCATCTTAGATTTTGTTCATATAGAAAAGATTCAAACTAGTTCTAATTTAAATAAAAACAGAATTTGAAGGCAGTGGGCGATTCCGAGAAATCCCCCCACACCCCGAAATTACCTCACCGGTCATTACGTAACATTGGAAGAATTTCTGTTATTTTTACATTTGGTCTTGGGCGGGTTGGGCCCCCCTTCACTTTTTCTCTTATCCCCTTTCCATATTATTCTCCTCCAACATTTCCCCATGGGCGGCAAACCTAATCCTGACTGGCTCGTTACGAGAATTGCGCCCAATTCCGCTAACATCCAGTTTAGAGGGCGGAGAGGAGGGAGGAGTCCCCATTTCATTTCTGCTCCCTAAAGAAAACCTTATCAAAATACGTTTATTTCAGGAATCCCTTGGGAGCATCAAGCATAAACTTTTTTCTGACAACAAGCAACACGATTTTAAAATGTTATTTTATTATTTATATTATATTGTGTTGTATATTCAAAGGATCAGTTGTATGCTGTTTGTTGTTGTAATGATGTATGTGTTGAGATATACGATATTGTATATGTATATAGAGCGGGATTGAACTTAAAGTTGTGTAGAGCTCAACTAATATGAACTTATGCGGTGAGATCTGGCCTAGTTGTTAACTATAGCTTAATACAACTGTTCCAGATCTAATGTCCGTTTCTTGTCGACACATGGCGATTCCCAGTACGTCGTGCAACTTACTCAGTTAATGCAGAAGTTGTGTCGTTTCAGTTCTACAACAAGACGCTTCTAGTTCGATATGACTTGGCTGAGATATCCTATACACAAATATTGTACGTGTAATCTTTCCACCCGTTTGGGTCAATTTATTTTCCTTTAATGAAAACTGGCCTTTGCGATGTGAAAACAAGAGAAACTTTTTTAATAACGGCGGTAATCATTTTGTTTGACAACTTTTCCATAGACAATTGAGTTTTTAATGTATTTTTAATGAAGTAACCTGGAAAAGCTTTCTTTCAGCAAGTAATTATAACTTTGAGTCAACTTTGTATGCATACAATACATTTTTTATTTATTTTTTTTAAAAGTATCACCCATTCCATCAGCCGAAAAATAAATCTCCTTTCCCTTTTAGTGATCGATTGATTATCTCAAAATAAAGTAATATTTTCTTGATGGGCCTTACAATTAACATTTCTTGGGTTTACAGTAAACATTAATTACTCTGCTCTGCTTTTCTTTTGCAAACCGAAGTCTTTTGTTTTATTGAAAAATAATAATATTCACCGATTCAAGGTAAGATATTTTGTTCTATCGATATATTCGATTGTATTGTTTTTTTGGAATGCGGTTTATATAAAGGATCGAGTAATTATGAAACAGTGAACTTTATGTGTGTAAACTTCAAAAAACTAACAAACGTGAATATAATTTTGAAGTAGCTAAGCAGAAATATTTTTGCGTTTATTCTTTTCTTTTTGTTGTCAGAATCTAATCTTAGACTGGCAAAAAGTTTCTAGTTTACTTCTTTTGAATATTGGTGAAACTGTTAGTATTAAATAATAGCATCGACAGCAAATGATGATTCTTCCAAAGAGATATTGATTATTTTAATTGAATTTTTACCCTATTTTGTACGCCTTTTTTAACTTTAGAGAATTCACAAATAATTTTGTCTAACGGACCAATGTGTATAGAGCTGTGTATTATAAAATACCACCATAAAAGGTATAATACGAGTAATAAGTATTTATAAATAAAGTAACTTAATACAAATCGCCTCAGCTTAATAACATTATAATATGTTACCTTTTTTAATTGAAACTTTCTTTACCTTGTTTTGAATTTTAGTAAATATTGTTCTTTCCAAAAAAAAAAGTTTAATTACCCTCATTTGAAGTGTAAGAGTAAAAGTAGGTAATTATAAGTAAAGTACCTTTCTGACAGTAAGTTACCAGTTCAATTAAAAATGCAATTTATTTTGATTCATAGTGGAAATCTTACTGTTAAAACATGCTACTGACACCATTGCTGACTATAACTGTTTTAATTGTTGAGAAACTATGATTATTTTTAACGGATCAAAGAGCACTGAGTTATGAATTATAATTCCCTCCTATTTTCACCTATCCTTGCATATGGAAAAGTCTTTGGTATTTATTCCGCAGGCTGCTAGGGATAGGGATAGTTAAAATCCAGTCAAGTGACGTCACGTTACTTCATTCCTACGTCACGATCTTATATGTTTTGTGATCTATAAAATCGGAATGGTTAGAAAAAATTGAAAATATAACTCATTAAAACAACGTGAAAGGTTATTTGAGTATGACTAACATAGACAGTAATGGGTAATTCTATAAGTAATTTAAACTGGCATATTTTTCTGTTATAAGAGATGTCTAATATAGCCTTCATTATTTCTAAAGAAACAGAGAATTATGCCAAAATATAATACCAAAATAAGTTCATATTGACAAGGTTATCCTGGGTTATTGTATTTTTACTTATTACTTTTTAATTATTTATTAGATGGAAGTGGTGAGATACAACGCCGATATACTGTCATATTCCTAATACAGTCAGCACTGGGAGTATCCATGGCAACCACCCCTGGCCAGAAGATTCCAGCTGTTATTAGACTAATGTACATACTTATAACCTTTACTAAATGGTTATCAAGTGTTGTAATTGTTATAAATTTAATATAATGTTCAAATATCTACAGTGCTTTTTTATTTCATAATATATACATAGATAACATTTTATGTAGATATGAAGTAACCTGACGTCACATGACGGGGCATTAACTACTCCCTCCCACAAAGCTGCCAAAATGCGGGAAAGTGCCAATGTTTTTAAAATTTTATTAGTGATGACTATTATGCACAATTATATAATCATTAATCTATCTTTATATAAGTTTCAACTACAACTTCATTTTTAAAGTTCATGGTAAGTCCTGATCTACGTCGTCTAGTATTTGTTACGCACGTATCAATATTACACTTTGTGATTAACGTTTCATCTCATCTTCGCGTTGTACATGATTGTATTTATCTGTCACGAAAAGTGTTGGACTCTTTCATATCACAATAAAAAGGTAGGCCATACATACAATCATCTTTAATTGTATCATCTTCAGTAATCAAGAATAAGTATTTCTCACTTATCCTAATCTGGCGGGAGTATTCTTCTCTGCTATTTCTTATAACATGGAGATATTGGGTCGCCTGTGGTGTAGCGGCTGGCATAACAGCCTACTACACCCAAGGTCGTGGGCTCCTAGTCCGGTCGGTGGCGTTTGGAATTTGTAATGAAAGTAAAAACTCCTTAGTTATTCCATCCTTTGATTGAGAGGTAAAATGGAGGGTTCGATCCTGTGCGATGTCGTGTAATTATTAAATACTCCTTCCCTAATTGTATCTGAATAGGCGAAATTTAGGTCTTCCACTGTAGCACCGTCCTATTTACGTATAAAGTAGCATAAAGTGACGTTAAATGTTACCAGCAAACAAACATAAAGATATTACAAGGATACTACTACTATGTTATCTATCATATTGAAAAACTATTATGATAAAAACTGACAGCTATTTGTGTTTCCTATTTAATATTTATGCATAAGTGGAAAAATTCCAACTAAACCTTCAAGTCTCTAAACTAAAACAGGAAATTGAAAATACCTGTGAAATATTTCTCATTTTCAAGTAATGAAATATTGGACAGGTATTTTCAATTTCCTGTTTTAGTTTAGAGACTTAAGGTTTTTAGTTGGAATTTTTCCACTAATGTATTAACATTTATTTAATGTCTCTGTTGACCATTCCCTTTTTCAATATATATTTTGTGGAATAACTATAAGTCCACTTTTTGATAATTTTCTCTTTTTGTCTTGCACTTTTACTTTCATTTTTACATATGGTTTTTGTCTTCTGTTCTTGTGTTGTTTGTTACTATTATTTATTATATTTTGTTTTCATGTTGTGTTTTTTGGGGTTTGGTGAGTGTATATTGATGTTTCAAATTCTGGAGTATTTATCAGATGTTTTTATCTAACCTTAGCCAGCTGGGAATCTAGTAACGTTCCCTATGATCCCGTAGTTGCATTTGAGTCTTCGGGGTGGTGGGATGTGTTTTTTGTGTGCATTATTCATGGTTTGCTCCTGAGACTTAAGGTTTTTAGTTGGAATTTTTCCACTAATGTATTAACATTTAATGTCTCTGTTGACCTTTCCCTTTTTCAATATTTATGCATAAGGCTCATTTTTTGGCATTTTACCACTAATAACTTACCATGTATCATTTGAACAATTGCTATTCAATATGCATACTATTCTACGAATGTTACTTATTGATTACTATTTCATTCATTTATTACAGTCTCAAGAGTTTTCACCTTTTTTTTTATCCACCAAGATAGCCAAGCATTTTAACACATGGGCCTCGTCTTTTAATATCTATTTTAAATAGTTTTTACTTTAATAGAACTAACTATTTATAATACATTTTTAAAAATTAATTTATTGAGAAGTATTACTGTTCCCTTCAATCTATTCTCTCTTTCTCTCGAACGCTCTTCAGTCTCTAAATATTAACAAAACAATATTATTTTGTATTAGATTGTTTTTAAAAAGAAATATCTTTTTCTAAATATATAAGAACGAGCATATTGTGTTTATTTCACACCAAATCCAGTAGGATTATTCTATTATTTTATTTTTCTTTCAAATACTCGAAAATAAAAAAACCTACATAACTAAGACTCATGAAGAGTTTTTGGTTCAGTACGTGTTAGAGACTGTACTGTTTCTCGGACACGGTTGTAATGAGATCTACTTTGTCCGTGATTACACTTGAACCACCAGCTTTTCCCCTATTTTAGTTACCCACTTATATAAGCTGGTTGAATCCCAGGAGGATCTCTAGATCCCAAAGGATCCGTACCCGGCTGTTAATATGTTTAATAATTATATCTATCATAGCCGAATTTGAACAGAGGGCTTCGACACGGGAACTGAGGGCTCTACCACTGAGCAACCCCACTCCCTTTGTCCTATTCATATTTACATGACTGGGACTACCTAGAAACAGGGGCAAATTCATTCCTGTCTGACAAAATACACCAAATACATTTCAATCCAGTATTTTAAGAGTATAATCCCTATTGAAACTTCTTCTTGTGTAAACTCTAGGATTTAAAAAGGAATAATATCAAGGAAAATAGAATAAAATGATGCAGAATAAGAAGTAGGGACGAGGTGGGGAATAAAGTAAGTCTCCCAAAAGAGATAGGGAGCCATCAGCGCTCGACCTGAGTTAGATAGCGATATCGGACTCTAACTTATCCCACGGGATGCGGGGGATCATCTGTAGCGAATATACTTTCTTCATCTTTCCATATAGCTGATATTTATCCCTAGGTTCATTTTCTGATAGTTTAAAAATGTTTTCACGGATTCAGATCCGATTGCCATCCGATGGTAAAATGTATTATGTACGAAGTTGAATCTATATTAAAGTTTGTGCATAGAAATCATGTATTTCGTAATTTGATTTTTATTTATAACTATTTATTATGACTTATTTATAATCAAGAATAAGATATAATCGATATAAATAATGAAACAAACTGGGTATCTGTAATGAAATACAAAATAAACACAAGGAACACACTTAGGGATATAAAGGAAACAAAATAAAATAAATAAATTGAAAATATCGTTTCATATAGGAAATATTCGATATTTTGGACGTCTCTTTAGCCTCATGTATTTCTCTTTTATAGTCGTAAATACTTACTTTTACTTGATAGGTGTTCCAAAATGGGTTGCCTCTACTTGGCGGGGCAGAGCTCCACGCCTTTCAATCCAACAAATCCTCTCCCTACAGACCTCGACCAGCCATCTCCTCCTGGGCTCCATCAATCCACCTGCGTCTGGGCCGTCCGCGTCTTCTCCTCCCTGGTGGAACCCAATCCAGGACTCGGTTCATTCAACATTCCAATGCCATTCTCTTCACATGGCCGTATTATCTCAGGTGTCATTCAATCCCCCTCAGGTGTCATTCAATGCCCTCTGTCATCCTTTGTCGAATTCCTCGTTTCTTACTTTATCCAGCCTGGTGATGCGGAGACACTTCCTCCAGAAATCCGCCTAAACCGCCTGCACCTTTCAGTACAGGCGGGTGATAATAGTCCAGGTTTCCAAAGAGCATGTCCATATTCCACTATGACTGGGAAAATACAGCGTTTATTTTCTTTGAAAATTTCTGTATTCCAGAGGCAGTGTCCCGTACATTGGGTTCAGCACTTATTTAGTGGTGGCGTTTCTCGCCATGTCATCGAAGTCTTCTCAGGGCCCGATGGGGTAATAGATGAACATGACCACGCTACGAACCTAGGCTCAGCCATTCTTGATCCGGGGCTGGTATTCATCATATTCCCAGCTATCCTGCTGGTACTACTCGAAAGCGGGACATTGCGCAATCAGCCGTTGTGATCCGCCTATAGGTTTCCTAATACTATAGGCATCCCACAGTACTATTTTAAAAATTCTTCACATCAATGGATCTTAACATTCTCTGATATCATTGTTTGGGCAAGTGAAGACATCATAGCAAAAGACCATAAGTGTAAATAAAAAAATATAGTTTGGAACACATTGACCGCTTAGCTTTCTCCGACCTTATTTATGACTCCAATCATTATAAAACTTTTATCATCCTAACTGTAATAAAAATTACGCCTGTGATAAAACGAAATGAAGAAATCCGCGTATCGTTGAGAGAAACAGAAGACAGGAGCGTAACGATAGGTGAGAAAGTAGGTAAGCTCTTTTACAACCCCAATCGTTGGTCATAAACGGCTAGGGAATTGGGTGAGGTTCGTAAAAGCCCGCCTATCTCCAAGCCTTTAACACCCCGCACGGCATGTCACATAAACTTCAATAATACCTCCAGCCAATACAGCTTTGCTTACTTCTCTCCAATTACAATCGACTGATTCTGTTTTGATTATTATAATTTTGGAGAATGTGTTTTCTATCTACTCATGAATAAAAAAATAATCTAACCGGATTCCTAAATATTCACCGGTAAGTTTCCGAAAACGACGCTCCAGCCCAGTTTTTAATCGATTACAAGACTTCACATGTCTTCTTGCAATGAAATAAGTTAAAAAAAATATACTATGAATACCACAATACAATATTATAGTTAAACGGGCATCGTGAACCACTAACGGGCTCACGATGTGTTGGTTGTTTCTGGAGGACATATAAAAATTAGACAAAAGAAAGTTAAGTCATAGTTATTAAGAACAGAGTCCAGTATGATTAGCAATAATCCTAATTATAGTCCAGTGGACAGAGAGGAGGGGGGGCTGCAAATATCTCGACCTTCCGTCAGGTTTTCGTCAATAACTTTTTTTTCTCACACAATAACAAAGATGAAAAACGGCCAGCCTGACCATTTAGATGTTTCCTTCTCATCCCATCATACAACGATGGAATAAGCTATTGCTTTTTAAAAGCTGGAGGATCTAAATGTCTGCAAAGATTAGTAGTCCGAATTTCCAAGGAAGAGGACATACCGGAAGATTGGAAAAATGCAATTAGAATTCTTATCTGAAAAATTGGGATAAATTAAATCTTAGCAATTACCGAGGGACCTTACTTCTAAACGTTTCATACAACTTTTGATATTACATAAAAGGCTTGAAGAATGTACAGAAAAAATCACTGAAGAACATTAAAACGGATTCTACTAGGCAGATCGACAACAGACCAAATTTTCATTCTTAAATAGCGAATTTAGGAAGATTTAAAATGAAAGATTAAAGCTACAACTATAGTGTTTGAAACTAAAGAAGGAATGAGGAAAAAAACAAAACTGATTCGTTTTGGAAGAAGTGGAAATGAAGAAATAGCACACTAAATGGAGCACAACTAAGTACAGTTGGAATTTTCAAATACCCGTGAGAGACTGCAACTCACAAAGTGATGAACAGGTGGGAATAAAGAACATAGTAATCCTTGCCTGTAGAAGGATTTATTGTACTTGATACAATACTAAATTCAAAAATCTTATCTCAACATACTAGCTTATAAGTTTATAAAATAATTGTGAGACCTATCAACCTCTATAGTGTTGAAAAACGTATTATAGGCGTAAAACAGAGAAGAATCTTATTAATTTCAAAAATGTTCGGGCGAAAAAATGAAGAAGACACATAGAGGAACGAACACAATTGGGAAGATAGAAAACTTTTTAACGATCCAGAAGTTAAGAGCAGGAGATAAAATTTAGTTGACTAAACTAGCGGAAAATATAAAAAAGGACATTTTTAAAAATCCGGAGTTTTTAAGTTGAACTTCTGTAAATTAAGAACTTCTGGAACTTAAGGATTTTCTAAATATATCGATCTGGTGATTATTCTTATATCTCCAAAACTAATTTAGTTGCCAGACTACAAAGAATAATGTATAAAAAAATATCGATATTTATCGATAAATATCGATGAGAAAACCATAAAAAATATTTCAATGGAAAAGAAATAAAGGTATCAGATATTTTATTATTTATAGATACCCTTGCACCACCATCTTCAACGGAACAAACGACTTATCTCTAATAATGTACTGAGACATATTTGAACATATGAGGCAGAACTTTGGGGTTCAGCAAAACACTCCCACATAGACAAGATACAAACAACGCAGTCGAAAATTCTAAAAAAAATGTTTAATGCTCCTTGGATTATTTCGAATCACGTCATGCACAACAACATGAAAATTCCCACCATAATATTCAAATATACAAATGCATAACATTCCACTCATCAACACAGAATCCACTCGTTCTTCCGCTCCCCTACTCCCCTTTGCTTTATCAGAAAGAGAACGATCAAGAGACCTTTTCAACTATTGATGTTTCCATTTCCAAGACTTGATGTTCCTATAGCAAAGCAAAGAGGACACTATTTATTTATCAAATTTTCTGCATCTACTATTGCACAGATGAAAAATGAAAAGTAAAGAATGAATAAATAAAATATTATAGGTTCAAGGTTTAAAAAAAATATTTTATGTATCGCTTATTAACTAAGATCTGAACTAGGATTTTCCGACAGCAGTAACAAGGCGATCTCAATGCTCATTACACACGATCATAGGCTGACTTGGAGCGGTTATAATTAGCAAATAGACTGAAACATGGGCTACTTAAGTAGATCAATCAGTTAGCGCCCATACCCCCCTCAGCTCCCCACAATGGCCGCGTGATTAGCAATATTGGCTCTGTATTTGTGATTACCGCTCGATTAGGATAATGTTAGGTGCTTTGTTCTGCCACGATATCGCTTATATTATAGATTATTTGATTATATATTCTATTAATATATTTTATTAGAAGTGAACATGTCTACCGCATGATCCGAAGTTGATACTATAGCTGCAGAGGCTCAGTGGTACAAACATATTTTGAAGGAGGTAGGTGGTGTAAGAATAACACTCGTTAGACAGCTCAAATATTTCCTTACCGAATCGTGAAGAGGAAGTAAGTAGCCAAATGCAAAGTACAGGTCAAAGAAACTCTGTATTCAGCCAGAATGACAACACCTGGGGTGTGGTTACCAAAATGGATTTGCCTCTGAAATGTGAATAAAAGAGAACTCTGATATATGACCAAATCTGCAAAACTACAAAATTCAGATATCTAGGTGAAGTAATAGAACAAAATATCACAGATAGGGAAGGCATTACATCATGAGTTAACAATATGAAAGAAGCTCTTCATATTTCCAAAGATATTTGCAGCAAGAAGTGCTCATCCATTGATATTAAACTTTTTTTTTTTTTTAATTCAATGATATTTACAACTATAATGGTATTATATCAAGTAAATATGCAAAAATGTAGAATATGACATGAAAACACTTGTGGAGAAACTACCCATCGGTAGCCCTCCAATAAAGTTCTATAGTAGATAATCTCGAGGCCATCTTCTTTTCAGACGCCTCGGAGGGTTATCAGGAATAGTATGGGAAGCAAGCTGAGAGACTAGCGGATTCAAGTGCGTTTGGAGCTTGTCATGGAAGGATAGGTATCTAGTTTGGGCCAAATCAGTAACATATGGGATATTAAGATCATGATGGATGAGTTTGTTTGTGACATAATAAGGAGCATTGAGGATTTTACGAAGGATTTTGAATTGTAAGGATTGGATACGAGATGAATTGGATGGTTCAGTAGAGCCCCAGAGCTCAACTCCGTATGTCCAAATAGGTCTGATAACTGTCATGTAAATGAGTCTTTTGTAATTAATTGGGAGCTTAGAGCGTTTGTCCAGTAAATGTTGAAGTAGGCGAAAACGTCGAGCAGTTTCTTGTCTTTTCAGTCTTGTATGAGGATTCCAAGTGAGACGTTTATCCAGATGGAGTCCTAGGTAACGTATCTGTTCGACAGGGTTCAGTGGAATATTATTAAACGATACAGTAGGACAGGAATTCGTAGGTTTACGACGAAGGGTGAAGGTAATTTGATGGGATATGTTAGGATTTATTTTAATCCTCCAATTTTGACACCATTCTTGTAGGTCTGAGATATGGGATTGAAGAGATTGGATGCAACAAATGGATCCTTATTAACTGATAACACACATGTGTCATCAGCGTAAGTAGTGAGGACAGTGCTTGGATGGGTTGGGATGTCACCTGTATATATCGTGTATAGGATGGGCCTCAGGATACTACCTTGAGGAACTCCGGCAGACTGGGTGAAGAGCGAAGAGTAGGAACAATTATGGTTTACTTTAAAGGTTCTATTACTGAGGTAGGAACTGATAATAAGGAAGTAAGTTGAAGGTAAGAATTTACGGAGTTTGTACAGCAGTCCTGGATGCCAGACTCGATCAAAAGCCTGCTCTACATCGAGAAAAGCTCTCGGGCAGTACATTCCGCGCTCTAATGCGGATGAGACAACGTCCACCACACGATGGCATTGCTGGATGGTGGAGTGTGATGTTCGGAAACCAAATTGGTGATCTGGGATTATTCGATTGGATTCTATGATAGGATGAAGACGTTTCAGAATGAGTTTTTCAAGTATTTTCCCCATTATGGGCAAGAGAGATATAGGACGGTAAGAAGATGGGAGCTCTGGTGGTTTTTTAGGTTTTGATATTAAACTTAAACATTATTCACTACAATCCACCCAGAGCCACTGTATGAGCCAGAATGTTTGATCCCGAGACAGAAAATGCTGATGCGTGATATAGAAATCACGGAGAGAAAAATAATATCCCCGATTAAAGGGATCATTATAGACGACTCAACACAAATACATAAAAAATTGCCGATGCAATAATCAACCGAACAATTCAGTTCTATGGGCTTTAAGGGATGAACCCGAGCAGAGTGGCCAAAAAGTTATTCACTTATCTTAAATACTGAAAATGTCTAAATCTTGGATTATGGAGACAGAAAAGGACATTAAACAGTCTCCCCGGATGATATTAAAGGACGTTCTTAACTTAAGAAGCAGCTTCAGAATACTACGGATAAACAAAAAAGACCAATAAACGAAAAGAAAGCGAAGAACGAACAAAGGCGATATGCGAGAAAAGAGCCCCAGAAGGGTATCACACTGATCCCATCCCCTGTATTAACAGATAAAATAAATTATCTTTTTTAATTTTTCATCGGAAACTAAGTATAAAATTCATTTCAAGTAGCATATTTATAGGCACTGGGTTTTTTCTTAATTATTTATCAAATTTCATTACGAACGTATATTTCTTAATTGATTAAATTAATTATTACGATTTCAACAGGATGACTTTAAGAATGCCTACTTGAAAAGCTTTTAATCCCAAGCGTTAATTGTTAAACTGTAGAAAAGCATCGGCTAACTCCTTAATTCTTTTAAGCCCAATATAAGGTCAACTTCGTGGAGCTGGCAACCATTAGTGTTCTCTGAAGCGTGGTTGTGGAGGAAGGGGGGAGTTCTTAGTACAATTGAGGGTGACAGGAAAAGGTCCTTCTCTCTAATAATGTAAAAAAAAAAAATACCAAGTTCAACCCGGATTGTGCTCTGCTTTCAGATTTCCCATCTGTGTTTTATAATAAAATTAAATGGATTTAGCTAAGTTAGAGAGTTTTTATATAAATCAAAACTCTCTAACGTACCTAATAGGTTTTAATATAAGCCTTAATTGGTTTTAATATACATTGTAAACTTATTTATTTATTTTGTTAAAATGTAGATACCTGGCAATTCGTTTCACATGTCTAAACAATAAATAACTTCCCCTTACTCTATATGAATTAAATAGTAAGGAAAAGTATTGCTGTCGTAACTTATTTAAAAGGTTAAGGCCGGTCTAGATAAATATGTATCGCAAAGTATTTTTTCACAGGCCAATAAACATTATCTCGACATACACCAAAAAAATTAACTTGAATTAAGATCAAATGTTGCACATCTCACATGAAAGACGTTCAACTAAAAACAATATATCTTGGAAACTTTGTCTGATTGATGACACTAGATTGTTTATGTGTGATTTGCTCATTGCGCAAAGTTTTAAGCACGCTCTTAAATTATCATAGCAAATATTTTTAATCGATTCATCACGTATTTCTTATAGCTTAGGATCCGTCCCCAGACCCAAAAAGTTATAAATGCCGAAGTATAGAAGAACATTTTCAGCCTCAGATTAAGCCCAGAGGAAGCTGCTTTTCCTCCTTTCCTCTCCACACTTGTATAGTGGCGCTGGGCACGGTGATCCCTAGAACAGTATCTATATATCTATGCGCATGTGTGTATACGTATATATATATATATATATATATATATATATATATATATATATATATATATGTAAAAATTAGATTGCCCGTTAGTGTGGCAGATTGTTTTATCTTGTTTTCCAATAATGAATAATTATTGCATTTTTTAAAACTAATAATTCCTCTTTTGGATTCTTTTTCTCATTTTGTATTAATTAATAAATAGTATTTTTTGACAAATTCCATTTTCAGATACTAGTCCACTTCTTTTTTTTTTTTTGTGGTTTATCTTCTAGATTAAAAACAATTTAAATGGTCGTAGATGTGGTCTAATAATAGATTTTTTTTTAAATCAATAATAAAAAAAGCAAACTGAAGTTGAATATTTTATTTTTTCTACTTCAAGATAATTTGATTTTTTTAGTTGCAGTTCTAAAAAACCTCTTTTAATAAAAAGTGATACTTAGAAAAAGGCTGATATATTTTTTATTCTCAGTTTTATTAAACATAATTTTTAATTGGGTAATCAAGTACCTATTTGGAATTTAATATTTTTAACCATCTGTAATAAAGCAACAAAGTTGAAAAACAAGGAATACAAAAAGAAATGACGCGGAATTCCCATTTTTATTTCGGTGTCAAGTTAATTTATATACTAAAAAAGCCCGGGGCGTTATATTTAGAAGTTTATAAGTACTAGGAAGCTACAAGATAACGAACGAGCTTCAAACTTACGCAGTGTGGAAGCTGCCTCAAAGTGTTGTTAAACCAGAAGCGTTCTATTAAACTTTTAACAATACTCCTCCTTTTTATTTCTCTTATTTTTATCTTATTCCTACCTCCCAACCTCCCAGCCTCCCCAAGCAGCCCCTCGACACCTACAACAGACTTGTTGATGGTGAGAAAACTGTTGACGGAATGAAACTCGTTATACAACTTTGTTTACAGAATGTATTGCCCTTAAGATTGCTGAAGGTTTGAAGAATAACTTACTTATATGTGTTTGAAAATACAACTTGCCTAAACATGAAATCTTAATATTGTTCTTCTATGGCCGAATTAGTTGTAGAGAGGTTAATGATTATAGCATATATTCCTATACTGGGATCATATACTGGCCAGGAACAACAAATTTTAACTAATTAAATCTCATTAAAAAGTGCGCGTTGGAGGGAGACCAAATTTAAATTAATTTCATTTAAGTGTGTACTCGACTTGGAAACCAGACCTGTAAGGAAATTGGTGAATATTGCCACGACAAGAATTTTAACTTATGAACTTTATAATTATTAATGTTAGTATCGGGTTTTTAAATTTTCTCACATACATGTATACACACATTAATCTCAATAAACCTTCCCTCCAACACCTCCTGTCCATACAATCCTCCTCTGTCAGAACTCACGCTGTCATTTCTTCTTCGACTTCTTCTTTCCATTGCTTCCAAGATCTTCCATGCCTGCTTCTCTTCCCAGGGCAGTATTTAAGCACTCCAAGGGGCCATCGTTTCTCATCCATTCTCATACAACTATAATGTTCTTTCACAAATGTCATTGACAATGTTGATTTTACCTCCCACCTTATCTATTTTAAACTAATTTGAGACCTTCTGCAACCTGGGCATGGCACAACTTCTCCATTAATCCATTTCTAGGGTCACTAATGTATTTATAACTGCATTGAATATTTAAATGTTTACTGGGAACCAATATCTAAATTTTTGATGGTTCCAATTAATGATAATTAAATTTAGATTTCCTGATAAACTAATCTTCATCGGCTTATTTCCAATAATTGATGATTTAATATTAAAGAGGCTGTAAGCTTTAATTTCCTATTTCGATAAATAAGTACATCGTGAAGTCTTTTATTTTGCTTTTTAACTTTTTAGATGTTACTATCATTAGAGCTCTCGTCTATTGGAAGCGGAAAGCTACGAACTGCGGAAGAACGATTTTGTGTGAACCCATATCGTCCATTGGCCCAGTAATTTGCGGGTGAACATCATAGAGCACGAAACGAGTTTGGTTAATTTTCTCAATTATTGCATGAACTTTAAATCGACGATTGCCATCCCTCATCATATTTTGAAATGAGATAGACAAATTTCGATCCATTATTGACTACATTTCTTCTAAGTTCGAAAAATTCAACAATTTCCAAGAGAATATACAGGCCCAGTAGACGTAGCCACTAAGCCACGTTTTCGTGCAACTCGATTTAGCTACATTTCATACGTTGATTCATTCTCTCCCCGAAAGATGCCATAGACAAGCTTATACTTTTATAAGAATATTTTTCATCTTAAAAAGCATTTTTAGAAATATTATAATAATTTATTAAAAATGATAAATTATTATAAATGATTTTTGCATTTCAGGCTCCATAGATTCGACACACTGAGAGGAAGCTGTTTTATCACCCAATCTGTCTCAACGTTATCAACTGGGAAAGGGATGATTAATAAAAAAAAAATTAAAATAAAAATAAATTTTATTTTAACTGGACTGCGCCGGAGTGCGATGTTTTGACAATAAAAGGTGATACATTTTAATTGGTGATTGTTGCACCAAATACATAATCAAAATTATACAACTGTAATTTCTAACACTTAGTTTTTTGTATATTGTGAACTTCCGTTAAAAATAATTAAAAAAAAAAACACTCCATAAATGAAAGAAAGAAAATTTTATTCTAAAGAAAAAATTAAAACTATAAATTAAAACTATAAACATTTTTAAACTGGTCCAATTTTATTTTATTTTATTTTATGCGCATAAAACCGTAATACAATTCGTACGAACCCAGGCAGATGTAGATTCCGTATGAAATCAATCTTCTAGCTTCCGTATCTGAATTGTAAAATTCATTATTGCACGTCTGAGCGATGAAAAAGGTGCTCGGCTGAGCGATGAATAAGGTGCTCGTCTGAGCGATGAAAAAGTGCTCGTCTGAGCGATGACAAAAAAAGTGCTCGTCTGAGCGATGAAAAGTTACTGAGCCGGCCGGCTGTTAGCACTGAACTGGTCATAGTCCCAGAGTTGTAACAGGACGTTGTTGTTGTTGACGATAAACATGGACTCTAATCCTCGATTCTTCCTTCCTATTACCGTTGTTATTACCTTATTATTATTATTATTAAATTAAAAGACCTTTCACTAAATACATATAAATGTAACCTTATATAAACAAACATAAATGTAAACATTAAACAAAATTTTTAATGTGACCTAATTAAAAAAAATAATGCGATTCGGTCCCGAACATCCCGCCCACCAAAATTTCCATGAGATTTTATGGAAATTTGAACCTTCATGGCTATCCATCAGCTTCAGAGTTAAGAAGCGGAATTAAGTTGACAACGGGACGCTGGAATTCCCTATTAATTGTTTTAATGGTGACTACTCTGACTACGTCATCAGCACTTTTGTGTAAGGCTGTTATACGTGCCGTTGGCCAGGAAAGGGGCGAAGCTGTTTTGTCATGAATTAAAACCAAGTCACCAATTTGCGGTGAATACGTAGCTTGTTTTGTCCATTTGATTCTTTGCTGCAATGTGTTCAAATAATCATGACGCCATTTCGTCCAAAAATGTTGTGTACGTTGCTGAATCAGCTGCCATCTGCTGAGACGATTTTCAGCCGCATTCGTCCAGTCATGAGTGGGACGAGACGTTAAACAATCGCCTATTAAAAAATGACCTGGAGTTAGGTATTGGAAATCTTCTGGTTCAGATGATAACGGATATAGTGGGCGCGAGTTCAATATGGCTTCAATCTGGACTGCAATTGTGTAAAATTCCTCGAAGGTGTATGGAGTAGAAGATAAAATTCTTGTTAGATGGTGTTTTACTGATTTAACCCCTGCCTCCCATATGCCTCCAAAGTGGGGAGCTGCAGGGGGGTTAAAGTGCCATGCTATTTCTTTCTCTACCAAGTGATTTACTATGGTATGTTGATTAGCAGGTATTCCAAACCATTTTGAAATTTCCTTCATCTCCCGAGCTGCTCCTACGAAGTTGGTTCCACAATCGGAATAGATGTTAATAGGTTTGCCTCGTCTGGCTATAAACCGATCCAGTGAAGCTAAGAATGCATCAGTGGTAAGACTTGAAACTATCTCCAGATGTAAGGCTCTGGTTGCTAAGCATATAAATAAGCATATGTATCCTTTGGTGGTAGGGGAATTCCTTCTTGACGAAAATTTCAACTGGAAGGGACCGGCATAATCCACTCCAACATTTAGAAAAGCTCTTCCACTGGTGAACCGAGCAGGCGGCAAATCTCCCATCAAGGGGGGCGAGGGTTTCGCCTTTAATTTAAAACACTTGAGGCATTTGAATATACGGAACTTTATTAAACGTCTGGAGGAAAGAATCCAGTATTTTTGACGTAAAGCGGATTGGATCATCTGTAAACCTCCATGAAGTGTAATACGGTGGTAATGATCAACCAAAATGTTAGATAAGTGACATTTTTGCGGTAGTAAAACAGGATGTTTGCTGTCGTAGTGTAGATCAGAATGACGAAGTCGGCCACCCACCCTCAATAGTCCATGGCCATCAAGGAAAGGTGAGAGTCGTGCTAATTCCTTCTCATGGCATAGCAGAGCTGGCTCAGCGAAACGTTTGGGAAAATATTGTTGCTGGGTCCATTTAATAATGGTGACCTCGGCAAAGTGAATTTCGGGAACTGTAAAGGGTCCTATCGTTTTGATGTTGGATGTTTTTATGTTATTAATAAATCGAAAGAGATAAGCGACTACTCTTAATAATTTAGTAAATGAAGAAAACCTCTCTAACCAGATACACCAACAATAAGTGCTTGCTTGAACGTTTGATGTCAGAAGGATGTTCTTTTCAAGTTTAATTTCAGGGAGTACAACATTTGTATCAATATTGGCTGGTTTAGGCCACTCGGTTGTCGGTTGAAGTAGCCATTTAGGACCCGCCCACCATTGTGGGTATTTCAAAAAATTAGAAGGGGTCATGCCTCTGGAGGCACCATCAGCAGGATTATCAGATGAATCCACATGAAACCAATATGTCCGCTCGGTTTTCTCTAATATTTGTAGAATTCTATTTGCGACATAGATGTTAAGCTTATGGGGTAAAGTATTCAACCACCCTAACACTATAGTCGAATCCGTGAACATGTAAATGTCGTCAACATTCAAGCGCCTTAAAAATTCTTTTATGGAGTCATACAGTAGCGCTAAAAGGTGAGCTCCACACAGCTCGAGTCGAGGAATCGTAATGGTTTTAATGGGAGCGAGTTTTGTTTTGGCTTTAAGCAAAGAAACATGAACTTCTCCATTAGTATGTTCGACCCTAAGAAAAAGCATAGCAGCACAACCTCGTTGTGAGGCGTCACAAAAGCCTATTAATTGGGTGTTGATAGCTGTTTTTAGTTTGAGACTTCTTGGTATTTGAATGCTTGATATTGATCTTAATTCTTTAATAAAAGTTGACCACTTGTTGTTAATGTCTGTAGGTATAGGGTCATCCCACTTCAAACGATGTTTCCAAAGTTCCTGCATGATCACCTTGGCATAAAACACTACGGGGGAGAGATAACCTAAGGGGTCGTAAATTCTGGCGATTGTGGATAGTATGGAGCGCTTAGTAGTAACTGTTGGTAAATCATGGATATGATAAGAGAACATGTCGTTGGATGGGTCCCAGTGCATCCCCAAAATTTTAATTGAAAAGTCATCTTTGGGGTTCAACTTCACGGCCTGTTCACGATACTCTTCTGGGATCACGTTTAGAAGTGCTTGAGAGTTACTGGCCCACTTTCTGAGCTGAAATCCACCCTTTTCCAATATATCGATTAACTGTTTCTGAAGAATTAATGCTCCTTATAGTGAATCCGATCCAGTGACGATATCATCAACATACATATCCTGCGACAAAGCTTGCACGGCTTCAGGAAAACACTTGCCTTCATCCATTGTTAACTGTTTGATGACACGTAAGGCCAAGAATGGCGAAACTGATATGCCATAGGTAACAGTCGTGAGCTCGAACTGTTTTAGCTCTTCGTGGGAAGCTGACCTCCAGAAAATATGTTGATAACAGCGATCATCTTTATGTAATTCAATCTGCCAGTACATCTTGCAAATGTCAGCAGTGAAGGCAATCTCGTGGGTGCGAAAGTTTATTATTATATCTGCTATGTCCAACTGCAGTTTTGGCCCTGCGTAAAGAAAATCATTCAATGAACCAAATTTACAACGCATTGATGCATCGAAAACCACTCGAAGCCTAGTGGATGAGCTATCCCTTTTGACAACACCATGGTGTGGTATTATATACTTGGCTTGGTCAGTGGTTGGCCTCATGTGTCCCAATTGTCGATATTCTTCCATAAAGAGTAAATATGAATTTTTTAAATCTGGATTTTTTGAAAATTTAGATTCCAAGGAGAAAAAACGTTTTAAAGCCTGTTGGTTGCCATCACGCAAATCAGGTGGTGTACCTTTAAAAGGTAACCGAACCCCATATCGTCCAGACGGTAATCTATAATGAGTTTGGTCAAAATGAGTTTCACACGCGACATCCTCAGGATTCGATGGAATATTTGGAGAAGCTGGTTCTTCCAGTTCCCAAAATTTTTCGATTAAGTTGTCAATGGTTGATGTGGATAAAATATGCAACGAAGCTGTGTAGCTAGGTTCAACATTGTGAATTCGTCCTAAAACCACCCATCCGAATACGGTGTTCATTAACGTGGCTTCCTCACCTTCGATTCGTCGTACTCCATTCCGAAGAATTTTCCAAAACAAATCAGCTCCCAATAAAATGTCAATTTCTCGAGGCTCAAAGAAATTAGGATCCGCTAAAGCATATGATGTGATTTTCTGTTGGACCCTACGGGGTACTTGACTCGTTGGCAATTTACCAGTAATATTCGGCACAACAGTTGCTTGCGTGGATAATAAAGGACCGTGCCTGTTTCTTGGCTTTAATATGCAACGAGCTGTTCCTATTCCCTCCGTTAGATGTTGCAACACTCCTGAAAGATTTCTTTTAACTTTCTCAATAGGGAGATGAAAAGCATTCGCACATGATTGGGTGATCAATGTACACTGTGACCCGGAATCTAGGAGGATGCGAATTGGTTTAAACATCGACTTATTATCCTGTAAATGCACGATAGCCGTACTTAGCAATATGTCATTGTTGTCTTGGCAAGCATGTGTCATTACTGAAGAATATGTTTCAGGTGGATTTTGATTGGCTACAGGTGTTATGGCATCATTTGTTTGGCTATTAAATTGGTTATTTCGGCTCGAGAAATGCAGCAGTGAATTGTGAGATTTTTGACAATATGCACAACATGTTTTGTTTTTACACTCTTGAGTTGAACAGTTGCTTGCGTGGATAATAAAGGACCGTGCCTGTTTCTTGGCTTTAATATGCAACGAGCTGTTCCTATTCCCTCCGTTAGATGTTGCAACACTCCTGAAAGATTTCTTTTAACTTTCTCAATAGGGAGATGAAAAGCATTCGCACATGATTGGGTGATCAATGTACACTGTGACCCGGAATCTAGGAGGATGCGAATTGGTTTAAACATCGACTTATTATCCTGTAAATGCACGATAGCCGTACTTAGCAATATGTCATTGTTGTCTTGGCAAGCATGTGTCATTACTGAAGAATATGTTTCAGGTGGATTTTGATTGGCTACAGGTGTTATGGCATCATTTGCTTGGCTATTAAATTGGTTATTTCGGCTCGAGAAATGCAGCAGTGAATTGTGAGATTTTTGACAATATGCACAACATGTTTTGTTTTTACACTCTTGAGTTGAATGAGTCAAGGTGAGATGATAGCGACAACCTGGGTAATTCTTTATTGATTCAAACCGTTCTTTGGCAGTCATTGCCTTGAAACGAGGGCAGCTCGTTAAATAATGGTTTTGTTTGCATAAAAAACAAGTACGTAATTGTTTATTCTGTTGAGAATTTGGTTGCGTTGAAACGATAAATGAATGGCCTTTGGGCTTGCGGTTGGTATTTTCTTGAATTTTATTATCTTCGGATAGGCATGAAGATAATTCCAGAACTTTACATTGCTGAGTCACAAACTTTGTAAGTTGGTCAAAGGTAGGGAACTCGACGTCAATATGTTTTTGTTCGAAAGCTCTTTTAGTTGATGCATCCAAACACCGCATGGCTAAGCTGAATAGAATAAATCCAGTTTCATCCGCCAGGTGTAGCTGCTGAAATTGTGTTACATTATCCACCATGCAATCCAAGAAATGCCTTAAGGACGATAACGTCGGTGATCCAGTTATTGGCTTGAATGCTAATAACCGTTGAACATAAAGAGAGGCTAAAATGCGTTTATTATTGTATCGAGTAATAAGCCTTTCCCAAGC
Source organism: Troilus luridus (assembly GCA_964056705.1). Classification (NCBI taxonomy): domain Eukaryota; kingdom Metazoa; phylum Arthropoda; class Insecta; order Hemiptera; family Pentatomidae; genus Troilus; species Troilus luridus. Next base: position 79,952,815 of record OZ057415.1, read on the forward strand.
CAAGTCATAATTCAGCTCCTGAATTGGGAGATTTTTAATAAGATTTAGAGCATCATCTCTTAGAGTCGAATTCAGGTAATGAAATTTTTCAATTTTATCTAAACCGTCATCCTTGTGAACTAGAACTTCATAGGTATCGCGGTAGTGAGGCCAATCAAGAGGGTTTCCATTGAAAATTGGGAGATTAATTTTGGGCAAACGCCCTCGTGGATTTCTGGAGTCATTTAATGAGGCAGTTGCATTTACCGATTGGTCTGTCGAACCAATTCGTGTTGTTTTGGCATCTTCTTCAGTTAGACGTTTGTATAACATTTTACTTTCATAATAGTAACGGTCGGAATTTTCCTTTCTTGCTTCCTCGTTTTCATCGGGATATTCTTTTTCACGACCTCCTTGAAAATACATTTGTGTAATTTCTTCTTGGGTTTGATCCATTTGTAGCCGAAGGGAAGTTAAATCATCATACATGGCGTAAAAAAGTGGTTTGTGTGAAGCATCGGTGGCAACCCGTCTTCCTTGGTCTGTCACTCCCTTGATTCTGGCTTGAAGCGTTGATAACTTCGAATTTAAATACTTCAAATGTTTTTCAATATCTTTCTCAGTAGCCATGTTGAAGAAGAAAAGAGAAGGAAAAAGATAAAAAAAATTATTATTAGAAGGTTCAATTCGAAAAAATTCTCACGTTAATACGAAGGTAAAATTATGATTCAGAGAATACTGTGAATGAACAGAATGTTCGAGCCCACGCGAACTAGAATTTTGTTGTTGAAAATATTACAATCATAACCTAATAAAAAAATAAAAATATTAAATAAATAACTTATAGTATAACCTTTTTGTCACACCACCGCAATCCGACCTCGGAGGACCAAATGTTTTATCACCCAATCTGTCTCAACGTTATCAACTGGGAAAGGGATGATTAATAAAAAAAAAATTAAAATAAAAATAAATTTTATTTTAACTGGACTGCGCCGGAGTGCGATGTTTTGACAATAAAAGGTGATACATTTTAATTGGTGATTGTTGCACCAAATACATAATCAAAATTATACAACTGTAATTTCTAACACTTAGTTTTTTGTATATTGTGAACTTCCGTTAAAAATAATTAAAAAAAAAACACTCCATAAATGAACGAAAGAAAATTTTATTCTAAAGAAAAAATTAAAACTATAAATTAAAACTATAAACATTTTTAAACTGGTCCAATTTTATTTTATTTTATTTTATGCGCATAAAACCGTAATACAATTCGTACGAACCCAGGCAGATGTAGATTCCGTATGAAATCAATCTTCTAGCTTCCGTATCTGAATTGTAAAATTCATTATTGCTCGTCTGAGCGATGAAAAAGGTGCTCGGCTGAGCGATGAATAAGGTGCTCGTCTGAGCGATGAAAAAGTGCTCGTCTGAGCGATGACAAAAAAAGTGCTCGTCTGAGCGATGAAAAGTTACTGAGCCGGCCGGCTGTTAGCACTGAACTGGTCATAGTCCCAGAGTTGTAACAGGACGTTGTTGTTGTTGACGATAAACATGGACTCTAATCCTCGATTCTTCCTTCCTATTACCGTATTATTACCTTATTATTATTATTATTAAATTAAAAGACCTTTCACTAAATACATATAAATGTAACCTTATATAAACAAACATAAATGTAAACATTAAACAAAATTTTTAATGTGACCTAATTAAAAAAAATAATGCGATTCGGTCCCGAACAGAAGCTGTCACTTAATTAAAATATATCTAACCTATTGGAGAATGATAGAGTACAAGAACTAACCATAAATTTATTTATAGTAGTTCTTTGGGATGGAGAAAGCCTATAGATTGTTTTTACTTGATATTACAGTTTTTTTTTATCAATTTGAGCGAATGTAACAAAAAACTCTGGCCGCGTTCTGTAATCGGTGACAAGAAAATGTTAAAAATTAATGATCCCTAAGCACCGCCCTGAGAAATTCCTGTTTTATTACGTTTTATTTTTCGTGCTCGTTTTTTTTGTACGCTAAAACACTATTAATTTAATATGGAAATTTAATTCTGTCAGTAAATTTTCAACATAGTAAGTGGTCCTAGAATTTTCCAAATATGAGTAAAACAAGGGACCTAAGGCAAGATACATGGGGACCCAATTTACTGAAGGTTCGCAGACCGGTCGGTGGCCTTTTTTTAGTGAACGTAAATTTATACCGTCCCTTGAGAGAGGCGTAAAATGGGGTTACCTAACCTCTGCTGTGTCCGGTATTCGTTAAAGATCCCTATTCTGACAATAACTGGCAATTTTGACTCTACATCGTCGGATTTATTATAGTAGCATAGCAATGATGTTAAGTAACACTGCAATAGTAGTAAAGTTAAATAAACAACATAATCCTGTCAGTAAAGGAAAGTTTAAAACTAAAAAGACATTACACATCCTAATTTATTGTAGAAGTATAAAACAGGTTTCCGAAAACATCCTGATGATCAGATGTCTATTTTATGTTATGTTTAAACGATTTTCCTATGGTAATAACTGCATGAAAATCAATGAATACTTTCCCCAAAATTATAATCTGCTTAGTAGACAATTCATACAAAGTCCATGAATACTAACTCTCGGAGCAGGTAAATTCAGAGGCTGTTCACATTTGAACTAAGTGGGAAGTTGGAGAGAGGTCCGGTAAACTGTAGGGGCCTAAATGTATGTAAGTAAATACAACTTGTGCAAAGAGCATTAGTAAGCCATCCTTTGTTGCCCAGTTACTTCAACTTCCTCCAAACTACCTAAAATTGCTCTACCAAATTAATATTACACGCATTAATCTCTGCTTTTCACTCTTCCATTCATCTGATGATGTTCTGTCCATTTTGCCCTATATTATAGTTTGATGATAAATGATCAGATTTCATTTAAATGAAGAGGTGTTCACATGCACATATATATGGGTATATTCAATTGCTAATATACATAAAAGCACATTTATTGTTATCACGTAACATAAATATACTTTGTAAAATTTTTATTTTTTTAAATTATCAATCCTAGTTGTTTGTTTTTAAGATCCATGAAACAAGCCTACACATATTTTCCTGGTTATGCAATCTTCTTCTATCAGAGTTCTATTTAAATTAATAATCTCATAATTTAATGTCAATTAATACAATATTCCTTTAGTTTCCTGGATCAAAACCAAACTTTTTTTTTAGATCCTTCTTAGAGCTTAAGATGTCTGAAGTTTAATGTACATGTAGAATCCTTACAGAACTTTTCCTCATTTTATGACTCTTTTCATGGAATTTGTTGTTATTTTTTGTACTTAAGGTGGAGTGGAATGGGCCAGTGGTAGAGCACTGAGTTGCCATACCGAAAATTCTGGTTCAAATCCCGTTGCTGGAAAGACTTTTATTTAGTCTCATAGCAGCAGGATCATACGGGATCTAGGATCCTGCTACGGCTTACCCAGCCTCTACAAAATGGGTCCCTAATATGAGGGGGAAAAATCTGGCGGTTGAGCGTGATCTGGGACAAATCGCCTTCCTGTACAACCGTTCAGTACAGTGTCTAGCATGTAGTGAAACCCAGACCCATGCACGGGTTGTAGTGGCACAGGTTTTTTTTTTTTGTAACTCATTACAAAAAAATTATTGGGTATAAATTTCAGTTTTGTTCGAGTTTGAATAATACTTGTTACCTAGCATTGCCTCATGTACTATCGAAAAACTAAATGTGTTCAGTTCCTGTATTTTATACATAATTCTATTGTAAAAAAGAATTCTATACAAACAACTGAAGGAAACACTCAAGCTGCAGGCTATTGCATGGTTAATTATTATTAGCTCATACATTCATGAAAGTAAAGAAATTAAAAATGTATTTGTACTTATCAGTTTTTCAAAAGCTTTGGTATATTGATTCTATAAATAAATATTGGATATATTATTATTATGATACAAAACTCTATATATTTTCCTACTTTGATGAATGAGCGGGATATGAGGTTCTGGAACTTTTAATAGGCCTCCGTTTTGAAAGTAAAGATGGATGATGATGTCAAGTTCCTGGTTTGAGGTGACATCTCATAACGAAAAAAATATTTTATATTTTTCTATCTTTTCCAAAACACGTTCTTGGTGTTATTCTTTAATAAAATTCAATTTTAAAGTTTTTTTTGCATAATTTTTTAACAGTTTTAAATTAAATATTTTTTTATTTATATACTCCACATTTTTTGGGATTGACTTAGTGGTAGAGCACTGAGTTGAAATGCCAAAAATTCTGGTTCAAATCTCGCTGCTGGCAAGACTTTTATTTAGTTTTGGGAGGCAAGACTTTTATTTTATTTAGGGAGATGGATCGTATGGGATCTAGGTCCCTATTGTGGCTCACCCAGCCTCTTTAAAGTAAGTACCCAAAATAAGGGAGAAAATATGGCGGTTGAGCGTGGTCTGGGATAAATCACCTCCCTGCACACCAGTTGTCCAGGAAACAGTACAATGTCTATCATGTACTGAACTCCAGAACCGTTCCCGGGTTGTAGTGGTAAAGATATTTTTTTTAGACTGCATATTTTTAACATTAACCTTATCTGAACAATACTCCTTTTCTAGATCGGTGCTTTGTAACACAATACCCGCAGAAAACTGCACTCTTATAAATTTGTCATACGTAAAACTTTTTTTTTATATTACAAAAATATCATTAACCAATATATTTTATCAACTCTACCCTAAGGATAACTTTTTTTAGCATTTAATCATTAATGTGCCGGAAGTAAATCGAAACATGTATATATTTCTGTGTAAATATTTGTAAATAACTTCAAGATGGATATAATTTCAATAGTTACGAATGGCAATTCGAAATGAGAGTTTTTATTTATTTTATTTTTTTTTTGCCACGGATGTGATTTGTTGTTTGAAAAGCCTGAATACTCCCGTAATGAAAATTAAGATTTCGCCCCCATGAAAACACATTTCAAGAGACAAATATTTTCGAGAGCGTTCCTGATGAATGTGAAAAGTTGCGTCAATTCATTCCATAAATTTCTGTTAAAAAAATAAACTGCCTAATTGGAAGATATATCCGGTGATATAATTCCCTTGGGCAAATGAACGAGTAGATCGCGGAGGACTTTTATAATGGCTATTGATGCCCGGGCGAGATATAGTTTGTAATTCAATTATCCCTAGGACCCTAATGGAGTCCTCGCGCAACTTTCCAAAAATATATCTTCGAAATGTTATTGGGTTTGAAGCTTTTACGCCCCCCGTCTATAGCAAAAAGCTGTTGTTCACTCATAATAATCCATTATTGATACTTATATACACGGCAAGTTAAATTTTATGATGATGTTAAGCATGTATATAATTTAAGTATTTATACTTTAAAAAATATGTACAACCCACAAAGAAGGGTAATACGCTCAATACATGGTTGAGACTGTACTTTTTCTAAGATTAGTCAGTCCAAGATCACGCTCAATACCCAAGTTTTCCTCCAGTTTAGTGCACACACTTCATATGGGTGAGCCAGAGGAGGGTCTGTAGATCTCCCAGGATCTATCTGTTAACACAGGGATAACATGTATGCATTTAGTTTGTAAAATTACATCAAATATGAGCGTTACGTTCATGATAATTTGTATAATTGAAATTCTGTTGGGCGTACAATCGTAACCTAACGTAATAAAAAATTATTCTGATGGTGTAGCTATCATCTCTAAATCAAATCACACCTAATTCTTGTTTATCCAAACAGCGTTAATGTTAAAAATGATGGTAACGCTCTTCAACATTTTCAGTCATAGGCTATAAAAAATCAGTCTTTTATTTTATTTTATGAATTATGAGTGTTCAATCACGATTGTTGATCATCAGTGAACCGCGGGAAGCTATCGATTAAAAAAAAATTTCACAACTTATTTCCAGTTCTAATGATATTTGAGCCGAAAGAAATCTTATATGTGTTAATAACATGAAATTCCTACTTTTTCTATATTTATACTTTACTAAGCGTGGGTGTTCATAAAATTCTACTCAACATGTTATTGTAAACTTATGCCACCCCCAACAACCATTTATCTGATGTTTGCTAATAACATATTATTTTAAAAGCTATATCATCTTATTATATTTCTTTAATATTTAAGCTATTTATTACTATTAATTAAATGTAAAAAAAGTATTTTTTATTCAATGGAATTTCTTTTTTTAATTCCAAAATATGACTGAACTCGATCTCTTTTTAAAAATTTGTACCTTACTTCTATAAAAATCTCTCAATTAATAAGCTCTTTTCGTCCTGCTGCAATGAACAACTTTTTTTTTTCTCTTTTTCATTGTAATCCCCTTTTCATAAAAGTTAAGAATTCAAAAAGGAATAGTCAATGGTATTCACCTCTGCCAATTAATTGACTGGAATTTAGAAAATAACCCAGATAGGTAGGAAAATGAATTGCTGTGTGCTGATTATCATCCCTTTATAAGCCTTTATGGGGAGTCAAAAATAGGTATACGTTTGTATCGAGAACAATTACTCCACGATCTTAAAATGTATTCATTTATATTTTAAAAAGAAGGCGTTTAAGATCAAAAGGAGACTATTCTGAAATTTCTAAAATTCACTTTTTCATATTTTTTGCTTATTTATTGAAGCAATTTTGACTTTTGTCATATTGTTTCTCTTTTTTTTTATTCTGGTTCTGTATATCTATCATCAAATGAAAGCAATATGGAAGATTCCTTCCTACCTTCAGACTTCATCTTCTTATGCCCGGAATATTTCTCACCTGGAGTATCAGTCTTCGAAATTATTGGAGAAAATCAGCACTATGTAGATATGTTAATTTCTGCTAGCGTAGTAAAATTTAGGCTGGTCTCTGTCCGCTGCTGCACTCTATCGGAGCTATTCGACTAACTTCTTTCGATCGAGTTAGTATTTTTCTCTCATGACAAACGCCGTTTCTTACCTTTACTCGTATCTTCACGTCTAGATCTCTAACCAGATTTCTTTCCTTAATATTATAAAGTATCTTAATACATTTATTCTTACTGCTGTACAAATTTTTTTGTCCGAAGGGGCTCGGTCAAAAATTATGTTATCAAAATGTTTAAATCCCGCTCTATTTATATAAAAATAAATAAATAACATTTATTCAAAATTAAATAATAAAAATTCAACTGATAACTATTTGGAGCTAGTTCTCATTATAGTTTCGACGTTCCAAATCTGCTCGGATGAGTGGAAATAATTCCTAGGCTTAGCAGAGGGAGAGAGATAATTGGAGTGAGGGATGGAAATGAGGAAGAGTGATAATATCTGCTCCTATTAACCCGATATAATTAGTATCAAGGGAATGATCTGATTTCGCTCCTACTGCCACAAACATGTTTTCTCTTTGTACCAATCACCGCTCGGCCATTACCTTCCATATCATATTCACTTCACAATAGCACGAATTACTACAATAATTTTAGCAAAGGCATGATACAAAAATTTAGTTGATCTGAAGTTCAGACATACCAAAAAAGCATTAACGTCAATTGCGGCACATCTCACATGGATAGTCAAACCAGACTGAGATCTGAGACAGAAATCTCAGTCCGAGAAGTTCAATAATATAATAATTATTTACTGAGAAAGCAGATTATGAGATTGTAATTAATAAGATAAGATTGTGTAGACTACTTAAAGTTGTTTAGTATACGTGTGGGCTCTTAACCTCTGAGTTGTGAAATTTTCAGTAATGTCAGCTATGTAATTTCCTTGACTACCCCTCTTCTTTTACATGTATATATTCAAAAGAACAGCGTAACTAAAAGTTCCATGTTCCACTCAAAAAAATAAAAATTTGGTAAAGCAAAGCATTCATATGGTAATGATGGTATTGAAATTCTTTTATTAACCAATAGGATTTTTTTGAAAGCTTGAAATTTTTTTTATTTTAATTTGTGCCATTATTCCAAAGAAACTTCGAGAAATATGACAAACTCAAAATATGATCTTATTAAAAAAAAAAATGATGTAAGTGGAATATCCGATATGTTCCTGTATTAAGAAGCTTCAACCAATGCATGTGCTACTCCAGGCTTAACTCGAAAATGCTAATGTTTCAGTTATATCGTTGTTCTTTTGATGGAGTGAAATGCCACCTCTAAATAATTAAGATAGAGAAGGATTAGAGAGGAGGAGTTATGGCTAGACCATAAAATGTTAAGAGAGAAGTGACTAAGATATTTCTGAAATAGTCACTATTTATAAGTTATAATGAGTTAATAAGTCTACCTGGCGAGTTAATATCTCAAAGTCCACTTTGTAAATATATATATATTGTTTATGGTTCTTGAGTTTCAGTCAGTTATTTCAACTTCTTAGGCGACGTTTCGAGAGCAGGTTAGTCTCATATTCATACCCTGACAGTGAAAAAATGAGCTTTTAGTGAAAACATTAAATAGCACACTATAATTAATAATAGCACACAACGCGTCATTTTACATTAATTTTAGTGTGCTATTTAATGTTTTCACTAAAAGCTCATTTTTTCACTGTCAGGGCATGAATATGAGACTAACCTAGTCTCGAAACGTCGCCTAAGAAGTTGAAATAACTGACTGAAACTCAAGAACCATAAACAATATATTTCCACAACAGTCAAGATAAGTAGAAATCAATATATATATATATATTTATTTCGCACTATAATAAGTCAGAATAAATCGTTTTTACAAGTCATCTTGCGTTTCTTAAGTACTGTAATGTTTGCTGAATCCATTAGAAAAAACAAAGAAAACATGTCGACGTCTTCGAATTTCCATTTTATAACTGTAAATATGAATTTTTAAAACTATTTTTAATCAACCTGAGTATTCTACTGTACAATTTTTAAAAAATCCCGTTTTTAGAGCACATGATTTGCCTTTCCAGAGCAAATACCACATTTCTCTGGGGAATTTAAAAACATCACTCCGAAAGCGCTTTGTTCCATTTGTAGTGAGAGTGTTGTTTTTCATCCGCTCGTTATCTCTTTGTTTTTCTTTCAGAATATTGCTAGTTGATTGACGACTCAAAAATTCGCTTTTAATCAGATCCACACACACCCTTAATTTCGCGAATTAAATTTGATAAATTGTTATCATTCTCGATATGCAACCAACGGATCTCAATCATGACAAAAAATCATTGCTGAAGTTCGGAAAATATAATTATTAGCCTAAAAGAATAGCTCATTAGTATTTTTACTAACAACAGTTTTGCAGAGAGGTGATTTGTCATACATCACGCTCAACCGCCTGATATTCCCCTTTAATTTTGCCCACTTTATAGACGCTGGGTGACCCCCAGGATGGTCCTACTGAGAGAGTGTTGTTTCCACAGTAACTGTGAGGATCCATCCACTAACAGATTATAGTAAAGTCTGCCGGCGAGCGGGAATCAATCCCAGCACCTTCACCACTCCAACTCAGCGCTCTACCACTGAGCCCGCTCTACCACTACCTCTTTAGTGGAATTATTTATAATAAAACACATTTTCGAAAAATAAATTAATACAAAATAAAAATATGAAATATTTTTTACAAACAATGAAGAGGACATAATGTCTTAATGTTAATAATTAAGGAATATAAATTAGTACATCATTGGATATATGACTATTTGGTTTGTAGTTCGGAATTGATTTTTGACGTAAGATATATTTTATGTTCTATTATCAGCATGTATCATAAATTTTTAGAAAAGAAACCTTAGAACTTTTTGGTAACATTAAGGTAGCCACAGACTCAGGCTTGGTGACGGGATCAAATTTGTAGTTTTTTTTTCTTTATATCTTTATGTCTACATCATTCCATTTTTCCCGTTTTACCCTTCATCTCTTGGGAGTTCTATACAATTTTTCCGAAAAAAAATCTTATATTTTTTCAACCTCAAACACATTAATTCATTAATATTTGGGAACTTAATGAATTAAAAAATTTTCTTTTTTTAACTTCACCTTTAATCGTACTATTTGTATGATAATTTTCTCAAATCTGAAATAGTAGCTGGATTTTAGCAATCGAACAGTAAGTAATATGTAATTAACTAAGAATTGCTTTTAATCTTTTGTAAAGCAAAGAGTCTATTTATCTCATCAGCCTGCCGAAACTGTTCTGTTATGACTTTTTTTTTCTATCACATCGATATCTTTTCAGCTGAATTTTAAAGAGGTTTGAATTTTTGAATACATACCGTTTATATAACCTCATTTTAGACAGCTTAATAAAAGATATATATATAAGAAATGGAGTGGCCAAGTAGGTAGTTGAATCTCATCTACAGCACGTAAAATTTATTTTCTGTTCCGCCCTAAATCGACTCAGCTATAAGGTTGCTAGACTCTCCCGGGACTCGGTTAGCCTCTATATTTTTGGTACCTGACCTTTCGCAGGGTGGGAGAAAAACCTTGAGTTTGGGAGTACATGCTGACTCTATCACCTTCTGAAACTGTTGGTCAAACCAATAGCTTTTCCTCTATATACGTGTGCTGAAATCTCTTATGTATTTCTATCTATTAATGTTTATATTATTTCTGAGAATGACATGTAGGATAGAATAGAAAAGTAATTCTGGAACTAATTATAAATTAATAAGAAGTGAAGTATGTAGAAACAGTGGCTCATAATGAAATTGATAGAAACTTTAGGAAGAAAGAAAAAAGAATAATTTAAATGGATACTGGAGAAAAGAAACAGAAACCCTCCAACAAATTTATTTATAGCATCAATTTACATATGTATAAACAATAATATTTAAAATATTCAACTTCGATCATTTAAATAAATAACAAACAAAAAGTTATTAAATTGTTTCACCTCACAGTCAAAATGAAACATCTCACTTCTTTGAGTAATTTAACTTTTTAGCTATATGAATTCAGAAACGTAGGTTGTACTTTGTTGGGTGCACTCAAACATGGAATTTGTTTAATTTTTCTGACGATCCAAGTCTAATACTTAAAAATTTACTATTATTTAAAAATTTACTTGATATTTTATCTTTTTTCTGGCATTTCTTTTCGGATCTCTACACTATACGCTGACAATATAACGGCTTTTTAAAATAATTTTTGCTATTTGATTCAGAGATTTCCTATCATTAAAATATTGAATGAATGAATATTGAATGTACTTTGAATGTTGCCCGTACTCCCATTATAGAAAAAAAATTCAAATATGAGATAGATTTAGTGGAACTGAATATGGAAAAAACAGTTACGACTCAAGAACTTACTTAATAAGAGGTAAATAGTTAAAGGTTAACAAATACTTGAAATATCTGTATATAGCGAATATCTTGTTTCAACTGATTTTAAATTTCAATTATTGAATTTCCAATCATATATCTAATCATAAATTTTTATAATCATACATATGATCATAAACTCTAAATGAAAAAGTAAAGAGAGAACATGTAATTCATTTAAATATTTCTTTTCAACTAAGAATACTTCCAACGATTTCTTTCGTTTAAGATTCTTTTTATCAAAAGAACATTTTGGTTTAGATCTTAATAATGATTTAGGAAACCTCCAAGAAACTAAATCGGCGGTGAGAACCAAACACTTGCTCCTTAGGATCAAGAAGGCACGTGAAAGAACGGTTGAGTAACTTCTGAACTACTTGAGGGTTGGAAATGGTGAGCTTAGAGGCGAGTTGGTGCAGGATCAGCCAAGAACCAACTCCAACTCTAAACTTTGCAAGGAAAAACAAAACAAAAACGACTTTGAGAGTTACGAAAATAAAACTTTGCAAAATCAAACAAAACTTTATAAGCAGGCTAGGAGCCGGTCCGAATCGATCTAGATTGAAAAGAGTATACAGAAAAATGGAAAAAAGAACTCTATGACAATTTAATACAATAAATTACTGAATGAAGCATTTCTAATGGTGATTGTATAATATCTCTTAATACGAATTGAGATTAGTTGACGTGTTATTGTATCAAAAGGTTTTTCAAGTATCTTTAAAAAAAAATCTGTACCACATCAACTCATGAACTGTCTTAGATTCATTACATAGTAAGAAACTACACAACGCCAACGATTGAACAGGAAAATGATTAACCTAGAGTACACACTATTGTAAGGTTTTCTCCCGAATAATGATACCCACTTTATACAGGCTGGGTGAGACAGAAGGGTCGGTAGATCCCCCAGGGTCCATTAATGTTAACAGGTTACGTAATATATCCGTCTTAGCCAGATTGGAATGCGGGACCTGTAGCACAGCAACTCAACGCTCTACCTACAAACTAAGCTATCCCGCACCTTCATTTTAATTATTTTTTATACTAATATAGAATACATAAATTTTAAATGATTGCAACATTCTGGATCCGATAAATCATACTTATTTTTTATCCTAGAATTATACTTTAAAACACATTAATTGTGTACGAAGATCCAGGGTTCAAATCCGGCTGTGACAAATTATTTACTATGTTAAAAAATAATACCCTTAATTGGGGAAAAGACCTGGCAGTAAAGCGTGATCTCCACCAAATCACTTCCGTACACAACAGTTGTCTCTACGATGTTCTGAACCCAAGACGTTTTATGGGTTTTAGTGATAAAGATCTTCTTTTTTTTTAATATTTCAGGTAATTGTCTAATTATTTCTCTCTAATTCATTTACAACCCGTTAATGGCGGGATCGAACCACGGGCACGATCACACCCTCCCAACATGCGATGAATGAGAGCAATATCGAGGGAGGGAGGGACAAGAGGCGACCAATAGGAAAAAGCGGTCCGAGATAGTTTATGAGTTGGGATGAGATAGGGCTTTTCAATAAAGTCGTCGTTGGGCTAACCTATATCACCAATTTAATGCTTCCAAGTAAACCGTAAACCTTTTTTTTTTTTTAATTTTAGAAGGTAGAGTTCGGAATCGATTGCTTTTTAAGCCTGGCTTCAATACATACCCCCGATACTCCCCTTATATGTGTACATATACAATACACAATATATAATATATTGTATATATACAATCTACAATATAATATATATATGTGTGTGTATGTATTCAATAATTTTCTTTTACCAAGTCTTTAGTTTAATATTATATTCTAATTCTTCATTTAAGTGGACAAAATAATGATTAAGTTTATGCGAAATGTATTATAAGATTATAGTTCTCACTTTCTTTCTTTCATTATCGATCGCCCTCACGTGGTTCCTCAACCATTCGACGTCGAGCCTCCCAGTAGCGATTTATGATGTCATCAGTCGGTCACGATAGAGCCTAGCAGTTCGGTAGGTGTTCGCTGTCCATTTGGCGGTCGCTGTGGCAGAATTACCACTTGGAGGCCTGCTACCTTACACCCCATAGTTCTTACCAGGATATCCATTAATATTTAATGAAACAAGTATCGTCCTTTCGGATTTCATAATAACCTTCATGTTTTACCATTACAAATAAAAATAAAAAGAAGAATAACAAGCCTTATGATATGTAAGAAATAATTAGTTTACAATTGTTTATAACTTATTATTAGAATTTCATAACAAGTCTAAGAATATCATTTTAAACAAATATTGAGACATAATACTCTCATCCAAAATAATATAAATATCAGAATACGGAAATAAAATAACGAAAGTAAAACAACAGTCCCTTTACAATACATCGTATTTGGTCCAGAAAAAGGATTTATTAGCTGTATTCAGGTTTTGAAATATAAGCTTGTTTGTATATAATGTGTTTGTTGCTTGATATATTCAGAAACACAATTCCAGTTACGGCCATTGTTTAAAAAATATGGAGAATTTACTGGAGAATGCATTAACTTTTTTTTAAATTTATTATTTGCATTACATTACCTAATCATAGCTATTCCGCTTCCTCATTATTTTATATGTTATCATAATTTTTATGAAGACCGTTAACACTATATCAACTTTTTCAGCAAGATCAATCGTGAAGTTGATAAAAAAATATAAAAAATTATCTTAACTCATTTAGTTAACACACCATTTACATTTACCTATGAAATGAGCTGCTATTTTTAAAAGTGGTCTAATTCCTTGTTTCAATTTATCATATAAAGGGTTCAAGTTATTTAATGGTTTTTATTTGAATTAATTTAAAAATATGGGCAAACGTGCCGATGCTTTAAACACTTTAGCACTTAGGAAAGAGTGATGTTTTTAAAGTATTAAAACTGTATACTGTATACACCTTTTAAATTTTACTATGAAATAGCAATCATTAAAACTGTTTAAAGGAATATGGTTTTAATATCCAAAAGGAATCATACCATTTTCAACTAAATAATAACAGTTCAAATAATTTTTCAATAATAATTGAAAGCCTATAAAGTTTTTACTTTACCTATACATTATATTATAATAACGGATTAATTAATATAATAAAATATAATCTAAATACTAATATATTATGATTTAAATTTAAATTTAAATTAATCTAATTGTAATGATTTAAATATATGAATATGTAATTGAGAGAGAGAGAGAGAGTGGGTGGGAGGGAGGGAGTGAGACATAAAAGAGAAAGAGTTAATGGTTTTCATAGTATATTCTATTATTATGATTTATCATTAGTTTTTACAATACTCAAACAATATCTTATCAATGTAATCTGCATATTGGTTTACAATAACAATATTGGCTAGAATAGGTTGATAAGATGAGCGGCCTAGCTGTCATGCCCAAGGGAGAATATATTAGGTGGCTGTGTCTATATAGCCATCTTGTCCACTCTGGTTAATTGCATATCTCAATTCCGACTAAATACTATGTTATTACTTGATTTAGAGTATCTCCTATTTTATTACTAAACCATTACTTAATGATCGAGCGAGCACTTACATTTTGAAAAAAATAATTATTAAAATACGTGTTTAGTCCAGGATCCATGGTCCATTTTTGCACTTGATTACTATCAAGCTGAATCTTAGTGAATAGCTTCGTTTCTATAAGACGCCCTATAATTTCCTGTACGAATATTCTCGATTGTGGTAGTTAACAGAGCAAGGATAAAATATGTCGGTTTGATGATTCTCAAAAATTTATTACTAACTGGGTTTTATTTTGTTAAATCTCAAGATAATTATCTAAATTATTTGAAAAAATATTTGCCCTACAAAATGTATGGTTTGATCAAAGAGTCCCCTCCTTCCAACATCTATCGATAACGAGGTCATCAAAAATAAATAGTATATAGTAACCAGCTGATTTTTTGTTTTTTCATTTATATTGGAAGGAGGGGACTCTTTTGATCAAACCATACATTTTGTAGGACAAATATTATTTCAAATAACTTAGATAATTATCTTGAGATTTAACAAAAAAAAAAATAACTCAGTTAGTAATACATTTTTGAGAATCATCAAATCGACATATTTTATCCTCACTACTCCTGTTAGCTACCACAATGGAAACTTTTCGCACAGGAAATTTTTGGGCGTCTTTTCGAAACGAAGCTATTCACGAAGATTCAGCTGGATAGTAATCAAGTGCATAAATGGGCCATGGATCCTGGACTATTATGTTGTTAATATTGTCGGTATAATGATAAACATGAGTGTTCTTATAAAAAAAAAATTGGTGGATAAAATGGTTCAGGTGTATAGGAGGATAGGAGGTCAAAAAATTACTCCTATTGTCGCGAAACTGTTTTATTAGAAACAGACGTTTCATGACATGAGATGTTTCTTTTCTTCAGGAATAAGTAATCTCAAGCATGGAAGTGAGTGAAAATAAAAAAATATTATTAAATAAAATAAATAGAACGCAAAATTAAGTTCAGTGGACACCCACTAAAAATTGCCCCAATCAGAATGGCAATAAGGTTATTCGTGTATCTTAAAGAGCTGAAAATGGCCACCTCTTGGACTAAGGAAACTGAAAAGATGACTGAAGAGCTCGAGGTCTCTCCGGATAGTATTGAAGGACGTTCTTAGGAAAGAGCTTCAGAACTCAACTTGTTTTTATGAAAGACCAAAGAGAAAAACAGGCGCGAATGCAGGAAAGAAACCAAAACAAAGCAAAAGAATGAAGAAGATACGGAAGAAAATAAAAGAACAGTTATGGCAAACAGACGTAGGGTTTAGTGGCTCGATCGTAAAATATATATATAATAAATATATGCCCAAACGTCATGAGATATGGTAATAACACTTGCATTTAAGTGCATAGTTTTCTCTTGTTGGTTTCTAACTGCATTTTGAGGTTGAGATATGCTTTATTATCTTTCTTTCTTAATGAAGCCTGAGCAGGGAAAATATCGATAGATGTTTTTATTTTAAACTAGCGACCCACCCCAGCTTTGCTCGGGTAATACCGGCATATTATGTAGTATAAGGCAAATTATAGACTACATAATTTGTCTGTGTAATGGATTTGTTTTTTATCACTAAGGACCACGTGAACATAATTGGTTAGGAGTCATGATTTTCTTTCTTCCCATCTCAGCTAATGTACTATATTATATATTCGGTGAAGCCCATCGATATTTCATCCCATTTGCACAAAACAAATTACATACCAAAACCTTCCTGGTGAATCACTCAATCTATTGGTGAAAACCGCAGAAAAATCCGTCCAGTAGTTATTGAGTTTACCGCGAACAAACGCGGGCGAGGATTTTGTTTTACAATATGTATAGAAGCTTAAGGCCTTTTGTTTGGAATTTTATATCAGTAACGTCTTAATATGTCTCTTTTAAGCTTTTGCCATGACTGATTGATAATATCTTAATTTTTCGAGCAATCATTCATTTCCAATTTGTATGAAGTGGATTTGTGTGAAATAGAATACGTTTTCATCATAAAACTCAACATATAAGCAGAAATATATATTTAAAAATGTGTACCAAATGTATCATTGCTAAGTCATGACGTTATCTTTCGAATTTGGAAAACAATCATCAAGTGAACGACCTTTTTGATCTTGAAATTTTATTTTAATATTACAAATAAACCGTCCTCCATTAAGTTATTACATTAATACTAGCATATTTTTGATTAAATAACGCAAAACAATACGGATTAATTTATGGCATTGATTAAATGGCATCATATTGCATTATGTTGCATCATATTGCACCTTCAATCGCCTAGGGAGGCTTTCCTCTTAGAAATAGGAAATGGCTCGGAACAATTTTCTCGAACTATGATCTAAGTTAGAAGGTGAACTTTAATTAGGTTATTAACAACAAGTTCCAAGACCACCTTCACTAGATCATTTCCACCCGGTGGTTTTATTATTAATAGAGATAGCTAATAGAGTTCTACGACTGTTCCGCCAGCTTCCTGCCATCGGAGCGGTTATGAATAAATCTGTCTTCTACCCTATTCTTCTCAGTTCATTAAATCGATTTAAATTATTGCTATTAATGAAGAATATTCATCACCGTTATAAAAATTGATCGATTTTAGCTCATTTTTTGGGGCCCTTATATTCCAGCGTGCAGGTTGGGAAGGGGATACAGATTATAAAGAGCCAAGTGTGCTTGTGATATATGTATTTTTTTAAACAAAAATTTATATAAGTGTGGTTATTTATAGCTATATATGTGTTGTTGTTTTTTAAATGGGCAGGTGGAAATCTTCAAAAGACGCGGATAGGCTCGTACCTATAGGTGTGTGAGTGTATAAGTGTGTATATACAAATGTTTTTAGTCGATATTTTATAAGCGTTGCCTAGCACTATACTACTTGTTTGGTCTTTTGCCATGCTCGATCAGTTAAATTTTATATATTTTTAAACACAAAGCTACTATTCCTGACATATGTAAACCGTTGTACAAATATAGCATTGCTTTTTAATTTAATAGCTCTGTTTATAAATTAAATCCATTGATTTACAATGTTTATAGCTACATCCTATTGCAATATTTCGGTTTTAAGGCTGTTATTTCAACACTGAGACTGAAGTGAAATATGGTTAAGACATTATCCCTTTAAACTATAATTTTTACATTTCATTGATTTATTTAGTCAAAAATGCTCAGTATATCAAAAAAATAATCGGGTCACTGTAGGATATAAAATAAGTTCTGAATCGAATAATTTCTGAAATAATAATGCGGTACTTGTGCTAAAACAATAAATGCCCAAGATCGCGGGTTCGCGGCCTGGCAGTTGTCCTTAGGTTTTTTTTTTGTAAAGGGAGTAAAAAATTCCTAGTTATGCAGTCCTTCAGAAGGGACGTAAAATGGAGAACACAATTCTGTCAGGTACTCGTTAAAGATACAACTTATTATCTAATTATACCTGGATAGGCAAAATTTTTTACTCCCCTGGTATCGTCCAATTAGCCATACCAGCAATAAGGTGACGTTTAATAAATGAAGAAACCAACCCTACCTTACCTAATAAAAAAGATTTAGTGTCTAGTCTTTATTACTTTTATACCTAATAACTAAATAAATTTTAAATTTTATCATACTTAATAGTTTCACATTAATTATGTTATCGTAATTGAATATTTATAATTATCCTGATGGTTTAAAACATAGGCAGAGACTTTTAAAACGGTTGTTTTTGTCAAAGCTTTTTTTTCTTATTTATTTTGCTACAATTCACAAAGTTACATGATGTACCAAATTTATCAATTGTTTTAAATCTCGAATTAAAAACAATTGTACAAATTTAAATGTATCTTATGGTTGTTTTATTCAGGTTGAAAACATTTGTTTCAAGAGATAGAAAGCAATTAATAAATAAAACCAATCAGCTAAAATCTGTCTTCCAAGAACATTACATCTAAATACATCATTATAACTGAGTTAATTATGTCTAAAATTAAACATGGTATTACCTTGTTAGAGCTAAATATTTCTTAGTAATAATTATCACGACACGTGCTCCAACAAAGCCACATAAACTTGACTTAATTAGGTGTTATGGTTACATCCTAGTCTACGACTGGAATTAACCCATAGAGTAAGAAACAGTCGACGAAAATCAAAGTTTTTATTTTTATTCTATTCTTAATTGTTAACATGCTTGTTACATTAAATAAGCAATTAATTTAGGACTTAAAATGCTGTAAAAATAATAAACTATATTTTTATGGGGTAGAGATAAAAAATAATTCCTTTGTAACAACCTGAATAAAATAAAAGTGGATAAATTAAATGTTAATTGTTAAGGCTCTCATATGTGGTCGAAACGAGCTTACTAAACATTTCACAGGCCCAGTTCTGGTAAAGAGGTCGGCATAAACTAGCACATTACTCGTGGGTTTTTCATTTCCATCCCGAAATTAATCGAACAATTGATTAAATAACATTTTATTTCAAGAATTTCTTGCCAATTTTGTCCGCAAGGAGCAGCACATCTCGGACACGGAGGTAAAAATGTTTATCCTAGCTCGAATGAGCCTTGTTTCGTTTTCCCCCATAAGTCGGAATTGAGAGCTTGTGCTGCCGCAGAGCAGATTCGTGGTCCGACCGGAAGGAATGTGAGCTGTCAAGGTAGGAGTCTACTTTTCTGAAGTCGGACTAGATTTGGGGTGTAGCCAGATGGTAGCTCAGTTGTTGATAGAGCCGATTAAATACTTTATTTTTATTTTGCACGTTTCGATCAGAAAACAGATGAGAGATCTTTTATTTAAAATGTAATTATTATTAGTTTATACAGGATTATGGTTATGAAGAATGGATCTTGTTATAAATTGTAATTGTTATTAGTGCCTATATGATTATTGTTATGGAGGATAGATCATGTTTTAAATTGAAATAATTATTTTTATTAGTAGTTTTGAAATTATGGTTATTGATAGTGAATCTTGTTGTAATTATTATTTTTCTTAATATCTTTAGGACTATTTATTATAATTATTAAATGTTGGGTGTAATTTTATATTATTTTTGGTTTAATATTGTATAGTTTTATTTTTGATAAATGGATGTTTTGGGTTTATTTCCTTACCCAGTTTCCCTGTGGGTCCTCGAGGATACCATGTCCTCACCCAGCCCTTTTTAGGTGTCCACCTCAAGTCTAAGAGAGCAGCAGCAAGTAACACCTTAAACACTGAAACTTTTAGAGATCGATGTCTCTACAATACATCACTATCATACTTGTGACCACGAAGCTCTAAAGAAGACCTGCAGAGTGGGTCGAAACGTCTGTTTATAATAACTTGTATCACTATTTTCTTTTACCTACACCCGAACCATTTTCTTCTCCAAATTTATAAGGTCAACTAATTATTCAATATATTTTTGTTATCTTACATATTACTGAAATAAGCTGGCCCCATTGAAATTAGTTTCAGACCAATACACAGGTTTAATCTCTTGGGTTAGTGACACCCCAATCATAATATTAAATTATTCTATGGAAGTAATCTTATTATTATTTATTAAATATGCTATGAATGTGAGCAATTATTTTATTTTTTAGACTTTCTTTTATTATCATTTTCATATATATATATACTTTTTGTATGATTGTGGTATTTGCTCTTTTTATTTTACGTTAGTATTGCTACTTAGCGCTATTACTTATTGCCTACAAGTGGCTGATTGTAATGCTATTTCAATAAATTTTATTTAAAAAATTATTATTTACTACACATTTATCCGCGCAAGCTTGCTATCGCCATTTTACATCCCTTCTGAAGGACAGCATAACCAAGAATATTTTATTCCCTTTAAAAATTCTAAGGCCTCTTGCCGGGCTGTGAAGTGCTTGGGTAACGTTGTTATGCATAATACTTACTACACGTGGCCCCAAAATACATCACAACTGAATAATGCATAAAACTGATATCTGTATGATCTAGACAATTATGCAGTATTGAACAAAACGAAATTTCAATTAAAATAGAATTTACTTTAAATTAATTAACTACTAATTACTGTACTTTGGAAGAATATAAAGTACAGCAATAATGTGATTGCTCATTCTAGTCGTCTGATGAAAATTTAAATTGGACTTCTAGTCTGCAATTAAAATTACATTTCCGTAATATGATTCCAATGACTAACTTCCAATTCTTTCAAATCATAGAAATTGGCATGTAATTCTTATTTTAATAGAAATTTCGTTTCCCAATAATGTTGCTATTGTATTAAAAATACTCTTTAAAGATAAACTTGTTCAGTATAAGTAATCATTTAAAGGTGATTACATTTTATATTGCAAATTTCTTATTATTTCCTTTCATTTTTTGTCCTCATTTAGAATTTCTTTAGGTCTGAACTTTTTATCAACTAAATTCTTCTTTTAGCCTCATTCCTTCTTGCTGACTATTCCTTTTCTCTTAGGACGTTTGCTGTCATGCTTTTCTGTATTTTATTTTATATGGGCCTCTTCTTTTATCTTCTGCCCCCTACTCCATCAGCAATCTCTATATTCGATTCCATTCCCCCGTTGTAAGTGACCATATCGCATTAAACTTGTTTCTTCAACATCTCGCTTTTCCTTATGTTTTATTATGAATCTCTCCAGAAATATATTTAGCGTCAAAAGTCTTTTTTGTTTTTCTCGTTTAAGGGCCCAAGTTCCAGAGAAATACAAAAATATAGAGTCAACAAGTTCTCTACAGTTTACCTTTTTCATCATGCCAAGGACATTACTATCAGAAGAAATAATTTGTCGTACCAATTAACTTACAAAAAGTTGTAACGAAAATACTGCAGGATGAAAATATATCATTGTTACTATGACATACATATAAATAGGATACCATGATATCATTATGTATCAGTTTGATGAATGCATGTGTTTCACTTCTGACATAATTAAATTCTACCAGCGTAGATAAGGACAGCTTTCCATCACTAGGATCGTTACTGCCACTTGTTACTGTAATTGTCCGTTTTCCTATGCACAGTTGGGATCGGAAATGGATTTATTATTATTATATTATTATTATTATTATTATTATTATGGACAGTTTATTTTACGATTAGCATGATTTTACAATAATTATATATTACGCGGTAAATTCATAACACATAAACTCCCTTAACATTACAATCATAATTCATTTTTAAAATAATATCAAAATATACTATACACATAGCCTGGCGATTGAGAGTGATCAAGGACAAATCACCTCCTTGCACAACCGTTGTCCGAGAAGCACTATGGTCTCTGCCACGTACTGAACCCGAGACCCTCCATTGGTTGTAGTGGTAAAAGAAAACTATACATAAATATACTTTAATTTATAAAATTATTTAAATAGATAACATATTTTGAGAAAAACCTTAGGCCCAGTGACAACAACAGAAGTGTGTAAACAAAGATCTAATGATGCTGTAAGGAGGAACATAGAAAATATAACGGAAACAATAATAGAGAAGATAGCTATTTATAAAGCATCTTTTCAGAATGGATGATTTTCCAGATTAACGAAACGAATATTCTTCTATCTTTGGTAGAAAGGATCAACATCTAGAATTCAGGGAGTAAAGAAAAATTTAGAAATGCATGTTATTACCGTAAACCACATTTTTGACAGAGAGGTGTTTATTAAGATGGTCTTGAATACAGTGGGATTCCATTTGAGTTAGAAAAAACTAAGAAAGAATATTGGAAGGAATGGTAGAGAAAACCACAGGATGGGAATAATTGAAATTGTCACGTGGTCTCTTGTAGGCACCATCAAGAAGGAGGTTAACCATAAGATAAAATTCATATATTTATAACATAACGTGGCTCTTAAATCACGTTTTTCCCAAACACTATAAAATTGTTTTCTGAATAGTATCAATACAAGAATTCTGTACGATATATATATTTCTGGTTCGTCAAGCAAAAATAAATTTTAAAGGTGTTCACTTAAAAACCCAATTATAAAAAATATTGGGAACTATACAAAAAATAGTTCAATTATGTACATAAAAGAACAACCCATTTATTATTGTAGGATACCAGTTTATTTTATTTTATTGGTATTTTTATATATATTTATATAAGTTATTATGAATGTATAGTTACAATTTTTGTTCATTTAATTATTTTTTTCTTTGATGAGCTTTTTGTATATTTTTTTCTTTCATTGTATATTATGATTATAGATACATTTAAATTTGTCCAATGGTAATAGTTTTTAGTTTGAGACTGGTCTATTTGGTACAGCATATAATTTTTGTGAATCGTAGCAAATTATATTAGGAATAAATAGTTTAAAACAAATTATACTAGATTATTCCGGAACATCTTAAAGAGAAGAGGATGAGAGTGTGGCCGGGGAAATTCCGTTTGTTTTTTGGCACAATCGGTTATCTAGCAAGGGCCTAACCCTTGTATCATTCCTGATCCGACTCTTTTATCATATTATTTTTTGAGAATCTTCATATAATGTTTCACTCAATTCATACATTTTGGAGTATAGGAAAAACTAGTAATCGAAACGTCTTTTTTTCCCGATCCTCTCGGAAAATGTAGAAGCTTCTGAAACAGACTTAAAAGCCAACAAGTAATAGTTAAGAATTATTATATACATATATACAACTCTTGTACTGCACCGGGTACATTTTAAGAGGGAGTTGAGAATCTAAATTAGATGGACGGTATATACAGTCAATATTACAGTTCTCAGTTTGGCGGATAGGGTATAACTTCTAGTTAAAAGTAAATACAGTTCTAAAGAACAATTTTATAATTTATAAATGAATACGTTTCTTAGAATTTTAGATAATGAATTTCCAAGAATTCAAACTTTGAATACAATCATTAATATTTTAACTTAGTACAATCAATTTTGCGTTAGAATTACCATTCCAATACATTTTTACTGACGGCTAAAACTTATTATTATATTAATTATTAATTAGTATTACTTTTTTATTATATTAGACTACACTTTGTTACCTCTATACAACTCAGTAAGACGATTCAGGTCTCCCTGATGAAGCTATTCACCCTTAATTAAAAGACTCCTGTATATACCTACCTCCATTCTCCCAGTGAAAGGTGAAGTTCTTTCAGTTGCGGCAAGGGTATACCGCACGGACCTAAAAATGTAATTAATTAGGTAGTAGACGAAAATGGATTAGTTATATTGTTTTAATATTGATAATGTGCTTATACATACATATACATAGAATTACGGTGATACATACAATTTTTCTTGTTCTGCTTTATTTTCAATCATAGGACTGTTCACGAATCCACTTATTTTTATCATTGAACTCTGTATTTTATTGCATAACTGATTTATTGTATTTTTAAAACATTACAAAAAATTGCGAAAGATAAAAAATAAATATCATTATAATATACCAAATAGCTATTTTAAAAAAAAATCGATTAGAGAATTTTATTTTATTTGATAATAATATTTCATTCATTATTACATTATAATTTATAACTTGTCAACCGAAATGCGATTTTAGGAAACCTTGGAATATTACTTAAATGCTGCAGTAAATACAAAATTTTATCTCATTTTTAGCTTTTGTACAATTTCAGATGATTTATTAGTTCTCTTATACCTTCAGAAATATTATCTATAATACAATAGATAATTTTTTTTAATATAGTATTAAAAATTATAATATTTTGAAAAACTATAATTAATGGAATAGTACGTTTTTTTACTTATCGATATAGGTTCTTCAATTAATTACTTTGTCACGTATAGAAGTAAATTAATTAAAAAGTTTAATTTAGTTGAATCTGGTCGAGAAGAATAATTCAATTTTAATTGTGATTTTATTATTTTTAATATCTAAAATTATGTAAATGTAATTATATTACACAGTATAATAAGTGGATTTTTCCTTATACTTTATTTTATTACATTGTTTATTAAATCGTTCGAATATTGTTTTAAATTAATTAATTTATATTTTTCAATTATTTTAGTTATTATATTAAAATTATTTTTAATAATAAATTAGTCAAAAAACGTGAGATAGAAAAAATTTAAATATGAATATTAAAATATAACTCTTTCAGAAATAATTTATATTTCTGATTTCCCTTTATTTCGAACACTTGGTGGTGTACGCACTTCTTCGAAATATTTAAGTATTTTTTATTAATTTCAAAATTTGATTTATGTGGGCTCAGTAAGAGCTAATAAACCTATTTATGAAAATGTTGAAAGTGTAGGAAAAGTATTATCCACGAAGGAGGTAATTAAATTCCCTTGAAATATTGCCCCCTTGGGGCGATTTGATGTTTTTTTTTTACAAGATTAATAGCTTTCTCTCCTACCTCTAGTATAATAGATGAATCGTGTAATGGATACGTCACGTAGCGTTATGTCCTGCTTTACACTGGATGGATTACACGCAACAAAAAAGAATATATATATAAACTTCAGAATAATATAGTATGCTCTCACTTATCTTATTTTAAAAACGTTGATAAGAAGTTTTATAAATATTTAAAAAAACGTGTGCTTTTATCCAGTAGTAATTAGTCTGCCTGCTTCCTATCAAATCAATCCTCTTACAAAGTTGCCAGGTCTCAAGAAATATATATAGACAAAGAATAACATTATACAAAAAAGTTTCAAGATATTAGTTTAAGTTGAAGAGATAACTCTTCCTCGCCTACTTCCAAATATTTTTCGAATAAGCAATTCTACCCACTTTGGTTCTGATAATGTTTCAATTGTCCTAAAATTGGTAAACTAAATTTCAAGAATAAATGTATATTTAAATTGAGAATAAATTCTATTTAAAACAATTTCTCACTCTTAGGTTATAAAATGATTTTTGTAAAATATTTAGGCATTATTCAGTCACAAAAAGCATTTTTTTCTCAGATCCCAATAAAAAAAATGTATTGGCTGGTAACGTAATGTGTAAATAAATTACTGGCCCTGGAATTGGATATCTGAAAAAAAAGGTGTGCCACATCCAGGTTGCAGAAGGTCCCAAATGAGATTATAAGAAATAAGGAAGGAGCTAAACCCAACATTCTCAATGAAATAAGATTGCTGTGGTGTGAGCACATCATGAGAATGGATAAGACTCGAAGGGACTTTCGAATACTTAGAGTATTACTGCCCTAAGAAGGGAAGAAGGCGCGGGAGACCTCGTAAGTAGATTGAGGAGGTGAGAGAATATATGGCAGCTAGAGGTCTGACTGAGGAGGATCGCAAGGACATAAGATATTGGGGGGAAGGAGTAATAGTTAAAGAGATATGATAAATATTGCAAAACCCTGATAAAAAGTAAATATAAATGCATGTATCGTGTTGTGTCTTTTGTCATTTTGCTTAGAGAAAATGAACATTGGTACTCATTTCGAACCTATATTCCATTGATCTGGACCGATTGTTCACAGTCCTTGGATCCGATTTAGGAAGGGAACTAATGAATCTGCTCCAAAGAGACTGGTTATGGAGCTAATTCACCCCCAGCTATGCAACATGAAAACCATGGTATCACAGCAGCCTGCACATCTACAGTTACGACGCTTGCTTTACTTAACTAATTTAACTAGTGTCCTTAAAATCAATTTAAGACGGATGCCATCCTTTATTTGCTATTATTGTTAGAAAACTAAGGAGACATAGTTGGCAACGGTAGGCAAGGGAAGGTTCCATACAAGCTTGAAGATACAAGCGAATGGATTGTGCTGGAACGATGTGTTGTTTATTATACCTTATTATTGTTCTAGTTTGGTTGAGTTGGAACCATTGTGGTGTTAACCATACTTTATATTTTGCTTAATATTTTTACTAATGGTGTTCTTACATAAATGTATTGTAAAAGAAGTACTTTGTGCGTTTTTTATTTTAGTTGGCTTCAATTTATGTAAGTAGAAAAAAATATCCTTTGTATTTGCGTGCAACCACAACTTTTTTTATAAAACAATTATGAAACCTTTCCGACCTTTTGAAGGAATAAATCATACAGTGAAGTCTTAGTAATCTCAATTGCAGACTAAAGTCAGTCTCTCCACTTGATGTGTAATGGAAAGGAAGAATGGCGTTATTAAAAGAAAAAGGTTAGGAGTGGGAAGAGATTAGAGAGGGAGAGTGATATAAGAAAGAGGATGGTAATTGTGGGGGTTATGATCCGCCATCAAGGGCAGGGTTGTTACTAATTGTGATGTGACGTTGTCCTTAAGGGAACAGCTGTCACTCCTAATTGGATTCCTCCAATCCTTTGTCTTTCTTTGTCCTCTTCAGTCCCTCCCTCCCATTTCTCCGCGGATTTGCCCTCCTTCTCTGTCGTCTATCTCCGTTAGGAACATAAACACGCCTTTGAGCAAACGTTATCGGTTTCTCTTTACCTTTTCAATTTACAACCTGTTTAACATTCATATGTCAGTTTCATTATCTAAATCGGTCGAAGTATATTTTAATAAAAAGAGTTTTATATGCATCATATATATTTGTATTTTGAGCGAATTCTAGTATTTCAGAATATCAAGTTTAATATCTATAAAACTAATTAAAACAGATGAATATGAATTTTATATTTGCTTATTGAGTTTCTTACACCAATAAATAAAAAGTTTGCATTTTATGTATTTTTTATCTGCAGTTCTGGTAAATTAATGATTAAGTCGAATTTTGTTCGAAATGATAATAATAAGAAAAAAAGCCTGTACCACTACAACTCGTGGACGGGTCTGGGGTTAGTACATGTTAGAGACTGTACTGTTTCATGGACAACGGTTCTGCAGGGAGGTGATTGTCCCAGATCACACTCAACCGCCAGATTTTTCTCCCTTATTTTGGGTACCACATTTTTATATTATTATGAAGGCTGGGTGAGCCCCAGTTGGGTCCTAGATCCTATATGATCCATCTCCGCCCGCAAACAGACTAAATAAAAGTCATGCCAGATGCGGAATTTGAACCAGGATTTCCGGCATGGCAACTCAGTGCTAAGCCCCCACTCCTATACAATAAGAAAGTAGTATTTATTTTTTTTTGCTAACGGTCTGCTTGTGTCGTTAATTTGTTTATTACTGTCCAGCTCAAAGATCGTACCTTTCCTACTCAAGAAACATTTAGACTTAACTTTCTATTTATAAAAAGTGAATCTATGAATTAGATTGTCTTTGGATCAGTAATAGATAATAAAAATATAACAACAGACATTATAGTATTGCATAATACTTTATATTTATAATACATTATCAAAGTACTTTCTTAGCATTCTAAAGAAGATGGCCTCGTGACCTCATAAGTTGAACTTTTTATTTGAGTCCTAGGGTAGTTTCTCTACTTGTCTATATGCATGCCAATATGTACCATTCATCCTATTTACTTGTTGTATTAGTATAATACAGTTGTAAATTTCATTGAATAATACAATAAAGTTTTAAAAGAGCAGGGTAGCAGAGACACTGGTTTAAGTTCAGTTGTGGCAGATGAAGTATTTCATTAGTGGATAGATGGACCCTGCAAATCAGCAGAACCTCCTGGGGTTCTCCTAGCCTCTATAAAGTAGGTACTCTCAACGTGGAAAAACCTTTAAGTGTGATCTCGGCAAAATCACCACACTACACAAACGTTGGCTTAGAAACAGTACAAGCTGTGTTAATGTACTGAATCCAATATGTTTCATGGGTTGTAGTAACGCAGGTTTTCAATAATATACAGCTAATTATCTTTTGTTTTTTTTAAAATTATATTATACCAAATCAAAAATATCACTATACTGATGTAAAATTATTACTATATAATTTTGGCTTAGAAGCGTACATTCTCTATCATGTACTGATGAAAGGATGGTACTGAGGCTAATAGCACCTTCAAGAATAATATTGGCGCAGGTACTATCCTAAATTATCTATACTAGACATATTTTTGAAGGTAATAGAGAACTAACAAGGTATCTAAAAATGAATCTACATTTCAAAACTAATTGTGATCGAAGACTAAATCATGATCAGCTAAACTGTACAGTTTGGGGCCTGCTAATTTAAAACGTTAAGAATGAATGGTCTCGATTGGGCTAATAACTAAAATAGATTAAAGAAGATAAGGTAGGAGGAGATCGAAGGAAGGGAAGATGAATGGAGCAAAGGATCTAAATGAAAACTAATTAGCCATCAAGAGCTAGTGGTTCTGACAGCCTCCGCAACTCTGCGCTCTTCCATTATCCACCCACTACTCCACCTCTTGGAGATGTTTGGAGAAGCTTGCAGGTGTTTGCGGCAGTGGAACCTTCAACCCTGGGATGTCAGCGCTTTTGTCTACTAGACTATGTTCGAACCATGACTATTGTAGTGTCATGAATAGTTATGAAACCTATTTGTAATTTCTATCTCTTTTTATTTTACCAACTTGGTGTTACTATATAGTTTTAAAATGATTTTCAGAGTCTTTATATGCATAAATGATCGCATTACTTTCGTTTTCTAGCCTTGGCTCATATTCTTTCATCCGTGATATTATTCTACTTTACTCACTTTCTTAACACATTTACACGTCCTTTACAAGAAAGGGAATACAGTATTCAGCGTTTATCTCTCACATTTTCCCCACTATGAAAGACCACAGAGTCTGAAAGACTCGTTAATAACCAAAAGATAGAAAAAAAGGGTCAGTGATATCTCTCTACAGAACTTGTTTAATATAAGTTCTCCTACACTGTCATATTCAGTTCCCCATCCAATCCAAACAGTAGTCTGCCTCTCAGACACTATTTTAGACTCTCTTCTTCCTTCAACCTATTAACTGTTTCTCCACATCCCAGTCTTAATATGCCTCATTACATCATTAGTGATTACATACTTCCAGTCTTTACTCCATACTTCTTTTCGATTTCGACTGGTCCAGATATGCCAAGGATGCTATTCCATTCAAATTGTAAGATCTCCTTATCTTTCGTGCGGGTGACGCTATACTTCTGAGACTTGATTATCGATATCTGATATCAGAATGATTCCTGCTGGGATATTATATTTCTATAGTATAACAGCTTTCGGATATGTGAGATGATTTACATTCAGTAATGCAGGTGGTAAAAAAAAAAAAAAAGCTGTACCACTACGATCCATGAAGAGTCTTTGGTTCATTGTGTGGTAGAAACTGTACTGTTTGTAGGACAAGAGTGATGCACAGAGCTGATTTGTCCAATCCCAAAGTATTCATCCTCTGTTGTTAACAGATTACATAAACTATCTCTACTATGTAATAAATAAAGCAATATCTGTGCAAAGAAATATAGCACTCGGTTAGTGTCCCATGAAATTAAAAAAGGTATGATATTTATTCTCATAAGACTTATGATATTAATCAAATTTATTCCAAAAATAAAGCTGATACCAATCGATTGCTACTAATAAAATTAAACCTACCATAACTGCTGCTTTATATTTCTGTCAAACTGGTCTGAATTCAGTTCTTATTGGTGCTTTAATTATTAGTGAAGGGAGAGGAGTTGTCGACCCGAAGATCACGGATTTAAATCTGGCTGATGGTAGATTTTATTTAATCTGTTAGCAGTCGAGACAATGTCCCAGGATCAGATTCCTAATATGTTCCTAGAAGAAAGGATTTATAGGACAAGAAGAGTGGGAAGACCTCGGCTCCGATGGATCAATGGAGTGGCGGCGGATGCCAGGTCCATCTTGGGAATCCGCAATTGGAGAGCAGTTGCAACCAATAGAGAAGACTGGCGAACCAAGCTGCAGGAGGCCTTGACTCTACAGGAGTTGTAGCACCGCGAATGATGATGATGATGTTAGCAGTCGGGGATGGGTCCTTTGGGATCTTGGATTCTCCTGGGGCTCACACAGCCGTTATAAAGTCCCCGGCACTACTATTTTCCTAGAAACAGTACAGTTTACTTCATGTACTGGATTTAAGACCCTTCTTGGATTGTAGTGGTGCAGTTGTTTTAATAATATGGTTCTTTATATTTCTGCCAAACTGGTCTGAATTCAGTTCTGATTGGTGCTTTAATTATTAGTGAAGGGAGAGGAATGGCTAAGTGGTAGAGTTGTCGAGCCGATAATCACTGATTTAAATCTGGCTGATGGTAGATTTTATTTAATCTGTTAGCAGTCGTGACAATGTTTTTAGTAATATTCGAAATATAGTGGTGAGATTAAGTGAATAAGACTAGATGAATGAGTAACAAGTTGTCGACATCGTAATAAACGATAAGACAAGGGGAGTTATTTTAATTCTAACCACGTCATGGACTATCTGATGAAACATTTTACGCTGGAGTGTAGAACTTTCCTCTGGGTTCTATCTCCCATCTCCAGCGAGGAGACTGTTTCTACTTCGTTTATGTTCCCCAGCCTCTGCTTCCATGTCACCACTCGATAAGTATCACAATTTCCTTTGAAAATTCCAGTGAACCTGTCGACACGTGCACCTTAACAACTTCGAACGTGTTAAAAATGTAAATCGTATAAGTTTATTAGTCAAGTGATAACATAGTGGGAAAATCAAACTTACTAGGTGTCAGAGGGATATTTATTAATTATAAAAAAAATATTATCAAATAGCTTTCTTCAGTGTGATCATAGGATCATAATACACATTTCGAATGTATTACAAGCTTCTTTTACACTAATTCTGTATAAAGAAACCTATTCAATTAGTTTTTTTTTAAACCTGAATGCTACACCACTTCTTCTGAAAAAGCATTATATAATGATGTAATGTTGTACATTTATTTGTATGAAGATTAAATGTTAAGATTTAATAATTTGTTGCTTATAAATTCTAATTAATTCCCTTTTTAAAATAAACTGTAAAATAAATTATCGAATTTTCTACAGTCTCTCCTAGATATACCAAGGCGTACACTAAGTATTGACATAACATCGATTTTCTAAATGGTAATATTCAATATTAATTTAACAATTTATTTGTCAAAGCCGATCCCGAAGTCATGGACTCGAGCACGTTAACCCAGGTCCTAAGGTTCTGAGTGTAATAACGAGCTACCCGGATTCACCATATAAATAAATAGGTTAAAAATATACAATAACCAATACTTTCATGGGTAATGTCTTACAAATAAATTACATGTTACTATATACTTGATATTAAAGAGAGCGGGGTAGCTCAATATGACAGGTGCTGAGTTTCTGTGCACTCGCGAGTTTAAATTTTGCTGTGGTAATATGCAAACTAGAAATAGATGGACACTGCTGAATCCTTCGGGGGCTCACCCAGCATCAATGAAAAATGGGGAAATAGGCAGCCAAGTCATCTCACTGCAATTCCGGATTTGAAACACTACAGTCTCTACAATGTACTCTACCAAGTGACCTTAATGGGTTGTAGTGAAAAGGTTTATTTTTTATTAATAATTAATTTTCATTTTTTTTTGGTTAATATTTTTATTTATGTTACACTAAATTAAAATTTTGACTATACCGATGCCAAATTATTACAACTTATTTCATAATTTTGCCAAATATGAGGCGATCAGGTCCAAAAGCGGATTAATCTAAAATTTTATTAATCTGAAATACTACATTAATCTACCACATCTGCATTTTTCGTGGGTTTAGTGAAGCGATTTTATGCTCTCTAAATTTCAGGCTCAATTCGAACTAACAGATGAGAAATAAGGCGACAAACTGTCATTTTTAGACACAATTGACTAAACTAGCGAAAAATCTACAAACTTCAAGTTTTGAAATTACTGATTCCTCCTCTATTGATTCTGAATATTAAATTAATTTAATATATGTCTATATGTACAAGTACATACGTACTTTACCTAGAAATTTCATATCAATAAACAGTTACCTACACACCCCTAAAATTTTACAATTTTACCCTTTTCCGTGTTCTTTCTTTTTTTTTTCTTCTCCTTTCTAAGTCCAGAGGTAGCTACTGTAGTACTGAGGTAACGCTTATAATTTAAAATTAATCTAATTGTACTTTACACCCATGCAATTAAAAACCTCTATTAGAGGGTGGCATAAAAATGGCAGTTAATGGGAGGTAATTGGCGGGCTTTGGGCAAACACCCGCGCCTCGGATGCACTAACGAACTCCAAATTAGTGGCTCCTGATAAAAGGAAAGCTAAATTTGTGAGCTCCTTTAAGCTTTCATCTCTTCAACGAATTCGTTCCAACTGGAACTAAGCGACCCTATGTCACAATCATCTTTATTTTTTAATTCAACAAATTGTCAATTTAAAAAGTAAAATTTTGTATTTAATTTTAAATCTCTCCGGCGATATTTACTTTTTTAATTTAAAAAGAAAAAATATGTTTGGAGAGTGGTAATTAAATGGCCCAAAAATGTTGCTTTTTTCACAGCTTTTATTTTTTCGGAAATTCGAATATTAAAAAATAAGGAATAAGGTTAATCAAAAGATACTTCCTTATCGTACATAATTTACCTCTAATCATATCGTAACACCACAAGGATCATTAAAATCGATACATTAAAATAGTATTTTAATATATTAATGTATTTTTTTTTATTTCTGCTTGGTTGGCAATTTTAAAGTTGAGGCGAAAAACACATTGGTCTCCAACGCCTAATATTAATTTGATATAAATAAATAAATGATTTATATTCGATTTTAGTAATTTTTTTTAAACCAAAAAAATCAAGGCAGGGGATTAAATAAAACTAAATAGCGTTTAGCAAAACTTGTATAACCATTCTATTGCCATTTTTATGTTAAATAAAAGTAAATGGTGCCATAATTGAACACATATCAATTGAATTTTGATTTTTTTTCTTATACTGTTTTTTAGGAAATTCAATTATTTAAAAATAATGTTTATCTATTTCAAAAAATTCGAAGTCGGCATTGAGCTCTAGATATTTAAATTTGAGCTTAGTATCCTGAACCACTGCGACACAGCTGAAGAATTCACAAAGCTACCACTGTAATAATTACCACTGTAATTATTGACCTATTAAGTAATTTTTAAAATATAAAACAATAAGTCAATCTTCATTTCTTATGCTTTATTATTATCGAAAAATTCTGATCAAATTATTGAAAAAATATTCATTAACATAGTTTTGACCAGTCTATTGAACAAAGATTTGACCAAATTATTGAACAACCATTTGATCAAATTATTGAGCTTAAAATCGACCAAATCACTGTACAAAGGTTACCACATAATTAAGTAAATAAATAAACTTACAAGCACACTTCTTCCGCCAAAAACTGTGTTATATGCTGCCCACTAACACTAAATAAAGCGCGGTGTTGTACCTCGGCCTCAGGTATCACCCAGGAGACAAATGAGACATATTATGCCACGTGTAATTAACCTAACACTCCGTGTCTGTCCTAGTCCGACATCTGTCACACTAATTTTGTCAAGAGAAATAATTGAAATATTTGTCTCAAGCTGAATGTCAATGTAATAAAAGAATACATAAACATTATTAAAACTCATTTAAATACACACACACGCATAAATATTAATGTATATGTCTTTGTGTAATATTTATTCTTTAGATTTGAATAAGAAATTTTACTTACAATATCACGAAGCCATCTTCTTTTCAGAAGTCTCGGAGGATTATCAAGATTTGAGGAGGTTGGGAAAATTATAACTTGTCCTTTTCTTAGATTTATTTTACATAGTCAATAATTAATGTAATCGTAAGCGTTTTTATTGCTAATACATTCCACAATTTTTAAAATATATTAATTTAGTTATGTAATCATCAAAGTTTCTTTACATAGTCCCCTTCATTTATTTTTTTTTCGACAGGTAAGAGAAATGTGGAAAGCTGTTTGATATACTGGTGAACTCCGCACTGGTAGTGGACACTCCAATCAAGAAGTCAAAGGGTAATGGAATGAATAATTTTTGAAAATATTCTCCGTATACCAAAGGTTTTCTTTTAATCAGACAAATTAAAGTATTACCTTTTATATTCTTTTCTTTAATATTTGTTTTTATTCACTGAATACAAATTTTGGTATGTGTAATAACTGTTAGAGAAATCATAATGTGTTATTTCAGTAACCCCTTACTATCAATGTAAATTAAACAAAAAGATATAATTTATCTTTTTTTTAAATTTAATTTATTAATATTTACAACTATAATATGATTATAACAAGTAAATCTGCTGATATGTACATTATGACATGAAAAACACTTGTGGAGAAACTACCCATCGGCAGCACTCCAATAAAGTTCTATAGTAGATGGTCTCGAGGCCATCTTCTTTTCAGACGCCTCGGAGGGTTATCAGGAATAGTATGGGAAGCAAGTTGAGAGACTAGAGGATTCGAGTATGTGTTTAGCTTGTCGTGGAAGGATAGGTATCTAGTTTGGGCCAAATCAGTAACATATGGGATATTAAGATCATGATGGATGAGTTTGTTTGTGACATAATAAGGAACATTGAAGATTTTACGAAGGATTTTGGATTGTAAGGATTGGATATGAGATGAATTGGATGGTTTAGTAGAGCCCCAAAGCTCATCTCCTTATGTCCAAATAGGTCTGATAACTGTCATGTAAATGAGTCTTTTGTAATTAATTGGTAGCTTAGAGCGTTTGTTCAGTAAGTGTTGAAGTAGGCGAGTTTCTTGTCTTTTCAGTCTTGTATGAGGATTCCAAGTGAGACATTTGTCCAGATGGAGTCTTAGGTAACGTATCTGTTCGACAGGGTTCAGTGGAATATTATTAAAGGATGCAGTAGGGCAGGAATTCGTAGGTTTACGACGAAGGGTGAAGGTAATTTGATGGGATTTATAATGTATCTTAATTTCTTAATTTAATAATCATAAAGTGTGTCCTTTTTAAATATTACTCTCAGGCACACTCACTCAAGGATTACAGATCCATGACAAGATTTTTCAATGCAAGTCTTTTGTGTATATTTAAACATTATCTTCTGTTTGTTTGTTTGTTCATTTAACGTCACTTTATGCTGCTATGGCTACTCAGACGATACTACAGTGGGAGCTCTTAATTTTGCCTACCCAGGTTTAATTGGGATAGGGATTTTTAACGAGTACCTGACATCGCACAGGATTGGGACCCTCGTTTAACGTCGCTTCCGAAGGACGGCGTAACTAAGGATTTTTTACTCCCTTAAAAAAATCCTAGGGGGCTACGAACCCGCGATCTTGGGTCTAGTAGTTTGTTACGCTAACCACTAGACCACATGTGACCGTTTTATCTTCTGTTCTACTTGCATTACATCGGATAAGCATAATATAAACAACTTTTTCTTTCTTTTTTCTAAGTTTTGTTCGTCCTTAAGTTATATATTATAGGGATTTAAATTCGTTTTCTATATAGGGGTATTTAAATAGTAGTATACTTGCAACATAAACTTTGAATAATCCGCAAGATGTGCTAAAGAAAAAGTATTTTTATAATGTAAACTGGTCTATTTAAACATGCACTATTCACCAAACTTAAATTGCATCTAATGGGGTACATTCTATAGGCAAGTCTTTCAGTTGTTAATCATTTAGATCTTTATTTCAGCTAACCTTGCGTTTCCTAAAAACAATATTGATCGGAGGATATATCATATTATTTTGTTCCGTGAAGATATCTCCCGGTTGGGAAATAAGAAGGAATAAGGAAGTGAGTCGATTGGTCTGAAAAGAGTGGCTTCCCGTGTTACTAAAATAATGGAAGACCCCCGGAAGGCTTCGCCAGGGATTGCTTTAGGCCAAAAACGAAATGGGAACATCGGTGGAATGGTGGGCTCCAAACTTTCCTCACGAAAGGGAGTCAGGGATGTGCTTATCGTTGATATTCTGAACATATGATGAGGTAAATCATTAGGTCGAATTCATAAGTTATTTAATAACCTGTGTAATTTATTGTACATAAACTCTTAATGATCTAATTTTTAATTAAAATCATAATTTTAAAAGTTTAAAAAATATTTTAATATTCCCTATCAAAATTTGAGGTTTCGCTTTTCAAATTAAGTGGAAAAAAATCAAACAAAACAGCCATATAGAATACGGAATATTTATTTATGAATGTAGAGCTATTTTATTATGTATTTATATTCGTTTCCTATTTGTCATCCAAGTCTTAGAATAATCATCAAATTTAGAAACCATCATTGGTAGTGTTGTCCTAAAATGGGAAATGAAGGCTCATGCTCTAACAAACAAAATAATTCTTCGTTGTTTATTATATATAAAATTATGGAAATAATGAACTAGTGTATTTTTGTAAATTTTGTATGAGTTTCTATGATATTGTTATAATTAATATTCATCTTTAAGTTGTTTATTCATATAACTTCACTGAATGCTGCTATGATAAGGAAGATGGTAGAGGAACAGTCCTAAATTTTGGATATGCAGATATAATTAGGATAGGTGTCTTTAACGAGTATCTGGCATCGCTTTACTGCACATTTGTTGTTCAGTCTACTCTCGTCTGCCTGATTTACTGACTTATGTTTATGTAATTCTAGTCATGTTAAAAATAATATGATTTATTTTATCTTATTTGTTATTAATTTTTAAATATTTATATTTGAAAATAAAAGATATCTCCAGGACCGGGACTCGAACCCGGGTCTTCCAGATCGCTGATCTGGAACTCTACCATTTGAGCTATCCTGGCCCTAATAATGGCTCCTATAATGACGTAAGTCAACTATATCCAAATTAAAACAATGTTCGAAGAACATTCTTCCCCTCGTATACTCGTAAAATGCGAGAACGCGGGGACTTGGTATCAGTGAAAAGAAAAGATGTGACCACGAACGAGAAGCGTGCTTGATTAGGGCCAGGATAGCTCAAATGGTAGAGTCCCAGACTAGCGATCCGGAACACCCGGGTTCGAGTCTCGGTCCTGGACATTTCTTATCTTTTCAAATAAAAATTTGTTTGCGATCATTACAACTTGTTATTTGTCCCTAATCATTTTAATTATTTGCATAAATAATCATCAAACCACGTAACAACATAGCGCAAGATAATATACATCATTAGAATATATATACGTAATATTGAGCGGAGGGGCTTAGTGGTAGAGCACTGAGTTGCCATGCCGGAAATCCTGGTTCAAATCCCGCATCTGGCGAGACTTTTATTTAGTCTGTTTGCGGCGGGAGATGGATCATATAGGATCTAGAACCCACCTGGGGCTCACCCAGCCTCTATAAAATGGTGTAAAAAATAGAGTACCCAAAATATGGTAGATAAATCTGACGGTTGAGCGTGATCTGGGACAATCACCTCCTTGCAGAACCGTTGTCCATGAAACCGTACAGTGTCTACCACGTGTTAACCCCAGACCCGTCCACGGGTTTTTTTTAAAAATATATAATACAAATAATTAGAAAAATGATTGGTATGAGTCTCACATCCCCCAGTGCAATACAGAAATAATGGAATAATGTTTCTGCAAAACATTGTGTTTCTATCAAAAGGCGTGGCTCTGACACGAAGAGGGCGGGATTGTATCCGAGCTATAATTAAGGGAGCTAATATTCGAGGCAAATTGGCCTAAATACAAGAGATTAACAGGAATAACAAAGGACATCCGTTTCCTCCTCCAGAATTATTATTCCGAAACATCTGAGCCTGCTAATGAGCACCATCTTTCTTCTTAATATATCTTGATACGCTCGAGTGTGTTCCCGACGGATCACTACACCTCTTCTCCCTTCCGCTACGCTGAATATTCCTCAGCGATATTATATCTTAATGAGGATATTTAATACGTCTAAATATTGTTATAAATAACAGCCGCTGTATGTACGTATGAAGAATTCGGTTAATGAGACTGTTATTTAGGAGTTTGCTGATGTAGCCCTAAAATTTTAGCAGCCTCCTTCTGTTGTCTACTGCGACGTTCTATTGTTCTCTGTGGTTGATGGATAATTAATGCATATAAAACTATTATCCATAGCAATTATTTTTACTACTCCAGAGTCTGGTTACATATAGCCTGACAATTTTTACTTACTATCATACAAGTGTGACATAAAAATAGCAACTTCAAGCTATATAAAAATATTATAATTTAAAAATATTATTGATATTCTTAACAAAAATATAATGTTTTCTGTTGTATTCCTTTGATTAGCTATTTCATATGTTAAAGCTTTAATTGATAAATGACGTAAATTGCATTAAACATGTATACCATTTATATTGTATAAATTATTATTAATGATTGAATACTCAATGAACAGATTCAATAACTACCACGTCCAACCTTTTTTTAATTGGAATTGTAATCCATTAAATTAAAATTAAACAAATTGTTAACGAAGATTGTCAGAGAAAGCTGTTTAAATTCAATCATACTTGTAATTTTTTTATTTTATAATAATTAAGTAAAATAGGTTAATAGCCTTGATATGATAGAACTTTTAAATGCACTATGAAAATTTTGCTTTAAAAAGGAAATCTATATTTAAACTAGAATTGACTATTTCTTAGTCTCTTTTTTAAGCATTAGCCATTGGAAGGAAACAATTCTAAACATTACAAACTTCTATGAAATTTGGAAGCACGAAGACAACCTAGAAATGTACTTAGTTATTCTTGATAAAAATATTTAAATATCATAAGCCATTTAAGAGAGAGGTATATTTAGATTGATAATCTACATAGTATCTATCTAATAATAAATCTAGATGTAGTGTATATTACTAGGGCACAATCTTACCCACTAACTTTACTTAAAATTGAAGAAACCATGAGGTTGTTGAGCAGCACTATTTAGCTTACGAGTATTATTAGCCGAGCTGTGAACGCAAGAGTAGGGTGCTTTATTTGTTATAGGTGCCTTTTCTTGGGCCGGCGGGGTAGAGTCCTACCTCGGCTTTCAGGAGCAGTGACAACCGGCTTAGGGAATGAGTTATTGTCCCAGTGTATTAACTCCCAAACTCCATAGATCTATGTCTTCTGTCCCTAATGCTATTCTTCAAGTATAAATGAATTTGTTGGCCACCTGGATTTACTTTTCCCGGTATTGATAAATGAGACCCATCTGTGTATAAGGATTTAATGAATACAGGGTTCTATATAATGAGTTACATGGGTCTAAAATTTAAAAATGAAGAAGATATCCGTATTTGTATATTTATATTAATCTGAGAAATCCACTAAATAACACAGTTTCCATTTTTAAACGTTTGTGAACTGTCCCTACATTATTTATTTTTCGGATTGCGGATGTTGTTTATTCATTCAACGTCACATTATGATGTTATGGCTAATCTGCTGATGCTGCAGTGGGATTACTGAATTTGCCTACCCAGGTAAAATTTTTATAGGGATTTTTAACGAGAACCGAACATTGCATAAGATCGGGACCGTCGTTTCACGTCCTCATTATTGGATGTTTGTAAAGAGCGAAGAAAATGATCAACATTCAGTGTATTTTATTTTCAAAATAAACTATCCGAATCAAAAGAAAAAAAGTGCATAATTGTGTGCTTTAGAAGATTTCTAATGGTAATAAAAAAAAAAAAAAACACTATGCTGTGATCATTTTTACACTCATCGTAAAATCGTCTTATATTTGAACAACGTTCTTTCTTTCAGGAAGTTATGATATTCAGGTCCAATATTTTCTTTACGTTTATCGGAAACAATAACCCAGACGGTAGAGTTTAACATCCTTTTATTTGAAGCAACGGAGCGTGTTTTGTTTTACCCGCCAATAGTTTCCATAACAAAGAAGACTAAAATGGAGAGGGGATTCCAAGTCGAGGAGTGTTTTCCTTATCGCAATAGAAAAAAACTGGGTCTTGGCAGTGCTTCTTTAAATTATTTACCATTAAGAAAAGTGCACTAGATAAATTGTCAAATATTACAGGGGAGGAATGGGTTAGGAGATTCAAATGGGGGAAGTAATAAACAGTTTCAATTTGGGAAATCAGGGTGAATGAGGCCGGAGTGGGAGGCTGGGGGAGGGCGACTGAATTTAATCCCCCTCGAGGGCTGTTGGCAGTGTCCCCCCCCCCCATCACTCCCCCTCCCCCAACAAATGTGGTTCCTTATCGGAAGATTGCAGATATAGCTGGGGCTCCTTAAGGGTCCAACTTCTTATTCTGAATACCTGTCGATTCGGGTCTCCAACCTTCCTCGGGTAGTGACTCTTTGATAACTAATTTGAATATACATATGTCGAATACATAATTCTGCTTATAGATAGCTATATTTAATTATTTTTTGAAGTTTCCATTGATAATCAATGTATCATTGTTTGTTTGTTTCATTTTACGTCACTTCCAGATGTTATGTCTAATCGGACGTGTTCTTCAATCATACAGACGCTGGACCACCATAATTAATGTTAATCTCTAATAATTAATCAAACCAACAATCAAATGATACCTATGTATATGAGGAAAAAAATAAACGAATGTACAATATACTTGAACAAATAGTAGAAAATGAGAACAGATACGAGTTGTGTCCAATGAATACGCGAACTAGGATCAAAAAAACGTGATTTTACAAATTTTAATCAACTGAAATTTAGTTTCGTTCAAAATCCTCTCCATTCCTTGCTAGACACATTTCCATCTTCTTTTCCATTGTTCAAAGCACCCCTCAAAGTCCTCTTTAGTTACGGTTTCTAGTTTCCTCGTCGATTCTTATTTTATTTTTCCCATATCCTCCCAGTGGTGTTCCCGTTTTTTATTTCGGAAAGAGGAAAAAGTAAGAGAGGGCGACTGTCTGCCATTGTGGAACGAATTCATGGTTAAGAATACAGCTTGACCATGATTTTCAATATACTTTTTTTGTTCGAGGCTCATTTTTTTCTTTCTACTACCTCCCTTTTTATTAGCATTATCAAAAACTTGATATTGATAAATTGATATTGAGTTGTTTCAA
The DNA here is from genome assembly GCA_964056705.1 of Troilus luridus. Classification (NCBI taxonomy): domain Eukaryota; kingdom Metazoa; phylum Arthropoda; class Insecta; order Hemiptera; family Pentatomidae; genus Troilus; species Troilus luridus. The sequence continues at coordinate 79,994,494 of OZ057415.1, forward strand.
TTATAAATATATTACAAAAGACGAGTTAAGAATTTGTTTCATTGCAATCCATTGCCTTTCAAGGAAGCCAAGGCTACAGTCTCACGACATCATAATGAGTTACGAACGAACATAGATCATAATCATACATAAAACATATTTCACGAGAAATTGCAAGACTGAAAATTTGCGATTTCAACTCTTTCCTCATTTCATGTAAGGCAATAAGAAGTTGCTAATGCTTATTTTCATTAGCACATTATTTCTTTTTTTTAAATATTTTTCCATTATTCTTTAAAAAAGGTATAAACTATCATATAAAAATATTTAAAGACATAAATAAGGGTTGGGGAATCACAAATGAAAGATATCGTAATCTCTTTAAGTTCAGTTGTTTTCTTAAATATTACTTTTAACTCTCTAAATATTTAATAAGGTTATTTACTTTAACTGGAGCTTAAAGAAAGTTATGATAGATAGCGGCTGGGATATGAATAAGAGGTTTGCCACTAAGTTGTGTGACAAAAACAACTTTGGCACTTTCTGTTAGGGAACTTGGCGGTTCTGTTATCCGTCAGCCCTATCCGCGTAAAGAAGCTGAGAAGGCTAAAAGAGACACAGTGTGGGATTAGTAGTAAACTTGAGTCATCAAGTCCTGGGCTAAGTTCACTTTGACACTTCGTGGGGGAGGGTACAGCTTGATTTGCATGCCCCTCTGAACGGATAATCCGACATATCGGACTTGAAGCACGTACGAGAGAAAAAGTATTCGGGCCCCATCGAATCTGGATCTCGTCTTATCGATTAGTCCTGTTTAATGTGGGCTCATCCAGGTTTAGTACGATGTTCTGTTGAATAAATTAAAGTATAGACTTATTAAAAAGGGTTGAATAATTCATACTTTTTGAATACATAATTTAGAGTATTATATCATTTTTACTAAATGGTTTCTGTATGAAGTAGAAAGTTGTTGACTAACACAACTGCAAAGTCATCTATTATTTAAATGATAAAAAATCTATACACAAATTTATTTATATAAATAAAGATTATATAAAAATACATAGTATGTCGAATGATAAAATGCTGATGTTCCCTAATATTTGGTTATAGCTATTAGTTAAAATATTGCGTTAAGTAAATAAACATAAAGCTAGTTATCGTTTCTGCAGCCACAAAAACATTTTAAATTTATTAGAATCCTAAAAAAAAAAAATTAAAAAAATTAAGAGCGTTATTTTTTAATGAACGGGCATAAAGCTTTGTAATATTATATGTATAAAGTTGTAGGATCATAAAATACTAACATAAAGGAGCGGTCTTAATTAATTTATTAGTTTATGAGCTGTTAGAAAAACTTTGTTAATCTTAATAATCATAAAATTTAATTTATTGTTGGTTTAAACCCTGTATTTTTAATTAATCATGTTTTTAATTTGTCATTAGGCAAATAAAATCTAACGTTGTACACATTTCACACAATTTTTATATACGATTGTTGGAATCTATTTTAATAAATTATCTTTAGTTTCTTTGAGAAATTCGTTTATCTTCCATAAAGCTATTTATTTAAAAATTAATAACTCAACAATAGAAATTATTAATTACTATAAAAATTATAGTAATTATCTTATAGCTATGTTTTGCTACTCTTATTTCTCGTTTTGATTTTTATTAGACCTTCTTAGAAACTTGTATTTCGGCTTATTATTCGGGTTATTATTAGATACTATTATTATTTTAGAGATAAATTATTTAACATACATTTCAAAGCCAATAACAGGTTTTTAGCCTAGAGTTGGAAGCCTTTAATCAAGATAACAACAATAAATTGAAGTCGGAATGCTATGAAATACGATTTCATATATTATCTAATTGGCATTCTTGATTAATAAATAAAAATACAATTCTATGTATAAAATATAATTCCTTAAATAATCGACCAATTGCTCAAATACCGGAGAGTTACATTCAACGAAATCATGAAGCTAAATCCACCCATTCCTTCGCAACTACCTCATAACCAATCATTTATGGAATAGTTTTATTGGCAACTTGGCTTCTCGGGATATAAATTTTTATTATTATTGTTAAATTTCCGTGAGACTGGGGCATTAAAGAAAAGGGCACTGGGGGCAGAGCTAAGTGCAAAGCCCCTTTATAAGACTTGGCTCAGTTCCATCGGCCATTGAGAAATAAAAGAAAGGGCAATGATTTGGCTATCAAGTCCTAACTTGTGCTATATTCTATAGAACCTTCCTGGCCCTAAACTTTATTCCACGTATCCCGACTCAGCAGATTTCTTATTTTGATTATCCACTACAATTCCTGGGAAAATTAATGAGTTATGATTAAATGTATCCTTTCGTAATAGTTATTCATTTGCTCTACAATAATTATTAGATATCCGCAGTATATTATCTTAAACTATTCAGATGCTTAAAGTATGTATGTACGAACATAACATAAGGAGGTAGATGGATAGTTATCAACGGTAAGAGTAGATTTGTTTTGTAACACATTTTACGTTTGCTTTTTTATTCATACTATAGTTACAAATGTAATTGGTCTCTTTGGACGCTACAACAGTGAAACCATCTATTAGTGATTAGATCAAGTTTTCATTTGAACTTGTCAAAACCAAAGTAGAATTGCAAACACCTGGGCACGATGGCTCACATAAAATACATCTTCTACATTAAAACGATATAGCATCTAAGCATTATAGTTTTACTAAAACCACAATGAATATTTGTATAATTTCTAATATTAACAAATATTTTAAGATTTCAATATGTATTTATATAGTCCTGATTCATAAAACCATAAAACAGGTGAATATTCACCAACCTGGCGGATGATCAACAAATGTTGGCTTGGTTCATTCCTATACCCACAACACCCCAAATGAGTTTAGAAGATCTCTCCAATCTTGTACTTGTTCCCGGAGAATCTAAACATTCCAGCGGTTTTTTCTCGCCCGTTCCACCACATTTTGGAACTTACTCCCTCCTAATATGCTTCTTCCATATCCTTTTCCTACATCTCCTAAATTCCTAAACAGTTGTTCTCTAATCGGTTATACTTATTAACTCATATCCATCAGAAGTATCTAATGACTTACAGTCAATTTTCTTCACTTATAACGATATTATTTTTTATATATTGTATTTGCCTTTATCTATGTACCTTTTTTCAGCTTAGTTCTTGTTATTTTGTATTTGTTTGTGCTTTTTCTTGACCAGAACATATCTTTTAGTTCATATTTATTTTTAAGTACTTATTTAAATAAGTACAGTAAGATTATTTATAAATATCCTCTTGACCAGATATACATTTTATTATTTCGTACACATCTAATTCTTAAGCGACTTTGTCCAAGAATAAAATTATTATATTCTGTAATAAGTCCTTATTCCTTCATGAGTTGTACTGATTCGGATATTCTGATTTTATAAGGTTGACAAGATGTATCATATCGTCGTTGTCAAAACAATACCGCCTATGTACCCTTTGGGCGATTTCACAGGAGAGAAAAAAAACCGCGCCGGATGTAGACTTGGCAATTATTTTCAGAACTATTGCAGAGAAGTATCAAAACATCATACTCTGCCATGTTGCTGACCTTAATACGTGCCTTCCTTAGTGTGTAATTCAACCTGTAGAATGCGTTACCGTTACTAACTCATTTTCATAAAAAGTTGTAGACAGGCGATATTGTTTTGACAGCGACGATATAAATCATAAGATTGATACAAGATTTTATTTATATTTTCTTTGCAACAGTGTCCTGCAAACAGTGTATCAACAATATTAAATAACTCTACTAACACAAGCATCTTGCTGCCCTGGCGAAGGGTGTTCATTGGCTGTGGCCCTGTAAAGCACTTCCCCAATTTACTGAGACGGGACCCTCAAATCCGGATTAGCCTAGATCCTCTGATTCCAATATTAAATAAAGTCCTCCCTCCCCCTGGCAAGTAACTTGGAAAGCTTATTTGATTTATATTTTTCTATAGTAAGGAATAATATGGTATTTTTATATTTTGTACCCTATACATACTCATAATAAGTTTTGAAAATATTTATTTAAAACAAACACAACAGTTTCAGATTAAAAAGATATTTATAAATAGTAAAAAAATTTCTTGGAGGGAGTGGGGAGTAGCTCAGCGTTTAGTGCGTTGAGTTGCTGAGCTTTTGGTTTCAGGTTCAAATCCAATTGTGGATTAATTTAATTATTATTAAACTAATAAGCATAGGATATATTTTTAATATTTGAAGTCCAATTGTTTTATGTTCTTTAGTTCAAATAAAATTTTTTTTTAATTTGGAAAAAAACAAAAAATGATTCTGTTTAGCTTCAAAGTGTTCTGAATCTAATTTATCTTTCAAAAGATAAAATAAGATATTACAATCTTATTAATAGAGCTTCTTCTTCTTCTTTTGCATCACCCTTTAGCGTCTTTCAGCGTAGGGGACCGTCTAACCACGATTTCATATGTTCCCTGTTACTTGCAAGATTTCTGGCTTGGCGTATATTCTTCTTTCTTTTTTTACACTCGACGTATTCGAGGTACGACATTCTTGGTCTGCCATGGGGTCTTCAACCATCGGAAACATAGTCCATAAACTTCAATGGATCCCTGTTATCCTCCATTCTGACGACATGCCCAAACCATTTAAGCTGCCGTGTCTCAAGGACATCCTTCATCGGGTGAACTCCCAACTCCTCCCTGATTCTCTCATTGCGAACGACTTTTCTCTCCCAGATTTCAGCCCCATGTAGGAGTTCACGAAGGTACACAGCCTTTAATATGTGTAGTTTCACGCCTCTGCTCACTTCTCTCTTCCCGATCACAGTATTGCAGATCTGGTAGTATATAGCGTTTGCCTTGCTTATCCTCTTCAGAATTTCTGAATCCACTTTCCCAGACCTGTCCATAACAGTGCCAAGGTAGGTGAAATCCGAAACTATTTTATGTTTTCATCGTGATTCTGGTTCAGTCTTTCTCCAAATTCTTCCCACGACCTCTTTTTTGCTGTTTTTAAGGCCTCCTTAGTACCATTCCTTGCCAATACATATGACTGCCATTTTTCTGTTGGTTGTTCTTGCAATAAATTTTCCAGGCTACTTTCTTTTGCTTAACCAAAGCTTTTATTTCATCGCTCCGTGATGCAGTACCTTTTTATAGATATGCCACTTGTCTCCGCATACCAATGTAGCCGATTCCAGAATACTAACCTTAATACGTTTCTAAACATCGTCGAAACTAGCGTCCTCATCCAATTCCTAAACTTTTCTTTTAAGTTCATCATCATACCTCTGTCTTATCTGATGGTCCTGAAGCTTTTTTACTTCTATCCTATTGTACATTTTTGGTTTCGTCTTGCGTTTCTTAAGTATCCTAGTGTCACCAATCAATAGCATATGGTCACTACCTGTTTCCGCTCCTCTAATAACCTTCACATCTGTGAAAAACGTCCTAATGTCCAATCCATTTATAAAATAGTCATTAACGCTATTTGCATTTCGTTCCGCGGCTGAGAAGGTGATTTTGTGTACCGATTTGTGGGGAAAATATGAATTCCCAATAAGCATGTTGTTGTCCACACAGAACTCGATCAGTCGTTGACCGCTATCATTCTTCACTCTCCCATGCGGAACCATCACGCCATATGCTTTTGCGTGATCATTGCCTGTCCTTGCGTTGAGGTCTCCCATAACGAGGATACTCCTTTTACTGTTTTCATTTTTAGTCACCAACCGTTAAAGGTCTGCATAAAGTTGTTCCTTATCTAGTATGCTTGCATCGTTTGTCGGAGCATACACTTGTATTAGGGCCCAGTTTCCTGTGCGAAAATTAATATATACTGCTAGGATGAGTGAGTTCACTGACTCCCAACCCTTCTGAAAACCTCATCCTTCATTTAAATCCGGACTCCCTCTGCAGCCCAATTTCCTGGAGAGACACCCGAATATATCACCGTATGACCGCCGTCCATCGCTATCACTCCAGGTCCCTTCCTCCGCAACTCACTGATTCCCAGAATATCCAACCTGTACGTCTTTATCTCCTCGATGATTTCCGTTTCTTTGCCAGTAAGAGATCTAATATTCCAAGTCCCTAACCGTATGTCCTTTTCCGTGCCGAGTCGTTTCCTTTCAGTCAGTCCAGATCCGAGGCTATTCGCTAATTTTCTTTGAATCATTTGTACGTTCTTACGGGTGATTGGCCCTGTAAGACCACTAGTCGTTAGGTATACCCCCAACCTTGGGTCTTCCCAGGGAAGGTGAGTAGTGTAAATTAAATTATATAATGAGTAATTTGAGGATGGAAATAGTTGGGGGTGCAGTAAAGAAACCTCAAATAAGTGGAGACTTATTTTTTATTTGTGCCGACGTTTCAACCTACTTTGTAGGTCATCTTCAAGGCTATGAGAGAAAAACCAAACAAAACCAAAATAACTATAAAAAACATAACAGTACCAATAATACATTAACATATGGAGTAATAGAAAATTAAAACAAATAGTGAAGGATAATTATCTAGGATATATAAATAAAAAAATTACAGAATAAATGTACGGAAAGGTGATAATGTAAACAAAATACAAAGAGAAAGAAAAATGATAAGGTAAACAGAAAGATAGAAAAAGAAAAAGTATAAATATAAAATGGTGAGATACAAAAGTATGGAAAACTAGTTTAATACAGATAAAATATAAAATGTATGAAAATGGACTCCTGGAGTGTACCACAAATAAAATGTAAGAAAATTGATACAAAATATGATGCCAAACAATAAATACAGAAGAAATATGTAGAAAGTGATGAATAAGAATCTCTTTTGAATGACATGTAGAGAAGTAAAATTTGAAAATATAAGTATGGATGTTATATAAATCTATAAAATTGGAATGAAGTGATATTAATACAAAATAAATACAGAAGGCGTAAATATAGAAGAAACGTATAAAAATAAAGTTATAAAATTCTTGTTTGAAAAAGGAGATAAATTATAAAAGTTATGATGCTAAATAATTATGAAGACGAAATATTAAAATGTGTACCAACCTAATAGAAAGAGTGGCGGCCGAGTGAACCGTGTAATTGACGAATTAAAATACGTTACAACTAAAATATAACTAAGAAAGAGAGTACTGGAAAATGAGGTAAAATGCATAAATAGGTGAATTAGGTAACACGTAAATAAAGTATAAAAATATTAAAGTTATGATAAAAGAGAGACCGTCATAATATGATATATTAGCTAATTAAATCAGCTATAAAATTCTTTAGCAGCCCTCACCAAGTATTAACTACGATAATTCTGTTTTACCATAAGCCCATATTAACCTTTCCATGTTGCGGTTTATAATTAGTTAATTTTAGGGCATTAGGAGTACCTTCAATGGAAGGTTTCCTCGCGCTTCTAGGAGAATCCATTATGGGAGGTTTTCAAATGAAGATCGAAAAAAAAATATATGTCAAATGGAATTTGGATAATTTATTAAATAAATATTTTTTTTAATTATTTGTATATGATTAAATTAAATCTAATTCTGAACTGGATATACAGAAGGAAGGAATAATGTCCTAAATTGTGTTCCTGGATATGTTATCTTCAATCCAGTATTCAAAACAGATGCCCTTGAACCGTATAAGATTTCTCAGTTTTTTTAAGAATAAAATCTTTTTCTCTTGTCATGTTTTTAGCACACATACATGTATATAGAAATCTGAGAATGGTATAGATATAAGGACGGACAGAGGGAGAAAGGGGTGGACAGATCGCTGAGCGGAGAACGAATGGGCAGCCAGAAAGTTGTGATTTGTGGGCAGGGCCCAGCTCAATTAAAACAGAGCCCTACACCGGGAGGGGGCCGAGGCCCCCAAATTGATGGCCTCAGTTCACAGCCCCGGATAAATATCTCACTGATTCAGCGCTTAATTCCAATCCCTATCAGAATACGATCCTATCTGTTTCCAATCAGGCAACCCTTTTTATTTTCTCAGATAGCAACGGTCCCACTGTCATTTGTATCTGATAAAGTACTAACGAATTGATATGTCGCCCCGTCGGATGAAGAAGTTAGGAGTATCAATTATTGAACGAGTTCGAAAAATAACATATACAAATGAGGAGAAATTCTTATAAGCGGATATCCTCTCCTTTGTCCGTGGTTCCTTTTTCTACGCCGAAATCCCATCTATTTGAACTTCTTCCTCTTAATCAGTTTCATATTACAGACTACCCTTCGATGTCCCTCATTAATCCATCCCTGACAATCTAATTAATCCTAGAATACTATACCTTTAATAATTAAAACGTAGAAAATGAAGCTTAAAATCGTGGCCAGAGGCAAACAGCTAGGATGAAATTATCAATTTCTAGCTCTCTCGACTTCAATGACCACGGGACGAATCAAGTTGGAATGAGATGACAAGCAAGCCTGTCGCTAAGCTAACAAATTGCCTGGGATGAAGGAAGGGATACGTTGTGGCCACAATCTGTCTTGATAAATGAAATGCTATTAAGTTACTTTAGTATAATATTAATTATAATGATAATGAATGATTATATTTTGTAGGTAAGAATATTTCAAACATTAAAAATCTTTTCTTTTATGGATAAGCGTGGATTAGATTTTACAATTTATTACATTAAACCATTTGTCCGAATCCACGCTCAACTGCCAGGTTTTATTCCCAATTAAGATTATAAGTACCTACATGTATATAAGTACACAATTTGGAATAAAATAGAATAGAAAAATAAATTTATTCTGGGACCAGGGCCCTTTAGAATAACAGAGAAGAACAAAGTTAAATAAATATATATCTGGTCAAAGGAATACTTCAGAATAAAACAACATTTACATAATACCTTGAATTTATAGAGGCTGGGTGAGCCCCAAGAGGTTATATATGAGGCTTTCAGGATCAAAAGCTATCATATATATCATATTTCGCTAGTTAAGTCAACCGAAGAACAGCCAAGTTCAGAACAGAACTAAAACCATGTGAAATGAGGCGGTGAAGTGTCAAAGTTGCTTGACAAAACTAAAGAAAAATGTGAACAAATAAACGTTAATTCGTTTTTGATTCTGGACAGCTCAAATGTTAAATATTTGATTTTAAAGCCCCAATTGCTTTATATAATTATTCTTGAGATGGTTATAATTGTAAATAACTAAGGCTATAAATGCAAACATTTTCGAGATCGGAGATTGGGATACTCAAATAATCATAAAAAATAAAAACAGTTTGAGATTCAAATTTTACAATATTCAATGAGAAAAAAATGATAGTCGGAGTAATTTTACATGAGACGCCGAATATGTATAGTATGATTCTGGGACATGAAGGCTAGCGCTTAAAAAAAAAGTTAAGAAGAAATTATTTAAGGAGCATTTTTGAATAAAATCATTTGAAATATCCATTAAAAATAAAAGAGCGAATAAATACTGATTAAACGTTGAAAGATACAAGTTAATCGACAGGTTGAAACTGATGTCCCTCACACCTTGTTGTACTAACTTTAGCCAACTCTCAGAGTTGATTTATGAAGCAGCAGTATTTAGAATTAATGCTCAAGTAAAGCGAAAGCTCTTACAAGTTCTGGATTTAACTATGCGATTACCCACTTACCTCTAAAATGCACTTTAACCACGCCACTTTAAAACATACACAAACTTCCTTTGTCTCGTAAACTACTTGACAATAGAACCCAGAGGATAAAAACTTATTAACCTTACATGGTTATCTTAACCAGCATATTATAGTCCAGGATCCATGGTCCATTTTTGCACTTGATTACTATCAAGCTGAATCTTCGTGAATAGCTTCGTTTCGATAAGACGCCCAACAATTTCCTGTGCGAAAATTCTCGATTGTGGTAGCTAACAGAGGTAGCAAGGATAAAAAATGTCGATTTGATGATTCTCAAACATTTATTACTAATTGGGTTTTTTTTGTTAAATCTCAAGCTAATTACCTAAATTATTTGAAAAATAGTAGGTTTGATCAAATCTATATAATAGGGTATCTATAATATATAGGATATCTATAATAGGGTTTTTTTTGTTAAATCTCAAGCTAATTACCTAAATTATTTGAAAAATAGTAGGTTTGATCAAATAGTCCCCTCCTTCCAATATAAATGAAAAAACAAAAAATCAGCTGGTTGGTATTCATTTTTGATGACCTCGTTATCGATACATGTTGGATGGAGGGGACCCTTTGATCAAACCATACATTTTGTAGGACAAATATTTTTTCAAATAATTTATATAATTATCTTAAGATTTAACAAAAAAAAACCCAGGTAGTAATAAATGTTTGAGAATCATCAAATCGACATATTTTATCCTTGCTACCTCTGACAGCTACCACAATCGAGAATTTTCGCACAGGAAATTGTTGGGCGTCTTATCGAAACGAAGCTATTCACGAAGGTTCAGCTCGATACTAATCAAGTCCAAAATGGACCATGGATCCTGGACTAATATAAAGAACTTTTATCAAAATTAAAAGTTCTTTGATTTCAGAAGATAAAAGCGCAGAAAAGTATGCGGTATTCCGACCTCCTGTCAAAGAAAATCAGACAAACCTATGATAGCAGTAAGATAATATGATATTGAGATACGAATAGAGATGCTATAAATATTTATTTATTGAAGAATCTGTTTATTATCTATTTCTTGAAGAAATCTAATATCTACAAATTTATTAAAAGCTAGGTTTGCTGGAGAAATCGATCCAATCAACTATTAAATTCGACTAAAAAAAAACTAAATAACAAAAAAAATATTATATTCATTTGTTATTTCATTATTCTTAATGACCAACTTTTTTTCTTTTATTTGTGGTTCAACGGCCTTTACCGATTCAGATTGAAACCGAAAGAACAACAAATCAGTTGGAATTGCAAAGATGGCCGTCAGGGTTTATTTCCATTGCTTACATTATTACAGCAACACAAGCTTGTATTTTTTTAAGAGAAATACAAAATCAAAACCCATTTATTCTCCCTATAATGGGAATGATCTCTATTGTAATGACACATATTGTGGCTTTATTTGAGGCAGTTGCCTCAGTAAGAAAATAATCCAGACTCTAAAATGTGTGTTTCGTACTATAGAGACCATGAAGATCTTTTGCCGTATGATGTGGTCAACTTGGTGAATTATTTTTTGCAATATCAAGGCAGGCTCGTGTTGTTATGAACCATAATGCAGTGGCATGCTCCATAACCAATCCTTCTAGTCGATGCCGCCAGTTTCCTTTCCACCAAGTTACACTTGGGTTCAAGGACATAGACAAATTGGTCCAGATCCAACTAGTCAGTAAGAGAACGAGGCACGATGGTTTTCACCCCTTCGGGTTTAATTCCAAATAGAAGTACACTGAGTAGGGTCCTTACCCCTTCGAACCACACATACCCGTGAGACAGGGGATGCTGGGGATATCCCAAGATGGGGATTCCAACTAACAACCTTCGGGTTTGTTAGCAGGTACTTTTTCAAACCTGTTGACTATTGCATTGACCATCTCGATCATAGTTCATATTTCAGTTGCATGCATGCACACAGATTTTATATCTTAACTTTATTTTTGCAATATCTTATCTTGATCTAATATTTTATGGAATAGTTAATTTTAATTGATTGAATCTTGATGAGAATAAAAAATCAAAGAAAATATTTGACGTAGTAACAGAGTTGTGAGTGACACTAAAAAATAAACAAAGAATCCTCGTAACTGCAAGGTAAAAACAAACTTTTAAAAAATTGAGATATGCCCCTGATGTCTTAAAACATGGAATTTTAATAGTAATTTCTTTATTGGAATAATAACTCTCTTATTAGATACATTTTTTTGTGATAATAAGAAATTTTCTTGAAATTTTCACGATTTCACGTAGTTATTAGACTGTGCTATTTTTATAAAGATTGAAAAATAAAAATAACATTAAAAAAATAGGCATAATGACTCAATCTATTAGCAGCTGAAACCTCTTGACTTTTCTTAATTGCTTGATGACGTAAAATCAATTTCAAGCACGGTAATTAAATGTTTATTAAAAGTCTTAGTCGTTGAAGGTTTTATTAAAACAATTGGTGATTATCAGAGCCCTTTAGAACGAAAATCCCTCAACGGAACATGGGTTTTGTTTGGAACGAAAGAGCCCAATCATGGATTATCTCAAACCAAATCCCTTGTTCCAATTTTTTTCAATCGACTTTATTCGAATCTACAGTGCAAGAAAACAAGATATCGCCTATTTATTTATTTATTATATTATATTATTAAGGGAGCGGAGTGGCTCAGTGGTTGAGTACTGAGTTGCCATGCCGGAAATCTGGTTCAATTCCCGCTTCGGGCAGTTACTTTTATTTAGTCTGTTTGCAGCCGGAGATGGATCATATAGGATCTAGGACCTTCCTGGGGCTCACCCAGCCTCTATAAAATATTATAAAAATAGGGTACCCATAATAAGGGGGAAAACCTGGCGGTTGAGCGTGACCTAGGACAAGTCACCTCCTTGCAGAACCGTTGTCCATGAAACAGTACAGTCTCAACCATGTACTGAAGCCCCAGACTCGTTCATGGGTCGTAGTGGTGCAGGTTTTTTTTCAGGATTTATTTATTATTAATTAAACTAAATGACTAAAATCATGTATTCATTTAAAATTGATTTTAAAAAGGACAAATTTATTTTCGTACGCTTTTATTTTATTTGTTCAAAAATTCCCTTAACAATCAACAAGTTATAAACAAAACTGATTATTTTTTTCAATAAAAATTGGAATCGTCCGATATACAAAAACATTCACCTGTTGTTAAAAAAAATACAGCGCAGATTAACAGGATTTAATTTATATATTATATTAACATATTTCATTTAAATCTGTAAAAATCTGTTATTCTTAAGATACCTGGTCCTAGAATAAAGTTATTTTTCTATACTATTTTATATCGAATTTCAACGTTTTTTATGACGTTTAATGATTGAACCTTTGTTTAAAAAAGTGTTTAAAAGAACATATGATACATTTAATTCGTGTTACTTTATAACAAGTTAATAGCTGAATGAAAAAAATCCCAACCAAAAGCTTTAAGTCTCTAAATTAAAAAAATACTGGTCAACATTGATTCAGTAGTTGCACCTGAATGTTGGTGGTGGAATGTTTTATCTGGTTAGTGTATGACTGCATTTTGAGGTTAGAATCTGCTTCATTTATTTATTTTTTTTGTTATTATTCTCTTCCTGTCCTGAAGATTTCTGAATAGGCGAAACATTGGAAGGTATTTTTGTTTCAAGTTTTTATTTTAGAGATATAAGGCTTTTTGATTTCAACGTTTTCCTTCATGTCGCTACAAGTATTTTTTGTCAATTTCGAGCTATTGCTGTTCTATGTGAAATACTTTTTAACCTTTAACTACCTCTTTCCATTTTCTCCTCTTGCATTAATTATATCTTGAAGACGCTTCAACGTGCTTTCTTATTTATCATCTTCGAAATTTAGTTTGCCGGAGACTAGCCCAATCTTTACGAAGTTTTTTTTTCAAGATTCTGAGACTCTGGATGATCAGGGAGTGCCGGACATGCGAGTAATAATATCTAACTAAAACATAAGACCAGATTCAAATAATGAGGAATGATAAATTATTTTTTTTTTACGTCATCCTGCCGCTTTAGATTAGCAAGTTTTAAAGTCTGAGAAATCCGTTTTAAAGTTTGAGAGCATGTTCACATAAGATAGTTTGTAGAAACGGAGTCATTTAAAACCTCCCGAACTTAAGGCAGAGTAACGGTCCTCCGGGTCACGCCTATTAGTTCTTACTAAAGACTTCCACTTGCATCTTTAAGGTAATAAAAATTATGTTATAAAATAAAAATAAAAATTATTTTTATAATAATTAATTTATCTTCTGTAGTTGATTGTGCGGCTTAATGCTTTAATGCATGGAACCGCTACATTAAAACCATCTCCGATGCAACTTCAGTCCATAAAAGTTTTGCAACATCACGATTAATGTAACTTTTTGAATGTTTATCCCACAGGGTTGGTCTATCATAAACACAATTAATTAATTTTTCAATATCGACAGTCGTTTAGGTAGATAACAACACACAAACAGGACAGAATTGTGAAATTAAACTATAAATACACTCAATTTGCACTGTAGACGCCACCAGACTGGCGAGAAATCCTAAGTTCGGACTCGTCGGTTGGTCGGTCGTGAACGGACGTCAACGTACGATGTCAGTTTTAGTGGTGCAAGCACTCCCTTTTTTTTACAAATGTTTGATTTGATCTGCCGAGATCGGCCGATAACGCCCGAGTAAAGTTCGTACGATAACGGTTTAGGTATAAGCTTGCTTTAAGAATTAACTCTCTAACGCCTTGACTCCACGATATTTATTGTTCACGTTCCATTTCTTTTTATATATTTTTTTCAAACGGCTTATTTCAATCATAAAAATAATTATTTGAATTAATTAAAATAACCAATATATAATATACTTTTGACATGTTTTATTCAGTTAATTTTATTTTGGTTTTAAAAAAACCGTAGGATATAAACGGGGTTTCATTTAGCACACGTGCCATGATGAATTCAAAGCGGATACAGCAGGTGGTCTGCCATACTGCAATATTTCAACCGTACACAACATATAAACGATTTTTTTTTCTCCATAAAAGCTTTTAACCAGTAAAGACTACAAGTGAAAAAAATAATAATTTAATTAAACATTATCTGACCAGAAAATGAATCATCTATTTTGTACACTGAAAGGGCCGAAATAGGATATTAATTGGCGAAAATGAGTAATTATATAATTTTAATACTAATAATCTTATTTCATTATTTTTTTCACATTTTATTTTATTAAATTAAGAAGTGCAATCAAGTTTTTGTTAACTAAAATGCTCTTACTGCTCCAATGAGAGATAACATAATATAATATAAAATCAAACTCCTCCCTCATAAAAAAGCTTTGGATTAGGATCATATTACTCTATTTTTTGGCCTCTGCCCAAAGAAGTACTTCCAATTCCCTTAATCGTATGATGTAAAAATACACCCTAGTAATTTTACCTTTTAGAAATTGTCTGTGATTAAATAAATCCAAAACCAGAAGAATGGTTTAACTTCTGGCACAATATTTATTCGAGGAAATATTTACAGATTACAGATTCGTAAGATTCGAAAAGATAAAACTTAAGAAACTAAAACAAAACTTATTCTGCATAATCACATTGTTTGTTTATTCATTTAAATGTAGGTATAACTCGGATAGGGATCTTTTGTGAGTATCTGGCTCAAACTCAGGATTCCAATAGGACGGCTTAACGATTTTTTTGAAAAATCATAGGACCAATCGTCGGCTATCGAACCCGCGACCATGGACATCGTAGTTTGTTATCCTAACCACTATAGCACAGGGAAATCTAATCACATTTTGATCCTTGCGTCCTAAACAACAGCCGCACCATTTTATAGAATCGAAGAGACATATAAAAAAAAAAATGTTCGGCAATTTTTTTTATATTGAAATAAGCTTTAATAAAGTGTGGGGTCAAGGTTCGCTGTGGAAAAAATAAACTTCTTTGTTCACTTGTTGAATTTTTCATATGAGTACTACCAGTGGGTAGTTTCTCTACTTGCCTTCTTTCGTGCCATTATGTATCATTGATGCCATTGTATTTACTTGTTGTACTATCATAATACAGTTGTAAATTTCAATAAATACATTTTTTTTGAATATTTTCACTTATACCTGCATATTCCAGGAATTGTAAAATTCATTCATCAGAAGGACATAAATGACATGTTTTAAAAAATTAGGCCATTATTATTTGGCGTATCGCCTTTTCATATATTAAATTTAATGAGTAAGGATGTAAAATCATTTTTCCTTCAATGTCCTTAATTAAATTAAGCTCCATTTTTCAATAAATGTTGCCAAAATATTCTATCAATGAATTTGGATGATATTTCGTGAGGTTTAAGTGGTATATTTGTAAAGCAATTCAATGAATTTCAATCAGGAAAATTGGAAAAATATTTATCTGAATCCCAATCATAAGAGACTGAAATACAAGCACTCCTTCCCTGGTCATGGACCTTTGAAAGGCATGATTAGATGAGAGAATGCTCCTTATAAGAGAAATAATTTGATTTGATGGAACTAGCTTCTAAAAGAAGTTTCTGGCCCTCTAAAAGCCCCTGAAAGTATTGAATGCACCAACAAACTTGGAAGTGGAATTTTCGTAGCAGTAGAGCGAGTTAATACTTGATAACTCGGGGACGGGAAGTAGTGGCGCAGGGAGGTCTTACTGGGAACATAACCGGTTTGTACGGGCCGCTGGGCTTGTACAACTCATGTTCAACTTGCAATCTCTCCAACAAGCCTATTATGAAAAAGACCCTCTGAGGGGGCGGATTTTCCTCTCTTTCTTTTGTCCGTTATAATAATTCGCTTTTCATTCTATAAGGCGATTACCGAAGTATGCCGTGGTACCAACCGTAGGCAATTAGAGAATCAATATACTTATAAGAGTAGAAATGATATTTTTCTGCAACTACCAAACGTGTATGAAACAATTAAGTAGAAACCACTACGTGGAGTCTCTACTGAAAAAAAAAGTTTTTTAAAAATTTACTTATTGAATTTTATGACTCTACAGCTGCATTATAACTACAAGTAAATACATTGACATGAATGATACATAAAAGCGAAATAGAGATTAGGGCAAGTAGAGAAACTCTCCTGTTGTAGTACTCACGTAACAGATTGAAGTTAGAAGTTCACGATACAATCTTCTTTTCAGAAAAATCGGAGGATTCTCGGGAATTAAAGAGGAAGCTATGTTTGAATTTAGTAGGTTTGAGTGAGAACAAAATTTTATGAAAGGACTGGTATCGGGTTCGGTCCAAATCAGCTACAAATGGGAAATTAAAGTCATTATGGATGAATTTATTCGTAACAAAGTTAGCAGTATTCAGGATTTTGGATTGTAAGGATTGGATACGTGAGTAATTCGATGGCTTAGTGGAGTTCCAAAGTTAACCTTCGTAACAATAAAATTAATATAGGGAAAAATATTTGACAAAAACTCCAGCAGCTGTTTATCCATAGTTTCACCAATTCAAAAATGATTTTATATCTCCTATGATAGCTCAGTGTGTAGAGAGGTTACGTGAAGTGACGGGTTTGAATCTATCTTTGACAGGTAAATTATTAAATCTGTTAAACCCCTGGCGATCATCCAGGCTCCCTGTTATCAGTACCTTCAGGTCTTGGCCTGCACAACCGTTGGCTTAGGAACAATACAAATTCTACCGTGTACTGAGCCCAATATATTCTTCATAAGTTGTAGTGTTAGACTTTTTTTTATGCCTACTAGAATAAAGATAAAGAGACATCAGCAAGAAGAGACGCATGAATTCATCCTAATGTAAATCGTGAAAAGCATGAGCTAAAATAAAATTTTAGCACAATATTATATTGCATAGGGCATCTAAAATCTTCTGTACAGATTCAAACACCACTACATTATGTAGTAGAAAAAGTGAACTGATGTGGAAATAAAAATATTATGCCTATTTATTTTGCCATCATTCTCATCTACTACTTGAACAATAACAAG
The DNA here is from genome assembly GCA_964056705.1 of Troilus luridus. Lineage (NCBI taxonomy): Eukaryota > Metazoa > Arthropoda > Insecta > Hemiptera > Pentatomidae > Troilus > Troilus luridus. Next base: position 80,012,143 of record OZ057415.1, read on the forward strand.
ATAATATGTTAAGAATTTTCTCATTTCAGTCTATTTTATAGTTCGTGAAAGAAATATACCAGAAGAATAAGCAAAAATATCATAACCGCAAAACATATTGTAACCGTAAGTACGAAAATAACAGTTTAACATTATTTCACGATTTTTAACTATGTTAGCAACGAAATACGCTTTCACCTAAACAACATGACCATTTTTTTTATTGCATAAATAAAAAATTATAAGTTATTTCGAATTAAATCTCCTTATGAGTATCTTAATAAATATTTAACACGAATGTGTATTATCGTGAAAACATACACTAGCAAGTCCATAATGATATATGTAAATTTATTACTTGATTTTTTTAAATTGGAAAATAACAATAATATAGTATAATTATAGGTATAACATAATGAATATCATTATATCATTAATACAGTATTATATAATAATTTCTACAGTGCAAGGAAGAAGAGATTATATAATAAAAATAAAGGAAATATAATAAATGAAGACAGAGGCTGTCACACTCAAGAGTACAAGGGCTGGTATTAAAAATTAATCATGACGTCATACTTTTATTAATATAATGACTCTTTAAGGATGGTTCTATTGGATATTACTATCTCGGAAAATGGTATTATTACTTATAATTTATACTGTTCACTCTCATCATCAAAGCATTTATTTTTTAATTCACTTGTAGGCGTATGTATCCCGTAAAAGTGACTGCAAAAACTGTAATGACTATTACAAGTAATATTTATCATGTAACTGTAAGACTAATTAAATAAATGACTTGTACTAATTAAGTCTTTGCTCAATATAAAATAGTATAAAAACCAAACGCAAGCTAAATCCATTTTTTAAGTAAAAAAAACTAAAGGTAAAGTTATAATTATGTATTTTATTAATCATGTATATTTTTCTTGTAATATCTGCTGCTCTGTCATGTCTCATGCCTAAACTATAAAATAAACTATATTGAGACGAATCATTAAATATTATTTGGAACTTGTTCAAATAATAGATGAGAACAAGGGCAGGATAAATATAATATGTAAATAAAAATATTTTACTTACTTATCAGTTGTACAAGAAGTATTCCAATATCATATCTTTTATATCTATTATTATTTCAAGAAAGTATTTATTCGAATAAGGAAAAGAGGTATATGTTTTTGTAAATATAGCGTACTGTCCCCTATGATTGCACGTCAGCAGTTATATTATCTGAGCTGTTTGTAAAAGAATCTACATAATAGAACGTACATAAGCTGAGCCAATTATTTCCATGTCTAGTGACATGTATGATAATTATTTTTTTTATTTTGCATTTCTCAACTTAGCCAACTTAGCCGCATAAATCCTCCTACACGGGCCTTGGACAAGGTTATGATTTACTTAATAATTCTATCTCTATATCTGACTGCGCTATGGCCCTTGAAGGACCGAGGCCTCCTCAACAATTCTCCTCAATGCGATCCTCTGTAGCTTCTCTCCATATTTTTACTCCCACAAGCTGTAGAACAGCCTCGACGTCTTCAAGCTACCGAAGCCTGGGTCTACCTCTTCCTCTTCTACCGTCCGGGTGTCCCTACATTATCTTCCTTGGTAGACTTTCCTGATCCATTTCGATGGGCATGACCATTTAATAATTAATTTAGAAAATGGAAAAAAATGCTGATGATGTTCCCAACAGCTCAAGTACCATTTCAAGTTTCTTCATAGTTTACTATTTATTATACATTCTCTTGAATTTTGTATTTCGCTGTGTGGATTAGGTGTTGAATAATCTCGAAAGAATTGGAAATTATTCTTTATTTTTTTAGCATTCGAGCCACTATGGATCACTTCTGTTTCAAATGTTTTTTCCATACCTTTTTCATTCGCTCCCTGTGTTTTCCAGTAGATTCCGTCCAAAAACCCGGAGCATTCTGAAGCATCAGCTAAAGTAAAGAACGGTATTTAAATAATATCCGGAGAGACCTCTTCTCTTCCTTCGATGTCCTTTATAGTCTCCTTAATCCACGTGTTGGACATTTTCAGATTTTTAAGATACGTGAATTATATTTTTTTTATTCACCTCGGGTTCATTGTTTGTATCTTCCCATAGAACTCACTGCTCTGTAATCTTCTCTATGTGCGAGAAGAGTTCCTGGATGTGGCGTCGTCTCTGTAATGGTCTCCTTTAACCACTCCCAAAATTTTTCTTGAAATCATTCTCTCCATGATTTCTAGATCAACATTTCCTTTTTCAGGATAACATCCTGCCGCATACAGTACCTCAAGCGGATTACTCTTGAGTAGAGTCGATGTATTAATGGATATATACTTCTTGTTATTAACATCTTTTAGAAATTTTCGGAATATTTCTTCATTATTATTTTTCCCCGTGAAATGTTATATGTGTTGATTGTCGGACATTTAGAGCTATTTAACAAATAGAAAAATAATTTATATCATATAGGCAAGTTATACCAGTGTGTAGAGCGTTGAGTAGCCGTGCTGAAGCTCCTGGCTCCAAATCCAGCTGAAGCAGATAACTTATTTAATCTGTTAACATCTGGAGATGGACTCTGTAGAATCTAGAGACCCTACTGTGGTTCACCCAGGTGACCAGATTTGTCCGATATCGTGTACAAGATTTTGGGCAAATCACCTCCCTGCATAACCGTTATCCAGGACACAGTACAGTTTCTGCAATGGATTGCAATGTTTCAGATTTTTGAAAATATGTTTTTATGTTTAATGACTTTTCGAGGCTTAAACGAATTGAAAAGTAAATTGTACTATAGATGTAG